>OY804598.1:40990470-42283163 GCA_963680895.1 Fragum sueziense | reverse complement strand
GACTTGTTTGTGCATTCCTCGCATTCGGAAATGGCCATATTACGAGCTTCATTTTCAGACTTTAGCCTGGGTATCCTTCAATACGGATGCTTGATATGAATATCTTTAAATATATGATTGCCTATCCATTAACACATGTTTTTGTGTAAAATGTGACCTATTTTATCACGTGATATGTAAATATACACGAAGCACGCGTAGAAAACGTGATAAGTCACCGGAAATGGACATCTCGATGATTAGAAACGCATATTTTTTTTTATTTGACGTAACTGTTCGCCAAAATGATTATATACAATATACATTTCACTACTATTGTAATAGGCTTAATGGAAATAACTACAAATTGCATTGAGGCGTTTCTTACGGCAGTCAGTATAGATATGTATGAGCTAGTTTGAAAATATTAGAGCGCTAAAATGTACACAGTTTTCAACTTGAAAGAACTGATCATCGATTTTTTTTTTTTTTTTTTTTTTTTTTTTTTTTGCTTTTTTCTCCTTGACTTGTCAGACTGGACTGAAAAGGGACAGAATTTGGTTTCTGCCGATAACAATGACAGTTATGGAAGAACCAAACACGTGTCGTCGTGCATACTGCTTTCAAGTTATATTCATCGTCACTTTCTATGTGAGAAAAGTTCAAAAGAATGGTAATATCAAAATCAGTTTTCATACGATTGGATTGTCCATGCTCCTGAGAACGTTTCATGCTCAGTTTTCACTCTGCCAGTTTTGCTTTGATGCCTTTATAGAAATATGCTTAACTAAAGTTTCGTTGTGATGCACACTTTTATACACGCGTGCATAACGTAGAATTATTATTGCATGGATACTGTGTACATGTGCAACAATAAAATTCAGAAATTCTTCTTTCTCATTACATGCATTTACGGTTTCGTGTTATAATAACATTTTAAGTATAATCGATTCGCTATTAAACGAGAATAATTTCAGTTGAACTGCTTTATCAAAACAACTGAAATTATTCTCGTTTAATAGTGAATCTATAATACATATATTCGTATTATGGGGCTCATGCCAGGTTTTTAGGGGATAGAACAACACGGGGACAGTCAGAAGTTTTGCATTGTTTTGTTTAGCATCGCATTATATATATTCCGTTTTTATTCACCTGACAGGGTGTGGCTAAGTAAAGAGGTTATTTGACGAGTTTACTTCTCGATACCTTGGTTGATAGAAGAGAAAAAACGTGCGGCACGAGCATGAACATATTTCAAATTGAAACAATGCGCGATTGTAAAATGTGTTGTCATAAAACCTCGTAGATACAGATTGATTCACGTTGTAGTTATAATGTTTTGCAACAATACCGACGAATTACCACTAATCGAGAAGGCTGTTTCTCCCCAAGTTTAAATGGAATGAACCGTTTGATAAGCTCCGCCCTGTCTCCCGAATAAAAACAGAGTATACACGTACAATAGTACCGGCCGAAATTGACAGTGACGTGGGCTAATGTTTACTACTTGACAACCAATCAACTCTGTTCGTATTTGTAACGGTGCAAATCAGACGAATTGATTGGTTTTGCAGCAGTAAACATCAGCCTACGTCACTGTCATTTTCGGCTGGGACTGTTGTAGGGCCATAAAGAAAGCACTGTTAGCGCTATTTTTTTCGTAGTTTATAAAGGTCCAGTTTCCAATAAATGTTACTATAGATATATAGAGTACGGGTAAGTTAATATAGTACATGTTTTACCGGTTTGCATGTTCGACAACCTAACAGGGTCCCTCTAAGACAAATATTTCGTTTTACCCTGAACAATTAAGTATTCAAAGTCCATTACATAATAACATGAACGGTTTAATCATCATTATGCCTCAATAGAAGAGAAGAAGGAAAAATGTTTTTCTTACCCAATAAACGGTTTACAAATCAAGTACGATGGGATTGAACAGTTCGAAATTCTTGTACACATAATTATCCACAGGTCAATTAAAGATCGAGGGTGAGCCGAACGTGTCCGAAGGGGAACAGATTCGATTGGCATGTTCCGTTGGATATCGAGTCGATTTGGACTGGTTCTTTGAAGGACACAAAATAAATCCCTACCAGCCACATTGGTGGGAACGAACGACGATTGCAACGCGTCATGAAGGCTCTACAACCACTAGTGAATTTGTGATAAATAACAGTAGAAAGAATGATAGTGGAACCTACACTTGTCGAAGTTCGGCTCTTCACGTCAGCAGTTTCCGAGTAAATGTTACAGGTGGGTTATTGTAATAAATAACAGTAGAAAGAATGATAGTGGAACCTACACTTGTCGAAGTTCGGCTCTACACGTCAGCAGTTTCCGAGTAAATGTTACAGGTGAGTTATTGTAATAAATAACAGTAGAATGAATGATAGTGGAACCTACACTTGTAGAAGTTCGGCTCTACACGTCAGTAGTTTCCGAGTAAATGTTACAGGTGGGTTATTGTAATAAATAACAGGTGGGTTATTGTAATAAATAACAGGTGGGTTATTGTAATAAATAACAGCAGAAAGAATGATAGTGGAACCTACACTTGTAGAAGTTCGGCTCTACACGTCAGCAATTTCCGAGTAAATGTTACAGGTGAGTTATTGTAATAAATAACAGTAGAAAGAATGATAGTGGAACCTACACTTGTAGAAGTTCGGCTCTACACGTCAGCAGTTTCCGAGTAAATGTTACAGGTGGGTTATTGTAATAAATAACAGTAGAATGAATGATAGTGGAACCTACACTTGTAGAAGTTCGGCTCTACACGTCAGCAGTTTCCGAGTAAATGTTACAGGTGGGTTATTGTAATAAATAACAGTAGAATGAATGATAGTGGAATCTACACTTGTAGAAGTTCGGCTCTACACGTCAGCAGTTTCCGAGTAAATGTTACAGGTGGGTTATTGTAATAAATTACGGCAGGAAGAATGATAGCGGAATCTACACTTGTCGAAGTCCGGCTCTACACGTCAGCAGTTTCCGAGTAAATGTTACAGGTGGGTTATTGTAATAAATAACAGTAGAATGAATGATAGTGGAACCTACACTTGTCGAAGTTCGGCTCTACACGTCAGCAGTTTCCGAGTAAATGTTACAGGTGGGTTATTGTAATAAATAACAGTAGAAAGAATGATAGTGGAACCTACACTTGTAGAAGTTCGGCTCTACACGTCAGCAGTTTCCGAGTAAATGTTACAGGTGAGTTATTGTAATAAATAACAGTAGAATGAATGATAGTGGAACCTACACTTGTAGAAGTTCGGCTCTACACGTCAGTAGTTTCCGAGTAAATGTTACAGGTGAGTTATTGTAATAAATAACAGTAGAAAGAATGATAGTGGAACCTACACTTGTAGAAGTTCAGCTCTTCACGTCAGCAGTTTCCGAGTAAATGTTACAGGTGGGTTAGTTTTGCGCTTGTCTTCAGAAACATCGTGACTACAACTTGTTCAAAGCTGTTATGGTAGTACACCCCTAATGAGATTCGCGCTACGTCGGAATTATTCGGGCGACGTAGAAAACATTCAGCGGTGCATCAAATTACATACACTTGTAAATACACATCAAATAAGTTGATTCACCGTGCCGGATTTCAAGATTATGCTTCAAGAAGAAAGTAATTCAAAAATATTATTTTAATCTATATTCATATAAAAGGAGGTAATTTTGAACATTTTTGACAAATATTTCCATAAGTATGCAGTAATTCAAAATTCTAAACCGTTCAAAATACTTGTTTGTATTTGGAATGGAAATGTAACAAAGTTAAGGAATTACTGGCACTTTTCAAATTTCGCTTCCGAGTCTTTGGTGCTGATGAGAGATTGGATACCTTAGTATATTCAAGTGTTTCTGTAAATAGTTATCCAGTGATCTGATCTATATATTTCGAGTTATAAGACTAACTCCTCATTACTAAAAGAATTTGAATCGTTTGTGATCTCATTTCTCTACATATTCAGATGTATCGAAGACAACAACAATGAGATACGAGACAACGACAACTATGGACTCCGTGGAAGATGTAAAGGCAGATACACGGGGTACATATTGATGATTTTTATCGATCCCAATATTTAGTTTCTTAAACATTTTTAGCCCATTACCAGACGGCAAAGTTTGAGACTAGTCCAAATTCAAATATATTGCAGAGGACAATTTCAAAGAAATTTCTTCGTTTTTCCACTATCTTTTCCAATTATTGTTAGTGGTTAGATGGCTAAGATAGCCAATATTTATACGCTTGTGTTTGATAATCCGCAAACGATTCCTTTTCGATTCCCCGGGACGGGTATACCCGTCTTGCGAAAAAAGTGTCAGCGTGCCCCGGGACGGGTATACCCGTTTTTCGTCAAATAGGTTTTTGAAAAAAAATCTGAAAATGAGACTAAAATGGTGGATTAAAAGATTGAAAACAAAACTTTGGTAAGTTTTATATGGTTTTCATAAAGAATTATATAATATTTCAAGCTGATTTTTAACGAAAATACCATTTTTATCGAATTTCCTAGAAATGCCCTGGCAAATACGGAGCCATTTTGAAATAAATCTCTGGCAGCGAATGGGTTAAAAATACCGTCTGTCTTTCTGACAATTTCTGCATATTGCGTAGTAAAAGATGAAAACTTTGAACGAAAACTTATTTTAAAACTTCTACCCGTTTCATATGCGCAGGTCGAATGCTGATCATCGGCAAGTCGCGCGTGTCTGTAGGGAAGCAGAATAGACTGGCATGTTCCGTTGGAGGCCGAGTGGAGCTTGACTGGTTCTTTGAGAGAGTCAAAATATATCCCTCTCAGCCACCTTGGTTGGAGCGAACGACGATTACGACAAGACGTGAAGATGATAAAACTATCAGTGTACTTGTAATACAGAATAGTAGAATGAACGATTCTGGGTACTACATTTGTAGAAGTTCAGATAGAGAAGTCAGAAGTTTCCGAGTTAATGTTACAGGTGGGTAATTTTATCGCTTTTGTTAAAAATAGATGTACGAGGGCTGTTAATAAAGTATCCGGAAAGGTTTCATAACATTTTCATTTGGGCACTTACTGAGATGAGATTTCCCCCACAAATACTTTGAGGAATCATACGTTTGATCCAGTTACAAAAACTACGCTGTTTGCATTAAGGCGCATTGGACAGTCGCTATGGAAACGTAGGGTCACGTTGAGCGGGGCAACTTTGGATAATTTGTAACAATGTAATTTATCGATCGCTTTTAAAGCGATCATATTACGTATTTCTGACCTCAGAAAGTGTCCAAAATGCTCTTGAATCTTGAGCGTAATTTATTCTTGGCAAACATAACGTCGTCGGCCTACAAATGGCATTAATTCTGAAAACAACCGTATGTGAATACAAATTACTTGCTGATATGACAAAAATAGACGTTGAGGAGCGGTATCAAATAAAATTTTGCGTGTTAATGCGTAAATCAAAGCCAGAGGAAATCTCTATGATAACGAACACATACGGTAATATGTCTTTAAAAATAATAAAGTTTGTATGAGTGGTAATACGCATTTAAAAACGATTCTATGCGTGATATTCCTGACATCAAAAGATATAGACTTCCTAACACGACGCTGTCGAGAACGTTCATGACGTGTCGATTGTTATCTAACAAACGATCTATAAAGTTTCCCATGTAGAGTTCAGATCCTGCTTTGGTAAGTGAATTCATAGGTGGGAGAAGTGTGTATCGTGCAGTGGCGAATATGTCGAAGAGATATAAATATTTGATTTCAAAACAGACTTTTTCCGATGTTGTATCAGTCCAAGGAGTGAGTTGCCCCGCTCAGCGTGACCCTTGGTTTCCATAGCGACTGTAGAACGCGTCTAAGTGCAAACAACCTAGTTGTTGTTGCGGGATCAAAAGCAGAATTCTCCAAAGTATGAGTGTTGAAAATATCACCACAATTAGTACATAAATAAAAAAGGTATGAAACCATTCCGGATACTTTATAAACAGCCCTCGTATATATAGATCTATTGACAAATATTTTTACCAGAAGCCTAGTATGTCCAAATTCAAATCACTTTTGATCAACAGCAACTGTAAACAGCCTCGCGATATATTGCATAAAAGCTTTCGGTCATAGGAATTCTATTACTGATAACAATTAGATCATTTTCCTTCCGCATTTATTGAACATTTTGTAAATATTTATATTGATTATGACATTTTTTTTTCGCATGTACATGTATTCATTTTGTAATCTTGTTTTACGTTGGTGAACCGCTGTGCCCAAACCAGATTCATAATAAACTCTTGTTCTTGATCTACAATAACATCTAACATGAGCTAAGCTAGCTCTGAAACAAGTAGTTAATGGTGTAAACGTACAATGCATTAAAGGTTCCGGGACAGTAATGGCTATACTTGACATGAAATACTTCCAGCAGGAACATCTCTGTGAAATTTTGAAATGTCATTTAACAAACCCTATGGTGTGGGTACTCATTTGACAAACCCTACGTTGTGGGTACTCATTTGACAAACCCTACGTTGTGGGTACTCATTTGACAAACCCTACGTTGTGGGTACTCATTTGACAAACCCTACGTTGTGGGTGCTCATTTGACAAACCCTACGTTGTGGGTACTCATTTGACAAACCCTACGTTGTGGGTACTCATTTGACAAACCCTACGTTGTGGGTACTCATTTGACAAACCCTACGTTGTGGGTGCTCATTTGACAAACCCTACGTTGTGGGTACTCATTTGACAAACCCTACGTTGTGGGTACTCATTTGACAAACCCTACGTTGTGGGTACTCATTTGACAAACCCTACGTTGTGGGTGCTCATTTGACAAACCCTACGTTGTGGGTGCTCATTTGACAAACCCTATGGTGTGGGTACTCATTTGAATCGTCTCCGATGAGACGATTCAAATGAGTACCCACAACATAGGATTTGGATTAAATTTAGATAACACATATAAAAATGTATTTAACTCTTCTTGCCTATTGTTCTGAATTGTGTTCTCGTTTTAGACCCACCTACCACACCCTTGCCCACCACCGCACCAGTACCTGTGACAACATATCCCCCTAAACACCATGGAGATGAACTCGGGTATCCAGAGCCAGTTTTTAGTGGTAAATGATTATTTATAAACAGACCATTTCACTCTAAAAAAATATCTTTTAACCTTACCACTTTTCTATTTTCCGTCCGGGTGCTTTTTAGCACATGCGCGGGCTAAGACTAGTAACCGGCACTTATATAACTTACAAAAATGACTTGGTATACCATCTCTAGCTCATTGTTATTGGCTAGAGATGTCATTTATGGTGAACTAAACTTCTTCGTTTATTAGTAAACACGCGTGACGGGCGACGACGAAGCTGTGCAAGCTATATGTGGACAAACGGGAGCGACCGCATTTTACATGTATTTAATCAGGAAATAGCGGCCATTCCAGTGTGTCTAGCTACATTTTGTATCCTAACGATTAGTTAAAATATGTTTGCCGTTCAATTTCATAATGTCAATTTACATATTAAGTTCACTTTTCTTGGGATATAATGCTTTTGAAATTATATTTATCAAATTCACTGTGTTGTAAGCTGTCCGTTAGGTTTGTGCAGTCATTCAAAGATGGCGACAACGACACAACATGAGAGGTAGGTGTCATAGTTTTTCATCGATAAATTTCTTAAACGCTCGTATCTTGCCTTGATACTGATATCATTATACAGGGGAAATGTATACCTATCAACGGTTCTATATATCAAAGTACCAGTGTTGTCCTATCGTACTCAGTCGTTGTGCAAAGACAGCCCAACACAGAAAACTTTTTCCGAAGCGAGAAAGTTGCCCTTTTAAAGATGATTACATAGTAATCATCGATCTAAGGAACAAACTATTGCTCTAACTTGAATGTTTTTAACATGCTCTTTTCTATGGTTACCGTTATTTTACACAAAAATGTCCAGAATGACCACAAACACCGTGTTTAATAAATGGCCAAACAACGGTGTAGTCACAGTGAAAATATGCAGACACAACGGTGCAGTTTCATTGTTATCTGTACGGTGTGGTTATTATTTTCATAACAAATTGAGAACGGTGTAGACATAATGTAATTGTGAACGGTGTAGACTTGAAGCAATACAGAACTTATTATTTTGTGAAATGATAATATTGTAATTTTTAATGATAACGTATTAATGTTTGGGAATCACGTTTTACAATTACTACCGAAATTCTTCAACAATGTTAATATGTGACTGACTTGTAAATGCTTTGCAGCAAAGAATGTGACAATATGTCTACAAAATATACTTTAATCAGAATAGAGAAAGAATCTAGTTTCGTCTCTATTTGTCAAAACAAGTACGTAACCTTGGGTCAAAAAGAAGAAAATACCAAGAATCTGCCGGTGCCTGTTTTATTTTGTCTTTTATTTTTAGTTCCATGCTGTTCACTTGTTACTATTGTCATTTCGAATGAAGTTTCGAAAAGGTTGTGAAGCATTCGGAACAGGACCATTCCAGCCAGATATTAAAAGTGCGCAGGAGGGAGATCAATGATCAGACAGGCCAGAAAGGTTTTAAAACTCTTGAACTTTAGTATAATTCCGGATATTATCAAGCAGTCAGACTAGGACATCATCCCCATTTGCGAGCATAAAATACACAAGATATACATCATCAACGTAGAAAATCAGGATTTTGGAATTAACAATTTTTCTATCGATGATATCCCCGATTTTGTATGCATGAGTCCTGTACATAAATAGAAGTTCAACACCCCATAAAGTCGTTCAAAAAGCTCCGACCTTGATTCCTGATATTTCCATTGGACGAGCTGAAACAGATGATACAGTTAGGGACTCGTGAGACATGAAAATAATGGCTGAAATGAATAGCGTGTTCCTAGATGTGATTAAGTCATTGGGAAGCATTGATCAACTTGGTAAGTGGTTATCATTTCTTAAGATGGTCAAGGAAGGTCGGTTCCCGATGGAAAACATTTCATTTCATTTATTTATGGATGTGTGTAAGTTCTACTCTTTTGGTACTAAGTTGGAAGTACTTCAACAGTAGTCAAGCGGTTTTGGCAAATAGGATATTGTCTTTTTCATTGCAAATGGTTACATTTTATGAGTGGGCCCAAAAAATCTTGGTCAGAAAATTGTCAGTCCTGAAGAGGAGGTTAATTACGTATGAAAATGCCAAAATCAATTTTGCAGTTCCGTAATTCTATTTTCAAGACTTGATTACTTTAAGTCGAACAAGACGAAAAAAGGCCCAAATGTTTATGAAACAAATTTATAATTTATGTTTTGTTATTTATGATTTATGTTTTGTTGATGGAATCCTTTATTTTGGGTAAAATCGGACTTTTCAATGAAAGGTCAAGTTGAAAACAAGATACATGTCGATCAATAATTATCATACTCCATGAGTTGAAATCATTTCATTAATTACAAGAATTGATTGTAATAACCAATTAAAACAGTTACAAAGAAAATTCAAAGCCAGAGCCGAAATTTTGAATCTACAAATCAAATGAACGGATGAACAAGAAACTGGCCATTGCACCCACGTCTTAGGGTAAGTCAGTAAACATTTTTTTTCTGAAATGACGTTTACTGCATGTCTTGTTTAATATTTTGTGGTGGTATTTTTGTGATTATCATACTCGTCAGAAGTTAATTCAATAACAAAACATATCTTCCGAGAATTAAATTAAACATACATTGAACTGTTTTGGGCTTAGGTGAATGAAGAAAAGAGAATTATACATACGGCATATTTCCTTAATTTTTGTTTTCGTCTACTTTGAGGATGGCGGCGTTTTCATCAAGGGAGAGAATTGGGCTTTCTAAGACCAAAGTGTTTGAGGGAGATAAACAAGCTGCATCTGCTAGCTGCTAGAGCTGGTTCGCCCTATACAACATACCAAGTCTACAAGGTTCACAATTTGTTATGAAAATAATAACCACACCGTACATATAACACAGAAACTGCACCGTTGTGTCTACATATTTTCACTGTGACTACACCGTTGTTTGACCATTTAGTAAACACAGCGCTTGTGGTCATTCTGGCAGTTTTGTGTACAATAACGGTAACCATAGAAAAGAGCATGTTAAAACCACCCAAGTTAGAGTAATAGTTTGTTCCCTAGTTCGCTGTTCACTATGTAATCATCTTTAAAAGGGCAACTTTCTCGCTTCGAAAAAAGTTTTCCGTGTTGGGCTGTCTTTGCACTACGACCAAATGCGATAGGACAGCACTGGTACTTGGCTATATAGCACCGTGAATAGGTATACATTTCTCCTGTACGATGATATCAGTATCAAGACAAGATACGGCCATTTATGGAAATTATCGACGAAAAACTAAGACACCCACCTCTCACGATTTTCCACGGACGCCATCTTCGATTGACCATTCAAAACTTCCTAACTAACTACACAAATCTAACGGACAACTTACAACACAGTGAAATTACAATTGCAGTAAGCACATATTTTCAAACTTCAATAAAAATTGATAAACAATGCCAATTATATAAAAAAAAATGTATACAAACATGTTAATATACAGAAATCGTTTTCTCAAAGTTATTGCTTTAAAGGCCCTTTTTCCCTTCGTAAGCTGAAATAATTCCATGATTGGAATATAAACTGACACGATTTAAAAACGCAAAAGACATTTTCATTAACCATTCATTTCATGCAGCCTCAGTCGTCACCCTATTTAGGGACATTCACGAGGTAATGTATACCCTTCACACCCCACCAAAATGCTTATGTGTCTCGTGCATTCAGACAACGTCTAAAATCGCTAAGATTTTTTGTGTACAAACTGCCATATTGATTTACTCATCGAAAACACACAACAACTACCGATAAATTTCGTATGTAAAATGCAGAGGCTTACTTTGGCACAAAGGAACCGAGTTTTGGGGCTCTTGGTCAGCGATGCTTTGCAATTGGAGGTAGCTAGGCGCTTTAATGTAGCCGACCCGACTGATCCACGGTTAGAGAGACGTGTCAACTACACGTGAACGCATGCAGACCGCCCTCGTCCTGTCAGTCGCGTGTAGCAACTGTACGTTAAGACAATTGTATACGTTAACGTCACTTACGTAACAGATTTGTGATGGCTTAGTCTACAGCAAATGCTATAGTTTGTAATCGCAGGCGGCCTATACATCGTGACACGGTGATAAATCGTCTGCGAGAACACGGGGTTCAATGTCGTCCTCCTCGATCCCAGGCTCTCAACCAACGTTCTCGCCTTTAGAGGCAGCGCATAAACGGACGTCCGCTCAAAAATTATTCATGACATGTCATTTTATTCCCTGTTATGTTTACAAATGTTACATTACAATAACACAAGTCTATACATCGGTTATGTCGTTGAAATCATCTGTTAAAGTACTTTGTTGCGTTTTTAAATCGTGTCAATTTATGTCTATTGTTTGCACTGACAAACTCTTGTGGGCTTACATTACTGCATGTCTTAGGAAAAACAACAACAACAACAACAAAACCCCACAAAAACAACAAAAACACAGAACTGCAACTTTATACAATTTAGCTGTAGCCTAGCTACAAGAAAGCGACAATATGTGCCATACCACGAAACTCTTTTCGTGTTTATCATTAGATCGTTGTTTACAAAAAGCTATTAACGAATAGCGAAAGTCTTTTGTTTATCTTTAGATGACTCAACTCTACAGATCTACCCCGGGCGGACCACTGTCATGGACGGATCCGTGTTTTATTTCACCTGTAAGATGGAAGGAGCATCAAAGGTACAGTAAAAACCCAAGAGGACCAAAATGGTCTCGTATCGTGGAATCAAGATAATGTTTTTGTCTCATCCCACACCAACAACGTCTGGACACCTTTCATTGCAGTAAAACAATTCAAACAATTCTGGTAGTAGAGAGTCATACAAAATTTCCATTTAGGGTGACTGACAAACATAATTTTTAGGAGGAGATAGTATCATTATGTGGCAATTCTAAACACGCAAATTTTCAAAACCTTAAGCTAGATGGCTCAGGCGAAGAGGATTGTACGAGATTTCCTTCTTTGACTCTATATTTAAACTGAGGTACCGTCTGTGGCAACCTCTGATGTAATACAACGCCTGATGTAATAAACCTTTTATTACATCAGGCGTTATTACATCTGGCGTCGGGGTCAACGCCTGATGTAATAACGCTTGATGTAATAAAATAATTTTCCTCAACCATCTTATCAAACTAACTGATTAATACTCAAACTTACTTTCTAAAACATTAGGGATGGTAGTTGGGGGGTTTAAATGTTTTTAACGTTTCTATGAAATTCTGAAAAAAGTTTTAAGTAAGTTTTTATATCGATTTCTTTAATACCCAATACCTAAATAATTCAATCAAAGTTTATTACATCAGGCGTTATTACAACTGGCGTCGGGATCAACGCCTGATGTAATAATGCTTGATGTAATAAAATAATTTTCCTCAACCATCGTATCAAACTAACTGATTAATACTCAAACTTACTTTCTAAAACAATAGGGATGGTAGTTGGGGGTTTTAAATGTTTTTTTAACATTGCTATGAAATTCTGAAAAAAGTTTTAAGTAAGTTTTTATATCGATTAAAAAAGTTTTAAGTAAGTTTTTATATCGATTTCTTTAATCCCCAATACCTAAATAATGCAATCAAAGTTTATTACATCAGGCGTTATTACATCTGGCGTCGGGGTCAACGCCTGATGTAATAACGCTTGATGTAATAAAATAATTTTTCTCAACCATCTTATCAAACTAACTGATTAATACTCAAAGTTACTTTCTAAAACATAAGGGATGGTAGCTGGTGGTTTTAAATGTTTTTACCATTGCTATGAAATTCTAAAAACGTTTTTAGTAAGTTTTTATATCGATTTCTTTAATCCCCAATACCTAAATAAAGCAATCAAAGTTTATTACTTCAGGCTTTATTATATCTGGCGTCGGGGTCAACGCTTGATGTAATAACGCTTGATTTAATTAAATAATTTTCCTCAACCATCTTATCAAACTAACTGATTAATACTCAAAGTTGCTTTCTAAAACATTAGGGATGGTAGTTGGGGGTTTTAAATGTTTTTTAACATTGCTGTGAAATTCTTAAAAAGTTTTAAGTAAGTTTTTATTTTGATTTCTTTAATCCACAATACCTAAATAATGCAAACAAAGTTTATTACATCAGGCGTTATTACATCTGGCGTCGGGGTCACCGCCTGATGTAATAACGCTTGATGTAATAAAATAATTTTCCTCAACCATCTTATCAAACTAACTGATTAATACTCAAATTTACTTTCTAAAACAATAGGGACGGTAGTTGGGGGTTTTAAATGTTTTTTTAACATTTCTATGAAATTCTTATAAAGTTTTAAGGAAGTTTTTATTTTGATTTCTTTAATCCCCAATACCTAAATAATACAATCAAAGTTAATAACATCAGGAGTAATTACATCTGGCGTCGGGGTCAACGCCGGATGTAATAACGCTTGATGTAATAAAATAATATTTCTCAACCATCTTATCAATCTATCTGATTAATGATCAAAGTTACTTTCTAAAACATAAGGGATGGTAGTTGGGGGATTTAAATGTTTTTTCCCATTGCTATGAAATTCTCAAAACGTTTTTAGTAAGTTTTTATTTTGATTTCTTTAATCCCCAATACCTAAATAATGCAATCAAAGTTTATTACATCAGGCGTTATTACATCTGGTGTCGGGGTCAACGCCTGATGTAATAACGCTTGATTTAATGAAATAATTTTCCTCAACCATCTTAACAAACTAACTGAATAATACTCAAAGTTACTTTCTAATACATTAGGGATGGTAGTTGGAGGTTTTAAATGTTTTTTTTTCACATTGCTATGAAATTCTGAAAAAGTTTTAAGTAAGTTTTTATTTTGATTTCTTTAATCCCAAATACCTAAATAATGTAATCACAGTTTATTACATCAGGCGTTATTGCATCTGGCGTCGGGGTCAACGCCTGATGTAATAACGCTTGATGTAATAAAAAATTTTCCTTGGCCATCTTATCAAACTAACTGAATGAAAGTCAAAGTTACATTTAAAACATTACAAAAGGTAGTTGGTGGTTTTACAAAAAAAATTATATTTCGATAAAATTGTTTATTTAAACCTGTTTCGTTAGTTTCTATTTTGATTTCTTCAATCTCCAATACCTAAATACTGAAATGACAGTTTATTACATCAGGCGTTATTACATCTGGCGTCGGGGTCAACGCCTGATGTAATAACGCTTGATGTAATAAAATAATTTTCCTCAACCATATTATCAAACTAACTGATTAATACTCAAACTTAATTTCTAAAACATTAGGGATGGTAGTGGGGGTTTTAAATGTTTTTCCCATTGCTATGAAATTCTAAAAACGTTTTTAGTAAGTTTTTTATATCGATTTCTTTAATCCCCAATACCTAAATAATGCAATCAAAGTTTATTACTTACGGCGTTATTACATCTGGCGTCGGGGTCAACGCTTGATGTAATAACGCTTCATGTAATAAAATAATTTTCCTCAACCATCTTATCAAACTAACTGATTAATACTCAAAGTTACTTTCTAAAACATTAGGGATGGTAGTTGGGGTTTTAAATGTTTTTTTAACATTGCTATGAAATTCTGAAAAAGTTTTAAGTAAGTTTTTTATTTTGATTTCTTTAAACCCCAATACCTAAATAATGCAATCAAACTTTATTACATCAGGCGTTATTACATCTGGCGTCGGGGTCACCGCCTGATGTAATAACGCTTGATGTAATAAAATAATTTTCCTCAACCATCTTATCAAACTAACTGATTAATACGCAAAGTTACTTTCTAAAGAATTAGGGATGGTAGTTGGGGGTTTTAAATGTTTTTTTTTTTAACATTTCTATGAAATTCTTAAAAAGTTTTAAGTATTTTTTTATTTTGATTTCTTTAATCCCCAATACCTAAATAATGCAATCAAAGTTAATAACATCAGGCGTTATTACATCTGGCGTCGGGGTCAACACCTGATGTAATAACGCTTGATGTAATAAAATATTTTTTCTCAATCATCTTATCAAACTAACTGATTAATGATCAAAGTAACTTTCTAAAACATAGGGGATGGTAGTTAGGGCTTTAACATGTTTTTTCCATTGCTATGAAATTTTAAAAACGTTTTAGTATTTTTTTATTTTGATTTCTTTAATCCCCAATACCTAAATAATGCAATCAAAGTTATTTACATCAGGCGTTATTACATCTGGCATCAGGGTCAACGCCGGATGTAATAACGCTTGATGTAATAAAATAATTTTCCTAAACTAACTGATTAATACTCAAAGTTACTTTCTAAAACATAAGGGATGGTAGCTGGGGGTTTTAAATGTTTTTCCCATTGCTATGAAATTCTAAAAACGTTTTTAGTAAGTTTTTATATCGATTTCTTTAATCCCCAATACCTAAATAATGCAATCAAAGTTTATTACATCAGGCGTTATTACATCTGGCGTCGGGGTCAACGCCTGATGTAATAACGCTTGATGTAATAAAACAATTTTCCTCAACCATCTTATCAAACTAACTGATTAATGATCAAAGTTACTTTCTAAAACATAAGGGATGGTAGTTTGGGGTTTTAAATCTTTTTTCCCATTGCTATGAAATTCTCAACACGGTTTTAGTAAGTTTTTAGTTTGATTTCTTTAATCCCCAATACCTAAATAATGCAATCAAAGTTTATTACATCAGACGTTATTACATCTGGCGTCGGGGTCAACGCCTGATGTAATAACGCTTGATGTAATAAAAAAATTTTCCTCAACCATCTTATCAAACTAACTGATTAATGATCAAAGTTACTTTCTAAAACATAAGGGATGGTAGTTTGGGGTTTTAAATGTTTTTTCCCATTGCTATGAAATTCTCAAAACGTTTTTAGTAAAGTTTTATTTTGATTTCTTTAATCCCCAATACCTAAATAATGCAATCAAAGTTTATCACATCAGGCGTTATTACATCTGGCGTCGGGGTCAACGCCGGATGTAATAACTCTTGATGTAACAAAATAATTTTCCTCGACCATCTTCGACTAACTGAATGATAGTCAAACTACCAATCAAAACCATTACAAACTTTTTTCGTAAGTTTCTATTTTGATTTCTTCAATCACAAATGCATGAATAATGAAATCAAAGTTTATTACGTCAGGCGTTATTACATCTGGCGTCGGAGTCAACGCCTGATGTAATAACGCTTGATGTAATAAAATAATTTTCCTCAACCATCTTATCAAATTAACTGATTAATAATCAAAGTTACTTTCAAAAACAGTACGAATAGTAGTATGGGGGATTTGATATATTTATGTACCCCGAAAAAGCATATAATCGTTACGCTATCCGTCCGTCTGTCCGTCCGTTTGTTCCCGGGGCCCTGCGTCCGTCCATAGCTAGATCTCAGCAACCCTTGGACCAAATTCAATGAAACTTCACATGTGAACTCCCTAGGATAAACCATCGGGATATTATTTTTCGTTTCTTAATATGACGCTGCGTCATGGAAAATGTGCCTTATTGTAAAAAATAGTTTTTCTCTAATTTCTCTTCATCTAATGGGCAGAATTTACTGAAATCTTGTACTAATAAATAAAATGTTCTAGGTTGTATTCTGTAAATTATGAGTGTACAAAAATCTGTCATGGGAAAAGGGGGCCAAATGTATGGTAGTTTTTATTTCGTGACACACACTTATTCGGGGAGAATAATCCGTCTATGACGGCATTTTTTCCATTTCGATGAAATTGTTTAAACTTGATTAGTAAGTTTCTATTTTGATTTCTTCAATCCCAATACCTAAATAATGCAATCAAAGTTTATTACATCAGGCGTTATTACATATGGCGTCGGGATCAACGCCTGATGTAATAACGCTTGATGTAATAAAATAATTTTCCTCAGCCATCTTATCAAAGAAACTGAATAATGGTCAAAGTTACATTAGAAACATTAAAGAATGGTAGTTGGGGGTTTTGACATATATTTTTCTTTTTCGATGAAATTGTTAAAACGTTTTTCGTAAGTTTCTATTTTGATTTCTTTAATCCCTAATACATGAATAATGAAATCAAAGTTTATTACATCATGCGTTATTACATCTGGCGTCGGGGTCAACGCCTGATGTAATAACGCTTGATGTAATAAAAAAAATTCCTGGACCATCTTCTCAAACTAACTGAATGATAGCCAAAGTTACATTTAAAACATTACATATGGTAGTTGGTGGTTTTAGAAAAAAAAATATATTCGATGAAATTGTTTAAACCTTTTTGTTAGTTTCTATTTTGATTTTTTAATCCCCAATACCTAAATAATGAAATCACAGTTTATTACATCAGGCGTTATTACATCTGGCGTCGGGGTCAACGCCTGATGGAATAACGCTTGATGTAATAAGATAATTTCCTCAACCATCTTATCAAACTAGCTGATTTAATAATCAACGTTACTTTCGAAAATATTACGAATGGTAGTTTGGGGTTTAAAATATTCTTTTTTAATTCGATGAAATTGTTAAAACGTTTTCCGTAAGTTTCTATTTTGATTTCTTTAAACCACAATACCTGAATAATGAAATCAAAGTTTATTACATCAGGCGTTATTAAATCTGGCGTCGGGGCTTGTTTGGCCTTCAAATGTGGCTTCTAGAGAGCATATGAGTTTTTTCTATGATCTGACCTAGTGACCTAGTTTATAGTCAAATCGAAAATCCTGAAACAATTTTAGAAAACGGACTCCTAAGGAATATTTCTGCCAAGTTTGGATACAACTGGACCATTGGTTTCAGAAAAGATTTTTTAAGAAAAAGTTTACAGACGCACGGATGCATACACGGACGGACGTGCGAGCGACGGACACAATGCCACGACAAAAGACCGTTACACGCTAACGGTCTCGGCGTTTCTTTTCCTCCAAAAGTCATGTAGCGCGTGCACGATTTTAGACTGGTTATCAACCCAGATACTACTTCGTGCTTATTAAACAAGAAGTACTATCAGTTTTAGTAACCAATCTCAAATTGTGCACGCATTGCAAGAATTTTGGAGGAAAACAAAGCCTGAAACAGTTATTGTGAAGGGGTTTATATCCCGCTTGCACTTCGGCAAGTTGAGCTAAAACACCGATACACGATATCCATTTTTTACTTTCGTTTTACCTCAATATTTTATACATGTGCTTTAACCCTTTCCCAAACAGCTAAATTTTAGACTGATCCAATTTGAAACAAGAAGGACAAAAATGGCCACAAAGCGCTGACCTGACTGATACGCCCCGCCCTTCCGCGCACCTTTATTAAGCAAATGAACAGTTCACAAACAAGTATTAAAAAGAATACCCAAAGAATATTCCCTCTAAGTTTCCTTAGATTGTTAATTCCTAAAGAATCATCTCGATATTTCTCCTAGTCGGATAAACCACATCCTGTCACGCCCCAAGTTTTTGTGAATCAAAAAATGTGAACAATATTAAATGGGTCACCCAAACAAGATTCCTGCCAAGTATGGTTGAGTTTTTATTAATTTTCCTGTCATTTCTGTACGTCAGATAAGCCCCATCCTGCCAGGCCCAGATTTTTTTAAGAATAAAAAAATCGCAAATATATGTTGAAAAGAATCACTAAGAGAACATTTCTGTCATGTTTGGTAAAAAATTGTCCCAATGCTTAATTTCATAAGAATTTTCATTAAGTCGGATAAGCCCTGCCACGCCCCTATTCTTTTACGAAACACATATTTCGAAACAAGTGTTAGAAATAGACATTCAATATACTGCCAAGTTTGTTTGAAATTGGCCTATTGGTTGATTTTAAGAATATTGTCTCAAAACATCTCAAGGTCGGAAAAGACGAATCAAAAATTCTCGAATAAGTTTAGAAAAGGGACACTCAGGGAACATTTCTGCCGAGTGTGGTACAAATTGGCCAAATGCTTTTGGATGAGAAGATGGTTAAAGAAATTATGGATGGACGATGGTAGACCACAATAGCTCACCTTGAGCACAACGTGCTAGGTGAGCTAAAAAGCTACAGATGGCAAAAATATATTGAAAGTACAGAATGTGTATTTTTTTTACATCAAGCGTTTTTACATCAGACGATGACCCCGACGCCAGACGTAACAACGTCTTAGGTAATAATCTTTGATTTCATTATTTGGGTATTGGGAATTGAAAAAATCAAAATAGAAACTTACGAAAAAGGTTTGAACAATTTCATCGAAATAGATTTTTTTCTGAACCCCGCAACTACCGTTTGTACTGTTTTTGAATGCAACTTTGACAATTATTCAGTTTCTTTGATAAGATGGTTGAGGAAAATTATTTAATTACATCAAGCGTTATTACATCACGCGTTGACCCCGTCGCCAGATGTGAAAACGCCTGATGTAATAAATTTTGATATCATTATTTAGGTATTTGGGATGAAAGAAATCAAAATAAAAATTTGCTTAAAACGTTAGAACAATTTTATATCAATGGAAAAAATATTGTAAACCTCCCAACTACCATTCGTAATGTTTTAGAAAGTAACTTTGATTATTAATCAGTTAGTTTGATAAGATGGTTGAGGAAAATCATTTTGTTACATCAAGCGTTATTACATCAGGCGTTGATTCCGACGCCAGATGTAATAACGCCTGATGTAATAAACTGTAATTTCATTTTTTTAGGTATTGGGATTGAAGAAATCAAAATAGAAACTTACAAATCAAGTTTAAACAATTTCATCGAAATAGAAAAAACAAGAGCCGTCATAGACGAATTATGCTCCCCGAATAAGTGTGTGTCACAAAATAAAAACTGCCATATATTTAGCCCCATTTTTCCATGACAGATTTTTGTACACGCATAATTTATGGAAAATGGTCTAGAACATCTCATAGATCACATAGGTACACAATTCCATTAAATTCTGCCCATTAGATGAAGAGAAATTAGAGAAAAACTATTTTTTACATTAAGGCACGTTTTCCATGACGCAGCGTAAAATCAAGAAACGGAGAAAAGATTCATAGGAATTATCCTAGGGAGTTCACATGTGAAGTTTCATTGAATTTGGTCCAAGGGTTGCTGAGATCTGGCTGTGGACGGACAGAAGGCCCCGGGAACGGACAGACGGACAGACAGCATGGCGACTTCAAGCTCCCCCATTTTTTTTTCGGGGAGCATCAATATATCAAAACGCCAACTACCATTCGTAATATTTTCGAAAGTAACGTTGATTATTAATCAGTTAGTTGATAAGATGGTTGAGGAAAATTATTTTAATACATCAAGCGTTATTACATCAGGCGTTGACTGCGACGCCAGATGTAATAACGCCTGATGTAATAAACTTTGATTTCATTATTGAGATATTGGGTATTAAAGAAAGCAAAATAGAAACTTACGAAAAAGGTTTTAACAATGTCATCGAATATTTTTTTTCTAAAACCCCCAACTACCATTTGCAATGTTTTTAACTGTAACTTTGACTTTCATTCAGTTCGTTTTAGAAGATGGACGAGGAAAATTATTTCATTATATCAAGGGTTATTACATCAGGCGTTGACCCCGACGCCAGATGTAATAACGCCTGATGTAATAAACTGTGATTTTCATTTTTCGGGTAGTGTGGGTTAAAGAAATCAAAATAGAAACTTACGAAAAACGTTTTTAGAATTTCATAGCAATGGGAAAAAACATTTAAAACCCCCAACTACCATCCCTTATGTTTAAGAAAGTAACTTTGATTATTAATCAGTTAGTTTGATAAGATGGTTGAGGAAAATTATTTTATTACATCAAGCGTTATTACATCAGGCGTTGACCCCGACGCCAGATGTAATAACGCCTGATGTAATAAACTTTGATTGTATTATTTAGGTATTGGGGATTAAAGGAATCAAAATAAAAAACTTACTTAAAACGTTTTAAGAATTTCATAGCAATGTTAAAAAAAACATTTAAAACCCCCAACTACCATCCCTTATGTTTTAGAAAGTAACTTTGATCATTAATCAGTTAATTTTATAAGATGATTGAGGAAAATTATTTTATTACATCAAGCGTTATTACATCAGGCGTTGACCCCGACGCCAGATGTAATAACGCCTGATGTAATAAACTTTGATTGCATTATTTAGGTATTCGGGATCAAAGAAATCGATATAAAAACTTACTTAAAACTTTTTTTTAGAATTTCATAGCAATGTTAAAAAAAACATTTAAAACCCCCAACTACCATCCCTAATGTTTTAGAAAGTAACTTTGATCATTAATCAGTTAGTTTGATAAGATGGTTGAGAAAAATTATTTTATTACATCAAGCGTTTTTACATCAGGCGTTGACCCCGACGCCAGATGTAATAACGCCTGATGTAATAAACTGTGATTGCAGTTTTTAGGTATTGTGGATTAAAGAAATCGATATAAAAACTTACTTAAAACTTTTTTAATCGATATAAAAACTTACTTAAAACTTTTTTTCAGAATTTCATAGCAATGTTAAAAAAAAACATTTAAAACCCCCAACTACCATCCCTAATGTTTTAGAAAGTAACTTTGATCATTAATCAGTTGGTTTGATAAGATGGTTGAGAAAAATTATTTTATTACATCAAGCGTTATTACATCAGGCGTTGACCCCGACGCCAGATGCAATAACGCCTGATGTAATAAACTTTGATTGCATTATTTAGGTATTGTGGATTAAAGAAATCGATATAAAAACTTACTTAAAACTTTTTTAATCGATATAAAAACTTACTTAAAACTTTTTTTCAGAATTTCATAGCAATGTTAAAAAACATTTAAAACCCCCAACTACCATCCCTTATGTTTTAGAAAGTAAGTTTGAGTATTAATCAGTTAGTTTGATAAGATGGTTGAGAAAAATTATTTTGTTACATCAAGCGTTATTACATCAGGCGTTGATCCCGACGCCAGATGTAATAACGCCTGATGTAATAAACTTTGATTGCATTATTTAGGTATTGGGGATTAAAGAAATCGATATAAAAACTTACTTAAAACTTTTTCAGAATTTCATAGCAACGTTAAAAAACATTTAAAACCCCCAGCTACCATCCCTTATGTTTTAGAAAGAAAGTTTGAGTATTAATCAGTTAGTTTGATACGATGGTTGAGGAAAATTATTTTATTACATCAAGCGTTATTACATCAGGCGTTGACCCCGACGCCAGATGTAATAACGCCTGATGTAATAAACTTTGATTGCATTATTTAGGTATTGTGGATTAAAAAAATCGATATAAAAACTTACTTAAAACTTTTTTAATCGATATAAAAACTTACTTAAAACTTTTTTTAGAATTTCATAGCAATGTTAAAAAACATTTAAAACCCCCAACTACCATCCCTAATGTTTTAGAAAGTAACTTTGATCATTAATCAGTTGGTTTGATAAGATGGTTGAGGAAAATTATTTTATTACATCAAGCGTTATTACATCAGGCGTTGACCCCGACGCCAGATGTAATAACGCCTGATGTAATAAACTTTGATTGCATTTTTTAGGTATTGTGGATTAAAGAAATCGATATAAAAACTTACTTAAAACTTTTTTAATCGATATAAAAACTTACTTAAAACTTTTTTCAGAATTTCATAGCAATGTTAAAAAAAAACATTTAAAACCCCCAACTACCATCCCTAATGTTTTAGAAAGTAACTTTGATCATTAATCAGTTGGTTTGATAAGATGGTTGAGAAAAATTATTTTATTACATCAAGCGTTATTACATCAGGCGTTGACCCCGACGCCAGATGCAATAACGCCTGATGTAATAAACTTTGATTGCATTATTTAGGTATTGTGGATTAAAGAAATCGATATAAAAACTTACTTAAAACTTTTTTAATCGATATAAAAACTTACTTAAAACTTTTTTTCAGAATTTCATAGCAATGTTAAAAAACATTTAAAACCCCCAACTACCATCCCTTATGTTTTAGAAAGTAAGTTTGAGTATTAATCAGTTAGTTTGATAAGATGGTTGAGAAAAATTATTTTATTACATCAAGCGTTATTACATCAGGCGTTGATCCCGACGCCAGATGTAATAACGCCTGATGTAATAAACTTTGATTGCATTATTTAGGTATTGGGGATTAAAGAAATCGATATTAAAACTTACTTAAAACTTTTTCAGAATTTCATAGCAACGTTAAAAAACATTTAAAGCCCCCAACTACCATCCCTATCGTTTTAGAAAGTAAGTTTGAGTATTAATCAGTTAGTTTGATACGATGGTTGAGGAAAATTATTTTGTTACATCAAGCGTTATTACATCAGGCGTTGATCCCGACGCCAGATGTAATAACTCCTGATGTAATAAACTTTGATTGCATTATTTAGGTATTGTGGATTAAAGAAATCGATATAAAAACTTACTTGAAACTTTTTTCAGAATTTCATAGCAATGTTAAAAAAAACATTTAAAACCCCCAACTACCATCCCTAATGTTTTAGAAAGTAACTTTGATCATTAATCAGTTGGTTTGATAAGATGGTTGAGGAAAATTATTTTATTACATCAAGCGTTATTACATCAGGCGTTGACCCCGACGCCAGATGTAATAACGCCTGATGTAATAAACTTTCATTGCATTATTTAGGTATTGTGGATTAAAGAAATCGATATAAAAACTTACTTAAAACTTTTGCAATCGATATAAAAACTTACTTAAAACTTTTTTTCAGAATTTCATAGCAATGTTAAAAAAAAAACATTTAAAACCCCCAACTACCATCCCTAATGTTTTAGAAAGTAACTTTGATCATTAATCAGTTGGTTTGATAAGATGGTTGAGAAAAATTATTTTATTACATCAAGCGTTATTACATCAGGCGTTGACCCCGACGCCAGATGCAATAATAACGCCTGATGTAATAAACTTTGATTGCATTATTTAGGTATTGTGGATTGAAGAAATCGATATAAAAACTTACTTAAAACTTTTTAAATCGATATAAAAACTTACTTAAAACTTTTTTTCAGAATTTCATAGCAATGTTAAAAAACATTTAAAACCCCCAACTACCATCCCTTATGTTTTAGAAAGTAAGTTTGAGTATTAATCAGTTAGTTTGATAAGATGGTTGAGAAAAATTATTTTATTACATCAAGCGTTATTACATCAGGCGTTGATCCCGACGCCAGATGTAATAACGCCTGATGTAATAAACTTTGATTGCATTATTTAGGTATTGGGGATTAAAGAAATCGATATAAAAACTTACTTAAAACTTTTTCAGAATTTCATAGCAACGTTAAAAAATATTTAAAACCCCCAACTACCATCCCTATCGTTTTAGAAAGTAAGTTTGAGTATTAATCAGTTAGTTTGATACGATGGTTGAGGAAAATTATTTTAATACATCAAGCGTTATTACATCAGGCGTTGATCCCGACGCCAGATGTAATAACGCCTGATGTAATAAACTTTGATTGCATTATTTAGGTATTGTGGATTAAAGAAATCGATATAAAAACTTACTTAAAACTTTTTTCAGAATTTCATATCAATGTTAAAAAAAACATTTAAAACCCCCAACTACCATCCCTAATGTTTTAGAAAGTAACTTTGATCATTAATCAGTTGGTTTGATAAGATGGTTGAGGAAAATTATTTTATTACATCAAGCGTTATTACATCAGGCGTTGACCCCGACGCCAGATGTAATAACGCCTGATGTAATAAAAAGTTTATTACATCAGGCGTTGTATTACATCAGAGGTTGCCACAACCGTCTCTATATGACCCTTGCTGTTGAGTGGGCTTAAAACTCTATCCAATACAAAGCTCTAGGTCAAACGGTTCAGGAGAAGAAGATTGTACAAGACTTCCTTCTTTGTCTCTATATGAAATTTGATACCCAAAACATAGGGCCAATTTTCCTTGAACAACAATAATTAAATGTATTGTGAAAGAAGGTTTTGAGACGATTATACAAAAAAAATTCAAAGCACTAGACTTTCAAGATCAACTCTTTGTTGAAAAGCGACGAAAAGCTTTAACGGACCGACCCTTCAACGTATTCCTCCCATAATTACATACCAAACACTGCGTGCAAATTCGCCACCAATCACCCCGTTTTCTTTGTAAATAGAAAATTAGGATGGTTTCTGGACTTCAAAAGATGAACGGCGTGTTTGGTCTCCGGTCGTCATCTTTGACAACGGATATTAGCGAGAGATCAATTTCCGTCGTTACGGATATAACGCCCAAAGATGCACGAAGTGTTTTTTAGTTAACCCTTTCCCAAACAACAAAATTTTAGACTGGTCGAAATTCAAAGATGTTGCATACGACAATTTCAAGTGAATAAATTTTTCGAATTTTTTGGTCATTTTGGGCTGAAAACACTGTGGGAAATGAAGAAATTGCTTGTCACAAGCAATTTCTTCATTTTCCACAATGTTTTCCTAAGTCATTATCTTATTGGGAGTCAAAAAGAGTCAATGTGTGGTAATGGGTTAATAATGGGTTGTAATCTGATAGACCTCTGCTTGAGCTATACAGCCCCTCATTAAACACACCACTTTCTAGCCATACGAAATGAATTAAATAATATTAGGGCAAGTTTAAAAAAAAATGTGACCGATCACTTTTTACATGCCACGGCTCTTACAGAGAAACATATTCAACCCAATCAAAGCTTAAAAGATGTGTTATTGTGTCTATATACTTGGTTCCGAGTTTAAAGAAAATCGCTTCACAAATAAAAGAGATATGTCGTTAAAACATGTCAAAAATGTCAGGAGTGAAACGTTTTTGTGTGACACTTAACACTTGTACCAATTTTCTAAGCTATGGTAAATAAAAGACAGTGACAGAATACTACAATAAGCACTTTTAATTCATAAAACAACATGTGCATTATCATCTTAAAATTACCTTTTCATCCTATCTTCACTGGTTTAGGTACTCTCTTACGAACAGAGCGTATTCTCCCTACATTCCATTTCGATAGAATACTCTCTGTTCTCGCGGGGTCGTTTCACGTCTAATCTCGGGGCCTTGGCGGGATTTCGGTATCCAATCATCGCCAATATACTCATAAACAATCGAAATTTCTGATACAAGAAATGATTGGCTAACGCTTCAAATTACCAGCTTCTGCCAAAAATAGAAGCGACGTAATGTATACGTAATCAAACCAGATCAAACTGAAAGATTTTGATTCGATAATTCAAATGTTACCGGCTTCAGCCAAAAATAGAAGCGACGTAATGTATACGTAATGATCATGCAAGATAAAACTGAATGATTTTGATTCGATAATTCAAATGGTGTGCTATAATTAGATTATGACGACCAAATAGGCTGTTGGCGTACCGAAAACTGCAGAGGTCATATTTGATGGTTTAATCAATAGAGCTCGGCATGGAGAGTATGGTTTAGGATGTGGAGCCTGTCTTATACAATACCCCTCTGAATTTTATGTCAGGAGTGAAACACTTTTATTTTTCAAAATGTGTTCTCATTTTTGTCTATTCAGCCAGAAATCTACCACTCAATTTTTTTTTAGAAAGCCATCAACCTTGTGGGCATTCTGCACTCTACTATTTAGTGATTCATGGGTTGCAATTTCTCATATTGTGCAATATATTTGCTGTCAGGAGTGAAACGCTTTTTTGACGTCATTTTGCAAGATTGTGCACACAATTTTAGCTAAAAAGTAGTGAACATGAATTTAAAATATAATTTGGGCACTGCTTAACCATTTAGAATAGTTTTTAGCCACCATAATAAAGAAATCTGGATGATATTCTGTAAAATTAGCTGTTATTCTTAACATTTAAATTTCACACTTTGGTCACATTTTTTTAAACCTGCCCAATACACAATTGTAAATACACTTCACATAAGTTGATTCACCATGCTGGATTTCAAGATTATGCTTCATGAAGAAAACAATTTACAAATATTTTACTCTATATTCATATGCAAGGGAGGTAATTTTGAACATTTTTGTAAAATATTTCCATAAGTATGCATTAATTAAAAATTCGAAAACGTACAAAATGCTTATGTTTATTATATAATTGGAATGGAAATATAACAAAGTTTAGGAATTACTGGCTCTTTTCAAAAATTGCCTCTTGCTCTTTGGTGCTTATGATGGGTTTCATACCTTAATTAGTATTTGTATTTTATCGACCATTGTCTATATCTATACCAGGTGACCTTTAGGTGGGAGCGGAATGGTAGACCGATAGATGCTAGACGTAGAAGGTACACGGTACATCCCATTATAGATGGATCCGTCGTGAAAATCAGCCCGGTGAAATACAAAAAGGACAACAACAAACCTTTCACGTGTATAGCGTCGGCCGGACCTTGGGAGTCCAGAGTAGAGGCAAGACTACACGTGATCAAGAGAGAAGGTAGTGTGCATTTACCTTTGTATTACATCTTATTTCATTTAGGTGTGTATGTTTATCAAAATGTTTTGATCCTCACATAGAATAAGTAAGATATCGCTGCTTTTCATCGAAAACCCCGTAGCTGCAGCCTAAAAAACGATTATATTTAGATTTGAACTGATTCAACAAAAAATTTTCGTGACTGAATTATACACACATTCAATGAGATGTTGGCTCGACAGCGTGTAATATAGACAGTTACCCAAAAAAAGTAGATTATTTATGAAAAAAATTAAAAAAACAATACCTTTTCAATTTATGTGTTTTCAGATCCGCTTTTTCGAGTGAATACGCCAGGTTTCCCTCTAATAACGGTCCATCCGAGTCTGTCTAGCATAGAGAAGGGCCGTACAACAGCATTACCATGTGAGGCGGAATCTTCAATATTGGACCAAACTCCCAGAATAAGATGGATGAAAAACATGGAGGAAGTCAATTACAATGAACGAACATTTATGGATGATGCAGGTTAAATTTTGATTCGAAACGTCGCTGTTTTTTTCTTCAAAAACCTCGTAACTGCAGCTTAAAGAAAGCAGAACTTATGACGTTACGATTAAACTGCAAGAACGAGATAAAGGATATGGAGAAAGACCCAGAGCAACAAATAAGGGGGAGGGGGGGCTGAACCCATCCTAAATTTGTTATTTCAAATTCAAACCTATATTGTGTGTATTCATTTGAATTGTCTTGATGAGACAATTCCAATGAGTACCCACAAGATAGGGTCTGGTGAGGAATAAAATGAAATATTGCATTTTTAAGAGCCATCACCCCTCTTTTCTGTAGGTCTGATTTAGACCATTATAATGACCTGAAAACATCCAAGGACGGCATATGTGAAATTAGGATAGTGCTAAAATTTTTGAAACTAAATTTGTGAGCATAGATATTATATCTAAGTCAACTACTTCTTAGCATGCATTAAAAATATGAAACTCATAAACTTTAACATTTAACATTTTCTTTAGACTTGAACATGGCTAGAAATGCATGAACTAAATTATGTGAAATATATTATCACAGGGAACCTTGTAATAAAGGACGCTGACAGTTTCCACGAAGGTCAATACGTCTGTGTTGCTGAGAATAGTATAGGAACGACCTTCTCTAATTTAGCCAATATAAAATATATTATTACAGGGAACCTTGTGATAAAGGACGCTGACAGCTTCCACGAAGGCCAATACGTCTGTGTTGCTGAGAATAGTGTAGGAACGACCTTCTCTAATTTAGCCAATATAAAATATATTATTACAGGGAACCTTGTGATAAAGGACGCTGACAGCTTCCACGAAGGCCAATACGTCTGTGTTGCTGAGAATAGTGTAGGAACGACCTTCTCTAATTTAGCCAATATAAAATATATTATTACAGGTAACCTCGTAATAAAGGACGCTGACAGCTTCCACGAAGGCCAATACGTCTGTGTCGCTGAGAATAGTATAGGAACGACCTTCTCTAATTTAGCCAATATAAAATATATTATTACAGGGAACCTTGTGATAAAGGACGCTGACAGCTTCCACGAAGGTGAATACGTGTGTGTTGCTGAGAATAGTGTAGGAACGTCCTTCTCTAATTTAGCCAATATAAAATATATTATTACAGGGAACCTTGTAATAGAGGACGCTGACAGCTTCCACGAAGGCCAATACGTCTGTGTTGCTGAGAATAGCATAGGAACGACCTTCTCTAATTTAGCCAATATAAAATATATTATTACAGGAAACCTTGTAATAGAGGACGCTGACAGCTTCCACGAAGGCCAATACGTCTGTGTTGCTGAGAATAGTATAGGAACGACCTTCTCTAATTTAGCCAATATAAAATATATTATTACAGGAAACCTTGTGATAAAGGACGCGGACAGCTTCCATGAAGGCCAATACGTCTGTGTTGCTGAGAATAGCATAGGAACGACCTTTTCTATATATCTTAGCCAATATAAAATATATTATTACAGGTAACCTTGTGATAAAGGACGCTGACAGCTTCCATGAAGGCCAATACGTCTGTGTTGCTGAGAATAGTGTAGGAACGACCTTCTCGAATTTAGCCAATGTGTATGTCAAGGGTAGGTAAAGCTGCCGATAAATGACCTGGCAGAGCATCTCTAGCTATTACCAAGGATGCTTTTCCAGTTCATTTATAGGAACCTCTTTTATTTTCTGCAATAGACTCTTATTTTGTTTACATCGGTTCACCCGAATAGCTGCTAGTGTCGAAGTAAAAATCTAGTCCCTTTCTTGTAGAGACGATTCCAATGAGTACCCATAACATAGGATTTTATGAAAAATATGTGAAAAGCTGCACTTTGAAGAGTCATTAACCCTTTCCCAAGCAAGACCTGGTTTTGACGCCCTTAATAGAAGTGGCTTGGGAAAACATTGAGACAAAAGAAGAAACTGCTGATAACCAGCAGTTTCTCCTTTTGTCTCAATATTTTCTGTACTATATTGTACAGAAATCCTATCTTTAATTTCATCCATTTTGTTGTCCGCATCATTTTTCAAATTGGACCACCCTGAAATTTTGTCGTTTGGGAAAGGGTTAACTCACTATCTATAGCAGATCTGACATAGGCCTACTGACCATGTTTATAGCATTATAATGTCGTCGTTGGGGAGTCAAAACCTCGTAACTCCAGCTTATTCAAGCTGTAGTTACGAGGTTTTGACTCCCCACCATCGATGTGTATAACTCCATAGACAGGTAATGTACATCTCTCCAGATCCTAATTCATGTATTTTCAGAGAGAAGGGTACCTCCCCGATTTGTGGAAATTCTTTCCCCTAAATTCCGCGCGATATACGGCTCGAGAGTCCAACTAGACTGTCGAGCTGAGGGTTCCCCCACACCCCTCGTGTCATGGACCAAGGACTACCACGAGAGAAAGAAGTATAGGGACGGCACCCCCTCGGGAAGTGTTTTAAAACTCGAAAATGTAACGGAGTCTGAACGGTATACATGTGTCGCCGAAAACATGCTTGATAGAATCATTCAGTGGGTTGACATAGAAATAGTTTGTAAGTATGGTTTTATTATAGGCCTACCAGTAACCACATTGATAAAGCATTCTTACATGTACTATATGTGCATATCGTCGCTTTTCATCGAAAACCTCGTAACATCAGATTGTCTTGTTGAAAAACGGCGATGTGATGTAAAAATAAGCGGTAAGAGTTATCCAATTAATATGATCTACCATAACGGCCTTTTCTGAACACTTTCTGCTTAAGGAGACACCCCATAGATATATTCTCATATTTTTTGGTTACTTTTATCTGAAAGAGCATACATGTATTGTCTTATAAATATTCTGAAGAATTCAAGTCAATGTATTGCGCCGCTTACAAGTATTATAGTTATTTTTTCTGGTTAACCACAGTTCACGTGCAAATGAAATTTGTTATTTCCATCTCAACTTTTGTTTATATCGTCTCTTTTCAACAATAACCTCGTAACTGTAGCTAAAAACAAACTGCAATAACGAGTTTTTTGTTGAAAGGCATCGATATGCGTGTTGGTTAATTCTAAACGAATTTGTCCATTCCGTTGATAATCGATAATTGTGTTGATAATGCAGATCTTGATGATGACGAAGATGATGACGAAGAAGACACCATCGATGGTGATATTAACGATGGAGACGATGATGCTGTTGACAATGATGGTGATATTAACGATGGAGACGATGTTTTTGTTGATGATGACGACGTTTAGCGAGGAACTTAGCCCTTTCCCAAACATAGACACTTTTGGACGCCCCACAAAATAAAGGCTTTGGAAAACATTGTGGAACATGAAGGAAATGCTTGTGACAAGCAATTTCTTCATTTCCCACAATGATTTCTACCAATAAAGACCAAAAAATGTTAAATTTTGTTCTATGGAACTTGTCGTCTGCAACACCTATGAGTTTGGACTAGGCTAAAATTTTGTTGTTTGGTAACTGGTTAAAGATCGACGGCCATGGATAACCCATTACCACACAATGACTTCTTTTGATTACACACAATTTAATGGCTTTTAAAAACATCATTGAAAATGAAGAAATTGCATATGAAAACTTCCCACAAAGTTTTCTATCCAAAAGATCAAAATAGATAATAACTTTTTTTCCAGAATTTGGTTCAAATGTATATCTATAATCTTACGTATAGAATCTATTACGCATTAGCGACATTCTGCCTCTTATTGTGATATTTTTCAAAAGTTCATAATGCCTGCTTCTTATTTTTTGACAGGTCTAGATGACAGATTTGATCCGATAATTCAGAAAATTGTGCCCGGCATTGTTTATGTTAGCCCCATAAATGTAAACATGTAGAGTTATTCTTTTTAATTTACCTTTTCCTGAATATATTCAATTTTTGGCTGAATTCTAAAGACTGACAAAGTCATTTTCTGGCAAATTGTAATCTTGCTTACGGCCTCTGATATTAGTCAAATGTACTTTTTATCATAGACAAACATTTAATGTTTCAAATGAGTATCTTATGAGATCAAATCCGCTTTGAGTGTTAATGTTAACAGTTAATTAGCGAGAAGGGTAAATCTGAACTTCAAAGAATAGTTCCAAAACGACAGTGACAGATGAATCTAAATTTGAAACTTTTTGATGTGTGAATGACATGTTTTGTGACACATTTTCTCAACACCTCGGTATATGAAATAAGAACAAATTATGAACATGATGTCGCTAAGTAGGTAAGAGGTAAGAGGCTATCGCCTCTTACCTATACTTAGCGACATTTTGCCTCTTATTGGGGAAATTGTAAAAAGTTCATATTGCCTGCTTCTTATTTTTTGACAAGTCTAGTTGACAGATTTGATTTGATAATTCAGAATATTTTTCCGCCATTGTTTATATTAGCCCATTTGATGTAAACATTTGAGAGTAATTCGTTTTAGCAAACCTTTTCCTGAACATATTCAACTTTTGACCGAATTCTTAATGCTGCCCAAGTCATTTTCTTGTGAAATGTCATTTTGCTTATGGCTTCTGATATCAGTTACATGTGTTTTATATGAAAGACAAACATTAGAAAATTCAAATGTGTTTCCTCTGTAATTAAAGTTGTTATAAGTATTAATGTTAACCGTCAATTGGTGAGAAGGGTAAATTCAGACTTCAAAGAATAGTTCCTAGAGGACAATGACTGATGACTCTTAATTTGAAACTTTTGGTTGTGTGAATGACATGTTTTATGTCACATTTTCTCAACACCTCGGTATATGAAATAAGAACAAATTATGAAAACGATGTCGCTAAGTAGGTAAGAGGCTAGCGCCTCTTACCTATACAAAAATGCAATATTAATACGTTGTATCTACTATTAGTCATTTACCCATTCTCACACATTGACTCTGTATGACTCCTTTAAAGAAAATGCTTTAGAAATTATTGTGAATTATAATGGAGAAATAGATTGCAGCAAACACTTCCTTCCTTCCCAACAAAGTTTTCTATTCAAAATTAAATTTTCACTTACTTGAATTTGACGTCTACAACGTCTTTGACCATGGACCAGTCTAAACTGTTGCCATTAATTGTAGTTTCAGTCCAAGAGATTACGGTACACATCTTACTAAGTTTCGAGAAAAAATGGCGAAAAGAATGATATAAGAACAAGCACTCAGATTTCTTTATCAATATCCCTTTTTGCCCGAAATTGTATCCTTTGTGGAAAGGGTTAAACTACACATATTATGAGCGGTTGAATGATGCAGTCCTTTTTGCATTGTCAGATACTTTGACTAGCCAAACCCCTACGTTTGTGTGTTCAAAAATCTGTTGAACGTTGATAATTTTCTACCCATAGTCGGTGTTATTGCAAAATCTCGTAGCTCCAGCTTGGTTAAAGCGATGTTTTGCAATAACACCAACGATTGGTTCCTTTTTTCATGCATGCCATAGTAATAAGTTAGTAAATCTAACCCCAAAGTTGAATAAACACTAATTTTGCATATTATGGGTGAGAAATGCGTTAGTTATTACAAAACCATTGCCTAGAAAAAGCCCCAAATTTAACTCATTCCCACATAAGGACGCCTTTTGACGCCCTTGAAGATAAATGCTATAGAAAACATTGTGATAAATGACGAAATTGCTTGTGACAAGCATTAAATTTTCTTTCATTTCTCACAATGTTTTCTTCCAAGAAAATATCGTCTGTAAAATCTTTGATTTCGATCAGTCTAAAATTTTGAGGTCTGAAAATGGATAGAATTATGTAAACCTACTCCAAAACCATCTGGGTGAACAAGGTATTCATCCTACTCAGGCTGTTCGAAATGCAATTCGAAATAGATCACCATAATTATGTAGAATGAATAGATTCCGAAGAGGGAATATTTCCTATTAGTGGAGCGAGATACTGTAAAAATATTTCAAATGATGATATACCTCACGATAAATGACCTGGCATATCGAATGAAAGGCTCTGCCAGGTCATTTTTAAAAATGATTTCTGGCCACTTCAATTCCCGCCATTTTCAAGATGGCCGCTAAAATCCAAAATGGCCACCACTTTAGAATACACCCAAACACACTTCCAATTTGTTACTAAAAAAAGTAACACTTTTTGATGCCAGATCGAGGCTCTGACCCAAATGAGAGCAAAGCATCCAACGTGCAATGGAAATGAACGGAGGAAAGAAGAAGTTTAAGAGGAATCACACTCAGTTTTGTGATGATTCCTCTGTGAATCTCGACGGGATATCATTGACTGACTTCCATTTATGGTCTTTACTGGCTTTTAAGTCATTTTTGACCCTCCGAAAACGTAGTATCCACGGATCTTTTGAGGACCTAGCCGCCAGGTTCAACTGTCATTTTCATGTATTTAACCCCCTTTCCCCAACAAAAAATGTACGAAACATGCCATTTTCAGTGTGAAGGTGACAATCTCAGTACCGAAAGGCTTATGTAGATAGATAATTCATTATGGTAGATCAATTTGATAATAAAAGCATTGCTCTTAAAGCCCATTTCCCAAACGACAAATTATTTAGACTTTTCAAGTTTGACAGCGGCTTTTAAAACCCTTTTCTAAACGGCACCTGATTCAATTTGGAAGCTCTTGCAGACAACAGAATGGGCATCTTGAAAGTAGGATTTTTGTATGTGCAAGGGCGGATCTAGAGGGGGTGGGGTTCGGGGTGTTCGCCCCCGCCCCCTGGAATAAGCCGAAAATTGAATGTTGACTATAATCAAAGCGTCATAATTTAACATATTTAAGTCATCATTTGGGCGTGGACCTCCCCCTCCCTGGCAATTGGGATTTGATCCCCCCCCCCCCGAAAAAATCCTGGATCCACCCTTGCGTGTGTACATAGAAGTATAGAAAACGTTGAGGCAAAAGGGGAAACTGCTGATTAAAAGTATTTCATTAATTTGTCTCTTGCAATGATTTTCGAAACAATCTCTGTAGCACAGTTAAGGGCGGATCTAGAAGGGGGTCCGGACCTCGCCTTGCATTGGCCGAAAATCGAATTTTGACTATACAAAGTTAGTACAGTAGGCCTATACATGTATCGTTACACAATTCACAAATTTAAAGCCATCTTCCATCTTATGGGCTAGAACCCCCCCCCCCCCCCCTGAAAAAATCCTGGATCCGCCCTTGACAGTCAAAACATTAACATTTCTTGTTTGGTAAAGGTTTAAAACATTTTTCTTGTCATTTCTTTTTTAATTTAACACCTTTCAACAATATTTCAGCCATAAGTTTATTTATAGGCCTAATTGACCAAACGCCAATCGATAGATCGCTCCGCCCCCAATATCACGTGACGTATCGATTCGGAATCTAGGACAACGAACACATGGCGGATGTAAACAAGCTGAAGGATTTACCGGCCGGTATCGGTACATGTCAGCTATTTGTGCTAATATCGACGATGCTTCGACAACGCTGATAGGGAAGGAAGTTTTCAAAAGAAAACTACGTTGATGGGGTTAAATTTCGAAGAAAAAATAACAACAACATCGCTATAAAGGCGAGTGTTTGTCGAAGCAAGATACGGAATGCAGGTCAACACAAAGTTGGTTGACACACAAAAGAAAGCTCTCGCAGAAGCTTTCTTTGGCTGCAAGGGTTGTTATTTTTCATTTCAAATAAATGAAAAATTTCCCTGAGCTTCGTCCCAACATTAAGGACGTTTACCACGCATACATTTGTTTTGCAAGTGTACCTTTGTTCGGCAGTAAAGAAATTCGGACATCAATATCTTCTTCCTCCATGTAGACTCTACACGTAGTTGTGTAAGGAATCAGTGAAGCGTAAACGTCCTATTACAGGCCCGTAGGAAGCAATTTCGTATTGGGGGAGGGGGCTAAAGCCCTTGTCCTGAATATTGGAGGGCTAATTTGGATTTTCCCAAAATTTTGAACAGTGTAAAATTAAGAAAATTTGGCATTTTTGGCAAACTGGGGGGGGGGGGGGGGCTTAGCCCCCTTCCCTGTTCCTACGGGCCTGTATTGTATTATAAACTAAGCATGTCATTTAGTTCTTTCGCAAACAATGACGCATTTTGACACTCTTAACAAGATTTGTGAAAACATTCAGACAAAAGAAGAAAATCCTTTCCTCAAAAGCAAAACTTTTGGATGTGCCAGAATGAATAGTTGCTCATTATCAACAGTTTCTTCATCAGTATATTTTTCCCAATCCTGTTGTATTGTTGGTCATGTTTGGGAAATGGTTAAAAAGTACAGCCCCATTCATCTTCACAGCAATTTCCAGAACTATCTTTTGGCCTGATTGGGGGTGAAGGGGTAGGGTAACTGGTACAAATGTTTTTATTGCCCAAATAGAAAAGATCTAGGAAAACAATGAGGCAAAAGAAAATGCTGGTAACCAGCAATTTCTTCATTTGTCTTAATGCATTTTACTTTTATTGAATGATTATAAATATATTGTCATATGCAACAATTTTCAAATTGAACCAGTCTGAAATTTTAATTTTTGAGAAAGGTTTAATTCACTTGACCCACAAAGTCCTGTCACAGAAAACAACTCATGCACAAAGTCCTACACATTGAGGGACAACAGTGAGATAAACCAAGGGGGTCAAGGATCAAACCAGAACCCGTTTCAACAATGGTAGTTGCAAAACCTGGTACCCTGAGGCCTGAACAGGAAGAGGTTTTGTTGGAAATGAAACTTTTTATTCAATACTGTTGCAACTAATTCAATATAAACAAAACAAGCAATATTTTTTTCATTTTTAATACATGTAGGTTTTGACAGTAACAAACAGACAACATAGACACTATGAGGATTTTCTTCTGTTGGCGCCATTCTGTTCAGACTGTTCTTTATCTGTACTCCTGGCATCCTTATTATCCCAGTTTTTGTTGAGCCAATTTTTCCTTTCAAATGCTGTTTTAGACATCAGGACCAGAAATTCCTGTAGTGATACAGCTGAAAGTACACAAATTATTTTATACAAATTCTTGATGTCATTCTGATTCATTCTTGTAGGCATTCCATTTTTAGAAGGCTTCGTAAAACTTTGGAGCAAAAGAAAATTATGCTGATAATTAGCATTTAAATTTTGGGAAACCATGATATTGTTTACTTATTTTTTTAGTTAGCCCTTTCTGAAACAAGACATGGTTTTGAGATCCCTTATAAAAATCGTTTACGGGAAACATTGAGAGAAAAGAAAAAATTGCTTATAACCCACATTTTCTACTTTTGCCTGGACGTTGTCTGTGTTTTAAGGTAGAATATCCGTAATGCGGCCATTTTGAGATTCATAAAACATCAGCTTTTTTCGAGTGTCATCTTTTCGTGTCTGAACCTATTCGGACACTATCTTAAACATTCGGCGGTGGAAAGTTTCAACTGCCGAATGCTTTCGACCGGGTCCGAATAATTCAGACGTTGCGCGAATCACATTATGGGTGGACTACCTTAATGCATTTTGTTCTCTGCATCAGCTTTTAAATCTGAACAGTCCAACATCTTTACATCCCTATAATGTTTTAGTTATGTTAAGGTAGTCCATCCCAAATGAGATTCATGCAAGGTCATAATTTTTCGTGACATAGTTAAAAAAAATTATGTATCCCAATCTATTTGGGTGCCGTAAAGATCCGGCTGTGTATATTGTTCCACCGCCGAATGTTTATGACACAGCCCGAATGATTTGATGTCGCTTAAATCTCATTGGGATTGACTACCTTAATACGTGGCTTCTTTGAAATTTGTTACTTATTTACATATAAACCAAAAATCAATCCATTGCTAAGACACAACATAGCTGTCTGTAGTGTCTGAACAAAAGAATAAAAAGTGTATAGCTTTATATTTTGTTGTGTTTTTTTTTCCTTGAAAACATGTGAACAAATGATAAAAATGTGTGTGTATATATGTGACTGGGTTTTGTCCTAGTGTGTACCTTGCAATTTCTTCAAGCCAAAGCATCTTTTATTTTGTCGGTTCTGATAGGGCTGGTTTCTTCGCAGGAGGCCTTTTCGCAAAATTATCTTGTCAAATCTGCTGAAATTGGATCTGGAACAGGGTAATAATTGTCTTTTGGACTGCCCTCTGGGAAATGCTGAAGGTAGAAAGAAGGAAAACCTGTTGTAAAAACTCCTTATAATGCTTTCCCAAACAGTAACGTTTTAGATGGTTCTGTCTTGAAAGCTAAAGCTTAAGTCGGAAAACAAAAAGATGATGTTGATGATTGAAGACGAAATTAAGGTGTGGCAGAGCACAGATAGTAATGAAAAATGATAAAACGCTAGTTATGATAAGCATTTCTTGTCTTGTCACAATGTTTTCCCCTGCCTTTTCTATTGTGGACATCAAAATGTAGTCTTGTTTGAGAAAGGTTTAACTCCGGTGAAGAATATTTGGCTGAGAATGGGTGTCCTGTTTTTCTGATGAATTGAATTTTACGATAAATTTCCTTTTCGAACAATATTTCGAAGATTTGCTTATATACTAAACGAAACTCAACACTTTTCGTCATTTTGTTATTTGACGAATTGTCATGCAACTTCTGAAAACAGTAACAAAAAAGAATTAGCTGAATAACAGCAATTTCTCTCATTTCCTTAATATTATCATGCATGGCATGTAGATTTTATACTTTTGACAATAAATATTTGTTGTCCACAACTGGTTTCAAATAGGAATCAGTAAATTGTGACATCATGTTCATTTTGCTATTTCATCGGTGTAATTCTAAAACCTCGTAACTACATCTAATTCTTGATCGAGGCTATAGTTATGCGATGTTGCATAGCATCAATGATTCATCAATCTACATAGGTAAAATGAGCCGTTTACTTTTAGCCCATTGTATTGATCAGTCCAAAACTGCTCAGTTTGGGAAATGGTTTACCATTTCTAGTTTCACAACAAAATGTTTAGATACAAATTAGTAGTTGTCACACAATTCTAGACAAATCTACTTGAGGGGACTGACGGGAGCCGAACTTGAACCGACAGGGGGGGGGGGGGGGGTTAAATTAGTCGACGATAACTGTGCTCACCTTCGTGCAAACAAACAGCAATGTGATTCTCCTGAACAGTTTTCACATTTAGCATGTCACGAGGGCGTCCGTATATTTAAATCCATCCGATTCTAATGCATTTTTCGAGATTTTCCCCGAAATCTCGGAACGACACACCTTGAGTACGATCCGTTTAACGACAGTCTGGTTACAAATGCACCATCGGATTCGCTTCACAATTTTCCCTCGTCGAATTTACAACATAATAAACAATATGTCCACACAAATAACAGTATATTACTTTCTTTGCTTTAAAAATGCAGAATATCTATATGGGTCGTAAAATGCTCGTTGTCCTAAAAGCGTGGTTTGTTTATTTTACGCTGAGGTCGTGACCCGGTCGTGACCTATTTCCTGGTCATTCATTGGCTAATCGATTTTTTAGACTGGGAGTTGGCGTTTGGTCAATTGTCCACGCTCCGAGGCTGGGAATAGCCTATATCCTGTGACCTGTCCATTAATATTATTGGCTCTAATCTAGAGCTCAAACACATGTAAAATATTACCGCTCACACTTGGACAGTACTAAGGAGCTCACATGCTTCTGCAAAATTGATTTTATTTAGTTTTCAAAAGCAGTTACTTTGGTTTTCAAAAGCAGTTCATCCTGAACTTGCATGGTGGTAACGGGCGATGGAGACAGGGTACGAATGATTACAAGCCAAACAATCTCTTTTTTCAATCAAAGTTGCAAAAAAAAAATCTGTAACTCAAAACTCTAATAATTAACGTAAATGACTGTATAAAATATTCTTAGTACTAAGGCAGAATAATTGAAAAATGCTCGCGTGAAAATAACGACTCGCTCAATGAATTATATAGTAACACGACCACGTTACCTTTTGTTTGCTCTCATGCATACACAGGTCACGGTTAAAAATTCAAAGTGTGTTTGGGTGTATGGGGTATACTCAGTAAATCGATCATAGGCCCCTATCTTCGCTTCTGATGGAAATAAAGCAACAAAATTGGTATCAAATTAAAGCTTAGTTAATTTCTAGTCGTATGTAATAGGAAACATTCCCTCTTCGGAATCTATTTAGCCTATTCTACATAATTATGGTGATCTATTTCAAATTGTGATATCAGGTTGACCTCTGCTGACTCAGGACTATCTTTGTCGTGCACAGTCAACACTTGTTATCTCGACATCGGATGAGTCGAACTTTCGCTTATGTCGATGTGAAAAGCTGGTCCCTGCCGCATCAATGGATATCAAATACAATCTGATTAAATTGCGATGTTAATTCTCAGTAAAATCTGATTGGCACTAGGTTGGGGTAATCTTCCATCCGGGAAAACAAAAATCGATTATTTTCACTCTAACCAATCAAATATCTTAGAATGTTTCGCAATAAACACGTGCAAACACGTTGTTCTGCACTGAAATATGATGTACGCCTGGCCTAGTTTACAATTTTAATCGCTTTCGGAATCTTGAAAGCGATTTTTGATTGGTCAGAAGAAAAAGTCACTGTAAACGACCCCTTACTGGTGCCTGTCAGATGCAGATGTTAAAGTCAGTAAACACTGGACTTTAATCAGATTGTCAAAAGTATTTAGCAGAACTGGTTTGAAATATATTTAGCTACTGAAATATATAGTAGGAAAGGGAGAGAAATGGCTCGTCTCCTCTTTCCACTATAATTCGATCATGACCGTACTTTAAAAGCAACCGCAAAAAAATCTTACAAATCGAATCCCGGATATCACTTTAAGGTAGAATATCCGTAATGTGGCCATTTTGAGATTCATAAAACATCGACTTTTTTCGAGCGGCGTCCTTAGGTGTCCGAATATATTGGGGTTCGGTCGTAAACATTTGGCGGTGGAAAGTTCCGCCGCCGAATGTTTTCGACCGCGCCCGAATAATTCCGACGTCGCTCGAATCTCATTACGGGTATTCTACCACATCCACACAATGAGCATCACATGTAGCCTAATTGTTCATTGGACACATACTTCCAGTGTAGACTAGTCCTTGTGGTCAATAATCGGTCGCACACTTATAACGGATGGAATAAAAAAAATAAGAAATTTTGTCTTTCCTACCATATCCATGAAATGTTGTTGCAAATTCAACACTGGTTATCAGCATTTTCTTTTCCCTCAGTGTTTTCTCAGGCCTTTTCTGTCAGAGACGTCAAATCCGGGTTTATTTTTGAAAGGGTTTTAAAAACGTTTCTCAACCCTTTCTAAAATGGTAGTGGGCGAATGCAGTTCACGAACGAGTAGGCCCTATAAATTAGATGCTGCAGCTGTGTTTGTTTGCCTATTATAATATTGGGCACATAATTCGAGCCTTCTCTGATGAAAATTAGCTCTTTGATATTTGGAAATTACAAAGGGACACACGTCCCCCTGATGTTCCTCATGTATTTAAGGTATATGATCCATCATTAAAACACCTCTTTCTTGGTACATGAAATGCATCAAATTACACACACTTGTAAATACACTTCACATAAGATGATTCACCGTGCCGGATTTCAAGATTATGCTTCAAGAAGAAAATAATCTCCAAATATTATTTTACTCTTTATTCATATGCAATGGAGGTAATTTTGATCAGTTTTGTCAAATGTTTCCAGAAGTATGCATTAATTCAAAATTCTAAACTATTTAAAATGCTAATGATTGTATTTGGAAAGGAAAAGTAACACAGTTTAAGAATTATTGGCACTTTTCAAATTTCGCATCTGGCTCTTTTGTGCTAATGATGGGTCATATACGTTAAAAGACATCGGAGCAAAGGTATCACATCAGACTACTGTCAAGCTCTTCGCAGATGACTGCCTTCTGTATATGTGACCCGTCACGCTAAAAGGGACCTTATCCGAATACCAAAAATCCAAACTTTGACAAACTTTTCAGACTCAGCACAGGTAAACCAGATACTCTATTCGACAAATGAACGTATAGTAAGATAGGGAAAACATTCCAGATATAAAAAAGTACATAAAAGTGAAAAGTATCGGCCCTAGTCTGGCTGCGCGGACTGTGCAGACTGACTAGGGTCGATATTTTTCACACACACGATAAGGTCCCTTTTAGCGCGATGGGTCACATAATTTATATAGAACTGTCGACTCCATCGCAGATGCACACTAATCCGAGTTTTCTCTGCTGAAATTCGTTCTTTGATATGTTGATGTCACTCATTTACAATGAGCGACATCAACATATCAAAAAGCGAATTTCAGCAGAGAAAACTCGGATTAATGCACACCAACTACAAGAGGACCTGAACAGCATGGTAGACTGGTCAAACACATGGCTAATGGGATTCAATGCTTCCAAATGACACCTCCTGAAGATCATAGGTCAGAGGAAAAACCTGAAAAAACCTACAACGTCAAGGGAGTCCAACTGCAGGACGTCGACGAACATCCCTACCTAGGTGTTGAACTCACATCGAACCTGACCTGTAAAGCTCACATCAGCAATATAACCACAGGGTTCTCCGCAGAATAACTTGAAGCTGTAGTGGCAAATTGTAAAAGCGTTGGTAAACCTTGAAATTCAGCGTTTATGTAAATAGTTGTGGATAAAAATATGATGAGAAAAGAAGAAATTGCTCAAAATGAGCAATTTCTCCTTTTCTCATCATGTTTATATACCCAATTACTATATTTGCAATTATAAGAATAAATCATTTATCGGTTTTTTGACAGAAAATACCCCCAAAATGCCTCTATTTGATGATAAATGTGTAGAAATTAAGCTGTGCGGTAGTTTTTAAGCTGTAGCGCCATTACACTGATTTACATGAAGCTGCAGTGGGGCCGATACAGTTTATTGGGCTTGGGAGAACACTGAACCAACAAGGCAAACATAATTCTAAACCTGCTCAGTCGTCACCTCTACAGCTGTAATCAGGAGGTTTAATCCAGAGCCTTCACATCACTTACACGCCCGCATTTAGAATATGCCTCGTCAGTCTGGGACCCTTACCTGAAAAATATATCCCAACCATCGAAAAAGTACAACAGAAAGGCGCCCCCCCCTCCCGCTGGACGGACGTTTTGACCACGGACGTTTTGGCCAGGACGTTTTGGCCACGGACGTTTTGGCCACAATTTTTTACAAGGTAGGACCTTTTGGCCAAAAATAGTAAAATTAAGGGAAAAAGGGAATTGAACCAATTAAATTTAGATCTACATAATATTATAGGCCCTACTATCTTGTAATTGCGCTTTTGAAAGTTGACATAAGTTCATTATGAAGAAAAAAATAAGAATAAATGGTCTCAATTATTAATATTTCCATTTAATTTATAACTTGGCCAAAAGGTCCTACCTTGAAATATATTGTGGCCAAAACGTCCGTGTCCAAAACGTCCTGGTCAAAACGTCCTACATCCCCCTCCCTCCCCTACAGCAGAGACGATAAACACGAGGACTATCAATACATTTCTACAAGGCCATCAACAACATCTCACCTGTTACTATCCCAGAATACGTAACGCCTTCTTCTGGCCGCACAAGGACTCATGACCTTGCCTTTATACAGCTTAGAACAAACCACGAGCAGTAGGCCTACTGACACAACTTCCTACCAAGAACCACCAGGGAACGGAACGCACTTCCCCCTGACTTAACCCATTACCAAACGACAACATTTTAGGGCGGTCCAAATTGAAAGATCCTGCAGACTATAATTTCAAGTGAATGGAATTTTTAATTTTTAGGTCTTTTTGGATGGAAATCATTGTGGGAAATGAAGAAATTGCTTGTGACAATTTCTTCATTTTCCACGATGTTTTCCATGGCCATTATTTTGTGGGGAGTCAAAAAGAGGCATTGTGTGGTAATGGGTTAATTGGTAGGCCTACATGCTCAGACTATATAGGCATATAGACGAGTCCCAGAACCGTCTGCTGAATCTCTCAGCCTAGACAACACAGATGTTTTAACCCTTCCCCAAACAACAAATTTTTAGGGTGATCCACTTCAAAAATTGCCACAAATGACAAAATGGGTGTTATTAAAGATAGGATTTGTGTAAAATTTGTCACAGAAAATATTGAGACAAAAGGAGAAACTGCTGGTTATCAGCAGTTTCTTCTTTTGTCTCAATATTTTCCTAAGCCTTTTCTATTAGGGATGTCAAAAGCAGGTCTTGTTTGGGAAAGGGTTAACTGTAAATCCCCTACCCAGGTTTATCATTAACCATTTTGCTGACACCACTTGCCTGTGTAGTCCGAGTCTTCTCTGTTGTAAAAACGCTCTTTGATATTTTGATTTTTCGCTATTTACCGAGAAATCAAAATATCAAAGAGCGTTTTTACATCAGAGAAGGCTCGTGTTATTGCCTGTGATGCTCCGTCCCTAGGCAAAGTAGAAGTAGACACGGTTGATAATCACGTGACTCAGAATTTCAGAAAAGCATCAATAGTTTTGTTAATACTTGGCCAATTAGAATTTGGTTTGAAGCAGTGAAGGGGAGAAAATACTAGGAATAAGCTGTATATAGTGGATTTTTGAAAAATCAACTGATGAAAAAGTTATTGAAGATAAACCAAAACTTTGGTTTATCTACAATAACTTTTTCATCAGTTGATTTTTGAAAAATCAACTGATGAAAAGGTTATTGAAGATAAACCAAAACTTTGGTTTATCTACAATAACTTTTTTCATCAGTTGATTTTTCAAAAATCCAACACGTTCATCTAACTAGTGCGTGACGTCTGTCCACCTTCTCTCTGTCTCTGCTTTAAACCTAATCCAAATCGGTCTCGAATTAACAGAATTATTGAAGATTTCTGAAATTGTTGCATCATGTGATTATCCACCGTGGTAGAAGTCACGGGTAGGCCTACTGTATGTTCACCAGCCATCGACACATAAACCTAATTTGATCTTATGGCTTATGTTGAAACATTTCTTTCATCGTTTGTTCACAATCTATGTACGCATTTTTCAGATAATTCAGAAGACATGGAAGATTTAGCCTAATTGTTTGAATGAGGGATGATTAAAATTATATTGCTCCTTCACCCATCCCCAAATAATTTAATTTTTACGCTAGATCTATTCGGTGCACAAAGAGAAATGCGTTGAAAAACAATTGTGGAAAGCTGCATTTCATTTGCCAAAGTAGGCCTTTATTTCTTATTTTCATTAATGAGTTCACCACACCACATTACAATGGTGGAAAACGTAGGGACAGGGGGGCTAGGGGGCTAAGCCCCCCACCCCCACCCCAATGTTGGCCAAAAATGCCGAATTTTCTTAATTTTACACTGAAAATTTTGGGAAAATCCAAATTAGCCCCCCCAATATTCAGGACAAGGGCTTTAGCCCCCCCCCCCCCCAATATGAAATTGCTTCCTACGGGGCCTGAATTAAAGCACATTATTACCATCATTCCATTTGTTAGTCATAGCAGGCGCGTCGCGTGGTTTTCAACATTGGGGCGGCGGACGGGGAGGGTTTGGGAGGGGTGTCCCCTCCCGTTGGTAAAAAAAATTGTCTAGGAGTAAACAAAATGGCGCCATTTCCTGGATTTTAAATCCCATTTCTGTCTTATTTTAACGATGTAGAATCGAGTATAATACAGAGACAATTATCTATTCGTATTGGCTTCTTTCAAGTTGCAGAAGCCGAGATGAAAGTCTTTTTAGCCTTCGTGTTCGAGATCTTGCCTTCCTTCACCGTCGACATACAAAAGCAGAAGCAAACATCGTCTGTCTCATATAATAAAATCGACATACAATTTAATTTTATCATCATCTATTTTTCCACAGTCGAAGAATCGGTCATTTTTGAAAACACTAGCAAAATAGGCTATACAACGTATGCACTTTGTTTACCCCCCAACTTGGCCCAAGATTTTAAATCTGTCCATTTTCACGGTGGAGATTGTGCATTATGGGATGGATAACGACTACGGACAAAATAATCTTGATTCTGGTAGTATATTTTGCAATAACTTTCTTATTTCTGCACCAATTTTCAAACGGTTTGTTGCATGTACACCGCGTTATTCAGCTCTTTCATCGGATATATGCCTCATAGAAAATTATAAGTAAGTTTCTCAAAACATTGTCCCAACCGATTAGACAGCGAAATGGTAACAACTACGGTCAAATAAGCCCCACTTCAGGTAAGAATTTTGTTGCATGTACCATGCCTTACTGAGCTCTTTCCTCTGGTACATGACTTATTTGGGAACTCTTTGTACTTTTCCGAAAAATTGATTTCAAGCTACCACAAAAACTATCTGAATATTTTGTCGTTTTTTCTGGTCGGTTGGGATCTACTTTTGGAAAATTTACAAGCACTCCACAAACAAGTCATATATCTGAGGAAAGATCTCAATTAAAGCGGGCACATGCAACGGAAAACCCATGCAGTAAACCGCTTGGAAATTCACACAGAAATAAGAAAGTGGTTGCACAATTTCTTACCTGAAGCGGGGGCAAATTTGTCTGTATTGACTATTCGGTACCCATCCCATGATGCAAATCTCCACCGTGATCTTTAAATGTTTTAATATCTGCGTAACATAAACGCGATAAGATGAATTGTCCAGCAATGTTGATAGTATTAATCCAATTACTTCCGTCTAATTTCAAATTACAGACAGAAATTGAATAGTACCTCGTTGTGGTACATCTATGGAGTAATCAGTATTGTTTGGACTATAGTGCGATGAATAATCGCGATTCTGGTGTCTTCTTACCAAAAGGAACGTTTTGGGAAGAAAAAATTAAGAGGATGATTAGCTTTGGACATGTCTACTTTCAGACAGTATAGAAAGGGATGACGTTAGAAGGGAAAGAAGAAAGTGGGCTTATTTTTTTAGCTAAACTTTTCGAAGAAAATGAGAGCTTATACTGTCACCCGGGCGTCGGCGTTGCAACAAAGCTTAAAGTTTTTTCAAACATCAATAACTTCCATACTATCAAAGGGATTCAACCCAAACTTGGAATACTTATTCACCATCACAGCGTCTACCTTACTACCAGGGCCCATGACCCTGGATCCACTATATTTGGAGTTATGCCCCCTTTATACTAAGCAACTTAGAAAGTCGAGTGCGCTGTCTTCGGACAGCTCTTGATAAGTTTTGATTATGCCCTCGAACAAAACAATTCTTTTATGACGAAAGTCATCTAAAAGTCGCCGTCTTTTTATTAAATCACAAAAACATAAGCATGTAAAGATTTTATGTTAAAAAAGTTCTGGATAACCAATACGCAAAATCAGTTTGCTTTCGGGTAATTATTTGATAAGCTGACCCATTCAGTCAAAAATTCGTCTAAATAAGGTAAAGGGTTAATCGCGAAACTATTGTAAGTGCGATAAATTTTACCTACACCTACAATAGTCTTGCGATAATCACTGAATGTGTATTCGACGGGTACCGCACGCTTTCACAGCTTTTAAATTGTGACCGTTTCCCTGGAAACCGATAAGAAGGAAACCCAACCGATTGCCTTTTCGCCGCCCCAAACGACAAAATGCCTTCATTTACTTGCCGAATTATTGGGGCGGCGGCCGCCGCCCCTGCCGCCCCGCACGCGACGCCACTGCATAGGCCTACCAACATTAATTTTGCTTACAAGTCCAGAATTAAAAATTAACTGTCACACTCTCTTTCACATGACTCACTCCTTATTCATTACATGAAAAGGAGATTAGGGTGATTACTTTGTGGAGACATAATAAACGGCAAAAGAAAGGCTCAAAAGAAGAAAGTCGAGTTTAGTGGACAATGCCCGGGTTATATATTCCGGGTTTTATGAGAGGCAGTCAGAGTTACCTTTCTTGAAAAATATGACGTCATACTTAAAATGGCGATAGGTGAAATCGCTTCCTGTTTAAATTTCTGTAAGTTTATGCTTTTTGAACATATTGAAACACCTTACCTCGCGAAATATTCAATATTTACCAGATTTCATTTTACACTGCCTTAAAAATACAGTTTGGTAATGCATATCGCACCTGTAATGCACACCTGAGGCAACGTGAGATTGGGTTTTCGAACTTTCGTCAATTTTCCGGGTTGATTAAATCATAAAATGTTTCAAATAACGGATCAATGGTGAATAGGAGAACTCGATTCACTTGAAGTTAAATTGTTAAGGTGACATAATTTGTTTAGGTGGTCAACCAGGACAAATCATATCAACAGAAACTGAATTTGAAAGACTGGATGAAAAAAGATCCAAGGCGATCCATAGAAATATTGAAACGCTTAAAACACTGAAACACACTAGTACTTACTGAAACACACAGGGAATATGTTGATTTTTCTAACAGTTATTTGGAATGCAAGAATGCATTTTAGATATTGTTTTTATCGACTTTCTGACACACTTAAACCTTTCCGTTTAGTGAAGATTTGGGTTCATTAAATAAATCAGGGGTCTTGTTCGCCAAAATTTGGGGCCGTTATTCGGCCCCATTCCCAATGGCAAAAAGTATCTTTTTTTCCCAATTCTCTGGTGAAAATTCCCAATGAGGACCCAGGATGCCCCATGTTAAGACCTCATCTTCATTTACAAACATTTTGAAGACAGTTTTAGAGTGGATTCTTAAACAAGAGTATGTACACATGCATTTTACATCACTACAGTCTAACTTGCAGCTGAAACTGAGTGACAGTATGAATACAAACTTGTTTTAGTTTTTCCCAATTTAGGTAAAAACGTCGCTATTTTCCCAATTTCACTGGCCCCTGGCCCCAAACAAAAATTGGTAGCAAGACCCCTGTAAATGCTTTGCAAAATACCTATCATGATCATCTTTTTACCACAATATTAGCGAGGGGTACCCATTAGCGAGTGCATTTCAGTTTTTCATGCTTTTCGGTATTTCTAAAGACTCGATCGAAGGGTTTGAACGAGGTGGGTCAAACAAACTCACTGGATCTGTTTATGTATGGCAGTACACAACTTAAAAAAAGAATTGTTAGTTTTATTTTCAAAACCCAACCTCTTCTCGAACGTTTCACAGTTTTCATATTTCAGGAAGGACATACAGTGGCTGATCCAGAGCGAGTGTGGGGGGTTCAAACAAATCCCTCTCTGTAGCCCCATTAATTCATTTTCATGTATTGCATGTAGACATTCAGTCAAAATTAAACCTTTCCAAAGTGAACAGCCAAAATTGTTTATTGATAGCAAAATGAGCCCTCTTTTTGTATGTTTGAACCCCTCCACAGTAATCCTGGATCTGTCACAGAGTGAGACATATGTCATCATTTTGTGTGCCCAAATTTTAAATGTTTCAGGGATCAAATTTCGCACTCGCTAACTCGCAAAAGGCGAGTGAATTTCCCGGAATGCGAGTTGAGAAAATCAGCACTTGCTTTTTCCTGCGAGTCTGGTTTTCTGGCTGACCTATGTTGGGTGAAAATGAAAGTACAAAAGATCTAAAACGAAAAAAGAAAATTCAAAAACAAATAACGGAAGTTAGCCTGTCTCCGAAAGCCAATTTATTTTTTGTTCTAGAAATAGGGTTTGAATTGTGAATTAAAGTCGAGGCTTCGCGGCTCGCCGCCGTCGTTTGAAGCTTTAGTAGGCCTACCTGCGAAGCAAGTCATAAAATCCTCAAATATTGGTCCTATTTATTGAAACCACTTCTTGGGGCCGGTATACTAAATGAGACAAAATTAATTTAACAGAATATTCATAGCATACATGTTAAAAGCACTCTGCGTCAAGATGGTGTTCTCATCATTTCGAAGGGGTTTTGTTTTTGTCTCCATTTCATACCTAATTAAAATCGCATTTTTTGGATTCGAGACTCTCGCTATATACGAGAAGTTACATCATGTTGACTCTCGTGAAAGAGGGATAAGACCAATCAAAATCGAGCATGGTTTATTGCGTCATCCTTTTTTCGCGCGCTTGTCTGACATGCGGGCTTTTTGTAAACAAACTGTAGTAAACATAACCAAATATGGACAGAATTCGCCGCATGAATAAAGTCACACAATTATGATTGGCTATGTTAAAAATGACGTAGATTCTGACTATAGAGTGCTGTCAAGCCCTCACAAGATTGATAGTGAAACTGACCTTGATATCACGTGACGTAAATAAACCTATTCAAGCAGACGCTTTACGGCCTACTAAGACTGAGGTAATACACATAAAAGTAGGAAAACAAGACTGCAAGTAAACACTGATTTTCTCCGAATAATGCAAGAATCAGCGAGTGTCAGTCATTGACAACTATTTCTGAGTTAAGTATTACGATCATAGAATGAATTGCTAAGCAACTTTGACTTGTAATTTGGTCATTAGACAGTAAAATTGGCGATCAAGATCGGACAACAAAATGACAGAATAAAACTAGGTCACTGCAAAGCATTTTTATTAAGAACATCAAAAACAGGTCTTGTTTTAGCGAGGATTAAACTAAAATTGACATGGAATACATGAATAGTCAAATTTGTATGTTTCTGCACATTTTAAGCAAAATCACAAGATTTTCAAGATTTTCTCCAAAACTGCATTTAGCAAGTAGACTTTCCATTTTAGCAAGTTGTAAAAATAAGCACTCGCTAAAATTAGCAAGTGGCAAAAAAGTTGAAATTTGATCCCTGTGTTTATGCTGCAGATATAGGGATGCAATGTATTTCTTATGTTATTTTCTATAACTTTTTGAATTCCAGTTTTCAAAGAAAAATTATTTAGCAGGCAATCAGTCTCTGTCGGCTGCTTTAAAAGTCACATCTGCGTTTTTATCCCCCGCCGAAAAAATTTTTTTGGGGGGGGGATATTGTTTTTGCCATGTCCGTCCGTCCGCCCGTCCGACATTCGTTTCCGCGCTATTTCTCGGAAACCATAGACCGGATTTCGATGAAACTTGGCACACAGCTTCACTACAAAGGGGACATGCGCATATCGTCGGGGTTACCCGGTTCGACCATTTAATTCAGAGTTACTGCCCCTGACTGTTTAAGCCATATACATACAGAGTGATATTCGTTTCCGCGCTATTTCTTGAAAACTGTAGACCGGATTTCGATGAAACTTGGCACACAGCTTCACTACAAAGTGGACATGCGCATATCGTCAGGGTTACCCGGTTCGACCGCCGAATTTAGAGTTACTGCCCCTGACTGTTTTAGCCATATACATACAGTGATATTCGTTTCCGCGCTATTTCTTGGAAACTATAGACCGGATTTCGATGAAACTTGGCACACAGCTTTACTACAATGAGGACATGGGCATATTGTCGGGGTTACCCAGTTCGACCGTCGAATTTAGAGTTACTGCCCCTGACTGTTTAAGCCATATACATACAGAGTGATATTCGTTTCCGCGCTATTTCTTGAAAACTGTAGACCGGATTTCGATGAAACTTGGCACACAGCTTCACTACAAAGTGGACATGCGCATATGGTCGGGGTTACCCGGTTCGACCGCCGAATTTAGAGTTACTGCCCCTGACTGTTTTAGCCATATACATATACAGTGATATTCGTTTCCGCGCTATTTCTTGAGATCTTTAAACCGGATTTCGATGAAACTTGGCACACAGCTTGACTACAATGAGGACATGCGCATATCGTCGGGGTTATCTGGTTCGACCGTCGAATTCAGAGTTACTGCCCCTGACTGTTTAAGCCATATACATACAGAGTGATGTTCGTTTCCGCGCTATTTCTTGAAAACTGTAGACCGGATTTCGATGAAACTTGGCACACAGCTTCACTACAAAGTGCACATGCGCATATCGGCGGGGTTACCCCGTTCGACTGCTGAATTTAGAGTTACTGCCCCTGACTGTTTTAGCCATATACATACAGAGTGATATTCGTTTCCGCGCTATTTCTTGAAAACTATAGACTGGATTTCAATGAAACTTGGCTCATAGCTTCACTACAATGAGGACATGCGCATATCGTCTGGGTTGCCTGCTTCGACCGTCGAATTTAGAGTTACTGCCCCTGACTGTTTAAGCCATATACATACAGAGTGATATTCGTTTCCGCGCTATTTCTTGAAAACTGTAGACCGGATTTCGATGAAACTTGGCACACAGATTCACTACAAAGTGGACATGCACATATCGTCGGGGTTACCTGGTTTGACCGCCGAATTTAGAGTTACTGCCCCTGACTGTTTAAGCCATATACATACAGAGTGATATCCGTTTCCGCGCTATTTCTTGAAAACTATAGATCAGATTTCAATGAAACTTGGCTCACAGCTTCACATGCGCATATCGTTGGGGTTACCCAGTTCAACCGTCAAATTTAGAGTTAACTGCCCCTGACTGTTTTAGCCATATACATACAGAGTGATATTCGTTTCCGCGCTATTTCTTGAGATCTATAAATCGTATTTCAATGAAACTTGGCACACAGCTTTACTACAATGAGGACATGCGCATATCGTCGGGGTTACCCGGTTCGACCGCCGAATTTAGAGTTACTGCCCCTGACTGTTTAAGCCATATACTTACAGTGATATTCGTTTCCGCGCTATTTCTTGAAAACTATAGACCGGATTTCAATGAAACGTGGCACACAGCTTTACTACAATGAGGACATGCGCATATCGTCGGGGTTACACGGTTCGACCGCCGAATTTAGAGTTACTGCCCCTGACTGTTTTAGCCATATACATACAGAGTGATATTCGTTCTGTTGAAGCCATATACATACAGAGTGATATTCGTTCTGTTGAAGCCATATACATACAGAGTTATATTCGTTTCCGCGCTATTTTATTGACAATGAAAATATGTTCGGCAGGGGATATCAATTCAACGAATTTGCTTGTTTCTTGTAGTTTTGGGAACGGGTCCGAAACCAGGCAAATTGGGAAAAAAGCGCTGTTTTGTCAAAAATTGGGAAAACATTTTTATAACAGACTCCAACAAAAATTGAGTCCTGTGTATAGTTAACTATATGAAATCAACTGAAGGGACTTTCAGATTGTCTCTGGATACATTTTTCTCAAAATATGAAAGACAATGATTTCATTCAAAAAGAAGGAACAAATTTTGCTTTGGGAATTTTCTTTCCAGATTTTGGGAAAAAATTACCCTATTTGGCATTGGGAACGGATCCTTTTTACGGACCCGTCCAAAGAAGGAGAAAAAACCCTGCACATGAAAGTAATGTGTCAACCATGTAATGCAGGGAGCTGCTATTAAATTGCAATTTGTATAGGTTAGTTCAGATGTGAGGACAGAGGTTCAGAAAAAAAGAAAGCAAAACACTCAATTTTCTATAATGAAAGTAAATATTTCGAATACTTTAAGGAAAATGGAAGAAAATTTTCTAAGTGATCATAGCTGTTTGCTTTTGGAATGACTCCGTTTTCTGGAGGGCGCAGAAAGCGTAGGAAAACCCCTGACTGGTGTGAGAAACGGCAGGAATCCATGGTTAGGTGCTCATGCAACCACAATATGACACTTTTAGCAGTTGAAAACAGCATTGAACCCCAAAAAATAAAATCAGATGTGAGGTTGAAAAATTAGTTATTTTTAGATGCCATGATAGTGGGTTAATTTCAGGAAAGTGTTTGGACTGCTTAAGATTGATAAGGCTGCTGCGAGTATCCGAGTACTCGGATATTCACGAATCTAATCAAAGATTCGAGTACGATTAATCGTCACCTAAGAGATCGCTGGATCGCGATCTTTTATAATAAAGTAAACATACATGTAGATCTACATGTTAAACATTTAAAACATAACAAAAAAGATCAACAGTAAGGCATTTTATTTTAATTTAACGGAACTTTAACTGTCAAGTGGCTAAATGGAAGTAAACAAATGATGTAAGGTAGAGCTAGTTTCCAATTATAAATATGTATCTGATAGTGAAACATTGTTCGTGTCACTATATGACTTTCTAATACATGTTTTTTACAATTCTATATTTCTAATATCACATTACGATTATCAAAATAAAAAAGATACACCATTACATTTTTCATGCCGAAATCAAAGGAAACGCTGCCAACACAGTTGTCATTTGATGACGTAGTCAATAGAAATTGTATTGAAAATACTCACCTAACAGCGGAAAATTACAGTCTCAATATTTATCACGTGACTTTTTCAAGCGGATGCAGGTCATCCAAATATTGCTATGTTTACTACGGTTTGTTGACAAAAAATGCGCGTGCTAATAAGCGCGGGAAAAAAGGATGACGTAATGAAAGCATTGTCCATTCGATATCGCTGTTTTACAACCAAAACTTCGTAGCTGCAGCTTAAAACAACCTGCAGTTACGGGGATTTTGTTGACATGGTTTTAACACCAATGCGTCCCCCTTTTCCGCCGCATGATTGCACAAAGGAATTTGTAATTTGCTTGCCTACTAGACCGTTTAGACGATGTCAATCACGGATTATCGATTTTTCATGTTAAACAATAAGTAAGTGTTGACACCCTTGTTAATTGGTGATTGGTTTACGGCAAAAAAGTTGGAGTCAAGCCTTTGAGCCACATTCGATTTTTTTTTAAGCCACATTTTCTTAATTGTTGCCAATGGCTCAAGTGGCGATTGCTAGCGCGAGCCCTGCAGATGGAAACCCCTAGGGAGAATGAATAAAATGTGAATAAATGACACTTAATTTGTCTTCTGCAACAAAATTTCTGACCACTTTTGCAGTTGTAGAGATTCATGGATCGATTTGTAAATCGTTGCTCATGAATCGTGGATCGGATCGGATCGCCACTTACCCAACGATCCACAGCCCTAAAGATTGATATATTTCAACCAAATTTGACAAAAAGGTGTACTACATTTGTAACAAGTTAAAATATGTGTCTAGATTATATAAGATATTGTATTTTTTATTCACATAAAGAGCTTTTAAGTTAATTGCTACATTCATTTTGAAGGTAAATGGGTTCGAAAAATGTCCACACTACTGTATTATCATTTATGTAAAAATAGTACAAAAAGAATATAGATATTTTGCGTTTTTCTCATTTCAGAAGATCCACAACACAGGGTTGATTGACCAGGATAATGCCAATGGAGCCTTCAAACGGCCAGGTAAGCAATGTCATTTATCAAATAATACACATGTAGTAGCAGGGTTCAACGTTAACTTTTTTGGCTACAAGACCCCTGGGCTTGCTGCTGCCAGATGCTATGAGCCCGGACCAGATGTGCACTAGCCCTGACCCAAAGTTTCCTTTTCTGGAGCAGGGACTGTCCTAGTCCCAAAATTTAGGGAGACTTGAAGTCTCCCTCCAGCAGATTTAGGGAGAATTCATGAGATTTAGGGAGACTTGTAAAGTAGAGTGGATATCATTTATTGCGAAACTAATTTAAGTACCTTAAGATTTCAAAACAGTTTTGCTGTAAGTAATTCATTTAAATAGGTTCAATGATGAAAGAATTTTATTTAAAGATGTATGAATGCACTTTGAACATACTCTGTTACTAACTTGCAACCATTTCAGTCATTGTCATCCCCCCTATCCCCCCATAACCCCCAGCCCCATACCACCCCCACCCAACCCCCTCTTTCATTCCAGCCATCTAATTCTTGAAAGTTACTTTGAAAATATAGAAATGAATTTCCTTAATTTCAAAATCAGAGAATTCAGTTTTCAATGTTATTTAGCTAAAAATTATTGGTCTTTGATCAAATGTGGCTTTCAAATTCCCTCTTATCAATTTTGTTACCTTCTTTGTTTACGTCGCGAAAACCCATGACAATAAGTTTTTTATTAATGTTTCTTTTTTTCACAAAAGCATAAAGTGGCTAAAACAATAAAACATCACAAAGATAAAAAGATCCAACCGCATTACAGTTACAATACTGAAGAATCCTTTGGATTATTTTGATTAACAGCCCTAATTAATTGACTTTCTGCTGCTACCAATTTGCGATCGTCGATTGCCGATTTACCTGTTGACTGATAACACACTTCAAGTTTTGTGTATTTATTTAAATGCATATTGTGTGCTTTTATGACATATGGACACTTCAATCGATAGATAAAGGACTGTGGTCAATTAATTATTGGATTCTCAACTGATAATCGGCATGCAGTCCCGATGTGATTGTGAAACCCTTCACACGCCTCCAAAATCACGGCGACTTGAACTTCGCTTTTTGGACAAGACAGGGCGAGATGTATTTATTGTAGGCGAGTATTTCGCCCAAGTCGCCCTTAGGACAGTCCCTGTCTGGAGAAATGGTGGTGAAACGATATGTCGACTTATGGCTGTATTGCGATATTTTACCTTACTATAGCGATAGGTGGATAGAACTTTTAAAAGTCAGTAAATATCACGATAGTTCTTTCAACTATCGGTTGTTTACGAAAAAGTTCCCTTCAAAACGAAAGTAGAACAACAGAGTCTAGTAAATGCTTGAATCTTAGTAAACATGCACTTAAAAAGTGTTTCAAAGATCATGAGTAAATTACATTTGCCCTAGAGGGATACTCTAAATGAATTTTATTGATCAATTACTCGGGCAGTAATTTTCTAATCTGACAGGTGCGTGGAAGAGTCTATTTTTAAACAAGTCAAATCGGGTTAGAAAAATTATCAATGAAGGCATTTTGCACACAGGAATAAATATAAAACGTATTCTGTTTTTGTAGGAAATTGGTTTAACTTTCAAAAAATAACTGAATTTGAAGCATATTCAACATTTTCAGCACAATCGTAAGTTTCGGAATTTTCTTCTCCGATTAATTTGCCCGATCACCTACCCAAGACGTCAGGTGATAATAAAGTCCGCCCATTTATGCAAATTTCTCATAATCTCTTCCTTACCCATGCGTATCGTTAGCGGATATTGCAAAAAAGTAAACAAACCATAAATAAGCGAAAATAAGTCAAGTTAAAAAATCTCAAAATGAATGTATCCCACGATTACGGTGAAAGTGACACATTTTTAGCTCGACTTTTCGAAGAAAATGAGAGCTTATACTGTCACCCGGGCGTTGGCGTCGGCGTTGGCATTGCAACCAAGGTTAAAGTTTTTTCAAACATCAATAACTTCCATACTATCAAAGGGATTCAACCCAAACTTGGTATACTTATTTACCATCACACCCTCTACCTTACTATTAGGGCCCATGACCCTGGGACCACTCTGTTTGGAGTTATGCCCCCTTTATACTAAGCAACTTAGAAAGTCGAGCACGCTGTCTTCGGACAGCTCTTGTAGATTTGAAGTAAGGACGACCAATCGGGCTAGCATCTTGTGGGTCTTACTAGCCCGGACGAAGCAACAGGCAGTGAATGTCTGTCGGACTTGCCTTAGTGTTGAACCCTGAGTAGCCACATATACATTCAATAAATTTCAAAACTTCCATTTCAAAAGCGGCAGCAGAGGACAAATGGAACCTGTTTAAGATAGAATTACATGTACAATATAGCACAGAAAATATTGAGACATAAGGAGAAACTGCTGGTTATCAGCAGTTTCTTCTTTTGTCTCAATGTTTTCCAAAGCCATTTCTATAAGGGATGTCAAAATAAGGTCTTGTTTGGGAAAGGGTTAACCCATTACCTGATTGCAAAATTTTAGACTAGTCCAAATTCAAAGACTTTGCAGCCAAGGAGTTAAAGTGAATGAACTTTCATATTTTTGGGGCTTTGATGGTAGAAAAAGTTGTGAATATAAAGAAATTGCTCAAAAGTCATTAGAATGTGGGGAGTCTTATAAAAATTGTCGAAATTGGTTAGGAATGTTAAACAATGTGATTGGTCATGTTCAAGAAGAAACAGAAATAAAAGAAATAAAAACAAGGTAATCCTCCAAAAGCACCATGACATAATGGAATTTAGAAAAAAGTTAATTGTCATGCTAATTATTAAGCCAAATAATACTTTCTATGGCTCAGTATTCAGTGTGTTGGTTTAGTTTTTCAATTTTTAGCTCACCTGGGACAAAAGTCTCAGAAGAGCAATTGTTGTCACAGTCATACCTTTGAGGTCAATGGTCATGGTCCCAAATGAATAGCCTCAAGTGGTTAGAGGTACACACATGTGAAGTATGAAGACTGCATATCTAATAGGGCCAGGTGAAAGTTTTTGTGGATGGTGACGCTGACATCTGAGGGTCTTTGTGAGAAAAACGCTTTTATTTTAACAAATTATGAACAGTTATCTTTTTTCATAGTTTATGTTCAGTTTATGTCTATTTTGATATTATGATGGACGAAGTGGCATATTTTTTGTTAAATAAAACTTAAATCACAAAATTTTATGTTCTTTTCATCAAATACTTTAAATACTTTAAATTTTTACATCAGGTGCCTTTAATAACGCTGTTAAGGTTAGTGTCAAATTTAGTCACTATACCTTTCCTCAGGATTATCATCATACAAATATATGTTATGTCATTTAATATTTATTTAAGCATGAGGTAATGAAAACTAATTCAATGAGAATAGCAACAATTTTTGCTTTTAGATTACTGTAAAATCAGAAATGTTCGCTAGGGATTAATCTTCGCTATGTTCGCGAATCCAATAAATTCGTAAATATTTAGCCACGTGAACATATTGCCTGTGAGCAAATGCAATGATTAATTCGTAAACATTTAGCCACGTGAACATATTGCCTGGGAGCAAATACAATGATCCTACAAGAACGCACCGTCCGTCCGCCATTACTTTGATTTTCGGAATTGTTTTGGTTTAATTGTACAATGTAAATCGAGTAAATAATGCAATCAAACTAGACAAACGACTTTAATGTTCGGATTCTTTAAAAATTTCCAATAAACCGTCGCTGCGATTGGCCATGAATACATCAAATATCACCAGGGTTGTTTGGTTACACCTGTAACAAAAGGTGTGAAATGTGGTCAATAAAGCGACATACGATTTTGACAGGCATTGTTTGTCAGCAATTAACAGTTATGTTATGCAGTTTTCCATACTTTAAACAAGATCTATTGAACAAATACGGACTGCTGAATGTATTCGATCTGAATTATCGTGATATGATTTTATTAATCTAGAGAAAATGAACAGTGTTTGATATGAAAATGTATTCACGTACATGATTAAAGGATTAAATGATTACGGATTACGTGAGACCTTTCTAAAAAAGTAGGGGCATTTGGTATTGTTTACGTATCGTGTTATTAATATGAAGACCGGCTGTAAAAACAAAACACAAAACCGATAGTTGATGATTTTATTTTCGTGAAAATTAAACCACATGGTTCACAGGTTTTGTTTTTCGCAAACTTTTACCCTCGCGAACCACTTCAAATTTAAAAATTCGTAAACTTTTGGCCCAGCGAAAATATCTGATTTTACAGTATAAGATAATCTTGAACTGCATCCACACTTCACATGAACATCAACAGGGTGTAAAGAGCAGGTTATGCTGATCAAGTCCTCGCAGAATGATGACAAAATAACATGACTTTATGAAGATTTTTTTTTTAAATTTGGGGCAGGGTTTTCCCTGGCGCACAAAATTGTGTGTTTTGGTGCAATTTAATGCAAATGACCTCTAAAAAATTATCATCTGGGACACGAAGAAACAATGTTACAATAGGCAAATTTGAAGGCGAAGGGGGTATAATGAATCCCTCTAGAAAAAGTCAAGGGAAAACTCTGTTGGGGGTTCCAGATGGGTTGAAAATCGAATAAAACAATTTAACCAACATATCTGATTTTATGATCTGATGTTAATGTATTTGATGGTTGTACTGTAAAAATGTTGACAATAAAATTCATAATATCATCCATTATGCATTATTCATTATGAATCTTGTTGACCATAAGATCTTGTAGGTGGGTATTTTTAGCTCCACTGGCCGAAGGCCAGCGGGGCTTATGTCATGGCCCTGTGTCCGTCGTCCGTCCGTCCGTCCGTCCGTCCGTGCGTGCATCCGTGCGTAAACTTTTTCTTTAAACATCTTCTTCTCCAAAACTACTGGACCAATTTCATCCAAACTTCACACGAATCATCCTTGCATGAATCTCTACCAAATTCCTTCAAAAGAATAAAATCTGTGCAGAACTTGAATTTTAATTAATTTAATTGAATTAAATTTTCGAAAAATCTTTAAAAATTCTTTTTCTCCAAAACTACTGGACCAATTTCAACCAAACTTCACAGAAATCTTCCTTGTATGAATCTCTTCTTAATTCCTTCAAAGAGATAAATTCTGTGGATAACTTAGATTTTAATTAATTTAATTGAATTTAATTTTCGAAAAATCTTTAAAAATTCTTCTTCGCCAAAACTACTGGACTAATTTCAACCAAACTTCACAGAAATCTTCCTTGCATGAATCTCTACCAAATTCCTTCAAAAGAATAAAATCCGTGCAGAACTTGAATTTTAATTAATTTAATTGATTTAAATTTTCGAAAAAAAAATTAAAATTTTTCTTCTCCAAAACTGCTGGACCAATTTCAACCAAACTTCACAGAAATCTTCCTTGTATGAATCTCTTCTTAATTCCTTCAAAGAGATAAATTCTGTGTTTAACTTTAATTTTAATTAATTTAATTGAATTAAATTTGCGAAAAATCTTTAAAGATTCTTCTTCTCCAAAACTATTGGACCTATTTCAACCAAACTTTACAGACATGATCCTATTGCATGAATCTCTTCTTAATTCTTTCAAAAAATAAATTCTGTGTAGAACTTTAATTTTGATTAATTTAATTGAATTAAATATTCGAAAAATCTTTAAAAATTATTCTTCTCCAAAACTACTGTACCAATTTCAACCAAACTTCACAGAAATCTTCCTTGCACGAATCTCTACCAAATTCCTCCAAAAGAATAAAGTCCGTGCAGAACTTGAATTTTAATTAATTTAATTGATTAAATTTTTGAAAAATCTTCTTTTCCAAAACTACTGGACCAGTTTTATCTAAACTTCACATGAATGTTCCTTGCATGAATCTCATCTAAATTCGTGAAAAAAATTCCGTGTAGAACTTAAATTTTAATAAATTTAAATTAAATTGAATTTTGGAAAAATTGTTAAACAATCTCCTTCTCCAAAACTGCAGGACCAACTTCTACCAAACTTCGCATGAATCTCTTCCAAATTCCTTCACGATTGGATGAAAAGCTTGGCCGCTGTGGGTTAGGCTTATTTTTCGCTATATGAAACATATTGTAATTTTAAGAAAATTTTAAAAACATTTCTGCTCCTTAATCATTTATTGGAGTTCATTCTGGTGTAGCATGAATCTTCTTTGGATAGACCTCTATTGTATTCCTTGAAGAATTTTGTAGTCTAATTGTCTAAAAGCCAGTGGAGCGATACAGGGCCATCTTGGCCCTCTTGTTTAGCATGAAAACAATTTTACAATCTTTGAATTTGCTGAATATTCATTTTCTACCCTGTTTTCATCCTTACAGCCACAAATATTGACTAAAGTATACAAAATGTGGACATAATGTCGTTGACTATAAGATCTTGCATAAGTAAAATTTTCAGCTGGATTATAATCTCACATCCTGAATGAAACTTTGATATTACAATAAATCTAGGCACGTGGAGCGACCCAATGCCTTCAGGACTTTCTAGTTGCTGTTTTGAATTGGGTTAATGGGGTATAACTATTCAGCAGTTGCAGCTACATCTATCTTGCTCTTACCAGTAACAAGCTAGGGTTACAATTAGTGAACAAATGTTAGGGCTGCATGGATAAGCTTACAGAAATTAAAATACCTGTGAAATGTAGTGGAATGTAAAAGTCACTTCACATCTGTTTTATGGCACATTAACAGAATGGGGGCTCCAAAAATTGAAACTCAAGATAAGTTTACATTATGATGCTCTTAATCTTTTGTTTATTTCAATACCCTATGATGTTGGTACTCAAGTGAATTGTCTCTGTGAGACAATTCACATGAGTACCCACAGCATTGGGATTTGTTAGAAAAAAATATAATGCTTTTCTTTGAAAGTCAGTGAAGTAATGTTATCTGGAATTATTCAGGCAAAAATTCTCTGCCAATATTAATCCTTCCCCCAAAAGACCAGGTTTTGCCTCGCTAATTAAAAATGCTTCTGAAATTTATAAAGCTAAAAAGGCTTCTAAGTTGCTAATTAACTTATTTTGCTTTTGCCTCAAATTTTCTCTACTAAAATTGCACACGAAAACATAATCTTTTCTTGATCAGCATCCATTTTGTATCTGTTGAAAATTGAACCCGTCTTGTTGTTTGGGAAAAGGTTAAGCTGCCTTGTAAGAAACAGGTGCATTAGATTAACAGTTTTACAAACAATGCTTTTGAATTCCTGTTTTTGTCAACAAGTAGAAAGTAATTAAATTAACCCTTTCCCAAACAAGACCTGGTTTTGATGTCCCTATCAGAATTGGCTTGGGAAAACATTGAAACAAAAGAAGAAACTGCTGATAACCAGCAGTTTCTCCTTTTGTCTCAATATTTTCAATGCCGTATTTTACACAAATTCTACCTTTAATAACTTCCATTTTGTCATTTGTGACAGTTTTTGAAGTGGATCTACCTAATATTTTGCTGTTTGGGAAAGGGTTAAAAACTGAAAAGTTGCTGGCTGCATCTGATTCTTCTGAGTATTTACCTTTCTCACTCCAGAAAATCATGTGGCACAACAATTTCAGAAATTGGTTGATCCTTTCCCAAACTACAAAATTTTAGTGTGGTCCTATTTAAAAGCTGCTACAGACCACAAATTGGTAGTTATTATAAGTAGAAATTGTGAACATAGCACAGAAAACATTGAGGCAAACGGAGAAATCATCAGCATTTTCTTCTCGTAAATGTCTCAATATTTTACCAAGTCTTTTTTCTGTATAGGGACATCAAATACAGGTCTTGTTCTAGGGTTATGACATGAGTTACATGACAAAGTTGGAATCAGTTTAGAGCAGAGAAGGTGGTTAGATATCAGGACACCTTTTTTCCTAATCTGTACATCTTTTTGTCTGTCCACAATTTGGTGTTTTTGGCACGACTATTCGTAGAATTGGAGGGTGCGGTACGTCAACATATGGTATTGGTTTTGTCGTAAACCTGTACAAGTTTCAACAAACAGAAATCTCCACTTCTGAGACCAGTTTTCTGTCGTAAACTCGCACAAGTTACGTGGTTCGTAAATATTCGGATCAAGTGCACACAGATTACACGTCAGGATGACACCACCGACTTTTAAAGGCGCAAATTTATAGAAGGCAAGCCGGAGCCTTATTAAAAGAAAATAACAAACAAAGATGTTCCAAGACAACACAAATTTTAATCAAAGACTCAAAAGTAATGAGTCTCCAAAAACAAGCTACAACTAAATGAAACTATTTACAGTCACAAAAATAAAGTCATGAAAAGAACCAATGAAAATATAATAATTAAAATACTCCAAATGTAGTTATGAAAATACCCAAAAATATGATAAATTCAAGCCAAAGAAGTCAATATGCCTAAAACATAATTAACTCATAAATGCCAATTTAGTTATCAAAAATACCTAGCAAATTCAGTAAGATGCTCTTTCCAAATAACCAAATGAATTACAAAGTTCCTAGATAGAAAGAGCAAATGTCTCTATGCTGAAGACTCAGAACTAAGTTACCAAAATAATAAGAAAATGCCTAAGTCCAAAAATACTAAGAAAATAATTAATTAATAATTATAATACCAAATTTCACAGATTATCCTAGCATCCAAATTTCCAGTCACAGAGCAAAGATTATGGAAAATGCAGCACTTTTTATTCTGACTGATCAGGCTGCTAGAACCTTCCATGAAGTTTGATTGGCTGATAAGCCAAATCCAAACTTCATGCAGATTCAAGCACAAAGCTCTGATTGGTCAGTTGGTCAACCCAATTTTGACAGACAGTGTACTTTACTAATAAGCCACGCCCACAGAAGATGTGTCACCAGGCTTGCACTTTTGCAGAAAATGGGCTAAAATGGACCAGTCTTAAAAAGTAACATTTAGGCAATCCCAATCTTTAAAATAATTACATATTTGGAATCTATAGGAAAAATGCATTAAAATAAGCCCAAACATGGTCACTTAACTCCAATTATTAAGAAATCTGTGTTTTGTGACATTAATTAAATCACACAGTGAGAGGTCACTGAGTGCATTTAATCCATGAAACAATACACATTTTCAGTGAAACAGTTAAATGCATTCCAGAATAAAGATAAGCTTAGAGAATCAGATTGCAGTTAAATACACTTGCATTATTATACCAGTTACACTAAGATGCTCCTTTTCTCACAATGTTCATGGCCAAAAGAACATTGTGAGCCAAGTTTCACCCACAAACGCAAAGTTCGCAATATTTATTACTGCAAAATCACTCCTTGTTATCTTCATATATTCTGAAATCCTTTAAATGGACAAATCTCACAAAAGCTGGTTTTGTAATTACTAAAATAGACAAAATTCTACTCTTCTCTCTAATAAGCAGTCACAGGGAGATAAGGGTCAAAGTGACTGTTGGATTAACAACAATGTGATAATCACCAATTAATTGATAAACAGTTACTTTAAATATACCTAGGAATACACTAATCCGGCAATTACAGAAGGACATCAATCCTAGTGTATTTGCTTGTTTATGCAGTCAGACTTTGGTGTATTGCAAATCATTCCTAGACAACTTAAATCAATACACAAAACAATACAGTTAAACAGGATAAAACAAGGAAAGGGATTATGGTCAAGGCAAGGGTTATAAGAGTCTGGTAAATTCCAATGACTCGGACCACCTGCAGTTAGCAATTCTGTCATCTTTAGGGATCAAAAACATGACCACAGCTGCAATTACGTAATAGCCACATATAATGTACTAGCAGTCAGTGAGGGCAGTTCTGCCAAGTTCTCCAACTGTTATGTAACATTATAGCATGAAAGCAATGATGACAGATACACAAAGAGTCAAGAAATTCTTTGATTTGGATCAGTCTTAACCCTTCCCTAAAAGAGCCTTTTTCCTTCATACAACAAAAATCCAGGTTTACAACACGGCTCCCCTCACGGGAAAGAATGGATCTTACCCAAGAGACATTCAATTCCGCCCCGGAATTTCAAAAGCACAAACTCTAGAAATCAAAGAACAGAGTTGGATGTAATAAAACCTGAACAACAAAATACACATGAACATAATTTGTATGAAAGATACAACAAAACAGTACTGGTTTGACAAAGTCAATATATTTATCTCTTCAGATAGAAGGCAAATGGCAGCCACTAAATTCTCTCAATTCCATCAGGAAAAGCAAGATCTCAGCAATGGCCATGCCCAATGAATTCAACATTGTAGTTTACTGCTAACTTCAAAAGCATATGAACTGTAAAGTAAACAACAACAAATATAATACATTGTTTTTAATTAAAAGCTGCCATCTTTATCAATGTGCAGCATAAAAAGGTAAAATAAGCATCAATAAAAACATGAAATAACACTCTCAAGAAACAAACCATTAACTTACATATTCTTGAAAATATCAGACTGGTGAAATAGTAACAGTGTGAATATTGCAAATTCTGCACTTTGGACATCACAGAAAATAACACTTTTCTTACATTAATAATGACAACTCATTTACTTATAAATATATCAAAACCAAAATTCTGAGATATTTATTATGCAAATGAATCATGTTGTAATATTCAAGAATATCAAGATCACTGATAGGATACTATACATTGTTACACAGCACATAGCTTCGTCGATGTACTATGAATGTAACCATGTAAGATCCATGCAGTGCGGAAGCAAAAAACTTTTCCAAACAAGACATTGCACATACTACTATCTGGATAAAGATAAGTGTTCAATCTCTACATACAAGTAGACAGTAAAAGATATTGTTGACACGATTATCTGGAAGGGTACATCAGACCACAATTCCGGCAACCCACGTCAGCCTCATAGTCCCAATATCATCAATGTATCTCTGGAAACCACATCAGAGTTCATACATTGAAATGCAACATTCAGCTTGGCACAGTTTTAAATTTGCTACCAGTATGACACACTCTAAATAAAACGACATTAATCATCACTATTTAACCAAAAACGGGATGATTATCTGGAACACACTTCCGATCAACCGATTCCCCATATCTCTTACAATGTGATTACCCGGAACACACATAGGACATAGGCCTAACACATTGAAATATAAACCCATTCGGAAAGGGTTAATCACTGTATGCTTAAAACTAAATTTCACTATATATTTACTCTACACATTTCTGCTTCTCATTTTTTCTCTATACTTTTTAAACACAAACAATTTACTAAAAACACTTTTATCACAAAATTCTTGAATCTTCTCATAGAATCAGTCGGGATGACGTCATAGCCTCACTTTCATTTTTTCATCGAGGGTACAACCTCAGTCTTTTTCGTTACGGGATACCAACTTTGAGGCAGATTATTTCAAAAATCCATCGTTAAAATTCATAAACAAAACTCTTTCTTTAAAGAATGTGATTTAAACTTTCTAACTACCAACGCATTTTTTAAAAATCAGGCGTAGTCGTCGAGATATTAATGCTGAAAGTTGGTTATGCTTCAACGAAAAAGACCGAAGCTTTCACCTCCACCGAATGAGTGCAGGTCCGCTGACGACGTTTTTGATTGGCTGAAAGAATTGTGCCGACCGGATCAGTCTTAACCCTTCCCTAAAAGAGCCTTTTTCCTTCATACAACAAAAATCCAGGTTTACAACACGGCTCCCCTCACGGGAAAGAATGGATCTTACCCAAGAGACATTCAATTCCGCCCCGGAATTTCAAAAGCACAAACTCTAGAAATCAAAGAACAGAGTTGGATGTAATAAAACCTGAACAACAAAATACACATGAACATAATTTGTATGAAAGATACAACAAAACTGTACTGGTTTGACAAAGTCAATATATTTATCTCTTCAGATAGAAGGCAAATGGCAGCCACTAAATTCTCTCAATTCCATCAGGAAAAGCAAGATCTCAGCAATGGCCATGCCCAATGAATTCAACATTGTAGTTTACTGCTAACTTCAAAAGCATATGAACTGTAAAGTAAACAACAACAAATATAATACATTGTTTTTAATTAAAAGCTGCCATCTTTATCAATGTGCAGCATAAAAAGGTAAAATAAGCATCAATAAAAACATGAAATAACACTCTCAAGAAACAAACCATTAACTTACATATTCTTGAAAATATCAGACTGGTGAAATAGTAACAGTGTGAATATTGCAAATTCTGCACTTTGGACATCACAGAAAATAACACTTTTCTTACATTAATAATGACAACTCATTTACTTATAAATATATCAAAACCAAAATTCTGAGATATTAAATATTATGCAAATGAATCATGTTGTAATATTCAAGAATATCAAGATCACTGATAGGATACTATACATTGTTACACAGCACATAGCTTCGTCGATGTACTATGAATGTAACCATGTAAGATCCATGCAGTGCGGAAGCAAAAAACTTTTCCAAACAAGACATTGCACATACTACTATCTGGATAAAGATAAGTGTTCAATCTCTACATACAAGTAGACAGTAAAAGATATTGTTGACACGATTATCTGGAAGGGTACATCAGACCACAATTCCGGCAACCCACGTCAGCCTCATAGTCCCAATATCATCAATGTATCTCTGGAAACCACATCAGAGTTCATACATTGAAATGCAACATTCAGCTTGGCACAGTTTTAAATTTGCTACCAGTATGACACACTCTAAATAAAACGACATTAATCATCACTATTTAACCAAAAACGGGATGATTATCTGGAACACACTTCCGATCAACCGATTCCCCATATCTCTTACAATGTGATTACCCGGAACACACATAGGACATAGGCCTAACACATTGAAATATAAACCCATTCGGAAAGGGTTAATCACTGTATGCTTAAAACTAAATTTCACTATATATTTACTCTACACATTTCTGCTTCTCATTTTTTCTCTATACTTTTTAAACACAAACAATTTACTAAAAACACTTTTATCACAAAATTCTTGAATCTTCTCATAGAATCAGTCGGGATGACGTCATAGCCTCACTTTCATTTTTTCATCGAGGGTACAACCTCAGTCTTTTTCGTTACGGGATACCAACTTTGAGGCAGATTATTTCAAAAATCCATCGTTAAAATTCATAAACAAAACTCTTTCTTTAAAGAATGTGATTTAAACTTTCTAACTACCAACGCATTTTTTAAAAATCAGGCGTAGTCGTCGAGATATTAATGCTGAAAGTTGGTTATGCTTCAACGAAAAAGACCGAAGCTTTCACCTCCACCGAATGAGTGCAGGTCCGCTGACGACGTTTTTGATTGGCTGAAAGAATTGTGCCGACCGGATCAGTCTTAACCCTTCCCTAAAAGAGCCTTTTTCCTTCATACAACAAAAATCCAGGTTTACAACACGGCTCCCCTCACGGGAAAGAATGGATCTTACCCAAGAGACATTCAATTCCGCCCCGGAATTTCAAAAGCACAAACTCTAGAAATCAAAGAACAGAGTTGGATGTAATAAAACCTGAACAACAAAATACACATGAACATAATTTGTATGAAAGATACAACAAAACAGTACTGGTTTGACAAAGTCAATATATTTATCTCTTCAGATAGAAGGCAAATGGCAGCCACTAAATTCTCTCAATTCCATCAGGAAAAGCAAGATCTCAGCAATGGCCATGCCCAATGAATTCAACATTGTAGTTTACTGCTAACTTCAAAAGCATATGAACTGTAAAGTAAACAACAACAAATATAATACATTGTTTTTAATTAAAAGCTGCCATCTTTATCAATGTGCAGCATAAAAAGGTAAAATAAGCATCAATAAAAACATGAAATAACACTCTCAAGAAACAAACCATTAACTTACATATTCTTGAAAATATCAGACTGGTGAAATAGTAACAGTGTGAATATTGCAAATTCTGCACTTTGGACATCACAGAAAATAACACTTTTCTTACATTAATAATGACAACTCATTTACTTATAAATATATCAAAACCAAAATTCTGAGATATTAAATATTATGCAAATGAATCATGTTGTAATATTCAAGAATATCAAGATCACTGATAGGATACTATACATTGTTACACAGCACATAGCTTCGTCGATGTACTATGAATGTAACCATGTAAGATCCATGCAGTGCGGAAGCAAAAAACTTTTCCAAACAAGACATTGCACATACTACTATCTGGATAAAGATAAGTGTTCAATCTCTACATACAAGTAGACAGTAAAAGATATTGTTGACACGATTATCTGGAAGGGTACATCAGACCACAATTCCGGCAACCCACGTCAGCCTCATAGTCCCAATATCATCAATGTATCTCTGGAAACCACATCAGAGTTCATACATTGAAATGCAACATTCAGCTTGGCACAGTTTTAAATTTGCTACCAGTATGACACACTCTAAATAAAACGACATTAATCATCACTATTTAACCAAAAACGGGATGATTATCTGGAACACACTTCCGATCAACCGATTCCCCATATCTCTTACAATGTGATTACCCGGAACACACATAGGACATAGGCCTAACACATTGAAATATAAACCCATTCGGAAAGGGTTAATCACTGTATGCTTAAAACTAAATTTCACTATATATTTACTCTACACATTTCTGCTTCTCACACAAACAATTTACTAAAAACACTTTTATCACAAAATTCTTGAATCGTCTCATAGAATCAGTCGGGATGACGTCATAGCCTCACTTTCATTTTTTCATCGAGGGTACAACCTCGGTCTTTTTCGTTACGGGATACCAACTTTGAGGCAGATTATTTCAAAAATCCATCGTTAAAATTCATAAACAAAACTCTTTCTTTAAAGAATGTGATTTAAACTTTCTAACTACCAACGCATTTTTTTAAAAATCAGGCGTAGTCGTCGAGATATTAATGCTGAAAGTTGGTTATGCTTCAACGAAAAAGACCGAAGCTTTCACCTCCACTGAATGAGTGCAGGTCCGCTGACGACGTTTTTGATTGGCTGAAAGAATTGTGCCGACCGATTCAATCTTGTCACATTTTTATCCGACCTGGTTACCACTCTAAAGCGAGCCTCCTTCCTCCTGTACATCGGTTTTACTTTTGTCCTTGTTTGGACAGATTCTCCAGACATGTCCTGCTTCATTACACAAATAGCAGATCTTCACACGTTCACGAGGAGCTTTCCGAGTCTTTTGCCTTCTTGGGTAGAGAAAAGCCACATTACTTAGTTGGTTGGTGAAAGAAACCTGTTTTTCTCGCAATCGTGAATTCAAAGTCTCCTCCGTAACAGTCCGGCTTACGTTTATTCTATTTGTACCGCTGGCTTCAGTGGTTAACTGTTGGCATGCCTCATGCCAAGGAATCGTCTGTACAGCTACTGTTCGGTGAAGTTCATTATCGGCTGATGCCATTATTGTTGACACACTGGCCGAAAAGTTCCTGATATTAACTTCTTGTAGAACACTATGTCACTTCTTCTTTATAAACTTTTCACACTTTGAAATTCACTTTTGTGACTTTATGGAAACTTGGAAATTCCAAACGTGAAAATAGTTGGTAACAATAAATTTATCAAAATGTGCTCCTTATGCAGAACACAAGTTTTCTAATTTGTCAAAAATGAATTACTTTGGTAACAATTCAGTGAGTCCACTAGATTGATTTCTAAATGACTCAGAAATGTCAGATTAGTACAAATTACATGAAGTAGAAAACTATCCAACTACAGCCAAAAAGTATAGAAATGCAGTCACAAAGTCAGTGCTCCTACTTTGATGAGCTCTCTTAATTTGTGCCTGTTAGTACTATACAAAAGTGAAGATTTCAGTGCTCCGAATTGCTGAGCTCTCTGAGACCTATCACAATTTTATAAAAGAACTGCTTAGCCAAACATTTTAACTTTGAAGACTGCTGATAATCAAGTCTAAAATGGTTTGACTGGCAATTCCTATAGATTTAACAACAAATAATCTGACAGTTCCTTATCAATAATCTTGCAACTATTTACATCAAACAAAAATTATTGAATTAAAAACTGTACTCTCAAAAATCTTATAAATTCCCCAATAAGAAAAATTAATCCCAAAAATTAATTACTATCAAAATTTCAAATTGCAAAAACAGAATTTCAAAAATCTGTAAATTTCAAAAATAGCAAACCCCAAAATAACTGCTAATTCATAACTTGAAAAAAATGTGCTGTGCACTAAATCCTTGCAAAGGAATCCAATTTGTCTAAATCATACAAATTAAACAATCTGGATCCGCACTTCTGACACCAATTTTTTGTCGTAAACCTGTACAAGTTTCAACAAACAGAAATCTCCACTTCTGAGACCAGTTTTTTATCGTAAACTCGTACAAGTTACGCGGTTCGTAAATATTCGGATCAAGTGCACACAGATTACACGTCAGGATGACACCACCGACTTTTAAAGGCGCAAATTTATAGAAGGCAAGCCGGAGCCTTATTAAAAGAAAATAACAAACAAAGATGTTCCAAGACAACACAAATTTTAATCAAAGACTCAAAAGTAATGAGTCTCCAAAAACAAGCTACAACTAAATGAAACTATTTACAGTCACAAAAATAAAGTCATGAAAAGAACCAATGAAAATATAATAATTAAAATACTCCAAATGTAGTTATGAAAATACCCAAAAATATGATAAATTCAAGCCAAAGAAGTCAATATGCCTAAAACATAATTAACTCATAAATGCCAATTTAGTTATCAAAAATACCTAGCAAATTCAGTAAGATGCTCTTTCCAAATAACCAAATGAATTACAAAGTTCCTAGATAGAAAGAGCAAATGTCTCTATGCTGAAGACTCAGAACTAAGTTACCAAAATAATAAGAAAATGCCTAAGTCCAAAAATACTAAGAAAATAATTAATTAATAATTATAATACCAAATTTCACAGATTATCCTAGCATCCAAATTTCCAGTCACAGAGCAAAGATTATGGAAAATGCAGCACTTTTTATTCTGACTGATCAGGCTGCTAGAACCTTCCATGAAGTTTGATTGGCTGATAAGCCAAATCCAAACTTCATGCAGATTCAAGCACAAAGCTCTGATTGGTCAGTTGGTCAACCCAATTTTGACAGACAGTGTACTTTACTAATAAGCCACGCCCACAGAAGATGTGTCACCAGGCTTGCACTTTTGCAGAAAATGGGCTAAAATGGACCAGTCTTAAAAAGTAACATTTAGGCAATCCCAATCTTTAAAATAATTACATATTTGGAATCTATAGGAAAAATGCATTAAAATAAGCCCAAACATGGTCACTTAACTCCAATTATTAAGAAATCTGTGTTTTGTGACATTAATTAAATCACACAGTGAGAGGTCACTGAGTGCATTTAATCCATGAAACAATACACATTTTCAGTGAAACAGTTAAATGCATTCCAGAATAAAGATAAGCTTAGAGAATCAGATTGCAGTTAAATACACTTGCATTATTATACCAGTTACACTAAGATGCTCCTTTTCTTACAATGTTCATGGCCAAAAGAACATTGTGAGCCAAGTTTCACCCACAAACGCAAAGTTCACAATATTTATTACTGCAAAATCACTCCTTGTTATCTTCATATATTCTGAAATCCTTTAAATGGACAAATCTCACAAAAGCTGGTTTTGTAATTACTAAAATAGACAAAATTCTACTCTTCTCTCTAATAAGCAGTCACAGGGAGATAAGGGTCAAAGTGACTGTTGGATTAACAACAATGTGATAATCACCAATTAATTGATAAACAGTTACTTTAAATATACCTAGGAATACACTAATCCGGCAATTACAGAAGGACATCAATCCTAGTGTATTTGCTTGTTTATGCAGTCAGACTTTGGTGTATTGCAAATCATTCCTAGACAACTTAAATCAATACACAAAACAATACAGTTAAACAGGATAAAACAAGGAAAGGGATTATGGTCAAGGCAAGGGTTATAAGAGTCTGGTAAATTCCAATGACTCGGACCACCTGCAGTTAGCAATTCTGTCATCTTTAGGGATCAAAAACATGACCACAGCTGCAATTACGTAATAGCCACATTGTACTAGCAGTCAGTGAGGGCAGTTCTGCCAAGTTCTCCAACTGTTATGTAACATTATAGCATGAAAGCAATGATGACAGATACACAAAGAGTCAAGAAATTCTTTGATTTGGATCAGTCTTAACCCTTCCCTAAAAGAGCCTTTTTCCTTCATACAACAAAAATCCAGGTTTACAACAGTTTGATGAAAAATAAATGAAATATTAAATTTTGAAATGCCATTGACCCTCTCCCAAACAAGACCTGGTTTTGACGTCCTTAATAGAACAGGCTTGGGAAAACATTGAAACTAAAGAAAAAACTGCTGATAACCAGCAGTTTCTCCTTTTGTCTCAATATTTTCTGTGCCATATTTAACACAAAACATGTCTTTATCATAATCATATTTGTCGTCTGCAGCAACTTTCAAATTGGATCACCTTAAAATTTTGTCGTTTGGTAATGGGTTAAAATGCCATTAGCTCCTTTCATGTGTTGCTCTCCACTATCTTTCAGACACCATGGCAGCCTGGTCAAGAAGTGGTAGCGCTGTACGACTTTAAAGGGACAACTAGAGAAGATTTACCATTTAAAAAGGGGGATATACTCACAATAGCTAGAAGTACTCGGGTAAGTGATTACTTTAAAGGGACAACCAGAGAAGATTTACCATTTAAAAAGGGGGATATACTCACAATAGCTAGAAGTACTCGGGTAAGTGATTACTTTAAAGGGACAACTAGAGAAGATTTACCATTTAAAAAGGGGGATACACTCACAATAGCTAGAAGTACTCGGGTAAGTGATTACTTTAAAGGGACAACCAGAGAAGATTTACCATTTAAAAAGGGGGATATACTCACAATAGCTAGAAGTACTCGGGTAAGTGATTACTTTAAAGGGACAACTAGAGAAGATTTACCATTTAAAAAGGGGGATATACGCACAATAGCTAGAAGTACTCGGGTAAGTGATTACTTTAAAGGAACAACTAGAGAAGATTTACCATTTAAAAAGGGGGATATACTCACAATAGCTAGAAGTACTCGGGTAAGTGATTACTTTAAGGGACAACTAGAGAAGATTTACCATTTAAAAAGGGGGATATACTCAACAATAGCTAGAAGTACTCGGGTAAGTGATTACTTTAAAGGGACAACCAGAGAAGATTTACCATTTAAAAAGGGGGATATACTCACAATAGCTAGAAGTACTCAGGTAAGTGATTACTTTAAAGGAACAACTAGAGAAGATTTACCATTTAAAAAGGGGGATATACGCACAATAGCTAAAAGTACTCGGGTAAGTGATTACTTTAAAGGAACAACTAGAGAAGATTTACCATTTAAAAAGGGGGATATACTCACAATAGCTAGAAGTACTCGGGTAAGTGATTACTTTAAAGGAACAACTAGAGAAGATTTACCATTTAAAAAGGGGGATATACTCAACAATAGCTAGAAGTACTCGGGTAAGTGATTACTTTAAAGGGACAACTAGAGAAGATTTACCATTTAAAAAGGGGGATATACTCATAATAGCTAGAAGTACTCGGGTAAGTGATTACTTTAAAGGAACAACTAGAGAAGATTTACCATTTAAAAAGGGGGATATACTTACAATAGCTAAAAGTACTCGGGTAAGTGATTACTTTAAAGGAACAACTAGAGAAGATTTACCATTTAAAAAGGGGGATATACTCAACAATAGCTAGAAGTACTCGGGTAAGTGATTACTTTAAGGGACAACTAGAGAAGATTTACCATTTAAAAAGGGGGATATACTCATAATAGCTAGAAGTACTCGGGTAAGTGATTACTTTAAAGGAACAACTAGAGAAGATTTACCATTTAAAAAGGGGGATATACTCATAATAGCTAGAAGTACTCGGGTAAGTGATTACTTTAAGGGACAACTAGAGAAGATTTACCATTTAAAAAGGGGGATATACTCATAATAGCTAGAAGTACTCGGGTAAGTGATTACTTTAAAGGAACAACTAGAGAAGATTTACCATTTAAAAAGGGGGATATACTCATAATAGCTAGAAGTACTCGGGTAAGTGATTACTTTAAAGGAACAACTAGAGAAGATTTACCATTTAAAAAGGGGGATATACTCATAATAGCTAGAAGTACTCGGGTAAGTGATTACTTTAAGGGACAACTAGAGAAGATTTACCATTTAAAAAGGGGGATATACTCATAATAGCTAGAAGTACTCGGGTAAGTGATTACTTTAAAGGGACAACTAGAGAAGATTTACCATTTAAAAAGGGGGATATACTCACTATAGCTAGAAGTACTCGGGTAAGTGATTACTTTAAAGGGACAACTAGAGAAGATTTACCATTTAAAAAGGGGGTATATATTCACAATAGCTAGAAGTACTCGGGTAAGTGATTACTTTAAAGCATAGCCCAGTTTGAAGCACATCAGACTCTCACTCTCACTAAGGTCTTGGGTTCCCTTGCTGCGGCAAATCTCCTTTCTGACATAATTGTTACACACCAATGGTTTGATAATCGTTAACCAATGGGGGCGAGCAGCTAGAGGCTCGGTAAGGATGCTGTTATAGTACTAGTATGAGAATAACAGAATCTACGGTTAGGTGCTCCAGCTGCTGCGGTATGACTATAGCAGTTGAACAAGGAGTAAAACCCCAATTAACCAACTATTACTAGGTCTTGTTTGGAAAAGTTGAACTTGACAACTTTGTATGAAAAGTAAAGGGTGTTTATCAATGTCTAACTGATCTCTGAATCAGTAACAAGTTCAGTGCTAATTTCCACTTAGCACTTATCTGCCTGCTAACCAAACCCATCCTGTTTAACTATCTACAGATAACATATACTCACTGTTACACAATATACTACAACAATCAGGGGCGGATCCAGAGGGGGTGGTTGGAGTTTGTTCAAACAAACTCCCTTCTGTATTCTGATTATTTTATTTTCATACAGAGAATCAGTTAAAATTGTATAATACTATGAACCCCTCTATCAGTATATTTGAACCCCCTTCACAGAAATCCTGGATCTGCGGCAGACAATATATTAAACTGTTTGTTCACTGCATCAACTGCATAGACCCTTGAGTAAATCTGTGTTTCATCTCGACCCATTATCAAACAGCAAAATTTTTAATTGGTCTAAATTCAAAGATTTTGCAGACAACAATTTCAAGTGAAGGAAATTATATATGTTGTTGTCTTTCTTGGTAGAAAACATGGTAGAAAACATTGTGGGAAATGAAGAAATTTTTCAAAGCCTTTATCCAGTGGGACGTCAAAAGGCATCATAATGCGTGAATGGGTTAACATAATGCGTGAATGGGTTAAAATATTTGATTAGGGTGCCAGGACTTGGCCCTTCCCCACATAAAGAAAACTCTTGACGCCCCACAAGATAAAGGCTTTGGAAAACATTGTGGAAATTAGAAGATATTGCTTGTGACAAGCAATTTCATCATTTTTTCCTTCACTCAAATACCTAATAGTAAAGTTTCATTGACTTAGAATTGCCATTTGCCACAAACAATTTCTTCTTTTTCCGCAATGTCTTGTGTAGTGGAGTCAAAAAGAGTCAATATCTGGGCATTGTCTGTAAAGATTCACCTGAACAGGACAAATATGCAATGAGTTATTGTGACTGACGCATAATAATTAATACAAGCAATTGCACATTGTTGAGCAGAGTCGACAGTTTCCGAAAGCATTGTGACTCTGTATTCTGCACATGCTCCTCGTGTCAATATACGGCGGACAGTTCGAAGATATATTTAGAAAACAATTGAAGCGTTGTATTACTTAGGCCAGGTTCGGGTGAAAAAATACTGGCTATAATGGGTTTATTACGGATTTCATTTGACCTGACACTAACATTTATTCAAAACATGTTCATATTTCGCATATAGTGTAACATTCTTTAAAAAGACTTGAGTCATAGTATGCTGATATAATAGGTTTACAAGAAAATATTACTGAATTGTTATTTTAAAAAAAAATACAGGTGTGAATTTATGATAATAAAAGCTAAAACTGTGCCATGTCAAATGAAATCTGCAATACATAGTCTATCTATAAGAGATAAACATTGACATTTCACACACAAACTTGACCTTGTGATCATGACCTTGAAGTTTGCCTTCTACTGTGACATGCACTTCATATTAAAGGGGGACCTGCTAGGCTGTCTGAAATGCAAATGGCAAAATAATTACAAACAAGAAGTACCATATGAAATTACCAACCTGAAGGGGTAGATCATTTATGTCCATTTTAGCACTGATCAAGCTTTAAGTATTAGAATCCAAGTCAATGAATAACGTGCAGGTCCGTTTTATATTGTCCTTGTTTTTGTTTTGTAACGGTTACATATGCCCAACCTTCAAAAAGCAATTACGTCAAGGTACGTCATCTGTGCTCAGTGAGATTCAACAAACCGTACAACCGGCTGTGTCCAAAGTCAGTGAAGACAGATTAGGCATCTGATGTCAGGTGCATGGCATCTTCGCAAGCCAAGGGTTACTACCTCCACTTTGTTCCTTACGAACCCTTGGCCGCTCGCTTCTATTGAAATCGAAAGTACCACCATGGTACCTTTGGGCGATAAAGAGTCGCGGCCCTTTGCAGTTGCTATTTCTGGCCAATCAAAAGCCTCGTACTAAAACGTGTTAGGCAATGCATCAAATACGGATATCGATTTTCACGTCAGCCGTGACGTTTTCGTTTTGACAAAGAGGGCTTGTTTAGTGTGTTTTGATTGGATAATGGGAAAGTTATCGCGTCCAATGAAATCGCACGGTGGTACTTTCGATTTCCATAGAGGCGAGCGGCCAAGGGTTCGTAAGGAACAAAGTGGAGGTAGTAACCCTTGGCTTGCGAAGATGGGTGCATGGTAGGTCAAATTGATTTACTTTTATAAATAAACGAAAGGGTCTTTGGTATTCTATAGTTGATAAATACATGTATAAATGTTCAGTGCTTGTACAAAATAAACCTTTCCACGCATCCCTCGCAAATAAAGTCACAGTCATCGACGCAGCTGGTTGTACAGTGTGTTGATAACGCGGAGGTGTGTCTCGTTGACCTTGACCTTGTCTCGTTTTGAAGTGAAAATAGAATCTGTAAACATGTGTGTAAAGGATTGGTCTATAGCAAAGGATAGATGGTTATTCGCAGTGATTAAGGTTTTTATGCATTGCAAATTGTTTTTCCATGCACAAATATGAATTCCCGAACAGTTCGGAAGCATAAAAACCTAACATGGGCCCCTTTAATCTTTTGAGGGATTGAATCCATTGAATCAAGTATGTATGAAACTAAGATGTTCTGTAAAAAATAAATGATAAAAAAAAAGGTATTTCATCTAACATGATTTCTCTTCTTGTAAGAAGGCATAGCATAAAACAAGAGTAGGTAACTGGAAAGTAATTGCTATATATTTCATTAGTTACACCCCTTTTCAATTATTGAAGACTAATTATACAGTGAACTGGTTCATATCATTATATTTTAATGATAGATTTAACATCAGATAATCAAGTTGATTTATTCTAATTTGTCTTCGGAAGAAGTCAGTTTTATGCTTGGTTGATAGAGCGTAGCCTAAAATACAATGCATAATGAAGATTTAAACTAAATCATTGTAAAGTAAAAGTGCAGGGGAATTGTTGCATGGTGAACTTAAGTTGCAATTATCCGTGTCATAGTGATTTTGCATAGAGAAACTTGTGCAAAATAGCAAATAATACATAGAATAGACCAATATTAGACTGCTTTTTTCGACTTTGGCTACTTTTAGATATCTGACTGCAAAGGCATACAGCCTGGCTTTGATTCACAGATTGCTTTAAAGTATGATGGTTTTCTGATGATTTGACAAAGTTTGGGTTGTTGTGTAGAATGATTGTTGTTAAATGATTGACTTTTAATGATCAAAAGTTAAAGAGAATTGTTGGTTGAATGCTCTACAAAATGTGGATTTCTGGAAACAGAAAGATAAGGAAAAATATCAAGGTAAGAATGGTAGGGACTGAATATTCCTTGGGCCTATAATGTAGGATGATGTCCTGACCAGGGTTACAGATATACCGGTAATAATAACAGGGTTGGGGTAATTGTAATCTGTAATCGTAATCGATTGTAATCAATTACATTTTCTCAAGTAATCGATAGTAATCTGTAATCGAATTGAGTTTCGATTACATGTAATCGTAATTTAATCGATTACAGGCTTAAAAATTGATGTAATCATCGATTACATTTTCGATTACTTTCGATTACTTGCAGAAAAATTATGAATCAAATTAAGATATAAAAATTGATTTCAAGGAACATAGAAATGTTAGGAAGTACCCCACATGAATTTCAGAACTAGAAAGACCTGAAGGTCTTGAGTCGCTCCACAGGCCTGAATTTCTTTTAATATTAAATCCAAGTTTTGACTAGATTTTTGAATACCTGGTTCTTACAGCAAAAGCAAAGTCAAAAGCAGCAATCATGTGGTCAATGCAAAAAGAAAGTAAATAATTGACTAATATTCTAGGGATGTTAGAGCAATAATAAAATGTAAAACTGTGATTTTGCCAAATTCAAGGACACATAATTCAGTATGTATATTTAAAATCAAATAAAAAATTAAACACATGCAAGATATTATGGTCACTATCATTCTGTTCAAATTTTGTCTATATTAGTCAATATTCGTGGCTTCAATAGTGGAAAAAATGTTGAAAACTGAAATTTTGTCAATTTCAAGGGCACATAACTCAGATTGTAAGTGTGATCATGTTGAAAATCACACATAAGCAAGATCTTGTTGTCAACAAGATTCGTTTCAAGTATCATCTTGATTGGTTAACATTTGTGGTTGTTAGAGTGAAAATAAAGTCGAAAATGACTATTTTGTCAAATTCAAGGGCACATAAATCATGATGTAAGATTCCAATCAAGCTAAAAATTACACCCAGGCAGCATATAATGCTTAAATATATTCTGTCCAAGTTTTGTCTTGATTGGTCTGTATTTGTAGATTTTAGAGTAAAAATAAAATCAAAACCAGCAAAATAGAGCTGAAAATGGCAATTTTTGGCAATTTCAAGGGCACATAACTCATGCTATAAAATTCAGATCAAGCTGAAAATTTTACCAAGGCAAGATCTTATAGTCAGCATCATTCTATTAAAGTTTTGTCTTGTTTAGTAAATATTTGTAGTTGCTATAGTGAAAACAAAGTCAAAATACAGCCGAAAATGGCAATTCTGTCAATTTCAAGGGCACATAACTCATGATGTAAAATTCAGATCAAGCTGAAAATTTTACCAAGGCAAGATCTTGTAGTCAGTATCATTCTGTCAAAGTTTTGTCTTGATTGTTCAGTATTTGTAGATTTTAGAAGAAAACTAAAGTCAAAACCTGCTATTTTTGACATTCAAGGGCAGATAACTCAGGTTATTCTGGTTCAATCCATATTCTTTGAAGGAATCTGAGAGAGGGTCATCCAAGGATCATTCCTGTGAAGTTTGGTTGAAATCCATCCAGTAGTTTTTGAGAAGAAGATTTTTAAAGAAAAAGTTTACGGACGCACGCACGGACGGACGGACGGACGGACGGACTGACGCATGACGGACACACCGCCATGACAATAGCCCGCTGGCCTGAAAGGCCAGTGGAGCTAAAAATTAATATTTGTCTATTGAAAATACATGACATCATTTTAAGTTAAGACAAAAGTAAAAACTCTTTATAATTGCAATTAATCTGTAAAACATAACAAAGTTCCAATTTTGGACTGCTAATGATAAGTAAAAAAAGTTTGTATTAGAGATCCTTTCCCAAACAAGAACAGGTTTCGACATACCTGATTGGAATTGTTTTGGAAACATTTAGAGAATAGTACATACATAGAAGTGCATCACTAGGGAGAGAATTAAAATGACTACTGTTGTTTGGGTTGAAAAAACATGTACTTCACACCTTTTTACATGAAGAACAATAGTGATTGCTATATCTATCTATTTCTGTAAATTCCTCCGATGACTTTGCGGAGAACCGCCTAACGGCGTTACTTATCAAACCCTACACCAGTTCTTGTGATTGCACCATCCCACCACCATATTTACAGATGCAATCACAACAACTCCTTTGAGAGGCTGTGACAAACTCGAAATTACATCACAGCCACCCATTAAACCATCTACGAGAAGAGAGGCAGTGAGAAACTCGAAATTACCTCACTGCTACCCATTCACAGCTGGGTAGACTGAGGCGGTGACAATTAAGTGTCTTGCCCAAAGACACACCTCACCCCGGTGGGGTTTGAACCTGGAACCTCCGGGCTTCAAGTTCAGTGCGCTACCCACTGCGCTACCGAGGCTGTCAGTGTGAAACCTAAACAAAAGGTGTTTATTTCCCCAGGCTAATTTTAGTGTTATACAATTTGACAACTTTGAGAGATTTGATGAAGTTAATATGAAGGTTCAGGTATTATTCTGGATGCAAATGTTCTTGGGATCTGACATTGTGACAAGAGCTATGTCCTTCATGGGCTATTTTGAAGTTCCTGACTCCTTTCCTAATGAGGAGACTTTGACCACTTTGACCACAGTCCCTCAACTTTCCAGAAACTATTTATGATAAGATACAATATTAATTATAGAATAAACCCTTTCCCAAACAGCATTTTTTTCTAAAACAAAAGGAAATTTGAAGACAGCAAAATTGGAATGTCGGACAAAATCCCCTTAGGACAAAATCCCCTCGGTCATTTTTTACATAGGCGGACAAAATCCCCTCGGTAGAATTAATAGGGCGGACAAAATCCCCTCAATAAATATACTAAGGCGGACAAAATCCCCTCAATGAAATGTTTAGGGCGGACAAAATCCCCTTGGTAGAATTATTAGGGAGGACAAAATCCCCTCGGTAGAATTATTAGGGCGGACAAAATCCCCTCAGTTGAATTACTAGGGCGGACAAAATCCCCTCGGAAGGTAGAGTCGCCGAAAGAATCAATTTATTGATGCATGGTAATCAAACTAATCAAATTCGATTATGAAATATTTTAACAAAGAAATTTACGGCGTGAATGACTAAGTTAAAATATTATCATCAAAATTGTTTGTTTTTCTCTGGAAGGACAGGTACCGGTACAATACATAACAAACAATGATCTTGAACATATAATTTATTACAGATGAAAAAAAAATCATAGGAGTATGTAGGAAATGAGTGAAAATTTACTATATTTAATTAGGAAAAATAAAAAGAATATCAAAGAAGAAGCGAAAATTTCTTTTTGAAGATTTAATTGCTTCCATGTTCTATCATCGTGTATATCTAAATATATACTCGGCAAAACTGCTAACGCATCACCCAGATCTTTGTTAATATTTTTTAACGAATCTACAGAATACCTTCAAAATTTGCACATGCTGACTACCACCATTTGATAAGAGATCTATGAAATTTCATAGTAAATGTTACAGTATCTTGCAAAATATTGAACTTTTAATAAGGACACCCTTAATTCTAAAATTCATAAAGTTTGAAATTTGATTAAAATGGAAAATTCACGCATAACTTTCAAACCTTTTGTATTGGCTGAAAGAGTTTCTGTTTATAAAAGTTACCCTTCAAAAAACAAACCGACGGCTTTAACATTTTTATGGGCGCGTAATGTATTCCCACAGAGGCATTGTTACATCACTAGTGCCGTTGGTGTCATTGATGGCGTCGACGGCGACATAGGTTACGTATCTACAAAAACGTATCGGTCTATATCTTATGAACTGTATAAGATGCAGTCTTGATATTTCTCACATAGACAGGCCCCAAGAAGACCTTTCACCTGACACTATAAAATTTGACCTTGTGACCTTGACCTTGAAAAATTGACATTTTCTTTCAAAAAGGTGTGTCTATGCGAGCTACGTTGTCCCGGAACAGCCCTTGTTATGTTAGATAGAAAATTGATTTTTTTCAGACTTTAATTTCACAATAAACCAGCTTTCAAAATCAATTCAAACAAAAATGATTGAAAAAGATCACAAGTTAAAAGAGCCGAAAAACTGTTTTGGCCCCATTTGGTATGACGCGGTCACATAAGAAAGAAAACTTAGAAATAGTTTATGAATGAGTGCAGAAAGTTGTGGGATAAACATTTGCCAAATTATAAATCTAAATCTTTGACAATAAAGAAGTTATGCAATTATAAAAAGTGATGCGTTAGCTCTTTTGCTGAGTATATAAATAAACAAATTTATAATCATTTCTTTTTTAAATAACACATATATATATTATATTTTTTTTATAAATATCACAAGTATATTACATATTTACACTATTTATGGGGCATTTTCTTCTTTTGAAAATAATACAATTCTAATGAATTACAAACAATTCAGAAACAGCACAATACAATACATTGGACATTAAAAATGGACCGAGGGGATTTTGTCCGCCCTATTAATTCTACAGAGGGGATTTTGTCCGCCCTAATAATTCTACCGAGGGGATTTTGTCCGCCCTAGACATTTGATTGAGGGGATTTTGTCCGCCTTGTAAATTCTACCGAGGGGATTTTGTCCGCCCTAGTTATTCTATCGAGGGGATTTTGTCCGCCCTAGTAATTCTACCGAGGGGATTTTGTCCGCCTATGCCAAAAATGACCGAGGGGATTTTGTCCTAAGGGGATTTTGTCCGGTTACCGCAAAATTGATCCTGTTTCACATAGAAATAACCAGGAGAAAGTGCTGATTATGGCCATTTTCTGTTAAGACTTTCTAAACCCGCCATATCTACAGATGTTATCAAAGTGTGTCACTATTTGAGAATAGTTTTAAATATTTAAATAATATTATATGTTTAATAAACTGTATAGTTTTTATAGGACTGTAATATTCATGCACTATTTAAACCATAAATAAAGTTTTGCAATAAAACTATTCTTTTACAACATTGTATAATATTGTCATTCAACATTGCATGTTATTTTCTGAAAGGATTTGGCAGTGCTAAGCATGTTTTGATTTTTTATCCTTTCCCAAGCGACAGAAGGTTAAATAGTTCCATTTTGATGTAGATTACAAAATGGATGTTTATAAAGATAGTGTTCATGTACAATTTGGCAGAGAAAATATTGAGGCTTAAGGAGAAAATAGTGATTCTCAGCATTTTCTTCTTTTGACTCAATGCTTTCAAAAGCATTGTCTATTAAAGATGTCAGAATCAGGTCATGTTTGGGAAAGGATAAGCAAGTAATCGAATGTAATCATCCTGTAATCATGATTACTTTAGCAAAAGTAATCGAATGTATTCAATTACATGTGAAAATTAGAGTAATCGATTATTAATCAATTACATGTTTTTCCCAATGTAATTGATTAATAATCGATTACAGGTGACTGTAATCGAACCCCCACCCTGAATAATAATAAAAATAATAATAATAATAACGACTTTACTTATAGAGGCTACACATTTGGTTGCCCAATCTTCCATGTGGGCCTCTCTTCAAACAATATTTACAACAACATCAATTTACATATAATTTATACACACAAACAATTAAAATTTTATTATTTAAGACATATTTTAGACTTGTCAAATTTTCTAATTGTTTACCCATGTCTGTTACTGATCCTTTTTCAAAACTAAAGGAATGACACTATTTACAAACAAGATATGAGAGGATGATGACTTTTTGAAGTGCACGATTTCCCCTATTATTCATCAAACCCTAAGTTGTGGATACTCATTAGAATCGTCTCATCGAGACGATTCTAATGAGTACCCACAACATAGAGTTGGGATTTGAAATAACAAATTAAGAAATGTCTTCACCCCCACTTAGCTGTATCTCTGCTATGACAGCTTATCGCTGTTTTTCACATAGAAAACCTCGTAACTACAGCATAAAACAAGCTGCAGTTATGAGGTTTTCATTGAAAAGCAATGTTATGTTCAATACCAAAGTGAAAGTCTGCTTAACCCTTTCCCAAACAAGACCTGGTTTTGACGTCCCTAATAGAAAAGGCTTGGGAAAACATTGAAACAAAAGAAGAAACTGCTGATAACCAGCAGTTTCTCCTTTTGTCTCAATGTTTTCTATGCCATATTTTACACAAATTATATCTTTAATACCGGTAACCTCAATTTTGTCATTTGTTTCAGTTTTTGACGTGGGTCACCCTAAAATTTTGCCGTTTGGGAAAGGGTTAAAAACTTAACTTTGCCACAGACATTCATTGCATTTCCTGGTAAAGAGTTGCACTCAATTGTATAATTACAATGAAATTCCCTGGATATTTCTGTTATAAGTGTGCGGTCCCTCATCATGACCTAAATACTGTAATGAAACTTATTTTGAACTAAATGTGGTGGAGCTCTGATAGAACATTCAGTAAATTTAAAGTGTTAATCCATGGGTTGTGGTTTCAAGCCCCATTTTGGGCAATAGGACTGATGTTCTCTGTGTGTCCAGCACAATATTTTCCAAATCCTTTCGCCTTTTTGGGCATCCTTTCACCTTTTTATACGCCCGAAGGGTCGTATTATGTTATGGCCCTGCTCATCTGTCTGTCCGTCTGTCTGTCCGTCTGTCCGTCTGTCCGTCCGTTAGCAATTTCTTGTGTGCGCAACTCCTCCTACAGTTTTGATCGGAATTTGATCAAACTTGCCACAATGAATCTCCATGGTGTCTAGTTGTGCATCCCGCTTACGGAATTTAATTAACTCTTTTCGTTCTTGAATTATCTGCCCTTGAATTAAAAAAATGCCCATTTTCTTGTGTGCGCAACTTCTCCTACAGTTTTGATCAGAATTTGATCAAACTTGCCACAATGAATCTCCATGGTGTCTAGTTGTGCACACCGCTTACGGAATTTAGATAACTGTTTTCGTTCTTGAATTATCTGCCCTTGAATTTAAGAAAAAATCCCCTTTTTCTCAAAAATGTCCATTTTCTCCTGTGTGCAACTCCTATAGTTTCAACCAGAATTTAATCAAACTAGCCACAATGAATCTCTATGGTGTCTTGTTGTGCAAACAAAATTTTGATAACTTTTCATGTTTGAATTAACAGCCCTTGAATCGAAAAAAATGACCAATTTTACTGACAAGCCCCTCTCGGGCGTATATGCGCCGCTTTGCGAAGCTCTTGTTTGTGCATGAAAAGGCATCATTTTATGGGTATGGGTTGAGAAGGCTTGTCTTCATCTGCATTGGGAGGAAAATCGTAATCCATAGTGGGATGATAAAGCAGCTGGTAGAACTGTTGTCAGAGAATTGTGTGAAAGGATATGTTCTGCCGGGGCCAGGGATCAAACCCAGGACCCATAAGTGAAAGTCTGATGCGCTACCTACTGCGCTATGGCCATTAATTTATCAGATATCAAAATTTTAGGGTTGTCCAATTTGAAAGCTGCTGCAGACGGCAAAATGGATGTTGATAAAGATGGGATTTGTGCATAAGATAGCACAGAAAATATTGAGACAAAAGGAGAAACTGCTGATTATCAGCAGTTTCTTCTTTTGTCTCAATGCTTTCCTATGCCATTTTTCTAGGGAAGTCAAAAACTGGTCCAGTTTGGGAAAGGGAAAATGCAACAGTGATTTTCCCACATTATCTCTGTTTACCCATGAATGAGGTAAAGATATGAATGATTACTAGATGCTTGGTTTATGAGAGGAAGTACAACTGTTTTCCTATTAACCCTTTCCCAAATGAGAAAATTTTATATTGCTCCACTTGCAAACCTGCTGAAGACGATTACATTAATTTGGTTAAAGTAAAGGTTTTGTTTAGCATATACCACAGAAAATATCGAGGCTAAAGGAGAAAATGCTGATTATCAGCATTTTCTTCTTTTGCCTCCATGTTTTCGCTCTACATTATTCTTTTAGGGGTATCGCAACTGGACATTGTTTGGGAAAGGGTTAACAGACAGGGCAAGGAAACCTAGCAACTGTTTTATAAAATCCTTAGCATCAATTTCTGCTGCTTTATTGATCTTTTACCCAAATTTGACTTCTCATGCTGATCTGTCATCACAGTCAATTTACTGTTTTGAACAAAGCTTTGGCAGGCAGTATAGACTAAAATCAGCCTGCACAGACATGCAGTCTGATCTTAGCCTACCGTATAGCACTTTATTTCTGCGGGGTCCAAATTCTGCGGTTTTTCCAGAAATCAGGTGGGTTAAATTTCTGCGGAACATATTTCTGCGGTCTCTCATTTTGCAAAATCAAAGATTTTATTTCTGCGCTATCAAATCACTTTTAGTCAGTATCAGACATAGTTTGAAAGACGATGCTTACCAAATATTCTAATTATTCCGTTTGGGTAAAGGGATAATCCCACTCATTTACCAGTATCTATAAAGGCGTTATGGTAAACAATGCCGTATAGGCCTACAGATAAGTGTGAAAAGAAAGACGTGTCAAACTGTTACCAATCAGTCAAACTTGTTAAATCTTTGTTTATTGATTAACTAAAATGTCTTATCTACACCTAAGTTAAAGCCGTAGTTACACCATTTTTGAATAGGAAAGCACTCCATTGTTATGATATTGTTCTTTCCATCGGGTGGTTACAGTTTAACTTGTCCATGTACTGACTAAAATTACAGACCAACAACCTCTACATTCAGGATTAATATTCTGCGGATTTTATTTCTGCGGTGCCGTCCACGACCGCAGAAATAGCAGAAATAAAGTCCCCGCAGAAATAAAGTGCTATACGGTATTATGCCTGCTTTCTACTTCATTTTTGTTGCTAAAACTTGAGCTTATCCTATTGAAAAGTCTTTTAAAATAGTAGTTTGTTTGAAAAAAAAAAATTAAAAGTCAGCAGGCAAGGGTTACATTTTGTATTAAGAAATAGATTTGAGAAATTTTGAAACATTCTCAGGTTTGCAAATTTCAATGCTATTTTTTGCATGAAATTTTCTTTAATTTAAACCAGTGGTAAAATTTGTTTGAAAAATGCTTAACCCTTCACCAAACAAAAGCATTTAACCCTTTCCCAAACGACAAAATTTTAGGGTGATCCACTTCAAAAACTGCCACAAATGACAAAAATGGATGTTATCAAAGATAGGACTTGTGTAAAATATTACACAGAAAATATTAAGACAAAAGGAGAAACTGCTGATTATCAGCAGTTTCTTCTTTTGTCTCAATGTTTTCCCAAGCCTTTTCTATTAGGGACGTCAAAACCAAGGGCCTGTATTACTAACGATCGTACATTTGATTTTTGCATAATTACTTGTAACAACAGCCCTGATTGGCTCTGTCGGATTTCTCGAACAATCAGACGTCTTGTTACACAGTTTACACAAAAACTTGATCGTAAGATATTAAGTAATACGGGGCCCAGGTCTTGTTTGGGAAAGGGTTAAGGTAGTTCCAATGTTTGGTATTTCTAGATGGAAAACATCGAGGGAAGAAATGTACTAATCGCCCCTCCACCCCCCCCCCCATACCACCATACCGCCGCTAACAACGTTTTGGAGGGTATATAGGAATCACCCTCCCTTACCAAAATGGTTTATAAGCCACTTATAAGACAAGATATAAGTCCCATATAAGTGACTTATAAGGGACTTAGTCTTTTGCCTTATAAGTGGCTTATATGTCACGGATAAGGATTTTATATGCAAATTAGATCTAAGTCCCGTATAAGTGACATATATGACTTATAAGTGACATATATGTGGCTTATAAGTCAGTGGCTTATAAGCCACATAGCAATTATTTTCTATCCTCCTTACATCTGGCATATAAGTCACTTATAAGGGACTTATATGCCACTTATAAGTGACATATAAGTCACTTATAAGTGACATATAAGTCACTTATAAGTGACCTATAAGTTTGATCCACTGCCTATAAATAGCTAGCATCCATGGAATAATTGTCACATGGCGCAGTTGTTAGATGGTTGGACTTGCAACTATTGGGTCCCCTGTTCGATCCCGAGCAGCAGCAATTAGCATCTGGAGGCTATAAAAGGATTATGTGGTTGTAAATCTATGGTTATGTGCTCAAGCTACCATATAATGATGGAAATACTATTTAACCTTTTACCAAACAACAAAATTTAAGAATGGTCAAATTTGAAAGCTGCTGCACACAACAAAATGGGCATTCATAAAAGTGGGCCTAGTGTATATTACAGCACAGAAAATATTGAGGCAAAAGCAATAAGTACTGTTAAATTTTTAATAGCATTTTCTTTTCCTTCTATGTTTCTCAAACTATCTGTACAATGGGATGTTAAAACCAGGCCCCGGTTTCTCGAAAAAACTTAAGTACGTTTTCATGCTCAAATCTGAGCACCGTGCTCAAATCGCACAAAATCCACGTGAACTTCAATCGAATACTCTTCAACGTTGGAGAGTATTCCTTTGAAGTTGAGCATATTCTCATGAGCGTATACTTAAGTTTTTTCGAGAAACTGGGGCCAGGTCTTTAAACAATCCTCATCATGAAGGCTGCCAGAAATTAGCAGGTTGAGCAAGAGTTATATTATGTATGTAAGGAGCCTCCTCATTCAAGCAATAATTTTAACCCTTTCCTAAACAAGACCTGGTTTTGACATGCCTATTGGAAAGAGAATATATTTTAAAAGCAGGGATTTTTATACGCCGCCGGAGGCGGACGTATATTGGCGTCATCTTCTCCGTCTGTCCGTCCGTCCATCCGTCCGTCCGTCCATCCGTCCATCCGTCCATCCGTCCGTACGTACGTCCACTTTTCTTGTCAACGCAACTCCTCCTAAGTTTCTGGCTGGATCTTATTGAAACTTGGTCAATGTTATCACCTCAATTGGTAGATGTGCATGAAGGAAGGATTTTATGGTTCGTCGATTTTTGCCTGAGTTACGCCCCTTAAAAACTTAGTCTCTGGGGCTTATTGAAATTGCAGCCTTGTCAACGCAACTCCTCCTAAGTTTCTGGCTGGATCTTCTTGAAACTTGGTCAATGTTATCACCTCAATTGGTAGATGTGCATGAAGGAAGGATTTTATGGTTCGTTGATTTTTGCCTGAGTTATGCCCCTTAAAAACTTAGTCTCTGGGGCTTATTGAAATTGCAGCCTTGTCAACGCAACTCCTCCTAAGTTTCTGGCTGGATCTTCTTGAAACTTGGTCAATGTTATCACCTCAATTGGTAGATGTGCATGAAGGAAGGATTTTATGGTTCGTCGATTTTTGCCTGAGTTACGCCCCTTAAAAACTTAGTCTCTGGAGCTTATTGAAATTGCAGGCTTGTCAACGCAACTCCTCCTAAGTTTCTGGCTGGATCTTCTTGAAACTTGGTCAATGTTATCACCTCAATTGGTAGATGTGCATGAAGGAAGGATTTTATGGTTCGTCGATTTTTGCCTGAGTTACGCCCCTTAAAAACTTAGTCTCTGGGGCTTATTGAAATTGCAGGCTTGTCAACACAACTCCTCCTAAGTTTCTGACTGGATCTTAATGAAACTTGGTCAATGTTATCACCTCAATTGGTAGATGTGCATGAAGGAACGATTTTATGGTTCGTCGATTTTTGCCTGAGTTATGCCCCTTAAAAACTTAGTCTCTGGGGCTTATTGAAATTGCAGGCTTGTCAACACAACTCCTCCTAAGTTTCTGGCTGGATCTTAATGAAACTTGGTGGATGTTATCACCTCAATTGGTAGATGTGCATGAAGGAAGGATTTCATGGTTCATTGATTTTTGCCAGAATTATGCCCCCTTCAATCTTAGTCTCTGGGGCTTAATGATATTTCAGCCTCGTGATAGAAATTCCTTCCAGGTTTTTCACTGGATATTTATAAAAACCTTTTTGTGAACACAATTTTTTAAAGGTTTTTCAGTGAATATTTATAAATCCTTGTCAATGTCATTTTTTTGTCTCAAGTTTTATAAGTGGCGGCGTATATTGTGACGATGGCACTCTTGTTTTATTTACAAAATCTACTGAAGACAATTAACTGAAAAAATAAAGAATCATTTTACAATCACAACAGTTACAAGTATCAAAAATTTCAGATATGTTGACTTAAAAGTGGATGATTAATTTGATAAAATCTATTCATTCATTTTGAAATGGTCATGAAAACCCATGACAATTACATAAAATAAACTAATCATCTGTTTAATGTCAATTAAAAATTAGAATTACCTTCAGAAACTAAATAGTTGCTCCATGTTCCAAGTTCATCATATTATTCCAGTTTTTACAGCAGCTATCATCATTGTTATTAACAAACATTAACAATACAAATTCAAACATTTCTTTGTCTATTTCCCGCTAAAAATCTTAGACAAAGACTCAATCCACTCATCTATGTTGTTCACGAAGCTTACTGGGATGCATTCTTGGGTGGTTTAAAAAAAAAAAAAAGAGGATAAAGTGTGACATTGGGTGTCAAGAATTAAAATTATTATTTGCTGATGTTTTCTCTAGAAATGTTTTGCTAATATGTCAAAATTTTAGAAAATATTCATGGGAAGGTGAAGGACAAAGACAATTTCCTTTTTAATTTTGAATTTGTTCAAATCCATTGACTCATTTTTTAAGGATATCTGATTTTTTCTAGACATCTTAAGGCTTGGAAAAGATACATAATTGAAATATTATTTGTCTTTAAAGTTTAGAGCATAGGTAAAGCTACAATCTGATACAAAAATTTGCTACTTCTGCGAGATGTAACAAATTTTATGACAATTTGAAGTAGAATTTTGCTCTGGTTTTTCATTTATCACTTATAAAAGTTTCTGTAAAAGACGCAATATGTAAGGAAAATAGCTGTAGTTCTATGTAATGTGACAATGAACACATAGCTATAGATAAGCCAAAAGCCGTTTTTCTACAAGTAGCCACAAGTAGTTTACATGGCATCAAAGAAACTGGAAAGTCTGTTTCACTGGGGACAAAAATATGAACAAAATTGTCTTAAGCCTTCTTCTTTTTAAAAGCTGATTTAATGTACATGAATTTTGTATGTATCATTGACAAGGCCTTGTAGATTAATAAATTCTGGTATGTTTCCATGGTCTGAAACAACCAACTGGCACATATTTCTAAGCTACACCTACATTATAAAAGTAAGATGCCGAAATAAATGGTAGAACAATTCAATTTGATTCTTAATCAGTTTGAATGTAAAGAATATTGTCCAAAGACTCAATTAAAGGTGTATAAAAATTGAAATAGGAAAAGATTTTGAAAAAAAATCACCAGATACAAAAGCAGCTGAAACAGTTTCACTGGGGACATAAAATTGTTAGGCTCAAGATAAATAAGACAAATTTGTTATTGTTCATAGTTCATTTTTTCTATAATTTCAAACATGGCAATTGCATTTTAGATTTAATATCAATATATAAGTACAATTTTGCTGTCATAAATTTAGAAAATGATGTCTTTGATATTTCACCTACACCATAGGGATATCAAGAAAAATTTCTTTTGAAATATTAGAAAATAACCTATCTTCACAACAAGTAATCAGAAGTAACCAGGCAACATCCTAAACTTAAGATATTTTAACAGTTAGACTGATATACTGTCATGCAGCAAAATTGCGTTTCACTGGGGACATTTGTTTTCAGATGACAGATTCCAAATGCACATCCTCCTCTCATTTATTCTATTGCTGGTGATCTTTGAGGCACAAACTCTCTTGGAAAATATAAAAGAATGCACACTTGAAAAAGATGGGGAACAATTATAAGCACCCAAACACAAAATGTTTCACTGGGGACAATTTGGGGTACCTACAGATATAGCTCTAGCAGATCAAAGTGGAAAGGCATGCAACAATAGTTTTATGCTTATCTTAATCTTATAATATCAAAAGCTTCAAATTAACTTAATTAACAGGTTGCAATTCTACAGAAATCAAATAAGACCAGAATACATTGAGAATCAAGTAAATTTTGACTAAATTTTCGTCATCATGTTGTATGTTATAAACCCAAAATGTATAGTCTTAAAAAGGTAAAATGCATCTGAAACCTTTAAGAAGATAAAGATTATAAGTCAAAGTTTCATTTAAATACTAATTTTCCATCACCAAATACCTACACTTTATGTAATAACAGTCCTAATAATGATGTTATCAGAAAATGTCACACAAAAATCGTTTCACAAGGGACAATTTTAGCATCATTTTTTGTCATAAAATTTTTATTTATCAAGATATGTTCATGAAATTTTGTAGATATCTTAACACTAAGGCTACGCTTATTTACGGACAACAAGCTCATCAAAAGCTTTTAAAATATTTTCTGTATCTCACTTTGAAAAAAAATCCTCTTATTTTTTTGAAACCACCCACTTATAAATGACTTAGTTCTTTACAAGGTTTTATACTTTCACATAGTTGACTTATAAGTCACTTATATGTCACTTATACGTTGTGCATCTTTTAGCCTTAGAAATGACTTATACATAGAACTCACTTAGTTGCATTTCTATCAAACTTATAAGTAACTTATAAGTCCCATATATATAGTCTGACTAAGTGATTTTGGTAAGGGCTGTCTGTCTATCTGTCCATCTGTCCATCCACATTTTCATTTTTGCAACTCCCAAATGACTGGACAGATTTTGTTAATAATATGCATGAACAATTAGCAAGACAATTTATTTGCACTCAGAGGTCAACCAAGGAAGATGATTTGACTTTGTGACTTGTGTCAGCTGGGGTATTATTCAGCTGGCAACAGTTCTTGTTTATCGTCTTACAAAGTGAATGAAATTTTGCATTTTTTGGTCTTTTTACATAGAAAACATTGTGGAAAATGAAGAAATTGCTTGTCACAAGCAATTTCTTCATTTCCATGATGTTTTCCAAAGCCAATATCTTGTTGGGAGTCAAAAGGAGTCACTGTGTGGTAATGGGTTAAAAAGAAGAAAATGCTGATTATCTAAAGTGACGTAATTGATAACAAGGTTGTGAATCAACCCTTTCCCTAAATGCAAAAAAAAGGATTGTTCTAACTGAAAGCTATGACGAATCAATGTTCATAAAGATAAAAAATTTGTATACAATATAGAAAGAAATACAGAAAGTTTTTGTGTATAACTTTGAGAAAATGCTGATCATTAACATTTTCTTCTTTTGCCTCAATGTTTTTCCCAAACATTTCTATTTAATATGGACATCAAAACTTTGTCTAATTTCGGTAAGCATCAAAATGCAAAATTAATTTGATACAACATCATATTTCTTTAACCCTTTCCAAAACGGCAAAATTGTAGGGTAGTCCAATTCAATAGCTGCTGCAGAAGACAAAATGGATGTAAATCAATGTTAGATTTTTTTACAATATTGTTTCGAAAATATCACTGCAGAAGGAGAAAATGCTGATTGTCACCACTTTCTTAATTCTTTTGCTTTAAGATTTTCCCGAGCCTTTTCTTTTAGAGACTTTAAATCATGCCTTATGTGGAAAAAGATTAAGATACATGCTGTGATTTTGTAACTCATAACCAGGAAGTGAAATGGGCCATTTTACACTAAATTTTACCCCAAACATTTATACATGGAATACATCATTTGCAGGGATAATATTACTGAATTATGGTGATCAAATTACTATTAGTTATTTAACTCATTGCCAGAATAATGATGCTTTTTGACGCCCTTCGAGATAAATACTTAAGGAAAACATTGTGGAAAATGAAGAAATTGCTTGAGACAAGCAATTTCTTCATTTCCCACAATGTTTTCTATCCAAAAAGATCAAAACATTTTAAATTTCGTTCACCTAAAATTGTCGTCTGCAAAATCTTTGAATTTGGAACAGTCCAAAATTATGCCCTTTGGTATTGGGTTAATAACTAGAATGTCTTGTATATGATTCAGGATGTGAATTGGTATAGAGCCAAAGACAGAAATGGTCAAGAAGGGATGATACCTGCCACATATGTTCAAGAAAGAAAAGAAGTTTCACTACATGCAATGCCGTAAGTATAGTTTTAACGCTTTCGCAAACGGCAAAATTTCAGTCCAACTCGAAAGCTGCTGCTGACGACAAAATAGATGTTGATAAAGATGAATTTGTGCAAATAGTGCAGAAAATATTAAGGCAAAAGGAGACTTATTATCAGCAATTTCTTCTTTTGTCGGAACACTTTCCCAAACCTTTTCTATTAGGGACGTCAAAAACCAGGTCGCATCTGGACGATTTGAATGCCAATGGGTACTATCGTCATTGTGTTTGGATTTGAAATGACAAGTTTGGAATGCCATCACCACCTCTAATATGTAGCTCTGAAAATGATTAAATCTTTCAATCACATGTAATTTTTGTCGAGCCCGCTTGCGGTGAGCTCGACATAGTTGTCACAATGGCGGTTCGGTGTATGTGCGTTAGTGCGTTAGTGCGTGCGTGCGTTAGTGCGTGCGTGCGTTAGTGCGTGCGTCCGTCCGGATGGAGCTTGTCCGGGCCATAACTTCACCATGGATGGAGGGATTCAGAAATAACTTGGCACAAATGTCAAGCTCAGTAAGGCGGAGTGTCGCGTGCAAGAACCAGATTCCAAGCTCAAAGGTCAAGGTCAAACTTGGAGGTCAAATGTCAAAAATGAGAAGATTTTTGCTTGTCCGGGCCATAACTTCACCATGGATGGAGGGATTCAGAAATAACTTGGCACAAATGTCAAGCTCAGTAAGGCAGAGTGTCGCGTGCAAGAACCAGATTCCAAGCTCAAAGGTCAAGGTCAAACTTGGAGGTCAAATGTCAAAAATGAGATGATTTTTGCTTGTCCGGGCCATAACTTCACCATGGATGGAGAGATTCAGAAATAACTTGGCACAAATGTCAAGCTCAGTAAGGCAGAGTGTCGCGTGCAAGAACCAGATTCCAAGCTCAAAGGTCAAGGTCAAACTTGGAGGTCAAATGTCAAAAATGAGATGATTTTTGCTTGTCCGGGCCATAACTTCACCATGGATGGAGGGATTCAGAAATAACTTGGCACAAATGTCAAGCTCAGTAAGGCGGAGTGTCGCGTGCAAAAACCAGATTCCAAGCTCAAAGGTCAAGGTCAAACTTGGAGGTCAAATGTCAAAAATGAGATGATTTTTGCTTGTCCGGGCCATAACTTCACCATGGATGGAGGGATTCAGAAATAACTTGGCACAAATGTCAAGCTCAGTAAGATGGAGTGTCGCGTGCAAGAACCAGATTCCAAGATGAAAGGTCAAGGTCAAACTTTGAGGTCAAATGTAAAAAATGAGTTGATTTTTTATGTATATAGTCAAACTTTGAAATTCATCTCCTCCAAAACTACAGCCCAGATTTCAAACTAATTTGGCACAAATATTCTTTGGATGGCCCTCTACCAAGATTGTTCAAATTATCTCAATCCGTAAAAAACATGGCCACGTACAGCTACGTGCAGCTAATTTTCGTACTTCTCAGAATGTTCAAATTATTCCGATCCGTACAAAAAATGGGTGCCAGGGGGCATGGCTTATTTTCCTTATATGTGACCCGTCGCGCTAAAAGGGACCTTATCGGATTTGTGAAAAGTATCGACCCTAGTCCGTCTGCGCAGTCCGCGCAGCCTGACTAGGGTCAAAACTTTTCACGTTTAAGTATTTTCTGAATCTAGAATGTTTTCTCTACCTTACAATATTTTCGTTTTCCAAATACGACATCGGATGGACTTCTGCTTGGTCTGGTATATTTCTCGGAATTTGGTTTTATGGACTTAGCATAAGGTCCCTTTTAGCGTGACGGGTCACATATGTATACTCAAATTAATCCATTCTGGTATCTCGTTATAAATACATAGACATGTAATATTTCGTGAACAATAAACTGTCTCACCATGATCCCCATCATTCCAACTTATTTTGTCCCCACTTTTACAACGCCATTGTAATGACAGCTGTAGACATAGGTATGGTCTTCTTTCTTCAAAATTAGCGGGCTCGACATGTTGCCCTTCGGCATCTAGTTAAGATCATTGTCATTAAAAGAAGGAAATGCTGGTGACCAAAGATATTTGTTCGGGCCTCCAGTTTGTTTGGATACTTTGAACTTTTAATTTTCCTGAATATGATGGCTTAGAACTAAGTCATTACCAGAGTATTCTAGACTGTTCAAAGATGAAATCAAAGATATTGCAGATGACAGATTCAAGTGAATGCAATTTTACATTATTTGGGTCTTTATAAATCATAAACACTTTCTTCATTTCCCACAATGTTTTTCAAAGCCTTTATCTTGTCAATTATCAGCCAGATATTTTCAGTACTTGTATTATATTGAACACTATCATATTGAACATTAATAAATAACAAAGTTCCACTATTTTAGATGGCATCATGGAGCTATATCGCGGGACGAGGCGGAGGATTTGCTGAAAGGAGCCAGTGATGGAATGTTTTTGATTCGTGACAGTGTTCACTTTCAAGGGGACTTTACTCTCTCTGTCTCTTGTGAGAGCAGAATTGATCATTATAGAATTCTCAATAGAAATAATCAGCTTGAGGTGGATGGAGGAGATTGTGCTTTTGATAATCTGATTTCATTGGTTGAGGTAATGGTCATGTGACTGATTAGAGATCTCACATTGGTCAGATTTGGTCATGTGATCAAATTTGTTTATTGGTCATGTGATCAAAACATGGCTGATGTAACTCCTTCTAGTTGTGTGAAATTAGATTGAATTTTAAGTTTGATAGTGCATTATTGCTTCAAAGTTTATTTCATAATTTATTTTGTATTTCTTTGTTGCATGAATTTGTACAAATCATTGCATCTGAAATGCATTTTAGCACAAGAAAGTATATTGCAGATAAGTGTGAAATTATTGTCAAGTCATTGTACAATTTGTATACTAAAGTTATTAAAGCTGTATAATTATGTCATTAATTCACGAATCATAATCAATCAGACATAAACTCAATTTCAATTTTCAATATATAGACAAGTAATTTCATCAACATTTGTTCTGTTTTGTTGATTGTTTTTAGAATTTATTCATTTTAGAGTGAAAGTTATTTTCTCTTGCCTGCTTTGGTAAAGCCTATAAAGTAGTGTTTTCTGTATTTCCTAGATGCAGATGTGTAGATCTAGATGTGAACATTTGAAATTGCTGCAATTTACCAGAAAAGTGTGTCAGTTTGTAGACAGGCTTTCATTTAGTTTAGTGATTTGCAATGTCAAAGTAGATAGTGCATGACTTGTTCTTGTCGTCCCTGTTTTATTCCTATAAAGGTCATTGTATTTCTCTGTACTTTAAATTAATTCATCAAATTATAATCAATAACAAGTGGGTTTTTTTAAGAGTGTATTTTTAGCGGGACTTTTCATAAAATTTTAAACCTTTTTGGATATAGAATTTTTCACTTGATAGTTAAGAGACAGCGCTTGTTAATCAATGAATTAAAGAATCATGTCTTTGAATGCAAAATATGCTTTTTACTCATAAGCAATGGCTGTCATTTTCAAGTGCATAGGATGGTAATTTACCTAGATAACCAATTTATGTTTAAAACTATGTTGCATTGCTTGAACAATAGAATGGAATCTTGGTAGAGTGCTTGTAGTTCACAAGTCATTTCAGTCACATGATCATGGCTCTACGATTTGAATTTGAGTTCCTGATGTCTCGAAATATGCCATATGGCACAAAGGTTTCCTAGTCAAATTATTTTTAAGATACAATCATGTTTTTTAACTTAGCCAAAGAAAATTAAGCTTAAAGCATTGGCATCTCATTTTCATTGTTGCCTTCAGAAATTGATTAACTTCTCATGAACTCAAGAAACTTTCAAATTGTTAAGTATTTTTTACTTTGAGCCCTATTTCTCAATGCTCTTTGTATTTATTTTGGAAGTAAGATGTCAATTGTTTTTATTTTTGATTTTGTATAGATGTTGGGATTGTCCTGATAACACCTTTATTTTGATTAATTTTATTCTGAGTGTGTTTTATTTTCAACAGATAGAATGGAGGTAGTAGTGAAGAGTATGCAGCCACGAAAACCCATGACAATAACAAAATGTTGTCCTTAACCTACTCACATCACTGTGTTTTGTAAACTTTCTAGACTAGAGGCTATAGCAAATTCCTATAATGAAACAAAAATTTAGTTGAAAGGAACAAAAGAAAATTTATCCTTAACCCTATCCCAAACATGACATGGTTTTGATGTCCCTAGTAGAGAAAGTTGATTATCAGCAATATCTCCTTTTCCCACAATATTTTCTGTGCTATATCTTGTACATTATCTACTTAATCTTTCAATATCAGATATTTTGTAATCTGCAACTCCTTTGAAATTGGACTGGTGTAGAATTTTGTGGTTTGGGAAAGGGTTGAACATCTCATAATCTCATAAAGGTTTAGTAAAGTACCTCTTGTCTAGAAAATTCCAATTGACTTAATGAACCATAAACAATAATGACTTTTATTAAGGTAGTCCACCCCTATTGTGATTCATGTGACTTCTCAATTTTCCATGCAATGTTGTAAACATTTGTTATGTATCCAACCTTTTCGGAAGACTTCATATACATTCGATGGTGGAATATTCCGAATGTTTTCGAAGTCGCCTAACTTATTCCAACGTGGTGTTAGTCTCATTAGGGGTGGAATACCTTAAGTCAGATTTGAATGGTGTCAGTTTTGTATTGTTCAAATCAAGTTTATTTCTTGTACAGGATAGTTTCCATCTTTAGTTTAAACTGACTTTCATTATAATTTTAGTTGCATGTTTATATGTGTTCTGTTTATTTGATTTCATTTATAGCTGGTTCCATGGCAAAATAGATAGGCAGAAAGCCGATCAACTTTTAAATCCAAGGAAAGACGGTTTATTTCTCGTCCGAGAAAGTATAAATTTCCGCGGCGACTATACACTGAGTGTGTGCTGTGGCAATCGAGTGGAACATTACCGGATTATTTATAAAGATAACAAATTAACGATAGACGAAGAGAGCTACTTTGACAATTTGAATCAAGTCGTAGAGGTACCCTAGTTATGAAGCAGTTTTCTCAAATGTAGAGAAGTTTGCTTTACTTATATATTCACATATCCACTGCATTTTGTTTTGTTTGGTTGTTTACTGTAGTTTTCATAATCTGTTAGATATCAGAGCTCACTTATGATAGGTAGAAGAACCCTCTCTCTGCGTAAATTGACTTAAGCAGGAATTTATTTTTGATCTTTATTAAACAGATTTTGTTGATAAAGAATTATGACATTTGGCAAAATTATTTTGTCACAGAAGTTTGCCTGTATAATTGGCTATATGGTTTTATGCTTTCAAAACAGATTTTATATTACTGGTATTTGTATTCACTTCCTGACAATCTGCAATACTACGAAGATTAGGTCATATGACATAAAAGAAATAAAAATTTAGCTTTGATAGTTTATGTTCTTATGTCTTTGGCCAATGATTGACTAAATCATGTGGCAATATAACTGAATAATAATGTAAGTAACTGAGCTCTGATATTTTTGTATCATTTATGGGACACCAAAACATTAGATCGGGTATCATCTGGAAAAAAGTCCTTTTTGGCTTTTGAGGCCATTATGGATCCAGATCAGCCTATGTATACACACTGTCAGTCTGATCAAGATCCATGCTGTTATATGACAGCTTCATCATGACCTGTAGCAACTTGTCGGTGTTATTGCAAAACCTTGTAACTCAAGCTTAATTAAAGCTGGAGTTATGAGGTTTTGCAATAACACTGACAAATTGCTAACATCGACAAACTGTTAAAAATCAGCTGCGACGGAGAGGTCCTAATCAGACTTCAGTTCCCTACAGGCTGATCAATGTTTTGATATCTCATAGATAGTACATATGTAGTAAGTGTAGTCTTGTATAAATGAATGACTGGCAAGGATGATTTTGTTTCACCCATATTCAAACTGTCTTGCAAACTCATTCTTAATCAAGATTTTTAAAAAAAGTGTTGGTATTTATATATGAATCTTGAATCATATTGATGGCCAAGACAGGTTACAATTTCAATTGGCTTGATTTAAGTCTACCGGTCATTGGTTGATTTTACTGACAGTTGTTGTAACTTAATGATTTACATGATAAAGTGTACAAAAAATTCCTTGCTTGCTTGCTCATTGAACATTAGTTTGCTGTGTAGATTCACAATATCATGCATGTATCCTCACTCTAACATTTAAGCCATTACCCTATAAGGACACTCTTAGATGCCCCACTAAGAAACAGCTTTTGAAAACATTGTGGAAAATGAAGAAATTGCTTGTGACAAGCAATTTCTTCATTTTCCACAATGTTTGCTAACCCAAAATGAAAAGATTTTTAAAATTTCATCAACTTGAAATTGTCGTCTGCAAAACTTTTCAAATGGGAACAGTCCAATTTTTGTCCATCTGGTAATGGGTTAATCAATGATTTCTAGATGGTTCCATGGCAAAATAAGTCGAGAAGAGGCTGAACACCTTTTAAAGCCACATAGGAAGGGGTTATTTTTGGTCCGTGAGAGTACCTACTTCAATGGGGACTTTGTATTGTGTGTGTGTAACAACGTGGGCATAGATCATTACCATATCTCCATCAATAAAAACCGTCTTACGTGTGATCAGGAGGTCTTTTTCAAAAATCTGCCCGATCTGATCAAGGTATTCTAGCACTGCTTTGTCGGATTTTGCTGTAAAGATATTAAAATCCCATATATTAAATACCTTTCATCCATGACTTCTGCTTTTGTGTCAAAGTCGTTGTATATGGTGACTTGTCAGCTTGGCTTTTAGCTCCAGTAGCCATATGGCAAGCAGCTTATCATCATTTTGAATCCCTTGTGCAGACTTGTTTTGGACAATAATTATGATTAAAAATGACATTAAAGTAACATGAGAGAGGGACTGTTCATTAATCATCTCTCCGTTTTGGCGATCTCTGCCCAATTGTTATTGTCCTATGATAAAAAGTGCTTGTGGGATATGCTTTGACCTTGCCTTGGAAGCTGGAAATGTTTGCATGTACAAATGTTTACACAAACCATCTTGCCTTGGAAAATCAATGTTTGCATAAAAGCATGTTAAACTTATTGAATGCTATCTTATTGTCTTTGAAATGTTTGCATGTACGCATGTTTATGAATGCCATCTATTCAAACCTAACTAATCATCATAGTCATGATGTATCACATCATGTATTATAACTGTTAGAAATGGCATAGGCAGGGATAAAGAGTAACAATTTTAGTGTAAGGGCCCAGCTTGTTTAATATGTTGTAAATATGTGTTTATGACGAGGAACGACCATCGTTCAAGTCTGAATTAAAGTTTATTGAGTATTGAGTCAAATATTTGATATTTAACATTAGGTGAATGTGCAATTTCTCAAGACCCAGGGGTCCAGCCCAAAAATTGGGGGCTATGGGCCACTGGACCCCTGTTATTCTTTATCCCTGATAGCTAGAGTGTAACAGCTTTAACACTTTCTAAACAAAAATAGGTTACGACGTCCCTTATAGAATTGCCTTGGGAAAACACTGTGGCAAAAGAAGAAAATGCTGATGATCAGCATTTTCTCCTTTTGCCTCATTGTTTTCTGTGCTGTTTTATTCACCAATTGTTGTAGGTGGTGTCATGTCATAAGACACCCCAGACATGGGTACGTGTACAGTAATCTTTAAATTTAGATGCATCAATGAATCTATAAAGTCTATTTTTGGAAAACAAATGAACATCAAAAGGTTCATGAATTAATTATAGAACTCTACTTTTTCGCCTCACATTTAGAGATTTACAGATAATTCATATACTTTCATTTCTGTCATTTTAACTGTTATTATATACACCTTACTTTGTATTGAATAAGCATATATCAGCATGAATGTGTATTCTCCCACCAATGGTTTAATATGTGTACTATTACCCTATGTCGGTGAGCAGCTGGAGGCTTAGTAAGGATGTTTTGGTAGTACATGTACTGGAATTAGAAACCACAGGAATCCATGGTTAGATGCTCCAGCCACCGCGACCAATATCAATCAATGTGTATTACTTTCATCTCGCAAAGGATTTTGCTCTCTGGGCTCGAATCTCAGTTATTCCGATAGCCTTTCTGACAGTTCACAAAAGCCAATTGCAGAGCTACGGATAAGGGGTGGTAAAGATATTAAAAATGTGTTATTTAAGTCCAAACCCTATGTTGTGGATACTTTTTTGAATTGTCTCGACGAGACAATTCGTCGAGACAATTCAAATGAGTACCCACAACATAGGGTTTGATGAACAAATAATGAAATAATGCATTTTGAAATGTCATAACCCCCCCTCTTATCTTTAGCTCTGCATTTTGTCATGAAAGGACAAATTTGTCGATGTGAGATATCTGGTAACAAGTACTGGATGTTGTGTTTGCTCAGAAATGCCAGAGACACATTGATAGGTGCACATTAGTTGTTCCAATTACCACTTGAAAAAGTATCTATCATGTATTAATTAATTCAATTAATTAACTCTTTCCCAAACATGACTTTTTTAACGCTTCTATTAGAAAAGGATTGGGGAAATGTTTAGGCAAAAAGAAGAAAATGCTGATAAACAGCATTTTCTCTTTTTGCCTTTGTATTTTCTGTGCCATAATGTAACCAAACCCCATCTTTATAAACAACATTGTTGTTGTCCCCAGCCGCTTTCACATTTGACCAACCTTAAATTTTGCTGTTTGGGAAAGGGTTAATCCACTGCTATGGTTAAATGATTCAGATATTATAACAATGCCAAGTAGTTTAGACCCTATTCAGACTGCTATCTGCACAGACTATAAACCATGGTTTATACCTTCTGTTCTTTCAAATAATATTAGCCTAGTATTACTGGAGTCAACTCTTTTGACATGTTCCACTAGTTTACTTATACCCATGATTACCAGTTGACAAAATTTTATACTAGTCCAAATTGAAAAGTTCTGCATATGATGGACTATGTTAAAGAAGTTTCACATATTGTGATCTCTATGCATAGAAAACATAGTGGAAAATGAAGAAATTGATTGTCATAAACTTTATTTTTCACAATTTTTTCTGAAGCCTTTAACTTGTCAGGGTGTGAAAAGCATCACTATAATGTGGGAATGAGTTTAACCCATTCCCAAACAACAAAAAACTGGACTGCACCAATTTAGAAGTTGATGCAGACAACAATTTCAGTTTCAAGTGAATGAAATTTTAACAGTTTATGTTCCTTTTGGTAGAAAACACAGCGGAAAATGAAGAAATTGCTTTTCACAAGCAATTTCTTAATTTTCCACAATGTTTTCCATAGCCTTTATCATGTGAGGCATCAAAAGGCATCACTATTTGGGAACGGGTTTTGGAATTGACAAAATAAATTGCTGTTGTTTAACGAAAACATCTAAACTGCAGCTTGTTTTAGGCTGCAGTTATCACGTTTACGTTGAAAAACATCAACATACTTATTTGTGATCTGTTTTCCAGCATTATTCCGATGATGCTGACGGTCTATGTACACGCCTTATACAGCCTCTACCCAAGGAAGGGAATAATTTCTTCTCAGTATCGGCGGACGATTTTAAATCTGGGGGCTGGACGATATCCATGAATGATTTGAAAATAGGGGAATCCATTGGAAAGGGGGAATTTGGGGGTAAGATGTTGTTTGTATGCTTTTACCTGTACCCTAAATCAAAGATAACACAAACTTTTAGGTTGGTCCAAATTAAATTCAATTTGAAAGTGTTGGAAACAATAAAAAGAAATTCAATGTTGTGAGTTTGTGGTAATTAGAATTTTACATTTATATCATGAGACGATTTCATTGAGTAATGTAACATTCGTGGAACATTGTAGTTCAATATGCAAATGAGGTAGACCGTCTAATTTATGTAGGATGGTTTGTTATAGTATATAAGGGGAAATAAACACCTTTCAGTGTGAGCTTAAGCTTTGCCTTGACAGGGTTTGTTTCTTGCCTTGCGCCTCGGCATATAACAGAACCGTCAACACAGCATTTGAACAAAAAATGAAATTTTGCCTTTTGAAAAACCTTTCTACACCATTTTATCTGCAGCTCAGATCTTTATTCATGATTTATAACACTGAGTACAGTACTATTACCTTTGGGTGCAAAAATAGACAAGTTTCTAATTGTAGCAACTTATGCTCTGTTAATATTTAACCCTTTTCCAAACAAGAGCTGTTTCAGTCAAACTTTCAGATGTCAGTTATACTTGAGAAAACATAAGGCTAAAGAAGAAAATGCTGAAAATCAGCGTTTTCTCCATTTTCCTAAATATTTTCCATGCTATATTGCACACAAATCTAATTCTTATCAATATCAATTCTGTCGTCTGCACCAGCTTTTGAATTAGACCACTCTTATGTTTTGACCGTTTGGGAAAGGGTTAACTTGATTTTCTTGTCTTGTTTCAGATGTATTTAAAGGTTTATATAAAAGTAAATCAGTTGCCATAAAGAAATTAAAGGACAATAACAGAGCTGCCCAAACATTTTTAAAGGAAGCATCATTAATGACGTAAGTAACTTTGTATCTTTTGTCAAACATACTGATTAGCCCCAATTATAGGTCAGTTGGTAACCCTGGAGTCAGTCAATGCAGAGGTTGCGAGTTTGAACCCTGGCTCGGCCAGTATCCATTCTGACATTTGACAAAAGTCATTTGTCTCTCATCAATGGGTGTGAATCATCTAGCAGAGAGAGCAGCTGGAGGTTCTGTTTTGATATTGTTGTGGTACTGGTGAGAGAAATACCAGAAATCCACAGTTTGGTGCTCTTGCTGCCATGATATGACCATAGCAGTTGAAAACAGCTTTAAACTTCAATAAAACAAATCAAACACACTTCGTGTTGCTCATTTGGGTATCCCATTACAAGATGGCAAAATTTTGGACTGTGAGTTCCAATTTGAAAGGTATTGAAGGCAACAATTTCAATTTGAGGAAATTAAAAAAAATCCATTTTGAGTTAAAAAACATTGTTGATCTTTTTAGGCATCAAAAGGTGTCATAGTGTTGGAATGGGTTAAAAACACTTCTTCTTGCTCAGTTGGTTATTTTAAATGTCTATCAACTACAGGATTTTGTTCCAATTTTGCATGAGGTCATATTTAGCTTCTGCCAATATCCAGTCAGACATTTGATGAAAATCCAAGTAAGAACAATAATAAAGCTTATAATAAAGCATAGAAAAAAATGAGACAAAAGGAGAAAGTGTGGATTATCAGTGGTAAAGTTCAGTGGTAAAGAGGTTATTGAAAATTTTACAGGGGATCTCTTTCCAAAGCGGTGAATTTTTTTTGATGTTTCAATTTGAAAACTGATGCAAAGAACAAAATAGAGCTGAGAAAATATTGAGACAAGAGGAGAAAATGCTGTTTTTCAGCATTTTCTTCTTTTGCCTCAATATTTTCCAAAGCCTTTTCATTTAGGGACTTCAATGGGATATGATTAAGCCTATGTTTACTTGATTGCAGGTCTGTCCGACATCCTAATTTAGTATCATTAATTGGCATAGTACAAGACGACACTATATATCTCGTGTTGGAGTTCTGTGGTAAAGGCAATCTGGTCGAGTACCTACGCTCAAGGGGTAGAAGTGTAATTACGAAGAAAGATCAAATAGGATTCGCTACGTAAGTATGCCCTACCCCCCTAGATCCGTGGATCATCTGATCTTAACCCTTTCCCAAACGACAAATTTTTGGGTTACTCCTTTTTGAAAACTTCTACAGACAACAAAATCGATGTCAATAAAGATAAGAATTATGAAAAATATAGCTCAGAAAATATTGAGACAAAAGGAGAAATTGCTGATAATCAGCAATTTCTTCTTTTGCCTCAATGTTTTCCCATGCTTTTACCAATACGGAAGTCAAAACCAGGTCTTGTTTGGAAAGGGTTAAACTGAAAGGTTGTATAAGCACAATAATAATTGAATGCCTCACTATTGCAACATGAAAAATAAGTAAAGATGAGTAAAGATGAATATTTCATTTCCAAACGGCAAACTTTTGGACTGTTCCAGGTACCGTAAATCTGCTGATCATATCCATGGAGTTATCACTTTTTCTTGATTTTCATACTTAATTTTTGTTCGGAGCATAACTGATAATTATTGCTAGTAGTCTACCTACCAATTCTGAAAAAGTGGCTAGAAAACATTTTCGTAGGCATTTTTTGAACATGGAGTTTTGATGTATTATTTGCAAAGTATAAGGCTTGCCTGATTTGCTTAGACCGGTAGTCGCCTCCAGTCGGCCGTATTAAGGTCACAAAACAAGGTCAAAGGTCATTGGGTGCAAAATTCACATAAGCCCCCTTTAAATGCTTAAAACCCTGTCAATTATATGTCTAAATGCACGGAAACGGTTTTAAATGAAAGCACAATAAATTGTCTTGCATATAAAATATAGTTAATGATAGTTTTCTCATTTGCACATTCATTAATATTTGGCAAAATGTAAAAAATTGCAAAAAATGTGCAAAATTTGAACGCTGTGTAAATGGAAATCATGCTGCATGTGAAAAATTATTGCGATTTCAATTACACAAACACATTCTAAAATGTCTATAAACCCTAAGCAAAAATTTAAAATGAAGTGTGATGGTAAAAAGTCACCATTTCTATATGCAGGTACAGCTCAAAGTCAACTGGGGTCAAGATTTGTAACGATCATTGTTTTTACACAGTGTACACAGCATTTCAACAGTATTGATGGAATTTAAATGATATCATTTCTTTTGTCTGGATATTGACTCTAAATAGATCATATTAGTATATACCTGGAAAAATAACATTTAAAACAACGACTTTCACGGTGTAAATGTTAAAAAAGTGAGTAAGAGTTACCCCACCCACTCAAATAACCTAGGAATTTGGTACAATTTACTTTGGCGACCAAAACATTACAAGTAGTGTTATGAATAAACATTTAACAATCTAGAACAATATGGTTTTTTTTTTGTACAGAAAAGGAAAAAAATCACTTGTTCGGAAATGGTTGACATTGTTTCACGGAGAACACATAGGCCTAGGCCTACTACGCCTCCCCACCTATAAATTCTGATGTGGTAATTGTACACTGAAAAGCCTCAGATTGGAAAGACAGGATCCATAACTACAATCCATTAGACAACGAAAATCTTATTCAATAAATAAAAAAGATGATTGGCATAGTAACTTGTTCGTTCAGGCCCGTAGGAACAGGGGGCTCGGAGGCTCCCCCCCCCGGTCAAAAATGCCGATTTTTCCTTATTTTACGCGAAATTTTAGAGAAAATCAAATTTAGCCCCCCCCCCCCCCACCTATTCAGAAACAAGGGCTTCAGCCCCTCCAATATAAAATTGCTTCCTACGGGCCTGACATGTACATGAATGCAGAAGTAGCAAAAATGGCATTTTCTTTTTATTGAAAATCGACTTTTGGTCAAACTAAAAGTAAGTCAATTTCATCGATGCGATATGCCATTAACTTGTACCTTCATATTTTTTGCTTAATTTCAGAGCGTGTTTATAGATTTAAAGAAAAGAGTGGAATCAAACACCAAAATTCCAAAATATGCAAGAGAGATCTTCAATATTTTAGGCAGGTTTCAGCTAAAAGCAGTAGAAAAATGATAAATTTTATGAAATCAGTACTGTTAATGATGCATTAAAGCAACATCTGGCATTCAATTCTTTCTAGCATTGTGCTATCTTGAAACAGTAGAACCGGGCACAGGGGAGAAAAATATAGAAACTGATGGATTTTTCTCAATAAGTGTTTTTTAACAAAATTAATTTTGATTGCCTGGTCAAAATTTAGATTCAAAACAGCTTTAAAGTAGGTGGGCCCAGGACAATTCTTGTACTAGAAAGTCCCACAATTCAATGACCTAGTTTGATAAGATTCGAGTGGCTAGAACCTTCGTTCAATCATCCTTCCATAGGCCTACACGTTTCACAAGTGAAAAAACTTTTAAGGGCAAGCCAGACAATCGTTCTTTTATGATCCAGGCACATCCGACAGCTGTATCTACTATGAACCATTCTTTTAAAAGATATATAGTCTGTTTCTACGGGCAATTGACATAAAGTACGTCCACAAGAACCATTGGAATTATTTCCAAAATGTGTTGAAGAGCAATTGTCTGTAGTTTATGGCGAGTCCTCTTCTTTTTGCTATCATCAAACTCTGGCTAAGACATCCAGAGATGCAGGAATGCGGGAAGTGGGGGTGACTAAGATGAGAATTGTTCAATGACTGCTACTGTAGAGGACTTCTATAGATCAAGTATTAACGATTTGCAAACTAGATGGAAAAATAGTATTGTATGGAGTTTGAAGAAGTCTAAGTGGAAAAACAAAAATGTTTTAATACAAATATCTGGTTCTGTCTGTGCGAGGCTCAAAACGTTTTGTTCCCCCATTAACACACAATGGCAGAGTCACGGTACAGATTGGAGACTAGGCTCCCCAACTAGCACCTTCACGGTGCTCTGTGTTATCAGTCCCACATCTCAGTCAGTATCAGTCAAATGGAGCCTAGTCCATGGACTAGGTATATACTGTAGGTTAAAGTGCATACCCACTTTAACATGTTTTTTTCTTGGAAAGCTATTGATAACATTGTTTGAATATTTCTATAATACTATAAACGTGATACTGTATCATAAAAACGAGAAAGCAGGAACGCTTTTACTGGACCACTCGTTCTCGAAGTGTGACGAAAATGATTCTTCAGCTAAGTTTGATTCAGACCAGACAGTCTATGTACATGCAGAACTTAGTGTGTAGCCTGGGTCTAGTCATCGGTATACAATGTGAAGAATATGATTCAAAGCATTGATATATGTAAAATTGTGGTACCTGTGAACAGGAATAGAGAAACAGTAAGACATTGTTATACTAGAATCCAGGCTGTAGCATTATCTCGAGAGAATACCCAGAGTCAACTTTAAAGATTTTAGAGATCACGAAACAAAACTGCCATGCGATTCTAGACTTTTATCGTACTCCAACCCTTTCAAAAAAAAGAGGTCTCACTGAAAGCGCTGTCAAATCTGGCAGATGATTAATATAAGGGATCCACCCGTTATTAGATACCAAACACTTTGTGAAATTTTCCTCCATCTTCAGCATATCCCGGTACAGTGCAAGTCAATACCTTATCAATTACTGTTGCCACTGATGACGCCGAAGATGCATGATATATTTCGCATCTAGTGACGTATGAAATATATCATAATAGTTATGAGACGTTAATAGTTATCCAAGAATAACTGATATGATCAAGCCTTCATCTTTTTGACCTTCTGAAAAAATACCTGTTGTTAACTCTAGCAGTTAATGGAATAGAAGAGCACGTCCACTTCTTAAGTTCTTTCCCATGGATGCATTCTCAGAAATATTTGTAATTACGTCTCTGATCCTACGAAAATACGTCCAGGTTTTTGTGCCCTTAAACTTCACAAATGGATGTGTATGCTGAGAATCTCTTGCATCGACGAATGTTAAGATTTCCAAGCAAATGGACTTCGAGTTGTGTGTCATAATATAGGATTAAGGTATAATTTTTATATGAAAGAACTCGATTTCTGCATAATTGAAATACAAAAGCCATTTTATTTTACTTTTATTTATTTTGGCATTCACAAATACTGGCCAATCAAGTAAACAACAAGACGATTCTGTTCGATTTTCTGAATTAAATCGCATGATCTGAGTTATGATGCAAAAAAATGTCCGGGGTTTTTAACATACGGATTCACTTTTTAGCGAGCCGGGACTTTATGTCCGGGGAGCTAATGTCACAGCCCTAGTGTCGGCGTCGGCGTCAGCGTCGGCGTCGGCGTCAGCGTCGCGTCTTCAAAAACTTTAACCTGGTCTATATCTCAGGCACTATTAGAGATACAGTCTTGATACTTCACACATGGATACCTCTCGTCAAGGCCTTTCATTTGAGACTTTGACCTAGTGACCTTGACCTTGGAGTTTGACCTACTTTTAAAAAACTTTAACCTGGTCTATACCTCATGCACTATTACAGATAGAGCCTTGATATTTCACATATGGATACCTCATGCGATGACCTTGACATTGAGACCATGACCCTTGACCTAGTGACCTTGACCTTTGACCTTAAAGTCCTTTTTTTGTGACAAGCTCTCGTATAGGCGAGCTACGTTGTCCACGGACAACTCTTGTTTCATATGTTTTATGATAAGGCACAACAATACTCGTATACAAATGAAAGATACACATTTGATTACAACGAAAATTATGATTGAATGAAGAGTTTTTAGTTATGTCATAAGATAGTCAATGCCCAGAGGCTTGTCAGGTATATTGCCGTCAGCATACTAAAAAGCAACCCCAGGTTCATAGATTTTCCTTATTTGTGTACAAAGAGTTCCTTTGTGCCAATTCCACAACCCATTAGTTGTTAATTAAAATGGTAAGGATTGTGCAGGATGGATTAGCTGACGATCGTTGTGTCTTTATATTTTTATATTAACCAGTAACATAATGTAACGTTTTATTAAAGATCGAGTGATTTGCATAATTAGAGATACATACAGAATCATATTTAGTTCAATTTCTAAAACAATTTAAAGAGTATTGGTAACAAAATCAGATAGACCCAAAGATTGAATCTCCTGTTGTCCCTAGTGGAAGCATGTACATATTTAAGTATATACATGTATATATACCTTCATGGGCTCTTAAGATCTTCATATCGCATACCATAATCGCATATCAGAACTGCAGTCAGACTTATGATTGTGATTAAAAAAAATATCCATAGAATGGAATGATCCGTTCCTAATTACATTTTATGTACATGTTCGAATGTTCTCGTAAGGGTACCAGATGTAATCATCCAAATTGCAATTATTGAATTAAACGCTCGGTTTATAAAGTGAAACTACATCATTAATGAACAAAACATGTTGAAACATAAATACTTACCTTCAATGTCGTATGATCGTATAGCTCACGATAAATGCCTGGTAGAGCATCCCAGCCTAGGGCTGCTCTGCCAGGTCTATTATCGCGAGTTATAAGATAGTGAAATGACTACTTAAAGCTGCTGATTATGCTTAATTTCTGTTTTATTTTGAGTCTTTATTTATTTAATTGCACTTTTTATGCCCCCGATAGGGAGGCATCATAAATTTGACTTGTCCGTCCGTCTGTCCGCCTGTCTGTCCGTCATTCCGTCCAAAAACTTTAACATTGGCCATAACTTCCTTATTACTTAACATATTCGCTTCATACTTTACCACAACATTCCTTGGTACATTACCTTTCTGTAGGCACATACTTTGGTGACCTTGACCCCTGGATGACCTTGACCTTGAACATAGATTGGCCATAATTTAAAATCAAAGCGGTGTCGGGGGCATTGTCATCTTACAGTGACAGCTCTTGTAATGACTATGTATTCGTCAAAAGAGGCAAATATTTGACTAAGTGATGTTGATATAAGCTATATATAGTTCTAATGTTGTTTTATTAGAGAAATGTTTTTGCCCCTAAAAATCTTATTATATTTTAGGAAAATGCATCGAGGAAAATGCATCGAAAGCTATAAAAATTCATGAAAATATTATTTTTAAACAAGAATTACCAAAACAACATCGTAAAAATATCTTAGAATATAATTTATGTGAAGTTCGTATTGCTACACCAATGTTTGTGTTTTTTTGTAATTTTTTGGAAAATTTACCCCACCCACTTTTAGCTATGGATACAGGGTCAAGCCAAAGACTAATTCTGTAAGCAAATATATTTCAGTAAACAACAGGTGTCTAGGCAATTTTTAAGTATAATGTCATTCATCCAAACATACCGTTGGTATTTTTTACGATTTTTTTACTTTTCGAAAAAAACTTATTTTTGTGATTTTTTTGCCATTTTTTGTTATATTTATCAAAAATTACAAAAACACAAATTCGTAAAGTTGCATATTGATATTTTAATTGACAGTACAAATCGTCAGCTTTATTTAGGTACCAAAATAACTGTTTTAGCTTAATAAATGTGTAAGTTATGGGGTATTTTAGGGGGCATGTGTGAAAAATGTACCGAATGACCTTTGACCTAGTTTATTTCAACCAATATCGCCTGCTAGAGGCGACTACCGGGCAAGCCATACGTACCATGCCTTGAAGATATCATTGGGCATGGTAGTCGCCCATGTTCAGAGAATGCCTATGAAAGTCACATTTTTTTACTTTGTTGGCAGACTATAGCTAGATTCATCAAACTACATGGGTGGAAAGATCTCCTTCAGAAGAAGTGTAGTGAAAGAACTCATGTATATATGTAAATGCATCAGTGTACCACTAATATTGTGTAGTGACAAGCTATTTATCAAAATCTCAAGGTCTGATCGTACGCAATTCCACATCCAAAAAAGGTCACCCATGCAGCAGATTTTGGGATGTGCTCTTTCAGTGTTGAGGCTGTGAAAATGAGAGTGTTTCAGGATCCGTATTCACCCAATATGTCTAAATTGCATGTCTAAATCCCAATTACATTACAAGCCATCTGATTGGACGAGACGTTTGTCTCGGCCAATCAGATGGATTGTTGTGTGATTTTAAAGGTAAACTTGGATTTAGACTGGTTGGAGAATACCACCCCTGTAATTTTTATGGCTCTGTTTCGAAAGATCGAGGGTATATAGTTTCACTCATGTCTGTCCATCAGTCTGTCTGTCTGAAATCTTAACATTGGCCCTTAGTGTTTCACAAACACATCTGGTATTTTCAGAGATACGTGCAGTGCAATGGCTTATTTAGAAACTAGAAAATTAGTACATCGTGATTTAGCAGCTAGAAATGTTCTCGTTAATGAAGAAGGTGTGGCTAAGGTACGTCAGATTATACTTCATAATACTCCCTGCTTCAAGTAAACCATTTCTTAACTTACCTACTTTAACCCTTTCCCAAACAAGACCTGGTTTTGACGTCCCTCATAGATATGGCTTGGGGAAACATTGACACAAAAGAAGAAACTGCTGGTTATTCTCCTTTTGTATCAATATTTTCTGTGCTAGAATATAAATAAATTCTGTGTTTATCCACAACCATTTTGTCGTTTGCAGCGGCTTTCAAATTGGACCACTCTAAAATTTTGTGGTTTTGGAAGGGGTAATGGCAATTTTCAAATGTTTCTGCATTAATTTTGGTTGAATAAAAAAACCCAAGAAAAATGGCTTTTAAAAAAGATGTTTATTGCAATTTTGGCATCTAATTACTTCACTTGGAAGATTTGCGAGATAATTTAGGGCTACATTTTTTGTCAGCGCAACTTCTCCCAAATGGCTGAACTGATTTTGATGAAAATATACATGAACGATCAGCGCTACTTTGGACATTTGCAAGAAGTAATTTCTTCCTTCTCCAAGGACAACCAAGGGATATAATTTGACTTTGAATTTGTGATGCGTCAGCTGTTGGTATTAGTCCACTACTGGACAGCACTTGTTTCTTTTGTGTCAAGACATTTTTTGGTGATATGATCACATTTAGTAATAGCCTATACTATAGGTCTAGTTGATTTTGTTTCAGGTATCAGATTTTGGGTTGGCCAACCATATAGATTATAATCCGTCACAAGCAGGGGGTAAATTTCCAATCAAATGGACAGCGCCAGAGGCTCTCAGGGAAAGTGTAAGTTCTTTTTTTAGTCCTTTCCCACATAATGAAGCTGTTTTAGAGAACAAAGTGGAAAATTCCCAAATAGGGACGCCATCTGATGCCCTACAAGAGAAAGACTTTAGAAAACAAAGTGGAAAATGAAGAAATTGCTATTGTCAATGAATTTCTTCATTTCCCACAATGTTTTCTACCAAGAAAGGCCAAAGAATTGTAAGCTTTCGTGCATTTGAAACTGCCAACTATGTATCTTTGAATTTTGGAGCAGTCGAAAAAGGTTTCCATCTAGTAATAGTATAAAATTCATTTCAATGAAAACCCAACATTCAAGGCTTGTCCATCGGATGCGGCCATAACGCTGTGGGTACTGCATCATGAGGTCCTGGGTTCGATCTCGGTCACTGTCAAGCATTATATATCGAGAAGTTATCAAGATCAGACTATTCACACAGGCTGATCTGGATCCATGTTTTTGTCAATGCCGTAAGTGTGCATTTACCATATCCCTGAACAAATGTAGAAATGTGTTATTACACACACCTGCATTTCTAAAAATAAGCAGATGATATCTTTTCCAACCATTCTTTGTACTTTGAATAGTAATGTGTTTTATTGTTTGTTAACCAATAAGCAAAGAAAGGAATTTTACATAACTCATAACATTTTAAATCTGTTGCCATTGTCTATTGACAAAAAGAATGTATGTAAAGATAGGATTTGTGTTGTTTATTTCACCGAATATATTGAGGCAAAAGGACAAAATGCTGATTATCCGCATTTTCAGAAAATGCTGATAATCTTTTGCCTCAATGATTGCAACGACTTTTCTATTAGGGACATCAAAACCCACTCTTGTTTGGAAAAAGGTTAAACCATGTGTTATTGTGCATATAATTTATGTGTCCTGTTTCAATCTTTATTGTAATTGAATATGATTATTTTGGTATAATTAATTTAAATGTATGCAAATAAATAACAAGAAATACTTTAAGCTGATTAGAGCCCAACATAAGATATTTTGTATGCAGTCTTATTGGTATCCCTTTCCCAAACTGGACACGTCTCTTGCAGACTAAGGTTGATACTCTGGGAATAAATCATTTCTAGAGTTGGATGGTTCTTCCTTGACAGATTGAACACTCTTCTTATAATATGTGCGTAACACCCATCCAAACGGCTCTGCTGTTTTGCTGAGTGTGTTCAAGTTTCATATCCATACAGTAGGATCACGTTTCAAAATTATACATAGTACAACTAGAAAAACTTTGATTTATTAACACATACATGATTTATTTTAGAAATTCACCAGTAAATCAGATATGTGGAGTTTTGGAATCTTATTGTGGGAGATTTATTCATTTGGCAGAGTACCCTATCCTCGTATTGTGAGTATAACCTAGCTCTTCAATAACCCATTCTCTATTGGCAAATTGTTTTTGCTCCTGAATAGAAAGATCAAGGACATAATGTTTTACTTGTGTCTATCTGTCAGTTTGTCCATCTGTCTGTCCGAAAACTTTACCTTGACCATGGCCATGGCATTTGTTTTTAACAAACACATGATTTTGTTAAAATTTGAAAGACGGTGCAAGTGATAAATAAAAATGTCAAAAGCGGAATATGTGTAAAGATCATTTAAAGGGACCCGTGCTAGGTTTTTAGCTTCCGAACTGTTTGGGAACTCATATTTGTGCATGGAAAAACAATTTGCAATGCATAAAAACCTCAATCACGGCGAATAACCATATTTCCTTTGCTATAGATCAATCCTTTATAAGTGTGTTTACACATTCTATTTTTACTTCAAAAACGAGACAAGGTCAAGGTCAACGTGACACACCTCCGCGGTATTAACACACCGTACAACCGGCTGTGTCGATGACTGTGACCTTATTTGCGAGGGATACATGAAAAGGTTTATTTTGTACAAGCACTGAATATTATTACGCGTATTTATCAACTATAGAATACCAAAGATCCTTTCGTATATTTATAAAAGTAAATTCATTTGACCTAACATGCACATGACATCAGATGCCGAATCTGTCTTCTCAAACTTTCGATGCAGCCGGTTGTACGGTGTGTTGAATCTCGCTGAGCGCAGATGACGTACCTCTGACGTAATTGATTTTTGAAGGTTGTGCATATTTAACCGTTTCAAAACAAAAACAAGGACAAAACAAAACGGACAGCATGTTATTCATTGACTTGGATTTTAAAACTTGATAAAGCTTGGTGAGTGCTAAGAATGGAGATAAGTGATCTACCCCCTTCAGGTTGGTAATTTCATACATTATTTCTGGTTTGTAATTATTATGCCATTTGCATTTTCGACAGCCTAGCTCGTCCCCCTTTAACGATCTGGAACCTTAATAGACACTTTTGAAAATACAAAAAGTATTGTTATTTATTATTTCTATGATATAAGACGGAGGTAAAATGAAACTTAAAATACAATTTTTACCGATATGTTGGAATTTTATATATTTTTTTTAGTTATTGACCCCCTTTTACAAAAAAAGGCGGGAAAAGGGGAAGCACCAACTCCGTAAATCTCATATTTTTTTCCAAGAAGATGATAATATCGGACATTTTTCAGCTTGTATGCTACAACAGATATGTATGTAACATAAATAAGCTAAATACAAAACTATGAAAAACAAAATTGAGAAAAAAACACTTGATTATACATAAGGTTTATGATTTTGCGACTGAATTTTTTCCATGTTTAAAAAAAATGAACATTTTTCTTTGATCTGTAATTTTTGTAATATTGACTGGCAGGTCTTTGATCTGTAATTTTTGTAATATTGACTGGCAGGGTATGAGACCTACACCAAAATTATCTCTAATTTATACTTATGCAAATAAAACAAGAATGGGAAAAAGTTACCGTTAAATTTTGTTTTTTCATGAATTCAAACTTAGTAGGGGCGCATAAAACAAGGACAAAATTATCCAAAATAGGTCATTCAATTCCATCAAATATTCATTGTAAGGTCAAATGTAACAACACATTATTTTTTATAGTAACTTATATAAAGAAATTATTTTTATCAAATATTCATTGCCAAATTTCCCTGTAGTTACTACATAAACTATTGTTAACAAAACAAGGGCATTATATACATTGGTGGGGAATCATGTGACACTAAATTTCAGAAAATCGTCAATTATTTTGTAAATACTTGATCAATTTGAAATCGGCTTGAAACAGAAAAAAGTGTTAAACGCCCGATATCAGATAGGTGGTAACTCTTTTACAAATCACGTGATAAAAACGTTATTGACGACCAGATTAAGTTTTGGTTGGTCGTCAATAACTTCCATATTAGCTGATTTTTCAAAGATTATCCTTGGCATTCAGCAAAGTCGTGGAGTGTTCCCGCTGTCTCTGCTTAAATTCTTCTTTTCAAATCGGTCATCTTTTGACAGAATTGTTGGAAAATATCGAAAATATCAGGTGATTCCCCGCCGTGATATAAGATTCGTGGGGTGGAGGAGGGTTGAAATTGGTGTCATGTACTACTGTATAAGAACGCCTTTTTTAATCAAATTAAGCTAATCTTACACAAACATGTATCTTTGATTACCGGGTCTTTACACACCTAAAGTCCTTTAATTAACGATATTATGGCACATGTTTACAAAATTTACCCTTGCAAAAAAACGCAATAGCAAAGTCATAACTACAGTAAATTTGCATGTGATGGTTCGAATCTTGCAGGTCCCTTACACCTTCAAGATTTGAACCAAGACATGCAACGTTGAACTGAAAATTTACAAGGATTACCGTTTGTTTATTACTGTAAAATTTGTAAACATGTATCATTATATTGTGACTGGACTATAATAATAAAAAAAATCAAGGCAGAAGACGCAAAATTGATACTATATCAAATCCTGGTCTTAAGCATTTATTCGTATAGATCTTGAATCAATCAAGTGTATTGGTGCATACATAACCCATCCCCCCCCCCCCCCCCCCCCAAAAAAAAAAAAAAAGTACCAGTCCAAAAGAACAGAAAACACTGAGGAAAAGGGACATATTCAACAACATAATCAACAACCTCTTCTTTTCTCTCAATGTTTTCTCAAATTATTTCTATAATGGACGTCAAAACCAGACTTGTTAAGAGAAGGATATATCAGTGCTTTGCTCTTTATAACCAAATCAGTAAATTCATAACAATTGTTACATATAGGCCTATTGAAACAGTTATTTCTTCATTTCTCTTAGTGTTTTTCTGTTATTTCTATCAGTGATCTGGGCCCCGTTTTATCAACGAAATTACGCACATTATTTTCGTAGATTTGAACGGAAGTTCAAATTTTTTGCGTAAGTGCGTTTTACAAAACATGTTTGCAGCTAAGATTAGAATTTCCTAAGTTTTTTCCCGTAACTTTACGATCAAAAATAGTTGACGTAAATCTGTTTGTCACCACTGTCGATGCCTAAATTTACCGTTTAAAGACTTGATAACCCCAAAATTACTGAAAATATCAAAATATCTATGAAAGGAAATGTTGAAATTGAAAACCACGGAAAATTCATGTGAATAGCAATGGATTTTGTGCTAACAATAGACTGGGTTTAAAGTTATGTTTTGATAAACCGTCAGTGTTGTCATAAAATATCGTAACTACGGCCTGATTTAAGCCGTAGCTACGAGATTTCATAACAGCTCCAACGAATTACTATTGTATGTCTGAAATAACGTCACGATTAACTGGATAAAATCGTTCCCTATTTCGCTGTACTTTAACTTTCTTTTTTGTTGCTATTTATAGAATACAACATGAAAAAGTATTTTTCATGTATTTCCTATTCTAATGGAATGAATGTACGTTTAATATACGTTTAATCGCCAGAGTGTTCAGAACGAAAATATTTAAGCATTTTTAGCTCCATTGGCCGAAGGCCAGCGGGGCTTATGTCATGGCCCTGTGTCCGTCGTGCGTGCGTGCGTGCGTCCGTGCGTGCGTGCGTAAACAATTTTCAAACATCTTCTTCTCCAAAACTACTGCACAAATTTCAACCAAACTTCACACGAATCATCCTTGCATGAATCTCTACCAAATTCCTTCAAAAGAATAAAATCTGTGCAGAACTTGAATTTTAATTAATTTAATTGAATTAATTATCGAAAAATCTTTAAAAATTCTTCTTCTCCAAAACTACTGGACCAATTTCAACCAAACTTCACAGAAATCTTCCTTGCATAAATCTCTACCAAATTCCTTCAAAAGAATAAATTCTATGCAGAACTTGAATTTTAATTAATTTAATTGATTTAAATTTTCGAAAAATCTTTAAAAAAAAATTTCTTCTCCAAAACTACTGGACCAATTTCTACCAAACTTCACAGAAATCTTCCTTGTATGAATCTCTTCTTAATTCCTTCAAAAAGATAAATTCTGTGTATAACTTGAATTTTAATTAATTTAATTGAATTAAATTTTCGAAAAATCTTTAAAAATTCTTCTTCCCCAAAATTACTGGACCAATTTCAACCAAACTTCACAGAAATCTTCCTTGCATAAATCTCTAACAAATTCCTTCAAAAGATTAACATTCGCGCAGAACTTGAATTTCAATTAATTTAATTGATTTAAATTTTCGAAAAATCTTTAAAAATTCTTCTTCTTCAAAATTACTGGACCAATTTTGACCAAACTTTACAGAAATGTTCCTTGCATGAATCTCTTCTTCATTCCTTCAAAAAAATAAATTCTGTGTAAAACTTGAATTTTGATTAATCAAATTAGATTAATTTTTTTTGGAAAATTTTCTTTTCCAAAACTATTGGACCAATTTTAACCAAACTTCACACGAATCTTCCTTGCATGAATCTCCTTAAAATTCCTTAAAAAAAACCATGTAGAAATTAAATTTTAATAGATTTAATTAAATTGAATTTCGAATAATTGTTAAACAATCTTCTTCTCCAAAACTACAGGACCAATTTCAACCAAACGTCACAGGAATCTTCCTGCCATGAATCTCTTCCAAATTCCTTCACGTTCGGATGAAAAGCTTGGCCGCTGTGGGCTAGGCTTATTAGCATGAATCTTCTTTGGATAGACCTTTATTGTGTTCCTTGAAGAAGTTTGTAGTCTAAATGTCTAAAAGCCAGTGGAGCGATACAGGGCCATCTTGGCCCTCTTGTTCATGCTACTAACAACGAGAAATACGAGAATTATCTCTATCTATGCAGAAAAATACACTTTAGATAGCTTACACGGCCGATATATATTAATACTTACGAGAAAGTAAACCGAGGTGAGAACAAAATCGAATCTCTCGGAAGTGCGTTTCACGGAAATAACCATAAATACCCTATCATCGGTGATAATAACCGAAATCCATTATGGTTCCAGATCGTTAAGGGAAAAGGAGAAATTGCTGATTGTTAGCATTGTTACATTTTGCGTCAATCCTTTCCCAAGCCTCTTCTATTAATGGTATCAAAACCAGTTCTTACTTCAGCTTGACACAGGTTGATGTTTTCAAGATAGTGAAAAGTGGCTCTATAGCTTTTCATCACGTGTAAAGAAATAAACCATCTTCTTTATACACACACAGTTTCTACCTAGAAAATTGTTGAATGTCAGATTTTTTTCAACTTAAAAATGTCATCTGAAGCTTCCTTCAATTACGACCAGTTCAGACCAGGTTTCTCATTGACCTGAACATCCTCATGGGGGTCCTAATAGATAATTGACATGGAGTGTGTTTAATGATTATAGCCCTTTCCAAATGGCAAAATAGATTTTTATGCCCCCATATCGAGAGATTGGGGCATATTTTTTTACTTGTGTCTGTCTGTCTGTCCATTCGTCCATCTGTCTGTCGGAAAAATTTAAAATTTAGCCTTTTCTCCAAAAAGTATTCGACATACAAAGCTGAAATTTGGTATGTAACTTCCTTTTAATGAAATCTATCTGTTCCAGGCAATATGACCTTCCTCAAGGTCATCCTGTAACCCTTAACACGAAAACTTAACATTTTAGAAAAATAGCCGTTTCGAGGGCATTCGTGTTTCCCAAACACATCTTGTTAGATGTTAGATTTGATTATATTGTAACCAAGTAAATATTGATATGCAAAAAGAAAAAATGACGATCATCAGCAATTTCTTCTTTTGCCTCAATATTTTTATGCTCCCCGAAGGGAGAGCATAGACTATGCCATATAGTCGCCGCTTTGTCTGTCCGTCCGTCCGTCCGTCTGTCCGAAGTGATTTCTCCATAACCCTTGGGCCAAATCAAATGAAACTTACCATGTTAACTCCCTATGACATAATGCCGATGTACTTTTCCCGGTTTTTGGATTTGAGGCCTCGTCATGGAAAAAGGGGACTTAAGGTTAAATACAGTTTTTCTCTAATTTCTCCTAGTCTAATGGTCAGAATTTGATGAAATTTCATATTTGAGTAGCAAATCAGATGCCCTTGACAATAAACTATTTAAAATTTGCATATACAAAATATGTCATGGAAAAAGGGGGCTTAACATTTGTTAGCTTCATATTAGCTCTGCATGGCATATATTTATTGTGACAATGCCTTATTCGGGGAGCATTGTCCTTCTCTGACGGCTCTTGTCCTAAGCTTTGTCTATTAGATATGTCAAAGCCAGAGATGGTATTCACCAATCAGTCTTAATCCAAGAATACATTCAAAATCACACAACTATCCATCTGATTGGCCAAGACATACATCTCGTCCAATCAGATGGCTTGTAATATTATTTTTGCTTTGGACTAGCGTTTTAGAAATCCTGCTGTTTCTACAAAAAACAGGTAACTGCAGCTTGCTTTTAGCTACAGTTACGAGGGTTTTGTTGAAAAGCAGCGAAATTTTGGTGAATACAGCTCCATGTCTTGTTTGTGAAAAAAAAATCATTTATCTTCGACAGCCCCTTGCTGACGTGGTGATGCACGTTGAACGCGGCTACAGGATGGAGGCTCCGGAAGGATGCCCGCCCGAGATTTACACCATTATGACTGACGCATGGAAGAAAGACCCCAATGAACGACCAAAGTTTCAGGACGTACTAAAACATTTAAAGAGCCTTCAATCTGTGACCGTTTGATCGTAGTGCGGGATGTTAGACCTCCGGATGTAGATTTAGTGTTAGATGGATACACGGCGGGGAATCGTGTGACAAAACAGCATCAAACAATTGCAGAAAATCTTCAATGATTATTATATGACCAATTTGAATTTGGTTTTAAGCAGAGAAGATAAAAAAAGACTAAACTACTAGAGATATTTTAGATGTTGTGGATCTTTTAAACAGCACCTGATTTTAAAAGTTATTGATGAGCAAACAAAATTTTGTTTGCTCATCAATAACTTTTTAATCAGGTGCCGTTTAAAAGATCCATCTCTTTCAACAAATCCCTGACATTTGTAAACCTTCTCTGCTTCTCTGCAATTGTTGATGTTGTGTGTCACCTGATTCCTCGCTGTGTACAAGGCTTAACCCTTTCCCAAATGGCAAAATTTTAGGGTGATCCTCTTCAAAAACTGCCACAAATGACATGATGGTTGATATTAAAGTCAGCATTTGTGTAAAATATAGCTCAGGAAATATTGAGGCAAAAGGAGAAACTGCTGGTTATCAGCAGTTTCTTCTCTTGTCTCAATGTTTTCTCAAGCCATTTCTATTAGGGACGTCAAAACCAGGTTTTGTTTGGGAAAGGCTGAATGTAAAAGTGTTGGAAGTGCATGAATATAATTATGTGCATACCTACAACACTAATGTACTGAGCGAGCCATCAAGATACCTACTTCCTGATCACTTGGAAGTCCTTCAAACATTTAACCAATTCCCAAACAATGTTTTCCTTTGTTGATCCAGTCCCATAAGATATGAGTTTAGAAACCATGCAGGAACAGAAAAAAATGCTAACAATCGTTATGTTATTCCTTTTCCTTTAGAGTTTTCTATGATACAATGTGGATAGTCTGAAATTAGTTGACATTTATTTTGTTTTCTGCAACTAATGTCAATTTGGACTTGCCTAAAATATTGTCATTTTGGGAAAGGGTTAAAGTTAAACAGCTTTTAAAGTCTTACTTTGTAAAGGACATTCACCGAAATTCTATATTTATTGTCCAACTGACTGCATGAGATGTATGTCTCAGGCAACCAGATTGGTGTTTGTGTAATTTTTAGCTCGACTTTTCAAAGAAAATGAGAGCTTATACTGTCACCTGGGCGTCCGCGTTGGCGTCGGCGTTGGCGTTGCAACCAAGGTTAAAGTTTTTTCAAACATCAATAACTTCCATACTATCAAAGGGATTCAGCCCAAACTTGGAATACTTATTCACCATCACACCCTCTACCTTACTATCAGGGCCCATGACCCTGGGACCACTCTATTTGGAGTTATGCCCCCTTTATACTAAGCAACTTAGAAAGTCGAGCGCGCTGTCTTCGGACAGCTCTTGTTACACACATTCTTGGAATCAAACCTTTCCCAAATATTTTACAATAGGTCCTGGTTTTGACTACCATATTAGAAATTGTAGTTGGAGAAAGCATTGACAGTAGAGAGGAAGAGATCTTGTTTGGGATTTGGGCAAATCTTTTCCGACTGTACAAATTGACTCTGAAGATTGGAAGAATTTTGAATGTTAGCTGGGCATTCTAATTTATTGTAGAGCCAATATAGAAACATGGACCTAAATGGTCCTCCTAATGTCCCTTTTTATGTTACCACAGCATCAGATAAGAGGGGATGAAGACATTCTGAATTTTTAGCTCACCTGAGCACAAAGTGCTCAAGGTGAGGTATTGTGATCGGTCGTTGTCCGTCGTCCGTCCGGTCGTCCGTCCGTCCGGCCGTCTGTCCACAATTTCTTTAAAGATCTTCTCCTCCCAAACCAGTGGGCCAATCTTTTTGAAACTTTGCAGGAATGATCCTTGGGTGAAGGGCTTTCAAAGTTGTTAAAAGAATTTGATTCTATCAAAGATTCTGGCTGCCGCGGCATGAGAAAAGGGGAAAATAGCCAAATGTTTCAAAAATCTTCTTCTGCCTAACCAGTTGGCCAATATTCTTGAAATTTCACATGAATGATCCTTGGGTGAAGGGCTTTAAAAGTTGTTAAAAGAATTTGATTCTATCAAAGACTCTGGCTGCCGCGGCATGAGAAAAGGGGAAAATAGCCAAATTTTTTAAAAATCATCTCCTGCCTAACCAGTTGGCCAATATTCTTGAAACTTCACATGAATGATTCTTGGATGAAGGGCTTTCAAAGTTGTTAAAAGAATTTGATTCCATCAAAGACTCTGGCTGCCACGGCATGAGAAAAGGGGAAAATAGCCAAATCTTTTAAAAATCATCTCCTGCCTAACCAGTTGGCCAATATTCTTGAAACTTCACATAAATGATCCTTGGATGAAGGGCTTTCAAAGTTGTTAAAAAAATTTGATTCCATCAAAGACTCTGGCTGCCGCGGCATGAGAAAAAGAGAAAAATAACCAAATCTTCTAAAAATCTTCTTCTGTCTAACCAGTTGGCCAATATTCTTGAAACTTCACATGAAAGATCATTAGGTGGCGGGCTTTCAAAGTTGTTAAAAGAATTTGATTTCATCAAAGACTCTGGCTGCCGCGGCATGAGAAAAGGGGAAAATAGCCAAATCTTTTAAAAATCATCTCCTGCCTAACCAGTTGGCCAATATTCTTGAAACTTCACATGAATGATCCTTAGGTGAAGGGCTTTCATAGTTGTTAAAAGAATTTGATTCCATCAAAGACTCTGGCTGCCGCGGCATGAGAAAAGGGGAAAGTATAAGCCAAATCTTCTAAAAATTAAATCTTTTTCTGCCTAACCAGTTGGCCAATATTCTTGAAAGTTCACATGAATGATCCTTTGGTGAAGGGCTTTCAAATTTGTTAGAAGAATTTTGTTAATATTTAAACTATTGCCTATTAGTGCAGCAGTATCAGAAAAAGGACAAAAGAGCAATACTTTTAAAAAAGGCTGAATATTTGTTACATTCATTTGAAAAACACATGAGAAAGGGCTTTATTGAAACATTTATTTTGCTGCTATTCAGGTCTAAGTGTTTAATTTCAACAAGTCAACAATTTTCAAGTGAGCGACCTAGGGCCATCATGGCCCTCTTGTTAATTTTAAATCCCAAATCCTATGTTGTGGGTACTTGTTTGAATCGTCTCGATGAGACGATTCTAATGAGTACCCACTAATCGAGACGATTTTAATGAGCACCCACTACATAGGATTTGGTGAACAATTAAAGAAATATTGCATTTTAAAAAGCCATTGCTCCCTCTCATCTGTGGCTCTGATATTTTCAATCTTCATGACTCGCCTTTTATCAAGAGCTATGGAATCACTCTTTATTATGTTTCCACTGACGATCAGTTGAACTTGATCAAGCCTGATCAAGCAATTAAGTACAGATCGAGCTTGGTTAACATGGTCAATTCAGATTGTCAAGGTGATTGAGCTATATCTGCATTGCTAAGACTTCCTACCCAAATAAGAGATTGAGAAGAAGTCATTTGGTAGGATTTGATAAGGGTGATTAGGGAATTTATTTGTTCAAGTTGACCCATTCCCAAACATTTACGCTTTTTGACACCCCAAGTGACAAGCAATTTCTTCATTTCCCACAAAAATTTTTACAAATAAGTAGATCTACCAAAATGTTTGAAATTTTATTTTTTGAAATTGTCGTCTGCAACATCTTTTAATTTGGACCAGTCTAAAGTTTTGTCGTCTGGTAATGGGTTAATCTGATTGACAGTGGGAGCACAACATTAAAATAAGGTTTAAGTTTGACTGTGTATGATGTGGCAAAGTAGCCTAATGTTCAGAATCATGCCAGTAAGGGTTATTATACTTTATTTGTTTTGTAGAAGCCAAAAGTAGTGTTTTGTTACTTGTTAATGTTAAGTCTGGAATCAACATCCTAAGGTAGCCCATCCCTAATGAGATCGACGCAACGTCAGAATTTTTCGTGTGGAGTCGTTGGCATTCGTTACGTATCCAAGCCTATTTGGGCAATGTCGTAAACATTAGGTGATGGAACGTTCCACCGCTGAATGTTTACAACATCAACCGAATAATCCAATCATGACGTCCAGTGGATTTCATTAGGGGTTGACTACCTTAAGGGAGTTGTTGATCAAGTTTTTGTGATAGTATCTTGACAAGAGCTTGGAAGAATTCTAAATGCAAGTGTATTCTTTATGCATTTAGCGTCATTTTTGCATCATTGCATCATCCAGTTACTGACTGTTGACCATTTGGCCAAAATTCTTAAACTTTGCATTATTAAACAATTTCCTTACACGTTCAGCATTTTGTCTGAGCATTTTAGTTGCCACATTTTTATGCCCCCATAGCTAAAGATAGGGTATTGTTTTACTTTTGTCCGATTGTCTGTCCAAAGACTTAACATTGGCCATTTTGAGGACATTCGTGTTTCACAAACACATTATAATCTAGTATCTCTAATAGAAAAAAAATGGGGAAAACAAAGAGCCAAAAGAAGGAAATGCTTATGATTATCAAACTTTTCTCCTTTTGACTCAATGTTTTCTTTGGTATGTTTCTCATGAATCCAGTCGATTTTGTACCCTGAAGCATCTTTCAAATGTTTAAATCTTTACCATTTAGGAGAGGGTTAATTGAACCATTGCTGTTAAACCCATTACTTCTCAGTGACGCCTTTTGACTACTTCACTGGGAAAGGCTTGGGAAAACATTGTGGAAAATGAAGAAATTGCTTATGACTTGCAATTTCTTCATTTTCCACTAAGTTTTCTAATCCAAACTGGACAGACTTTTACAGTTGCATGAACTTGAAATCATCATCTGCAACATATTTCAAATTGAAACAGTCCAAAATTTTACCATCTGGTAATGGGTTAATAACTCCTGTATTGTCGACTTTGTTGGTAGATTATCTGTGTTCTGTTCTGGTAAAAGTTTTATGTAGGAAAGGTGCTTTTACAAAACAGTAATTATGTTAATCAAATAGTTGAAGTCTTACCATTCTGTTTTTGATCATGTGATGTTAAAAAGCCAATTTATTCACCGAGTTACATAATCACATTTGTGTTGTCCTACATATTATTTGTATCCAAATAATTTACTATTTTCTGAAATATTGCATTCGACCCCTTTCCCAAACAGTAATTCCTTTTGACACATTTATGTGTTAAGCCATTACCACGCAATGACTCTTTTTGACTCCCTACAAGATGATGGTTGTGGAAAACATTGTAGAAAATGAAGAAATTGCTTGTGAAAAGCAATTTCTTCATTTCCCATGATGTTCTCTACCAAAAATGACCACTAAATGTAAAATTCTATTATCTTGAAATTGGCGTCTGCACCATCTTTGAATTCGGACCAGTCTAAATTTATCTGTTTGGTTAGGGGTTAAAGCTTTGGAATATCAACTAGTTGGTGTATAACGACCATGTTATTGTCTGTATCAAGTTTCAAATTGGACCAGTCTAAGTATTTGCTGTGGAAATGGTTATGGCATTATTGCCATTATCAAATGTAATGTCAGATAATCAGTCATTGCTTCCTAAGCAGTGTATTTTTATGCTCCCCGAAGGGAGAGCATATAGTCGCCGCTTTGTCTGTCCGTCCGTCCGTCCTGTCCGTCCGTCATTCCGTCCGTCCGAAGTGATTTCTCCATAACCCTTGGGCCAAATCAAATGAAACTTACCATGTGAACTCCCTATGATATAATGTCGATATACTCTTCCCGGTTTTTGGATTTGAGTCCTCGTCATGGAAAAAGGGGACTTAAGGTTAAATACAGTTTTTCTCTAATTTCTCCTAGTCTAATGGTCAGAATTTGATGAAATTTCATATTTGAGTAGCAAATTAGATGCCCTTGACAATAAACTATTTAAAATTTGCGTATACAAAATATGTCATGGAAAAAGGGGGCTTAACATTTGTTAGCTTTATATTAGCTCTGCATGGCATATATTTATTGTGACAATGCCTTATTCGGGGAGCATTGTCCGTCTCTGACGGCTCTTGTTATGTACTATTCACATTAAAACAGGCGGTTTTCATTTGAATTACATCATTTTCTCATGTTTGTTTAGAACACTGTCTTTCCTGCTGTTACATCAGAATTCAAGTTTTGTAGTTGTTATGTTTTTATGCTCCCTAAATTTCTGTTTGGGGTATATAGGAGTCAGCTTGCAAGTCGGTTGGTTCGTCCACCTAGCTGCTTTATCTTAACCCATTACTGCACAGTGACGCCTTTTGACTCGTTCACAAGAAAAGGCTTTGGAAAACATTGTGGAAAATGAAGAAATTGCTTGTGAAAAGCAATTTCTGCATTTCCCACAATGTTTTCTACCCCAAAAGACCATGAAATTTAAAATTCCATTCACTTTAAATTGTCTTCTGCAACATCTTTGACTTTGGTACTGTCAAAAATTTTGCTGTTTGATAATGGGCTAAACCTTTAACCTGGCTTATACTTTGTGCATCATTACAAATAGAGCATTGATATCTAACACATGGATACCTCCCTGCCAAGACCTTTGACCTTGTGAACTTGACTTTAGAGATTGACCTTTTTGAGACAAACTTCCATTGAAGCAAGCAAGGTTGTCTGCAGACAACTCTTGTTGATATACTTTTGTCCCTCTGTTGAAACTTTCCTTGTTTTGTAACATCAACCTGTTTGAAGACGAGGCGTTTATGTATGGGGTATGATCACATTTTGTGGTAGCTCTACTGATGTTGCGAGGTGTATAATTGTGTAAGGTAACCTGTAGAAATACTGCATCATAGTCAGGTTAATATTACATCTGTTGATGAGAAATCAATAAGAAATCAAGCTTGATTTTGTGGGTTATTATTTTCATGTTCATTGTTTTTCAACAAAAATCTCGAAAGTTATGAGGTTTTCTTTGAAAAGCAGCGAATTGATACCGATGAAGGACTATAGTTGTCCCTAATTTTCATAAATCTTTTTTTTTTAAAGTAAAGAATTTTGGATAGAAATTTGAAGAAAGGGTCTGCTATAATTGATAAATTCTTGAAAGTAGTATCTATAGAAAGAATTGGTTAATGGCAAACTACTACTGGTTAACATTTTGTCTTTTCTTACAATGTATTATTACACTTTTAAATTGAGGATGTAAACATTGATATTTTGTAAAAGGTTAATAACCAAACCCTTTTCCTATCCACGAAAAAATAGATTGTTCCATTGTGAAATCTGCGGTAGACTGTATGTCAATAAAACTATAAATTGTGTACAAGGCAGTGCAGAAAATATTGAGAGAAAAGGAGAAAATGCTTGTTTTGTCTCCAATACTTTCCCAAATCTTTTCTATTAGAAACATAAAAACCAGGTCTTGTTAGGGAAAGGATTAAGACCTAGATGAAGATTGTCGCTTTTCAACTACAACCTTGTAACTGCAGCTTAAAACAAGCTGCAGTTACAAGGTGTTCGTTGAAAAGCGAGGATACACAGAACCTTCATTAAATGTTACTATCAAGCTGCAGTTACAAGGTTTTCGTTGAAAAGAACAGAACCTTCATAAAATCTTAATATCAGCCCAACATTGCCTCTCTAACAAGAGGTACATTTCCTTTGTATTTATGTAAATTGTAATGTAGAGCATTGATTCTTTTTTATGAAAATTCTATATTAATACTTATAAATAAAGATATGCATAATGCAGCTGATAGTTGTTTTGTCTTCATTTCCATATCTCCCTTGTAACTCGTGTTTCACTATGGCCATGATGGATCATTACTACATGTTATTGCATGTGCACCTCTTTCAATAAAGATCGAGGTTATATTGTTTTACTGTTGTCTGTCTGTCCATCCATCTGTCAGGCAGCAGCCATAGCACAGTTGGTAGCGCATCTGCCTTTCACTTGAGAGGTCCTTGATTTGCTCCCCAGCCGTGGAAAATATCCTTTCTTACTTAAATATCACCCACCAATGGTTTGATATGGTTAACGTATGTGGGCGAGCAGCTGGTGGCTCCGTTAGGGTGTTGTGGTAGTACTGGTACGAGAAACATCAAGAATCGATGGTTAGGTGCTCCAGCCGCCGTGATATAACCATAGCAGTTGTAAACGGCGTAAAACCCCAATAAACCAAACCATCAGTCTGTCCCTAAATTTTTGCCGTTTGGGAAAGGGTTAACAATGAGCATTTCCTCTTTTTGCCCTGCTATATTGTACATCAATCCATTTTCAATCAACATCAATGTTTTCTTCTTTCAACAATTTTGAAACAGCCTTTGAATTGGATTACCCTGAAATATTGCCATTTGGGAAAGGGTTAACCCTTTCCCCAAATAAGACCTGGTTTTGAATAAAGGCTTGGGAATACATTGAAGCAAAAGGAGAAATTGCTGATGATTGCTCATGTTAATATTTTGCACAAAACCTATCTTAATCCCTATCCAATTTGCCATCAGTATCAGCTTTCAAATTGGAGCACCCTAATATTTTGTTATTCGGGAAACGGTTAAAAAAACAACAGGAGGCCAACGTAATGTCAAGAATGTTGTTTATTTATAATACTTGTGGTACAATTTTGGAATCCATAAACAAAATATATCAACAACAACATATACAGCTAATAATAGTAAACACAAATATGTTTAATTTGATCATATCAAAAAGTGATATTAGCATTTTTTAAACAAGACCTGCTTTTGGTGTATATAAAAGACAGAGTCTGAGAAAACATTGAGGCAAAAGAACCAGAATTTTTTCCTTTGCTTCAATATTTTCTGTGATATATTGTACAAGCATTTCAAGTCAACCCTTTCCCAAACAAAACCTGATTTAGAACTCCCTTAATGAGAATAGGCTTGGGAAAACATTAAGGCAAAAGAAGAAAATGCAGCATTTTCTTCTTTTACCTCAATGTTTTCTCAAATTCTGTGCTTATTATTCACAACTTCTACCTTAAGTAACTTTCATTTTGTCTTCTGCGGCAACTTTCAAATTGGACCATCCTAAAAATGTGTCATATAGGACAGGGTAAATCAACATACAATTGCTGCCTGAAGCAGCTATTTATTGAATGCAGTTCTGGTATGTGGGGAAAGAATACAGCATATCGCCGCTTTTCAACAAAATCCATGTAACTGCAGCTTGTTTTGTTAGCTGCAGCTACTAGGTGCTCTTTGAAAAGCAGCAATATTTCAGATGATTGTTAATGTATATTTTCTGTCATTATTTTTCGGAAAAAAGTGTTCAGTTCTCGATGAATCTTCTTGTCATCAATTTATCCCTTCCCAAATAAGACCTGATTTTGATGTCCCTAATAAAATAAATCTATGGAACACATTGAGATAAAAGAAGCAAATGATGAAAACCAGCATTTATTTTCTTAATTTATTTCAAAGTTTTCTATTAGATAATGTACAAATATTCTGCCTTTGCTATCATTTACTTCGTCCCATGATGGAAAATTTTCTCATTTGGGTAAGGATTAATTTGAGACAGAATTCTGATCAAAAGGTCATAGATGCAAAACATGTAACAAAATCAAAACACAAGGAAAAGCACAAATCAAAACAAGAAAATCTAAACAATATCCACAGCAAGACAATGCAAAGAATATTGCTCTATTGCATGTGATATTGTAAAGCAAAACATACATCAGTCTTTTTACATTGTGAAATTACTTCAGAAATTAGTTTAATGGGGTATAAGTTAATACTACTTTCAACTGCTTTTGTAAAACCATGGCAGCTGGAGCACCTATCAGTGGATTCCTAACATTTCTCACACAAGTAATACCACGTTATCCATTCCGAGCCTCCAGCTGCTTTCTCAGACAAATGACTTTTTATCAAAAGATAGGTGTTGGCCAAGATAGGGTTGGGGCTCAGCTAAACCCATTACCAAACGGAAAAATTTGGACTGATCCAAATTAAAAGATGTTGGAGACGACAATTTTAAGTGAATAAAATTTTAAATGTAGTTTCGCCTTTTTGGGTAGAAAACATTGTGGGAAATGAAGAAATTGCTTGCCACAAGCAATTTCTTCATTTTCCACAATATTTTCCAAAGCCTGTTTCTTTTCAGGAGGCAAAAGGAGTGAATGTGTGGTAATAGGTTTACCCTTTTCCACAGTCAAAGCAAAATACCAAGATCAGGATGTAGACACCTCCAATATTAATTTAGTCTTGCCTGATGAACAATTAACAATAATACAAGAATGAAAATGATTGGCGACATACCATGTAGATGCTTTTACAAAAATAACTTTTTTGGGATTGTCATGTTAGATTTGTTGATGACATGTTACTTAAATCATGTACATTTTATACATAAAATATATATCAGCACTTTTCTATCCATTCCTTAACCATTTCCCAAACAAAACCAGGCTTTGATGTCCCAGAGGAACTAAAACTTGTTGCAGAATGTGACTTGATACCCCCACACAATCTTTCACTACAACAAAGAGCAATGACAAGCAATTTCTTCATTTCCCATACAGTTTTCTACCAAGTGAGACTAACAAAATGTTAAAATTAAATTCATTTGAAAAAGCCATCTGAAACATCTTTGATATGGTCTGGTCTTAAATTTTGCCGTCTGGGTTAACAGCTCTTATTTACTAGCCCTTCTTACCTAATCGCCATGGAAAATTATTTTGACAAGTTTGATCAAATTCAAATTGAAACTGTAGGGCAAATGCACACAAAAATGAGGCTTTTTTCAGTTCAAATGCAGATAACTGAACAACGATTAAGTTATCTGAATTCTGAAAGCAGAGTGATAGACACCTTAAAAAGTCATTCTGGCAAGTTTGATTATATTCCAGTTGTAACTGTGGGGAAGTTGTGCACACAAGTAATTGCTGATGGATCAATGTACAGACAGACGTCCAAGGCCATAGCATTTTAAGCATAGTATGACCCTTCAGGTGTATAACAAGTAAATGCTCATCAATGTCATTTTCAAGGATTGCTATGCAGTAACTTAAAGATTTTCTGTTTTCTGTATTATTCTTATGTTCTTTGAAACAGATTTCAATTTGGACCAGTATAAAATATTGCCTTTTGATAAATAGTTGACCCATTCCAACATAAGACCTGGTGTTGACATTCCTAGAGGAAAAGACTTGGAAAAACATCGAGGCAAAAGAAGAAAATGTTGGTAATAAGCATTTTCTCCTTTTGTCTCAATACATTCCATGTTATATTACACACATGTCCAATCTTCATCAACATCTTTTTTGTGGTCTGCAGCAGTGTTTGAATTGGACAACACTGAGATTTTGTTTGTTCAATAAATACTTAATGAGCACATTCCCCATTTTCCTCTGTTCCATTCTGTAAGTCATTTAATGGCACAGATTCAGGTTGGGTACCGGTCTCAGTTTGTATCATTGTTAACGGCACTGCTTCAGGTTGGTTACCAGCACCAGGCCGGTTCCCAACCTCGGTCTGTCTGATAGATGCTTGACTAGTAGATCCAGATCGTTTTGTCAGCTCATCTGGTAGAGGGGTACCTACAACATAAACAGACCATCTAATAAATATCATTGCTTTTAATCAAAAACCTTGTAACTGCAGTTTGTTTAAAGCTGCAGTTACAAGGTTTTTGTTGAAAAGCTACGATATTTCAATACAGGGTTGGTTATCCACAGAATATTTTGCTCCGATTTATATTAAGCTGTAGTAGGGCCCATACAGCTTATTGGACTGGGGAGAAAACTGCTGAATATGCAACATTATAGTGAGACATTTTGATACCTATACTTCCAATTTTTCTGACTGTTCTTTATGTCACCTCTCTTGAAGTAGTTAACCCATTACCAGAAGGCAAAATTTTAGACTGGTCCAAATTCAGAGTTATTTCAAATGACAATTTCAGATGAATGAAATTCTACATTTTTGTCTTTTTGTTTAGAAAACATTGTGGGAAATGAAGAAATTGCTTCTGACAAGCAATATCTCCAATTACACAATGATTTCCAAAGCCTTTATCTTGTGGGGCATCAAAAACCATAAATATGTGGGAATGGGTTAATACAGCACTGAATGTACCATAACTTATGTTCTTACACATGAAATAGACAGAGATAGCCATACAGTGCAACAGATAAGAGGGGATGGAGACATTCTAAATTTGTTATTTCAAGTCCAAACCCTATGTTGCAGGTACTCATTTTTTCTCACTACCAAAATATTTACCTCTAGTTTAAGGTATTAACCACACCAGACCTCCACACACTAAAGCTAATTGCTGCTTTACAACAAAAACCTTGTAACTGCAGCTTAGAACAAGCTGCAGTTACGAGGTTTTTGTTGAAAAGCAACATAATATTGGTGTACTTACCTCTAGTTTCTGGAAGTAGCCACACCAGCCCTCCACACACTAAAGCTATCACACCAAATATGGTAAAAGGTAAAGGTGCAGAACCTTCTTGAGATCCCTGCAACACAAACATGTTACGATGAATCATGGCTGTGTCAATTCATGCATGCACTGACTACTGTAAAAGTCTATTTATTCGCTAGGTCTTAATTTTCGCTAATTTTCGCGAGTAGGCTATCTCGCGAATTCATCAATTTCTTGAATATATCAGTCTCAGAATGCCGGAGATTGCCGATGGTTCTTCGGAATCCGGAACATTCCGAAATTTTATATGTTCATTAAAACACTTCAAATCTGAAATTTTGATACCCACCTTTCAATGCATGAACAATGCAATTAACATCATAATGTTATATTATTATGATGATATACATTGTACATGATTACAAATACAAAGTATTAATGTTACATGTGTTTTCCTAGAATATGGTCGTAAAAGGGTGACCTCTTTATCGTTTACAATTCAGAAGTACAGTACATTTAATGGAAAAATGAAGCAGTTACGTTCTTATGTTATTCACTTTTTGTCATACATGTAGGGACAATACATGTATTGTCCGTTTGACAGTTACATATGAAAAGGTGTGAAAACAATTATAAAGAGAAGACAGGTGTGATAAACATTTTGTTTAACCATCGCTTGTGTATTCATCGGGGTTAAACGGACATATACGGAATATAACGAAGCGAATATTTCCGGAAAACAACGGAAATGTCCGAGCTTTACATCAAACACGCGCGAATTTATAAACTCGCGAATAAATCCCAGACAACGAAATCGCGAAATGTTGAGCTCGCGAAAATAAAGACTTTTACAGTAATCTAAGCATAAAGGATGGGTCGCAACAAGGGCTCAAAAAATAGATTTTCTTTCAATTCTGTGAATTGATAGGGTTACGCAATATCTGTAATTTGTATACATGTGCATAAAATCTGATGATGGCTTATCTTTGGAGATAATGGCTAACAAAGGCGATTGACACAAGAAGCAAATTTTTACTTTGAAGTAATATAGCTTTTACTGTATGGGTCAGATCAAAATCAAATTTTGAGTGGTGCATTAAATGGACCAAGGATAGAACATTTTGGGAATCATTAATAATATGATCTATCAGTTTGTTGATTTTCTGTAATCAAATTCTTCTTTCAATCTCAGATTGTGCTTATTTTTGATGTACTTTCTTTACGAAACTATCTCTACACCTTTTTCTTTTGCATGACTTTTCATATCTTGTGGACATGATCATATATGATATGTACTTACCAGATAAACAATTTGTGGGGCAACTATGCCACCAATTCTAGCCCAGAAAGAGCAGGACGCTACACCAATATTCCTGGAGAAAAATAAAACAAAGTAATCATATATTTTCTAAAACAAGACCTGGTTTTGACATCCCTAAAAGATATAGCTTTAGATTGGATTGAAGGGAGTTTTTACATCCCACTCAGCAGCTAAGGTCATATGGAGACAGGACATCAGATTAAAGTCTCAGCTGAAAGACTGGAGTGGCGGCCGATTGAACCTGTGACCCCAATGTTACAAGTCCGATGTGTTAACACTACAAAAAAATCTGCCCCTTGAAAAAGCTTTGATAAACATTGCGACAAAAAAAGACAAGAGCTTCGCAAAGCGGCGCATATACGCTCGAGAGGGGCTTGTCAGTAAAATTGGGCATTTTTTTCCATTCAAGGGCAGATAATTCAAACATTAAAACTTATCAAAATTTTGTTTGCACAACAAGACACCATAGAGATTCATTGTGGCTAGTTTGATTAAATTCTGGTTGAAACTGTAAGAGTTAAACACAGGAGAAAATGGACATTTTTGAGAAAATGGGCATTTTTTTTTCTTAAATTCAAGGGCAGATAATTCAAGAACGAAAACAGTTATCTAAATTCCGTAAGCGGTGTGCACAACTAGACACCATGGAGATTCATTGTGGCAAGTTTGATCAAATTCTGATCAAAACTGTAGGAGGAGTTGCACACACAAGAAAATGGGCATTTTTTAAATTCAAGGGCAGATAATTAAAGAACGAAAAGAGTTAATTAAATTCTGTAAGCGGGATGCACAACTAGACACCATGGAGATTCATTGTGGCAAGTTTGATTGAATTCCGATCAAAACTGTAGGAGGAGTTGCGCACACAAGAAATTGCTAACGGACGGACAGACGGACGGACAGACGGACGGACAGACAGACAGACGAGCGGGGCCATAACATAATACGACCCTTCGGGCGTATAATAAAAATGCTGATAACGAAAATTTTTTTCTTTCCACAATATATTTTCTGTGCTACAGTATTAGACATACATGTAAATCCTATCTTTATCAGGGTCAATTTTGTCATGTACATCTGTTAAGTTGAGCCAGTCTGAAATTTTGTCATTTTGGAAAGAATTCAATTAAACTAGAAAGTCCTGAAGGGCTTGAATATATCCACAGGCCTGAATATCTTAGGGGAATGCTCCAGTTTTTCGGAACACTCGGTTATTACTGTAGTAAATTAAATGTTTCGTACCAATATGTTTCGCTACCATGTTTTCAATATAACACATCGTTACAATTTACCATTTTTAATGTGAAACTTATTTCCTCAAGATGGAAATCAATAATTTAGAGCAAGACAGTTGTAAGTGTGTATGCAGTTACCACTGTTTTGCGTCATTTTATCCATGTGTAGCTGATAAAAATTGCTGTAATTCACTAATAAGAGCGCTGACCTATACATTTTCTTTTTGAATTATTACAAGGACATGTTGCTTAACCCATTACCAAACGACAAAATTTTAGGGCGGTCCAAATAGAAAGATCCTACAGACCACAATTTCAAGTGAATGGAATTTATAATTTTTAGGTCTTTTTGGATGGAAAACATTGTGGGAAATGAAGAAATTGCTTGTCACAAGCAATTTCCTTTATTTTCAACAATGTTTTCCATAGCCATTATCTCAAGAGGAGTCAAAAAGAGTCACTGTGTGGTAACGGGTTAATACAATGGGGGAGTTTTATCAAATTCTATTATGTAGAACTTGAAATATTTCCAAAAATATGCAAATTTTGACATAAAACACTCCAGCTTCGTTGATCTAACCGAACACGTGAGCATGCTGTTTTTATACATTTATGCGTTTATAATAGCACATACTTTGGGTTTTCTGTTCTTATTAAATGTAAGATGTTACTTTAAATCCGTTTTCGGGACTAAACGATGAATATACAGCATTTTATAAGCATTTTAGTGACCTTGGGCAGGTGCAAGAAATTGTCAATTTTTCCGATGTAGGGGTATGTGATACGAATGCCTATAAAATTCAAACAAGATCGCTGACCATCCATTTTTATTTTATTTTTCAATTGGCAATAACATGTAATTTCAACATACAAACTATAAATAAATTCTATTATTGGGGAAAAATTTTAGGAAACTGGAGCATTCCCCCTTAATTCATTTAATTCACTTTTTGCCTAGATTTTTCAATACTTTTGGTAAGTAATTTCACCCTTCAGTAGTTTTCTAAATACATCTTCGAGACAGCCTTTTGATATGTGGAGCACATTCAGAATACAATGCTTACAGAATTTATCAGTTCAGCTCAGCAGTGTAGGATTGCTGACGAGTATTGATTAATCTGCATCACAATTTTTCATTGCATATTCGTCATGTTAAGGGGAACATTTTCTACCTATTGTATTTCAGCTGAGCTTACCTGATATACCTGTATTACAAAGGCAGGAAGACAGAGAAACAGATTGACAGACACAGACAGGCGGACAGACAGACAGGTGGACAGACACAGACAGCCAAACAAACGGACAAACAGACAGACAACTTACCTTACAACTGTGGGGAATATTTCAGCTGAGAACACCTGGGTAGCTGCCCAAGCACCTGATATACCCGCCTTACCAATCAAGGCAAACACTGTGATAACTACAGGATTGGTTTGTAACAAACCTGAAACACATGATTCTTATACATATTGTCCCTTTTCAACGAAAACCTCGTAACTGCAGCTTGTTTTAAGGTGGCCGAATTCGATTCGAGTGCGCATCCAAAACGCGCATGTTGTCGTAAATAAGATAGCGACCTAAAGTTTCAGAAAACAAGAGGCCCAGGAGGGCCTGAATCGCTCCACTGGTTAAAGTTGAAGAATTATCCCATGATTTCTTGTAAGCCTTACACAGCGGCAGCCAAATCTTGATATTTGTGAATAAATTTTGAAGAGAGACTCAAAGAACATTCTTGCAAAGTCTGGTTCAAATTGGCCTTATGGTTGATTTTTAAAGAATTTTCTTATGATTTCTCTAAGTCTGATAAGCCCCTTTCTCCCTGCCACGGCCACATTTTTTTGACAAATATAAAAATTTGTGAAAATTTTTTAAAAAGAACAACTAAAGGCACATTCCTGCAAAGTTTGGTTCAATTGGGCACACTGGTTGATTTTTAAAGAATTTTCTTATGATTTCTTTAAGTCTGATAAGCCCCTTTCTCCCTGCCACGGCCACATTTTTTGACAAATGTAAAAATTTGTGAACAAATTTTGAAAAGAATGACTCAAGGCACATTCCTGACAGGTTTGGCTCAAATTGGCCCAATGGTTGATTTTTAAAGAATTTTCTTATGATTTCTTTAAGTCTGATGAGGGCCCTTTCTCCCTGCCACGGCAACATTTTTTGACAAATGTAAAAATTTGTGAACAAATTTTGAAAAGAATGACTCAAGGCACATTCCTGCCAGGTTTGGTTCAAATAGGCCCAATGGTTGATTTTTAAAGAATTTTCTTATGATTTCTTTAAGTCTGATAAGCCCCTTTCTCCCTGCCACGGCCACATTTTTTGACAAATGTAATAATTTGTGAACAAATTTTGAAAGGAATGACTCAAGGCACATTCCTGACAGGTTTGGTTCAAATTGGCCCAATGGTTGATTTTTAAAGAATTTTCTTATGATTTCTCTAAGTCTGATAAGCCCCGCCCTGCCATGCCCACATTTTTTTACTAATCAAAAATTCGCGAACAAGTTTTGAAAAGGGTCACCCAAGGAACATTCCTGCCAAGTTTGGTCAAAATTGGCCCACTGGTGTAAGAGGAGAAGATGTTTAAAGAAAAAGTTAACGGACGGACGCACGCACGCACGCACGCACGGACGCACGACGGACACAACGCCATGACAATAGCCCGCTGGCCTTCGGCCAGTGGAGCTAAAAAGTAGAAAGTTAGATCCGTTACATTTTTTTAGTTAAACTATACAAACTTTTGCATCAGTTTTTCATCGAACAAGAATAAAACGTGAAAATATATCAGGCCGTATTTGAAATGTTTTGATGACGTCATTTAAACACGTGCGTTTTGGCGTTCAGTGTAACGATGTCGGTAATACGGTAAAGTTAAGATACACAAAATCGGCCGATTTCAGTGGAATTTAACGTTAGAAAAGTCCAAATTTGGTTCGAAATATCGGAATCTACTGACTTTTGACTAGTACGTTCCTCTTTCACACTACAGTTCAAGACATTACACCAATGTTAGATAAATATAGCTTATTCCAAAGCCATTTAGGCCTAAAATTTCCCTTTCCCACAATAGAATAAAACAATTTTGAGACGTCAAACATTTATCTTAGAATCTATTTTATGTTTTAATCAAACAAGCAACATATTACGATCATGATTATGTTTTTTTGTCAATACTTCCTATAACTATGTACTAATAGCTATACAAAAATCAAGCTAAAGGGCTGCTTTTTTTCTGTGGAAAAGTACACGTTTGAGACGGTCTCCCATTTACGTACAGTGGTGACATTTGTTTTATTTCTTTATTTCACAGATCATTAATTTTGCAGGTTCATCATTTACCAAATCATTGTCAAATTTTCTTAAGCAGAAAATCCTAAAATTTTAACATTTGCGCCAAAAATCAGCTGAAACACTGCTATTTCGGCACTTTTGAGACAACCCCCAATTCATATACTGAGGTGACTTTTGTTTTTCATTTCTTTATTTTACAGATCATTTACTGGTTCATCAACTACCAAAATATCATCAAATTTCCTTAAGCAGAAAATCCTAAAATTTTAACATTTGCGTCAAAAATCAGCTGAAACACTGCTATTCCGGCACTTTTGAGACAACCCCCCCAATTCATATACTGTGGTGACTTTTGTTTTTTATTTCTTTATTTTACAGATCATTTACTGGTTCATCAATTACCAAAATATCATCAAATTTTCTCAAGCAGAAAATCCTAAAATTTTAACATTTGCGTCAAAAATCAGCTGAAACACTGCTATTCCAGCACTTTTGAGACAACCCCCAACTCATATACTGTGGTGACTTTTGTTTTTTATTTCTCTTTTTCACAGATCATTTACTGGTTCATCAATTACCAAAATATCATCAAATTTTCTTAAGCAGAAAATCCTAAAATTTTAACATTTGCGTCAAAAATCAGCTGAAACACTGCTATTCCAGCACTTTTGAGACAACCCCCAATTCATATACTGTGGTGACTTTTGTTTTTTATTTCTTTATTTTACAGATCATTTACTGGTCCATCAATTTACAAAATATTATCAAATTCTCTAGGGCAGAAATTTCTAAAATTTTAACATTTGCGTCAAAAATCAGCTGAAACACTGCTATTCCGGCACTTTTGAGACAACCCCCCCCCCAATTCATATACTGTGGTGACTTTTGTTTTTTATTTCTTTTTTTCACAGATCATTTACTGGTTCATCAATTTACAAAATATTATCAAATTCTCTAGGGCAGAAATTTCTAAAATTTTAACATTTGTGTCAAAAATCAGCTGAAACACTGCTATTCCGGCACTTTTGAGACAACCCCAATTCATATACTGTAGTGACTTTTGTTTTTTATTTCTTTATTTCACAGATCATGACCAGGTTCATCAATTTACAAAATATTATCAAATTCTCTAGGGCAGAAATTCTCTATTTTTTAACATTTGTGTAAAAAATATTCAAATTTCCCATTGGCCTCCATTTTAAAAATAGCCATTTCATTGCTAGTTTTGAGACGGCCCCCATTCTTTCCCTAGATGGTGACTTATCTTTTTTATTATCTTAAAATGTCAGTAAGGATTCACTTTATAACATGCGACAGTATGAGTCAATTCTCTAGGGCAGTTTTCTTTTTATGGAATCGCATTCGGCCACCTTAAGCTGCAGTTACAGGGTTTTAGTTGAAAAGCAGCAATATCAAGGTTCAACAAACTTTTCCCTAACTGCAACAAGTTGGATTGTTCTATTTTAAAAGCAGCTGCAGACGACAAAATAGACAATGATCGAGTATGGATTTATGTACAATACAGTGCAGAAAATATTTAGGCCAAATGAGAAAATGCTGATTATCAGCATTTTCTTCTTATGCCTCAACATTTTCCCTAGCTTTTTAACCCATTACTGCACAGTGACGCCCTTTGACTCCTTCACAAGTAAATGCTTGGGAAAACATTATGGAAAATGAAGAAATTGCTTGTGACAAGCAATTTCTTCATTTCCGACAATGTTTTCCATCCAAAAAGACCTAAAAATTAAAAATTCCATTCACTTGAAAATGTCGTCTGCAGGATCTTTCAAATTGGACCGCCCCAAAATTTTGTCGTTTGGTAATAGGTTAATATAAGAATGTCAAAGCCTGGTCTTATGCATATATCAAGGTTTTGACTCAAAACAATTCAACATTTTCCCAAGCAAGACCAAGTTTTGTCATCCCTGGTAAATCAGTAAGAGTGAAAGAATGACCTTGAGGAAGGTCATATTGCTTGGAGCAGACAGATACCAATGAAAGTAAGTAACTAGAAAGACCTGAAGGTCTTGAGTCGCTCCAGAGGCCTGAATTTCTTGTGGTTTACTATAAAAAATTTGACAAATTTATCTAAATGCTTAAACTGATATATTTTTAAATTCTTGTGATTCTTAGAGCAGAAACAAAGTAAAGAGAAGCAATTATGTGGTCCAAGCAAAAAGAAGGTAAATGATTGACAAATATTTTTGGGATTTTTAGAGTGATGATAAAGTTGAAATCTGTCATTATGCCAAATTCAAGGGCACATAATTCAATATGTGAGTAAATAATTGTGGTAGACTAAGGGAAGTAACTTTTGATATGAGCAATTTAAAGTTCAGTAAGAGTTGTTTTTCTTTATGATAATTAGTTCAAGAAGTTGCGATTGTGTATTTATCATAGTGGTCATGAAAATAAAGACATTCTGATCTAAAAATATGATTTTGACTTGATAATTTATGTCTTGAACACCACAATAATCAAGCTGAATATTAAACTCGAGCAAGATCTTATGTTCTGTCCAAATTTTGTCAGTATTAATCTATATATGTGGCCACAAAAGTGAAAAAAGTGTTGAAAACTAAAATTTTGTCAATTTCTAGGGCACATAACTCACATTAACGAGTAGTAATGCAATCATCCTGAAAATTACACAAAAGCAAGATCTTGTTGTCAACAAGATTCTGTCCAAATATCATATTGATTGGTTAACAATTATGGTTGTTAGAGTGAAAACAAAGTCGAAAATGGAAATTTTGTCAAATTCAAGGGCACATAATTCATGATGTAAAATTCCGATCAAGCTGAAAATTGAACCCAGGCAGGATATCATGCTTATATATATTCTGTCCAAGTTTTGTCTTGATTGGTTAATATTTGTAGATTTTAGAGTAAAAATAAAGTCAAAACCAGCTTTTTTTGACGTTCAAGGGCAGATAACTCAAGTTATTCTGGTTCAATCCAAACTCATTGTAGGAATCTGAGAGAGGGTCACCCAAGGATCATTCCTGTGAAGTTTGGTTGAAATCCATCCAGTAGTTTCTGAGAAGAAGATTTGTAAAGAAAAAGTTTACGGACGCACGCACGCACGGACGGACGGACGCACGACGGACACACCGCTATGACAATAGCCCGCTGGCCTGAAAGGCCAGTGGAGCTAAAAACAAATTTTGAGCTTTATTTGTCAAATACTTACAGAGAAAATACTCAAGTTAAGTTGTTGTGTTGCTGTCACATTAAGTTTTATGTTAAAGGTTGATAAGGGTAAAAGGATGAGCTTGAGGAAGGTCATATTGCATGGAGTAGATATTAGAAAGTTATCATTAAAAGACAGATGCATACTAAATTTGGGTTTGTTTGTTGGAGAAAATGTCAATGACCAGTTTCAGACTGACTGACAGACAAATGACCGTTAAACTATATGGCCCCGATCTTTCAATGCAAGGGCATAAAAAACATTGAGTGAGAAAAAGGAAATGCTGATAGTCATAATTTTCTTCTTTTCTCTCAATGCATCCTAAAGCTTTATCCCACATGTTCATACAAAACAAATAGTATCAAGAAAGGTAACAAAACAAATTGTATCAAGAAAGGTAACAAGTTATACTTCCCTTACCTATGAGATCAAAAATGAGTATAAAGAATGAAAATATTCCGGCGGTGGTCATCAAAATGGACACTGTGAGACGTCGACCCAGGATGTTGTGTACGCACACCACAAATAACAGCGCCGGAATCTCGACCAGGCCCGAGAAAAATGTATTCAAATATAGGTTACCAGTCAGGTTTCTGGTGTTAAAGCTCATACCATAATATACAGAGCTAGAAACGAACCTGCAATGTAGATGAAAATATGTTTTAACCCTTTCCCAAACAATAACAGATTTTGAAGTCTCTAATAAGACAAGAGGACCATGATGGTCCTATATCGCTCACCTGAACCAAAATGATATGAGCAACACTTATGTTCAATTCAATTGATATTTATGACTTTAAGACTGAATATGAACTTATGGTCAATAGCGTTTTGAAAATCAAATTCATCCGAGCTCTTTTGGTTCCCAACATTGTTTTTTTAATAATTGTAGATTCTAGAGTTTTAACAAGCAATTTTGTCAAATTCAAGGGCACATAACTCTCAACTTTTTTATCAGATCAGACTGAAGGTCAAACTCATCCAAGATCTTATGATCCCCAACATTGTGTCCAAGTTTTGTCTTGATTGATCAATAATTGTAGATTCTAGAGTATAAACAAGGTCGAAAACAGCCGAAAACGGCAATTTTATCAAATTCAAGGGCACATAACACTCTACTTGCTGGTCAGATAAGGCTGAAAATCATACTCATCAGAGATCTTATGATCCCCAACATTGTGTCCAAGTTTTGTCTTGATTGATCAATAATTGTAGATTCTAGAGTATAAACAAGGTCGAAAACAGCCGAAAACAACAATTTTGTCAAATTCAAGGGCACATAACTCTAGACTTTTTGAAAATATCAGACTGAAAATCATACTCATCCAAGATCTTATGGTCCCCAGCATTGTATCCAAGTTTTATATTGATTGATAAATAATTGTAGATTCTAGAGAGGAAACAAGGTAGAAAACAGCCAAAAATGGCAATTTTTTCAAATTCAAGGGCACATAACTCTCGACTCTATGATCAGATCAGACTGAAATTCAAAACTCATCCAAGATCTTATGCTCCCCAACATTGTGTCCAAGTTTTGTCTTGATTGATAAATAATTGTAGATTCTAGAGTGTAAACAAGCTTGAAAACAGCCAGACTGAAAATCAAACTCATACGAGATCTTATGGTCCCCAACATTGTGTCAAAGTTTTGTCTTGATTGATTAATATTTGTAGATTCTAGAGGATAAACAAGGTCGAAAACAGCCAAAAACGGCAATTTTGTCATATTCAAGGGCACATAACTCTAGACTTTCTGATCAGATCAGACTGAAAATCAAACTCATCAAAGACTTTATACTCCCCAACATTCTGTCCAAGTTTTGTCTTGATTGATTAATAATTGTAGATTCTAGAGGGTAAACAAGGTCGAAAACAGCCAAAAATGGCAATTTTGTCCAATTCAAGGGCACATAACTCTAATCTTTCTGGTCAGATCAGACTGAAAATCAGACTCATCCGAGATCTTATGGTCTCCAACATTATGTCCAAGTTTTGTCTTGATTGATCCATAATTGTTGATGCTAGAGTGTAAACAAACTTAAAAATAGCATTTTTTGACATTCAAGGGCAGATAACTCCACACTTTCTGGTCCGATCAGGCCCATAATCGATCTTGTCCCAGAACTTATGACCCTACTTGTTTTGGCCAAGTTTGATCAAGATTGCTTAACTTTTGTGGATGCTAAAGTGTAAACACCCCAAATGTTGACGGACGGACGCCGGACAAAAAGTGACCACAATAACTCGCCTCGAGCACTTCGTGCTCAGGTGAGCTAAAAAGCTTGGGAAAACATTGAAGCAAAAAAAGAAAATGTTGATCATCAGTATATTCTCCTTTTGCCTCAATATTAGGTGCGCTATAAATACAAATTTCATATATTTACCCACATTTTAAAATTTGTAGCGCTTTTCAAATTGGAATAGTCCAAACTTTTGCAAGGTTAATCAAAACCACTTTTTAATGTTAAACCTTTCCAAAACAGCAAAATGTTAGGGAAGTTAAAAGCTACAGCAGATGACAAAATAGATGTTAATCAAAATAGAAAGGAAATGAAATTTTACCCTTTTTGTCTTTCTGTGTAGAAAACATTGTTGAAAATTAAGAAATTGTTAGTCACATGAAATTTCTTCATTATCCACAACATTTTCAAAATCCTTTATCCTTTATAGGCATCACAAAATATCGTTATGTGGGATGGGTTTAACCCTTTCCCAAACAACCAAATTTTAGGGTGGTCCAAATTGAAAGCCACTGCAGACGGCAAAGCTGATGTTGATAAATATAAGATTTGTGTAAACTAGAACTGTCGCAAAGCGGACAAATACCCCCCACTAGCACCTTGTCACTAGAAAAGTGCTGTAGGTCAACCGGTTCTTGACTTAGAGCAAGGAAACGGATTTCAAACAAAGTCCGATTGTGACCTTGACCTTTGACCTTGGTGACCCAAAAACAATAGGGCACCTCCTTGGGTCATGGGCAACAACTGTGTAAAGTTTCATGATCCTAGGTCAACCGGTTCTTGACTTAGAGCACAGAAACGGATTTCAAACAAAGTCCGATTGTGACCTTGACCTTTGACCTTGGTGACCCAAAAACAATAGGGCACCTCCTTGGGTCATGGGCAACAACTGTGTAAAGTTTCATGATCCTAGGTCAACCGGTTCTTGACTTAAAGCACGGAAACAGATTTTAAACAAAGTCCAATTGTGACCTTGACCTTTGACCTTGGTGACCCAAAAACAATAGGGCACCTCCTTGGGTCATGGGCAACAACTGTGTAAAGTTTCATGATCCTAGGTCAACCGGTTCTTGACTTAGAGCACGGAAACGGATTTTAAACAAAGTCCGATTGTGACCTTGACCTTTGACCTTGGTGACTCAAAAACAATAGGGCACCTCCTTGGGTCATGGGCAACAACTGTGTAAAGTTTCATGATCCTAGGTCAACCGGTTCTTGACTTAGAGCACGGAAATGGATTTTAAACAAAGTCTGATTGTGACCTTGACCTTTGACCTTGGTGACCCAAAAACGATAGGGCACCTCCTTGGGTCATGGGCAACATCTGTGTAAAGTTTCATGATCCTAGGTCAACCGGTTCTTGACTTAGAGCACGGAAACGGATTTTAAACAAAGTCCGATTGTGACCTTGACCTTTGACCTTCGTGACCCAAAAACAATAGGGCACCTCCTTGGGTCATGGGCAACAACTGTGTAAAGTTTCATGATCCTAGGTCAACCAGTTCTTGACTTAGAGCACGGAAACGAAAAAGTCTACGGACGGATGGACGGACGGACAGACAGACAGACATGGTGAAACCAATATATCCCCCTCTACTTCGTAGGTGGGGGGTATAAATATGCCATGGAAAATATTGAGACAAAAGGAGAAAGTGCTGGGTATCAGCAGTTTCTTCTTTTGTCTCCATGTTTCCCAAACCATTTCTATATGGAATATCAAAACCCAGGTCTTGTTTGAGAAAGGGTTAAGAGTATAGAGAGTAATCCAAAAACTTACCAGGCGTACATGAGAATTAATGAGTTTTTGGCGAGGGCCCATGAACTACAAAGATGCCAATAACTGTACTTGCTCACTTGTTGTTCTTGGAGGGTTCTCTCTGCCTGAAATAATGTCACAACCTTTCATAACCAAAAGGGGATACATTTTGACCTGCCTAAATACATCCTGTGTAATGTTGTACACAAACCTTTTGAGCAAGAGCCCAGGGACTACAAAGTTGCTTAACCCATTACCAGACAGCCGAATTTTAGATTGGTCTAAATTCAATGGTGTTGCAAATGACAAATAAAACTAAGTGACTGAAATTTTGCATTATTCGGTCTTTCTATGCAGAGACCATTTCACAAGCAATTTCTTCATTTTCCACAATGTTTTCTGAAACTGCTCTTGAGACTGAGAGATGTCAAAAAACATCTTTGTATGGAATGGGTTAAAACCTTTAAAAAATGTTGTCCAAGTGTTTTAACCCATTATCGAACAACCATGTTTTTTGTCTCAATGTATAAAATTTCCCAATTTGGTCATTCTGGGTACAAAAAACATGGTGCAAAATGAAGAAATTGCTTGTCACAAGCAATCTATTCATTTCCCAGTTTATTTTTCTCCAAAACTTGTATCATGCAGGGGAATTAACTAGAAGACCTGAAGGTCTTGAGTCGCTCCACAGGCCTGAATTTCATGTAATATTTAATCCAAGTTTTGATTAGACTGTTCAATGCTTGTGTTTCATAGAGCAAAAATAAAGTTACAAAACTAGATTGTTCAAAATGTGTGGTTCTTGAAGCAAAGAAAGTAAAACTATGTTTGCCATTTGAGAGAGGGTAAAAGGAAATGGGAGAACATTCCAGCTTAGGATGATACTAGCAATTAAAATTTTCCTTCTTCCAAACAGATCTAAATTAACAGACCATTGATTACTCCAAAATATTTCATAATTCTAAAAATAGATTTTGAGCTAAAACTAGATTTGGGGAAATACCCTATTCCAAAACAAGAGGACCATGATGGTCCTATATCGCTCACCTGAACCAAAATGGTATGAGCAACAATTTTGTTCAATTCAATTAATATTTATGACTTTAAGACTGAGAACGAACTTATGGTCAATAGCGTTGTGAAAATCCAACTTATACGGGATCTTATGGTGCCCAACTGTGTCCAAGTTTTGTCTTTATTAAATACTAATTGTAGAGTCTAGAGTGTAAAACAGGTCGAAAGCAGCCGAAAAAGCAGTTTTTTTCAAATTCAAGGGCACATAACTCTCGACTTCCTGATCAGATCAGACTGAAAATCGAACTCATCTGAGATCTCATGGTCCCAAACATTGTGTCCAAGTTTTGTCTTTATTAATTACTAACTGTAGAGTCTAGAGTGTAAAACAGGTCGAAAACAGCCGAAAATGGCAATTCTATCAAATTCAAGGGCACATAACTCTCCACTTTCTGATCAGATCAAACTGCAAATCAAACTCATCCAAGATCTTATGATCCCCAACATTGGGTCCAAGTTTTGTCTTGATTGATTAATAATTGTAGATTCTAGAGTGCAAAAAAGGTCAAAAACAGCCGAAAATGGCAATTTTATCAAATTCAAGGGCACATAACTCTCATCTTTCTGGAAAGATCAGACTGAAAATTAAACTGAACCAAGATATTATGGTCTCCAAGATTGTGTCCAAAATTTGTCTTAGTTATTCAATAACTGTAGATTCTAGAGTGTAAACAAGGTCGAAAACAGCCCAAAACGGCAACTTTGTCAAGTTCAAGGGCACATAACTCTCAACTTTCTGATTAGATCAGATCAAACTCATCCAAGATCTTATGATCCCAACCATTGTGTCCAAGTTTTGGCTTGATTGATTAATAATTGTAGATTCTAGAGTGTTAACAAGGTCGAAAACAGTCAAAAACGGCAATTCTGTCAAATTCAAGGGCACATAACTCTCAACTTTCTGATTAGATCAGATCAAACTCATCCAAGATCTTATGATCCCAACCATTGTGTCCAAGTTTTGTCTTGATTGATTAATAATTGTAGATTCTAGAGTGTTAACAAGGTCGAAAACAGTCAAAAACGGCAATTCTGTCAAATTCAAGGGCACATAACTCTCGACTTTCTGATCAGATCAGACTGAAAATCGAAGTCATCCAATATCTTATGATCCCCAACATTGTGTCCAAATTTCGTCTTGATTGATTAATAATTGTAGATTCTAGAGTGTAAACAAGGTCGAAAACTGCCAATAATGGCAATTTTGTCAAATTCAAGGGCACATAACTCTCGTCTTTCTGGTCAGATCAGACTGAAAATTGAACTCATCTGAGATCTTATGGTCTCCAACATTATGTCCAAGTTTTGTTTTGATTGATCAATAATTGTAGATGCTAGAGTGTTAACAAGGTCAAAACTAGCTATTTTTTACGTTCAAGGGCAAATAACTCCAGACTTCCAAGTCCGATCAGGCCCATAATCGAACTCATCCGAGAACTTTTGACCATACTTGCTTTGACCAAGTTTGATTAAGATTGGCCAACTTTTGTGGATGCTAGAGTGTTAACACCAAATTGTTGACAGACGGACAGACGGACAGACGGACAGACGACGGACATTGAGTGACCACAATAGCTCACCTTGAGCACTTCATGCTCAGGTGAGCTAATAAATGCAAATGGCAAATCAACCTGAATTTCTTGTAATATCAAGTCCAAGTTTTGACTAGATTTTTCTATACTTTTTATTGCTCTAAAAGCAACTAGAACTGTCGCAAAGCGGACAAATACCCCCCACTATCACCTTGTCACTGAAAAGGTGCTGTAGGTCAACCGGTTCTTGACTTAGAACATGGAAACAGATTTTAAACAAAGTCTGATTGTGACCTTGACCTTTGTGACCCAAAAACAATAGGGCACCTCCATGGGTAATGGGCAACAACTGTGTGAAGTTTCATGATCCTAGGTCAACCGGTTCTTGACTTAGAGCATGGAATCGGATTTTAAACAAAGTCCAATTGTGACCTTGACCTTTTGACCTTGGTGACCCCAAAACAATAGGGCACCTCCTTGGGTCATGGGCAACATCTGTGTAAGTTCCATGATCCTAGGTCAACTGGTTCTTGACTTAAGAGCACGGAAACGGATTTTAAACAAAGTCTGATTGTGACCTTGACCTTTGACCTTGGTGACCCAAAAACAATAGGGCACCTCCTTGGGTCATGGGCAACATCTGTGTAAAGTTTCATGATCCTAGGTCAACCGGTTCTTGACTTAAAGCATGGAAACAGATTTTAAACAAAGACTGATTGTGACCTTGACCTTTGACCTTGGTGACCCAAAAACAATAGGGCATCTCCTTGGGTCATTGGCAACAACTGTGTGAAGTTTCATGATCCTAGGTCAACCGGTTCTTGACTTAGAGCACGGAAACGGATTTTAAACAAAGTCCCATTGTGACCTTGACTTTTGACCTTAGTGACCCAAAAACAATAGGGCACCTCCTTGGGTCATGGGCAACAACTGTGTAAAGTTTCATGATCCTAGGTCAACCGGTTGTTGAGTTAGAGCACAGAAACGGATTTTAAACAAAGTCCGATTGTGACCTTGACCTTTGACCTTGGTGACCCAAAAACAATAGGGCACCTCCTTGGGTCATGGGCAACAACTGTGTAAAGTTTCATGATCCTAGGTCAACCGGCTCTTGACTTAAAGCACGGAAACAGATTTTAAACAAAGTCCAATTGTGACCTTGACCTTTGACCTTGGTGACCCAAAAACAATAGGGCACCTCCTTGGGTCATGGGCAACAACTGTGTAAAGTTTCATGATCCTAGGTCAACCGGTTCTTGACTTAGAGCACGGAAACGGATTTTAAACAAAGTCCGATTGTGACCTTGACCTTTGACCTTGGTGACCCAAAAACAATAGGGCACCTCCTTGGGTCATGGGCAACAACTGTGTAAAGTTACATGATCCTAGGTCAACCGGTTCTTGACTAAGAGCATGGAAACGGATTTTTAACAAAGTCCGATTGTGACCTTGACCTTTGACCTTGGTGACCCAAAAACAATAGGGCACCTCCTTGGGTCATGGGCAACAACTGTGTAAAGTTTCATGATCCTAGGTCAACCGGTTCTTGACTTAGAGCACGGAAACGGATTTTAAACAAAGTCCGATTGTGACCTTGACCTTTGACCTTCGTGACCCAAAAACAATAGGGCACCTCCTTGGGTCATGGGCAACAACTGTGTAAAGTTTCATGATCCTAGGTCAACCGGTTCTTGACTTAGAGCACGGAAACGAAAAAGTCTACGGACGGACGGACGGATGGATGGACGGATGGACGGACAGACATGGTGAAACCAATATACCCCCCTCTACTTCGTAGGTGGGGGGTATAATTACAAAGTAACTAGAAAGCTGAAAATACATTTATTTAAGATATATTGGTTACCAAGCTTTGTCTTTATTAGAGTGAATTTGGCTGTTAGAGTGAAAACAAAGTCACAATTAGCAATTTGTCAAATTGAAAGGCATATAACTGAGGATTTCATATTCCTATCTAGCTAAAAAATCACACTAAAGCAAAACCTACATCTTGTTTAAGTTTTGACCTGATTTTCAATGTTCAATATTTGTGGATGTAAAGAGTGTAAAATCAAAGTCGAAAACAGTAATTTTGTCAAATTCAAGGGCAGAAAAATTATGATTTCAGATTCCTCTGAAGCTGAAAATTACACCAATGCAAGATCGTATGGCCAGTAAAATAATGTGAAAGTTTCATGTTGATTGGTGGATATTTATGGTTGTTTGAGTAAAACTAGAAGACCTGAAGGTCTTGAGTCGCTCCACAGGCCTGAATTTCATGTAATATTTAATCCAAAAGATTAGTTTTGATTAGATTGTTCAATGCTTGTGTTTCAGAGCTAAAAGAAAGTAACAAAACTAGATTGTTCAAAATGTGTGGTTCTTGAAGCAAAGAAAGTAAAATTACATGTTTGCCATTTGAGAAAGGGTAAAAGGAAATGGGAGAACATTCTAGCTTAGGATGTCACAAGCAATTAAAATTTTCCTTCTTCCCAACAGGTCTAAGTTAACAGAACATTGATTACTCCAAAATAGTTCATATTTCTAAAAATAGATTTTGAGCTAAAAATAGATTCTGGGAAAAACCCTTTTCCAAAAATAATGCAAATGGCTGTCAAACCTGAATTTCTTGTAATATCAAGTACAAGTTTTCACTATATTTTTCAATGTGTGTTGCTCTTAAAGCAATTACAAAGTAACTAGAAAGCTGAAAATACATTCATATAAGATCTATTAGTTACTAAGCTTTGCAAAAGTCTTTATTAGAGTGAGTTTGGCTGTTAGAGTGAAAAAAAAGTCACAATTAGCAATCTTGTCAAATTGAAAGGCATATAACTGATGATTTTATATTCCTATCTAGCTATGAATCCCACTAGAGCAAGATCCTAACTTCACCTACATCTTGTTTAAGTTTTGACCTGATTATTCAATATTTGTGGGTGTAAAGAGTGTAAAATCAAAGTCGAAAACAACAATTTTGTCAAATTCAAGGGCAGATTAATCATGATTTAAGATTCATATGAAGCTGAAAATTACACCAACACAAGATCTTATGGCCAGTAAGATAATGTGAAAGTTTTATGTTGATTGGTGGATATTTATGGTTGTTTGAGTAAAAATAAGGTCAAAAATGGTAGTTTTGCCAATTTCAAGGGCACATAACTCAAGACGTAGTATTCAGATCAAGCTGAAAATTGCACTCAGGCAAGATCTTATCAGCACCAACATTCTGACCAAGTTTTGTTTTGATTGATCAATATTTGTAGTGGCTAGAGTGAAAACAAGTGAAAACAGCCGTTTTTTAATTCAAGGGCAGATAACTCCAGACTTTATGGTTCAATCAGAATTAATTGAAGGAATCTGATAGAGGACCACCTAAGGATCATTCCTGTGAAGTTTGATTGAAATCCATCAGGTAGTTTCTGAGGAGAAGATTTTTAAAGAAAAAGTTGACGACCGGACGCACGGACGGATGGACGGACAGACGCACGCACAACGGACACAACGCCATGACAATAGCCCGCTGGCCTGAAGGCCAGTGGAGCTAAAAAAGGTCAAAAATGTAAATTTTGCCAATTTCAAGGGCACATAACTCAAGACGTAATATTCAGATCAAGTTGAAAATTGCACTCAGGCAAGATCTTATCAGCACTAACATTCTGACCAAGTTTTGTCTTGATTGATCAATATTTGTAGTGGCTGGAGTGACAACAAAGTCAAAACAGCCATTTTTAAATTCAAGGGCAGATAACTCCAGACTTTCTAATTCAATAAGAATTAACTTGAAAAATCTGATAGAAGACCACCTAAGGACCATTCCTATGAAGTTTGATTGAAATCCATCCAGTAGTTTCTGAGGAGAAGATTTTTAAAGAAAAAGTTGACAACCGGAAGGACGGACGCACGCACGCACGACGGACACAGCGCCATGACAATAGCCCGCTGGCCTGAAGGCCAGTGGAGCTAAAAGTTAATGACTGTGAAAGATATAGCTACTTTATTTGTCTCTTTTTTTTATACATCAACAATTCTTCCGTTAACCTAAACATTTTCTAATTTGTGACCTGTCACATAAGGTAGAAGACCCATAATGAAAAACACCACTTTCGAGCCATACGAAATGCATCAAATTAAACACACTTGTAAATACACTTCACATAAGTTGATTCACCTTGATTCACCAATTCAAAATTCTAAACCATACAAAATGCTTATGTTTATATTTGTAACACAGTTTAGAAATTACTGGCAGGGGTCTCATTTGCCAAAATTTGGGGCCTTTATTGGGCCCCATTCCCAATGGCAAAAAGTATCTTTTTTTCCCAATTCTTTGGTGAAAATTCCCAATGAGGATCCAGAATGCACCTGTTAAGATCTCATCTTCATTTACAAACATTTTGAAGACAGTTTTAGAGTAGATTCTCACACAATGACACTTTTTGACTCCCTACAAGATAATGGCTTTGGAAAACATTGTGGAAAATGAAGAAATTGCTTGTGACAAGCAATTTCTTCATTTCCCACAATGTTTTCTACACAAAATGACCAAAAAGATTTAAGATTCATTGACTTGAAATTGCCGTCTGCAACATCTTTGAATTTAGACCAGTCTAAAATTTTTTTGTTTGGTAATGGGTTAAACAAGAGTATGTACAAATGCATTTTATATCACTGTAGTCTAATTTGCAGCTGAAACTGAGTGACAGTATGAAGAGAAACTCGTTTTAGTTTTTCCCAGTTTAGGTAAAAACGTCGCAATTTTTCCCAATTTCACTGGCCTCTGGCCCCAAACAACAATTGGTAGCAAGACCCCTGACTGGCATTTTTCAAATTTCGCCGCTGGCTCTTTGGTGCTAATTATGGGGCTTCTACCTTAAAAAGGGATCTTATGTGAAGTCTATGAAACAAAATTTCGAGAAACTGACCTTATCTAAGAGGTCAACGAGATGCTGTATTTGGAAAATGATATCATTGTAAGAGAGAGAAAATATTCCAGATTCAGAATATTACCTAAGAGTGAAAAGTTTCCATCCTAGTCAGGCTGCGCAGACTGACTAGGGTTGATACTTTTCACAATTCCCAATAGGTCCCTTTCAACGTTACATGTCACATTAACCCTCTGAGGCTCTCCCAAACAAGACCTGGTTTTGATGTCCCTGGTGGAATAGGCTTGGGAAAACATTGCTACAAAAGAAGAAACTGCTGATGACCAGCAGTTTCTCCATTTGTTTCAATATATTTTCTATGCCATGTTTTACACAAATTCTATCTTTAATATCATCTATTTTGTCTTTTGTGGCATTTTTTAAGTGGATCACCCTAAAATTTTGGTGTTTTGGAGAGGGTCATTGTATTGTAGTACCTCAGCAGCATGATGAAGCCTAGAGAAGTCTGGTTTTGGTTTTTTGTTATATTTGGCCATGGCTGTAAGAATTCTCTCTGCTTTCTTCACACGACCTCGACTTAACAACCATCTTGGACTTTCTGGTACAAACCTGTGGAATAGACAAAACAGATTACATATAGGTTGATTGATAGGTTGGCGTCTATTAACCCTCTCCCAAATGTTAAAACATTAGGGTAAACAACTTAAGTTAAAAAGGCTGCTACAAAATATCATGACAAAATGGATGCCAATCAAGGATGAACTTGTTTTACAAAATAACTCACAAAATGTTGAGGCAAAGGAGAAAATGCTGTTTATTTTTATTGGGGATGTCAAAACCTGGTCTTGTTTGGGAAAGGGTTAACACCTCTTTCAACTGCTGTGTTCATATCACAGCAGCTGGAGCAGCTAACCATGGATTCTCAGTATTTTTTTACCAATACTACCACAATATCAAATCCAAGTATGTAGCTGCTCACTCATATAGACACCCATTGTTAAAGACTTTTTGTCAAATGTCTGAATGAATACTGTCCGAGCCGGAGTTCAAATTCACGACCTCTTGATTGACAGACTCTAAGGTTATTGACTAATTTGATTTATTGAGGTTTAATGAAGTGAAAACAGTAACCACCTTTGTCAATCTGTGTAGGACAGCGAAGGCTAACTACGGCTACAAATTTTTGCTTTCAAAAGATGATTTTTCTTAAAATATAGAATGCTTCTAAGTAACTGTTCAAATTTTATTGCTATATAATAGTTATACAGACACACAAAATTATACTACTCACCACCAAGACAGTAATATAAAGGCACTTGCTGTTGATGTACTGATCACTAAATACTGCCAGTCTCTTATAAAGTAGCCCCAGCCTGCCAGGCCCATTACCCCTACAGCCCACAGGCCTATACAACCACAAAATGTCCGCCATTCGGGGGTCACAAGTTCGAGGGGCAGCACAAAGTTGACAACCAACACACCTGGAATGTTAGATAATGTATGGTCAGATAATTAGTTGTTAACGGCAAAACTTTTTCGAATACAGGTGAAAATTATTACAAATGAGTGAAATGTTTGTACTTTCAGCATGGAATCTATCAGGTCAAGCTTTTTCTGACCGGACCTTAAAAACCGAGGTAGATTTATAAATACAATTGCCACAGTCACAATAATATTATACTCTTTTTTAAATTATTATTAAATTTAACCCTTTCCCAAACAAGACCTGGTTTGCAGTTTCTCCTTTTGTCTCAATATTTTCTATGTCATATTTTACACAAATCCTATCTTTGATAACATCCATTTTGTCATTTGTCAAAGTTTTTGAAGCAGATCACCCTAAAGTTTTGTCGTTTGGGAAAGGCTTAAGTACCTTTTTCTTCTTGGCGCATATTGCAACATGTTACAATATGTCTAACGACAGGGGAATAGGAACATTCTGCATAAAGTTCATCAAAATCTGTCAACAATTGACCCAGAGCAAGAAAAAATGTGAAATTTTATTCATTTGAAATTGTTGTCTGCAAACATATTTGAATTTGAACCAGTCTAAAATTTTGCCCTCTGGTGACGAGCTATACCTCCAATGAGACCTCCGATGACAAAACGCATGGCCGCATACACCATCCATGTCCCGGCAAACGCGCTGCAGAACCACATGATCACCAGGATTGCATGTTCTATAAATAGTATATTCCTGCGTCCAAATAGATCAGCTAGCTGTCCCGTGAGTACCGCCCCACATAGTACCCCACCCATTTGTATAGAGGTGATCTTTTCTGCTATGTGGTCATTACTGCACACTAACTTCCACTGCAATTTATTATAACAGGAGATGTTTGTAAGGTTACCAGACAGTTGGTCTTGATGCCAGATACTGCTGGCCCAGACTAAATATCGTCGTTGTAAATGCAAAACCTCATATCTCGGTTTTGGAAAATTTTAAAAGGGAGGGAAAAAAGTGTAATAACTTTTCCCACACTGAAATGTCTTACTTGAAATTTGGACATATTGTTCACAAATAATGTGTCAATAATACTGATCAGTCAAAATATCTCAAAACCTGCGAGAATCGTCTACACAGGGCAAACAAGTTTGTACTTTGAAAATCGCACCAATCGACATACGAGGTTTTGCATTTACACCGACGATATGCACTAATCCTAATAGGTAAAGTCTGTTGGGCATGGGTTAATGTTGAACCCTGACCAGATCTTGTTTTAGATTGGTTTTGGGCCTAATCCTTTCCTAAACAGCAGAATTTTGACTACATAAATGAACAATACTGTAAATGACAAAACAGATTTTGACAAAGCTTGCATTTGTGTACCAAACATTAGAAAAGATTAAGGCAAAAGGAGAAAATGCTGACTATCAGCATTTTCTTTCTTTTATCTCTATGTTTTCCAAAAGCCTTTTTTGTTAGGGATATATAACTTTCTTGTTCAAGAAAGGGTTAAGTTGATGTTTTGAGTGGATGAAAGAGATAATAATAATACACAATATTTAACCCATTCCCAAACAACAAAATCTTACGGTGGTCCAATTTGAAAGTTGTTGAGGACTTGTTAGATGTTGATAAAGTTGGAAATTGCCTAATGCCTGCTAATTGACAGATAATACTGATTATGCTGATTATCAGCATTTTTTTTCTGTTCAAGTTTTTGTCACAATGTTTTTCCAAGCCCTTTCTACCAGGACTGTCGAAACCAGATCTTTTTTTGGGAATTGGTTGATGGATAAAGTAATTCTCATAAAAGTATGAAGTATGAACTTTTAAATCCTTGACCATAGCAATCAAAATAACCTTTGCGGCAATTTCACAATAAAGTGTCCACATAAAAGTTGTCTATGTTATAATAGATGTTCTGGTTTATTTATACACTATTTAAAGTCAAAATGCTTCAAAATTGCCCACAAGCCATCACATTACCCTTCAAAATGGTATATGACAAGCATATATACATGATATTTTCACATTAGGGCAAAATGTTGTCGAAAATCAGTCATTTTTTTACGTTATGCTGTAACATTGAAAAATTAGCAATTTTCATAGCATTGTTTTAGATAAATAATTTTAAGCATCACCTTAAGAACCTTAGTTATTGTACAAATAGCAGGTTTCCTTAACTTTTACACACTTTTTACCCCATGCAATTTGGTGAACTAGAAAGACCTGAAGATCTTGAGTTGCTCCACAGGCCTGAATTTCTTTTAATATTAAATTCAAGTTTTGACTAGATTTTTGAATACTTGTGGTTCTTACAGCAAAAACCAAGTCAAAAGCAGCAATCATGTGGTCAATGCAAAAAGAAAGTAAATGATTGACTAATATTTTAGGGATGTAATAGAGCTCTAATAAAATTGAAAACTGATTTTGTCAAATCAAGGACACATAATTCAGTCTGTATATTTAAAAAATCAAATCGAAAATTAAACACATGCAAGATCTTATGGTCACTATCATTCTGTTCAAATTTTGTCTATATTAGTCAATATTCGTGGCTTCAAGAGTGGAAAAAGTGTCGAAAAACTGAAATTTTGTCAATTTCAAGGGCACATAACTCAAATTGTAACAGTGTGATCATGTTGAAAATTACACATAAGCAAGATCTTGTTGTCAACAAGATTCTTTCCAAGTATCATCTTGATTGGTTAACATTAAATTTTGTGGTTGTTAGAGTGAAAACAAAGTCGAAAATGGCAATTTTGTCAAATTCAAGGGCACATAACTCATGATCTAAGATTCCGATCAAGCTGAAAATTACACACAGGCATCAGTATAATGCTTATATATATTCTGTCCAAATTTTGTCTTGATTGGTCAATATTTGTAGATTTTAGAGTAAAAATAAAGTCAAAACCAGCAAAATAGAGCCGAAAATGGCATTTTTTGGCAATTTCAAGGGCACATAACTCATGCTATAAAATTCAGATCAAGCTGATAGTTTTACCAAGGCAAGATCTAATAGTCAGCATCATTCTGTCAAAAGTTTTGTCTTGTTTAGTCAATATTTGTAGTTGCTAGAGTGAAAACAAAATAAAACTAGATTTGTCAATATTTGTAGTTGCTAGAGTGAAAACATGTCAAAATAGAGCCGAAAATAGCAATTTTGTCAATTTCAAGGGCACATAACTCATGATATAAAATTCCGATCAAGCTGAAAATTACACCCAGGCAGGATATTATGCTTATATATATTCTGTCCAAGTTTTGTCTTGATTGGTTGATATTTGTAGATTTTAGAGTAAAAATAAAGTCAAAACCAGCTATTTTTGACATTCAAGGGCAGATAACTCAGGTTATTCTAGTTTGATCAAAATTCTTTGAAGGAATCTGAGAGAGGGTCACACAAGGATCAATCCTGTGAAGTTTGGTTGAAATCCATCCAGTAGTTTCTGAGGAGAAGATTTTTAAAGAAAAAGTTTACGGACGCACGGACGCACGGACGCACGACGGACACAACGCCATGACAATAGCCCGCTGGCCTGAAAGGCCAGTGGAGCTAAAAATTAAGAATTTTACACCAAATTGCATGAATGACGTGGTCCGTTATGCGTTTTACATTTTGTCAGGTACCTTTTGTTAAGTGCCTTCTTTTAAGTGCTTAAATAGCACTAACAATACTAAATTTATACTGGAGAGCATCTGGAGATGCCATCATGTACAAATAACAATATCTGATACAAGCCTAACGTCAGATGTGGTTTCTATACGTCTTTAAATTTCAAGTAGCTGTTTCTACGAAAATTTGTGTAGTGTCCGCAACGCAAACAAATGCTTTCCTGAATCTGCTATTCCTAAGCTCATGAAGTTATCAGTTTGCATATTGAAACAGACTGCTGTACTCTATCAATGGCCAAAATGTTGGAGGCTTCAGCTTCAGACTAAAAAAATAAAAGCAGAAAGGGTTGCAATGTAGTGTCCGCAACAGTCTGTAGTGTCCGCAACGCTAAATAAAAATGGAATTAAAAGCTGTTACATATTGTCATATTTAGTATAAAAATGTGTTTCACCATCTGTTAATTATGGTTGCTCTATGGTAGAGAAGTTATTAATCCAATTATTTCAATGATAAGCTTTAAATATCTTTTATAGCAGCATAACTAAATAGCTAAATAAAATATGTGTTGTAAATAATGTGATTTTTACATTTGGCTTTTATGCATTTTCTTTGTGCTGTTTCAAACTTAACATATAAAACGAAGAAATGTAATGATGCCTTTTTGTGTTTTGTTTATGCCTTGGCACGATATATTGATACAAAAAGCGTTGCGGACACTACATATTTGGGCATTTAAATAACTGCATCTCTCAAATGACATTCCTGTTTCACATCTGATGTAACAATGGCACAACCAAGGTCCAAAGGAACTTTAGAATAAGACCATGTAAAAAAGCCTCTTATTACAACAATGCATGCATGAATTAACCTGGTTATGAAGATGTGAGATGCAGAATCAGAAACGTGAAAGACTCCAAATAGTTGTTGAGCAACATAGAAGGTTTTGCTTGATCAAAGCCAATGTCTAGCTGGCATGTAGCATAGCACTCCAAACAAATGTCCAGTACACTCAACCCCGAGTCTTGCCTGAGAGGTAATGTGATGTTAGCACGGGCGTCAGTTCTCTAAACTTTTTCCAGGCAGTCTTTACATGTGTGATTTCGGCCACCACCTGCTGATCAATCATATATCAGAAGAAAAGCACCACTTCAAGCTTGTCTATTCTGACCTGGACCTCACTTTGTGGTCTACTGTAAGTGGGGGCAGTATCCTTGCATCTAGTGCATCTGAAGCCTGGTTTCACTGTCAGTCTTTCAAGTCAGCTACATTTCTTGCACACCCATTTCTGGCAAACGTTGCTTTGTATGCTGTTTGTACCTACTCCTTTGAGGCAAACTGCTCATGAAAAGCTGTGAGACTCCTGCAATTGATCGGGACTCCTATCACATCATCACTTTCATATTTCTTACATTGACTCTCAAATCCTTTTTCTCCATGCCATCCGTCCATGTCAGAAGTCTCTCTACACAATTCACTAGTGTTTCTGCCATAATGATCTGGTCATCTGCTTACAGGTCTTCCCTTGGTTCACAGGTCTTCCGATGGTACACAGGTCTTCCCATGATACTGACAGTGCAAATAAAGAATGTGCTTCATTGAAGTCATTCTGACTGAAAGTGAAGTGGCATATGGTGATTGTGTTACAGATCTTTAGTTGCAGTTCTTTTGACCATATTGCCTGAATTTGAAGTTCCTTTATAGTTTTGATATTTGTGTTACAAATAGCTGCTCTTGTGTTACAAACGGCTACAAGTTGTTTGACCATATGACATGTGTATATTTTTTAAAGTTTGTGATGTTGCACTAATAAAGTCACTGGTTAGATTTGAACCAGTTGTTGTAATTGTAAAACAGTTATAAATAGGTATGTATAGATGTACTGGTATATCAGAAAACGTGAAATAAATTCATGCTTAAATGCTTAAATTTTTTAGTAGTGTCCGCAACAGCTTTTAACTTCAAAAATACAAAATAATCATCAGCTGATGAAGACTGGAAGCTTCATTTTGCATAATTGCATGAGGAATTATTATTTCTATACTATGGTATAAGGTTTAAGAAAGAAAAATAGACTGAGAAAAAAATAATAAAAAGTCTTCAGCGAGGTCTCTGTTACAAGGTTTAATAAAGTATGTAACAGTTAGGATGTCACTCCTGTCACCTTATGCTATGACAGAAACACAATCAGCAGTTTTAATACAGAGCACTTGGTTAATAAATATACCCTGGGTGGTAGAAAACAACAGAACAAGTTTAACTGTCTAATCAATTAATTTGAATCTTATTGTAGTGTCCGCAACGGATCTGAAAATGCCGTCATTAATAAAGTAAAAGGACAAACTACATACATCCAACAACTACTTCATCCTCTTATCAAATACCTTGTTACAGCTATAAGTTTTCCATGTACCTAACTGTTTTATCAAGCATTTTACAAGCCTCCTTATGCTTTATTACCTGTTTGTGTTATTGTGTCTTTTTGAAAGATTTCATGGCACATTCATTATACAAGTGTTTTAGCTAACTTTTCAACAGAAATGTTAGCACTAGCAAAGATATATATGTACAAAAAAGATAGTTCATGGCACAAAAACTATATAATTATCACAAGGGATAGATTCAAGAGTACTGTAGTGTCCGCAACGAAAATTGTGCAAATTTAAAAGCTCTGTTCAGATGATTGGGACCCAACATGTCAACAAAAATGGTGTTTTAGGTAATTTAGTCTTTGGCCAGTTTTAGAATATGACAAAATCAACATTATTCATGTACTAGTCTCAATTTTAAAGCAATGACAAAGACTATATATGTTTAAATGCTCGTAGAAAAATCCAGGAAAACTTGATTTTTCAAAAATATTCTTAAAATATACCAAAAACTGCTGTTTGAAAATTTGTATCAATACATTTACTAACTTATGACTGCATATTTTCTCCATAATAGAATAATTTGTGATAAATCTTGCCATATAACACACTTTTTATTGAATTTGGAATTTCCGACACTTAACCATGGACTCTAGCCATTATTTCAATAAAGGAGAAGTATTACTGGAAGATTTTCTTAGATTATGTGCATCAAATACCATACTTTCAAAAAATAATAATGATATTCCATAGTAACCACTTTGAAATTTTGTCAATTTTGTTACATTGGTGGACACTTTATTGCGAAACTGCCGTTTGGGCAATTATTGCAGATGTTTGGATGTCACATAAAATATTTAACCCTTTCCAAAAGTGAACATTGATGTTTCTTGATGCACCTAATAAGAAATTTTGGGAAAACATTGAGGCAGAAGAAGAAAAGTCTGATAATCAGCATTTTCTCCCTTTGTCTCAATATTTTCTGTGATACAATGCACAAACTATAAGGGACGTCAAAACTACTGGCCCAAAAATCTTAAGACAAACTTACCAAATATTATGAGTAACCCCTTCCCAAACAAGACATCCTTAACATAAATTACTGGAAAACATTGAGGAAAAGAAGAAAATGCTGATAATCAGCATTTTCACCTTTTGCCTAAATATTGTCTGGACTACAACATACACAATACATTTTTTTCAGACTGACAGATTGCCAAATGACTGACACTTTTTTTTGACTTTTGGGAAGTCTGTACGGGCCCCTGGTTGTGGTTGGCAAAGGGTTCAGGATCCTTTTTGCACATCCAAGGTTAAATTTAATATTTACCTGGGTAACTATAGATTTTATATCCTCCTCAAACATAATTCCTGGGCACACATCTTCATTAGGGCACGTATTTTTCGGATGCGTAGTCAAATTCACAGTAGATATATTATTGAACATGGAATACATCTGCAGTGACTGCATGCTGTCTATTTGTCGTATCAGACTAGAATCGGTCCCGTTTACACTCAAAGTCTCGTGAAGTTTGTCCCAGTTCGGACAATAAAAATCTGGTTTATAGTTCAGCAGTATCGGAGTCAACATTGCCCAAGCTAGCGGGGTCTCGAACATGCTCACGAGAATAAACGCTCGTCTTTGGTAAGGTCCGAATGACCCAAGTTCCCTGAGGATTTTCTCGTATTCCGACATTTTGCCTCTATGTTTGAGATCACACTTTTGTAACTAGAAACAGCAGACGTCTGTCAATCTCCGTGATATGTCATGTTTTTTAAACCCATTCTGAAAATATAAGAGAACAATTTGTTTTAACTCAATTTCAAAAAGAATGAACTTTTACAATTTCTGAAAAGAAAACACTGTGGGAAATGAAGGAATCACTTGTAACAAGTGAAGATTACAGGTAACAACACATAAAATCTTGAGACAAGTTGAGACGAAAAGGTGAAAATGCTTATCATCAGCATTTTCTTCTTTTGTCTCAATGTTTTCCCAAGGTTACTTGATTTGACATTCGAAAACCAGGTCTAGTTTGGAAAAAGGATAAAAACCTTAAACACACTAGAACTCTTTCCCAAACAAGACCTGGTTTTGACTTCACTTATAGAAAAGATTGGAGAAACATAGAGGCAAATTTAGGGAAATGCTAATGACAAGCATTTTCTCCTTTAGCCTCGATATTTTCTGCATGTATTAAATAAACCAATCCTACCTTTGTCAACACAAAATTTGTCATCAGACATCATCTGCAGCAGCTTTCAAATTGGACCAGTCAAAAATGTTGCCTGGTTGCGTTAGGTAATGGGTTAGCCCTTTCCCCAACAAGATCTGGTTTTGACATTTCTAATTGATGAGTTTGGGAAAACATTGAGACAAAAGAAGAAAGTGCTGATAATCAGCACTTTCTCCTTTAGCCTCAGTATTTCCTTAGCTAAACTGTACACAAATCCAACTTTAATAAACATCTACATGTATTTTTGTCGTCTGCAGCAGTTTTTTTAATTTCACTACCCTAAAATGTTGCTGTTGGGTAATGGATTAAACAAGAAACAGCATGCTAACTTGCTAAGTCAACAACAGGTCAACAATTTAGATGAACTACCATATTTGTCCTAATATAGATCTAGCCTTTTCTCATTCTGATGTCCCTGATTATAGGAATAGCTAAGGAAACATTGAAGCAAAACAAGTTAGTTTAGTTTATTGGTGTTTTACGCCGTTTTCAACTGCTATGGTCATATCGCCGCGGCTGGAGCACCTAACCATGGATTCCTGTTGTTTCTCATACTACTACTACCACAACACCCTATCAGAGCCTCCAGCTGCTCGCCCACATAGGTTCACAATATCAAACCATTAGAAGCAAAACAAGAAAATGCTGATAATCCGAAATTTATCTTTCTCCGTACAAATTTTCTGTCCTTATACCACTCACATTTTATACTTTTGAGATCAATTATTTTGATATGTATCTTTTTGCAAATTACAAGTCTTTCAAAATTGGAATAGTAAAAAAAATTCTTTATTCTTCATGTAAAATGGTGACTTTAACCCTTTCCCAAAAACAAGACCTAGTTTTTTTATGTCCCTGAGAAAATAGGCTGGAGAAAACCTAAGATAATCAGCATTTTTTCATTTTGCCTCCATATTTTCTGAGCTATTTTTTACATAAATCCTATCTTATCATCATCAACTTTGCCATTGTCAAAGCATTGCCAAAGCTTTCAAACTTGAACAATCCCATTTTTTGCTGCTTACGAAAATGTTATTTATCGAGGGGGAAGACTGGAGACATTACAACAAAGCAGCGAATCATATCACTCATTACAGGCCCGTAGGAACAGGGGGGCTAGAGGGGCTAAGCCCATCCAAAGTTGGCCAAAAATGCCCAACTTTCCTTGTTTTACACTGAAAATTTAGGAAAAATCCAATTTAGCCCCCCCCCCACCCCCCACCCCCCTCCCATAGTCAATGCGTAGGAGACTCTATTTAGGAGAAATAAGGTAGAGGGTTGTCCAAACCAAGGACAATCATGTTGTCCAGCTTGCCAACAAAAATGTTTGATGTTCACCTTTGACTTTACTAAACAAGCTGTTTAACCTTTTTCCAAACAAGAAAGGGTTTGAGGGATGACAGTTGGAAACATCAATAAGAAGGGGGTTCCCAAAAACATCCAAAAGGGTTTTTCTGTGTATATATTATATTTCTTATTCTCATGTAATCTTCTATTCAGGAGGAAATAAATATATATATATACCCCAATTCTTTGCAGGCAGCCTTTTTTGTTTCATATAGAAGGGGTGCTGCAAGTATGATGTAATTTAATGACTGTTTTCACACCCAGATTTGAAAGTCAGTGGGAACCCTGAAAAAACAAGCTCTCATTTGAACTGGAATCTGGAAAAGAAGCCCTTAACCCATTCCCAATCAGTGACGTCTTATGATGCCCTAGGTTACAAAATATAGGCTTAGAAAAACATTGTGGAAAATGAAGAAATTGCTTGTGACAGCAATTTCTTCATTTACCACAATATTTTCTGTCCAAAAAGACAAAAACATGTAAAATCAACTTAAATTTTGACAGGTCCAATTTTTGTAGTTTGGGAAATTGGTATACAATTCATTAAACTATAGAGATAGTAAGTTGTTTATGATGCTGTTTACAAAACAAACAAAGTGCACATTCTTTAACCCTTTCCCAAATGGCAAAATTTGATACCAGGGTAGTTTAAAACTAGAAAGCCCTGAAGGGCTCGAGTTGATCCATATACCTGAATTTCTTGCAGAGCTTCAGATTGATGGTGCGCCCGCGCCAATCCCGCATATTTTCAAAATTTGATGCATGAAATTATGTAGTGGTGCGCCAGTCGGGCGCATGAAATTCAGTAAAAGTATGATCATGAAATGAAAGATTTCAAACAATGTTGACCCTCGCATATAACGCATCCGTAATCTGCTATACATGTACAAGCTAAGTGACCTACTCGATAAACCTATTTTTAGATTATTATAATGACCTTACTTGATCAACCAATCATATCCCAAATTCAAACAGAAAACAAGCAGTCAGCCAATCTCGGGCGATCTCCATAACCTTCACCTTCGATTTGTTACTATTTTTAGTATCTGAGTCTGTGACGGTACCCTGCTTTGTGTTTCAAATCGGTAACCAGACAACTCGAATGAAAACATCCGGCTGTGTCAAAGTGTTATAGTTCTATCGTTTCGACGATGTCTCAAACAAGTTTAAAACATTTTTTTCAAACGAAAAGCTGAGGAAGATATGGGTAAAATCAAATATAAAGAACATACGGCTGCATTTTTAAATCGAGCGGATGATTAGTCAATAATCGTCGTATTTTCGGCGGAATGATTTGACCTTAAAAATTTGGCAAGCAGACGAATCTGAATTGGTGGCAAATCGTCACGGCCTAGCTACTCGCTCTTTCTATACCATTGTTTGTTAAATATTCGCATTATCAAATTTTGGCTGAAGTTGTACCACGAAAAATCGCAAAATTGTATCTTAAATATATTGACAAATGAGCAAAGGATTCTCATTGATTGTAATGAAAATGTTGTAAATGGGTCATCCAAGGTTCGTGAAATCCTGCAGTCTGCAGGATTTCCCTATGTTTGGATGTACTCAGAATCAGTAAAGTGTACTGTTTTCATACCTATACAATGAGGGCTTTTTTTAAGGTTAGGGGAAGGGGCCCGGGGCCCTGAATTTGGGGAAAAATACAACTCTAGGGGAATATTCATTGCTCAATTTTTCAATGGAGAGTTTTTAAGTTTTATCATAAAAGTATATAGAAATGGAATCCAAGTCACAAAAACCAAGTATATGATATTTAAATTGTCAGATAACACATTCTAAGGAAAGATATAACATTTTTGCATGCATAATAACTTTTAAGAGGGGAAAATTGATTTGTTGGGGGAAAATACATCTTTAGGGCAAAAATTTTCTGAGGGGAAGGGGCCTGTAATCGGCCCCAGTTTCTTAGTAAAAAAACTATGGTTATGGCTGTCACTCTAGTGGAGTTTGGGAACTTTTCTACCAGTACTACCATGCACTGATATTAAAAAAATCATGGACAACAATTAGCGAACAGTTTTCCCGCGTTCGTGTGCTAAACATAGATTTCCGATGGGAATACCCCAACAACGTTTGCCGGGTACCAGTCTAATATTTTGTTTATCGGTCAATGAATCGGACATTTTTTCGTAACCGTGTTAGCAAAAAAATATTTTTTTCAAGCGCGATATTAGTCGATCATAGATAATGCAGGCGGGAACTAAAACTACGAAACACTGCGCATATGCAACATGCAACATAGCTTCCAGATACGGAGACAGACCAGAAATGACAAACGTTTTTTCTTGAGATCTCTCAGCGGCTTAACCAGAAAAAAACATCGAAAAGTCTGAAAGTAAAGTAGCTATGATCATGAACCTTCTCTGGTAGATAGATCTCACCAAGGAGAAGTGCAACGTACAAGGAACATAACTCTATCTTGCTTATTTTGTGAGTTATTGCCCATTGTTGTAGTAAAAGCCTATGGTGTATCAAATCACATTCAGCGACAAATTCTAGTTTTTTCTATATTAACCCTTTCCCAAATAAGACCGGTTTTGACGTCCCCAACAGAAAATTCTTGGGAAAACATTGAGGCAAAAGAAGAAAATGATGATCGACAAAATCGAAAAGGTATGCACAGCAGACAAAATGGGTGTGAATAATTTCTTTGGATATTGATTATCATCCTTCTTTTGCCTCAATATTTTCTCCGAGATAAAACACTAAAGATATTCACATCCGTTTTGTCGTCTGCAGACTTTTTTTCTTCAATTTAGCTCAACATGACATTATGTCGTTTTGGAAAGGGTAAGCGAGCACGCAAAAGCGGCACGATGAAGTCAGGACATGTCCGTATGTGTAAACATATTACTTGTCAACTGCTTATTTCATAGTTACCGATCTTAAAAAGTACAAGACAGTGCAGCAACCTTCTCAACTCGGAATTAGAATGTTTCTCAACAAATGATTACAGCAATCAAGCTCTTAGAATGTTATCTCCGGCAAGTTGAACGTGGAAAATCTTCGCGAGATTCACAGCCATATTTGTACGATAAGGGATTCCCAATCTATTTTTAGACCAATGAGGCGTGACGATGACGTATTTGTTCACACGGAAAATCGAAGCCTATTGATTACATTATCTGCAATACATTTCAAATTGGACTAGATCTAGTATGAAAAATTTATTGTTAGGGAAAAGTTAATTCAAATCATTAACACACACAAAATAAATAACTATAAATAAATGAAGAGAAACATTCTTAATTTTAACAATGTTTATATGCATCCACCCAAATAACAACAATACAGTGATGAATTCACAGCAAATAAGTCCCAATTTTGGATATGAATGCTTAACTGTGGCCCATTGTTTTGGAAATTGACCCCTCAAAATCCTGCGTAGTGGGCCCTGTGACCCACAGGTCTCTGAAACAATCTGAAGCTCGGTTCTTGTACTATTTAATCCAAGTTTTGATTAGATTGTTCAACACTTGTGTTTCTAAGAGCAAAAAGAAAGTTAAAAAACTAGATTGTTTAAAACATGCAGTTCTTGAAGCAAAGAAAGTACAAGAGGGCCATGATAGCCCTGTATCGCTCCACAGGCTTTTAGACTTTTAGACTATGAAATTCTTCAAGGAATATTATCCAAAGAAGATTCATGGTACACCACAATGAAATCCAATAAATGGTTATGGAGGAGAAGTGTTCTTTTTTAAATTTCCTAAAAATAATGCTATGTTTCATATAGACAAAAATAAACCTAGCCCACAGCCGCCATGTTTTTCATCAGACATCCAATCGAAATTTCTTCAAAGAATCTAATGAAGAACTGTACATCGAATATTCAGGCTAAATTACAATGGAATCCAATATGGCGTTTTGGAGAACAAGATTTTTCAAGAATTTTTGAAAATTTAATTATTAAAATTTCAGTTCTACAACTTTTTTTTTTAAATTTGGAAGAGATTCATACAAAAAAGATTCCTAAGAAGTTTGGTTGAAATTGGTCAAGTAGTTAAGGAGAAGAAGATTTTTAAAGATATTTCCAAAATTTAATTCAATTAAAATTGTCTTGCTGAATCTAATGTTAAGTGCAGTTTGTATTGATTGTTTGTCATCTGATGGATGTTTTTAAGACATTCACAATGGTATACATGATTCCAGGGTTTTATCTCCTTCTTTGGACGGGTCTGTAAAAAGGACCCGTTCCCAATGCAAAAAAGGGTAATTTTTTCCCAAAATCTGGAAAAAAATTCCCAATGCAAAAGTTATTCCTTCTTTTTGAATGAAAATTTAATTATTCCCTTTCATATGTTGAGAAAAAAGTATCCAGAGACAATCTCAAAGTCCCTTCAGTTGATTTCATATAGTTACAGGGATTTTTTTCCTTCTATAACTAGTACCGGTAAAAGGAACCTTTCCCAATGACTACAGGCTCTTCCCAATTTTAGCACATGCCGTTTCCCAATCTCCATATCTACCGTTCCCAATGATCTTATGGGCCGTTCCCAATGGCCAATTCATTTTAATTTGACTGGAAATATCTCAATAAATGCTTAATATTAATTGCCATTACATCCAAACACTGAGAACTTCCTTTTAGACAGATCCAAATTAAAAGTTCTAAGCAACAGATCACTTATAATATATAATAACTAGAAAAGATTGAGAACAAAGGAGCTTTAACTTCTAAAAGCGTTTTGTATTTACTTCCCATTTATTTAACCCTTTCCACAATGTAGTTTTGGAATAGTCAAAAATGAAAGGAACTCCCATGCAGACAACAAAATTAATGTTTCTCAGTGCTCTCAATAAGGACCAATATCAGGAAGTCTTGGACTTCCATGTCCAAATTTCAGGAATTTTTCTAGAAAATCAGGGATTTTTCAGCGCGTTTTCGCAATTTCGAATTATATGAAGTAGTGAAGGAAAAGAAGAAATAGTTAAAACAAACATATCTCTTTCTTTTTTCAATATCAGTTATATTGTATGCTCCAATTTGCAACTCTTCCCCTTGTGGCAATTCGGTTTAAGCTTGACCAGTCTTAAATTGTCATGTTGGCAGTCTGATTTTAACCCTTTCATGTAGTTACTTCATAATATCTGCAAGATATGACCTTAAGATAACCATATGAAATGGTCCAACATTCATGATACAAAGACTCCATTTCATGTGTATTGCCATAAAAATATTGATCTATGAGTTTCTTCTTTTTCACTCCATGTTTTCAAATATCAGGTCAATTTCACCCTGGCTAAAAAATGTTATCCCCATCGCCGGAAAATCGTATCCAATGTCAAAAGATATTCTCGCCAGTTTGGAAAAGGAGAAAAGATGAACATCCAGGTACGGTGAGGTACCGATTAAATTTTGAATCAAGTAGGAATCATGACGTTACTCGCTAGCTTTTATTATCTTCCTTTAATTAACTCCACCGGGATCCGTTTTCTCGCGATAAAAAGCACGAAACAAAGGTCTAGTTTATTCCACAATTTTTGCGCGCATTTATTTACCTGTAACATCGTACTTCAGCAACCGCCGTAAATACGGCGATCTTGACAATTGATTGCTAAAGTTTGGCTTTGAACAACTCCATGTTGAGTGAAATTTGTCGTAATGTTAAGAATTTAACTGGAGGAACTCGACCTGTCAATCAAGTTAAAACAATATCGAAAGTATACGCCCACTATATGTAATGTGCTATGCTCTATTGCACACGGCACTAGTAAACTACCCGAATCTTGTCTACTGTGTAAATTATTGATTTTTCCCATCGCTTTGTTATGTCATATGTGTTTGGATATCGATGGCAATTAAGGTAATTTAACAGTTGGCGCTATTTGTCGTGTCGCTTGCCGACATAATATATCGTAGGTAATGTTCAATAAAGCTGTAAATACAGTTTGAACTAACTTGAATTAGATATAGTTACGGCATTTTTAGCATAACCACAGATATGAAGGGGCTGGCAAATGCGACGGCGCTTGATAGCTGTTGATATTTTTCAGTCTGGTTATTGGGTAAATATCGATTTTTACCCTTTACATTTTTTTTTACAGACGTCCGAGTTCAAATTTTTGGAAGTCAGTAAAAAATATAAGACGTCTGACGGCCGTCCAACTTCGAAATTCCGGACGTTTTTTCGCGAAAATCGGACGTAATATACGTCGACGTCCGCTTATTGAGAGCACTGGTTTCTTAAAATGTAAGGCAGAATTTGTATATAACTACATCCAAAGTATTGAGAGAATTGGAGTGAATGCTAGATTTCAGCATATGTATAGATAATCATAAGTCTAAAAGCTCTACATAAATATGTTCACCAGTAGCTTTCTGTTAAACCTAGACCTTAGAATGGTTTGTTGTGCAGAATATATTCCCTAATGATAGATAAGATGCACTTAAAAGATTCCTTTTTCATTGATTTTGCAAATAAATCTTTTCCCAATTTGAAGATTTCGTGACACGTTTTTTCCCAATTCTGAAGATTTCGCGATGCGAAAAATTCCCAATTGTAGGGGTACAGGTACCTTTCCCAATTGTCCAGAAAAAACACTGAGTTAACTATACACAGGACTCAATTTTTGTTTGAGTCTGTGATAAAAATGTTTTCCCAATTTTTGACAAAACAACGCATTTTTCCCAATTTGCCTGGTTTCGGACCCGTTCCCAACACTACGAGAAAAAAGGCTGGATTCAGACTATGGATATTTTAGATGCACATATATAATTATATGTTATTATTCTGTTGTACTTGAATGGGCCCAAGCCACTTTGTAACTGAGTTAGCGACAATAAAATTTTTGTATTGTATTGTATCAATCTAATTAAAATTTCAGTTCTACATAGATCTTTTTTTATGAAGGAATTTGGAAGAGATTCGTGCAAGGAAGGTTTGTGTGAAGTTTGGTTGAAATTGGTCCAGTAGTTTTGAACAAAAAAGATTTTTTGAAAATTATTCGGAAATTTTATTCTGTTAACCCAATAAAAATTCAAGTTGAATTAACTTTTTTAAAGGAATTTGGAAGAGATTCATGCAAGAAAGATTCCTGTTAAGTTTTCTTGAAATTGGTCCAGTAGTTTTAGATTGAAGAAGATTTTTAAAGATTCCACAATAATTTAAATTAGTTTAATTATTTCAAATAAAATTTAAGTTCTCCACAGAATTTAATATTTTAAAGAAATTTGGAAGAGATTCATGCAAGGAAGGTTCCCCAAACCCATGAAGTTTGGTTGAAATTGGTCCAGTAGTTTTGGAGATGTTTGAAAATTGTTTACACACTGACAGACGTAAGCATGCACGCCAGGGCTTTTTCCAGGCATTTTGGGAAAGGGCCCCTAGCTCTAAATTGGGAAACTTTTATCGACAAATTGCCAAATTTGGGAAAAAACTTGTATATATATATAACTAGTAAGACTTTAATTACTTTAAACAAATGAGCTAAAACATATCCCAGAATCACAACTCTCACCATCAAGACAAAATCATGTTGAAAATTGAAATCCTGCATCTTTTTTTATTTTTTCTTCATTCTTTCCCAAACAAGACTTGGTTTTGACATCCATGTTTACATGGTAAAACATGGAGAGAGAATGCTGGTCAGTGATAAGCATTTTCTCCTCTGTGTTTTGAGCTATATCATTCACATTTGCTTTACATTTTTTAGTTACATTTATTTTGTTGTTTGCAACAGCTTTAGAATTAGTTCACTGTAAAAATTTGGTTGTCAGGGAAAGGGTTAAATATTTACTGAAACAGAAAGTACTAATGATCCACAGAACTGAAATAACCCCCCCTCCCATGTCATCTAACTTTTAGTTAGAAACTATAGAATAATTTTGTTTAAATTTAAAATCAGTTTTCAAGGATATTTAGCTGAAAAAATATGGATCTTTGATTGTATACAGCTTTAATTTTCCTCCTATCAACTTTGATTAACACTTTGTTGACATCGCGAAAACCCATGACATTAAGTTTTATATTACTATATCTGTTTTTCCCAAGAGCATCAAACAGTCTAAACAATAAAACATCAAATAGGTAACAAGATCTGACTGAATTACCGAAGAATTCTTTGGATTTCTTTGATATAGAGCCCTAATTAATTTACAATCTACGGAGATACGATCGGCGATTTACCTGAATGACTGCATAACACAATTGGGTATTTTTACACACGCATATTATGTAATTTATGACGTATGGCTACTTCAATTGATAGAATAAAGGGCTGTGGCCAATTAAATATTGGATTCTCAGCTATTAATCGGCATACAGTCCAGTTGTGAAACTCATTACTGTTCATGCAAGTACTTTCGATTGGGATTTTTTTTCTGATTTGGGAAAAAATTGAGGCCGTTTTGGTTTGGGAATGGGGCCGAATATCGGCCCCTACGGAATAGGCGAAAAAGCCCTGCACGCACAGACACAAGACAGACATAGAGCCATGACATAAGCCCCGCTGGCTTTCAGCCAGTGGGGGGTAAAAACTATTTGTTTGCCACTTGAGATAAGGAAATAGATCTAACATTTCAGACAAAATACATTATTTTTTTCAATATTTTTTTCTAAGGTGATAAGGGGACATGCCAGAGAAAAAAATAATTTCAGACAATTATTTCTATTCAAACAACTTTATTTCATATCGATTCATATTGTTGTACTAAGCACTTTGTCATCTTTTCCCTGAACATCCATGGTACGAACAGTTATTGGTACGAACTACGCCAAGAACGAACTTGGATAAACGGTATAAAACTACACAAAACTGATATTGTGGTATGATATTAGATCCTTGTAAATTATGTCAAGGTATGAACGCTATACTTGCCTTATATAGATCTTTAAAAAGGGAATTTCACAACATTTTCCCAAATTCCGTAATAAAATGGTAAGACACAATCAACTTTTGTTCAACATGAAGAGCTCTAGAATAGTGAAATCAAAAGAGTTTTCAGGTGAAGGATTTTCCTTTAAATTTTCTGTAAAAAATAAGATGAAATAAAAGCTTATTTCATAAAAGACTATTTTCATTTAGGCATACTTACTTTGTATTTTTTTGTTCACATTTGATTGCGTCTGATCTCGTATCACTGCGACTTCGCTTGGATACTTCAAAATGGATGAGTGCTATAATGAGCCAATCTTCTTCGCAGTTATCTACCCTGAATTGGGATTGTGTGGGCATTTTTTTTTTTTTTTTTTTTTTTTTTTTTAATAATGTGTAGGCCATCGTCGCTGTGTGGGGTTTGATAATGAGCAGTCCTTGCCTTTCTGACACATCACTACCAATAAAGAATTTTCATCTTTAGATGACCATACCTGTTTCAAAAATTCGAAAAACAAAGCAAATGGCCGGTTAGGAGTTTTGACTAGTATTGGTGATCTGTTTGGGGGTGGAGATAACGGCCACCAGTGCTTTCTCCTATTCCCAATTTGGCCACCAAATGGCGCCAATCCCAAGCTATGACTACCTCAAATGTGATGTAGCTTGCATTGAGTCAGACTATATTCAACTCCATCTCTGCACATAGATACCACCAATGTTTCATTCTTCATTTATTATTATTTTCCTAGCACTGATTTGAAATGTGTACATGTTAGTTTTCAGACTAGCATTGTAGCGGCGGATCCAAAAAGGGTTTGGGGGGTTCAAACGACCCCCTCTGTCCATAGCCTGATTGATTAAGTAATACTAGGAAAACGAGCACCAACCCCATAGTGGCAGATCCAGGGGGGGGGTTCGGGGGGTTCAAACGAACCCCCCTCTGTATCCTTATTCTTTCATTTTCATGCAGAAATTCAGTCAAAAATGTGTTATACTTGTAAAACGAACCCCTTTTTTGTAAAACGAACCCCCTCAAAGAAATCCTGGATCCGCTGCTGCCCCAACTATTTGTATGTTCGAACCCCCTTGACAGAAATCCTGGATCCGCCAAGTGCTGCGTTGGATACCCTTACCACTCAGATTACTTTACTAAAGGTTCTGATCAGGGTCTTCACTATTGGTCCAGACTGTTAAATCTGGGAATGAAAAATAAATGAATAAATTTTCACCGTTACGCATTATATGGACGACAGCAATAGTTTTATCATGATAGTTTGGAATAGTTTCTTGGCACTTTCCCAAACAAGACCTGGTTTTGACACCCCTAGTAGGCATGACAAGTCCGTGATGGCATTGTGTGTATTTAGAACTGAATGAATAACGGTGATTATCAAAAATAAAATCGGGATTATTTGGAAAATCTTTTAAGATTTTGGTAGATTTAGGAGGATTTGACTATATCTGTGAGTTTCGTGCTGCATGTCTCTGGTAATATGAAAATAAGGCAAGGCCTCTGACCGGTGTCAAAATATATTTTGCTGTCATTTTCATTCATATCCTACATTTGTGTTTCATTAATGATAATCTGGTAGTAGGCCTAAGAGACAGATTAAGTAAAAGAATGGCCAATAGATCTACATGAGAATTGTAGATTTTGATTTGGTAAGAACAGTCGCTTAGTGCTGTATGCCCCAAGTCATATTATACTTGGCCAAATTCAAAGAAAATGCCTTAAAATTCCGTTTCAATTCAAGTCTTAGCCTTCAGCAATGGGGAAAACTGTCAAAGAAAGTTATTGTATTTGAAAGGGTTTATTTATGATTGACGTGCAATCTTCTTGGACTCAGCCTCTTTTTCTAAAGAAAAAAAATATATCTCAGCTTTTCAACGTTTCATTCGGTCATTCATGACTCATTAAACCAATTTTGTCGTCCGTGACTTCTTCAGCACTTTCAAAAAACAAGACATGGTTTTGTTGTCCCTTATAAAAGAAAAAAAAAAGAAAGATTTCCAGACAAAAGAAGTAATTCATGAAAATCAGCAATTTCTTCTTTATGTTGAATATTGTCTGTGCTAGCAGTAAAACAATGATTATGTAGTAAAAGAAAGTGTTTCCGTTTTATCTTGAAAAGGCAATTCGCCGAAATATTGAGTCGCGAGTGATTTTATAGTGTTTTTATTACATTCCCTGTGGAATAATTTTGTGAAATTGAATAAATTAAATTTGTTGAAAATTTGATGAAAAAATGGTTTATTAGATGTCAAATTATTACCAAAAAAGTAAGTGTTGCGTTAGAAGTGTCTTTAAGTGTGTGTACGCCTTACATGTACCTTTATAAATAAGTCTCCTGGCATCGTATTCCACTCGGCCACGTACAGACAGTGATATGCTCTTTTGGTATTATGTTGCTATGGTCAATGATGATCGACTACGCACCGGAAGCTATTTTCATACAGAAATTGTTTCAAAGGGTGTATATAAAATTTGGGAGCGACCAGCTTCTAACACTGGACACTCACAGTCAAGTAGAAAGTGGTCTCGTCTGCACAGCGACATAGTTGACATGTTGGGTCTACTAGATTCTGGTTATTTAACCCATACCAAACGACAATATTAAGGTTGTCCCAAATTCAGAGATGACGCAGACGACAATTTCAAATGAATGGAATTAACATTTTTGTTGTCTTTTTGGGTAGAAAACATTGTGGTAAATGAAGAAATTGCTTGTCACAAGCAATTTCTTCATTTACCACGATGTTTTCCAAAGCCACTATCTTGTGGCGAATCAAAAAGAGTCATTGTGTGGTAATGGGTTAATGTAGCTCTATTGGTCTGTAAAATGTGGGTACAGGTAAGCAGTTTACGTCTTCAAATGGGACATTCTTGATACCTTTAATGAGTAGGGCCTGTTGACATGGAATTCGAATAATTGGGTGAACCTTCCCAGGCAAATAGGAACAGTTCATATTCTTAAGAGAAGAATAGAGTCCGGATATATTCTCACTTGGCTTCAACAGCATTGCGTGTTACAGTTTTTCCATGTTACATCAGTGTAAATATCTGACCATCTTTTAAAAATCGTTGCCACGATAGATCTAGTCATTCTTTGAAAATCGAGTTTGTACTGCTCAACAATCAAATTTGATCATACAGCGTTTGATAATTTATCTATTATTACTCTGCCAATTCCTACAGTCCAATCGAAGTCGCCCTCGTTGCTGAAAAATTGCCTTACAGTCTATTTTTCTAGGAATAATCCAGTCTATAAACAGCATGGCGGCCTTGAGAGAGTTTCGGCGAAGTTTTGACCCCAAAAAGTTGCAATTCCTTGTCACCGTGCGATCATGCTCCCAACAACAAGTGACAACAGAAAGTCTAAACAACCCTCATTCAAAAGACTTGATAGTTGAAGATGACGACTCACATTATCCGCCTGTTATACCGAAAATACCACCGGGCAACTGGGGAGATTTGGACAGAAAGATAGCCTGGCACTGGTACAATAGAAAACAGGAAATTTCTGAACTGAAAACTGTGCAACAGAAACTGCACTACTTATGTCAACATAAGCTATCAACATGGATCTTCCATCCTGCGGCCAGAGTTCCACGTTTATTCAACTACCAGTGTGACAAGACCAAGACTTATTCTGTGCTTGAATCACCGAATGCTATTGACAAGTTAGCCATTCTGCCTGAACTCTATAAAGATTTCAAGCTCGATAAAACTGCAGTGGAAGAATGTAAACAATTATTAGAAAATTACATCGAATCTAATGACTTTGTTTCAAGGTCAAAATTTACCAAAAGAATTGCTTCACTCAAAACTCGACTTACAAGTAAATTCACGCCTGAGGTTGATAATGAACTATCACATGTGAAGACTAAAGAGCTATTGATGATGCTGATAAGCTGTTTAAGCGGACATTACAAACATGTCCAGGAATGTACTATGGAGGAGAATGTTCGCGTAGCGGCGACATGGTACCGCCATGGAGTAGAGCGAGTTTTGAATACAGACCCATTTACTTCGAAGATTAATAAATTACCTCCTAATTTCATCAGACAGAATAATGCTGTATTTTTTGGTGAACATGTTGTTAATTTCCAAATCAGAAAGAAAGATCCTCTGCCACAGGTACTTTTAACATGTACCCTTTCCCAAACAACAAAATTTTAGGGTGGTCAACTTGCTGCATGCTGCAGATGACAAAATGGATGTTTATAAAGTACTGAGCTGGTTGGGTCACATGATGAAATACAGAGACTGTTCTAAGGGCAATTTGGGCGAAATATTACCCAAAATAAATTCATCTCACCCTGTCCAGGGCTCGAATTTCCACTAGCACACTGGCAAGGTTCGACACTAAGGGGAGTCCGCAAGTCCGAGACTCCCTAAAAATTGGTGGGACTCCCTGATTTTGCAACTTAGGGAGTCTGGCTGACTCCTTAAAAATTCTGCCGAAGAATTATAAGCAAAATGATAAGTAAGCTGGTAGCTCTAGATAACAGGATCTAGTATCCTGAAATTATGTTTAGTATTCTATGCAGACACCAGAATGGCATTGACTAGTTAACATGCATGCAACATAAAATATTTGCTTCTTTTTCGGACTCCTTTATTTTCCACTTGACTCCCCAAGTTCTCTTGATGGGAGTCCAGCGGACTCCTTGGTTGGGAAAGTTAGTGTCTAACCCTGACTGGCAGTTTGCTAGTTAAGATTTAGAATTGCTAGTGATTCTATCTGACAATAGATTTTTTTGACAAGTGGAAAAAATATTTCCCCATAAGTTTTGTCTATGCAGTCTGAAAAGGCTTACAAGACAACTTGAACTTCCAAATACTGACTAACTGAAGTAGTTTTTGGACACATCATTTAAAGGAACAATTGTATTATGCACCATATTATCATTATTGTGCTTTTATTTTCTGGAAATGAAAATCTTTTTAATACACAAAACCAGATTGGGAGTGAAATTGCTTTTTAGCTCCACTGGCCTTCAGGCCAGCGGGCTATTGTCATGGCGCTGTGTCCGTCGTCGTCCGTCCGTCCGGTCATCAAAATGGAAGGGTTACTGGTTAAAGCATTTGTCTCTCAGAGGTCAATTAGCCCATTACCAAATGACAACATTTTGGGTTGGCCCAAATTCAAAGAAGTTGCAGAGTACAATTAAAATGAATGATGTTTTACAGCATTTTTTTTCGAGTCACTGTGTAGTAATGGGTTAAGGGTGTACGTAGAAGTGCACAGTGTGTTCCTAAATAAATAAGTGGGTCATAGTGAAGTGTTAACCCATAATAGTCTAGGAGGTAGATGAGGTTTAATTGCGGTAAAAGCACCATACAACTTTTAGACTGATTCTTGTAGCAAATTGTCTCAGGAGTTCGGAAATGCGCGTCTGACGCGCATCCGCCTAGATATAAGGGGAGAAAATTGAGGTTAAAGTTGTCTGCCCTTGGATTTTTAAGCCAAAAAATGGAATCTTACTAAGCATTTCTTTCAAGGCATTGATTTATTACAAATGGTTTAAAATTGGTAAATATATGCACATATCATATCCACACATATTTTGATGATGTTTAATGAATGTTTTTATCCATAAAAATCCAAGATGGCCGCCAGAATGTCTATTTTTAGTAACAAAAAGGTGATTTTTTTTAAAATAAGATTTTTTGGGGGATGCATATACGCTGATTTGAAATTTTATGCATGTATTTAATAAATATAAACTAGGAAATTGTCTCAGGAGTTCGGAAATACGCGTCTGACGCGCATCCGCCTAAAAATAAGGGGAAAAAATTGAGGTCAAAGTTGTCTGACCTTTGATTTTAAGCCAAAATGGAAATCTTACAAGGCATGACTTTTAAGACATTGGTTCATTACAAATGGTTTTTAATTGGCAAATATATGCGCAATTCATCTCCATACATATTTTAAAGATGATTTATGAAAGTTTTTGATCCATAAAAATCCAAGATGGCCGCCAGAATGTCTATTTTTAGTAACAAAAGGGTCTTTTTTTAAATAAGCTTTTTTTCTGGGATGTATGTATGTTGATATGAATTTTATGCACGTATTTAATAAAAATAAACCAATTGGAACTTAGAAAATTAGGATAAATAAGTTTTGGATACTATTTGAAATGAATTTTTATGCTTAAATTGCATTTTCATATCCTGAGAATTTTGCGAAAAGAGTTTCAGTGCATATCTGTTAGGGTATTGATTCATTCCAAATGGTTTTAATTGGCAAATATATGCATAATTCATCTCCATACATATTTTAATGATGTTAATGAAAGTTTTTGATCCATAAAAATCCAAGATGGCCGCCAAAATGTCTATTTTTAGTATCAAAAAGGTGGTTTTTTAAATAAGATTTTTTTCTGGACGCACTTATATTATATCTATGCTAATATGAATCTTTAAGAATATTCATGTATTTGATAAATATTAACTTATTGGAACAAAGAAAAGTAGGGAAAATGAGTTTTGGATAGTATTCTTAACTAATTTTTAAGCTCAAACTATATTTTCATAATCCTGAGAATTTTGCGAAAAGCTTTTCGATCCGTAGATTAAATTTTCAAACAGATTTATTCTTTTCAATATGCATGTGTATTATACATTGAATATGCATTACGCATAATCAATTAATACGGACAAATATAACCACCCGAAAAAAATTCTAAAACCAATATGGATTACAAGATGGTGGCCATTTTGGTTAATTTAGAATTACATGATGAATTCTGTTGTAGAAATGGGCTCATAGGAAGTTTTCCTGATCATACAAAATGGCTTTTTGATTCAAGTCTGCATATTATTGCTCCATATCTGGCTGAATCACAATCATGAATTAATTACATGTTACAAATTTGAAAAGCAATGAATTGGATCGAATTCTGTTTTTGTTACACAGAAACTTAGTACCTTTTCCAGGATGTGGCCCTTGTAAAGTTTTAAAATGTACGAGTTTCGTACACTGTATCCTATAGCATTTATGATAATTATTATATCTTTCTGTTTCCAGATACACAAAATAATTGATATAATGCTTCAAAATTTAAAGACAAAAAGGAGGCCAACATGTCAAGGAATTGTACTTTATATATAGGCCAAAACTTCTGGCCTGGAGAAGTGAAACCATTTTAACGAAAATACCTGGTTAAAAGCACAAACATGTGCGTCTGTTAGACTGTCTAGAGGTAGCTCCTCCAAATATGCCTCGATTATTCTCCCAGACTTGTTTGATGATACCACGGTATATAATATCAGTTGCTACAGCAACTTCACTGCCATAAGGGATTCTACAGAGCAACAGAACACTATTTTGTGCCAGAGAAAGATAGTCCTTCTAGTTTTGATTTTGAGCACAACTCAATTATTGAGACAACCTACTACTTAGGAGGTTTAGTCTTAAAGCATCCCTATTATTTAACCCTTTCCTAAATGACAAAATTGTAGGGTGGTTAGGGTCTAGCAATCTTAAACTGTAAGGGTACCCTTTGACCATGTGTAAAGCACATTGAAGAATCTAATTAAATTTCCCGTGGGCTCTGCTTGGCATTTAGCAAGGGCTTAAACTGTTACAGGTTCAGGCAGATCCTTGAGGTCTTTCTCTAAATCCTTCACTAAACCTCTCAAGCAGTAAATCAGGGCAACACTTACTGATTTTGTTCTCCAAGACTGCTAACCTGTATTTGTTGAGCTTCATCTTCCAAGAAGCTGATGTTAAGTTTGTGAAGGAATGCAAAGAATTCAGCTCCATCACACTCTACTACTGATTCCTGAATGAGATTCTTTAGTAAATTAAAATTATGATCATCAGCTGAAGGTGCTTTTTCCATTAGATAGGCTTCCTCAACCAGACCCTTGCCATGATGCAGGTTTCCTTGCAGATTTGGTGATCATTGACTTCTTTTGCTATCATGCCAATGCCACTGGTTTTTGCTAATAGTTTTTATCATCTTTTCTCACACCTACGGTAATTCATATATAATGACATTTGCTGCATCTTCAGTTTCACATTTCCCCGGATATTCCTTTTTGAACTGGCTTTTCGATTTCGCAGGACAGTCACAAAATACACAGGTTGCAGGGAATATACTAGATGTACTCCATGGACCAGCTTTCCCTTGCTCATTAGAGCAAATTGTGTATGATTTCGACTCATCTACAGTATAAGGTTGTCCTGTAGAACCCCTTATGGCAGTGAAGTTGCTGTAACAACTGATGTGATATCCCATGGTATCATCAAACAAGTCTGGGAATTGAGAAACGAGACATGCTCAGAGGAACTACAGGCTGTCAACCAAGTCTTCTTAAAAAAGGAGTTGTAATAGGAATATTTTCCAAGGAGCTTTTAGCCCATTTTTAGTTAAAATATAGGAGTTTAAGTAAAGCATTTTTGTCTCAAACATTCACAGGGGTTTCCATGCTATTATTGAAAGTGGCGCAGCATTGAAAATGCTGATTCAAACCACAGGCGTCCGTAATTTGAGCCTTGGTACCATTTAGACTATTCTTTATGTGATAAAGAATAGTCTAGATGGTGCCAAGGCTCAAATTACGGACGCCTGTGATTCAAACAAGCGCAAAAGCTACAAGTGGGGAAGAGCACATGAAAGACAACGTCTCTGAAGAAAGGGGGATGAATGTTCTCCCCCAAGAAAATTTTGACATTAGAATCAATTTGCATGCGCTCTGGGAGGCCCATTTCGGCTTTAATTCTCATTAAAGATATATACAATACATTAATCCAAAGAAATATTACAGCCATGGCCATAATTCCACTGACAGCTTTGTGTTATACCCACAATTCTTACCCAGTCTAGTTTGCATTTGTGTTTAATCTAGACAAGAAAGTCGAGATGGCCATATATCGCACAACACTGAGGTTTAGAGGAGATTGTATGTATCAGATACCTGCTGCCTCATCCCAGACCAACAACTTCCAGCAAATCTTCATTTCAGGCAAACATTTGTCAGAAGATTGTACAAGATTTCATTCTTGCCCTCCACATGTAATACAATATCCAATAACAAAGGGCCAGTTTACATTGCAGCACAAAAAATTCAAGTATTTTGATAGAAGACCATAAGACAATTATACGAACCAAATTTCAAAGCTGTAGGTCAAACATAGGGAGTAGAAGATTGTCAAGGATTTGCTCCCCTGTCTCCACCTAGAATATGATATTTCACAACATAGGACCCAATTTAATTGTACCGCAATAATTAAAAGCATTTTGGCTGAGGGCTTTTAGACAATTCAGGAGTAAAAATAAGCCAAAATATTTTGTCTCATTATGTAATCTAATACTAACTACACAGGGCCAATCTTCATTATAACATAATGATTTTAAGTTCTTTAGGGGATGCTATAAGACAACTCCATGGAGGAAATTTCAAAGCCCTAGGTGAAACGATTTAAGTGTAGTAGATTGTACAGGATTTCCTTCTATGTCTATATGAAGTTTGATACAGGTCCCACAACATTATGGTTAAGTTTCATTGTACCACAATCACTTGAAACATTTTCGTAGAGGGGCTTCATACAATGAGATTCTACATACAAAAATTCAAAACTCTATGCCTTATGGTATGGGTAGAGAGTATTTTTTTACTTGTGAACGGACAGGCGGACTACGGATGGCGAGTGATCACGATACCTCACCCTCAGCACTTTATGCTAAGTTGAGCTAATAAAGTAATCACTTCAGATCCACAGCATCACAATCCAGAAAGTAGGCTACTATATGTAGCATATCATGATTCTCATCATCTGTATTGACACCTTAAAGGTACGTGTCCTATTCAATAACCTTGTAGGTAACCAAATCAAAAATGATGAACACACGAAAACACCAGAACGTTAATTATACGGTATGTTAATGCTATAATAGAAGACAGAAATTCTCTTACCTGAAAATTAAAGAAACAAATAGCATCTTATCATTCATCGACAATAATTGTACCAAAAAATGTAGGAAATGTTTTCAAAATATAGGAGAATTGCACAAAGGACTATATGAAGTACATAAAAATAAATGAGTTGTGCCCAAACTTTAGGGGTTTTAGAGGAAAAAAGGAATTGGTTGACAGCCTGAAACTGGCTTTGGACTGTCTAAGTGACACACATGTTTAGGCTTTTGATCAGGTATTTTCATCAAAAGATTTCACTTCCCAAGGTCATAATTTTGGACAAGATGTAAAGTATTGTTCCTTGACATGTTGACCTCCTTTAATGTCTTTCAAAGTTTACAGCATTATATCAGTTAACGTGTGTACCTGGGAAACAGAAAGAAATATTGTTATAAAGGTTATAGGATATATTGTACAATTCAAAACTTTATAACGGCCACATCCTGGAAAAGGTTAAATACCAAGGTTCTGTGTAACAAATCGTCGGTGTAGATGCAAAACCTTGTATGTCGATTCTTGCGATTTTCAAAGTACAAACTTGTGTGTCCAGTGAAGACAATTCTTGTAGGTTTTGAGATATATTTACTGATCAGTATAAATGACACATTATTGGTAAACAAATTTCAAGAAAAACATTTCAGTTTGGGAAAAGTTATTGTACTTTTTTCCCTCCCCATTAAAATTTTCCAAAATCGAGATACGTGGTTTTGCATTTACAACGACGAAAAACAGAATTCTATCGGATTCATTGCTATGAAGATATAACATGCAGACCTGCATCAACAAAATGCGATTTTGTATGATTAGGAAAACTTCCCGTGAGTAAGCCCATTTATACAACAGAATTCATAAAATGGTGGCCATCTTGGCATTCATGTTGGCTTTACATAATTCTTGATGGTTATAAGTATTCGTACTAAGCTAGTGAGTATGTGAAATGCATATACAATGTAAAATACACATGTATATTGAAAGAACAACTGTGTTTGTAAATGTGTTTAATTTGTGACTCGGAAAAACTTTTGGCAAAATCCTAAGGATTATGTAAATGCAATTTCAGCTTAAAACTTTGTTTATAACACTATCCGAAACTTATTTTCCTACTATCCAAAACTTATTTTCCTTTCTTTTCTATGTTACAAAAGTCAATACATTCATAAAAATTCATATTAGCATTCATATATATATGCGTCTCAGCAAAAAATCTTATTAAAAAGACCTTTTTGTTACTAAAAATAGATATTATGGCGGCCATCTTGGATTTTCTGGATCAAAAACTTTCATTAAACATCATTGAAATATGAATGGCGATGAATTATGCATATTTTCGCAATTAAATGCCAGTAGTAATAATTCAATGCCTTAAAAGGAATGCATCGAAACGCTCTTCGTAAAATTCTCAGGCTGGTAAAATGCAATTTAAGCTTTAAAATTCGTTTCAAATACTATCCAAAACTTATTTTTCCGAATTTTCTAAGTTCCAATTGGTTAATATTTATTAAATACGTGCATAAAAATTCATATCAACATAGTACATGCTTCCCAGAAAAAAAAACTAATTAAAAATGCCCTTTTGTTACTAAAAATAGACATTCTGGCGGCCATCTTGGATTTTTGTGGATCAAAAACATTCATTAAACACCATTAAAATATGTATGGAGATGAATTGTGAATATATTTCCCAATTCAAAACCATTTGTAATAAATCATTGCTTTAAAAGAAATGCCTAGTAGGATTTCCATTTTGGCTTAAAATCCAAGGGCAGACAACTTTAACCTCAATTTTCTCCCCTTATATCAAGGCGGATGCGCGTCAGACGCGCATTTCCGAACTCCTGAGATAATTCCTAGTTTATATTTATTAAATACATGCATACAATTTCAAATCAGGGAAAATGCATCCCCACAAAAATCTTATTTTGAAGAAAAACACCATTTTGTTACTAAAAATAGACATTCTGGCGGCCATCTTGGATTTTTATGGATAAAAAACATTCATTAAACATCATTAAAATATGTTTGGAGATGATATGTGCATATATTTACCAATTTTAAACCATTTGTAATAAATCAATGCCTTGAAAGAAATGCCTAGTAAGATTCCATTTTTGGCTAAAAAATCCAAGGGCAGACAACTTTAACCTCAATTTTCTCCCCTTATATCTAGGCGGATGCGCGTCAGACGCGCATTTCCGAACTCCTGAGACAATTTGCTACAAGAATCAGTCTAAAAGTTGTATGGTGCTTTTACCGCAATTAAACCTCATCTACCTCCTAGACTATAAGCAGATGACATATTTTTAGGCTGGGTAAATTCAAAGACCTTAAAAGTGAATGGAATTTTACCCTTTCCCAAATGGCAAAACATTTATTAGAAATGTGGTATATTTAGGAAGATCTACAGTTTGTAAGTAAATTTAGATTTATTTGGCACAAGGAAGATTTTCATTACTAGTATCGTCCTAAGCTGGAATTATCTCCCAATTCATTTAACCCTTTCCGAAATTGCAATTATCTGGTTAGAAACATAGGATATTAAGGAGTGATTGAAAAAATAAATTTAGATCTGTTTGGAAGAAGAAAAATGTTCATTGCCAATAAGCCTAATATGGACCTAAGCTGGAGTTTCCTTCAACCCTTTCCCAAATAGCAAGCATTTAGATTTACATTCTTCTTGCTCTAAGAACCACAGGTATTGAACATTCTAATCAAAATTTGGATTAAATATTACATGAAGCTCAGGCCTGTGGAGCGACTCAAGACCTTCAGGTGTTTCTAGTTTATGAAAATTCTAGCCCTGCTGTCTTAAACTAAAAGAGAAAATATTTTACTTGTATTTAGAGTGAAACATCTAGTTTTCTGTAAAGAAAATGCATTAAGACAATTTAAGCTCCGAAATTGTTTGGGAAAGGGTTAAGCTGTTGGTAACTTTTATTAGTTTTACTTTACTGTGGTTGTATGGGCATCACAGTAGCGGATCCAGAGGGGGTTCGGGGTTCAAACAAACTCCCATCTGTAGCCAGATTATTTCGGTTCGGGGGTTCAAACAACCCCCCCCATCTGTAGCCAGATTATAAATTTCATTTTCATGCAGAAATTCAGTCAAAATTTTGTATACTAGGAAAACAAATAAAATTGGGTGATTATTCAGCTTTGGACATCATGTAACCACTGGGAAGAAATTAAGTTGTGGATTAGTATACAGTACTCCATGATTCTTTGTTTTATTCATTTCAGTTTGTGAGTCTAACAGATCATCTACTAGACAGTGTGTCATACCCTAGTGTACCATATAAACCTGTGTATTTGGGTCAGTTCAGGAATAGCATCAGATTAGGATTTGATCCAGGTAGTATTTTGAGCATCCGATCCTTTTCCCTCTCAACAACTGATTTTGACTTCCTTAACCCTTTCCCAAACAAGACAGGCTGGTTTTGATGTCCCTAAATAGAAAAGGCTTGGGAAAATATTGAAACAAAAGAAGAAACTGCTGATTACCAGCAGTTTCTCCTTTTGTCTCTTATATTTTCTATGTCATATTTTACACTAATTCTATCTTTAATAACTTCCATATTGTCATTTATGGCATTTTTTGAAGTGGATCGCTGTAAAAATTTGCTGTTTGGGAAAGGGTTAATAAAAACAGCTTTTAACCCTTTCCCAAATGACAAAAAATTAGGGTGATCCAATTTGAAAGCTGCTGCAGACGACCATATGGATGCTAATGAAGGTTGGATTTGTGTACAATTTAGCTCAGAAAATATTTAGACAAATGGAGTAACTGCTGATTATCAGCAGTTTCTTCTTTTGTTTCAATATTTTCCCAAGCCTTTTCTAATAGGGACGTCAAAAGCAGGTCTTGTTTGGGAAAGGGTTAAACTTGGGGAAAATTTTGGGCAAAAGATGCTCTAGGAAAGCACACTGAAACCTGTATCGCATTGGACAGTATGCATTAACTTTATACATGTAATTCATGAGGACTAATTACTTAAGACTAATTACTAGTACAATGGAAGTTGTGTAACCTATAAGTAAGGATATCTTACTACTTATTTGGAAACTCTATTTTAGATAAATAGCCTTTTTTCAGAATCAAGGGAAGTAAGCCAAAAGTTGAAGAAATGTTTATTTTCATTGCTATGTTTCAGGTGTAAAGTTAACATGCTAGTTAATGAAATGACCATGCTTCTATTATTCTGAAACCTATTTTCAAGCGATTCATGAGAAATATCATCAAAATCATTATTTGTTCAAGAAGTTGTACTTTACATGTTGATTAATCAAGTTTTGTTGTTGCTGTACATTATAGCTTTCCCAATTTTATTCCAGGTTTCAACATTGGGGACCCAAATGAATTCATTCATGTGAATGTGGTGTTATTGAATGAGCGACATTTGAGTCACACATTGAAGATGTATGGTGAGGACTCATACATAGATGCCCTGTTTGGCTATGCCATGTCTACGGGATTCCTGTCTGCTGTCGCTCAGGCTCACTTCCAGGGTAAATAGTTTTACAGAGCTACTGATAAGGAGTGAAGGCTTTTCAAAATTTCATATTTCATTTATGCTACGGTCACAAATCACTAAATGCCACCGCCCGGCGTGATAACTGCCACTTTTTGTATAAATTCGGCCGGCGGCAGCCCTGCGGCCGCCCTGTGGCAGGCAACATCGGCAGGCAGCAGTTGGCATTTAGGACGCCGCTAGGTGGCAGTTACAATTTTAACAAAAAGTTAAAATTCTAACTGCCACCGCCCGATTTTTTTCAATTTTGCAAGTCGCCCTGCCACCGGTCGGGTGCATTTCGAAGTCGCGCGGTGGCTGTCAAGTGGCAGGCGGGCCGCAGCGCGATTTTTACTCGGTCTTGGTGCTTGAAGGTCTTCGAAAATCGTAACTGCCACTTTCCTTCACCCGGCCTGCCGCCGTTATGCCATTGGCATGCCACCGTCCGATTTCTAAATATCTGCCGGTGGCAGGGTGGAGATCGAAAGGCAGCAGGAAAGCGGCAGTTTGTATTGGAAGGTGGCAGGACGGCGATCTACCGAGTGCAGACTCGGACCCTGAATATAAATTCATCCTCCATATCCTCGTCCTCACTGCTGTTACTGTGTTCGTGGGGATCTTGTCTAGGGCGCTTTTGGGCTGGCGCCTTGCTTTTACCCTTTCCGTTGCATTTATTAGGCGTCATTTTCACAACTCCTACTGTAGGCTTTAGCTATTTTGAGAACAATATTAACTTTTTTGAGCAGTCAATATTTTAAATTCCTCGGAAACAAGCCTGCCGCCGTCAGATTATCGGGCGGGCGCCGGGCGGTGGCAGTAAGAACGCGCGATTGCCGGCCGGTGGCACGTGAAATATTGAAGGTCGCTCGGCGGTGGCAGTTTAAAGCTGACAGTGGCAGGCCTGCCACCCGCCTGTCACCTGACTGCCACTGGCCGACATCCTGATGACGACACGCGCACCTTGTACCTTTGAAACAGCCTGCCGCCGTCAGGCGGCATTTTAGTGGCAGTTATTTATGACCACTCGCAGCGATTCGTTAAAAAATCGCCCGGTGGCATTCGAGTTTAGAAATTCGCCGAAGTAAAAAAAATCGTGCGGTGGCAGTTTCACATTTAGTGATTTGTGACCGTAGCATTATTTACTATATTTCCATATTTATTATTATTTGTAAATTATGATTATATCATTATTATATTATTATTATATTATTGTTATATTATTATTCATTATAACTCCATATTTCATTTATTGTTCATCAAACCCTATGTTGTGCGTACTCATTGGAATTGTCTCTTCGAGACAATTCAAATGAGTACCCACAACATAGGGTTTGGTGTGGAAAGGAGAAATTTAGAATGTTTTTACATGTACTTATCTGTAGCTATGAGTTTAAGATAAGGGGTCATATATTGTTTTACTTGTGTCTGTCTGTCTGTCTACCTGTGTGTCTTAAAACTCAACACTAGTCATTTCGATGGCGTTCATGTTTCACAAACACATCTTGTTGCTGATTTTCCTGTATGACGTCCCAGGTTTGATCCCTGCCTGTGGAAAACAACCTTTTTGATATTTGTCTTTCACCAATGGTTGTATATTTTCCAGGGTAAATATTTTTCACAGCTACTGTTATTAAAGTGACATTTCAGAAATTTTCGTCATAAATTTTACTTTTATTCTTATCTGAAAGAGCATATTTCCTTATGAAAATCCTGAAAATTTCGAGCCAAAATATTGCGCCGTTTACGAGAAATTTATATTTTTGTGTTAAAATTGAATAAATTGTTGTGGACAACAGTTCGGATTTATATGCAATTTATCGATTATGTCTCAACTTTAAATGCGTGTTTCTCGCTTATTGGCAACAACTTCAAACAACTAATAGTATTTATACTCATTAGAATTACCAATCTTGACATCAAGACATACTTTAAAAAATTGAAATTGGAATGAAATGTCCCTTTAAAGAGAGGTGAAGGCATTTCAATATGCAATTCATCATTTATTTTTCATCAAACCCTATATTGTGGGGTACTCATTGGAATTGTCTCATTTTGACATTATCTTCTGCAACATCTTTGAATTTGGGCAGGTCAAAATTTTGTCGTTCGGTAATGGGTTAATTACACTTATTTGAATTAATTTCGGCTGCAGACAAAAAGAAGTTGTTGAACATCCATAATTGTAATTGTCACGGTGTATAATCACGTGACTCAGAATTTCTGATAATCGTCAATCTCTTTTTTAATACTTTACCAATTTGAATTCGGTTTGAAACAGAGAATGTGGGAAAATGCCAGGAATATGCTGGACGTGTTGGATTTTTGAAAAATCAACTGATAAAAAAGTTATTGAAGATAAACCAAAATTTTGGTTTATCTTCAATAATTTTTTTATCAGTTGATATAAATTTAAAAAATCAGCCATGTCCATCTAATGCGTGACGTCTGTCCTCATACTCTGCTTCAAACCGAATTCAAATTGGTCCAGTATTAACAAAATTATTGAAAATTTTCTGAAATTGTTGCATCACTTGATTATCCACTGTGATTGTATTGATATCTAGCATTTTCTCGTTTTACCTCAATATTTTTTATGATATATAAAAGTTTACGCTGTGGATATTTATTATTGCCATCTGCAACATCTTTCAAATTGGAGCAGTATAAAATTTTACCTTTTTGGAAACACTTTTGTTTTATCATTCATTTTTTCAACAATTTGTAGGTTTCAACATGTATGAAGATTTAACTTACCCTGTGACAACGCAGACAATTCTGACGGACGGTCACAAGTTTATGTTTTCTGCGTACCAACTCAACACGCTGGAGTTGTGGAAGGACGACCTCGCCCAGCGGCTGCATAACGTGTGCTGGGTCTCACAACCACAGAACCTCTGGAACGAGCGAGATGTTGCGGAGGAAGGGACGTCGAGTAGCGCAACCAAAGCAGTGATTGACGATAAAATCTTTGAAACCTTGTTAAAGTTCCTTAACCTTACTCCAACTAAGGTTGAAAATGGCCGACCAAATTTACATGAGGGTTCAAAGCCTAAGGTTGATAGTATTATCATACCTAGAGGAAACGAGCATAAAGCGCTGACAAAACACTTTCAAAGTATAAAATATGTAGAGAATGGGTTTAAAATCCTCAACGACTATACAAAGTTGAAAAAAGAATAGAAAGGTCTATTAACCCTTTCCCAAATGGCAAAAATTCGGACTTTTCCAAGTTGAGAACTGCTACAGAAGTCAAAAAGGATGCTGATGGAGATTTTTGTGCAATATAGCCCAGAAAATATTGAGGCAAAAGGAGTAAATGCTGTTATCAGCATTTTCTTCTTTTGCCTCAATGTTTTCCCAAGCCTTCTTTATTAGGGACGTCAAAACCTTGTCTTCTTTGGGAAAAGATTAGATGGATATACTTAAGCTGGAAACAAATTGAAAATTCCAAACTGTTTCCCATTTAAAGGTTGTAATGACATGAAACAAGACGGAGTGAAGATCTAGTGAAAAATTGTCCTTTTATGGTATTCAAGGCAAGGGATATTTTTATTTTGATAATACAGTGTCAATTGCTATTCTGTAATTGCAAAGAACTTATAGGACAAATAAGACACATGTAGTAGTGGCCAAAATAATGTTTTGGGGCAAATTGAAATTATCAGTGATTTTGTATATGTACAGTAAACATTAATTTACAAGTTTCCCACTTATTTTTATCGAATTTTATCTACAAGTCCAAAATAAGGATCTTAGAATTAAAGGGGGAATAACACTTAACATCTTGCAAATTTTCCAAGAACTTCGTACAAAAGAATAAATATATATTATTAAAATATGGTCTTTAAATTGCATATATGCCAAATCTTAGCTTTCTACCTTGTGTATTGGCTTAGATGTCGACGGATTTAAAACCCCATGATTTTTTGTCCCGGGGATAATATTTACAATAATGGAACATATGGGGTTTTAAATCCGTCGACATCCTAGCCAATACACAAGATAGAAAGCTAAGATTTGGCATAGATGCAATTTAAAGGCCATATTTTCATAATACATATTTATTTTGTACAAAGTTCTCGGAAAATTTGCATGATTTTAAGTGCCATTCCCCCTTTAATCCACAACAATAAAAACAGATTGGTAAGCTAATGGCTCAGTTGCTTGAGGATGGTCAGAATAGTCTTCCAGAAACTAAATTTTAGTCTAAAACAATCACTGAAAATGACCAACCAACAAACTGTCTAAATGCCCGCAACTTAATGGGGGGGGGGGGGTAATGATTTCAAATAGCCTGCACTATTAAGCAATTACCAGACTGCAACAATTTATACTTAAAAATTCAAAAATGTTGCAGGCATCAATTTCAAGTGAATGAAATTCTACATTTTTGGTATTTTTGGGTAGAAAACATAATAGGAAATGAATAAATTGCTTGTCGCATGCAATTTATTCATTGTCCACAATGTTTTCGTAGGCATTTAACTTGTTGAGCATCAGGAGGCCTCATTGTCGGAATGGGTTAATGTTTGCTTGGAGCTATGGTCAAGGTATAGTCTCGTGCCAAGTCTTCCTTGACCGCAACATTTTAGACAGGTCTTAATTCAAAGATGATGTGGATAACAATTTCAAATGAATTAAATTTTACAATTTTTGGTCTTTCCTGAGTAGAAAACGTTGTGGGGAAAAAAAAAGAAATTGCACAATGTTTTCCTACCCCCCCCCCCCTTCTTATTGGCGTCAAAAACTGTCATTACGTGGTAATGTGTTTCCCCCCTTTCCCAAATAGAGACGCCTTTTGACCCACACATTGTTGTTAAAGCCTCAGAAAATATTGAAGAATTGGAAGAAAATGCTGATGACCAGCATTATCTCCCTTTCCCTCAATATTTTCCACCCTTTCCAAGAGAATTTTCTCGGCTTAATTTTGTATTTAATGCTAAACGTTTGAATTCTCATTGGGAAAGGGTTAATTGATATTATTGCCTAAAATGTGTGTTTTCAGTCTGTTATTGGCATTGTATAACGAGCAGAAAGCGGGCGGATATCCAGAGAAATCGTGCATTAATCGGCAGATTCACGTGCGATATCGGACCGGTTTTGCACTCAAATATCCTCGATCGGGGATTTGTTGTGAGTGCTTCAGAAAATTGAAAATAAAGCCGAAATTTTGTCATTTCCCTTTTCCGCGATGTAAATTCTTGTAAGACCCAATTTCCAGTTTACATCCCAATAAATAGTAAACTAGGTCTCCCAGTGTAACCATATCTGATGACGTAATAATTATAGTAACGTAGGTTTAATTCTTGGAATAAAAAAGTAAACAAACGGGCAGCTGACAGATTTTAAACTAAAAGTGGATTTCGTGGACATGGAAGGATAGAAATTAGAATTCAGTGGTTGTGGTCTAGGTCAAATGTGGTTGTAAGCCTATGTGTTTCTTGTTCTTCTTTTAGTTACTGCAATTTTTCCTTTACAACTTTGTTTTTATTGAAATGAACGAATGTCTGAAACGAACCAAACGGTCCAGAGATCTACCTCGGAAATTCCGACCTTTTAATTTATTACTCGCACTGAAATGAACGTTAGAATATCCTGAGCATGTTTCCTAAAGAAAACTAAGTCGAATATTGTTAGGATTTCGCCAACCCAAATGAAGATTATGTCAGTAAAAATGCGATGAAACTTGGCTATATAGCTACACGATGAAAATCTAACGGCCCGTCTAGTGGATATCGGACTTACTCGATAAATGTCGAGTCGAATGCCGGAAAACTCGGGTATCTGTCGGTGTAAATGCGGCTAAATTTTCACAAAGTTTTTAGTTATTCGTCTTATTTTATTACATTTCTTTGCAAATTATTCATATTTTATGCAATAATAGCGTCAATTCACGTTTTTTTCGGCCGTTAACATTCTCAGAGGCCCACAAAATGGGTTATAGCCTTCGACCTTCAGTCTCAGGCGATAACGCATTTTTTGGGCCTCTGAGAATGTTAACGACCTCAAAAACGTGAATTAACCCTATACTAGACAACCATGATGGTGCTAAATCAATCATAATTTGCAATCCTCATATGTGACCTATCATCACAAGTATTCCACTGGTATCGAGATGTTATCCAAAAACACTTTTAGCCCATTACCACACAGTGACTATTTTTGACTTCCCACAAGAAACTGGCTTTGGATTTTTTTTGTGGAAAATGAAGAATTTGCTTGTGACAAGCAATTTCTTCATTTCCCACAATATTTTCCATACAAAATTATTACAAAATGTAAGGTAATGGATTAATAACATTTCATTTGAATTGGGTCTAAAATAAGCACTGTTTGATTCTTGGGATAATATTTGAACAAGAAGACTGTGGTGGTCTTAAATTGCTCACCTGAACCAAGATGATATGAGCCAAAATTTTGTTTGAATTAATCAATATTTTTGACTTTACTGAAACATTAAACTCCTGAACAGCAATTTTGTCAAATTCAAGGGCAAGCAGCTCAGAATTTTAGATTGTGGTCAAGCTGAAATCCACACTTATGGAAGATCTTGTCACCAACATTTTGTGTAAGTTTTGTATTGATCAATCAATATTCATGGGCAGATAACTCAAGACTTTCTGGTATGATCTGAACCATAATTTAAGTCATCCTAGAACCAATGTTCCTACTTGTTTTGATAAAGATTGGCTAACTTTTTCAAATGCTAGAGTGTAAATAACAAATTGTGAACCGACCAACACACCATGAGAGACCACAATAGTTCACTTTGTGCTCAGGTGAGCTAATAAAATTTGGAATCAAACATTAATCAAGAATCAAAATTCTTCGAAAATTTATTTCAAAACACAATGAGTTAATTACATAACAACAGATATCAAAAAAGATATAAAATAGATCTATACAAAAAGAAAATCTTTAATCCAAATTCTTTCAAAGAATAATATGATTAACCCTTTCCCAAACAAGACCTGGTTTTGACGCCCCTAATAAAAAAGGCTTGGGAAAACATTGAAACAAAAGAAGAAACTGCTGATAACCAGCAGTTTCTCCTTTTGTCTCAATATTTTCGGTGTCATATTTTACACAAATCCTATCTTTAATAACATCCATTTTGTCATTTGTGGCAGTTTTCCAAGTGTAACATACCAATAATTTGTCGTTTGGGGAAGGGTTGGAAAAAATGTAGTAAAGTCAAACATTTATTTACCACAAAGAAAATTCATGTTATACCGGTACATGTATTAGTATTCTCCAATTCCCAAACAACAAAATTTTGGACCAGTCGAATTTGAAAGGAGTTGCAAATAACAAAATAAATGATGTAAAAAGAAGGATCTGTGTATGTTATAGATTAGAAAAATATTGAGGCAAAGTGAGTAAATGCTGATCATCATTTTCTTGTTTTGCCTCGATGTTTTCCCAAGACATTTCTATTAAAGGTGTCTAAAAGTGTCACTGTTTGGGAATGGTTTAAGTCACAATAAAGGTCCGATACGCCTGCCCCAAACAAGAGCTGGTTTTGATTTTCTATGATGAAAAAAAGCTTGGGAAAATATTGAGGCAAAAGATGAAAACACTGATTATCTGCATTTCTGCATTTCCTTCAAAATTTTACGTGTTAACCCTTTCCCGAACGGCAAAATTTTAGGGTGATCCACTTCAAAAACTGCCACAAATGACAAAATGGATGTTATTAAAGATAGGATTTGTGTAAAATATGGTATAGAAAATATTGAGACAAAAGGAGGAACTGCTGGTTATCAGCAGTTTCTTTTGTTTCAATGTTTTCCCAAGCCTTTTCTATTAGGCCGGGACGTCAAAACCAGGTCTTGTTTGGGAAAGGATTAATCTGCATACATATCTTACCTTTATCAACATCCATTTTGCTGTCTTTAACATCTGTTGAATTGGGCCACCCTAAAATTTGTTGTTTGGGAAAAAAACTTTCCCAGCAGACAAAAGATTAGGGTGGTCTGATTGCTGTTGCTTACAACAAAATGAATGCAAACTAGAAAGACCTGAAGGTCTTGAGTCGCTCCACAGGCCTGAATTTCTTTTAATATTAAATCCAAGTTTTGACTAGATTTTTGAATACTTGTGGTTCTTACAGCAAAAACAAAGTCAAAAGCAGCAATGATGTGGTCAATGCAAAAAGAAAGTAAATGATTGACTTATATTTTAGGGATTTTAGAGCGATAATAAAATTGAAAACCATGATTTTGCCAAATTCAAGGACACATAATATAGTATGTATATTTAAAATCAAATCAAAAATTAAACAAATGCAAGATCTTATGGTCACTATCATTCTGTTCAAAGTTTGTCTATATTGGTCAATATTCGTGGCTTCAAGAGTGGAAAAAGTGTTGAAAACTGAAATTTTGTCAATTTCAAGTGCTCATAACTCAGATTGTAACAGTGTGATCATGTTGAAAATTACACATCAGCAAGATCTTGTTGTCAACAAGATTCTTTCCAAGTATCATCTTGATTATTAAACATTTGTGATTGTTAGATTGAAAACAAAGTCGAAAATGGCAATTTTGTCAAATTCAAGGGCACGTAACTCATGATGTAAGACTCCGATCAAGCTGAAAATTACATCTAGGCAGCATATAATGCTTATATATATTCTGTCCAAGTTTTGTCTTCATTGGTCAATATTTGTAGATTTTAGAGTAAAAGTAAAGTCAAAACCAGCAAACAGAGCCGAAAATGGCAATTTCAAGGGCACATAACTCATGCTATTAAATTTAGATCAAGCTGAATATTTTACCAAGGCAAGATCTTGTAGTCAGCATCATTCTATCAAAGTTTTGTCTTGTTTAGCCAATATTTGTAGTTGCTAGAGTGAAAACAAAGTCAAAATACAGCCAAAAATGGCGATTCTGTCAAATTCAAGGGCACATAACTCATGATGTAAAATTCAGATCAAGCTGAAAATTTTACCAAGGCAAGATCTTGTAGTCAGCATCATTCTGTCAAAGGTTTGTCTTGATTGTTCAATATTTGTAGATTTTAGAAGAAAACTAAAGTCAAAACCTGCTATTTTTGACATTCAAGGGCAGATAATTCAGGTTGTTCTAGTTCAATCCATATTCTTTGAAGGAATCTGAGAGAGGGTCACCCAAGGATCATTCCTGTGAAGTTTGGTTGAAATCCATCCAGTAGTTTTTGAGAAGAAGATTTTTAAAGAAAAAGTTTACGGATGCACGGACGGACGCACGCACGCACGCACGCACGACGGACACACCGCCATGACAATAGCCCGCTGGCCTGAAAGGCCAGTGGAGCTAAAAAGCAATCTGAAATATTGCATATCAATACAAAGTCTTATGCCAGTAAACCCATTACCAGACGGCAAAATTTTAGACTGATCCAAATTCAAAAATGTTGCAGACAACAATTTCAAGTGAATGGAATTTTACCCTTTTTGCTCTGGTAGAAAACATCGTGGGAAAAGAAGAATTTACTTGTCACAAGATGTTTTCCCAAGCATTTTTTGTGAGGGAATCAAAAGGCAGTAAGACTGAAATGAAACTCAAACTTGTTCTGTTACTCATTAATGCGGGTTACACACAAATCCGATCTTTAATAACATGCATTTTGTTGTCTGCAGCTCCGTTGAATTTGGAACACCCTTAAATTTTGTCGTTTGGGAAAGGGTTAAACTTAAACTTGACTTTGTGAACATATTCAGACTCAAAAATATATTGTAACAGTGTGGTATAGCCACTGAAGACTATAGACGGTTACACTGATAACAAATGACAGTGATCTCCCTAGCCCAATAAGCTGTATTGGGCCCCGGTACAGCTGCAAGTAAACCAGTGTAATGCGCCTACACCTTCAAAAGTATCCCATAGCTTATTTTCTTCTAAAGGGTCACCAGATAGAGGGATTGTTAGGCGTTTCATGTCAAATTGATAAACAATGCATTCTTTTAATTGTTTATGTAATAATTGGTTATAAAAAACATTATGGAAAAAGAAGAAACTGCTAAAAATAAGCAATTTCCTCTTTTCTCATAATGTTTTCATTCATGACTATTTGCATAAATACTATTCATTTTAAAGTTTTATTAATACTTATATAATTTGCCAGTACAGCTTCAAATTATTCTGCGGAAAACCACGAAGAGGATATGTTGAAATCATTACCCTGAAATACTTTCCCGAACAACAAAATTTTAAAATGGTCTAAATCCAAACGAGAAGTAGATGAAAAATTTCAAAAAGTGTTAAAAAATGTGCAGAATTTGATACTTATAGCATGGAGTGAATTGAGAGAAAAGGAGAAATGTTTTCTTCTTTTCCCTAAATGCTTTCAAATGCCTTAATCATTAGAGACATCAGAATCAGATTCTGTTTGAACGCTTTCCCTGGTTTGATGCCAATGGTGGAAAAGACTTGTTAAAACATTGAGGCAAAAAAAGAAAATGCTGATAATCAGTATTTTCTCCCTCTGTCTCAATATTTTCTTCCCTATATTGCAAAGAAATCCTTTCTTTATCAATAACCACTTTGTCATCTGCGCCAGCTTTCAAATTTGACCACCATGACATTGTGTTGTTTGGGAAAGGGTTAAAAAGGCTTAACCAATTACCACATTACTCTTTTTTGACTCTCAACAAGATAGTTGTTTTGGGAAACATTGTGGAAAATGAAGAAATTGCTTGTGACAAGCAATTTCTTCATTTCCCACTATGTTCTCTACCACAAACAACCATAAAATCTTAAATTGTATTCACTTGAAATTGTCTTCTGCAACATCTTAGAATTTGGACCAATCTAAAATGTGTTCGTCTGGTAATGGATTAACCATGATGTGCCCTATAAATAATGGTATATTATGAAATGTTAAAGCACTTTGACTGGTATATATTACATATGAGCAAGACACTGGCATTTTAAAAATAACATGTACTTGCTTTCAAAACAATAACCTAATCCATATGATATGGCCTTTAACCCTTTGTTAAAGAATACACATGATAGTGTTTGGTTTGTATTTCCCCAATATTTCCCCAATAGCAAAAATTTGAAAAAAAAACCAGATCTTGATTGGGAAAGGGTTAACAAACATGAATTTCGGAATGTAAATACCGAAACATCTGTGATCTGTATTATCAACAATTGTATGACAAATTCACTATTATGGTTTCACATCTACCTTGGACGTAAGATCATTGATAATACAAGTCACTTGAAGTTATAATTTTCTAAATACATACCCTATTTTAGATTTATTTTATGACATAATCCTTAATCAACTTTTTTCCAACCAAAACCTGATTTAGCCTAACAGAAATGGCTTGTGGAAATAAATTGAGGCAAATAACGAAAATACATACTGCTAATCAACATTTTCTCCTTTTGGCTCAATATTTTCTGTGATTCATTGTGCATTGTACACAAAACACGTCTTTTTGACGATGTCCTTTTTGTTGACTTCAACAGCTTTCAAATTTGACCTTTGGGAAAGAGATAACCCTTTCCCAAATGACAAAACTTAAGAGCTGTCCAATTTGAAAGTTGCTGCAGATGACAAAATGGGCATTGAATAACAAAGGATTTGTGTACAATATAGCTAGGAAAATATTGAGGCAAAAGGAGAAACTGCTGGTTATCAGCAGTTTCTTCTTTTGTCTCAATGTTTTCCCAAGCCATTTCTATTAGGGACGTGAAAAACAGGTCTTGTTTGGGAAAGGGTTAAACTACTTTGGCAGAACAACATGGAAAGCTTGTGCTCCTAATAATGACTTCGCAGCATTTCTCAGACGAAAACAATCCCACCCCCACCCCGTACCCCACTTCAATCAGATAAATTAAATGCAATTGATTCAAGAAATGAAATTCTTTTTTTTTTCAAAGAATGAAAACAAAAACCTTATTTCACTGCTTGTAGTTGCAAAGCATGGTAAGGTTTCTTTTCATACTTCGATAAAAGTAAAAGTATCATTTCCTTTCTCATAATTTAATATTTTTGTGAGAAAATAGGCATGGCAAGTCCTGATCTGTTACAAATTTCTGGAAATGAATTAAAATGGAATGGAACATGTAAAAGTAACACATACAGCCCTAACCTGATTAACATGACTTTTCATTTACCAATAATTATTTGATTTGTTAGTAAAAGACGCAATCCCAGTTAAAGTGGACAATTGACTAAATTTTTTTCGAAATTTTTCATTATACCATACACTCATTCTGGACAAATTTTCTTCATGGATCACATCTTCTGTGCAAATTTCTCTAGTTTTGTCAACTGGGCTTGCTTAGTTTTGGATTTACAGACTGTTAAATGATCAAATGTGTGCATCAAAAACTACGTGTTTTAAATAAACCCCTTTGCGAAATGTGTGTCTAATTTCACATTAAGCAATGCCTAAAGGATAACAAAACTGATACATTTTGATGAGTATTTGTGTGTAAAATGTGAATCAATTGACAATATGGGTGAAAATGGCGAATTGTACCGATGAGAATGAAAAGACAAAACGGCCATCCTTGTACGATTCCTTTATTTTAGAACGTTGACTACTTCCAACTCTTCTAAAATGCACCAAACAGCCTTTAATTTTCTCTCGAATTGTTAAACAAAAGCAATGAGTTATTCCCTTAATCGATATACGGAAATGGAAAGTCAATGACTTATTACAAATCAACAATAGTTTAAAACTGGTCTGTCCCGAACATTACTAGAGCTTGTCCCATACGTAATATGCTTTCTTTTCTTTAACACCCCAGCCGCTGTATAATAACAAGCCTATAAGCTATCTTGGTGTGTTGTTTTACCAATTAAAACTTCCTAGCCAAATAAATTTCAATTTATAAAAGTTAAGATGTTCGTATTGTTATGACACATGAGTTATGTGTAATAACTTCTTAATTAAAGTGAAATGATATCAAAAATTTGCTGGACATCCGTAACTCTGATGGATCCAAAGTACGAAAACTTACGGGACAATTTTTATGAGGGTAAGAAACGCTGAAATAAACTATTTTAATGCATCAATCTAGTGTAATGTATATGAGTATGAATATACTCCTACATATCAACAAAACACCGGCATATTTTGTGGAACTTTCCTCAATATTGTAAAAATAGTATCAATTAAGCGTAATTATAATACCATAACATACGAGACTAGTACGAGTACGTGTACAGTCTATTATGTGCATTTAAAGTCTATTTTGCTTAAACTGGAGTCCTTAAGGATCCCAAAACACATAAATAAAGCATAGAAAACGTTCCATTTCAGCAATTTAAAAACTGAAAACTAAAAATTGCCTCGAACGTTATGGACTCGTACGTCACTTTTCAATGTGTACTCAACTTTATTTGGCCTGCTGTATCAATGCTATTATAGTAATCGGCATAATTCTTTTTATCATATTTGAAGACACTTTGAATAGTGATGTTACTTGAAGAATTGAATTATTTATAGTTACCCAATTTTTACTACAGCTCTTTTAGTTCATGCCTCGTACGTTACGGGGTTAAAATTACGGTAAATTGTTTAAGAATGATGTTGATTTTTTAAAAATATTGACAAAGGTATATCAAAATACGACTTTATTTTGATAACATATATTTATACTAATGTACATTAGGCTAGATTAATGCATTAAATGTAGATTTATGTCGGTGTTTCTTACCTTTAAAGAAAGTGTCCCGTACGTTTTTGAATTTTGGAGACAACCACTCGAGGCTGTTCTAAAAATTTTGGATTACATTTTTCATATAAATCTTTGTATCGTTTTGGAGCTCTATGTTTTCTGTACAAGATTTGGGCAGTTCTGTTAGGATAATTTATAGTTAAAATTGACATTTTTGGTTTGAAAGTTAGAATTTATACACGGAGACATCGGTTTTTCGTACCCCCTAGATTGGTTGTCAGATGATTTTCATAAGAAATGGAGTTCTTACGAACGTAAATTATAGATAAATATTTTAGTTACAGGTGTTAGATGAAAATAAATGTGATGGGCATTTATATAATGTTGACTATTTGCAGCTAGTACATATTAAAGGTCGGAGACATCAATTGTCCCATTTAACTGGGATTGCGTCAAAAGCATACTGATGACATAAATAAAACTTCAGTAAGAATTCAGTAAGAATTCAAACCTTCCCAAAACAACTAAATTTTGTACTTTTACAAATTGAAAGCTGGTGCATACAACAAATGGTTGTTGAAAAGAGTATGATAAATACAGAAAATATTGATGTAAAAGGAGAAAATGCTGATTATCAGCATTTTCTTCTTTTGCCTCAATATTTTCTGAAACCTTTTCTTTTAGGGACATCCAAAACAGGTCTTGTTTGGGAAAGGAATAAATCATAGTAGAGATGAGAGTAAACACAAGTCAGCCAATCAGGGAATGGTTAACAATTCACTGCATGTTGTTGCCCTATCAGATGACTGTAAGCTTGTTGCTGATTGCTCGTTTCAAATGTAGTTCACTTTCTTGTGAGACAATGGGAATATCCTGTGTCCGATGAAAGCTGATCAAATGTGGCACACTGTCAAACGTGTGGTCCTTTGTTCTTACCTGTGTAAAAGAGAAAAATAGCTATGAATTTTGTGATATCTTTTTTAAAAATAAACTAGTTTGACATGATGAATATTTGTGAAGGATCCTGTGAGTTCTGTGAGGGGGGATTACATATACAAATAGGGGCTTTGTTTTCCAATTTTGCACAGTTTTTACTTAACCCATATATGCCGAGAGTCCTGTTTTCAGGACAGTACCATATATCCACATATTTTCCCATTAATTAGTGATAAGTGTTTATTATGCCCCCCTTTCAAAGAAAATGGGGGTATATTGTTTTGCAAGTGTCGGTCGGTCGGTCGGTCGGTCGGTCGGTCCGTATGTCGGTCGGTCTGTCCGTAGACCAAACCTTGTCCGGAGCATAACTTGAAAAGTATTAAAGGTAGAATCATGAAACTTCATAGGTGGATAGATCTCATTATGGAGAGGTGCAGTGCACAAGAACCGTAGCTCTGCCGATCAAAATTTTTGAGTTATTGCCCTTTGTTGATTTTATAACTTGATTCTTGTCCGGAGCATAACTCAAAAAGTATGTAAGGTACAATCATGAAACTTTACAGGTGAATAGATCTCATTATGGAGAGGTGCAGTGCACAAGAACCATAACTCTGCTGATCAAATTTTTTTGAGTTATTGCCCTTTGTTGATTTTCAAATTGATTTTTGTCCGGAGCATAACTCAAAAACTATGTTAGGTAGAATCATGAAACTTTACAGGTGAATAGATCTCATTATGGAGAGGTGCAGTGCACAAGAACCGTAACTCTGCCGATCAAATTTTTTGAGTTATTGCCCTTTGTTGATTTTCAAACTTGATTCTTGTCCGGAGCATAACTCAAAAAGTATGTAAGGTAGAATCATGAAACTTAATATTTGGATAGATCTCATTATGGAGAGGTGCAGTGCACAAGAACCGTAACTCTGCCGATCAAATTTTTTAAGTTATTGCCCTTTGTTGATTTTCAAACTTGATTATTGTCCGGAGCATAACTCAAAAAGTATGTAAGGTAGAATCATGAAACTTAATAGGTGGATAGATCTCATTATGGAGAGTTGCAGTGCGCAAGAACCGTAACTCTGCCGATCAAATTTTTTGAGTTATTGCCCTTTGTTGAGTTTATAACTTGATTCTTGTCCGGAGCACAACTCAAAAAATATGTAAGGTAGAATCATGAAACTGTACAGGTGAATAGATTTTATTATGGAGAGGTGCAGTGTACAAGAACCGTAACTCTGCCAATCAAATTTTTGGAGTTATTGCCCTTTGTTGATTTTTACACTTAATTCTTAACCTTGCCTATATCTCATGTCCTTTTACACATACAGCCTTTATATCTCACACATAGATACCTCCTATCAACATCGTTCAGATTTAACCATGACCTTGGACCTTGTGACCTTGACCTTGGAGTTTGACCTACTTTAAAAAAATTAAACCCGCCAAATATCTCATGACCTTTTACAAATACAGCCTTGGTATTTCACACATGGACACATCGTACCAAGACCTTTCACATTTGACCATGACCTTGGACCTTGTGACCTTGACCTTGGACTTTGACCTACTTTAAAAAACTTTAATCTAGCCGATATATCATGTCCTTTTACACATACAGCCTTGGTATTTCACACATGGACACCTACGACCAAGACCTTTCACATTTGACCATGACCTTGGACCTTGTGACCTTGACCTTGGTGTTTAACCTACTTTAATAATACATTAACCTGGCCTATGTCATGTCATTTTACATATACAGCCTTGATATTTCACACATGGTCACTTCCAACCAAGATATTTCACTTTTTGACCATGGACACCTCCTACCAAGACCTTTCACATTTGACCATGACCTTGAATATTGCAACATTGACCTTAGAGTTTGACCTACTTTTAAAAAGACTTAAACCAGGCATATATATCATGTCCTTTTACACCTACAGCCTTGATATTTCACACATGGACACCTCCAACCAAGACCTTTCACATTTGACCATGACCTTGACCTTGGCATTTGGCCTACTTTTAAAAACTTTAACCTGGCCTATATTTCCTTTTACTTTTACATATACAGCCTTGATATTTCACACATATACACCTCCTACCAAGACCTTTCATATTTGACCATGACCTTGGACCTTGTTAACTTGACCTTGGACTTTGACCTACATAAAATGTAGGCCCTTGAGGGGGCATATATGTTTTACAAATATCTCTTGTTTTTATAGTATAAATCATCAGATAAGCCCGGATTAGACCCATTAGAACGTTGGAAATGATAACTTTCCACATTTCTGTATTTGCTGCAACAAAATACACCTTTTTTCGGTAAATGCGATTCTTGGAATGACTACAATTCAAAGGTATGTGTATAACTTTTTTATATATCAATATTTCAATAGAACATCATGAATATAATATGTTGCTAAGTGAATGCTTCCTTAGATATGCTTAGAAAAATTATTCATTTGTAATTTTTTCCATGGCAATTTCGACATTTTAGAAGTGTCCTGAAAACAGGACTGTAGGCGTAAATGGTTGCTGGAGGCAATTTTTGTCCATGCTATACATTATATATAATTCCGTATCTGTTTGCAGAAGATCTGATTTGGACGAAGTTCTAACAATGGTAGAGGATGAATAAGCTTTTCAAAGGACTGATATCCATAAAGAACACCCACTTGTATGTGATATGACAGATGAGGACAGTGGCGATGAGGACGGAGATGTTGATATGAACAACATTCCCTGTCAACAACAACCACAACCAACCTCTGCGAAAGACATCCGTGAAGAAGAGAGTAGAATATTTGATGATAGATGTATTCAAACAAGAGCACTGGGACTTTTGAACAAACTTCTCTGGAGCGCGGTGACAGTAGACACATATTGTTGAAGTACCACTAGCTCAGAGAATATCATTCACTGCTGTTGGTTGACCAAAAGGGCACACTTCTACTTATTACAAACATTTTCCAGAAAATATTCAATGCAACTACACTGGTCATTATGTAGCACTGTCTTAATACATTTTGCAAAATACTTTGCAAACCATTGTTACCAAGGCAAGCGTTCTGTTCGACTTCATTGAAATGTTTTAACAATATCAGCATTTGAAAACTTTGCATTTTTGCAGTCTATACCAACAGAATGAAAATGAATAATATAATTTTTCTTCAAAACATAGTAACTATCTTGTTTATAATCTGCAGAGATGAGGCTTTCAAAGAAAAGTGATAATATAGAATATATGATTTTAGCGAAAATAAGATATGCTCTGAGAAAAGGGTGCTTATTGCATTTGATCTAGTGGTGCATGAAGCCCGTTTTCACAAAGCATATTTTCATGTGTGTTAATGACAATTTTGGAACGGAAAATTGTTTTTAAACTATCTAATATTATTCTATCAATGAGGGTTTACTTTGAAATTTTGATTACTCTAATGCCTAGAGTCCTGTTTTCAGGACACATATAAAATATACGATTTTAGCCAAATAAGTACTGTACAACGTAAAAAATGTTCAATTCTATTTAGTATTTATATTCTTTTCAAGAATAAATCAATTATACAGAAATAAAAAATTCAGGCATATATGGGTTAAAGGCTTCCAAGCTTGGCAGTTTATTGCACCGTATATTGGAAGAAAATCATTAAATTAACGTGTTTTATAAAAGATCCGCCAAACTCGGTTGTTTTAAAAGTTTTATTTGCTTTTCTTTACATCATTGAAAAACTGATTTTCGAGAAAATAAAGATCGGCAATTTCCGTAAAATTGCCACGGATCGACGTCATCAATGGCTTGACTCCGCCCCCAATCTAGAGCATGAGGTGTCTGACAAAGATAATGTGTTCGACTTTTCTGTCATATAGCGAAGTCTCAGTTTTTATCCATTTCTCGATCGTAAGAGTAATACAGACAAACTTAAACCGTTCTTTGGCACATTCCTTAATTCACTTACTACCTATTCTTTGACTGTTTTAACATTTTTTCTAACATTTACTGAGGACGAATTCCGTGTTTTGAGTATCGATTGGGGAAGTCGCTTTATGACAGAAAAGCCGGACATTTAACTTTTTCAGAAACTTCAGACTTTCCGGGAAATGACCCATGACTGCCCGTTTTTCCCGCCATGACGTCATTCAGTGGCCAGTACGACGTCATAATTTCAAGTCGGAAGTTTAGCGTATTTTCTTCGGCAAAGATCGGAAAAGACCAAAATATCCAATTTAAAAGACGAAATAAAAACACTTCTAATATTGGAAAATTGTAGAAACTTTGATATTTGGTTAATAGTAAGGTGTTCTTTCGACACAAGACTTTAATTTTGCCAATCATCGGACACTTTAATTTCTGCATGAAAATGAAATAATCAGGCTACAGAGAAGGGTTTGTTTGAACCCCTCGAATCCCTCTGAATCCTGTTAATGGATTAATCTATGTCCAAATATCTAGAAATATTATAGTACTCACCACTCCCTCTGGGTCGACCAGCAGTAAATGTTTAACCTGACCCCCTTGTTTACCACTGAGTACATACTGATTTGTGTCCGCAGAACTCTGACGTACCAGAAAATCTCCATCTTGTACCAATAACTTCTCTGCCTGAAAGTATATTGTGGGTATTATTGCAAATATTGTGATATTTCAATTAAACAATCCATCGAAAAAGCTCGAAATCATTCCACAAAAACACCTAATCTGATCATCTTACTCATTCAGAAAATCATTCCAAAAACATTCGACTTTTGATGAAAAAAAATTAGTATTTGTCAAAATTTCACATATGTCATGAAATATAAATTTTGTGGTATGTAACAGTATTCTCCCCAGTCCACTAAGCAGTAGAGATACCAGTACGCCTTGAAATAAATCGGTATAATGCCACTACAGCCTAAAAAGAACCACCACAGCTTAGTTTCTTGAAAATGGTCATGTAAAAGAGAGATTTTGAGGTATTTCATGCCAAAAACTGATATATACAGCATTTTCATAATTCTAAATATATTAATAATCGTGTATGAAACATTATAGGAAAAGAAAAAATTGCTCAAAACAAGCAATTTCCTATTCCTATATGTTTTTATTCACAATTATTTGCATAAAAACTTTATTGCTGCTTTTCAACGAAAACCTTGTAACTGCAGCTTCTTTAAAGCAGACTAATACCTTCTGCTAGCGCAAGTCACAAATTCAAAGTCAGATTATCTCCCTTGGTTGACCTCGGATAGCATAGAAACTTCTTCATGTAAATGTCCATGTCATGTTGATTGTTCATGTAAATTTTCATTAATTTAAAATCCATCCAGTCGTTTGGGAGGAGTTGCGCTGACGAAAAGTGTGAAAGGACAAACAGACAGACAGACAAGGTTATTCGTATACCCCCCCAAACTTTTTTTGCAGGGTTATGAGTATATTTACCTCTTTTCTAGAGAGATTTCCGTGAAACCATTCCTCAAACAATGGAGTATTTTTATGAGTTGGAATGTTAGAAGTTGACTGTTCCACACCTCCCCCTGCTGCCGCCCCCTCCTCTGTGTGTGTTTTGTCTGTATTACTTGATGTGAGAGATGTACTGAATGGTTCTGAAATACAAATATGGCTATATTTAAACCATTATCATGCTAATTTTACAGAAGCAGGCAGTATAGAATTAAGCAATATTCCAGACATTTCTAAATTGATTGTCTTAATTGCTGAGATAAATTTAAAAATTCGGATGGATTGTTTTGTAATTTTAAAGGTAAGCTAGGAATTAGACTTGTTGGTGACACATATTGGCACATACAGCCATTATGTTTTCATGTTAAAATCAAAATATACAAAAATTCTTCTATCATACCAGTGGATGATTTATTGAAGTGGATGAAACAGAACTGTGGTTACATGAACGATATACCACTGAAGAATGTGTTTTTTTTTTTCCCCTCAAAAAAAGCTTTGTCTTCACTAATCAATAGTTATAAAGACAAAGTCAAAAACCGCTATTTTTGACATTCAAGGGCAGATGACTTGGGTCTTTCTGGTTCAATTAAAATTCATTGAAGAAATCTGACACAGCGTCACCAAAGAATCATTCATGATGATGTGACACTTGGTTGAAATCCATCTAGTAGTTTTTAAGAAGATTTTTATTGAGAAAGTTTACAAACAGATGCATGGATGCATGCACGACGGAAACATTCCCACGACAATAACCCGCTGGCCTGACAGACAGTGGAGCTAGGAAAACAACTTACGCATGTCAAAAGGATCTAATGAGCCATTGGTTGTTGAACGACCATGTGACTTAGGGTTGTCATAGAAACCAGGATTTGGAGCATCCAACGAGGAAATCTCATCTATACCATTGTTTTTTTCTGTAAACAAAATAAGAATATTTCAATTAGGCAATCAAAAAAATTCAAATTTCAAAAAGGAGCTCTTTATATAAGCCAGAAAATCTCCCTAAAAGGCCGAAATCGAAATGTCAATTTTCAAATATGCAAATTGATAATAATTCCAAGCTTTATGGTTAGATGAATATCTAAATCATATGAAAAGCAATTTTACATAATCAAAGTGACACCACAGGTAGAATATAACATCTTTGAGTTTGGACAGGTCCAAATTTTGTTGTTTAGAAAAGGCTTAAGATTTTACCGTATGTTGTAAATAACCAGTTCCCACGCAGTGACACTTTTTCATGCCGCTATAGAAAAATGCTTGAGAAAATACCGGTATTGTGGAAAATGAAGAAATTGATTGGTTTTCTACCCTAAATGTCATAAAATTTCATCATTGAAAATGATGTCTGCAACTTCTTTCATTTTGGACCACTCTGACATTTCGTAGTTTGACAATGGGATAACTGCCTTACCTGCTGAGTTATCATATAAGGCTGGTTTGTTTGTGTCTGAGAAATCGATCAGTTGTAGTTCTTTTGGAGTATCATAAACATAACCATTTGTGTTTGTGGAAGGCTCTTTAACTGACGAGTAATTACCGTCACTGACCTGCGAATAATGTGTAAACAAAACTAACAGTTGTAATAAGTTGAACAAATTTTAGGGGCTGATATCATGGTCACAGAAGCCTGTGCAAAGTTTGAAAGCAATTATAGCTCAAGCAGAAACAAATTTTTCAAAGAAATATGAGTATTGCACATAAAAACTTAACCAAGAACTTTTAAGTCCAAAAAAGGTAAAAGTTCAACTTTATTTGTCAGAGTAACAAACCTGTGCCTAGAGACTGATATTATGCTATCAGAAGCATGTGCAAAGTTTCAGAGCAAAATTTCCAGTAGATCAACAGATATGACTGACATTGCACATAAAAACTTAAAAGCATTGCGCCGATATTGACGCTTGAGTGACTGGAATATCCTTTTCTTTGAATAGTCACCCTAAATATGTTCATAATCTACATTTTCTTCTTTTGCCTTAACATTATCTGTGCTATAATTTCACATGTATAAATTTATATATAAATGTTAATTTTGTCTAGATGCAGCAGCTTATAAATCGGACCACCCTAACATTTTATTGTTTGCAAATGGACAAATGGTATAAAGGCAAATTTGAAGGAGGGGAAGCTTAGAAAATTGTCTTGGTGGGGAAAGTTTCAACCGTAGTCAGTCTTCACAGTTCTTACAGACTGATCTAGATTTCATATTTTCCTAAATGTTTTTGAGAAATGTGTTACAAATATATATCTGCAGATGGGTTAATTTGAAGGAAGGGAAAGCAATATTCCGTTTGCGCACTGAATTGTGGGTAGACATGAGGCGACAGTTGAGTGTTAGGTCATTATCACAAATTCACAATACCATGATCATTTTGATGATGATTTTACAAATACATGTACATAACAAATTGAAATCTAAAATAGTGGAATGACTTACAGGTAAATTTGAAGGAGGGGAAGCATATTCAGATGGCACACTGAATCGTGAGTTGACAGGGTCAGGGGGTCGTGCATTAGGGTTATCATTATAATACTCATTTTCATCATCATCATCTCCATCACCCCACGCGTCTCCGTCCTGTATTGACTGTTCTAATCTGGAATGATGGAAAATATGATGTTTGATTTACAGTCAAAACTGTGTTAGCGGCCACCTGCGAATAGCAGCCAAACTGTCGTATGCAGCCAGTCTAGGTCCCCCCAAGCAATTTTACCCTTTAAGGTAACTGAAAATAGCAATAACCTGCACTATGTGGTCAGTGGCCAGCTTTGATTGTCCTGATTGCTCTTTACCTATAACCCATGAACAACTAATTGGTGGCAGGTAATGTGTGAAATAACGCATCTGGCTAATCATGTGCCTAAACATGACAAGGTGTAATAAAAAGTTAAATGTGATAAAATTGTAACCTTTTTACTTTAACACTTGCCTTTTCAACATATTAATGGGACCAGTCATTCAAGTAGACATTTACTTGCACCATGACTAATGGAAGTCATCCATACTAAAGAATTTTCTATCCTGTGTTAAGCAGCCAACAGTCACATGTGGTCAATTTTGGTCTGTCCCTTGGCTGGCTGCATACGGCAGTTTCGACTGTATATATGTTCAGAGCTAAATATCTTTATTGTTCATCAAATCATATGTTGTGGATACTCATTAGAATCATCTCCTTGAGATGATTCAAATGAGTACCTGCAATATAGGGTTTGGATTTGAAATAACAAAAGTTAGAATGTCTTCACCCTCACTTATCCGTAACATCCCGCTCCTGTATTGACTGTTCTAATCTGGAATGATAGAAATGTAATGTGTAATGCACTACCTCTTCAAAAGTTCCTTACAGCTTATTTATTTCAAAATGACTACCAAATAGAGGTATTGTGAGGTACTTCATGTCAAAGATTGATAGATAATAATTGCAAATGTTATAATTGAATGAAACTAGAAGACCTGAAGGTCTTGAGTCGCTCCACAGGCCTGAGTTTCATGTAATATTTAATCCAAGATTAGATTAGATTGTTCAATGCTTGTGTTTCATAGAGCAAAAAGAAAGTTACAAAACTAGATGTTCAAAATGTTTTGTTCTTGAAGCAAAGAAAGTAAAACTACATGTTTGCCATTTGAGAAAGGGTAAAAGGAAATGGTAGAACATTCCAGCTTTGGATGATACTAGCAATTAAAATTTTCCATCTTCCAAACAGATCTAAATTGACAGACCATTGATTACTCCAAAATATTTCATATTTCTAAAAATAGATTTTGAGCTAAAAATAGAATTGGGGAAATACCATATTCCAAAATTAATGCAAATGGCTGATGAAACCTGAATTTCTTGTCATATCAAGTTTTGACTAAATTTTTCAAAACTTGTTGCTCTTAAAGCAATTACAAAGTAACTGGAAAACTGAAAACACACTCGTATAAGATCAATTGGTTACCAAGCTTTGTCTTTAATAGAGTGAGTTTGGCTGTTAGAGTGAAAAAAAAAAGTCACAATTAGCAATTTTGTCAAATTGAAAGGCATATAACTGAGGATTTTATATTCCTATCTAGCTAAGAATCACACAAAAGCAAGATCTTAACTTCACCTACATCTTGTTTAAGTTTTGACTTGATTGTTCAATATTTGTGGATGTAAAGAGTGTAACATCAAGTCGAAAACAGCAATTTTGTCAAATTCAAGGGCAGAAAAATCATGATTTAAGATTCCTATGAAGCTGAAAATTATAAACATGCAAGATCTTATGGCCAGTAAGATTACATGAAAGTTTTGTGTTGATTGATGGATATTTATGGTTGTTTGAGTAAAAATAAGGTCAAAAATGGTAATTTTGCCAATTTCAAGGGCACATAACTCAAGACATAATATTCAGATCAAGCTGAAAATTGCACTCAGGCAAGATCTTATCAGCACCAACATTCTGACCAAGTTTTGTCTTGATTGATAAATATTTGTAGTGGCTAGAGTGAAAACAAAGTCAAAACAGCCATTTATTAATTCAAGGGCAGATAACTCCAGACTTTCTAGTTCAATCAGAATGAAATTTAGGAATCTGATAGAGGACCACCTAGGGATCATTCCTGTGAAGTTTGATTGAAATCCATCATGTGGTTTCTGAGGAGAAGATTTTTAAAGAAAAAGTTGACGACCGGACGGACGGACGGACGGACGGACGGACGGACGCACGACGGACACAGCGCCATGACAATAGCCCGCTGGCCTGAAGGCCAGTGGAGCTAAAAAACATTATGGGAAAAGAAGAAATTGCTCATCATGAGCAATTTCTTCATTTCCCATAACATTTTCATGCAAAATTATTTAAATAAACACAAGGAGTTTAAAGATTTAAAAATACAGAAGAGTTTCATATCAATCTTCTGGGAGAACCATAAAACCTAGGTTGTTTAGATAATTCAGGCACGTGAAAAACTATCGACTACATGATTGTGAAATACTAAAAACAATATACAAGAATGCAAATGCATGTATTATCTTTTTCTTTACTACTACATTGTATTTACATACGATTTGAGGTCAAAGCAAATCTGTGTATTCATGCTGCATGATCAAGAATATTGTTGTTCTCTTATAGTACCTTAATGGCCTTTAACCCTTTCCCAAACAAGACCCGGTTTTGACATCCCTAAATGAATTGGCTTGGGAAGAACATTGAGGCAAAAGAAGAAAGTGCTGATAATCAGCACTTTCTCCTTTTGCCTCAATATTTTCTGAGCTATTTTGTACACAAATTCTTTCTTTAGCAGCATCCATTGTGTCGTCTTGGACAGCCTTAAAATTTTGTCGTTTGGAAAAGGGTTAAGAGAGACACAATCTGATTCTTAAACATAGTCTTCTCAAATACTTTAACCATTTCCCAAACAAGACCTGGTTTTGACGTCCCTAATAGAAAAGGCTTGAGAAAACATTGAGACAAAAGAAGAAACTGCTGATAATCAGCAGTTTCTCCTTTTGCCTCAATGTTTTCTGTGCTACAATTTGCACAAATTCAATCTTTTTCAACATCTATTTTGTCGTCTGCATCAGCTTTCAAATTGGAACAGTCGAATTTTTTGTTTGTCGTTTGGGAAAGGGTTAAAGGCCATTTTGGCTGATGATAGTTCAAGACATGTATATGTAGACTGATCTTTGTCTATCCTGCTTGCAAAAATACAAATATTCTGAGTTCAGCATGGTCAAATATGAAACATGCACCATTACCTATTAGGCACTATCATTGGTTTAGGTTGTTTTTTCAGGTATTCTTTAAAGCGCAGCTCGAATGCCTGCCCTATAGTTGTGATAACATCCTCTGACAGACCGCCTCCACACTCTAACACATGGCAAGCACGACCAGTATACTCATCCTTCGCTACATACGCTACAAAATCTAATGTTTCCTGAAATAGGGGAAGATTCATATTGTCGCTTTTATAAAAAAAAGTTAAAGTTTTGATTTAAAGTCTATTTTACTGACATACTCAACCGACTTTACACTTTAACCCACGATCACTGAGTCTCAAGTCGGCTGTTAACAGTCGGTGCCTTCGGCAGCCACAGCTCTTTGGCTTTCAACTCTCACGTGTGCCAATTTATACACCTGGGTGAAGAGGAGGGGTATTTTTTTTTGCTTAGAAAAATTCCCATGACACTGGAGGGATTTGAATCCAGGATCCCTCGATCCCGAAGCCCGCGTCTTACCATTAGACCATGGCGCACCACTGATTTTTATACAAAAATCTCTTAACTGCAGTTACAAGATTTTTGTTGAAAAGCAGCAACATATTACATGGTATCTATCATTAGGATTTAAAGCAAATTAGGAATAACATGTTTTGTTTATTTCATTGTCAACCACATTGAAAGTGACAGCCAGTTTTAACCCAAGAGACACTTAACGCTTTCCCAAACAACAAAATTTTAGGGAGACCCAAATTCAAACATGTTGCAAAAGACAATCTCAAGTGAATGAGAATTAACATTCTTTTTACCTCTTTCCTACAATGTTTCCAAAGCCTTTATCACAAAAGGTGTCACTGTGTGGGAATGGTTTAACTTGATTGAAAGTTGACAAATACTAATTTTACTCACTGCGTCTCCTCCAGAAGCAAATGATATACCAGGCATCAGGTGATTGGCTATGACCTGAAATTAATACCAATATCCAAACATTGCCTGAAATGGTCCCATGCTAGGTTTTTCGGGGATCGGGACAACATGGAAACAGTTACAGTTTGCATTGTTGTGTGGTGCATTGCATTATCTAGGGCCAAAAAGAAAGGAATTTGGCGCTGATACCAAGTTTTTCACTATCTATCAAGGTCCAGGGCCCCGTATTACTAAATATGTTACGATCAAGTTTTTGTGTAAACAGTGTAACAAGACATCTGATTGCACGAGAAATCAGACTGAGCCAATCAGGGCTGTTGTTACAAGTAATTATGCAAAAATCAAATGTACAATTGTTAGTAATACGGGCCCCAGATTCCTATACATGTTATTATAAGTAATCTATCACTAAAGGTGATAAAAATACCCCTGTCACTACATTTGTCCAGACAAGCGTTTTACCGAAGACTGCACATTGTTTCTGAACAAGCATAACAAACTTAAAGGGTACCAAGTGAGGAAGTTGATATCGCCACATATACGATGAAATTCACTATATAAATGGTAAATTGGTTTAACAGTTTAAGGTATCCAAACCCTCAAAAGCACCAAAGAGCCAGAGGCAAAATTTGAAAAGTGCAAATAATTCCTAAACTGTGTTACATTTCCATTCCAAATACAAACATAAGCATTTTGCACGGTTTAGAATTTTGATTTAATGCATACTTATGGAAATATTTGACAAAAATGTTCAAAATTACCTCCCTTGCATATGAATATAGAGTAAAATAATATGTGTACATTATTTTCTTCTTGAAGCATAATCTTGAAATCTGGCACGGTGAATCAACTTTTATAGAGTTTATTTACAAGTGTGAGTAATTTGATGCATTTCGAACCGCTAGAAAGTGGTGATTTTTTCAGGGTCTGTAAACCTTAATTGAACAATTTTAACATTCTTACTTGGATTGAGAAATATTGATTTTCGGAAAAATAAAGATCGATCATTTCATTAAATTGCCATGGTGTGTCGATATATCATGACTTGACTCCACCCTCAATCACTGTCATATAGAATCTATCGGAAAACATTTAAATGTGTTGTGAAATGTCACTTTATGACAGAAAAGTTGCGTCTTGACCGTTTCAGAAAACTCAGGCTTACCACAGGTTGACGTCATACCGCCAACAAAAAGTAATTCAAATTTCGTCTTCGTGAAAGATCGGAAAAGATGTTTCAAAGACGAAATAAAAACACTGTTTATGTTTTAAAAATAATGAAACTTTGACACTTGCTTATTACAAAGGTGTTCTTGTCGGAGGAAGGGCATTTTTTTCCATTTTAACTATTTGTGAAATCTTTTTTGAGACCGATTCAATTTAATTCTATTCTATCTGGAAAATACTAAACCTTATGGTTATCAGCATTTTCTTCTTTTGCCTTAATGTTTTCCCACAGCATATTCTATAAATTAATGGACATCAAAACCAGTTTACATTACCTCGCTCGATTCCATGACCATAAGATTAACCCTTTCCAAATCAAGACCTGGTTTTGACCTCCCGAATAGAAAAGGCTTAGGAAAACATTGAGACAAAAGAAGAAACTGCGGATGACCAGCAGTTTCTTCTTTTGTCTCAATATTTACAATACCACATTTACACAAGTCCCATCTTTAGTAATGTCCATTTTGTCACTTGTCACACAAGGACAAGTCATCTAAAGTTTACATTACCTCGCCAGATTCCATGACCATGAGGTTAATACTGTCCACTGTTATAGTTAGGTTCACGTTGGATCCAGCAAACTGCATCATCGGTGCATCACTCAACATCTTACCTATCCTTTTCTCAACCTACAGAAAACATAAAGCGAGATTTGGTTGTGAAAAACAAACAGCCAGGAAACAGATTAGTGTTCAACCTAGCCAATAAGCTGCGCCGGCCCCACTACAGCTTAAGTGTAATGCCCCCCAAAGCTTCAAAAGTACCAAACTGTTTAATTTCTTCAAATGGTCACTGAATAAGGGGATTTTAGACATTTCATGTCGAAAACTAATGAATTATGTACTTTTATAAGCGTAAATTTAATAATTTGTTATAAAGACATTATAATAAGAGAAGAAATTGCTCAACATGAGCAATTTCTTCTATTCACACTGTGGGTTTTTTTCACAATTGCATAAAAAAATGTCTTTCAGGGTTTACCTTTACTGATATAATTTGCCACTATAGCTTTAATTTATTTGTAAAGACCCCTGTAGAGACCCTGCAGGTATTTTTCCTGACCTCAATAATTGATCTTGACCTGAATCTTTTCCAAATCAAGACCTGTTTTTGACATTCCCAATACAAAAAGTTTGCAAAAATATTGAGAAAAAAGAAGAAAATGCTGATGATCAGCATTTTCTCCTTTTGTCTCAATATTTTTCATGTTATAACCCACAATTTCCTAACACAAAGTTAAAATAATTTTGTTGTCTACAAATCTTTTCAATTTGAATCAGTCTAGAATTGTGTTGTTAGGGAAAGGGTGAATGGATGGCCTTGGAAACAAGATGTGTTTGTGAAACACAAATGCCCCTAAAAAGGCTAAGATATTTTTTTAAGAAAAGGCCAATGTCAAGTTTCATGTTAAGTTTCGGGTTAACAGACAGGCAGATAGGTGGGTGGACAGATGGACAACAGTAAAACAATATGCCCTATGTACCTTTAAAACAAAATATAATATACATTAAAGTGCAGTGTAATTCACCAACCTACCTTTTTTCGTTTGTTTGCAGTCTTTAATCCTGCTGCCTCACTAACTCTGTTTATAGCTTCCCTGTCAGGAAAAAATAAAACCAAATAAGGCATTAGTATAGTTATATGGTTTGCAGATAAATACAGGAACAGCAGTGTTAATTCTCTTTCTTCAGATGGGTCTGTAAAATAGACCTTTTTCCAATACCAAAAAAGTTATTTTTTCCCAAAACATGGAAAGAAAATTCCAAAAAGAAAAGAATTTCTGTATTTTGGAATGAAAATTTGATCATTCTCTTTCATATGTTGACCTAAACATTTTAGACAAACTGGAATTTCTTTAGTTTATTCTATTTAGTAGATTACACAGAGGACCTTTAAAATGTTCAGTTCCAATCTGTTGAAACTGGGTTTTTTCGCAATGTTTGAGAAAATGGCGCAATTTTCCATATTGGTCTGCTTTTGGACCTGTTCCCAAAACTATGACAAAAAACATTGACAAGGCGAAACCTTGGTCTTCTTGTGTAGAAAACATTGTGGGAAAAGAGGAAATAGTGACAAACAATTTATTTATTTTGATCTTTTCCAACAATGTTTTCCAAAGCCTGCATCTGGTGGGGCGTCAAATAGTTTCATTATGTGAGAATGCATTAATCTGTGAATCACTTCAATGAAATCAAATGTTCCAATCTTTAACTTATCTACCATATTTTTCTATATATAGTAAAACTTCATGTATAAAAGAACTGCAGAAATCCATATTTTGGAGATAAATGCACACCATATTACCTTGCCAAGGCTGTTCTTGTGTCAAAATCTAATGCCCTCATTGACTCTTTCACTTCCAAGCATCCAATATACTGAAAAATTAAATAAATAGCTTGAAACAAGCAATGTGCACTCAGTTGTCGATCCAGAGGGGGGTCAGGGGCTGATTCTTTCATTTTCATGCAGAAATCCAGTCAAAATTATGTAGTACTTCATACAAATCCCCCTATTTTCATTTTAGAATCCCTTCTAAGAAATTCTGAATCTAAGGTAAGTATCCTCATCTAGTGTGGTGTCTTTGGTCTAGAGGTAGAGCATCAGCTTCATGATAAAGAGGTTCCAAGTTTGATCCCTGGTATAAGCAGAGATTATTCTTGGCTTCTCATTGGGCCCTAAATTCAGCACGAGTACTGGTGTATTTCCAAAGAAGCAGAATCGATAGGGATTTAAATAAGCTAGCTTTCATCCCTATTGATGTAAAATAAGTAAGTTTAAACTAAAGTACATGTAATTATTTTGTTATATCAAATCTAAACCCTATGCTGTGGGTACTCAAGGAGACAATGCCAATGAGTACCCACAGCTTCAGGTTTGGTGAACAATAAATGACAAGTTCAAATTTAAAAAGTTCCTCTAAGTCTTATCTCAGAGCTACAGATAAGTGGGGGAGCAGACATTCTAATTTTATCATTCCAATTCCAAACCCTATGTTGTGTGTATTCATTTGAATCGTCTCGACAAGTCAACTCCAATGAGAACCCACAACATAAAGTTTCCTTAACAATCAATCAAATATTGCATCTTGAAAAGCTCTGTATCTCAAATCTGCTGTGTATATTTACCCTGACTCCGTAACAAATGCCAGCTTCTGTAGCCAGCTGTTCGTCCGGGTGTATCCAGCCTCGATCTGGTTTGTGAAGGAAGCTTCCTGTCCGAGACCAATCTGTGGACGAGGCTCCCGCGTTCTTCCCGCGCTTCTTAAACTTATCTACAACACTTGCCATCCTGAAATACAGTAATCAAAGCTACAGATAAGAAGGAGTGATGGTTTTTCAAAGTGCAATATTTTACTAAACGCAGGGTTTTTCCTAGTGCACATAATTGTGCATTTTGGCGCAATTTTAAATTAAATGACACTCTAAAAACAAGAGGACCATGATGGTCCTATATCGCTCACCTGAACCTAAATGATATGAGCAACACTTTTGCTCAATTCAATTAATATTTATTACTTTAAGACTGAAAAAGAACTTATGGTCAATAAGGTTGTGAAAATCTAACTCATCCGAGATCTAAATTATGGTGCCAAACATTGTACAGGGCTCCAGATAAGAGGGGGTGGTGACTTTTCAAACTGCAATAATGCTGTCAGTGATCATCAAACCCTATGTTGTAGGTACTCATTTGTATCGTCTCGTCGAGACGATTCAAATGAGTACCCACAACTTAGGATTTGAATTCGAAAAAACAATGTTAGTATGTCTTCACCTCCACTTATCTGTAGCCCTGATTGTATCCAAGTTTTGTCTTGATTGATAATTAATTGTAGATTCTAGAGTATAAACAAGGTCGATAATAGCCTAAAACAACAATTTTGTCAAATTCAAGGGCACAAAACGCTCGACTTTCTGATCAGATCAGACTGAAAATCAAACTCATATGAGATCTCATGGTTCCCAACATTGTGTCGAAGTTTTGTATAGATTGATCAATAATTGTAGATTCTAGAATGTAAACAAGGTCGAAACCAGCCGAAAATGGCAATTTTGTCAAATTCAAGGGCACATAACTCTCAACATTGTCATCAGATCAGACTGAAAATCAAACTCATCCAAGATCTTATAGTCCCCAACATTGTGTTCAAGTTTTGTCTTGATTGATAATTAATTGTAGATTCTAGAGTATAAACAAGGTCGAAAACAGCCAAAAACAGCAATTTTATCAAATTCAAGGGCACATTATTCTTGACATTCTAATCAGATCAAACTGAAAATCGAAGTTACCTGAGATCTTATAGTCTTCAACATTGTGTCCAAGATTTGTCTTGATTGGTCAATAATTGTAGATTCTAGTGTGAAAACGGTAAAAAACAGCAACTTTGTCAAATTCAAGGGCACATAACTCTTGACTTTCTGATTAGATCAGACTGAAAATCAAGCTAATCCCAGATCTTATGGTACAAAACATTGTGTCCAAGTTTTGTCTTGATTGAATAATAATTGTAGATTCTAGAGTGTAAAAAAGGTTGAAAACAGCCGAAAATGGCAATTTTGTCAAATTCAAGGGCACATAACTCTTGACTTTCAGATCAGATCAGACTGAAAATCAAACTCATCTGAGATCTTATAGTCCCCAACATTGTGTCCAAGTTTTGTCTTGATTGACCCTTTCCCACACATTGGCGCTTTTGGATGCCCCACAAAATAAAGGCTTTGGAAAACATTGTGACAAGCAATTTCTTCATTACCCACAATGTTTTCTACCAAGAAAGACCAAAAAATGTTTAATTTTGTTCAATGGAACTTGTCGTCTGCAACACCTATGATTTTGGACTAGGCTAAAATTTTGTTGTTTGGTAATGGGATTTTAGAGTGTAAATCTATTTATATCCTCTATCAAACTAAATAACTTTACTTATACTGAAGAAAAGTAGTGTCATAGTTCCTTCCCTTAGATTAACTCTTTTTTGAATACAGCAAAAAAGTGGCAATTTTGCCCAATTCAAGGGCACATAACTCTCATCTTTCTGGTCAGATCAGACTGAAAATTGACCTCATCCAAGATCTTATGGTCTCCAACATTATGTCCAAGTTTTTTCTTGATCGATCAATAATTGTAGACGCTAGAGTGTAAACATACTTAAAAACAGCATTTTTTGACATTCAAGGGCAGATAACTCCACACTTTCTGGTCCGATCAGGCCCATAACCGAACTTGTCCGAGAACTTATGATCGTACTTGTTTTGGCCAAGTTTGATCAAGATTGACTAACTTTTGTGGATGCTAGAGTGTAAACACCCCAAATGTTGACGGACGGACGGACGGATGGACAGACGGACGCCGGACAAAAAGTGACCACAATAACTCACCTCGAGCACTTCGTGCTCAGGTGAGCTAATTATCAGACGGGACATGAAACAAGAGCTGTCCGATGACAGCGTGCTTGACTTTTCTAAGTTGCTTAGTATAAAGGGGGCATAACTCCAAATATAGTGGAGCCAGGGTCATGGGCCCTGGTAGTAAGGTAGAGGGTGTGATGGTGAATAAGTATTCCAAGTTTGGGTTGAATCCCTTTGATAGTATGGAAGTCATTGATGTTTGAAAAAACTTTAACCTTTGTTGCAACGCCGATGCCAACGCCAACACAAAGCCAACACCAACGCCCAGGTGACAGTATAAGCTCTCATTTTCTTCCAAAAGTCGAGCTAAAAACAATGTTACACTAGGCATGACCCCCTAATTTGAAGACAAGGGGGACATAATGACCCCCCTCTAGAAAAGTCTAAGGGAAAACTCTGTAAATGTTTATCAAGATTCAAACCTTATGTTGCAGGTACTCATTTAAATCGTCTCAACGAGATGATTCTAATGATGAGTACCAACAACATAGGGTTTGGATTTGAAATAGAAATTATAAAATGTCTTCATCCCCTCTTATCTTTAGCCCTGATAATCTCTTGATTGATTTATGACTTCATAATATACATTCACACACATTAACATTTATTGGCGCCCCAACAACATAAGGGCTTTTGGAAAACATTGTGGAAAATGAATAAATTGCTTTTTACCTACAAAAGGAACTTTGAGTGGATTAAGGATACTTTAGTACTTTACAGTTTTTGCACTATTCTTTTATCACAATGACAAGAGCTTCCTGGGTGGAATTTTAGTAGCTCAAGGGAAACTTGTCATCTGCATTTTTCTACACCCCCCACACACACATGCGCATGGTCATAATGTTTATATAGTATGTTTGCCATCATGGGCAGATCTAGAGGGGGTCGGGGGGTCCCCCCCCCCCCCCGGCATTGGTCGAAAATTAAATTTCGACAATATAAATTTAGTGTAACATTACATATTTACTATACTTTAAGCCATAATTTGGGCTTGGACCCCCCTGGAAAAAAAAATTGCGCTTATACCCCCCTGGAAAAAAAATCCTGGATCTGCCCTTGGCCATTATTATAAAAGGAGAAAAAGAAGAGTGATTTTAGATTATGATTTGCAAAGTAAACAAACAGGAACCTAGTTTAGTTAGATGTCACATGACGCAAAGGCAATAATATATAAAAGGGGGTCTAAATATTTGGACAATCTCATTTGGATGATTCACATTCTTTGGTGAAAGACAGTGGTGGATCCAGAGGGGTTCCGGGGGTTCAAACGAATGCCCCTCTCGGTCCTCTGAAGCCTAGTTATTTTATTTTCATCCAGAAATTCAGTCAAAATTGTAGATTAATAAGAAAACGACCCCCCTCCCCCCAAAAAAAAACAACAAAAAAACAAATGGGGTTTTTTGCACCCTATAACTTGAATCTTGCACCCCCAATTTTGCAGGCAGCCTTCTATGTCTCATAAAGAGTGGGTGCAAGTATACTGTAAAATGACTGTTTTTACCCGCAGATTTAAAAGTCAGTGGGAACCCTGCCCCAATTGTAAATTCGAACCCCCCTTTCAGAAATCCAGGATCCGTCACTGAAAGAGTAAACGAAAAGGGTTTACAGATAACTCGTACCAAGTCAAACTCGTACCAATTCCAACTCGTACCATTTCAGTCAACTCGTTCCAAATTTTAGTCAACTCGTACCAAAAATGGTAAAATGCAGGAGTCAACTCGTACCTTTTTTTTAACTCAGTTTTCATTCCCCCAACCAAAAAATAGTTAATCTTGATATTTAACATTAGTTCAACAATCATTATTTTTCTCTTGTTTTCAGATATGGTGATGTTTTCTTGTATAAAGAGGGAAAAATATATATAATACAGAGAAGCACGCCGACAGAAAGAAAATATTATCAAAGCGACAAAGTCCAAATTTTAGTCCCTAACTAGAAACACGCGAATCTTTTAATTAATATAATTATACATTGGATGGCATAACATATGCCACATTGATCTAAAGGCGGCATATTCTCTTATTGTCAAAATGACTGATTCAATTTATTAGCTGCTGCAGCCTTCAGAATGTCTATTGACGAGGAAAGTAATAATTTACAAGATAACATTGAATTTTGATAATCGTAATTTTCTTGTTTTGCTTAAAAATTCCCGCAAGCCTATTTCATTAAAGTCTTTAAAACCAGGTATTGTTTGTAAAACAGTAAATTATTTATTTTACTTTATCTTGATCGAAATTAAGGGTGTGAATAACACGCTACTTTAATTGTGACGCGTGGCTATTGTTTACTGACGCGTGGCTACTGTTTACCCTTTGTCTCAGTATAACAGGACCCCAAATCAAGCTGATAGGACTAAAATGAGTGTTTATGATAGGGTTCTTCTGTGGACGGGTTTTGTTATGGAGTAAACAATGATAATAGACTGGTTTCTGGTTTCTAAAGTTTCTTTAACCTCATCTCATGGTTAACAGGTAATGGTCAATCGATTAAATGAGGTAAACACCATGTAAAAATATATCATAAATCAACTCACAGTAAATTCAAATACAACTTTCTGAATAAAAAATCGGACTCGTCTGCTCTAAAATTAAAACGAGTATTGTAGAAAATGGTAAGAATGCCACTTGGTGACATTCTACTCTTTTCTTAACAATACTCTGAAACAATATCAACAAACCTTCTATTTAACCCTTTTCCAATAATTAAGGGTGTGAATCACGCGCTACTTTAATTGGGACGCGTATTTACTGACGCGTGGCTGTTGACTACCCTTTACCTCAGCGATAAAATAATAGGCAGCTTTACCTGTCCCTGTAGTTCAGCAACCACATTTTCCTCTCTTTTTTTAAGTTTTATTACAGAGCCGGTTTTTGATAAAAGCAATTATACTGGACAGTTTGATATTTTGTCATCATATATAATCTTAGTAAAGGAATAAAACAGCTTCTTGGCGCAACAGAGGAACAAGCTTATAGAAGCTTATTGTCATCTGCATTATATCTTATAGAAGCTTGTTCTACTGCCGGGCTTCCTTTTCAGACGATGGTGCCAACCGAAAAGACAGAAAGATTATGTTTACCCATTACCAGAAGACCAAACTTCAGACATGATCAAATTCACAGATATAATGCAGATGACAATTTCAAGTGATCATGTGGGCCATCAATCAATCAATCAATCAATCAATCAATCAATCAATCAATCAATCAATCACCCCCAGGTATACAATATATAACATGGGGTTATGAATTACAAAACATGAACATGATAAGATGGTGTTATTACTGTAATAGCTTACACAATCTATAAAAAGTTTCGTCAAAATGCGTCTTCATGTTGTAAAAGGCTAATTAAACAGAACACGCAATCAAGTTTTTATTGATTAATTTGAAGCACAACAAACTGATGTGCTTCAAAGACTTCTTTGACCAAAATACATAAAAGACAATTAATTTACGATCCTGATAATAAAAAAACCCCGCAAACTGTGATAAATAAATATACATGTAAATATTTACAATCTAATTAAAATTCAACAACATAGTTGAGCAACCATGGCACAAAAGCACACTTATTCCAATTGTAATATTCGCCATTTTCTCTTTTTTCTTAAATGTTTTATCATTGTTATCTATATATACATTTTTAAAAAAAAGTTGAAAATACGATTTCACTAAATATTTGTATTCTGTCAAAATTTTGATATTTTAAAGGTTTAGTTGAAAATTCAATTTCACTAAATATTTGTATTTGGTCAAAATTTTGATCTAATAAAGGTTTATACTGATGTTTTCTAACAGTATAAAAAAAACGTTAACAAAGTTTTTCAATAGTATTTTTGGATAACAAATGTTCATTCCGATGCTAGCAAATAAATAAGTATAAAAATATATAGAGAACATTTGGGAAAAAATGTTATTTAAAAAAAGGTACGAGTTGACTCCTGAATTTTCCCCTTTTTGGTACGAGTTGACCAAAATTTGGTACGAGTTGACTAAAATTTGGAATGAGTTGACTAAAATGGTACGAGTTGGATTTGGTACGAGTTTGACTTGGTACGAGTTATCTTGCTACCAACGAAAAGATATTGGACCGGCTGGGGTTGAACCTGCGACCCCTGGATATACTCCAAACTACAGAGTAAGCTATCCGGCCTGGGCCCAAAGAACATGACCAATCGATATGATTTTTCATCCCTGAAAGACAAGGGTTAAAATTCATAGTAAAAAAGTCCTCAGGCATGTTATGAGTATGAGAAATCTCCTTACTCAGGCCTAGCCAAAACAGAAATATATTTACCCTTTATGTAAATTATCAGCAAACTGTACGTTTTCGTCTAGGTAGCACTTTCAAAATATGATCGGCACTGGTTCTCTAATTATGCGTCATAATTTCGTGATTTGACACCCAAAAAATTCAGGAAGTGGATTGTTTTGTTTTGATTAATCAGTCGTTATTTTTACGAATTCGTGAAATTCACTTCAAATTTTTACCATTTACAACTTTTTTCCGTTTAAATATCATATTTTTGTAAAACAAATATAGAAAATAGAAATAGAAAAAATAGAAATAGAAATAGAAAAAATTTACTATCAATATGTATCACACACAATGCTCTCTACTTATAAACGGGAATTACACCCCCACATTCCATGATGAAATATTACCCAGAATTATCAGTAACCTGGAGTCCAACCCCAACCTCGATAAACTGGACAAACTGTTTGCCAACATAATAGACCGTGGTCTGAAGCAAAGTATCAATAACCCGGATTGTGAAACCAGTATTAAGGCCCTCCCTGCTGAATGTAATTCGATTTCTGAGCTCCCAACCCATGAAAATGAAACAAAACTGATAAGTTCTACAATCTCAGAAGTATGTCCTCACTGCGAGACCCCTGTTGAAGATGGCATAGCATGTGATAATTGTCTACAATGGTACCACTTCGACTGCGAACATCTTGACAGAAACTTCAAGGATTTTTATTACGAGGGAGATGCGCCCTATAGCTGCCTATCATGCAGGCAGCTCACAGCACTTCATGAAGACCTAATAAACTCTATACCCGATATGTCCATTATTCCTAGCCAAGACTCATTAAATACCCTTCAATCACATGACCAGAGGGAAGAAGGGCCCCTAGAACCACAAATACTAAATGAAGCCACTACTAATGCTGACCCTACTGTCGAAATTGCTCATGCCAACTGCCGATTAGAGAGCAGTCTGCCTGCATCACCTTCCCAAGTAGTACAAACACAGATGCCTAGAAGAGACCATGATATTTCCACTGTTTTACCACAAGATTCACCGACAACCAACCCAGAAAATACGAAGGTTCCAGAAAAAGCAACGAAAAACAACCTCAATGCAATAATCAGAATCAAGATGTAAGGAAGACCTCAAACGAACCAAAGAAAAAGAAGAAACCAGATCAACCTTCACTGTCGGAGTTGAGACAACAACTTGAACTATCCGTCAATGTAATTACAAACTTAGAGGCAAAAGTCGAAGATCTGGAGAGACAAAACAAACTATTGTACCTTCAAAGACACCAGACCAACGAGACAACAGTCAACTACCAACAAATGATGAATGGCCAGCCAACTCCCCACGGTTTGGAGTTCCAGAACAATTTACACATGCGAATCATGACCTTAGAGAACGACATGATTAGATCTCGATTGAACAATCTGGAGATGTTTCAACAGCTCAACTCAATGCGCATGACAGAGCATTTAAACAGTTTTCACCCTAACCCCAGGGTTCAACAGAGTTTTGCCCCTACCTTTAACCACAGAGTTAATCCAGCATATTACCCAGCAAACCCAATTATAAATCATTCCCATCCAGTTAGGATGCAACATCCTCAACAAATGTATAACCCATTTAATAAACATATGTATGGGAACCCCCCAAACTTTAACCCAAACATACATCCTAATAGAAATGCTTTACATATGCCTCAACAAGCGGCTAACCAGGCTTACCCTCGCCATACTTTCGGGAGAGACCCTTATAGTCGACCATGTACAGAAACCAATATAAATGTAACCACCAACACACACGCCCCTCGCTCACGAGAAGAAAATAAACATGAAAAGACTGAAGGTCTACAGAGTAACTACAGGCACACTAATCCCAAGGAGCATCCTTCTACAAAACCAAACTCCTCTTACCAAAGAACCAATAGATATATACCACCAAGATTTCAGCGTCAGAAGAAAACAAACCTAGATAACAGACCTTCTGTTGCTGACAGGAAACATTATGACCTACACTCAACACCAAAGAAAGTTCGCTTCGAAGACGAAGGGAATAAACAACCAAATACTGTCGCTGATTTATCAGATGTGACAATAAACCAGGAGATTACAACCCCCCCAAATGAAGATAGTACAGTCGAATACACCCCAAAAGGAAATGGGAACACCAATGTAAAAGAACCCATCAACAAACGGAAGGATCCCGTTATAGACAATACCGACTCGGACAACAGACAACAGTCTTTTTTAGGGAAAGGCCGGGCATCAGAGAGGATGGACATAGGACAGACAGTGGAAACAAACACAGCATTCGACTCAAGACTTTAAATGTCAAAAACATCAAGTCCAACAGCAAATACCTACAAGACCTTCTGGATGACTGTGACATTTGTTGCCTGCAAGAACACTGGCTGTTTACATTCCAATTACCTACCCTCGACAATATACATAAATACTTCCAATCCCATGCGAAAGCAGTAGACGACAAAGACCCAATCTCGCCATACCAAATTCCCCGTGGATATGGAGGTACCGGTATTTTATATAGAAAAAACTGTGATCTAAGATTCAACTTGTTACCTGATGGGAGCAACAGGATTGTCGCCCTTGAAATTGACACAAACCCAAAAATCTGTATCATCAGCGTTTATTTTCCTAGCCGAGGGAATTCATCCCCTACTCAATACACAGAGACGCTACTTGAACTCTCAGAAATCCTACAAAAGTTCTCGAATAGATATGCCACCTTTATCTGTGGAGATTTTAATTCCTCCATTACCAGAACACCCCCAAACTCAAGGGACACCCTACTTAGAGACTTTGTCAAAGAACAGAACCTACATGTACAACAAAAAGGGCAGTCTACCTTTTACCACCCAAATGGACATGTACAAGCAGAAATTGACTATATTCTGAAGAATACTACAGCAGTAGAACTATCGTCACAAGTCAAAGTGGACGGCATACATCACGACAATGTTTCCGACCACATACCCCTGTCTACGGAGATAAATGTACAATTCTGCCAGAAAGAACCTTCTGTATCCATACAGCCAAAACCTAACTGGAGCAAATGTAACAAATCTATATACGCAGAGACTGTGGAAAAACATATCAAGGACGTACAAGATGCCATATCATCAAACATCGAAGAAGGAGTAACACAACTTAAAACAGTAATTGACAATGCAGTTCAAGAAAGCATTCCTGGATACAAACCAAAAACAAAGAAGAAAAAGCAGAAATGTTTCAAGCCAAGAAACCCTCACATTCTTAGAGCCTCAAAGCTGAGTAAGATAGCCTGGTGGAAATGGAAGGTTAATGGTGCCATTGTCGACTGTTTTGATCCATTCTGGAACGATATGAAGAACATGAAAAGAAACTTGAGACAGCTTCTTAGAAGACAGTCGGCAGAAACCCAACAGAAATTACTGCAGAATATAATGGATTCAAAAGACACAGAGAAAACGTTTTACAAACTTATCAATTTACAAAGATCAACTAGCAAGGTATCTACCAACTGTTTGATGGTTAATGACAACCTACTCACAACAGACGAGGAAATTACACAAGGTTGGGCAACTCACTTTGAGACCCTTGCAACCCCCTCACAGTCAACAGATTATGATGAAGCCTTCCTAAACACTGCGAAAAAGGAAATCAAGGATATAGAATGCATTACTGACACTGCCACCGACATTAAACCAGCTAATGTGGAAGAAATAAACCAAGCTATTATGAACCTGAACAACAACAAAGCAGCCGACTACCTGGGCATGCAAGCAGAACACTTCAAATTTGGTGGAGATGCTATGTCTTCTATCCTGCTTCATCTGGTAAATACAGTCTTCCGTCACAAGCAGATTCCAGACGCTCTTAAGATTGGAAATATCAGCCCCATTTTCAAAAGAGGAGATACAAAATCACCTGACAACTATAGGGGAATAACAGTTACCCCAATTCTATTGAAGATAATAGAACATGTCCTTAATGCCAGGCACAAAGTAATACTTCACCCATCCCAATCAAAATTGCAGAGTGGTTTCACCAAAGGCACTTCATCAATGAGATCAGCCCTTATTGTATCGGAATGCAGAATGGAAGCCAAACTGAAAAAAGACAAACTGTACTTTGTAACCCTAGATACGAAGAAAGCCTTTGATGTGGTCAACCACGACATATTACTTCGTAACCTGTTTTTTGACAACATCCCACATAGTGAATGGACACTAATCAGAGACTCATACTCAAATATGACAGCAAGCGTTAAGTGGCATGACCACTCTTCCCAACTTTTCAATATAAACCAAGGTGTACGTCAGGGAGGTGTGTTATCAACCGAGCACTACAAGAGGTATAACAATCCACTTCTGGTGAAGTTAGAACACAACTACAAAGGAGCCACAATTGGAAACATCCACATTCCCCATACTACCTGCGCTGATGACCTTGCTCTACTGTCGCACTCTGATATCGAAATTAGTAGCATGCTGAAATGTGTAGAAACCTTTAGCACCAAACACAGATATGACATAAACTCAAAGAAAAGTGCCTGCCTCATTTATGGACCAAAGCCTTTGAGCAGTAATCCAGACTTTATCCTGAACAACGAACAAATACCCCTAACCAACCAGACTACGCACCTCGGTATAATCAGGGAGACAGGCAAGAGTACAATAGTTGACAACAAGATAAACTTAGGAAGAAGAACAGCCTACTCGCTACTTGGTGCCGGATTCCATGGCCTCAATGGCCTTACCCAGAATGTGAAAGCCCATATATGGAATACCTATATAATACCAAGGACTCTATATGGCCTTGAAGTTACAACCCTTAACCAGACAGAGATGAAGAAATTAGAAGCATTTCAAACCAAGTCCCTTAAACAAATACAGCACTTACCAGATCGCACAGCAAATGTTGCATCAATGGCAGCTATGGGTATTTTACCAATAGAGGTCCAAATCCACAAAAATATACTGAATCTTTTCTTCAGTATTCTTCAAACACCCCAGTCGATTGAATATGAAATAGCAGTCAGACAATTAGCTACCAAAGGTTATGACGAAGCCAGCTTTTTCTCCAAAGTTCGCAGACTCTTGCTAAAGTACGACTTACCGAGTGCCTACTCTCTAATGCAAAATACCCCGGTAAAGTCCAACTGGAAGAAGCTACTCAAAGACGCAGTGAACAACCAGGTACAAGACCTATGGGCGCAAGAGATAAAGGAAAAGTCATCACTCAAATACCTTAATCCAGACTCTGTAAAGGTGGGCAAGACACATCACATATACAGGAGTGTTAGATCAAACAAGGAAGATATAAAAAGATCAGAACTAAAAGCAAAAATCCTCTTTGGATCATACACATTACAATCCAATAGATGTGCATTCAACCAATACACAGTGGATCCAACCTGCAAACTGTGTGAACAAGAACAAGAAACCAGAGAACATTTCATAGGGAGTTGCTCTGCACTACAGCATTCCAGATCGAAATATAAGAGACTCATTCTTGCTACTCTGACAGAACCAACACATATACTGCTGGATGATCCAAGATTATTTACACACTTAATTCTGGATAGTACTCATCCAACCATCACCAACATCATAGAAATTCCATCTCATACTTTAGAAAGACTGGAACTGCTGTCAAGAGAATACCTGTGGAAGATCCACCTGAAGCGGAGTGAACTACTTGCAAAATGCCAGTAATGCCCTAAGAACTACTTTAAATTATAACCCTCATCAACACATTTTCAAAAGTTGCTCTATCATTTTCAAGCTCTGGCGGATTTGTAATGTAACACATCGATCTGTCTGTGTTGAATGAACTTACATTATATCACGTAAATAGACTACCAACACTTACGAACTGTACACGTAAATATAGACAATGAAATGTTTTTCACATTTAATTAATTAGCTTGCCATACCAGTGTTACAATAAACTTTCATAAACGCGACGTAAATAGGCATGCAAACGCGACCGTGTGTTATATGAAATTCGTTGGAACAGTGTTATAACCACAGTCCAGAACATCATTGAAGACAATCTACCAAGATAATCCTTGGGTTCTCCGACAGAGGAAACGGAGGAAATTGTACAACAACAACAACAATAGCCGGCAATTCCACTTTTAAAAGAACCAAATCTTATAGATCTCTCTTGTTTTTGATAAGAAGATTAGGCCAATTGTTAGGGATGGGGGGAGTATTTATTTTTTAACGCATTTTATCAATTTACAGACACACCGGTTGTAAAGTCACAGCTGTTGCGAGCCGTTTTGGAATACGATCAATCTCTAAATTGATCGCTGTCCAATTTGGAATTCCGAAGTTGCGCGATCAATCTCGAGATTTTCCTTCGCTATTTTCCTAGTTCAAAAACAACTCAAAAATAATTTGATTGATTTGATTTGACTTTATCTTCGTCGAAACGAGTTCTAATAGGAATAATTTGCAAACAAACAGTTAAAACTCAGTCCTGTGGCGCTTTCAGGATTTTTCTGAAGGGAGGGGGGGTCGAACATAGATAGGCTGTAGGGAGGGGTTTCGTTTTCCAAGTAGATATAGATCTAGAATCTAGGCCTAGGTCTATTAATCCATTTTGACAGAATTATTTTATGACTATGAAATAATCAGGTCCTAGACAGGGGTTCATTTGAACCAAACGAACGCCGAACCCTCTATGGATCCGCCACTGTAGCCTAATAAAAAGAAGTAGATCTAGATCTATTAAAAAAGAAATCGACCGCCAAACCTTGTCTAGAATAATTGATCTAATGAATTCTAAATGTTTAGTCTTTCAATAGAATCTATCGAAATCAGATAGATCTAGATCAATAATGCCTAATTTGGTCTTGGCAGGAGACCTGTATCCATGTGTGAAATATCAAGGCTCTATCAATAATAGATCTAGTGTAGGCCTATGAGATATAGGCCAGGTCAAACTCCAAGGTCATTTGGTCAAAGGTCATGGTCCCAAATGAAAGGTCTCCCAGGAAGTATCCATGTGTGAAATACCAATGCTGTATCCAGCGGCGGATCCAGGATTTCTGTAAAGGGGGTTCATTTTTACACAAAGGGGGGGGGGGGGGTGTTCGTTTTACTAGTATCACACAATTTGGACTGAATTTCTGCATGAAAATGAAAAAATCAGGCTTCAGAGGGGGTTCGTTTGAACCCCCCCGAACCCCCCTCTGGATCCGCCACTGGTATCTGTACAATAGTGCCTTAGATACAGTGGCGTAGGAAGGTTTATAATATTGGGGGGTGGGGGTGGAAAATGTTAAAGTAAATGGAAATATGGGTGTATTATGGGGGGGCCATAGGGGGCAGGCCCCTTTTCTGAATTATGGGGGGGCAGGCCCCCCTCTTCCTACGCCTATGAGATATAGACCAGAGGCGCATTCTTTAGAGCAAGATTTTTGAGATATCTTGAGATTTCTTTAAAGGACCTCTATAATATAATACATCTTGCAAAACCCCTTGGTCAATTCTGTAGAAACAATATAAGAGATAATTATCCGAATTGTTCCGAATGCTCCGTAATTCATAAACCGTCGTTTTACGAATGGTCCATACTTTGTACAATTGACGTCAAGATGACATCATTTGTATAAAGTATGAAGCAGTCGGAATGCTCCATGAATTATAAACCGCATTTTCCAGAATGCTACATACTTTGTACAATTGACGTCAAGATGACATCATTTGTATATAGAATGGAGCATTTGGAACACTTTGCTTACAATCTCAGTCTCAGAAAAAGCTTTATTAGATCTAGTCAAAAACATCTTAAGAAATCTTGCTGTAAAGAATGCATGTCTGGCTAAAGTTTTCCAAGTGAAGCGGTGACAAGGAAACTGACACTAGGGCTGTTGACATTAGCTCCTCGACATAAAGTCCCGGCTCGCTTAAATCTAATGGCGTTAAAAGCTGCATTCAAATAATCTTCATCCATGTACTGCTCATTATTCTATGCATAAATGTACCAGCCAATAACAGCAAGTCAGATGGTCTTGCTGTGTATGTCCTTTCATGTCAGCAATCCCAGTATTGTTTGGTTGAAGTAATGACTGGATAGCCCTTTCCAAAATGTCAGAAATTTAGTCTGTTCCAATTTCAGCACATTTTGATCTTCAAAATTGTCCTTTTTCTCAATGTTTTTTCCAAGATTTTTTTATGTTAACATAGTTCACCCTTAATGAGTTTCAGTCAATGTTGGAGTTTTTTGGGTGATGTCATAAATATTTGGCGAGGAGAGTATCAATTTATTTTAACTCATACATTGTGTCCATAAAGATCAGATAAATTATGAATGTTTAAGACAGAGCACAATGCATTCCAACATTGTGCAATCTCATTAAGGATGGACTACCTTAATTAGGGACATTTAGGGAAATATATTCGTTTGGGCAGGGGATGGATAATCAGCAAGGTATTAAAATATTCAACCCAACAAGTAAGACATATATTTGTTTTACAGTTTTTATAAGTTTTTTACAAGTTAAGAAACAGTTATGCACATTTAATAGACTGTAAAATAGCAGCAAAATACTTCATCAATATAGAAACAATGCATTCATTATAATTATCATATTGTATTTCTCATGGCAATCAAAATTTTCCCAATTTCTATTAATTTTGTGTTTTTTAAAGCCTTGTAATGCAGGAAGGTAAAAAAAACCTGTTTTGACATACATAATCAAAATGATTTGGGAAAACATTCTGACAAAAGCAGAAATTGCTGATAGTCAGCATTTTTTGCCTTTTCCCTGAATATCTTTTAAGTGTAACATACATATTTCCTCTTTTGGTAGACATCATTTTGTTATCTGCAATTCCTTTCTAAATGGACTTTTGGGAAAACATTGAGGAAAATGAAGAAAATGCTGATAATCAGCAATTTCTCCCTTTGCCTCAATGTTTTCAGTGCTTTAATATAAACAAATGGTTACTTTCCCCCATTCAATATTGTTGTCTGCAGCTGGTCTCAAATGGGACTACTGTAATTTTCTATGCTTTGGGAAAGGGTTAATACATGTAGAATATCTCAAGATTTTGCAACCATAATTGGGTAGATAGCAGGCAATGTAGGCTAAGATCAGACTGCATGTATGTGCAGGCTGATCTTAGTCTACACTGACAGCAAAATCTTCAGTTACAACAGGAATATGGCACAGACAACATGAGAATGGTAAACACTTTGAGACTGGATGCAGATAATAAAATGGATCTATGAAAAGAAACATTTGTGGTTCTATCAAAATTCCTTGAATAATTTACCATCAAATTCATTGTCCAATACATAATTTGGCACTAGAGGATAATTGTCAGAATATGTACTAGACTGTATTGAGTATTTGTGTCCATATGGACATGATCAGAACGAAGTGTGGCTTTCACCCTGCTTTGCTGCACAACTTGTTCACTGTTGTTATTGTCATGCAGGGAAACCTCTTTTTGCAGATGTCGAGGGGTACCATGCTGACCGCTCTGCTTTATAATGTCTTGAAAATGTAGGATTCTGGAATCATCTGAAAAATATAACACCACAATGAGCATAATGAAATTCTGATGAAAACAAATACAATGAAGTACATTTGGAATGTCATGTAATCATGCCAATAAGTCGGTCAGTCAGTCAGTTGGTCAGTCAGTTGGTCACTCGACCAGCCAATTAGTCGGTCAGTCAGTCTTTAGGTCACCGTCAGTCAGTCAGAAGGTCAGTCAGTCAGTAGGTCAGTCAGTCGGTCAGTCATTCAGTCAGTAGGTCAGTCTGTCAGTAGGTCAGTCTGTCAGTAGGTCAGTCTGTCAGTAGGTCAGTTGTTTGGTCGATCGGTCAGTTAGTCTGCCAGTAGGTCAGCCAATCAGTCAGTAGATCATTCTGTCAGTTTGTGGGTCAGTCAGTCCGTCATTAAGTCATTCAGCAGTCATTAGGTCAGCCAATCCGTCAGTCAGTCAGCTAGTCTCTCAGACTGTAAGACAGCTAGTCACTCAGTCTGTCAGACAGCTAGTCAGTCAGTCAGACAGCTAGTCACTCAGTCTGTCAGACAGCTAGTCACTCAGTCAGTCAGTAGGTCAACCAGTTAGCAGGTCAAGAGATCAGTCAGTCAGTCAGTAGATCAGCCAGTCAGTCAGTAGGTCATTTTGTCAGTCAGTGGGTCAGTCAGTGGGTCAGTCAGTCTGTCATTAGGTCAGCAAATCTGTCAGTCAGCCAGTCACTCAGTAGGTCAGTCAGTTGGTCAGCCTGTCATTCACTAAGCCAGTCAGTCAGTCACTGAGTCAGTCAGTCACTGAGTCAGTCAGTCAGTCTGTTGGTCGGTGGGTCGGTCAGTCAGTCAGTCAGTCAGTCAATCAGCTAGTCAGTCAGCTAGTCAGCTAGATAGTCAGCTAGTCACTCAGTCTGTCAGACAGCTAGTCACTCAGTCAGTCAGTAGGTCAGCCAGTCAGTGAGTCAGTCACGGTCAGTGAGTCAGCCAATCAGTGAGTCAATCAGTGAGTCAGTAGGTCGGTCAGTCAGTCAGTCTTACCGTTGGTCAGTCTATCAGTCACTCAGTCTGTCAGACAGCTAGTCACTCAGTCTGTCAGACATCTACTCACTCAGTCAGTCAGTATGTCAGCCAGTCAGTGAGTCAGTCAGTGAATCAGTCAGTCAGTCACAGCCAGTGAGTCAGTCAGTCAGTCACAGTCAGTGAGTCAGTCAATGAGTCAGTCACAGTCAGTGAGTCAGTCAGTGAGTCAGTCACAGTCAGTGAGTCAGTCAGTGAGTCAGTCACAGTCAGTGAGTCAGTCAATGAGTCAGTCACAGTCAGTGAGTCAGTCAGTGAGTCAGTCACAGTCAGTGAGTCAGTCAGTGAGTCAGTCACAGTCAGTGAGTCAGTCAATGAGTCAGTCACAGTCAGTGAGTCAGTCAGTGAGTCAGTCACAGTCAGTGAGTCAGTCAGTGAGTCAGTCACAGTCAGTGAGTCAGTCAGTAAGTCAGTCACAGTCAGTGACTCAGTCAGTGAGTCAGTCAGTCTGTCAGTCATTCAGTCAGTAGGTCAGTCAGTCTGTCACTCAGTCAGTAGGTCAGTCTGTCAGTAGGTCTGTCAGTAGGTCAGTCATTTGGTCGATCGATCAGTCAGTCAGTCTGCCAGTAGGTCAGCCAGTCAGTCAGTAGGTCATTCTGTCAGTCAGTGGGTCAGTCAGTCCGTCATTAGGTCATTCAGCAGTCATTAGGTCAGTCAGTCAGTCAGCTAGTCAGTCAGATAGTCAGTCAGCTAGTCAGCTAGTTAGTCAGCTAGTCACTCAGTCTGTCAGACAGCTAGTCACTCAGTCAGTCAGTAGGTCAGCCAGTCAGTGAGTCAGTCACAGTCAGTGAGTCAGCCAATCAGTGAGTCAATCTGTCAGTGAGTCAGAGTCAGTAGGTTGGTCAGTCAGTCAGTCTTACCGTCGGTCAGTCCGTCAGTCACTCAGTCTGTCAGACAGCTAGTCACTCAGTCTGTCAGACATCTACTCAGTCAGTCAGTATGTCAGCCAGTCAGTCAGTGAGTCAGTCAGTGAGTCAGTCAGTGAATCAGTCAGTCAGTCACAGTCAGTGAGTCAGTCAGTGAGTCAGTCACAGTCAGTGAGCCAGTCAGCGAGTCAGTCACAGTCAGTGAGTCAGTCAGTGAGTCAGTCAGTCAGTCATTCAGTCAGTAGGTCAGTCAGTCTGTCACCCAGTCAGTAGGTCAGTCTGTCAGTAGGTCTGTCAGTAGGTCAGTCATTTGGTCGATCAATCAGTAAGTCAGTCAGTCAGTCTGCCAGTACGTCAGCCAGTCAGTCAGTAGGTCATTCTGTCAGTCAGTGGGTCAGCCAGTCCGTCATTAGGTCATTAAGCAGTCATTAGGTCAGCCAATCTGTAAGTCAGTCAGTAAGTTGGTCAGTCAGCTAATCACTCAGACTGTAAGACAGCTAGTCACTCAGTCTGTCAGACAGCTAGTCACCCAGTCAGTCAGTCAGACAGCTAGTCACTCAGTCTGTCAGACAGCTAGTCACTCAGTCAGTCAGTAGGTCAGCCAGTCTGTCAGTCAGTAGGTCAACCAATTAGCAGGTCAAGAGATCAGTCAGTCAGTAGATCAGCCAGTCACTGAGTCAGTCAGTCTGTCGGTGGGTGGGTCGGTCGGTGGGTGGGTCAGTCGGTCAGTCAGTTGGTTGGTCGGTCGGTCAGTCAGTCAGTCAGCTAGTTAGTCGGAAAGTCAGTCAGCTAGTCAGTCGGCTAGTCAGCTAGTCAGTCAGCTAGTCAGCTACTTAGTCAGCTAGTCACTCAGTCTGTCAGACAGCTAGTCACTCAGTCAGTCAATAGGTCAGCCAGTCAGTGAGTCAGTCACAGTCAGTGAGTCAGCCAATCAGTGAGTCAATCAGTCAGTGAGTCAGAGTCAGTAGGTCGGTCAGTCGGTCGGTCGGTCAGTCCGTCAGTCAGTCTGTCAGACAGCTAGTCACTCAGTCAGTCAGTAGGTCAGCCAGTCAGTCAGTGAGTCAGTTAGTGAGTCAGTAACAGTCAGTGAGTCAGTCACAGTCAGTGAGTCAGTCACAGTAAGTGAGTGAGTGAGTGAGTGAGTGAGTGAGTGAGTGAGTCAGTCAGTCAGTCAGTCCGTCCATGTGTCCGTCATTAGGTCATTCAGCAGTCATTAGGTCAGCCAATCTGTCAGTCAGTCAGTATGTTGGTCAGTCAGCTAGTCACTCAGTCTGTCAGACAGCTAGTCACCCAGTCAGTCAGTAGGTCAGCCAGTCAGTAGGTCAGCCAATCAGTCAGTAGCTCAGTCAGTCAGTGGGTCAGCCAGTTAGCAGGTCCAAAGTTCAGTCAGTAGGTCAGCCAGTTAGCAGGTCCAAAGATCAGTCAGTCAGTAAGTAAGTCAGCCAGTCAGTCAATGGGTCAGTCAGTAAGGCAGTCAGTCATTAAGTCAGCCAATCTGTCAGGTCAGTCAGTCAGTAGGTCATTCTGTCAGTCAGTGGGTCAGTCAGTCTGTCATTAGGTCATTCAGCAGTCATTAGGTCAGCCAGTCAGTCAGTCAGTAGGTCAGCCAGTTAAAGGGTCAAGAGATCAGTCAGTCAGTAGATTAGCCAGTCAGTCAGTAGGTCATTTTGTCAGTCAGTGGGTCAGTCAGTCTGTCATTAAGTCATTCAGCAGTCATCAGGTCAGCCAATCTGTCAGTCAGTCAGTCAGCCAGTAAGTAAGTCGGTCAGTTAGCATGTCACTCAAGTAAGTAAGTCGGTCAGTTAGCATGTCACTCAGTCTGTCAGACAGCTAGTCACTCAGTCAGTCAGTCAGTAGGTCAGTCAAGTTTTTACTTTGTGTATTATGTATGTCAGCAAAGAAGCTAAAAATGTGTATAGATTGGGCAAGTTATTTTATAAGGAGATACAGCCTTGTAAACACAGTAGGCATAAGTAGATGCCATTTTTTTAAGTTCTAACCATTTTCCTTGTTTTATTCTCTATTGCAGGTTTTTGGGTGAGTTATTCATTTAACCCATTCTAACACAGAGTAGTTTTTTGACTTTGAAAATGTTGTCTGCAACTTCTTTTAATTTGGATGACCCTAATATTTTGTTGTTTGTTAATGGGTTAAGCTTACAAATGGGCATATTATTATACCCATCTGACATCCAAACACAATGGCGGACCCTGCCATCAAAGTTGGGTATTTTGTTCATCAATCAACCAGAATGCCTACCTCAAAGCTAGTGACAGTAGCACTGCTTCTTCCAAGAAGGAACCAACCATCCAATCTACAGAGACTCATACTTCCCAAGGACAATCAGGGATTTCTGACCAACACTACATATGTGCGAGTTCAGGCACTGTCTGGCATCCAGCTCTCCAGTGGTGCACCTACAGAATAAATCAAGTTCATAGATTGTACATCATTTTAACATAGTTTTAACCCTTTCCCAAACAAGACCTGCTTTTGACATCCCTAATTTAGAAGGCTTGGGAAAATGTTGAAACAAAAGAAGAAACTGCTGATAACCAGCAGTTTCTCATTTTGTCTCAATATTTTCCGTGCCATATTTTACACAAATCCTACCGTTAATAACTTCCATTTTGTCATTTGTGACAGTTTTTGAAGTGGATCACCCTAAAATTTGGTTGTTTGGGAAAGGGTTAAGATTTAAAATAGAGACTTCAGTGGGCATTCTTGTTTCTTTTAACATTACTGGGTGCAGTAATTAAACGCAGAACAAATCCCTTCTGAAGACCTGACTCTTAGAAGGGCGGATCCAGAATTTTTTTTCCAGGGGGGAAGGGGTCCAAGCCTAAGATTTTTCCAGGGTGGGGGGGGGGGGGGGGGCGCCTCCAAGCTCAAATTAAGGCTTAAAATGTAATAAATATGTAACACTACACTAAATTTATATAGTCAAAATTTAATTTTTGGCCAATGCCAGAGGGGGGGGGGGGGTCTGGACCCCCGACCCCCCCTCTAGATCTGCCCATGTCTTACTTGCAAGAAGAAGAAGAATTAATAAGGAAGTAAAAAAAAATCTTTCTATTTACAGTTTTTTGTTTGACTGTTCTTATTTTACATTGATTGGGAAACAAGTTCTTACAACTTAGATTAATCCCTTGCAATACTGCTTCCTTGACACTGTACCAGTAGGCCCTACTTGCGCCTAATGCCTGGGCCCATGAAAAGTCCAAGAACTACCTCCGCTACAGGGGATCAAACTAGGAACCGCTTAGTGGTAAGGCTGACACTATACCTTGTGACCACAGACACCACTGTTGATCACTTGCATTGGATTATGAGTAAATCTCAAACTTTATGTATTTGCTGAAATAATGAAAAACAAATTCTCCCTCTTTTCACAAATGTTTTCTGACAGCTTTGACAAGAAATTGAGGGACTCTTTGATTATTTGTTATCTAAATAAAAAGGTGTCTGTGGTCAAACATCGGCCTTGCAACCAAGAGGTTCAGAGTTTGAACCCCAATAAGCGATGGCTGATAGTTCCTATCAGATACCATCCTCTGAATCTAGATTATGGTGCAAATGGGCCTCGGAATTGTTAATCAGACCCTTGTTGCGCACCATAGTTTTTTGCTAGTGTATTTATCTTTTTGCTAGTGATTCAAAAAGCCACTTGCAAACAATTGCGAGTCAACTGACTTTATACGGAAATTCTAGCCCCGACTGTGTGGTTTCCAGGAAGCAGAATCGAAAGGGATGAAACTAAGTAATAAAAACTCACTAAATACTTCCAAATTGATGTTAAATAAATATGTTCAAATAACTTATGAAGAAATAGGATGTGTTTGTGAAACATGAATGCCCCAAAAATGGCTAATGTTAAATTTTCGGACAAAGCGAACAGACAGACGGACACAAGTAAAACAATATGCCCCAAATCTTTCGGTATGGTGTGACTGTCATAACTATAAACAAGATAGTATGGAAAAATACTTTGATAGGACTACGGCGTTTTACCCCTTAGCCACACAATACCTTGTTTTGACGTCTCTTAAAGTGTAGGCTTTGGAAAACATCGAAACAAAAGAAGAAACAACTGATAATCAGCATTTTCTCCTTTTGCCTCAATATTTTATCAATCACAAATTTTATCTGCCAGTAAATAATACCCGAAAGGGGAGTTAGGCAGTATATATAGATAGATTATCTTTAATTAAACCTATTTTGTCATCTACAGCAGCTTTCAAATTGGTACAACCTTTTATTTTGTTGTTTGGGAAATGCTTAATTTTCCATCCAAAAAATGTGTAAACATCCAGAAGTATTTTTCTCTTTTAAATGCAATGTATAGATCAAAATTAACTGCATATTTACAAACCAAGATTAAAAATACCTTCATTTAAACTGTGCCCTTACACAAAGTCCTGTCGCCCCATTGTTTAGCCGGTGAAGGCACCACAGCCCCACCACAGCCATCCTCGGCTCAGCAGTCCTAATCAGCTGCTAATCAATGTCAACACTGTAGGTCTACATGCTTGCCATTGAAGACTTAGTGCTTCCTTCTATCAAAAATTTCCTATTTAACATATCATCAAAGTCTGTTTACATATATCGATGATTAAATTCGATTTTATAACTTGTTTTACATTTAAATCGAAAGTTATGACACCGTTGCTGTTGTGTTTGTACCTTCGATATTAGGTCACGATCAATCTCGAAATTGACGTTGACCAATTTGGAATTCCGAAACTGATCGTTATTCCGAAACTGCTACCAACACAGCGCCCCCTATCACAAATGTGTCAAATTAGGAAACTGAGATGAAATAACTCTTACACGAATATTTTTAGCTTTAATTTGTGGATCGTACAGCTTTACCGTGGCTCTATCATGTACAGACGTAGATCGGTCGTCAGGCCGGGAGATGGAATACAGAAGTGTCGTTTACAACGCTGCTAGAGACGGCAAACTCAACCGTCTCAAAATATTTCTTGACCACAAAACGAAAGATGTCGTAAAACAACTCGTTCATGCGAAGACCAATGGTGCTACCCCACTGATAATGGCAAGCCGAAATGGCCACTTTGACGTCGCCAAGTATCTGATAGAGCAGTGTGGAGCAGATCCAGAGCAGGTTGGGTCTGTAACGTTTGATGGAGAGACGATCGAGGGTGCCCCACCTCTGTGGTGTGCTGCAGCAGCTGGATATCTCAACATTGTCGAGTTTCTTATACAGAGAACTGCGTCCGTAAACAAAACAACTCTCACAAACTCTACACCATTAAGGGCTGCATCATTTGATGGACATTTTGACATTGTGAGATTCCTTGTAGAAAATGGAGCAGACATTGAGATTGCCAACCGACACGGTCACACATGTTTGATGATTGCCTGTTATAAAGGTCATATTGATATAGCAAGGTTTTTCCTGGAAAGGGGTGCTGATGTCAATAGGAAAAGTGTAAAAGGTATATTATAATGAATTAAGAAATGCAGACTTCCGGAAATATGTCGGTCCATCAGACAAGTCTGAACCTTTTTCAGTCAGACTGACGTTTTTCATTTCTGTGTCAGTCCGACTGTCTGACAGTCCTGCAAGTGTCATTTTACTAGTAATTGATAGGGGTGTAACGATAGATCGATAGGTCGCTGTATCGTGATAGTGACAGTCACGATATTGATGTATCGATTGTGGTTTCAGATATCGATAACTATCGCCGATAGTTTGTTCAACTATCGATAGTTTCGATAGTATAAGTGCACTTATCCAATTATATATTTTTGTTGAGGTAACTCACTAAAAAAAGGGAAAAACAAAAACAAATCGCAAGTAAATGGTTCTCCATTGAATTCGGCGAACTTTCATTTTCAGGCTTGTTCGATTATTGTATCTTATGTACTCCAATTACATTATGAAAATATGTTCGCTTTGAAAATGAAATAAGTTTTATATCTATTCAAAGTAATCTGTATTTCTCTCAATTAACTCTTTTATCAATGCAGTTGAAACCGTAATTCAAGAATAGTAAAACTATGTGAAACTTTTGAATTAACAAAAATAATCGATTAGAGAATATGTTCTATTACTTTTTTCGGATTCACTAATCGTGTGTTATTGTTTGACGTACATGTTTATTTCGTCTGATCGGGAATGGCGAGCAACTTTGAAATAGTGAAAAGGCCCACGTTTGGGCCCATTGTGAAATTATTATTTCATAATCAGGTTCAGAGATTTACTTTAAACTGGTGATGTAACTTTAATTCTAATTTCCCACCAATTCTGGAAAATTCTGCAGATGTTCTCGTAAAATATTCGAAACAATTCATCTACTGATAGTATCATGATACATCACGATATATTTCTGACGATATTGATAGTATCACGATATCAATCCTACGATAGTAAAACTATCGCGATAGTCATTTTCCAAGTCGATAGTCAGCCCTAGTAATTGAAGGCCAAACCAACAACAAATTGATTGTTTATAAAGGATTAATTTCGTCTCTCTACCAAGGATTTCTTAGCATTAATTGTTGATGAATTACAATTTCTGGCAACATTACTTTTGTTTTGTTCGAATTGATTTGTCCTAATACAATGTTTGCAGCAGTTTTTGAATCGGATAACCTTGAAATTTTGCTGTTTGTGAAAGGGTTAATGTTTCAAGTATACGGTAATCATGTTTTGTTCTATATTTTTCAGGGAATACAGCCTTACATGATTGTGCTGAATCAGGGAGTCTTGAAATCATGAAGTTATTACTGCAGTACAATGCAAGCATGGAGAAGGACTCTTATGGGATGACACCACTATTAGCTGCAGCTGTGGCAGGATATGCACAGATAGTAGAGTTCTTGATTTATACACCCGATGTAGACAAGAAGCAGAAAATTGATGCACTAGAACTTCTGGGTGCAACTTATGTTGATAAAAAGAGAGACATGCTCGGGGCAATTAACTTCTGGAGACAAGCGATGGAGGATCGTTATTCTGATGAATGTAATCCAATATTGAAGCCTGAATCTGCTAGTGTGGCTGCCTACGAGAACGCAAAGGAAGTAGTGTCTATTGAACAATTAGATGAGCTTATATCAGACCCTGATGACATGAGAATGCAGGCCTTATTAGTGAGAGAGAGAATACTAGGTCCGGCTCATCCAGATACCTCCTACTATATCCGCTACAGAGGGGCGCTGTATGCAGACATGGGAGACTTTGATCGCTGTATAATGCTATGGAGATATGCCTTAGATATGCAGCAAATTGTATTAGAGCCTTTGAGTCCGATGACTCAGAGCAGTTTCTTGTCTTTCGCGGAATTGTTTTCATTCATGACAACTGAATGGAGAAATAGACCTGCACATCCTGTTGCATTTAAAGACATTGTGGAAGTTTTACTCATGGCAACAGAGGAACTTAAAAGGGGAAAACTTCATTTAGAAAAAGCAGAAAATACTGAGAAAGACTTTACAAATTATAATCGCCTTCTTGTGATAATTATGCACATATTGTGCCTGATGTGTCGATTGAAAAATGTGACGGTAGAAGAACAGCATATATTCAAAAAGAATGTGTATAACTTAGTGAACTTGAAACCAGTTGGAGCCAAAGGGTTTACTTTGTTACATTTAGCATGCTCCAAAGAAACAACTAATGTGGGTAGATATCCTGTGTGCTCTTTCCCTTCTTTACCAGTCATAGAACTTCTCATCCAAGTCGGAGCCGATATTGACGCCGTCGATGAAGAAAAGAACGCGCCTCTACACATTGCTGCGGCTAATCGACAATGTCGAATTGATGTGATAAATGTACTGTTAAAGCATGGCGGACATTTGGATGCCAGCAATGCAGAGAAGAAGACCCCTCTTACTCTTATTCAAAATGTATCAAAAGTGGACTTTGGGTCTCCTTTAGACTATCTAAAGTTGCAGTGTTTGGCTGCGAGAAAGATTGTGAAAAGTGCCATCCCATATAAAGGTCTAGTCCCATCAAAGCTGGAAGCCTTTATTGAGATGCACTGATGTTTGTCTGTATGATTAGTAATCAGACCTACAGATAATTATACAGAGCTCCAGATAAGAGGGAGTGATGACTTTTCAAACTGCAATAATTCTGTAATTGTTCATTAAACTCTATGTTGTGGGTACTCATTTGTATCGTCTCGTTGAGACGATTCAAATGAGTACCCACAACATAGAGTTTGGAATTGAAATAATGAAGTTATAATGTCTTCACTCCCACTATCTGTAGCCCTGGATAATAGACTGGCAGTAAAGGCATTCTAAATTTGTTTGTTCAAATCCAACCTCTATGTTGTGGGTACTCATTTGAATTGTCTCTCTAGAAGACAATTCCGATTAGTACCCACAACATAGGTTCTTTTGAAATGTCTTTAGGAGGTGATTCCAACGAGTACCCAAAACATATGATAGGATTATATTATTACTTAAAATAGATCTACTTTATTCAAGGAGATAGAACACTTCAATGAAAACATTATTGCAATTACATCAAGCTTTCAAGACATTTTTCTGATAGGGCAATCAAAATTACGTTGTGTGGTAATTCTTTGTTTTTTCATTGGTCGCTAATAACCCTTTCCAAAATAACACTTTTGTAGATCTATATCGGTACATGGAAAAGCCGGGAAACATTAAGACAAAAAAAAAATGGTTGAAATCAACAGTTTCTTTTGCCTTGATATTTTCTGTGCTTTATTGTACAATAATCCTCTATCAAAATCCATTTTGTCTTCTGCAGCAGTTTTTAAAAGTCATTTTGGAAAGTGGTAAAGCTTCTTACTGAGATATATTTAAAGGTTTGTAAACAGGTTTTATGTTGGAAAAAATATTCTTGAAAATATTAGTATCCTTTATACATTGTACACTACATACTAAACTTTTTCATCTCAACCCTTTCCCAAACAAAACATGTTTGTCAAAAAGGCGTGTGAAAACATTGAGGCAAAAGAAGAAAATGCTGAAAACCAGCATTTGCTCCTTTCGTCTCAATATTTCTGTGCTATATTGCACACAAATGACAAATCCTATCTGTATCAACATCCAACTTGTCGTCTGCAGCAGCTTTCAAATTGGACAACCCCAGGATTTTCTTGTGTGGGAAAGGGAAAAGGTAAAATGTACCCATTTTAATTTGAACTGATTTTAAATTTTGTGATCTAGGAAATGGTTAAGTTTCTGATTTGTGTTGTAAGATAAGTTTGTTTGTTGACAATGTTACACTGATTTCTGATTAAGATACTGATTAGGAAGATTTTGATCATGATAAATTTAATTTGCTGATACCGTTGCTTCATTTAAATTGTCATCTTTTGCAAGTGTTAATATTAGTCTTTGAAGGACTTATGTATCATTATGCTCATATAAATACATAATTATTCAGATTTTTTAAGAGTGCATTATGCATTAAAGGAGATTAGTTAACCTTTTCTAGAGCAATCCCTCTGATTTTAAAGTCGCTTTTAGGAAAAGTTTGGGAAAGCATTCAGGCAAAAGATGAAATTGATAATGACTTGATTGTGTTTCTTTTTTGTTTCACTATTTTCTCTTCTGTAATGTACACAAATCTTCAAATGGATGATCCGCATTTAAATTTTCATTGCTTTGAAAATGGAACATTATTTGTTGTTTAGGAAAAAGTTAACCCATTTCCTTTTAATGACTCTTTTTGACTCCCTTCAAGATAGCGTCTTTATAAAATACTGTGGAAAATGAGGAAATTTATTGCTTGTCACAAGCAATTTTTTTTTTCATTTACAATGTACTACAATGTTTCAAACATCTTTGAATTTGGACTAGTCTAAAATTTTGTTGTCTGGTTATGTGTTAATAGCTACATAGCTTAAAAATATAGAGACAAAGAGAAAATGTTGATTACCAAGTGGTTTCTAACAGAGATATCAAAAAAAGGTCTTGTTTGGGAAATGGTGAAGCATATATAGTAGGAACATTTTTTCAGTGGAAAAAGAAGAAAATTCTTAGTATATCTCATATAATTTTTATCAATTGCATGTTTAACAAGCAGTTGTAATAGAATGCACCATAACCTAAGTTCAAATCCTTCTTATGATTAAAGCAATTATAAAATCAAAATTGACTTGATCGGCACAGCCAGGTTCTGTCACTCTTTCAAATTTAATTCTTTCACAAGCAATATCCGGTTTTCATGCCATGTATACAAGAAGTATGTTGTCACGAGGCCATAGCACTTTTCACAAACCTAAGTGAAATCACGGACCTGAGTGAAATGTATATTATAAATAGAAATATTGCATGAAAAGGAGGAATTTTTTATTACAACATTTTCTTATTTTCTCTTAAGATCTTTTCTAAAACCACCGTAGCTAAGGTCATTAAAAATCAGGCATTGTTTGGAAAAAAGATGTTTTTTGTGTGTGTGGAAAGTGTATCATTTAACCCTTTCCCAAATGGCACATATTTTAACTGTTCCTCTTTGACAGGAGTTCCAGATGTCAAAATGTTTTTTAGCTCACCTGAGCACGAAGTGCTCAAGGTGAGCTATTGTGGTCACTTTTTGTCCGTCGTCCGTCTGTCCGTCTGTCCGTCTGTCCGTCCGTCCGTCCACAATTTCGTGTTAACACTCTAGCATCTACAAATATAAGCCAATCTTGACCAAACCTGGTCAAAACATGTATGACCATAAGATCTCGGATGAGTTTGATTATGGGTCAGATCGAACCAGAAAGTCCGGAGTTATCTGCCCTTGAATGCGAAAAATAGCTAGTTTTGACATTGTTAACACTCTAGTATCTACAATTATTTATCAATCAAAACAAAACTTTGACACAATGTTGGTGACCATAAGATCTCGGATGAGTTTGATTTTCAGTCTGATCAGACCAGAAGGTCTTGAGTTATGTGCCCTTGAAATTGACAAAATTGACATTTTCGACTGTTTTCGACTTTGTTTACACTCTAACTTCTACAAATACTGACCAATCAAGACAAAACTTTGAGACAATGTTAGGAACCATAAGATCTTGTATGAGTATGATTTTCAGATTGATCGGATCAATAAGTCATGAGTTAAACGCCCTTGAATTTGACAAAATTGCCGTTTTCGACTGTTTTTGACTTTGTTTACACTCTAGCATCTACAATTATTGACCAATCAAGACAAAACTTGATCACAATCTTAGGGACTATAAGATCATGTATGAGTTTGATTTTCAGATTGATCAGATCAAAAGGTCATGAGTTAAACGCCCTTGAATTTGACAAAATTCCCGTTTTTGAATGTTTACGACTTTGTTTACACTTTAGAATCTACAATTATTGACCTATTAAGATGAAACTTTGACACAATGTTGGTGACCATAATTTCTTGGATGAGCTTGAACTTCAGTCTCGTCAGACTAGAAAGTCATGAGTTATATGCCCTTGAATTTGACAAAATTGATGTTTTCGATTGTTTCGGACTTTGTTTACACTTTAGCATCTACAATAATTGTTGACCAATCAAGAAGAAATTTGGACACAATGTTGCTGAACATAAGATCTTGCACCAGTTTGAATTAGCTTAATTAGAGTAGAATTTGCTGAGTTTGCTGAGCCCTTCAAATTGACAAATTTGCCGTTTTCGACTGTTTTTACTCTAACAACCACAAATAGCGACAAACCGAGACAAAATTTGGACGCAATGTTGTTAACCATAAGTTTGTTTTCAGTCTTAAAGTCACAAGTAATTGATTTGAACAAATCTGTGGCTCATATCATCTTGGTTCAGGTGAGCGATATAGGACCATCATGGTCCTCTTGTTTTATAAAATTGAATTAAAAGTGTGGAAACTATGGTAATTCACAGAAAATATTGATGCAAAAGGAGAAAGTGCAGTTTATCAGCATTTTCTTTTGTTGCCTCAATGTTTTCCCAAGCCTTTTCAATTAGTGGCGTCAAAAATCAGTTTTGATTGTAGAAATTGTATTTTTGTTAATGTCTCACTATGAATTGATGGTTAATGACATAAGAGCCTATTATGTTAAATAAAATATCCTTTCTGAACCTTGGGTTGGAATTCATTTTACCTCATACAAACAAGTTTCTGTGACAGAACTTACATATATAATTTATATTTATGAGCCCAGATCTGGAAAAAGGTCCCGTATGGCATTTGAGCCTAACATGGATCCAGATCAGTCTGTGCATAAGCACAGTCTGATCAGGCTGCACTTTGGTCTGTAAAAGCTTCTTTGTGACCTGTAATAACTTAACCCTTTCCCAAACATGACCTGGTTTTGACGTCCCTGACAGAAAAAGGCTTGGGAAAACATTGAGACAAAAGAAGAAACTGCTGATAACCAGCAGTTTCTCCTTTTGCCTCAATGTTTTCTGTGCCATATTGCTCACAAAACATGAATTTTGTTCTCTGGAGCAGCTTTTCAATTGGATCACCCCAAGATTTTGTCGTTTGGGAAAGGGTTAAAGATAGCAGCATGGATCCCTATTGGACTGCATCTGACCCAGGCTGATCTTGAAACTGGGTTTTAGAAGGGACGTTTTTACAGATCCAGGCTCATTTATACAAGGGAATCGCCCAGTCTGTCTGTCTGTGCATATGTTTTGTATGCATAATGAAACAATTTTAACGAAATTGGCCTGACGGAATGACATGTATGAGAACTTGAAATCTGCATGAAAAACTTCAACAGGTTTTGTCTGAGATACGTTAACCCTTTCCCAAAGGACAAAATATAAGGATGGTCCAATTGTAAAGTCCCTGCAGACGAAGAAATTGATGTTAAAAAAAAGAAATTTTGTGTCCCATAAAGGCCAGAAAATATTGAGACAAAAGGAGAAAATGCTGGTTATCAGGTACGTCAAAACCTGAGGCGCGTTCTTTAGAGCGGGATTTCTTGAGATATCTTGAGATTTTTTAAGACGTGTTAGGTAAAATCGTTCTTTAGAGCAAGATTTTTAAGACGCTTAAATGGGGCCCCATTACCCTTTACTTCGGGCGGAACCCCTTGGTTAATTCTGTAGAAACTGTATTATAAGAGAGAGCCATGACATTCGTACAAATGATGTATGGAGCATTTGGAACACCTCGGTCAGAATTTAGGTCTTATAATGCTTTATATAAAACATCTTAAGAAATCTTTAAAAAATCTCGCTCTAAAGAACACAGGGTTTGATGTCTCTAATAGAAAATACTTGAGAAAACATTGAGGCAATTTAAGAAGAAAATGCTGATGATCCGCAGTTTCTTCTTTTGCTTCAATACATGTATTTTCAATGCTACACAAATCCTATCTTTACTAACGTCAATTGTGTCGTCTGTAGCAGTTTTCAAATTGGAGCAGTATAAACTACTAGTATTTTGGGAAAGGCTAAGTGTTCTAAGAGAACAGCAGGGTTCCAGATCAGCCTGTAAATTATGCACTCTAGGTTCCAGTCCATGTTATTCTCACATAACATCTAAATTATGTGTAAGAGTACAGTGCCTGTCAAGTATAATATACTTGGGACCAGGGTAAGGCCGGTCAGACTTTATGGTTCTCTTAAATATTACGCCAGGATCTGGAAAAGGGTCCCGTAAGGCTTCTTAGTCCAACATGGTTCTAGATCAGCCTGCGTATGCACGCAGTCTGATCCACAGAACCATGTTGTTCTCCAATAGCTTCATGACATGTAACTACGGGAAAAATATCATCATGGGTCTCTGTCAGTCTCCTTTTGGGCACTGGCTGATCTTGAAAAACGGCTACCTCAAATGCTATTTATGATAAGTGTTCTTCTTCCAGACTCTGGCTCATATATTATATTTGAGGGAATAACATGGGACTAAATAGTGACACAGCTTGTCTGTTCATCTGAAATGTTTCACAAATGTACCTATAGACACAGTGTCAAGGGAGATAACTAGATCTATCTAAACATCATTATAACACTAGTTATCTTTCCTGCATTGGTCATGAAAACAGTTGACGCCGGTTATATCGGTACGATTTACTAAGTGAATTTCATTCATTTGTCTCTCACCGATGGGTGTGAATCATCTATGTTAAAGAGCATTTAGAGGCTCGGTTTGGATGTTGTGGTGGTACTGGTTTGAGAAACAACAGGAACCCACGGTTAGGTGCTCCAGCAGCCTTGATATGAGCATATCAGTTGAAAACGGCGTAAAACCCCAATAAATCAAATCTAAGTGAAATTCTGATTCCATTATTATTAACCCTTTTCCCAAACAAGAACTTGTTTTGGCGTCACTGTATTAGAATGTTTGGAAAACATTGAGGAAAAAGAAGAAAATGCTGATCACCAGCATTTACTCCTTTTGCCTCAATATTTCCGGTGGTATGTTATATCTTAAATAACCACCATAATTTTAGTCGTCTGCAGCTGGTTTCAAATTGGAAACATTCTAAAATGTTGTCGCTTGGGAAGACCTGGTGGATATAAGAAAAGGGGTTGATCAAATTCATCGAAAACATTTTCTTAAAAACGTAACAGAATCAGTCGTGATTGTCTGGGAGTAAGACTGATCCATGTGAAATGGAGAGAAAGTGTTCCACCAAGAAATTGTTGAAATGGTTTTAAGGTAGTCCACCCCAAATGAGATTCGCACGACATCGGAACAATTACGGCGACATCGTAACCATAACCAATGTTAACGTCGACGCCTACTACGGCGGATCCTGGATTTCTGAGAGGGGGCTCGAATATACAGATGGGGGGTGGGGGGGGGGGGGGGCTCGTTTCCTAGTATTACACAATTTTGACTGATTTTCTGCATGAAAATGAAATGATCAGTCTTCAGTTTTGTAGACAACATATGGATTTCTCATCAACAGAATGGTTGAACTGTATCTTATAAAATGTCGAGAAATATGGAAAATTGTAAATATTAATTTCTGCCTTTCCCACGATGTGTTCAAAACTGTACGTCTCTATCTATTTAGTTCTAAAATGCGAATTTGTTTTGGAAAGCACATTGAAAGAATTTCAACCAGTTTGTGGTGATAAATAAATCATATCTATCGTTCGCTATACCGAAATATTAATTTATGTATTTGTGACCCGTCACGCTAAAAGGAACCTTAGAGGAAGTGTGAAAAATATCGACCCTAGTCAGTCTGCGCAACCAGACTAGGGCCGACACTTTTCACTTTTATGCGATCTGGAATGTTTTCCCTATCTTTCTACATGCTCATTGTTCACATACGGGATCTGGTTGACCAGCCCTGAGTCTGACAAGTTTGTCCAAATTTGGATTTTTGGAGTTCGGATAAGGTCCCTTTTAGTGTGACGGGTCACAATTTTCATTTCTTGTTTACATATTTCAAGGCAATATTTACATAAACAATTCAATGGAAGTTGTAAAACAATTTGAACTGCTTTTGAAATGCATTCTACACTTTCCGAATCAACCAGTTACCGGTATAGTTTGCACTGATCTTATTTTTATACGCCCAAAGGGTCGTATTATGTTATGGCCCCGCTCGTCTGTCTGTCCGTCCGTCCGTCTGTTAGCAATTTCTTGTGTGCGCAACTCCTCCTACAGTTTTGATCGGAATTCGATCAAACTTGCCAAAATGAATCTCCATGGTGTCTAGTTGTGCATACCGCTTACAGAATTCAATTAACTCTTTTGGTTCTTGAATTACCTGTCCTTGAATTTAAAAAAAATGCCCATTTTCTTGTGTACGTAACTCCTCCTACAGTTTTGATCAGAATTTGATCAAACTTGCCACAATGAATCTCCATGGTGTCTAGTTATGCACACTGGTTACGGAATTTAGATAACTGTTATCGTTCTTGAATTATCTGCCCTTGAATTTAAGAAAAAAATGCCCATTTTCTCAAAATGCCCATTTTCTCCTGTGTGCAACTCCTACAGTTTCAACCAAAAGTTAATCAAACTAGCCACAATGAATCTCTATGGTGTCTTGTTGTGCAAACAAAACTTTGACAACTTTTCATGTTTGAATTATCTGCCCTTGAATTGAAAAAAAAATGGCCAATTTTACTGACAAGCCCCTCTCGGGCGTATATGCGCCGCTCTGTGAAGCTCTTGTTACTGACAATAATTTAGTCATCTGCCTCCGCTTTCAAACTGGCCCAGTGTAAAGAGTAAAAACCAATCTGATCGAAATCCGATGTTAACTTTGAAGTAACATTTGACAGGCACCCGTTAGATGTCATCTTCAACGACCTTTTCCTCTGACCAATCAAACGCTTTCAATATTTCTAATTTAGAATGTCTTCACCCCCTCTTATTTGTTGCCCTGCACGTGTTGCTACAGTGGTTATTCACCAACCTTTCGGCACAACAAGGTTTTTTACCCTTTCTGACTCCCCTCAAGATAATGACTTTGGAAAACATCGTGGAAAATGAAGAAATTGCTTGTCACAAGCAATTTCTTCATTTTCTACAATGTTTTCTATCCAAAAAGACAACAAAAATTTAAATTTCATTCATTTGAAATTGTCGTTTGCAACATCTTCGAATTTGGACCAACCTAAAATGTTGTCGTTTGGTAATGGGATAAAATGAAGAGGGAATCAAATCACAATTGCGACTGGTAATGGACATGATGGAACGGACGGATTATTCTATGCATGTAAGAAGCGTCGAGAGAAAATGCTGGATTAACCCTCTCCCACACGCCAAAATTTTAGGGTGGTCCAATTACGAAGCTGCAGCGGACGACAAAAAAGATGTTGAAAAGGAGAAAGATCGATAACAATAAAGCCCAGAAAATATCGTGGCTGGATATCAGCATTTTCTTCTTTTGCCTAAATGTTTTCCCAAGCTTTTTCTTCTAAGAACGCCAAAACCAGGTCTTGTTTGGAAATGGGTTAAGGTAATCCAACCGAATGAGATGCATGCGACGTCGGATTTTTAGGGCGACGCCGTAGGCCTACACATTTGGCGATGGAAAGTGCCGATTTTTCTACCTCGCCGATTTCTCAAGCAGAAAATGGATAATATAATTATGCACGTCTAAAATGTCATAACCCTCAATGCTTCTTATGTACGATTGCGTGAATAATACTTCAGAACACATTTTATCTTAAAATTTATCATCAAATGAAACTTAAAGTGACATTTCAGAAATTTTTGTCATAAATTTTACTTTTATTTTTATCTGAAAGAGCATATTTCCTTATGAAAATTCTGAAAATTTCAAGCCAAAATATTGCGCCGTTTACGAGAAATTTATATTTTTGTGTTAAAATTGAACAAATTGTTGTGGACAACAGTTCGGATTTATATGCAATTTATCGATTATGTCTCAACTTTAAATGAGTGTTTATCGCTTATTGGCAACAACTTAAAAAACTAATAGTATTAAGACTCATTAGAATAACCAATCTTGGCATCAAGACATACTTTAAAAAATTGAAATTGGAATGAAATGTCCCTTTAATGACGTGTTTAAAACCTATAAAAATCGACAGTTTTTGTACTTTTGAACTGTTTTTAGGTTCAATGCAAAATTATGCCTATGTGATCGCGTGCCATGCATCAAAATTGTTCAGAGGACAAAGTAAGGACTGAAACGGGTACTCGAGTAACCGCGGCAGGGTAGAGAATTTTCAGTGCAGATTTAGCCTTTTACCCGTTACCCGATGACCAATTTTAACTTACAAATTGTATTCATACATTGTATATAGAGAGTCAAAACTTATGCAATGTTATCATGGAAAAAGTGCATAACATACTTGCAGTAATCGCATTAGGTAGGAGGCTCATTTTGAAGAAGAAAATGCACCAATAGGACCATACCGAGGAGTACTCTCCAAAGCCGAGGTCTATTGATTGGTTCAGTCTCACTTTGCCAACTATTGGTTTTTGGGGGAGTTTCCCTTTGCCTACCAATTATATTTTCGCACCTATGATTTACCTGGATAAACAAGGGTGTCTTTTGTCAAAGTAGCTCTACTGGCTGTATTTAAATTGTGTTTTTTTCCGTTTGAGGAAGATTAAATAGATTAATACATAACAATTTTTTAATTTGAAAAAAAATATATATATATATTTTTCTTATTTATTTTCACATATTGACATATTACTGTATTTTTTATATACATATTGAATTACTTTATATTCACAAGAATCGTTAATAAACATTAAACCTATAGTGTATGAAAAACATTGTGGGAAAAGAACCAACATGAGTAACTTTTTCTTTGTCCAAAATATATACTTTTTTTAATTTTTGGAACACTCCTCTTACAAAAGCATCAAACCTTTACTGTATGAAAAACATTTGGGGTAAAGAAAAAAATGGTCAACTTGAGTAACCTTTTCTTAGCTCAAAATGCTTATGAATCTTTTTGTCTTTCATTGACAGTATACGTATTACGACCAAACTTTAACAAAGCTGTGATCATGATTTGATAGAGGGCATTGAGGGAGGGAAGGGAAATGCTTTAAATGAGGGTTTTCCCCTTTTCCCTTAATGTCTTCTCCCATAATCACGCAGTTTAGAATCACAGAATATGCGAAGGAAATTCTTGTTTTCGGATCAGTCTAAACTTTTGTTGTCTAGGCACAGGTTTGAGTCTTTACATTGTGTGCCATTGCATTTCGTTTCGGTAATGGTATGCGAAAGTGTAATTATCTATTTGCTGTCGATATGAATGTTAGCTTTCCCAAACAGCAATCATTTCACAAACCTTTTAAATATGCGTTTAAAATGCTTAAACAAGAAAACATTGATAAACAGCATTTTCCACAGTTTTCTGGTTCGAAATATTGAGAATTGATACGAATACGCATCCATTTTATCATCTATCTTTCTATTCAATCTTGGCCTGTCTACCATTTTGTCGTTTGGGAAAGGATTTATAATGAATTTACATCCTTTTGTTGTACATTTCTTTTGTTTCGTAGTATAGTAATGTTCTATTTGTATTGTCTCAGTTTGTGTTATTATATGTTGTAACTCACCATGTTGTATAATTTATACTGATCTTCTGCAAAGGAGGAATTAATAAAGTTTATTTCACACCCTACATTAGTAAACCAATGAAATCGTCCCATTCGTACCACGTGAGTATACAATACCTAGAGCCGTATTGTACGCACGAGATAATTGCGTGAACGCACGGGATTCTCGATACTCCAAAGCGGCAAAATCGATATTTGTACGATGCACCGGTTGAACTGTCCAAATATGCATTGTACTCATTTGAACCCTACAAATATCGATTGAACCGTACAAATATGTATTTTTCCCAAATCGAGGCTGCCGTACAAAATATCCATATTCGCATCGAAGAGTAATCTCCCTTAGTAGAGATCTCGTCTGCAAAAGCAAAATTGTGCATTAGAGTTGAATGTTTGTTTCAACATGATATTTTGAATTCACTGTCCTAAACAAGACATAACTTTGATTCTGTGATTGAAAAAAAAAAAAAAAAAAAAAAAAAAAAAAAACACACACACACATTGGGAATACATTAAGGCAAAAGGAGAAAATGATTTTAAAAACACGAAAGAGATTTTCATTTCAAAACATTTATGAATTGTAGCGCATTTAATTTGCAGCAATGATACAAATCACATTTAACCCTTTCCCAAACAAGACCTGGATTTGATATCCATTATAAGGCTTGACAAAAAAGTTCTAGGAGAAAAGGAGATTTGCCGTTTATCAGCAATTTCTCCTTTTCTGTCAATGTTTTCATTGTTGATTTACGCATGGCATGATAGTTTATATGACAAATTTCATGTACATTTCACACTATCATATGACGGTCTATTCAATCTTTTGAGACAAACATAAATCGATAAAAATAGATTAAATGTCAGATGCCATGTATATTTACAGTGTTAGAAATGTACATGTAGCCTACATTTTTTTCATGACATAGGCCTATGTTGTTTTTCTTCCTTTTTTATTTCACGTTGGAATTCTATTTAAAAGTAATTAGATCTAGATCTTAATTTTTATACAAAATTAATCTTTGTCGTGTTTTGTTTGAAAAAAAAAAAGATGTGAAATAAAGAGGTCATTTAACATGTCTTTGTACAATACCGAATTCTATTGGATTCATACTTTGCAGAACAAGTCTATATTTAGACTCGCCTATCGGCTCGTCCAAATATAGCCTCGTTCTGCAAAGTATTCATCCAATAGAATTCAGTATTGTACAAAGACATGTTAAATAACCTCATAATATTTGGTCAATTTGACGATATTTACTCTTCCTAGGGATTTGACGACCACCATTGTTGAACTGCAACATTTTAAACTCATTCATGGACTGCTCTTTTTTAATAATGTTGATGAAAGAATAAATTGATGGATGAGACTTTGATAATAGATTGTTAATTTTATGATGCCAACCTTCAATGTGTTAGTAGTTCATGGGCCATGGTTATCAAAGTGATTCTACTGCACCACGTCAGTTTCTACCCAATGTTCAGTAACATAGTCTTTGAAGGCTTCAACTTGAGGGGAGTCGCTGTCGTCATTTTCTAATGAGTAGAACCACACGTCTCCTACGTCGGCACATGGAACGAACGGAAGTACAGCAGCACGTCTCAACAATGTTTTGAAGTCATCGTTGTCTTTAAACAATCTCGCCAGGCCTACAGCCTGCACTTTCCTTCACAAACACTGTGTACTTATAATGGGAAAAAATAACCACGGACAGTGGCTGTTTGGAAAATTTCTGTCACACTAAGCTGTACAGCTTTCTCATAGTCCATCATAATTTGGGTTGGAGTAAGTCTGATGTTTCTGTCGTCGGCTGCGGTTTGAAGGAGCTGAAAAAATCTTGTGTAAGTCTGTCTGGTCTTAGTTGGAAGGAGGGCGAGGACTAAGTGGAACATATGGTCGTCGTCGATTCTGGCGTGGATGGTGTACATCTGATAGAAGGTGTTGGGACTAGAGTAGAATGTACCGTCCATATACCACTCATCGGCATTGGACAGTTCTGTTAGGTTGTCTGTTGTGGTGAAGATTTTTTTTCTTCTTTATCGCTGTCAACGAGAAGGAAATTCTCGCCGGCATGGGTTTGGAGCAACTGACCATATTTAGGATCAGAAGAAGTAAGGGAAGAAGCAAGAAATATGTATCTGTATTTCTGAAAGAACTCTCCTTAGTTGGCATATCTAAACGCAAATTGATTCTGTAGGTTTAACGCAGTACCAGTAACTGCTTTCACCTTTTTTGAGTCGAAACATAATCATTATGAACTAAATTATATGAATGTTCTACCGCATCTTCTATTCTCAATGAATTTGATGTTTACTTCAGCATTCGCCATTGTCATATAAACCATAGGTTTTTCCTAGTCGACTTTTATATTGCTATCTAACAACAGACAAACATAACAAAGCTTAATCAAGGGACGAATGATAATTATCATTTATTCCAGTTCAAACCTTAATTGATTTGAAATATTAACTGTTCAGTTTAAATTAGTCCAGTTGAGCTACAAAATCGAATATCGATATTGTCGAAGGCTAATTAGCACCTTGTTACCCTGGTCCCACTTTGCCAACACAAATTTCCCCCAAACACCTATTTTTCAAACCCAAAGATGGCAAAGTGAGACGACACCTATTGATTAAACCATTAAACAATATCATTCTATCGAAATGAAATGAAGAGATAATGTGCTCTGTTTTAAGAGAGTAGCCGACGAGTTGACTCGGTCGAGTAAACCCGTCTGCATGTGCCTAAAGCCGCGTTCCCATTGCCGACCAAATCAACTCGATCGCCTAAATTCCCCGATCAAACCCGATTAAACTCGATCAAATGTATTTACACGACGATCATTTTTGCCGACCACGCTCGATCGTCCCGATCACTCTTGCTGACCAAGCTCGATCAGTACTCGATTGCTTGATCGAGCTTGATCGAGTTAATTTGGTCGGCAATGGGAACGCGCCTTAAGGGTGGATTGTTCCGAAAACATTGTAACTACAGTTTGTTACGAGGTTTTTGCTGAAAAGCGACGATATAGGCCAACGATGTGTTTGGCCATAGAAAAGTTAAGAAAACCAGGATAGACAGTTCAAGAAATATGTGCAAATGTACTATTTCATGTCTCAAGAGGAGTGCAAGAGCTATGTCAAGTACCCGTTGGTCCACATGGGTCATGAATATATGGTTGAAAGACATCATTTTTCAATTATCAAACAGAATGAACTGTTCTTAACCCTTTCCCAAACGACTAATCTTTAGGGCGGTCCACTTCAAAAACTGCCACAAATGGATGTTATTAAAGATACAATTTCAGTAAAATATAGCATAGAAAATATTAAGACAAAGGGAGGAACTGCTGGTTATCAGCAGTTTCTTCTTTTGTTTCAATATTTTCCCAAGCCTTTTCTACGTCAAAATCATGTCTTGTTTGGGAAAGGGTTAACCCGTCACTAGACGCCAAATATTTACGGTGGTCCAAATTCAAAGATGAGAGAGACAACAATTTAACACGAATAAAATTGTACGCGTTTTAGTCTTTCTGAGAAGAAAACCTTGTGGGAAATGAAAAAAAATGTCCATTCCCTTTTCTTGAAGAGGGGCGAGGGGGTCACAAAAAGCACCACTGTTTGGGAATAGGTTAAAGGAACGGCTCGGGAAGACATGCTGCTCAAACGTTTATAGTACAAATGTACTAAAAGATTTCCCTCAAAGGATAATGAATCATGGCCTCTACTTGCAGGGTAGGGATGACACAAGAAAAGAAATTTTCACCTCGTCTCAATATTATCTGTGATACCGTATATTGTACAAAGGCCTAAATCGTATGTTTTTATATCAACATCCATTTTTCTTCTTTAAACAAAATTCAAATTCGAACAGTCCGAATTTCTGGCCAAGATGTTTTTTTAAAAAGGGGTTAATTTATAAAAAAAAATCCCATTCAATGATTTTGTCTGGGTATCAAACTTTAAGGTATTCCACCCATTATAAGATACATAACACTTCGTAAAACTTCGGGCGTCATCAGTGACATGATGGAAATTGACGAGGGTTACATTCCTGACTAATACACGACGGGAAATTATGCGAAACAGTAACAAGTGCAGAACACCTCCAGTTAAAAAAAATACGTTAATTTCAAATACGTGACAGATTTTAATTTGGTTTGAAGCAGAAGTAATGGGAAATATATAGAAGAACTAATCATAAAATTGCTCGTCAATAGCTAGGGCATAACCTTTTACCAGCAGCTTTTTTAAAGATCCAGCAGCTTAAGGTAGAATACCCGTAATGTGGCCATATTGAAATTCATTCAACATCAGTTTTTTTTTCGAGCTGTGTCGTTACGTATCCGGACAGTTCCACAAGTGTTTGAAATCCCGGTGTGGAATCACGTAACAATAAAAGCAGAAAATCGTCAATACTTTTACTTGACCAATTTGAATTTGGTTTGAAGCAGAGGTCACAGGTGTAATGGTGACATGCGGTGAATCTTGCAAAACCCCGTATGTCGACTTTTGCGATTTTCAAAATCAAATCTTGCGTGCCCAGTAAAGACAATTCTGGCAGGTTTGGAGATATTTTTACTGATCAGTATTAATGACACATTATTTGTGAACATTATGTCCAAATTTCAAGTAAATCCTTTCAGTTTGGGAAAAGTTATTACACTTTTTTCCGTACCCTTTAAAATTTTCCAAAAACGAGATACGAGGTTTTACATTTACATCGACGATATGATGAAAAAGTTATTGACGACAAAACAAAATTTTGTTTGGTAGCCAGCAACAAGTTTTTTTTATAAGCTGTTTTAAAGATTCACCAGGGCCGCGTTTTACTAACATATTTTTTTTGCAAAAACCTTGTATCAACACATCTGATTGAAGGAGAAATAATAACAGTAATTATTTGGCCAATCAGATGTGTTGTTGTTTTAAAAATGTTCGTAAGTTTGTTAGTAAAACGGGCCCCAGGTCTTATCAAAAATATCCCTTGTGATTTTTTCGTTTTGTCTGCCTCAAACAAATTATTTCAAATTGGTCATGTATAGTTAACAAAATTGTGAAAGATTTTCTGCAATATTTGTTGTTGTTGTTGTTGTTGTTGTTGTTGTTGATGATGATGAATCACGTAATCCCCAATCGTAAAAATGAGTAGGCATATGGTGTATCATGTGAATTATTAAGCAAAAAGGAGAAGATGGTTGTATTTTCTCATTTTCTGTATTTCAAGTGAATTAAATTTTGCATTGTTGGTCTTTCTGCGTAGAAAAAAAAAAATGTGTGAAATGAAGAAATTGCTGGTCACAAGCAATTTCTTCATTTCCCACAATGTTTTCTAACGCTTAAAGTTATCTTGTTGGTATTCAAAGTGCATCATTATGTGGGAATATGCTAATTCATGAAGACAGATCTATGTCTGGACAAGAACAAGTTTACACACACTTGATCGTCCCAAAATGGTGACAAGGATTGAAGATCACCCAACCATGGACAAGGTTACTGCCTTAACACCCTGTCCCAGCAGACGACAATAATGTAGACTCGTCCAATTTCAAAGCTGCTTCAGACGACATCTAAAATGTTTACTATATGTGGAAAAGCTGTGTGATTTAGGAAAGAAAACACCAAAGGAAGACAAGAAAATGCTGACTATAAGCAATTTATCCTTTTTTCACTTTTTGCTACCCAACTATTGTTCTACTATACACGACAAAACTATGATTTGTATGGGAAAGGGTAATAACATATAAATGAAGTAAAAATTAAAGTTAATATCCACACAAACCATGCAGTGAAGGCATGGTGTAACACGACAAAAATAATCAACGGATAACCAACGGTGAAAATGGAAGGAGAACGTTTTGAGAACTTTTAGGACAAGTAAGCAAATACATGTAAGTGTCGTAGGTACGTCTAAAAAATTTTCTATGAGGTAAAAAATGTGTAGAAAGTAGAAGATAATGACCGAAGTAATTAAACAATTGTAAAATAACACTTTCCAAAACAAGACCTGGTTTTAACGTTTCTAGAAGAAATGGCTTTGGAAAAAATTGATACAAAAGAAGAAATTGCTGATCATCAGCATTTTCGTCTTTTGTATCAATATTTTCTTTTGTACAATAATCCTTAGTTTCTTTGTCAACATATATATTTTGTCTTCTGCAGTATAGGCCTATGTATTTACCTTTCAAATAGGGGAACCCTGAAATTTTGATGTTTGGGAAAGTGTTAATGGAATAGCGAACAGTTTTCCCGCGTTCGTGTGCTAAAAATAGATTTCCGATGGGAATACCCCAACAACGTTTGCCGGGTACCAGTCTAATATTTTGTTTATCGGTCAATGAATCGGACAATTTTTCGTAACCGTGTTAGCAAAAAAATATTATTTTCAAGCGCGATATTAGTCGATCATAGATAATGCAGGCGGGAACTAAAACTACGAAACATTGCGCATATGCAACATGCAACATTGCTTCCAGATACAGAGACAGACCAGAAATGACAAACGTTTTTTCTTGAGATTCCTCAGCAGCTTAACCAGAAAAAACATCGAAAAGTCTGAAAGTAAAGTAGCTTTGATCATGAAACTTCTCTGGTAGATAGATCTCACCAAGGAGAAGTGCAACGTACAAGGAACATAACTCTATCTTGTTTATTTTGTGAGTTAGATTGCCCATTGTTGTAGTGAAAGCCTATGGGGTATCAAATCACATTCAGCGACAAATTCTAGTTTTTTCTATATTAACCCTTTCCCAAACAAGACCGGTTTTGACGTCCCCAACAGAAAATTCTTTGGAAAACATTGAGGCAAAAGAAGAAAATGATGATCGACAAAATCGAAAAGGCATGCACAGCAGACAAAATGGGTGTGAATAACTTCTTTGGATATTGATGATCATCCTTCTTTTGCCTCAATATTTTCTCCGAGATAAAACACTAAAAATATTCACATTCCGTTTTGTCGTCTGCAGACTTTTTTTCAATTTAGCCCAACATGACATTATGTCGTTTTGGAAAGGGTAAGCGAGCACGCACGAGCGGCACGATGAAGTCAGGACATGTCCGTATGTGTAAACATTACTTGTCAACTGCTTATTTCATAGATCTTTACCGATCTTAAAAAGTACACGACAGTGCAGCAACCTTCTCAACTCGGAATTAGAATGATTCCCAACAAATGATTACAGCAATCAAGCTCTTAGAATGTTATCTCCGGCAAGTTGAAGGTGGAAAATCTTCGCGAGATTCACAGCCATATTTGTACGATAAGGGATTCCCAATCTATTTTTAGACCAGTGAGGCGTGACGATGACGTATTTGTTCACACGGAAAATCGAATCCTATTCTAAAGGTTATTTTTGACAGTAAAATGGATTGTTCAAAGTAGTGAAGTATAAATGAGATTGTAGATGATAGATCTACAAATTATTTACGGTAAATTTAACATAACAGGCTGATGCATTTGCATTAAATAGATGATTGATAATCACGATTGATAATCATAATTATGATACAACAATTTCAGAAAATCTTCAATAATTCTGTTAATACGAGACCGATTTGAATTCGGTTTGAAGCAGAGAAGGTGGACAGACGTCACGCGTTAGATGGACGTGATGTATTTTTGAAAAAAATCAGCTGGTGAAAAAGTTATTGATGATCAACCAAAATTTGATATTCTTACTGTCTGTTGATTTTTTAGTTATTTTGTTCGTGATTTTTTGTTGTGGCACGTTCTGATAACTTTGATGGCTGTAGTTTGTTATATTTTCACAATGTTTGGTGTAATATTTCAGTGATTGGTGATGTTTTTACGAAGGGTCTGTCAGAAGGGGAAAGAAAATCTAAGTACTACATCAACATTATTCTTGGCATCTACCTACCTTCTCTGCTTCAAACCGAATTCAAATTGGTCAAGTATGAACAAAATTATTGAAGATTTTCTGATCGAAATTCTGAGTCACCTGAGTATCCACGTGATAATGATAGAGTTTTGCTGCAGCTGGAGTGTGGGTGATTAACACTTTCCCAAACAAGAACTGTTCTTGGCGTCCCTCACAGAAAGGGCTTGGGAAAACATTGAGGCAAAAGAAGGAAATGCTGATGATCAGCATTTTCTCCTTTTGCCTCAATATTTTCTGTGTTGTATTTTATGCTCATCCTATCATCATCCATTTTGTTGTCTGCAACAGCTTTCAAATTGGAGCAATCTAATTTTTGTTTTCAATTTGGAGTAATCTAATTTTTGTTTTCAATTTGGAGTAATCTAAATTTTTGTTGTCTGGGTAAAGGATCAGGAGCTATTAGAGAACAATATGGATCTTGATCAGGTTATGCGTATATAGGCATGCAGGCTGATCTAGATCCACTTTGATCTCAAATGCCAAGGGACCTTTTCTCATATCCCTGCTCAATTATTTTGTGTGAATATTGATGATATAAGGCCTACTTGTTAGTGAGTAGGAAGACACGTTATTGATTTCTGAACTGGGGATCTTTGAATTACACATGTGTCACTCAGCAGGTATTAAAATAATTTTATTTTATTTTTTTTTTCAAAGATTACAATAAATGGCAGATATATTATTATATTTATAGCTGTGTCTGAAAATTAATGTTAAAAAATACATGGTAAATTTACTAAAGTATGCCTGTTCAAAGTTACTTCTGAAACTGATACATTTTTTATTCTGACATTTATTTATTTTGTGGAATATACTGAGAGGTAAAAATAAGTATACACCCTTGTTCTTCCATAATTTGCTAGAAAATGATTTGATAAAATGTGCATAATATTTTGAACTACAGAATGTGGTCGTTTGTTGGTCTCATCTTCACCGTCTGTCCATCTGTCTGTCTGTCCTTCAGTCCGTTGCTGAGGGGTTTCCATATTGTGCTGGGCCATCAAAAAGGGGAAGGCTTACTCCATGCAAAAATTCTTTTTGTAAACATTCTTGTTGACTGAACTCCCTACATTGGCATATTTGGATTTTTTTCGAAGAATGTTCCTGGCCACCAATCCGAGTTTTCTCTGATGAAATTCGAGAAAACTCGGATTACCTGGCCACCTGCTCATGCCCATATTTAGCGGCAAATTCAAAACTGTTGAGTTTGATGCCATATATATATAATGCTGCGTCATGGAAAAAAGTACTAAATGCATACATATTCTTTGACCAAACTCTTTCTACAAATAGCTAGGTATACTGTCAGATTTGGATAAAATTTGTCCAGAATGTTCATAGTTTCAAAAACTTACAAGCGAGTATTGTCATGATGTTTGCCTTATATTGCTATGTCATAGAAATGGGGGACTACATGCAAAAGATCGGTATCGTGACTGGAGGTCTAGGGTCTGGGAATTGCTGTTTCAGAGTGCATTTGTGTAAGAAAAACACATGCCATGTCCCCAAATTTGTTTCCTGTATCTTTATTGTTTATCACTTGATTTTTTTTATGCCCCCGATAGGGAGGCATCATAAATTTGACTTGTCCGTCCGTCCGTCTGTCTGTCTGTCTGTCCGTCTGTCTGTCTCTCCGTCATTCCGTCCAAAAACTTTAACATTGACCATAACTTCCTTATTACTTAACATATTCGCTTCATACTTTACCACAACATTCCTTGGTACATTACCTTTCTGTAGGCACATACTTTGGTGACATTGACCCCTGGATGACCTTGACCTTGAACATAGATTGGCCATAATTTAAAATCAAAGCGGTGTCGGGGGCATTGTCATCTTACAGTGACAGCTCTTGTTTCAATAAAGGTTTTGATAATTCCATTATGGTGGACCCACATGTATTATTGTTCTATGCATTTTTCCCACAGGAACCAGTGTTCAGCAACCAGTTAGATAGTCCATTTGATAGAACTAGTATTTGAGACAAAATGCGGACAAAATCACCTGACGCTCGTCTCTATGTTCAACATGTGTGCGTCAACATCAAGGAGAAGGAAATACTCAAAAACGTTTCCATGGTTACCAAAACTGGAGAAATGTTGGCTATTATGGGCCCAACAGGTGAGAATTAAACTTTAACCCATTACTAGACGGTAAAATTTTAGACTGGTCTAAATTCAAAACGTACAATTTGCAAATGACAATTGGAAGCGAATATTTTTTTTTTACATTGTTGGTCTTTCTTTGTAGAAAACATTGTGGAAAATGAAGAAATTGCTTGTCACAAGCAATTTCTTCATTTTCCATGATGTTTTCCAAAGCTTTGATTGTATATAGTGTGTCAAAACGTGTCACTGTTTGGTAATGGGTTAAAAATGAACCTTTTCCAAAGTGATGATATTTTGGATTTTTTCAATTTAACATCATCTGCCTATGACCAAATTGACTCGTTGATAAAGATAGAATTTGTAAGGAATATTGTAGCTCAGAAGATATTTAACGCCATTACCACACAGTGACTCTTTTTTACTCCCTACAAGATAACGGTTTTGGGAAACATCATGGAAAATGAATAAATTGCTTGTGACAAGCAATTTCTTCATTTCCCAAATTTTCCACAGAAAAAGACCAAAAAAATGTAAAATTGCATTCAGTTAATTTTAATTGTCGTCTGCAACATCATTGAATTTGAAGGAGACTAAAATTTGCCGTTTGGTAATGGGTTAATTAAGGCAACATTCTTTTTTTAAAATAGCAAAAATATCAAAATCTAGAGTGTACATTCCAATTTTCCAAATTGAGATTGAGTCTGTACGAAATTGCTACAAGATCAATTGAATGATTCCTATTGCAAAAAAGACAAAGGTTATACCGGACCGGTATAATATGCACATCTTCTTCCCAACACATCATTATACACAATGTCCTTTAGACAACTGTTTCTTTCATTTATTTGTTTTGAAAAGCAATTATACCCATTAAAGCTGTGACAATATTTTGGTACAGAAAACATTGAGAGAAAAGAAGAAAATGCTGAAAGTCAGCATTTTCTTCTTTTCTCTCTCATGTTTTCTGAAGGTTTTTATGTAATAAACCTCATAAAAGTCATAAAAAGGGTATTGTTTTTGAAAGGAATTATATGATAAACATGACGTGTATACCATTCAAACTTTTTTAGGTTCAGGAAAGACTACTCTACTAAATGCCATATCAGGGAGACAAAAATACCATACAGGGTCCATAACCCTGAATGGACAAAACTTTGACAAGCAACTCCGTAGAAGGATGGCCTTTGTTCAACAACAAGATGTGTTCTTCTCACAGCTTACACTTAAAGAAACACTGAGGGTAAGAGAGTTTTGTTAATCCCTGTACACTAAATAGCGATATTTTAGACTGCTCCAATTTGATAGCAGCTGCAGACAGCAAAATAATTTGCATCAATAATTGAAAATGAGTAGTCTAATATCATGATATATGAACAGCATTACAGTTAGAATAAATAAGATAGAGATTTAGCAAATTATGTTTAAACTAACATTAAGGGAGTTTGAAAAAATGCTGTTGGTGGACTGGGATGCATGGCATTTTTTAACTTTAATAACAGCTTACTCTTAGACTAAGGGGGGAGTGTGTGTGTGTGTGTGGGGGGGGGGGGGACAACCCTTCCCCAAACAGGATTTGGTTTTGGCACCCATAATTGAAAAGAACACTGTGCCAAAGGATGAAATGCTGACAAACAGTTTTTACAAACGCATTTAACCTTTTTGCATAACTAAGATTTAATTAAGCCCATGGATTAATCGATTTAATAAATTTGTCTTGATTTCTATTTGTTTAGTTTACAGCCCAGCTAAGAATGTCGGACAGAATAACCATGGCGGAGAAGGAGAGTATTATAAATGATATTGTAGACAGGCTTCATATCAAGTCTTGTTTAAACACAGGTGAGAACTTATTATTGTTTTAGAATTGTTACCTGATTTCATGTCCTTAAAAATTTGACTATAATGTTGAAGCTTTGTAAAATTTATCTATAGAACATGTAAATTATATTTCAAAAGGGGTTATGCGATATTAATTCTTACTGTCTGTTGATTTTTATACGCACAGGAAGACGGGACATATTATGGGATCACCTGGGCTGTTCCCACTAAAAATCTTTGTCCAGAGCATAACTCTGTCACTTTAGGTGAGATTGACTTGAACTTGGTAAGCCGCCGCCAGTTACCAGTATAGTACTTCTCATGGTTGTGGAGTGCAGTTCTCAAGAACCATAACTCTAACTGGCCTATCTTTTGAGTTATTGCCCTTTGTTGTTTTTCATACTTGACTGAATCTTGTCCGCGGTATATCTCTTCAAGTATAATACCTAGGATCATGAAACTTCATGAGTTAGATCTTTTCACAAGGAAATGCAGTGTATAAGAACCATAACACTGCCTGGCTTATTTTTTTTAATTATCAGCCTTAGTTGTTTTGTGTACTTCATTTTGTCAAGAGCACATCTCTAAAAGTATAATAACTAGAACCATGAAACTTTAACCAACTTGCTCTTCCAGTCGACCTCAAGCAGTGTGACGGGTGTATCTTGTGACAATTTGAGACCTTGATTAGTTATTGTGCTTGTGATCATTAGTTGTGACAAGTTCTGATAACTTTGATGGCTGTAGTTTGTTATATTTTCACAATGTTTTGTTGTAATATTTCAGTGATTGGTGATGTTTTTACGAAGGGTTTATCTGGAGGGGAGAAGAAACGAGCCAGTATAGCATGTGAACTTCTGGTGGACCCTGATATACTTATGTTAGATGTAAGAAATGTACTGTACATACAAGCAGCTTGAATATGGAAAAGGATTCTTAAGGTCTTCCATTCATCATTAGGTACCAAATACTTCAAGAAACTTGGGGCATCATCCATGGCAATGGATATTGACCAGGGTATCATTCACCAATTTACATTGCCACTGATGATGATCAAAGATGCAGTAAGTGTTTGGTATCTAATGATGGATGGAATTCCTTAACCCTTTCCCAAACAAGACCTGGTTTTGTCGTCCCTAATGGAAAAGGCATGGGAAAACATTGAAACAAAAGAAGAAACTGCTGATAACCAGCAGTTTCTCCTTTTGTCTCAATGCTTTCTAAGTCATAATTTACACAAATTCTATCTTTTCTAACTTCCATTGTTGTCATTTGTGGCAGTTCTTGAAGTGGATCACCCTAAAATTTTGCCGTTTAGGAAAGGGTTAATGACATCAGAGACCAACATGTGCCAGAATTAGCCTTGATATATTTTAGTCTATTTGAAGCTGCAAAGCATGCTTTTTTCATCAGACTGTACATATACACACAGGGTGATCTAGATGCATTTTAGTCACATATTCCATGTAGGCCTTTATAAATAATTTTAGTAACCTGGTTACCTTCTCAAAGTAAAGTCAAGATAGAAAAAAGGACAGCAATGCTAAGAAGTTGTGAAAAGGGAATTTAATGCTAAGAAGTTGTGAAAAGGGAATTTAAAACGTAAGAATTTGTAAAAGGGAATGAACTGTAAAGAAGTTGTAAAAAGGGAATGCAAATTGCTAAGAAGGTGTAAAAAGGGAATGCAATGCTAAGGAGTTGTGGAAAGGGAATTTAATGCTAAGAAGTTGTAAAATGGAATGCACTGTAAAGAAGTTGTAAAAAGGGAAAGCAATGTTAAGAAAATATGATGAGGAATTTAATGCTAAAAAGTTGAGAAAGGGAATTTAAAACTAAGAAGTTGTAAAAAGGGAATGCAACACTAAGAAGGTGTAAAAAGGGAATGCAATGCTAAGTAGTTGTTAAAAGGGAATGCACTGTAAAGAAGTTGTAAAAAGGGAAAACAATGTTAAGAAGTTGTGAAAAGGGAATTTAATGCCAAGAAGTTGTAAAAAGGGAAAGCAATGCTTAGAAAATATAAAAAGGGAATTCAATGCTAAAAAGTTGAGAAACAGGAATTTACCGGTAATGGTAAAAAATAGTGAGAAGGGAATCTAATGCAAAGAAGTTGTGAAAAGCGAATTTAATGCTAAGAGGTTGTAAAAGGGGAATGCGATGCTATGAAGTTGAAAAAGGGAATACAATTTTTAGAAATTGTAAAAAGTGAATGGAATGCTCAAAAGAAGTTATAAAAAAGGAATGCAATGCACAAAAGAAGTTATAAAAAGGGAATGCCATGCTCAAAAGAAGTTGTAAAAGGGAATGCAGTGTTAAAAAGAAGTTATAAAAAGGGAATGCAGTGCTCAAAAGAAATTGTAAAAAGGGAATGTAATACACAAAAGAAGTTATAAAAAAGGCAATGCAATGTTCAAAAGAATTGTTAAAAGGGAATGCAATGTTCGAAAGCTGTTATAAAAAAGAGAATGCAAAGCTCAAAAGAAGTTGTGAAAAGGGAATGCAATAGTCAAAAGATGTTATAAAAAAGGGATGCAATGATAAAAATAGTTGTAAAATGGGAATGCCATGTTCAAAAGAAGTAAAAAGGGGATGCAATGATAAAAAAGGTTGTAAAAAGGGAATGCAATGTTGAAAAGAAGTTAAAAAAGGGAATGAAATGCTCAAAAGAAGTTATAAAAAGGGAATGGGTTAAAGTGAGCAATTATGTTGCATAAACAAATTTTGTTGATATTATTTCAGGAGCCGACGTCTGGTTTAGATTCGAGCACAGCGTATGACATCATATCCTGTCTACAGACTTACGCCCGTGACTTTAACAAGATGATCATCATAACGATACATCAGCCGGCCAGCAGAATCTTCCATATGTTTAACAACTTATTGCTGCTCACCAAGGGACATGTAGGTTTACAACATACATCTTACACTCTTGCAATATACAATCTCGGTTGAGTAGGTTGGTGGATTATGGTCCATCTGAATGTCAGTCTTTCTGTACTATTTTTTTTTCTCATAAAGTAGATGACCGATTTCATTGAAACTTCTCTAATAGACTCACTTAATCAAACTGAAACATGCACATTCATTTTTGGTTATAGTCCATTGAATTTTCACACAAATTATAAACGTTATAGATTTAATAAATGCCTGTTTTTGATATGTTCATATACAATTCTGCTTTTTTTCACTACAGATAGCCTATTTTGGCAGTGTGGATGGTGCATTACCTTATTTTAAGGAGCTGGACCTACACTGTGGCGTTCACTATAACCCAGCAGACTTTTTGTGTGAGTATATAGGCCTACTTTCTGTATTTTAGAAACAGATAAAACTGGTATTTCAAAAAAGTTTTAAAGAAGCTAAAATTTATCTATTTGATTAATTATTAATTTCAGTTCATAAAATATTTGATAGTCCTTTGACTAGTCATTTTTAAGGTCAAATAATAATCATCAGCATTTTTTCCTTTTTTCTCAATGTTTTATATGTTATATTGTATGTACAAAGCCAATAATACTTTATCAGCATCAGTATGTTGTCTGTAGCAGCTTTGGGATTGGACCACCCTAAAACTTTGTGGTATGGGAAAAGGTTAATAAAGATGAATTGAAGCTTACATCATTTTTGAACTAAAATCTCTAAATCCTCCAAATTTATCCTTTTCCCGTCTTATTTAGTGGAGATGGTAACCTCAGATGAAGAAACAATCAAAAGAATTGTTGAGAAAGGGACTTCTACCAGGTAAGATGTTTCTTTTAAGAAAAACATGTCTACTATGCATTAACCTTTACTAAAAAGGTGTTATTCCTTTTCATTCAATGTTTTTAATGATTTAACTTGCATTGTTTCTTTTTTCTTTATTATTGGTTTTGACCTTTGCAATTGATTTCAATTTAAACTGTTTCCTTGATTGAAGACTTTTGACCACAGCCTTGTCCGCATACAATCGTATATATCTGTTCAGAGATCTAGAATTTTAATTTCTTAGGGTATGGCTTTTTTTTTAACGTCAATGTTTCCAACGCCAGTTTTTGGATGGCTGTCAAAGCTAGGTATCAATTTGCAGTATGTCATTGCACATTTTTACATTTCAAAAGGTATGAGTCTTTTTTAACGTCAAAGTTGCCAACACAAGTTTTGGGATGGTTGTCAAAGGTAGGTATCAACTCGCAAAATGTCATTGCAAATTTTTAAATCTTAGAAATACTTTATCATATATTTATAGATTTAGAAGAAAATCACAGACCAGCTTAAAGATAAAAACCAGGAATGGTAAAGACAAAGATGTGATAACAACAGATTTAGATGAAGTCCCTGATATAACAGAAGGAATAGAGAAAGATGACAGTAAAACACAGCTACTTGTGAATGGAGATGGGAATCAAGGTATGCACTTGTGAGGAATTTGTTAACCTATTACAAGACGGCAAAGTTTTGGACTCTTTCAATTTGAAAGGTGTTGCAGAAGACATTTTCAAGTTGATGGAATTTTAGAAATATTTCCATTTTGGGTTTGAAAACATTGCGGAAAATAGAGAAATTGCTTGTCACAAGCAATTTCTTCATTTTCCACAATGTTTTCCAAAGCCATTATGCTGTGAGGAGTCCAAAGGAGTCACTGTGTGGTAATGGGTTAAAGATAAAACCCAGGAATGGTAAAGACAAAGATGTGATAACAACAGATTCAGATGAAGATTCTGATATAACAGAAGGAATAGAGAAAGATGACAGTAAAATACAGCTACTTGTGAACGGAGATGGGAATCAAGGTATGTGCTTGAGAGATATTTGATAACAAATTTTTAATATAAATTAAAAAAATATGATAGAACCTGGAAGTATGTGAAGTTTTTTTAAACAATCAAAATTTTAATGTCTTTTTATACAGGTGCCTGTCAGATATTACTGTAAGTTAACGCTAGATTTTAATTACTGTGGTCTACACTCGTTGTGTCGAAGTTAGGCTGGCCGTCAAAATACCTTGACATATCCAGAGTTCGACTCATTCGATTTTTCATTTTTTTAATCAAAATGATATTTGACTACTTCTGCTACTCATCAATCTCGTTTATGATTAAAATAAAGTAGGAAAAGGAAAAAAATTGCTTGACACAAGCAATTTCTATCCTTTTAATACTATATTTCAATGGCTGTAACTTACCCAGAAATTGTTTCGATGAAATTTTTATATATCCATTGATGAGGACGGGACTCGACTTTCACATCAACTTAAGCAGACATTCAACTTATCCGATGTTGACATAACGAGTGTCGACTGTAGATTGTTTACACATTCAGCACTTTGCCAAGAAACACAATTTTAGACTGGTCTCAAGTGCATTATGAAAACAACAATCTGCTCTCTATAGCATAAAGATTCTTTTGAGAAAAGGAGGATATAATAATTAGATGAATCTAGGCATTTTTCTTTTTTACCCTCTGGAGTTTCTAATTCAACATTTTTTAAATATATCAATAACGGAGACTACCCATGAAACACTGAATCATTTGCATAATTATTTCAATTTTCAGGCCACACTGTTCATTTTGACGACTATGATATGATAGATGACGACATCGCCAAGTGGCCAAACTCATGGTGTACGCAGTATCGTGTGCTTGCTGGGCGGAGTTTAAAACAGACATTGAGAGTGATCAAACAAGGGTATACGCTGACAACGGCGGCCATCGTGTCCGTTGCATGTTGTCTGATGTACACACAGATCGGTGTCTCGCTCCAAACATCCAGGGATGTGTATGGACTGGTAAACAAATTATTCAACTCTTTCCTAAAACTTTTCTTTAAATGCAAAATCTCATACTAATTATGGCAATTTCAAATGAATGTAATTCACCACTTTTTATCTCTCTGGGTAAAAAACATTGTTGAAAATGAAAATAAATGTCTTGTGACCAAGCTTTCCAAGACTTTAATATGTGAGGCGTCAAGAAGCACCAATATGTGGAAATGAGTTAAGGCAAACGTATATGGATCAAATTCAGACTGCGCTAAAACACTAACCATTTTGCACCAATGATCACAATTCAAGATATTCCGACACACATATGTTCTAGATCCCCACGAAATTGTTGTTCTGTTTCAGATATTTTTCTATGGTGGTTACTGGACATTCTTGCCTGCCATGGAAATAATCTCTAGTTGTAAGTATGTAGAGCTAAGGGGTAAAAAACATTGTGAGAAATGAAGAAATTGCTTGTGCCAAACAATTTCTTCATTTCTCACAATGTACAAGCAATTTCTTCATTTCTCACAATGTATTTCACCCTAAAAATTTCTTTCACTTGAAATTCTCGTTTGTATCATATTTGAATGTGGACAAGTCTAAAAAATTTATTGTTTAGTTGTGGGTTAATATTCATCAAACCCTATGTTGTGGGTACTATGGCATCGTCTCCACATGGCAATCAAATAAAATTGTGTACCTCTAAAACATGGGGTTTGGATTTGATTTAGAAGATTTAGAATGCCTTTGTCCTGTATGATCTACTGCTCTGTATATAGTATGAAGGTACTTTTCTTGGAATTGTCAAAATTGATTTTGGGATAAAATTTAGAATCGGAAACAGGATGACGACTAGAAACCACTCTTTGCTTTTGAAAATGATCTTTATTTACGACAGACATTATTCATGTCTGAAATCGGATGATAAGACTATAGTAGCCTACTAATTAGAATCACAATAATCTTGCAGAAACTGCTTGAATTACGTAAATTTCAAGCTATAAATTTCATGTGTGCGGGGTGTGTGAGTATTGCATTTATTAGAATATTCAATAATATACCAATATGAAAGCTTCTTAGGATAGTTTGGGTATATTAGCCAGGATCTGGATAAAGAGCATTTACCGTAATTATTCTGATAAACGCCCAGGCGTTTATTAGAAACATGGTTAAAGTAGGGGGGTTGGCGTTAATAAGAATTATTCAGATTTTGTTAGTCAAAATTTGCGAATCAAGTGTCAATTCATTGACTCAAAGTTCAGTCAGTCAAATTTGGCAAAATTTTGTTATAAGAACTGCAAAATATGATTTTTCGATAAAACTCCTTCCATGAATACAGATTGATGGCTAAACATCTTCTTTTTCGTTGGTTTTGGAAATGATCTTCGTTTATGACTTACATTATTTCAATCTGTCATCGGGGGATGGGCGTTTATTAGAATCACCCTATTTTGCTAAAATTGTGCTTGAAATAAGCAGATTTTCAGCCCAGATTTTGGGAATGACGTTTATTAGAATAATTACGGTCTCTGTAGGTATAGCTCTCAATGATACATACACCTGTTGTTTTTCCACCTGTTTCAGTTCCCAGTGTACGTCTAGTCATCAACAAGGAGCGGGCATCAGGCGCGTACAGACTGTCGGCGCTGTACTGCGCGCTCATGACGAGTGACATACCCAGCTGTTTCCTTCATCCTGTGTTCATGTATGCCATATTTTTCTGGGTGGGAGGGTTTGGTGGTGTCGGTCAATTCTTCTCTAGTCTACTGTGTTATATGCTGCATACATTCGCTTGTTATGTGAGTATATTTTTTACATAGGACTTGATCTCAATTCCTAGTTTATGATCGATCCCAGATGACCCATTTAGAACTTGTCCGAGAATTACCGTAATTATTCCAATAAACGCCCATATTCTAATAAACGCCCATCCCCGAAATCTCAGCTGAAAATATGCATATATATTTCAAGCACAATTTAAGCGAGAAATGGCGATTCTAATAAAGGCCCATCCCGCGATTTTGAATTTAAACAAAGATCATCCAAAAGCAATGAAAGATGGGATTGCTTGTCCCCTTTCATTTACAATGAAAGAATTTCCTCCAATTATCGCATTTTTTAGTCCTTGTAACAAAACTTTGCAAACTTTTACTTGATTAACTTCCATTCCATGAATTGACATTTGATTCGCATGTTTTGACTATCAAAATTAGAAAGCCTCTAATAAACGCCCACCCCCATCTTTTCAATTGAACACTTTTCTAATAAATGCACAGGCTTTTATTAAAATAATTACGGTAATTTTGACCTCGTGACCTAGTTTATGACCTCAGATAACCCAATTTCCAACTTGACAGAGATTTCATCAAGATAATTATTCTGACTAATTTTCATTTTGATTAGGCCAAAAATATGGCTTCTAGAATGCGCACAACGTTAGATTTGACCTTGTGGCCTAGTTTTTGACCCCAGACAACCCCATTTCTAACTTATCCAAGATTTTATCAAGACAATCATTCTGACAAATTTTCAGGTTGATTCGGCAAAAATATGGCCTCTAGAGTGCACACAAGGTTTTTCTAAAATTTGACATGTGACCTAGTTTTTGACATCAGGAGATCCAAATTCAAACTTACTCAAGATTTCATCAAGACAATCATTCAATTTCAGGTTCATTGGACAAAATTGTGGCCTCTAGAGTGAGCACAAGGCAAAGTTGGACACACAAAGCACGACGGACACAGCAGTATCACAATAGCTCACCATGAGCACTTTTGTGTTATTGAAGTTGTCGTCTGCGGCATGTTTGACTTTGAAGCATGTGTGGGCAAACAGTTACATTTTTTATGCAACCGAGTGTTAAAGTTTAAGGAAAATAGTGAAAAAGAGGAAGCAAATGCTGATTTGCGTTTTTTCCCTTTTTCTTCAATATTTCCATTCTATCGAAGTGAATTTTTATTTAGAATATTGATCAGTTTTATCATTTGCATTCAGATTTGTTGTCATTTTGTTATATTTTCATCTTCTTCAGGGACTGGGACTATTTATATCAGCGATGTGTCATGATTTACGGATGGCCATTACCACACTGTTTTCATATCTCATATCTATGTATCTTCTTGGTGAGTAATTATATGTGACCCATCATGCTAAAAGGGACCTCATTGGATGTGTGAACAATGTCGACCCTAGTCAGTCTGCGCAATCTTCGCAGTCAAACTAGGGCCGATAGTTTTCACTTTTATGTAATTTTCTAAATCCAGAATGTTTTCCCTATCTTACTATATGTTCATTTGGCATATGGGATCTGGTTGGCCTGTGTTGAATCTGACAAGCTTGTCAAAATTTGGATTTTTGGAGTTCGGATAAGGTCCATTTTAGCGTGTTGGGTCACATATACAAGGCAAGACTTCTAGAACCCGGCCACCACTTGGTTTCTATGACAAAATATATATTATAATTTCTTAATCACTTTTTGTTTATTATATGGAAACAGGTTAAACCTTAGCTGGCGTACATGTATTTTAATTATGTGAATTACTATTTATTTTTTCATTCTTTTACATTTGATACCAAATCTTATCTTAAATTAATTGTAAACATGGCTTTTTGTGCCATGCCTCTATTATCCAGGACCACAATGGAAATAAGAGGATTTAACTTTCTTCCTTTTTGTGTTGTCCTTGGTAATGGAGCGCATAACATGGTTGTTTCTTTTTTTCTTTAACTGATATGTGCAATGTTGCTGTAACATGATTTTACTATGCCTTGTTTTGTACTCTTTAACCATTTCCCAAACAAGACTTTGTTTTGACGTCCCTAATTGAAAAAGCTTGGGAAAACATTGAAACAAAAGAAGAAACTGCTGATAACCAGCAGTTTCTCCTTTTGTCTCAATATTTTCTATCCCATATTTCACACAAATTCTATCTCTAATAACTTCCATTTTGTCATTTGCGACAGTTTTTGAAGTGGATCCTCCTAAAATTTCTCTGTTTGGGAAAGGGTTAACCAAAATAAACTTATTATTATTTTCAACTGTGTTTTCAGGAGGTTTTTTCTCGCAGAACATTCCATCATGGATGACATGGATTAAGTATGTGTCCATATTTTACTATCCGTACTCGTTTTCTATCACAATCATATCTGAACAGATACCGGATACCCCGTAAGTATGATATCAATATACTATTAAAGGATTAAGTATGTGTCCATATTTTACTATCCGTACTCGTATTCTATCACAATCATATCTGAACAGATACCGGATACCCCGTAAGTATGATATCATAATATCAATATGTCATTAAGGGGGAATGCTCCAGTTTTTCGGAACACTCGGACAATACTGTAGTAAATTAAATGTTTCCTACCAATATGTTTCGCTACCAGATTTTCAATAATATAACACATCATTACAATTTACCATTTTTGACGGTAAAAGTGTATTTATTATGCGAAACTGACTTTCTCAAGATGAAAATCGATTATTTAGAGCAAGACAGTCATAAGTGTATATGCAGTTACCACTGTTTTGCGTCATTTTATTCATCCGTAGCTGATAAAAATTGCCGTAATTCAGTAATTCACTAATAAGTGCGCTGACCTATGCATTTTCTTTTTGAATTATTACCAGGACATGTTGCTTAATACAATGAGGGAGTTTTATCAAATTCTATTATGTAGAACTTAAATTATTTCCAAAAAATATGCAAATTTTGACATAAAACACTCCAGCTTCGTTGATCTAACCGAACACGTGAGCATGCTGGTTTATACATTTACGCATTTATGATAGCACATATTTTGGGTTTTCTGTTCTTATTAAATGTAAGACGTTACTTTAAATACGTTTTCGGGACTAAACGATAAAAATACAGCATTTTATTAGCATTTTAGTGACCTTGGACAGGTGCAAGAAATTGTGCATTTTTCCGATGTAGGGGTATGTGATACGAATGCCAATAAAATTCAAACAAGATCGCCGACCACCCATTTTTATTTTATTTTTCAATTGGTAATAACATGTAATTTCAACATACAAAATATAAATAAATTCTATTATTGGGAAAAAAATTAGGAAACTGGAGCATTCCCCCTTAAATAAAGGTTTTCAATTCTTTCCCAAACAAGACCTGACTTTGACTACCGTAGTAAAAAAGAAATGTTGTCAAATTCAAGGGCAGCTAACTCACTTACTTCTGGTCAAATTATGCTGAAATTCGTATACATTCAAGATCTTATGGTAGCCAACATTATATAATGTCCAAGTTTCGTCTTGATTGGTCAATATTTGTGGTTGTTACGGTAAAAACAGGGTCAAAAACAGCAATTTTGTATAATTCAAGGGCACATAACTCACAACTTTTTCATTCAATCAGACCAAAATTCAATTTCATTTGAGATTTTAATGTACCAACATTGTGTTCAAGTTTGGTTTTGATTAGTAAATATTTGCAGTAACTTTTGTAAGAGAAAAAAACAAATCGAAAATGGCAATTTTGACCAATTTAAGGGCAGATATCTCATGACTTTTTGATCCGATCAGTCCAATATTTAAACTCATCTGTGATCTTATGGTCATTATTGTGTCTGAGTTTCATCTTGATTAGTCAATAATTGTAGATACTAGAGGGTAAACAAAGTCGAAAACAGTCGAAAATTGCAATTTTGTCAAATTCAAGGGCACATAACTCTTCACTTTCCAATCCAACCCGATCAAATTGAAACTCAAACTAATTCGAGATCTTATGGTCCAAACCATTGTATTCAATTTTTGTCTTGATTGGTCTATAATTGTTAATGCTAGAGTGTAAACAAAGTCGACAATAGCCGTATTCAGCAATTTTGTCAAATTCAAGGGCACATAACTCAGGACTTTCTGGTCCAATCAGACTGAAAATCGAACTCAATAAAGATCTTATAATCACCAATATTGTGGCCAAGTTTTTTTTGATTTGTCAATATTTGAAGATGCTAGGGTGTTTACAAAGTCAAAACTAGCTATCTTTATGTCAAAGGGCACATAAGTCAGGACTTCCAGTCTGATCTGACCCAAAATCGAAACTCATTCAAGAACTTATGGTCATACATGTTTTGATGAAGTTTGGTCAAGATTGGTCTGTATTTGTGGGTGCTAGTGTTAACACCAAAATGTGAACAGATGGACAGACAGACGGATGGATGCAAATGGACGACGACGGGCAAAAAGCCACCACAGTAGCTCACCTTGACCTTTTTGTGCTCAGGGTGAGCTAACAAAATGATTGGGATCCATAGTTGTCTAGAATTCCATATCAACCCTTTCCAAAACAAGGCCTGGTTTTGACGTCCCTAATTGAAAAGGCTTGGGAAAACATTGAAACAAAAGAAGAAACTGCTGATAACCAGCAGTTTCTCCTTTTGTCTCAATATTTTCTATGCCATATTCTACACAAATCCTATCTTGAATAACATCCATTTTGTCATTTTTGGCAGTTTTTGAAGTAGATCACCCTAAAATTTTGCCGTTTGGGAAAGTGTTAAAGGGTTCCCTTTCCAGATGCAGATCTTTGAATTTGGACAAGTCTAAAATTTTGCCATCTGGTAATGAGTTAAATTATCTTCCTATCTATTCCAGGTGCAATGAGACGAGTGTTGTGACATTTCCACAGTGTACAGATAACTCTACGTCATATATCACATCACAACAAGTGCTGGAAAAGGCTAATGTCTTTTTACCACTATATTTTTACATTTCCGTTATATTTGTGTATACCATAGCATTGAGAATTGCTGGATATTTGATGCTCAGATTCAAAAGGTCAAATCCTGTTTGATCCTGTTTCCCAAAGCACAAGAATAAAGACCAAATTTGAAAGATACTCCAGAGGACAAAATTGAAATTTATGATGATAAGATTTGTTGTCATTATAGAGCAAAAATATTGAGACAAAGGGAGAAGTTGCTGAATATCTGATATTTCAAGGTCCTGTTTGAGAATGGAGTAAACCTTTCCAAATCAACTAAATTTTAGACTGGAAAATTTGAAGTAACAATTGCAGAAAATCTTCATTGAATTTGTTAGAATGTGACCGATTTGAATTTGGTTTAAAGCAGAGAATGTGTAAAATTGTCATGGATTTGTTGAAAGTATTCATTTTTGTGAATCTCATTTAAACCAATTAACCCTTTCACCAATGCAAAATCGTAAACCAGTCGAAATTCAGTTTAGATGAACATAGCATAATACTGTTTGTCTTCATCAGGTCTTATGTAGTTTGGACTGATGGAATGGAAAACATTCAGGATAAAGGAGAAATGATAGTCATAATCATTTATCCTTTCCCCTTAAGATTTACAGACCCTGAAAAATTCATCACTTTCTAACTGTACGAAATGCGTTAATTTACACACAATTGTAAATACACTTTAAATAAGTTGATTCACCGTGCTGGATTTCAAGATTATGCTTCAAGAAGAAAATAATTTACAAATATCATTTTACTCTATATTCATATGCAAGGGAGGTAATCTTGAACATTTTTGTGAAATATTTTCATAAGTATGCATTAATTTAAAATTTCAAACCGTTCAAAATGCTTATGTTTGTATTTGGAATGGAAATGTAACACAGTTTAGGACACTTTTTAAATTTCACATTTGGGTTTTTGGTGCTTTTGAGGGTCTGGATACCTTAATGTCTTCCAAGCCTACCAAATACACTGGATATAATACCACCATGAATTGCTTGGGAACAGGTTTGGGTGATTAGTAAATTTTATGTTTTGTTAAAGTCTTGCCTACAATTATATTTGTTGTTATGTTTTTTGTACTAATCTTAAATATTTTTGTTACATATTTTATATGCTGACAGCTGAAATAAATGTTAGAGGAAAGCCAAACTTGATTCATTGTATTTCATTGTTCCTTCATCAAAATTGATGACAAAATTTAGACAGTGCAATAGTGCTACACACACCAATTTGTGATTGTAAGACTGAAAACAAACTTGCAATCAGCAATTTTGTCAAATTCAAGGGCACATAACTCACAACTTTCAAATCCAATCAGATCGAAAATCAAACTCATCCAAGATCTTAAAGGTAAACAACATTGTGTCCAAGTTTCATCTTGATTGATTAATAATTGGACTTTCTGATTCAATTTGGCCCAAAATCGACCTCATCTGAGGACTTATGACAATACAGTCGACACTCGTTATGTCGACATCGGATAAGTCAAATTTTCACTTAAGTCGAAGTTCAAATCTGGTCCCGTCCTCATCTATTGACATAATTTTTTCAAAACAAAATAATTTCGAACTGAATATAGCCATTCAAACAGTGGCGGATCCAGGATTTCTATGAGGGGGGTTTGGATTATATGCAAATAGGGGGGTTCGTTTTTCGAGTGTTGCACAATTTTGACTGAAATTCTGCATGAAAATGAAATAATCAGGCTACAGAGGGGGGTTCGTTCGAACCCCCCCTGGATCCGCCACTGTCAAATATAGTAGGAAAAGGATAGAAATTGCTCGACACAAGCAACTTCTTTCCTTTTCCTGCTATATTTCAATAATATTCGTACTTGATAAGTTTAAAAAACGGTCAAATATCAACTTTATCGAAGCCGAACAAAATTCGATGACTCAAGCTCCGGATATGTCGAGGTATTTTGACGGCACTTCCGACTTCGACACAACGAGTGTCGACTGTACTTGTTTTGACCAAGTTTGATCAAGATTGGCTAGCTTTGTGGATGCTAGAGTGTAAACATCAAAATGTGGACAGCCGAACACCAGACCCAAAGTGACCACAATAACTAACCTCAATAAGGGATATGGAAAACATTGTGGAAAATACTGACAGTGGACACTCGTTATGTCGACATCGGATAAGTTGAATTTCCGTGTAAGTCGAAGTGAAAATCTGGCCCTGTCCTCACCAATGGATAATCAGAAAGTTAAATGAAAGAATTTCAAAATAAATATGGCCATTGAAATTTAGTAAGAAAAGGAAAGAAATTGCTCGTTTCGAGCAATTTCTGTCCTTTTCCTACTATATTTCAATTATGAACGCACTTGATGAGCAACAAAAATGGTCAAATGGTATTGATTCGTAATTGAACACAATCGGATGAGTCAAACTCCGGATATGTCAAGATATTTTGACGGCCCTTCTGACTTCGACACAACGAGTGTCAACTGTAAAGATCTTTCTTGTGACAAGCAATGTCTATATTTCTCATGTTTTCTACAAAGACGGACCAAAAGTCTTAACATTCATTCACTTGATATTGTCATCTGCAACATCTTTGAATTTAGACTGGTCTAAAATTTTGTCATCTGGCAATGGATTGAATTAAGTCTTTCCTGAAAAAAGACCTGGTTTTGACATCCCTAAGGGCTGTGAAAACATTGAGGCAAAAGAAGACAAGAGGGCCAAGATGGCCCTAGATCGCTAACCTGAATTCATAGTTGAGATACTGGCAAGACCATGAAATCAATCTTATAACATTAGAAGAATATAAAAGAATGACAATGGCAATTTTGCCAAATTCAAAGGCATAGAACGAAGGACTTTCTGTTCTGAAACAATTTGGAAAGGGCTTAAACCTTGGCTGGGAAAGGGCTTAATCTTTACCAAGACAGAAAAGAAATATACTGTTCAATTTTGAAATAGCGCGGCAAGATGAGAAAATGCTGATTATCAGCCTTTTCTTCATTTGACTCAATAATTCCCCAAGCCTTTTTTACTAGGGACATCATAGGAAAGGGTTAGACATTAAGATTATCTGTAGCTCTATCCTTCATCAGATAAGAGCTCTATTATCAGATAAGGCAGCCCTTTATTTATTTTGGACGGTCTATTATTGACTTTAGACAGTCTAACTATTTACTTAAGCAATGATTGCTGATAAGCTGATACCTGGTCAAAATAAATTTGTCTGAATTCCTCACTTGAAAATTCCCAAACACACAACATAGGGCTTTTTTGCTTGTAAAGTGATGGTTTGAACAAATTTCACAATGATTGAGCAAATATTGTAATAAATTCTTACAGCAAAAACAACACTGACCCAGTTTTTGACCCTGCATGACCCAAGTTTTCAATGACCTGCAGAGTACAGACATCATCAAGATAAACGTCCTGAGCAATTTTCAAAATAATTGAGCAAAGATTGGAACTTCCACAGCAAAAAGAAGGGATTCATTACCTTTGACCTTGTGACCTAGTTTTTGACCTCACACAACAAACTTTTTAAATGGACCTAAATATCCAAAAGAAAAACATTCTGAGCCATTTAACAAGATTTTAGCCAAAGTTTGCACTTCTTGACTAATAAATGGAATTCTTAATATTTGACCTTGTGCCCTAGTTTTTGACCTTGCATGACAAACTTTTTACATGACCTTTATATCATTTAAAAAAACAGTCTTAGCATTTTCATAATGATATGGCCAAAAATGGGCAGTTCTGAGCAAAAAGAAGGATTTTATCAAACAGACCTAGTGACCTCATTTTTGACCTCTCATGACCCAATTTTTTACAGAACCTAGATATCCACCAAAAATACATTCTGAGCAATTTTCACAAGATTTGAGCCAAAGGTAGCACTTTTAGAGCAAAAAGAAGGATTTCAAATCATTTGACCTAGTGACCTACATTTTGACCTGGCATGACCTACTTTTTGAAATGACCTAGATATCATCAAGACAAAGACTCTGGTCAACTTTCACAATGATTGAGCCAATACTGTGACTCCTAGAGCAAAAATAAGATTTGACCTAGTGACCTACTTTTTGAGCCCATTCTGACCCCGATCCCAATTCTTTGAAGTATTTTGTTAAGGATGACCCAAGGATCATATCTGTGAAATTTCATCCAATTCTGCCCAGCGCTTTAGGAGGAGAAGATTTTTTTATGATTGTGGACGGACGGACGGACAGACAGACGGACGCCGGACAACAGACCGATCACAATACCTCACCTTGAGCACTTCGTGCTCAGGTGAGCTAAAAATACTAATGATCAGCATTTTCTTCTTTCACCCATTGTTTTCTGTGCTATACTATTCACAAATTTACTCTCAGTAACACACATTTTGTCGTCAGCAGCAGTTCTGAAAGTTTTGTCGTTTGGGAAAGGTTTAACAAATCTACGACCTACAATTTTGTCATTTGGTAATGAATTAACAAATACTGACAACAGTGTAAGATGTTTATTGTAATATCAAAAAAATGTGTAAAAAATAACGAAAATACACCGACAAAATAATGAACAGAATTCTATAGTTTTATGATAAAAATTTGAGACTTTTTATAAAAGCAGATTGAAATTGTACAAGCAGTATGGAGTTTTAACAAGCAAGATGTTTATGTGTATTGCAATCAGTCAGTACAATGAGTTGATTTTCTGTCTATGTGAATCTATCTTGATCAAACCTTGATAACGAAGTACTTTAACGATAAAGCATTTGAAATCATTGATATCTGGTTATCAGCATTTTCTTCTTTTGCCTCATTGTTTTCTCATGTCGTTTCTATAATAGGTCTTAAAACCAATCTAGTTTATGCAAGGGTTGAAACAAACCCATGACTGAACAAAAAGACCATTTTTTGGCCCCTTCAATTTCTCAATTTTTCTTTAAAGCCTTTCCTAAACATCAAATTTCAAGACTTGTGTTATTACCAAACAGTTGTCAAAAACATGGAATTTTGATTAAGTAAACAACAGAAAATATCCAAGGAAAAAAAGAATGTGGAAAGTTTTCCTTTATTTCTTTTTTCCCTCAATATTTTATCATTTAGAGATCATCAGATGTCCAAACCCGGCATTGTTTTGAAGATGGTTACAGTTGAGAACATCATGAAATTTACATTTATACCATTCCATACCGATCAAAACTATTCCACTCAAGTGTTCATTCATTCCGCTCACAAAAACATTCAAACCGCTCATAAAACATTCACACCGCTCAATAAACGTTCCCTAGTTTAATTGGTTGTTATAAAAAGAATCCATTTCATTGGCCGAAATATTACCGTGGGCGTTTTATCGATAAACCTTCATACCTATAAAATTGGTAAATTTCCAATATCGGGCTGTTACTATTTAAAGATCACGTTTGATTGGTTGAACGGTTATCGTGGGCGTGTTATCGATTTTTTAGATACACAAAATCATTCAAAAGGCTCAATCCATTCATCCATTCATTCGCTCATAAAACGATCCCATTCCACTCAGAATGTCAATTTCATGATGTTCTCAACTTTAATAAGTCTAGCTAAAAATATTTTCACTAACATTACATTAACCATACGAAACAACGAACACATCATGTATAATATATACACATTGTACAAATACTTGTAGTAAAACATTAAAATCTCAAAAAGTCACTCAAAATAAACAAAATCAAATAAGATATTGTTGCTTTTCAACAAAATCCTCGTAACTGCAGCTTTAAACAAGCTGCAGTTACGAGATTTTTGTTGAAAAGCAGCGATATGAAACACATGATGACCCTGTTTGTTTGTTCAGAAAACCTCAGAATATTATTTGCCTGTAGGTATCTTTACAGAGGTTTCAGTCGTTATTTCTGCCAAACAAACCTAAAATTCTAATTCATATGGGGCAGCAGACTGATCAATACTTTGGAGGCTAACACGGTGGGGATTGTGCATGCTGGGATGTATAACGAATACTGACAAAAATAATCTCGAAACTTGTCAAATATTTTGCAGTAACTCCTTTATTTCTTTGTCGATTTTCAAAAGGTCTGTTACATGTACCCCACCTTGAAAATCTCTTTCCTCGGATACATGGATTATTTGTGGTATCCTTAATTTTTCCAAAAATTGATCCCAACTGACCAGAAAACGAAATGATAACGACTACAGCAAAATAAGCCATGATTCAGGTAGGAAATTGTGCAATTATTTTCTTATTTCTGGGTCAATTTTCAAGCGGTTAGTTGCATGTACCCCGCATTACTAAGCGCTTTCCTCAGGTGTATTACTTATTTGAAAACTCCCCATATTTTCCCCAAAAATTGATCCCAACTGACCTGAAAAACGATCAGATTTTTTGTCGTTTTTCTGGTCGGTTGGGATCACTTTTCGCAAAAAGTACAAAAAGGTTTTGTGTAAAGCATACATCGGAGGAAAGAGCTCAGTAAGGCAGGGTACATGCAACAAACTGTCTTTGAATTGACGCAGAAATAAGGAAGATATTGCAAAATGTCTTACCTGAAGCGAGGCAAATTTGTCCGTAGATTCACCCATCCCAGCATGCACAATCCCCATGGCTAAGATTCCTTTTAACAACAATAGTTCAAACATACCCATTCCAATATAATGACTCTGCCAGATCATTTATTATGAGCTATTTGTTGTAAATCCCCTTTTCTTCGTTGACAAACAGACCAGTAACAGTAAACAACATGTCCCCTATGCATACTGTATGTGAGGGTAAAACATTATTTTTCTTTTCCCAAACTGCTAAATTTCAGAGTGCTCCACTTTGAAAGCTGCTACAGACAACAAATTGGATATTGGTAAAGATAGGAGTTGTGTATAATAAAGCACAGAAAACATTAATGCAAAAAGGAGAAAATGCTGATTATCAGCATTATCTTCTTTTGTTTCAATGTTTTCCCAAGTCTTTCTATCCGGCATGTCGAAACCAGGTCTTGTTTGGGAAAGGGTTAAATATCATTACAAGTAATCATGAATAAGTCAAATATGTACATCAGTAAAATATTGCTGCTTTTCAACAAAAACTTCGTAACTACAGTTTAAAACAAGCTGCAGTTACAGGGGTTTTGTTGAAAAGCGATGAAAATATGGTGATCATTTACCCTTATAACAAAATGGTGGACCTCAGCAGACTTAACATACTATATAGACAACAGCATTATTGTTACAAACTACTGTATACCCATAACTAAAACCATCCCTAATGGGATTCACAAGACGTCTGTATCTTTCATGAAGTTTGAGTTTATTGGAGTTTTACGCTCTTTTCAACTGCCAGGGTCATATCATGGCGGCTGGAGCACCTACCAATGGATTCCTAATGTTTCTCAAACCAGTATTACCACAACACCCTTACCGAGCCTCCAGCTGCTCCCCAACTTAGGTTAACGATTTCAAACTCATTGATGGGTGACAATTTTGTCAGAAAGGGTATTTGCCGCGGCGGGGTATCGAACCTGAGACCTCTCGAGTGAGAGGCAGATGCGCTACCAACTGCGCTAAGGCCGCGACCTCTTTCAAAAAACAACCTAAACATACATAACACATTAAATAAATTATTTTGATCTATATGAATATGTTATGAGTTAGAAAAATGCACAGCACTTTCCACCCCTAAATGTTTACATATGATGTCATGTGAATCTCATTAGGGATGGACTACCTCATCTTTTTCCCACACTCTCACATTTTCAACTTTTCAAATTGCCAGACAGCACAATTTTAGACTGGTCGAAATTTAAATATGCTGCAGACCTCAATTCTAAATTAATGAAATTTTATATTTCTTGGACTTTCTTGTTAGAAAACATTGTGGGAAATCAAGATTTTGTTTGTCAAAAGCAATTTCTATATTTTCCACAATGTTTTTCAAAACCTTTATCTTGAGGAGCGTGGAAAAGCATGAATGTGCAGAAATCATGGGTTAAGCCAATTTTGAAGACTTCATAGTCAACTTCCTAGATATCAAAACCAGTGATTTTTTTAGAGAAATAAGTTAAGGTAGTCCACCCCTAATGAGATTCATGTAACAATGGAATTATTCAGCTGACGTCGTAAACATTTGGTGGAGGAACGTTCCACCACAAGACCACCAGATTTTTTAACATTGCCTGAATAAGTTCGGATATGTAACAAATGTTTACAATGTTGGACAAAAAGTTCTGATCAGACGTCATGTGAATTGCATTAGGGGTAGACTACCTTAACCCCTATATAAACTTTGGACCCTTATGTATTGAAGAAAACTGATGAATGTTATTTAATTTTCAAAAACAATTTAACCAAACAAAATACATCATCAACATTCTATAATTAAGACTATTTTGGTTAAATATGCCTAAATTAGAGCAGTTCTATGCATTATGCAAAAACAATACATTGACCTTAACCCTTTCCCAAACGGCAAAAAATTAGACTTTTCAAATTTAAAAGCTGCTTGGACAAAATTGGTATAAATTCACATGGAAATTGTGTACTCAGAAAATATTGTGGTAAAAGGAGAAACTGCTGGTTATCAGCAGTTTCTTCTTTTGTCTCAATGTTTTCCCAAGTCTTTTCTCTGAGGAACTTCAAAACCAGGTCTTGTTTGGGAAAGGGTTCAAAGAAGAAAAGACTATTGTACTTCCAACTATTTTCAAAAACATTCTGCAAAATGTACAATAATGTGATGTTTTAACAAAGCCATGATGATCAACATTAAAATTTCTATAGTCAAGTCACAATATCTTGGCAAATGTTTACAAAATTTTCAAAATATAAACTGGGTGATAACAATACAATATCCAATTACTGCAATTTTGCAAGTGATTGTTTGAATCTTGCAAGTGTCGTTTGCAGGTGTCGTACACCTTTAAGTTTCAAACCAACCCATGCAAAATTGTACTGAAAATTAAGAATGCTTATTCCTTTGCTTACATATAATTTGGTAATTTTTTGTAAACATTTACCATAATATTGTGATTGGACTATATTTACAAAATGTATAAAAGATAAACAAATAAAACTAACAGACTATCAGAAAATAAATACATGTATATTGTATATGACGCAAACAAACACATTAAAAAATACATTTTTTGTATGTAGCAGCTTTGCGTGAACTAGGCTTGAGTATTTCTAAATAAGCATGTACAATATTACAAGATGTAAAATAGCAATGAATTTTGTGCTAAAGAAAAATTGGCTTTACCCTTATGTTTTGATAAACCATCGGTGTCGTTTTAAAATTTCGTAACTAAGGCTTGAAGGCTTGAAGCCATAGTTACGAGATTTTATAACAACTCCTACGAAATACCATTGTTTGTCCGAAATTACATCACTGCTTACATTATGAAATCATTCCTTATTACTCTACCAGCCTGAAATGGGAGTGGTGTATGCCTTTGTTTACTGCTTCTTTTATAGAATGTGCACATGATACAGGAACAAGTTAAAGCTCATGATAAAAAGCCTGGCAGAGTACCTCTAGCTTTTAGCTAGGGATACTCTGCCAGGTCATTTATCTTGAGCTATAATTGGTTAAGATAGGTAAACATGTGCCTTCATCACTCCCTTTTAAGGGTGGTAGCATTATGGTCAGTATGAAAAAGAAAGCTGTATAAAGCAATGTGGACCCCCATGGCTCAAGATCAGCTTGTACATATACACAGTCAGATCAAAATCCATATTTTACCATTATGGTTACCCCAAAAATCTTTCAAGGAGCATGCAGCAGGGATCCAGATAAGACCTTAATAAGGCTTAAGTTGATCTCAACAGTCTTAACCCATTCCCTTATATTGGTGTGACACAACATAAAGGCTGTGGAAGATACTGTGAAAAATTAAGAAATTGCTTGTAACAAGCAATTTCTTAATGTTTCACATTGTTTCCTACCCAAAAAGACCAAGAATCGTAAAATTTCATTCACTTGAAATTGTCCTCTGAAACTTTTTTGAAATTGGACAAGTCTACAACATTGCAATCTGGTAATTGGTAAAGCATCATATGGTCCCTTTCTATATCCAAGGGCGAGTATACTTGCATTGAACTTAGCCTTCAATTTATAAATTACTAATCATGCCTTGATAACACATATGACAATACAATAGCTAACAAGAGCTTCGCAGAGCGGCGCATATACGCCCGAGAGAGGCTTGTCAGTAAAATTGGCCATTTTTTCAATTCCAGGGCAGATAATTCAAACATGAAAAGTTATCGAAGTTTTGTTTGAACAACAAGAAACCATAGAGATTCATTGTGGCTAGTTTGGTTAAATTTTGGTTGAAACTGTAGAAGTTGCGCACACGTGAAAATGGGCATTTTTGAGAAAATGGGCATTTTTTCTTAAATTCAAGGGCAGATAATTCAAGAATGAAAACAGTTATCTAAATTCCGTAAGCAGTGTGCACAACTAGACACCATGGAGATTCATTGTGGCAAGTTTGATCAAATTCTGATAAAAAATGTAGGAGGAGTTGCGCACACAAGAAAATGTGCATTTTTTTAATTCAAGGGCAGATTATTCAAGAATGAAAAGAGTTAATTGAATTCCGTAAGCGGCATGCACAACTAGACACCATGGAGATTCATTGTGGCAAGTTTGATCAAATTCCGATCAAAACTGTAGGAGGAGTTCCGCACACAAGAAATTGCTAACGGATGGACGGACAGACGGACGAGCAGGGCCATAACATAATACGACCCTTCGGGCGTATAAAAACAAATGATTGAGATTCTTTTTCCAACAAATAACTTTTCAATTCTTTTTCCTACAAATAACTTGGTTTTGACATTCTTAATAGAGACGCACTGATAATCATTTGAAGCATTTTCTCCTTTAGTCTCATAATTTTCTTTGCTATACATTACACAAACCCAAACTTTAGCAAAGGGTTAGTCAGATACACCATATGATGCTGTTGAATTATCCACAGATCCATTTAGGCGTATAAACTTATTTGATATAAAAGTCAAGACTTCATGTAATGGGACTTTAACATTTCTCAACCACTGACCTCCAGTTATCAATTTTCCTGTTTTCACATTGGTCCAGTCTCCAGGGGGTATATAAATATCTCGTTTGCGATCCCCGTGACATAAAATAGGGGCCACCATAAGGGTGTCCCCGATCAAGAATTGGTCGGATATTGTCAGTGTGGTATAGTCTGAGGGATCGACCCACCATAAGGGACGTATGATGGGCATCCCGCTATCTATATCTTTTATTGCATTGTTTATGTGAGGCATAATGACGGATGATCGAAATTCAATCAGTTGTTTTGTTACGTTTTTAACATCGTCACTAAAATTGATAGCACTGTTTGTAATCTTGATCCCCGGAAAGAACATCGCGATCTCGATCCAGCGTATTGAGAATTCATGGTCTATTTTATCTTCAGGGGGCGGTTCGGCCATGATAAACGGGTAACCATGTAAACCAGCAGTCAGGGCCCCGGATAGTATATAGTCTAAACACTTCTTGTTGTTTCTATTTGCTATCTTTGTTGGGATTTCAACAAATACTGGCTTATTTTGCATTCTAAATGCTGTCTGCATTAAGATAGACTTGTTGAGATTGAGGAGTACATTCAGAAACTCGAGGTTCATGCGGTTCACGTCTGATGTGTTGATGTACAACATGAGTGGGTAGACGGAATCACCGACGGTCGTCCGGAACTCCAGCGCGTGCGGGAACTCTGTCTCTTCCATTGTCTCTTTCTGCTGTAGAGAATCAAACGCTTCCTGCAGGAAATATCGTGTCCTCGGATTACTCGCATCCCATAATGCACAGCTCTGATCTTTGTAACGGATAGTCTGGAATGATCCCGTCTCCGGATCTTTTACAAATAATCGTTCCTTCACCCCGCGGTTAAAATTGTCAGATAAATATGAGCATGCCATGTTAATAGGTAACATTAACTTTGTATCGGAGTACTTCCCCTCTAAATACTGTTTAAATTCATTGAACACAGATTGCTGTATTTTGATATCACCTTGATTCTTCTCCCAGTCAGAGTTGTACGACACCATGTTGATGGGCAGCTCTGCTGTCTTCAAGTCGTGTAAAAACTGACCAAAATTGTTCTTGTTGCTATGGTACTTATCTTCGTAACTCCACACAATTTTTGAGAAATCATGAGTTTGATATCCCGCTAGTTGTGTATGAGGGAAGAAGACGTTTCTCGTATGATAAAACACATCCTTGATATCTTTACCTTGACATATTGAGTAGTTCATGGCTGGTAGAGCCTTCATGTTCATGCCTTTAACATCCAGTGTTAAACACAATCTCTTGTCAGTCCCTGAATTATAACTCACCCGGAGAGGTAAGTTTTGATGAGCAATTATAGCGACGCCCTCTGTACTCACCCAGTAGTTCTCCAACACATGACCCAGAATCTTCTCGTGGAACGGTCGGTACGGAATCATGTCAATCAATGTTTTATCTGTGTATAACGGCCAAAATGGCCCCTTAAAGTTCGGCAGGCCAAACCAGAGGCCATACTCAACATCGTAACAATCAATCGGGACATCATGAAAACTTTTTAAATTCTCCCAACGTAAATCAACACATTTTACATCAGAATTAGGGAGAGAATATGGATGAAACGTAAAATGTGTTCCATCTAGAAATTTGAAACAAAAATTATCAGTATATTCCACTTCTTCGCAAGATTTAACTTTTCCAACGTCAAAGTCACTAATTTTGAGATATCCTGCTAATATAACATTGTCTTTTTTATTGTAAACATTTAATACCCGTTTTTCTGCAATGAAGTCAAAATAATGATTGCCAATATGTTTTCGAGAGCGTCCCTCATGAAGTGACCAGATGACGACAACACCAACGACAATGACTATAAATAACACAGTTACGACGACTTTCAGAATTTTACGCTTGCAGTCAGCTTGAGGGGGTTCTTCTTCCTGGAAAACACATAAAGGAAATTAAGTCTTTCAAAAACAAGACCTGGCTCTCCTGGTTTCTCGAAAAAACTTAAGTATATACTCATGAGAATATGCTCAACTTCAAACGTTGAAGGCTATTCGATTGAAGTTCACAAGGATTTCGTGCGATTTGAGCACGGTTCTCAGATTTGAGCATGAGAACATACTTAAGAATTTTCGAGAAACCGGGGCCTGGTTTTGACATCCCTATAAGTAGAACTGGCTTGAGAAAACATTGAGACAAAAGAAGAAACTGCTGATAACCAGCAGTTTCTCCTTTTCTCTCAATATTTTCTATGATATCTTATACACAACTTCTACCTTTAACAACATCCATTTTGTCCGCTACAGCAACTTTCATAGTGGACCACCCTTAAATTTTGTCGTTTGGGAAAGGGTTAAACAAGATGTGTTTGTGAAACATGAATGCCGCCGATATAGCTGATATTAAGTTTTCAGACAGAAAGACGGACAAACAGACAGATGGATAGACAGAGAGATAGACATGAGTAAAACAATAATTATTATATATGCCCCCGATTTTTCGATACAGGGGTATAAAAATTGTTTTCAAAATATATAATACAGATGGTTTGCTTGTTATTGTAGTAACCCTATTTGACACTTTCCAAAATCACAAAACAAGAGCTTTATGGAGCGGCCCACATACACCCGAGTTGGGCATATTCTTTTTCCAATTTAAGGGCAGATTATTCAGGAAAAGAAGAGATTTGAATTTCAAAAGTTTCATTGTATTTGAATGCTTCCTGATCCCAAGTTGTTCTTGATGCTTGGAGAGAAAATAATCAATCAAGTGGGACTACAGAGCTTAAGCTCCTGAGAAAGAACATTTTTCGTTTTATCATTTCATTTCAATGATAATTCAACACTTTGTAATTGTAATCAAACTTATTCTAACACATGTTCTTTGTTTATAATAATAATTTCATTTCAATCAATTTCTATAATTCTACAGTTACTTGACATGACATTGGAAGAGCCAGGATTCAAGCCTAATATCCTATGACCCTCGGGTTAATAAACTCTTTAAGATACATATTTACTTTTACTTACTTATTTTCGGGATAATTTGCTGTAAAATATCTGTACATTATTAAAATATGGCCTTTATTGTTTCTCTGTGCCAAATTTCAGCTCTGTCTGATCTGTATTGGCTTTGATTACGACGGATTTAAAACCCAATATCACATCATTTCGTAAACACTATCAACCCACTTTGAATATTTTACATAGTTTTACACCGCTGCATGATTATCGATTTATGTCATTTGCTGTATAAATCTTGTATTCTGTCTTATATAGTCTATAAACGGTGCGACAACATTCTAAAAGCCAACTTCTGTGGATCATAAGGGATTTAGGCCGAGGGATACCAATGTCACTTTAACTAAAGTTTAGTAGAGTAAAGAGCTGAAGTATCTGGGCTTGGTCCACAGGCTAAGAAAAAGATACGAGATCAACATAGATCTTGATCAGACTGGGATCAGAAGAGCCCTTTTCCAGAGCACTGCTAAGCTTATAGGGCTAAGGCTAATGGAGTTTTACGTCCCACCTAACAGCTGAGGTCATATGGAAACGGGACCTCGGTTTAACCCTTTCCAAAACAAGACCTAGTTTTGACGTCCTTAATAGAAAAGGCTTGGGAAAACATTGAAACAAAAGAAGAAACTGCTGATAACCAGCAGTTTCTCCTTTTGTCTCAATATTTTCTATGCCATATTTTACACAAATCCTATCTTTAATAACATCATTTTTGTCATTTGTGACAGTTTTTGAAGTGGATCACCCTAAAAATTTTGTTGTTTGGGAAAGGGTTAAAGTCTTATCCGAAAGACTGGCTAAGCTTAACCCTATCCCAAACAAGACCTGGTTTTGATGACCCTAATAGAAAAGGTTTGGGAAAACATTGAAACAAAAGAAGAAACTGCTGATAACCAGCAGTTTCTCCTTTTGTCTCAATATTTTCTATGCTATAGTTTTCACAAATCCTATCTTAAATAACACCCATTTTGTCATTTGTGACATTTTTTGAAGTGGATCACCCTAAAATTTTGTCATTTGGGAAAGGGTTATAAGACAATGTCTACTGACCGGTATTTTCTGTAGATATTTATCCTTGCTGGTTTTCCGTGATGCTGCATCGTTTGTGTTGAGTGTATTTGAGCTGCTCCCCCCTCCCAGGCTGCTCCCTGCCCCGCCACCGCCGACTAGCCCCGAGTATCGCTGACCATTCCCCGACTGTGTCAGTAACTTGTCATTCTCCTTCTCCCTGGAAATACATGTATTGTTGCTGATTAACCCTTTATTAACCCTTTCCCAAATGGCAAATTTTAGACTGATCCAATTTGAAAGCTCCCGCAGACAATACAAGAGCTTCGCAGAGCGGCGCATATACGCCCGAGAGGGGCTTGTCAGTAAAATTGGCCATTTTTTCAATTCAAGGGCAGATAATGCAAACATGAAAAGTTATCAAAGTTTTGTTTGCACAACAAGACACCATAGAGATTCATTGTGGCTAGTTTGATTAAATTCCGGTTGATACTGTAGGAGTTGCGCACAGGAGAAAATGGGCATTTTTGAGAAAATGGGATTTTTTTCTTAAATTCAAGGGCAGATAATTCAAGAACGAAATCAGTTATCTAAATTCCGTAAGCAGTGTGCACAACTAGACACCATGGAAATTCATTGTAGCAAGTTTGATCAAAATCTGATCAAAACTGTAGGAGGAGTTGCGCACACAAGACAAGAGCTGTCCGAAGACAGCGCGCTCGACTTTCTAAGTGCTAAGTATAAAGGGGGCATAACTCCAAATAGAGTGGTCCCAGGGTCATGGGCCCTAATAGTATGGTAGAGGGTGTGATGGTGAATAAGTATTCCAAGTTTGGGTTGAATCCCTTTGATAGTATGGAAGTTATTGATGTTTGAAAAAACTTTAACCTTTGTTGCAACGCCAACGCCAACGCCGACGCCCGGGTGACAGTATAAGCTCTCATTTTCTTCGAAAAGTCGAGCTAAAAATGGGCATTTTTTTAATTCAAGGGCAGATAATTCAAGAACGAAAAGAGTTAATTGAATTCCGTAAGCGGCATGCACAACTAGACACCATGGAGATTCATTGTGGCAAGTTTGATCAAATTCCGATCAAAACTGTAGGAGGAGTTGCGCACACAAGAAATTGCTAACGGACGGACGGACGGACAGACAGACAGACGGACGGACGGACGGACAGACAGACAGACGAGCAGGGCCATAACATAATACGACCCTTCGGGCGTATAAAAATCAAAATTTGGAACATCAAAACCAGGTCTTGTTTGGGAAAGAGTTAACCCATTACCACACAGTGACTCTTTTGATGCCCAAAAAGGTAACGTTTAGCGTTAGGAAACATTGTGGAAAATGAAGAAGTTTTCAACCAAGAATTTTGATAAGTGATGTAAATGTTTTTTAGGTAAAGAATAAAGCATATTCTCTGAGATCTTTTTAATTTTCAAATTGTGTTTTTTTAGATCTATAAAATTAATATTCTCCAGTAGTCTATAGGGTTAGGAATCACATTTGGGAGACAGTGGATGTTTGACATTTGCTCAAAACCCATTATTGAATTCTTAACCCTTTCCCAAACAAGACCTGGTTATGACGTCCCTAATAGAAAAGACTTAGGAAAACATTGAGACAAAAGGAGAAACTGCTGATAATCAGCAGTTTCTCCTTTTGCCTCAATATTTTCTGTCCTATTTTGTACACAAATCCAATCTTTTCAACATCCATTTTGTCATCTCCAAAAGATTTTGAATTGTACCATCCTAAAATTTTGCAGTTTGGGAAAGGGTTAATGTGACAATGAGAATGATCATTGTGAGATCCAATCCTTCTCCACAACTTAATTATTAAAACCTAATTGTTCTCCCGATGAAACTTGTGTCTCAAGAATCTGAAAATGTTCCTGAACATAACCTGATTTTCACATCTCTATTCAAGATAGCTTTGGAAAGCAAATTGTCATTGTAAATGCAAAACCTCGTATCAAGTGTTCAGAAAATTTCAAAGGGGAAGGGAACAAGTGTAATAACTTTTCTCAAATTGAAAAGTTTAACTTGAAGTTTGGACATATTGTTCACAAATAATGTGTCATTAATACCGATAAGCAAAAATATATCTCAAAACCTAGAAGAATAATTGTCTTAACTGGACACACAAGATTTTACTTTGAAAATTGCAAAAATCAACATACAAAGTTTTGCATTTAGACACAAAAATATATTTATTAATCAAGTTTTCCCCACACAGCAATTACTTCAGAAATAAGTGTATAAGAATGGATGCTAAGAAAATGCAAAACAGCACAGAAAATATTGAGGGAAATTATCAAACTTGAGATTAGAGGGGCCCATGCTACAGCTAGGTTATTTCAGAGATCGGAACAACATTGGGACAGTCAGAGTTTGCATTGTTGTGTGATGCATTGTATTATCTAGGGACAAAGAGAAAGAAATTTTAGGGCCGATACCAAATTTTTCACTATCCATCAATGTCCAGTTTCCCATAAATGTAACTGTAAATATAAATGGTGGTCAATTAATTATGTACAGATTTGATCTAGAAGGATTAAATGGACTTTATTTGAAATTTTCTTGGACAGAAATATCAAGATATCCATTCCATTAAATATTAGATTCTACTTTAATATATTTTTTACCTCAGACAATGTAGCCTGGGTATCTTTAAGCCATTTCTGTTAAAGGATGTCAAAACCAGGTAAATTATATTTAAAAGGATTAATTTCTTGGAAAAAAAAACCTGTAATTACTTAGTGGGGTGATAACTCAAAAGTTTGCTGAATTAACACTTTACAAGACTGCAGGGGTTCTGAGATCTTTAAAATGGCTACTTGTCTTTGTTTGTTTGACAAATATCAGTTGTACGTATGAACAAAAAGAGCAAAGTCTTGGCAAAATCTACCTGTCCGTAATGGCTTTGGGACAACCTAGGCAACGCGGACAATGGATTTCAGAACCCCTGATTAGACTACAATGTTTTTTTTTTCCCCCTAAAACACCCGTAATCTATCAAATTAAACAATTTGAGCACTTCACATGAAAAGAAAGGGCCAAATTCCAGCATTTTCTTCTTGCATTTCAATGTTCTCTTCAATTAAGTACAAGTCGAAGCAGCATTTATTTAGACATTAAATTTTAGTCTGGGAAAGGATGAAAATTAATACAGTATCATTTTTACGAAAAGACTGACTCTGACAATCTTTTCCACAATCTTTTGTATTTCATGTAAAGAATGGCTCTGGGACAAAAATCAATTTACAGTTTCCTTTCAATTGAATTAACTGTCCCTTTCAATTTGTTCAAGTTGATTTGATTAAGAAAACTGTTTTTCAGGAAATTTGAATCTTAAAACCCTAATTTTCATTTCATCAACTTTGTACAGCACTATGGTATAATGTTCCATTATCCTCATTTCCCTAAAAATGCTTTCTTAAAAAATTCCCCCTTCCCTCCTCGTCCGAATTATCTATTTATTGGGGTTTTGCACCGTTTCAAATGCTATGGTCACTGGTGGTGAACTAAAACAATTTTTGCTACAACAAGGTATAGATATTTTGCGTTTAAATGTGAGTTTATAGATTGTTTTCTAATGACAATGAACTTGTTCTAAAAACAGACCAGGTTTACCGTTTTGTATTAACAAAATGTCGGAGTTGTTATAAAATCTCGTAACTACGGCTTCTACAAAGCCGTACTTACGATATTTTATAACAACACCGACGGAATAAATTGATCACAAAAACGTCCCTCGCTTTAGCCGAGTTCACCACCAGTGATGGTAATATCACAGTGGCTGGAGAACCTAACCATGGATTCTTGGTATTTCTCTCACCTGAGTACCACCACAATATCCAAACTGAGCCTCCAGCTGCTCCCTCACATAGATGGTTCACACCGTTTTCAACTACTATGGTCATATCCCCGGAGTTTGATTTCATGACCCCTGGATTGCCAGACTCCAAGGTTACCAACTGAGCTATCAGGATGGGAAATTTTCCGAATAATTCTGACGTCGCATGAATCTCATTAGGGGTGGACTACCTTAACATGGATGTTTGCATTTATTTCACTCAACCGCAAGTCCTTTCAATTAATTAGGCTGCGGCCATGGCGCAGTTGGTAGCGGATCTGCCTCTCATTCGAGAGGTCCCAAGTTCGATACTTGGCCACGGCAAATACCCTTACTGACAAGAATGTCACCAATCAATGGTTTAATATCATGAGCCTATGAGGGGGAGCAACTGGAGGCTCGGTAAGGGTGTTGTGGTACTACTGGTACTAGAAACAACAGAAATCAATAGTTAGGTGCTCTATGACCATAGTACTTGAAAACGGCATAAAAACCCCAACAAGAGGACCAAGATGGTCCTATATCGCTCACCTTAGAGCACCCTGAGACATACTTTTTAGCAAACCTTTTAAATTTCCGAGGATTTTGAAAAAGAGTCATATGAAAATGGTACACACTTAATTTCAAAGCATAATTTGGGAAAAGATTGTCAAAGATTTTTCACTACAGAGTGTCCCAAAAAAAACGGAACCCTAATTCTAAGTCAAATATTTTAAAGCGTGAGCGAAAAATCTAATTTTTGAATTTGCAGTACTGAAGATACATAAATTTTGCATTGGTGTTCCAAATTTCACTTAAAAATATACATCGGTTCAAAAGTTATAAGCAAATTAATAATGACACTAAAAAACCGATCTGACATGATATTGATTTTTGCGTCTTGTTTGTTCGTGAAAGCGCAATAACTGTTAGCTGTTGAATTCTGTACCGTTGTACGTGTGCGTGCCGATTATCTCAAAATCTTATATGTACATGTTCTATACGTTCAAATTGAGTCCATAGGGTGGTTGTTTAAATTAATTTCAAATTATTATGTGATTCATTTCATATGACTCAGTTTTAACTTTTATTTTCATAAATTACAAGCTTGATATGTTTCCTAAAATCAGTCCAGTCTTAATTTTCTTGCATCGTATACATTTCTGTGGACTATGATTTCATTCTTTTTGGTGAATTTTGTGTTATTTGTGTTTTGCATAAAGGTCAGTGTCGGGTCAAATGAAACCCGTAATACTTTTTAATTGAGCATTGACCGGCATGTTGGTCAGAAATTAAATAAGTGCCTATAATTATTATTCATGAGTCTGTGATGCACTTGGATATTTTGTTTGTATTCATTTTAGTTACATCGCAGCATTAACAGTTTATTTATTAGCAAAAAAGGTGAAATGAAAATGCTCTATTGTGAATACAATGTTTCAAAATCATTTTTGTATTGTATTGAATATATTAACCAATTGTATAGCGTCAATTTATCCAATGAGTGTAGACGCGCGCTGCAAAACGAAAAGATCGATATCGTGTTAAAATGGTTTTCCGGGTATATTCATTTGAATGCCGATATTTTCAAAACTAATAATCATTTTTCAACCAAATTTTAACTGCTAATAGAAAACTGTCGTTGCTATTGCATATGTAAATTTGGTGGAGAAATATTACTTGATACATTAGAAATGTACTTTCAAAAATGGGTTCCGTTTTTTTTTGGACACTCTGTATATCTGTATTCAAAATCAGAAAATCCACAATATATTGCTGAATTTCCATTGCACATAGACAAATCGAAGCATTAATTTTGGAAACAGGTCATTGGGCTATAATATTTAGAAACCATAGAACATAGAACATATGCAACCAATCATTAGCACCAAAGAGCCAGAGGCTAAATTTGAAAAGTGCCATTAACCTTTACCCAAACGACAAAATTTTAGGGTGATCCACTTCAAAAACTGCCACAAATGACAATATAGATGTTATTAAAGAAAGGATTTGTGTAGAATATGGCATAGAAAATATTGAGACAAAAGGAGAAACTGCTGGTTATCAGCAGTTTCTTCTTTTGTTTCAATGTTTTCCCAAGCCATTTCTGTTAGGGACGTCAAAACCAGGTCTTGTTTGGGAAAGGGTTAAATCATAAACTGTGTTATATTTCCAATCCAAATACAAACATAAGCATTTTGAACGGTTTAGAATTTTGAATTAATGCATAATTATGGAAATATTTGGCAAAAATGTTATAAATTACCTCCCTTTCATATGAAAATAGAGTTAAAAGATATTTGTAGATTATTTCCTTCTTGAAGCATAATCTTGAAATCCGGCATGGCGAATCAACTTATTTGAAATGTATTTACAAGAGTGTGTAATTTGATACATGCCCCATTGCTAGAAAGTGGAGTTTTTAATGATGGGTCAAATACCTTAAAGTGACATTTCATGTTTATTTCTTTTTTTAAAAGTATGTCTTGATGCAAAGATTGTTTAATCTAATGCGTAGAAATGTTATCAGTTTTTAAGTTGTTATAAGCAAAAAATATGCCTTTAAAGTTGAGACAGAAATGACAAAATCTATATAATTCTGAACTGTTGTCCACAACAATTTGTTTAATTTTAGCACAAATTTATATATTTCTCGTAAACCGTTCAATATTTTGGCTTGAAATTTTCAGAATTTTCATAAAAAAACATGCTCTTTCAGATAGTATGAAAGTAAAATTTATGTAGAAATAATTGTGAAATGTCACTTTAAGGTTTGGAAATTCTAAGACAATTCTAAACCTGTCCCCTTTTTTTCAAATCTAGAATACCTCATGGTAGAGCTTATTTTCAAAGCATAATGATATCTTGAACTATATGACAATATGACACACACAACTTATATGAACTTTTTTTTCTGTACAAAATGCAAAGGCCTACAGCATAGGAATAATTTCAATAGTTCTAAAACAAGGCAAAAAAATTATCTTCAGGCCTTAAAAATTTGAAAAGATTGTCAAACATTGCCCTCTATCATTTATATGGAACCCACAACATAGGGGAAATATTCATTGAACAGTAAGGATTTGGTTATGGTTAAACCTTTTCCAAACAACACAACATAAGAGCAGACATGATTACAAGCTGCTGTAGATGATAAAACAGGTGTTGATAAAGACTGCATTCATGTATAAAAATGCAGAGAAAATGATGAGGCAAAATGAGACAACACAGGCTATCAAGTTATCAACATTTTCTTCTTTTACCATATCATTTACAAGCCTTTTCTGTTGGTGAGGCAAACCTGTGTTTGGTAGAGAAAGGGCATAATGCTTTCCCATACAGAAAGGTACAGACAGGAAATAGACTGTTCCAATTTGGAAGTTCAGAATACAAAATTGACAGCAGTACAAATAGGATTCGTTTTACAATAAACTTGCATATAAAATATTGAATAAAATAAAATATTGAGGTAAAAGGAGAATCAGCATTTTCTTCATTTGACTCATTAATTTCCAAAGCTTTTTCTAATAGGGACTTCAAAACAAGGTCTTTTCAGGAAAGGGTTAAAGTATTTAGATGATCCATAGATTGAGTAAACAAACTTGAGTGCCTCAGGGATACAGGTAAAAGAGGGTAATGGCTTCAGAATCATAAAATATCTTTTTAATATTATAACACCCTATGTTGAGGGTATTCATTTGAATTCTTAAATCAAGACTACACAAATGAGTACCCATAACAAAGCAATTAATTTTTAAACATCAAATATAGAATGTTTTTACCTCCTTTTATCTGTAGCTCCATGCATTCTTTATCTGATATTATGATCTGCATAATCTGATTATAGACCCCATACTGTTATTTTAGGGATGAGATATGTGATAAGATCTACCTGGTCAAAACAATTCCTCACTTGAAAATTCCAGAACCAACAACATAGGGCTTCTTTCCTTGGAATGTGATGATTTTTAGTATTCTGTTAGAGGTTTATGAGATGTAAATTCATGCAAAATTTCAAGACTCTAGGCCAAATAGTCTTCGAGAAAACTGTGTTTCTGTGTGAAACTTTAAACCCCACAACATAGGGCCAATTTTTCTTTAAGCACAATAATTTGAAGTATTTTGGTAGAGGGCATTGAGACAATACTACATACAAAATTTCAAGACTCTAGACCTAATAGTTTGGGAGGAGAAGATTTTTTAGTAATTGTGGACAGACAGACGGACGGACGGACGGACAGACGGACAGACGGACGACGGATGGTGAGCGATCACAATAGCTCACCCTCAGCACTTCGTGCTAAGGTGAGCTAATAAGACGAACCACATCATTATTATAGCATTGAAAAACATTTCAATGTTTACATTGTCTTAGATATGATTATAATAGATTCACTATTAAACGAGAATTTTTACAGATGAATTGCTTTATCAACACAACTGTAATCATTCTCGTTTAATAGCGAATCTATTATATAACTCAACGGTTAAAACTGTAGACTTGTATACAAACAAAATACTACTTGTTGTTGAAAATGATCCGACACAAAACCCTTTCTTTTTCAAGAATAAACGAGTTAGGACATTAATTCACCCATATAGCTCACGATAAATGGTTTGATAATTGTTGAAACTGTGTATTTGTATTTTAGTGTTTGTATACAAGTCTACACTTATAACCGATAGACTATATTTCTGCTTAATTCTTAGTCTACATAGATTGGTATAGGCGGACAAAATCCCCTTGGTATAATTTCAGGGATGGACAAAATCCCCTTGAATTTCTGGGGTGGACAAAATCCCCTTGGTATAATTTCTGGGGTGGACATAATCCCCTTTTATAATTTCTGGGGTGGACAAAATCCCCTTGGTATAAATTCTGGGGTGGACAAAATCCCCTTGGTATAAATTCTGGGGTGAACAAAATCCCCTTGGTATAATTTCTGGGGTGGGCAAAATCCCCTTGGTATAATTACTGGGATGGACAAAATCCCTTTGGTATAATTTCTTGGGTGGACAAAATCCCCTTGGTATAATTTTTGGGGTGGACAAAATCCCCTTGGTATAATTACTGGGATGGACAAAATACCTTTGGTATAATTTCTTGGGTGGACAAAATCCCCTTGGTATAATTTTTTGGATGGACAAAATCCCCTTGGTATAATTTCTGGGGTGGACAAAATCCCCTTGGTATAATTTCTGGGGTGGACAAAATCCCCTTGATATAATTTCAGGGGTGGACAAAATCCCCTTGGTATAATTTCTGGGGTGGACAAAATCCCCTTGGTATAATTTCTGGGGTGGACAAAATCCCCTTGGTATAATTTCTGGGGTGGACAAAATCCCCTTGGTATATTTTCTGGGGTGGGCAAAAGCCCATTGGTATAATTTCTGGGGTGGACAAAATCCCCTTGGTATAATTTCTGGGGTGGACAAAATCCCCCTTATATAATTTTTGCGGTGGACAAAATCCCCCTTATATAATTTTTGGGGTTGACAAAATCCCCTTGGTATAATTTCAGGGGTGAACAAAATCCCCTTAGTATAATTTCTGGGGTGGACAAATCTCCTTGGTACAATTTCTTGGGTGGACAAAATCCCCTTGGTATAATTTTTGGGGTGGACAAAATCCCCTTGGTATAATTTCTGGGGTTGACAAAATCCCCTTGGTATAATTTCTGGGGTGGACAAAATCCCCTTGGTATAATTTTTGGGGTGGACAAAATCCCAAAATCCCCTTGGTATAATTTCTGGGGTGAACAAAATCCCCTTGGTATAATTTCTGGGGTGGACAAAATCCCCTTGGTATAATTTCTGGGGTGGACAAAATCCCCTTGATATAATTTCAGGGGTGGACATTATCCCCTCAATATGTAAATGCAAGGGCGGACGAAATCCCTTGATCACTTTTTAAAGGTGTTCAACATATTTCTGAACTATTCGTATTCTGGTCATGACATCCATAGTAATAATTAATCGAGAAAACATTGAGGCAAAAGAAGAAAATGGTTTTAGAGATATTTTCTCCTGTTGTCTTAATATTTCTGTAATATATTATACACACGTCCTATTACAGTTTTTCATTTACACAAGCAATAATAATGAACTTTACATCCATAGTAGTATTTGATCAAGAAAACATCGAGGCAAAAGAAAAAAATATGTGTGACCTACATTTGCTTAGCTCTATGAACATGCATCAATTCTACCAACAAAATTCAACTCCACCTACCAAGGTGATTTTGTCTGCCATTGCAATATTACTGAGGGGATTTTGTCCTCAATAGTATTTCATTGAGGGGATTTTGTCCGCCATAGAAATTCGATTGAGGGGATTTTTCCGCCCTGCAATTCTACCGAGGGGATTTAATCTAGCTTTTGAACTTCTTTATACTTCTAAAATATTGTTCTATAACATTCCAGACTAAATAATCTCATTTACATATGTTTGTAAGTATATTAGACTTGAAAAAAGCTTATATTTTTAAATATTTTTTTATGAAAGACAATTTCATTTTAGTGTTATGCATAAATCAGCGCTTTGATACTCTTTTCATAGATTTTGGCTACGATTTTTCTTGTTTCATCAAACAAAAACACAGAATCAACATTTAAAACTATTTGGATAAGATATAGGCATGATTTCCTACATAAATACCTGCCAAATTGATAGTGCTGTGTGAAATTTTTATGAGTTAGAACTGTTTTGAGGGTAAAATTTTTGTCAATTTTTATCATTTTTTTCTGCAACACGGTTCTAACTCAAAGTTTTTCAAATACAATATTTTGAACAAACTTCACATAGATTTCATTTATAACATATAATCTGCTATAGAAAAACAATTTCAGAAATGTTTCTTATTGAACAAAATTTTTCCTTGTAAAAAAATAAAATAGTTTTTTGCCTCTCCTGTAAAATAATGAAAAAGTGAGTTAGAACTGTGTTGCGGAAAACCCGCAGTCTGTACAACAGCAGTCTGAATTATTACATACTTCTTGTTTGAAATCAGCAAAATGAGGGTTGATAACCCTTTCCCACATAGCACCTGATTTTGACATCCCTAATGGAAATGGCTTGGGAAAACATTGAGGCAAAAGAAGAAACTGCTGATAACCAGCAGTTTCTCCTTTTGTCTCAATATTTTCTGTGCTGAAACATACACAAATGTGTTTATCCATAACCATTTTAGCGTTTGCAGTGGCTTTCAAATTGGACTGCCTTAAAATTTTGTCGTTTGGGACAGGGGTAATTAAGCAGATCCTAATGACTTCATAATCGCATAATTCTAGTGTTGGTATGATGGAAACAACAAACAAATTATAGTAGCTAGTTACATCAGGTTGCTATTTAATGATACAAGAGGACCATGATGGTCCTATATCGCTCACCTGAACCAAGATGATATGAGCCACAGTTTTGTTCAGTTTTGTGACTTTAACACTGAAAACAAACTTATGGTCAACAACATTGTGTCCAAATTTTGTCTCGTTTTGTCGCTATTTGTCGTTGTTAGAGTAAAAACAGTCGAAAACAGCAAATTTGTCAATTTGAAGGGCTCAGCAAACTCAGCAAATTCTACTATGATTAAGCTGAAATTCAAACTGGTGCAAGATCTTATGTTCAGCAACATTGTGTCCAAATTTCGTCTTGATTGGACAACAATTGTAGATGCTAAAGTGTAAACAAGGTCCGAAACAATCGAAAACATCAATTTTGTCAAATTCAAGGGTGTATAACTCATGACTTTATGATCCGATCAATCTGAAAATCAAACTCATACATGATCATATAGTCCGTAACATTGTGACCAAGTTTTGTCTTGATTGGTCAATAATTGTAGATGCTATAGTGTAAACAAAGTCAAAAACAGTCGAAAACGGCAATTTTGTCAAATTCAAGGGCGTATAACTCTTAATTTTATGATCCGATCAATCTGAAAATCAAACTTATACAAGATCTTATGGTCCCTAACATTGCGTCAAAGTTTTGTCTAGATTGGTCAATATTTGTAGATGCTAGAGTGTAAACAAAGTTGAAAACAGTCGAAAATGGCAATTTTTGTTAATTTCAAGGGTATATAACTCAAGACCTTCTGATCCGATCAGACTGAAAATCGAACTCATCCGAGATCTTATGGTCACCAACATTGTGTCAAAGTTTTGTCTTGATTGGTCAATATTTGTAGATGCTAGAGTGTAAACAAAGTCGAAAATGGTCGAAAATGGCAATTTTGTCAATTTCAAGGGCACATAACTCAAGACCTTCTAGTACGATCAGACTGCAAATTGAACTCATCCGAGATGTTATAGTCAACAACATTGTGTCAAAGTTTTGTCTTGATTGATCAATAATTGTAGGTACTAGAGTGTAAACAATGTCAAAACTAGCTATTTTTCGCATTCAAGGGCAGATAACTCCGGACTTTCTGGTTCGATCTGACCCATAATCGAACTCATCCGAGATCTTATGGCCATACATGTTTTGACCAAGTTTGGTCAAGATTGGCTTATATTTGTAGATGCTAGAGTGTAAACACGAAATTGTGGACGGACGGACGGACGGACAGACGGACAGACGGACGACGGACAAAAAGTGACCACAATAGCTTACCTTGAGCACTTCGTGCTCAGGTGAGCTAATAAACAAACCTTTCAATTAATTCCAACTAGCCTAAATATTGTTGTTTGGGTATGGGTTGTATCCACATGTCAAGGATTTACTCTTCTAGATATAGTTAGGAAAAGTTAAGTGCACACATTAGCCACTGTAATTTAACTGCCATTTCAAGTACCAATGAAATTAAGTAAATTGAACTAATTTAACATCATTAATACTTAATGACTTTCAGAGTTTAACCTTTGAAATACCGAATGGTTAAAACAAATTAAATGTCTACCGTTAAAAGACAAACAGTAGGTTTCATCTGAAAAGTGCAATGGCCACTGCCTCAAACAATACCTGATTTGGACAGCCTTTATCAGATCAGATTCTGTAATTGACCAAACGCCAATCGACAGTTCGCTCCGCCCAAATTAGAATTTAAGACAAACAATGGGGATGTGATCGTTAATAGGGAACGATTTTATCCAGTTAATCGTGACGTAAATTCGGACAAACAAAATAGTACTTCGTAGGTGTTGTTATAAAATCTCGTAACTACGGCTTGAATCAAGCCGTAGTTACGAGATTTTATAACAACACCAACGGTTTATCAAAACATAACGGTAAACCTAGTCTATTGTTAGCACAAAATTCTTTGCCATTGGCATGTCGATTGTTTTGATTGTCAGTCGATAAATCGATACAAGAACACGTGCAACGAAGAACAATTGGGGCATGACACCTTTTCTGATCGTCCATTGGCTAATCGATGTTTTTGATTGACAGTTGGCGTTTGGTCAATTGCATAGAAATCCTTACAGGGACATAATATTCCAATTTCGTTTTTTCAAAGTATGTCTTGAAGCAAAGATTCGTAATTTTTATGCGTAAAAATGTTGTCTGTTTTTAGAAGTTGTTGTTTATAAGCAAAAAATGTGCCTTTAAAGTTGAGACAGAAATGGCAAATTACATATAAATCCGAACTGTTGTGGGCAACAGTTTGATGAATTTCAGCACAAAAATATTTATTTCTCGTAAACAGCGCATTTATTAAGAGGTTAGAAATTTGGTCCCCATAAACAGTGGGAGTGGGGGGATTGTGGCCTAGCTTGGCTTCTAATTGGCCCACACATTTAATCTACATACTTCTGTGTTTCTCAGGAAGCAGAGTTTGAGTTTATTGGGGTTTTCAACTACCAGGGTCATATCGCGTCGGCTGGAGCACCTAACCATGGATTCCTGTTGTTTCTCAAACCAGTACTACAGCAACACCCTAACCGAGCCTCCAGCTACTCTCAGGAAGCAGAATCAAGGATGATCTATATAAGTCTCTAAGCTTTCATCATCCAAAATCAATGTAAAATGAATGTGTTCGAAAGGAGCTTTCCTAAATGGCAAAATCTTAGACTGTTCCAATTTAAAAGCTGCTGCAGACGACAAAATGGATGTTGATATAAATTGGATATGTGTAAAAATATAGCAAAGAAGCTATTTAGTCAAAAGAAGAAAATGCTGATCATGACATCCATGATCAGCAGTTTCTTCTTTTGCATCATTGTTTTCCCAAGCCTTTTCTGTTAAGGACATATCAAATCAGGCTCTGGTTTCTCGAAAAACTTAAAAGTACGTAAATCATGAGTACATGCACAACTTCAGTGGAACACTCTCCAACGTTAAAGGGTATTCAATGAATTTCACATGGATTTTGTGTGATTTGAACACAAATTTGAGTCTGAGAATGTACTTAAGTTTTTTCAAGAAACCAGGGCCAGGTCTTGTTTAGGAAAGCGTTAAACAGCACCTTTTAGTGCTGACATCATTAATCCCTTTGAGAATCAGGATAGACTATTTATGAGCAAATCCTCTTTTTTCTGATCTTCCAAGTTGAAAGATTTTTTTACATCAATAATTAATTATCTAAGCAACTGAACATGCAATCCAATAATAAATTAACTATTTTATGTTGTTAATGTTACTTAGCCCTTTCAATGACCAAACAAAATAGCAAATTTTATAACAATTCATTCATAAATCCATTGTGCAATTGTTTGCACAAAGGAAATCAGAGCCGAGTCTTATTTTGTGTGCGCAGAAAAATCATATTACAGTAATGATTCTATTGAAACATAACAGAAACATGTTCACGCAGTTTGGGTGGACTTTTATGTTGAAGAAATGGGAATAATAATTATTATGCACTACGGCCTTTGAAACATTCTTTCTATAAGTTAATGACAAATATGTTTTCTAAAAGTACCTTCCTTTGTTTTAGGTTAAATAGATAAGTTAGAGAGCACCGTTATCATTTTCAAGCAAAGTTGACTTAATGTGAAGTCTTCTTGCACCTCCTTTGGATAAATTCAATTCAAATAACATGAGACAATGATGATGTAATTACGGAACCTACGTATCTTCCTCCTCCGATGAGAGCAGGTCCATATCGCAGCCCTCCAGTTGTAGTTCTACACTCGGTAACGACGTGTGCGGCGAGTTTTTGTCCTCGCTATCCGGACAATAACGCTGTCCCAGAATCGGAGAGTCACGAAACACATATACACTGTTATCCATTCTTCATATATCAGGGGGGTTTCAAATACTATAATATGTGCAAAATTAAACGAGAATTAAACAAAACAACTGTAATGATTCTTGTTTAATTTTGAATGTACACTATTTTGAATAGCTCAAAAATTTCCATCACAAAAATCTGATGTTATTATAAAAAGTTCTTTCCATTCTAAACGTCCATTTACAGTCTATAACTTTAAATTTGAAATAATTCAGTTTTACTTGAATACTAGCTAAAAATCTCCATTCTTTCATTGGCACAACATATTGTCATCTGGCATAATAATCCAATTTGATCTATAGCTGCTGCAGATGACAAAATGAGTGTTATTAGTTTATTACGGATAATGATACCATTTGTGCTTGATCTGGGGCAGAAAATATTGAGGCAAAAGGAGAAATTGCTGATAATCAGCAATTTCTTCTTTTGCCTAAATGCTTTCCCAACCCTCTTCTACTAGGGACATTACAGCTAGGTCTTGCTTGCGAATGGAATAAATTATCCTGGAATATAACATCTCTCAAACTACAAAACACCATCTTGACCTGAAGTGCCACACAGTTCTTGTGTTTATATTTCCCGAACAAAGAAAAACTTGGAATAATAATTAGAGTCTGTACTACATTATGCAACATCACCATCATTGCAATGCAACATGCTTTAATTAACTTCCAAGCTTTCAGTCTGCAAAATTAAATAATTGAAAAGGGATCTGGCAATTTGAAGAAAAAGGCTTTCCCAAATGACAACAATTTAGGACCGTCCTGCATGAAAGCTGCTGCAGATGACAAAAAGATTTTTTTATTTATAGATAGGATTTTTGTACAATAATGCTGAGAAAAAAATTGGATTAGTCTAACATTTTGTCATTGAAAAAGGGTTAATTGAGACAAGTCAATGAACAGATATCGTCCTTGTTACTGCAAAACCGTAACTACAGCTTTATTATAGATTAAGTTACAAGCTTTGGCAATAAAAACAAAGATATACTAATGGTCACCTAGCAATATAATCAACTAATTCCAAACTTGACAACATTCACTAAACTTGTGATATATGTGTAGGCAGAGCTAGACACCAAGCTTCACATAATTACACTATAAAAACAGGAATATTTGTCATTTAATCCTTTTACCTCATTATTTCCTGGCATAAATGATTTCCAGCTGTTGAATTCAGATATTGCTTTCCCACACAAGACCTGGTTTTGATGTCTCCGAACGAAATGCTTGGGAAAATATTGAGGCAAAGGAAGAAAATGCTGATTGATCTAATCAGCATTTTCTCCATTTGCTGCAATATTTTCTTTGCTAAATTGTATACATACCTTATCTTTGCTTACATTGATTTTGTCATTTGCAGCAGGTTTTCAATAATACTGCTCTATTATTTTGCCATTTGGGAAAGGATTAAGAAACTTCAAAGCCATGATGGTCAGCTGAGCCCAGAGTCCATGATAGTGAATCAATCTTACTAAAACAGGTCTAATGTATTATACCATTCCTCTGGGACAAGACAAGTGACACTTCTTTTCTTAACAACCATATTTACCCTAATATTGGTAGATTCTATTATGGAGCAAGCTAGGTTAAGAAAGCCGCATGGTCAGCTGAGTCCATGATAGTGAATCAATCTTACTAAAACAGGTCTAATGTATTATACCATTCCTCTGGGACAAGACAAGTGACACTTCTTTTCTTAACAACCGTATTTACCCTGATATGGCCATCTCCAGAACTATAATGTAGAACATTATATATATGAGCAAGGATCTCATTACAAAAAGAGGGCATTATAAACGGCTTTTGAGACCATCACGGATTCAGAGCAACCTGCGCCTAAATAGGTGTTGTAAGGATCCACACTTTTCTCGCATAGTTCCTACAGGTTACCTGTAAGTGTTGATTCTGACAACACCTATTTAGGCGCAGGTTGTTCTGAATCCATGATGGTCTCAAAAGCCATTTATAATGCCCTCTTTCTGTAATGAGATCCTTGCTCATATATATATAATGTACTACATTGTAGCTCTTGGGCTGGCCATTGGTAATGAAGAAGCTGAATGAAGAAACAGTACAAGAACAGCAATGACCCTCTTGAGATCAATTAAGCCCATACCTTTTCCATTAACGTATACAACCCATCATTAGCACCAAAGAGCCCAAGGCGAAATTTGAAAAGTGACAGTAAATCCTAAACTGTCTTATATTTCCATTCCAAAAACAAACATAAGCATTTTGAACGGTTTACAATTTTGAATTAATGCATAATTATGGAAATATTTGACAAAAATGTCATAAATTACCTCCCTTGTATATGAATATAGAGTAAAAAGATATTTGCAAATAATTTTCTTCTTGAAGCATAATATTGAGATCCGGCACGGTGAATTAACTTATTTGAAGTGTATTTACAAGTATGTGTAATTTGATGCATGTCCCATGGCTAGAAAGAGGTGTTTTTAATGATGGGTCATATACCTTAATACTTTCCCAAATAAGATGGTCAAAATCTGGTTTTGACCTCATAGGGTTTGGATTTGAAATAGAAATTTAGAATCTCAACATCCCCTCTTATCTGTTGCTCTGGCTATTTCACTAGGAGAAATACGGTACATCAACTAACCAGAAAACATAACATGATTAGTACTAGAACTCATTTATAAAGACAAAAATAGGGTCAGGTCTTGTCCTTCAATATACAACACAGGTTCTAGCAATATACAAATACATGAATCCAACAGACTCCTATGACCCTGGGAAAACAAATATCAGTTATATTTACTATAACCAATTAAATCTCTTGTTACATAGGATTTTCCAGGAAAAGCATGTGCACATGGTTTTGCACTGAAATGTGATCTCCTTATGGCCTAATTTACGGTTACAATCGCTTTAAAGAATCTTTGAGTGTTTATTTCATTGGTCAGAAGAAAATTTCATTGAAGGTGACCACTATCAGGTGTCTGTCAGATGTTACTGTAAGCTAACACCATATTTTAATCAGATTGCAGAAAACCCGTAACAAACTCACATAACCTGTACATATTTCTGCAATTCTTGCTAAACCTTTTCTGAAGAATCCTGATTTTAATGTCCTTATAGAAAGTGATAAGGCAAACACTGAGGCAAAATATGAAAAAGCTGGTATTTACATATAACATTTTCTCCCTTTTGTCTCAATACTTTCTTATTTATAATGAACAACAATTCCATTTTTAACAAAATCCATCTCTTCTTGTTTAGCCGCTTTGTTTGAACAATTCAAATGTTTCATTGCTTTTCAACAAAAACCTCGTAACTTCAGCTTAAAACAACCTGCAGTTACAAGGTTTTCGTTGAAAAGCGACAGATTGCTGTTTAGTATAGGGTTAATTATGACCTACAATGTAACACACATAAGCACTATATTTGGATAAGTCTATAATGTAAGTCTCCTGGTAATGGGCAAATAAAACACATGCTCCATTATGTATCAGTTCCCACACATACAAACTCCTGTACAATGAATGCTTTCATTACCATGATTAAGCCATTTAACATACAAGAAAAATCAATCGACGATAGCACACAACAGTGGAGTAACGTCACCAGTCCCCCCGGGACAAATACAAGTTTTTTACAGTGAGTGTTGGTAATTTGTTTGTGTGAGGGATATTGGATTATTTGTTGCTAATTTGTGACATATTGTGGCCATTCATGAGATATACAGTGGCAGACAAAAGTTTGGGGTAAAACAAGTAATCAAATAGTTGCATTTCTTTGAAAACCTTGTAACTGCAGATTGTTTTAAGCTGCAGTTACATTAAGGTTTTCAAAGTAAAGCAGCCAATTGGTGTTTGTAAAACAACATTAAAGCCCTTAAAGCAGCTGCTGCTATTTCCGTAAATATTTTCAAATATTTTTGTTTTGGAGAAGGCTATTACATGTAGTTGGTTGTTGCTAATTAGCGACATTTTAGACTAATAATGGTCGTAAATGAGATACATGTATACGATGTCAGCCAAAAGTTTGGGGTAACACAAGATCCCTATAATATGACTAGGTACTGCACTAGCATTTTCTGCTTTTCCGTCCTTGTTTTCAATTTTAAAGTAAAATATGGAAAATTTTTCTATAAAGTAATTCTTTTTTCTTGTCTGCAAGTTTGCAATTCAGACAAATATACATGTATTGTTGTTTGGGAAATGTATTTTTGTTAGTTTGAGACATATTTTGGTCGTTCAGAGTAAGGTACAAAATAAGGCAAAAGTTAACAAATTTGTGCAACACATATACCCAAAAAGAGCTTTGCGGAGTTGCGCACACATGAAAATTGGCATTTTTAAAATTTAATGCCAGATCATTCCTTAGCGAAAAAAGTTATCTGAATTTCGTAAGCGATGTACACACTATACACTATTATGCTAAGTTGGTCAAATTCTGGTTGAAACTGTAAGAGGAAATGTTCAAAAAAGAAAATGGGCTTTATTTTTTCAATTCAAGAGCAGTTAATGCAATAACGCAACAAGATATCTGAAATCTGTAAGTGGTGTGCACAACTAGACACCATGGAGAATCATTGTGGTAAGTTTGATCAAATTCCAATTGAAACTGTAGAAGTTGCTTAAGTAACCAGGTGCAGATTAAGGGGCACTTATACTATCTTGCCGTACAAGCTCGCTTTATAGTGGGATGGTATTGTTTGCTTCTAAAGGGATAGAGAGGTCCCAGGATCAAATCCTACCAGGAGTCGATATTTATTTGCAGGCTACATTTGGCGCCCACCGTAAAACACCTGCATGAACTGTTGGTTTATGAGAATAGGGAGTTGATGATGTTGAAAAAAAGATTTGTGGAAGAATTCAACTGTTATGGCTAACAGGGCAACTGGAGCATCTAACTATGTATTCTTTGTATTCTCTCACTAGCACTAGTACAATAACCAATCCAAGTCTCCAGCTGCTCTCTCATAATGGGGTCATTCCCATGATAGGTGAGGGACAAATGACTTTTGTAACATGTCAGAAAAGATATTGGCCGAGCTGGCTTCAACCTCACAACCCATGTATCCATATACTCCAACATAACTGACTGAGCTATCTGGGCTCTAGCTGCTAGAAGGACAAGATAACACAGAAAATAAGATGTTCAGGCCAACTTTTTCTCTCGTTTTCTACAATTATTAACAAATGTTTCCATTTTATCATCTGCACCATAGGTGTAGGTGCCACCTATTGAAGAATCTATGAAAAATTCATGAATTATCAATATACTGCAGCTTTTCAACAAAAACCTTGTAACTGCAGCTTGAAACACATTGACACAATGTATTTGTTTGAACACAATGTTACAGCCATTAAAACCTTCTCCATAACAATGCCTTGTTAAGGCAATCTTAAAAGAGATCGCTTTTAAAACAATTAGGTAAATGAAACTAGAAAGACCTGAAGGTCTTGAGTCGCTCAACAGGCCTGAATTTCTTTTAATATCAAATCCAAGTTTTGACTAGATTTTTGAATACTTGTGGTTCTTACAGCAAAAACAAAGTCAAAAGCAGCAATCATGTGGTCAATGCAAAAACTATACAATACTATTTTACGGATGTTAGACCGATAATAAAATTGAAAACTGTGATTTTGCCAAATTCAAGGACACATAATTCAGTATGAATATTTAAAATCAAATAAAAAATTAAACACATGCAAGATCTTATGGTCACTATCTTTCTGTTCAAATTTTGTCTATATTAGTCAATATTCGTGGCTTCAAGAGAGGAAAAAGTGTCGAAAACGGAAATTTTGTCAATTTCAAGGGCAAATAACTCAGATTGTAACAGTGTGATCATGTTGAAAATTACACATAAGCAAGATCTTGTTGTCAAAAATATTCTTTCCACGTATCATCTTGATTGGTTAACATTTGTGGTTGTTAGAGTGAAAACAAAGTCGAAAAAGGCAATTTTGTCAAATTCAAGGGCACATAACTCATGATGTAAGATTCCGATCAAGCTGAAAATTACACCCAGCATATAATGCTTATATATATTCTGTCCAAGTTTTGTTTTGATTGGTCAATAATTGTAGATTTTAGAGTAAAAATAAAGTCAAAACTAGCAAAATAGAGCCGAAAATGACCATTTTTGGCAATTTCAAGGGCACATAACTCATGCTATAAAATTCAGATCAAGCTGAAAATTGTACCAAGGCATGATCTTATAGTCAGCATCATTCTGTCAATGTTTTGTCCTGTTTAGTCAATATTTGTAGTTGCTAGAGAGAAAACAAAGTCAAAATACAGCCGAAAATGGCAATTCTGTCAATTTCAAGGGCACATAACTCATGATGTAAAATTCAGATCAAGCAGAAAATTTTACCAAGGCAAGATCTTGTAGTCAGCATCATTCTGCCAAAGTTTTGTGTTGATTGTTTAACATTTGTAGATTTTCGAAGAAAACTGAAGTCAAAACATGCTATTTTTGAAATTCAAGGGCAGATAACTCAGGTTATTCTGGTTCAATCCATATTCTTTGAAGGAATCTGAGAGAGGGTCACCTAAGGATCATTCCTGTGAAGTTTGGTTGAAATCCATTCAGTAGTTTTTGAGAAGAAGATTTTTAAAGAAAAAGTTTACGGACACACGCACGGACAGACGCACGCACGACGGACACACCGCCATGACAATGCACCGTTCCGATACTGATAGTTTCATCCAATCAGAGCGCGTCATTTATTCACCGCCGATAAGCTTGTTGCTCCGCTTCCCAAACACTACCTAGCAACGTATACGCTCTAGTTAAGGCCGCCGGTTTAAAAATACGAAATTTGTACACATTTCTAGCTTTTTGATGCAAAAATGCGATTTGGGAAACTTTTGCATGGATTTAGGTATCCAAAACGAATGAAAGGGGCAAGGTTCATTACATTTCACAAGCCCCAAACAAAGCAAAAGAGCTGTTTACGCTTGATTGTAACGCATTTGACCCCATTCATTTAGCAGATTTAAAGGCTTTGAAGACAGCAGATTAGATTTTGATAGAAAACCCAGCATAGAAACTATTGGGACAAAAGGAAGAATTGTGGATTTTCAACGTGGATTTCTTCTTTTGTCTCAATATTTAGCAAACTTTGTTTTATTAGGGACGTCAAAATCGGGCTTGTTTGGGAAAAGGTGAAACACTTTCTCTGTTACGATGCTGCAACTGGTTAACTCAAAATCATTATCCTTGCATTTTCCATACAGGTACGAACATAACATCCAATCTAAGCCTCCAGCTGCTCATCCCGAGTAGAAATCAAGTTGAATGTTAGTTGTAAATCAGTGGCGGATCCAGAGGGGGGGGGGGGGGGGGGTCGTCAAACGAACCCCCCCTCTGAAGTCTAATTCTTTCATTTTCATGCAGAAATTCAGTCAAAATTGTATATTAATAGCAAAACGAACCCCCCTAAATGTAAATTCGACCCCATCCTTTTAGAAATCCTGGATCCGCCACTGTAAATGGACGCGGGGCATAAAATTACTGAGAGTGTTAGATCTACTAAGTGTAGAAAGTTGGATGTAGATCTAAATCTACTAACATGAATAGCCTTCAAAGAAAAGTAGAAAACAGGTTGGGTATCAGCATGTTCTTCTTTTCTCTCTATGCCTTTCAAAATGACATTTATTCAGAATCAGGTATTATTTGGGAAAGGATTAACAAAATAGGTTTAAGCCAAGGGCGGATCCAGATTTTTTCCAGGGGGGGTCAAAGCCCAAACAATGGCTTAAATATGTGTTAAATATGTTTTATATAGTCAAAATTCAATTTTTGATCAATTCCAGGGGGGTCATGGCCCCCTGACCCCATCCCTAGATCCGCCCTTGGTTTAAGCTGTGTGATAATTTTGCCATTGATTCAAGTACCACCACCATTGCTTTTTCATACACTTGTTTTATTTTTTGAAATAAAAATGCACAAAACAATTCAAGTCAATGTGCTTCATTTCACTGTTTGGTAGGGATGTAATGATACATCGGACTATCGATATATCGCAATAGTGACCTCTGCAATAGTGCTATCGTGATAGGCAACTGGCAATATCAATAGTATCGCAATAGTTGTTTCCACTATCGCAATAGTTTTGATAGTTCTAAAAATAGCAATTTGTTCTAAAAATAGCAATTTGTCACATGACATTGTCTAATTTTAGCAAAAAATCTGTCTATTGAATATCAGACATCGATGACAGGCTACTCAAATCATGAAATGTCACTCTCTTCCTTCAGATTATTTATTTAATGATTCTGTAAATTAATTAATAAATATAAGATATTTAGGAAATGTGATTTTTTATGAAAAAATATCCATTTATAGCACTTAAAGCATATAGCAATAGTATCGCAATAGTATTGCAATATCAACCTACAATAGCAATACTATCGTGATAGCAATTTGGTCAATAGCAATACTATCGCAATAGTCATTTTGGCCTGCAATAGTCATCCCTACTGTTTGGTCTACTTGATAAATTGGTTAGACCTTCATTCAACTCCTTTTGATAGAAGATCAATCTGGAAAAAAAACCACACACAAAACAGTTAGTATGAGTTTTAATTCATTAAAAAGTCACTAAACTTTCTAACTTTTGACCCTTTTCAGAATAATACTTGCAAATAAGCATACTCACAAAGTATATTTATTTGTAAACAAGAACTGCTTTGAACACACTGGGGCCATTTAATCCCAAACTTTGATGATAAAACAACTGAAACATGTGGCAAACACAGCAATGCATATGATGAACAGCAAAATACATTTGTAATTATAAAAATCTTTTGTTATTTCAAATCCTAAGTCATATGATTTGGGGCCAGGAGCATGGGGTTTAATGTTTTGTGTGTGCTTTCAACATCAAAATAAATTGACAAAGCACCACAAACTCCTTTGTAGCTTTATGGGTAATTTGGTCACCTACCTTAATAGAATATTCTGGGAAAAGGATTTAAATCAAGTTATATTAAAGGTCATTAAGGTACTACACCCCTAATGAGATTCATACATATCCAAACTTATTTGGTCCAGGTTGTAAACATTCGGGGGAACATTCACCGCTGAAAATTTACGTTGGCCGAATAAGTTTGGATATGTAATGAATGTGTCGCGCGAAAAAATCCGATGTCACATATATATCTTATTCGGGGTGTACTACCTTAAATTAATATTTAGCTCACAAATAGCATTTTTCCTTCAACTGTAATTTTGTTCATGCTTTTATGCACTGACACCAAAATGTAGAACCTTATGTTGGCCATATCTTGCTTCCTACAAAGAGACTTTCATCAAGATAATATTAATGTTTACAACTTACCAATGAAACAATAGATTCTCAGGAAGAACTGGAAATCCATAAATAGGTTTCCGAGAAGTGAGCATGAGAGTGTCTTGAATTCCTCAGCATGGATTCACCTGTTATTTGAAAGATAATTCTCAATATACATGGTATTTGTATTTGTGCATGCAAATGCTTTCCACATTATACTATCTATCTAGTCACAATATCCTAACTTATTCACCCATTCTCATTTTTTCGGCCAAAAACCACCAGCAAAATTCCAAAATTCCGACTTAACAGAATTGCAATATTTTTATTACAATATAATAGTATAACATCTATACGGTAAAAAATAAATAATGGCCACTCCTTTAAAGGTGTCTGTCTTTACCTGCATGAATGATTTGAAGAACCCCCAAAACTACCATTTAATTTTACGTGACACGACTGTATTATACCATTTCTGGTAAAAAAAACATTCAAGTAAGTTACAAAGGACGTAATGTTTTGGTAATTCAACAGGCGATATATAGCTGTATATTAGAAATTCAAGTGACTTGCATAAACTCGAGACATGTAAGAACAAGAAGCACCGCGAGTATGGGATTTATTAGAACTAATGTGCAAAAACAGTCAATATTTAAAACACTTGCTTCTAATTCTTTTCGTAACTTATGATGGCAACAAATTACTTTATAAGACTAATTATTTCTTAGGGCATTATGTTCTATCAAACTCAAAACAAATTAACATGCATTTGGTAAAAATAAAAAAAAATGTGTCGACCTAACGAAATTTGATCCTGTGTCACGTAATATTCAGTGAAAGTATCTGCTTTAGGATCAAGTCCTGTTTTTTCTTGTCTATAATGAGTAGTATTATTTGAAAGTAAAATTAGTTAAATATTAAAAGACAAACATTTGTTTGATTTGAAATACATACTTTTTACATAAAATGAAAATTACCCCTACATTGTGGGTTATTAATATTTACATAGACGTTAAGAAAGAAATCCAATTCAATCTTCTCCTAAAGCATTAAGCCATTTGGATTTCAGTGTGCGATATCGCCTCTTCCTACAATAATATTTCAAATTATCACTTACATAATGGTACGAATTCTCGGTTTTTAAATAGAAACAAAGGCATAGATACCAAGATATAAAGATAAAGATATTTTGTCTGCTACCCGTGTTACTATCGTAATATTCACTGTATATCACTATTCGAATTCTTAAGATATAGATCCTTCAGGAATCTTCTATCTACATTTGGGTTAATGTATTTAAAGTTTGCATGTAGCGTGGACGACTGGCTCTATCACAGGTCACTGCTAATAGAAATGTGGTTTTGTGACAAGCACATACGGTATGGGGGTATACTGCCCGTCTCTGGTGCTTCTTGTGTGTCATTTCTTTCTTTAAAGCTGTCCAAATTCTTATTTTCTATATATATGTCAAGGAATTCATGGAAAGAATAGTGAAAATTGTTTCAATGTCTGAAAGGTTGAAAAGCGGATGTGTAATTAAACTTTACGAAACAGTGAATATTACGTGACGATCCTGATTGCAGCTAAAGGCCTGTTTAAAGGGATAAACATTCAGAACATGCAAGCATATCAGAGAAATACTATTTTTGAGTCTTAATGCAAACTTTAAATATCACACCTGTCAGGAGATTATGATATTGAACCAGTTATGTACATGGCTGTAAAAACAGCAAAACCTTCCTTCTTATTCGGATTACTGTCGTTGAATTTCAAAATGAATGGAAAAAACCTTAAACTTGACGCCATAGTACAAGTACAGGTCATGAATAATAATTAAGTTGTTGTCAAACGAAGTTATGGTCACTTTTGTTTTTCAGTGTCACGTTGTATTCACGTAACGTAAAATTAAAACTTACTTTTAAATCAGGATGACTTAACGTGGTTATAAAATATATTGTCGTACTGTGTGTCAATAGTGTGTATATACTAAAGGCTTTGATATACTTAAAAAGATTTAGACATGGTCTTTACCATAAATGAAAGATCGCTGTCACGTACATATTCAAGCAAAAAAGTCTGACACTTGGTGGAGATATTTCAAATGGCAACCATGAAGTAAATACTTCCATTATTTGGATACACCTGTTCTGGGGCAATAGCTTTATGGATAATTGATTTAAAAAAGCGGAAAGTGGTATGAATTTGCTTCTGTTGTTAATTTAGTGCGCATACAAAAAACATAGTCACGTAGAATTCGCCTGAGTTGTGACAGAGCAAGAAAAGACATTTTTTTCAAAACAGCAAATCTATTTTATGATTCCAGGTAATTTTATCATATTCTTATACACCACGTGTCGAATGAAACATATTCTGCGTATATCGCTTTCTGGACAGAGATTTACCAACCTTTTGAAATTAGGAAAATTGGGTTGTGACACTGATTTTTACGGGGGGTCGTGTTATATAATCGCTGGTTAAGATCAAACAGAAGTTTAGATCGCCGTTGTTTGATATGAATTTATCAGATATATGGTTAAGCAAAAATATGGCATGCAGAACAAGTATATTTTACACTAACAATGCCCCTTTCCAATGGTTAGAATGCTTGTGACACGTTTTCGGCCCAAAAAATGAGAATGGGTGATTATGACAATGGCAATAAATATCATTGAAAAAAGATAAATCCTGACCTCAAATAACAAAGATTTGAAAAATACTCCTAGAATTGCATAAAGATTGAATATTATAACATATAATTCTAATCACTTATCCCTATCCCAAACAACAATCAAACTAACTGATCCAGGTTGAAAGACCAGAGTGCATTCACATTTAAAACTATTGAATTAAAGAAATCTCTTCTTTTCACTAAATGATTTTAAAAGGCAGTAGCTATTTGTCTGGTTCAGACTATAAGTCATTTATATTATCTGTCAGGAACCGGATAACTAGCCATATAGAGCTGTTAACATTATTTGTACGGAACCATACAAGCCGCTATAAATGATGCATTGGAGATATTTGTGCATTCTTACTGGTGGATGTGTTGTAAATACATTTATCCATAAAAATATCTTCATTGAATATGAATGAGGTTACTAAACTGTCTGAACAGAATATCATTGTTACCTGTAGATATAGCTTTTTGTCATTTGGAAATAAATGACAATTTTGTGCTGAGCTGTTAACCAAGTTTTTTTTTATTTTGTTACTTTTGGACTAAGAGGGACCTTCTGGTGAGTCCATAAAACCAGAAATGCATCTGATTTAGTAGATGACAACCAGATGTCTATTTTTTGGGACCAAAGACAAAGTAGGCAAGGGATTTTCTATGTTTTAACTTGTTTTCTCATTAACCCCATGGAATGGTTACAAAAGTAGCAAAGGGTTGATACCCAAATGGAAGGAAAAAATCCCCAAGCCCCCATACACCTTTAAGGAAACCCCTGAATTATAATATTAATGGCTAATTGTTTGGTTCTGAACAAACAAAACTCAGCTGTGTATAGGTAATCTGTCCGGGACCGGATAAATTTATAGCTTTTAGCAGAGTACAGGCAATTAGTCCGGTAACATGTATTATACAAATAGACACTTTTATTCTTAAAAAAAAACATCCTGCATACTACTCATGCAAGCTAGGAATTGTTTGGGAAAGGGGTAAATAACTGATTAATCTCATTTGGCAATAAGTACAAACAAAGATCAGCCTCTTTTGTGAAATATGATCTTAGTCTTCTTTACATCTGGTAGAATAAAACACAGAAAATATTGACAATTTGCTACCTTGGCTTGGATGGAAGGAAAGTTCATTGAAACCTACTTTCACTTTCACTTTCACTTTATCATTGGCGTTGGAAAGGCTTGGTTAAAACTGCTTAGATGTAAACTCTATAGTTCTGAGATTTAAAATGAAATCACTTACCATACTTAACAAGTACAACGTGACTGTACAATCTCCTCATCCCTCATTTCACTGGGAAAGGATGCATATCCTACTTTCATTTTGAGCTTCGACCTTCAGCCAGCAACTAGCGACACTTTCACGCCTGGATTTCCGGATTAATCTTGGTGTTATGAATATAACCTTGATTGTAGTAATTCTGTCCTGTTTTTAAAATTCGACCAGCATGTTTTTTGCGGTCAGGTAGATAAAATATAGAAATATTCTCCGAAATAGAAGATAAACAATCGGTCGTTCAGCATCCGCGGCGGTCATATTGGATTTTGTTTGTGAAGCATAGCAACAGTAACTAGGGGACTGATTTATCGCGGAACGGTGCATAGCCCTGACTTTTCACTGACCAAAATTAATTTTTCCCTGACCTTTTTTTGTGCTAAACGGCCTCATTCTCCCCTAACGCCGTCCAATCCATCTGCTATTTATCAAGATTTCTTACAATAACAATTCAAATGTGATTGTTGAACTTACGTGTATTAGTAGAATCCTTAAAATCATTTAAATGCTCAACTTTTTATACATGAAGAAGAGAAAAGATAATTAGTCATGCTTGAAATGGTTAAATACAATATCTTTGACAACAATTGAAATATTAATACTTATGGTTGAAGTTATGACTTTAAAGCCCCGTTCCCACTGTCACGGTTTGGACCCCCGGTTAGTCCCTGATGAGTGGTCCGGGGGAAACCGTGACAAACCGGGAGTACAACCGTGGCGGCACCGTGAACATCCTGGACCATCCGGGATGAACCTTGTTGATCCAGCAACCGACCCCGGATGTTTTAAAATGTTTAATACAACCGGATGTCACCGGGACACACCGGGAGGATGTCAAGAATCGGCTTTATCCGGTGAAACACCAGCATATTCCGGGGCAAGTCCGGTTCTCTACCCTGGCTCAACCGTGATAGTCCCTGATGATCCGTGGACATTTTCAGCTTAATCAATGTAGTTTCATTTTCTGATGCAAGCACAAACAAACAAAATGAACTATCTCATAAACCAGAACTTCAAGAGACGAAATAGAACTGATGCTGATCCACGAGTGACCAGCGGGAAACATCAGCTTGTCACCGGCGCACAACCGTGATATGAAAGGGGGCTACCGGTGCGCTACCAGCGACGACCGGGGTTACACCGGGTCGTACCGGGATCAACCGGGATCACGCCGGCCCCTGCACCGTAAATACACCGTGGCAAACCCGGAACAAATCGGGATAGTCTGGGGTAGAACGGGAAGATCCTGCTAGTAATAAACCGGGGGTACACCGGGGCAATGTCGGGAATATGGGAATATGAATCATTTTTTAGAGAAAAGATCCCGGATCATCCCGGAATACCGACTCTTTCCCCACCGGGAGGTACCGTGGGTGTCTAGGACCAACACCGTGACAGTGGGAACGGGGCTTAAAGTGTTCACCTCAATACATAAGAGAAAATGAGAAATACAAAACATGTACTACTTCAGTCTCTGATTTAATTAAACTGTTTCAAACAACTTTCTGTGAGTATCATTCTCTCGATAGGTGTTTAAAGGACAGATTTGCTTCCACTCCAACCTTTTTCCATTTCAAATATTAACTGACCAATTAATAAGGCCCTTACTTATCTAGATACTTTCCAATCAAAATTTCCTGCACTGATAGCCTTTCACATTTATCTTCACTTAAAATATTATCCTGTTTTAGAGCATTTTAAAACCAGCTTTGAGCTAAAATTCATTTTCCATCAATCGGGTACAAGTGCAACCAATGAATGTTTGTAGGAAACAAACAGGCGATAATGGATATATTTGAGGGCTTTTTCACTTGACATCAAAATGTCACTTGAAAGAAGACAATGGTAATATCTAAGTGATTTAGAAGGAGATGGCATATATGACTGAAATCATGTTACACTCATCATCAGACTCAAAAGCAATTAAAACCAAATGGTATATTCTGATTTTTTTCGGGAGACAGGGCGGAGCTTAGTAAACGGTTCATTACATTTAAGCTCGAGGAGAAACAGCCTTCTCGCTTAGCGGTAAATCGTCGGTATTATTTCAAAATATTATAACTACAGCGCGAATCAGGCTGTAGTTACGAGGTTTTATAACAACATATTTTACAATCGCACATTCTTTTAATTTCGAAATGTGTTCATGCTCGTGCCGCACGATTTACTCTTATTGCAACCAATGTATCGAGAAGTAAACTCGTCGAATAACCTCTTTGCTAAGCCACACCCTTTCAGGTGAATAAAAATGGATTATACATAGTCCTTGCAGCTGAGCAAGTATTAATACACATACCACACCACATAATGTAACTACCCTTTTAGTATCAATATTTCTTCAACCTCCTCTGAAGATGTTCAATATTCTTCTTTTCACTGTCAGTTTCTTTCCTCTTGCTTACAGATTTAGCCCTAAGAGCATTAGATTTCAATAGAAGATCCATTTCAAATGTTAAGCCTTTATTCAACATTAAAATGATAAAATGATTAGTGCAGAGTCATGTTTAAAAGATCAACTGGTTTGTTTATTAAAACCTGAAAATGCCATAGCTATGATTATCTGTTTTACTTTATTTCATTTTCTTCTATTTCTTTTGTTCAAGCAAAAGAAAATGTAAAAATTCCCTGACTTTTCCCTGACTTTTTAAGCTTTTCAGATTTCCATGACCATTTTTCTAAATTCCCTGACTTTTCCCTGACCTTGAAGAAATTACAAACTTCACTGACTTTTCCCTGACCAGTGGGCACCCTGACAAGAATCTCCTTCTCCTGTAGTGTTTTCTAAGCAATCCTGCAAAACTGTTCTGCTTCTTGTGCTTTTTTTTTTACCTTTTGCCACATCTTTATTTCCAAAAGTTGATAATTTTGTTCTGTGCAAAAGGTAGAAATTGTATATATTACAGTTTGGAAATTATTGAGACAAAAGAAGAAAATGCTGATTATCAGCATTTTCTTCTCTTGCCTTAATGTTTTCCCCAGCTTTTTCTATTGAGTGTGTCAAAAAAGCATGAATATTTGGTAAAGCGAAAACAGCCCTGATTGTCTCTAGGCCAGATTAGCCGTTCTTCCATGAATGATAATCAGACATTAAGGTGCTAGGTTACAAACATAACCAAATTAACTCTTTCCCAAATGTATACAGTGATTCTTTTTGTCCCTTCCAATGGAAAAGGCTTGACTAGACAAGAGGACCATGATGGTCCTATATCGCTCACCTGAACCAAAATGATATGAGCAACACTTTTGTTCAATTCAATAAACATTTATGACTATAAGACTGAAAACTAACTTATAGTCAATAACTTTGTGAAAATCAAACTCATCTGAGATCTTATGGTGCCAAACATTGTGTCCAGGTTTTTCTTGATTGATAAATAATCACAGATTCTAGAGTATAAACAAGGTCGAAAACAGCAAAAGACAGATTTTTTTTCAAATTCAAGGGCACACAATTCTCGACTTTCTGATCACATCAGACTGAAAATCTACCTCATCCAAGATATTATGGTCTCCAACATAGTGTCCAAGATTTGTCTTGATTGGTCAATAATTGAAGATTCTAGAGTGTAAACAAGATCGAAAAACAGCCAGAAACGGCTATTTTGTTAAATTCAAGGGCACATAACTCTCAACTTTCTGATCGGATCAGACTAAAAATCAAACTCATCCGACATATTATGGTCCCAAACATTGTGTCCAAGTTTTGTCTTGATTGATTGATAATTGTAGATTCTAGAGTGTAAACAAGGTCGAAAACAGCCGAAAATGACAATTTTATCAAATTCAAGGGCACATAACTCTCGTCTTTCTGGTCAGATCACACTAAAAAACAAACTCATCCGAAATCTTATCCTCTCAAACATTGTGTCCAAGATTTGTCTTGATTGGACAATAATTGAAAATTCTAGAGTGTAAACAAGGTCGAAAACAGTCAAAAACGACAATTTTGTCAAATTCAAGGGCACATTAGTCTCGACTTTCTTGTCTTATCAGATTGAAAATTCTAGTCATCTGAGATCTTATGATCTCTATCATTGTGTCCAAGTTTTGTCTTGATTGATTGATAAATGTAGATTCTAGAGTGTAAACAATGTCGAAAACAGCCGAAAATGACAATTTTATCAAATTCAAGGGCACGTAACTCTTGTCTTTTTTGTCAGATCACACTGAAAATCGAACTCATCCGAAATCTTATGGTCTCAAACATTGTGTCCAAGATTTGTCTTGATTGGTCAATAATTGTAGATTCTAGAGTGTAAAAAAGGTCGAAAACAGTCAAAAACGACAATTTTGTCAAATTCAAGGGCATGTAACTCTCTTCTTTCTGGTCAGATCACACTGAAAATCAAACTCATCCAAGATCTTATGGTCTCAAACATTATGTCCAAGATTTGTCTTGATTGGTCAATAATTGAAAATTCTAGAGTGTAAACAAGGTCGAAAACAGTCAAAAACGACAATTTTGTCAAATTCAAGGGCACATAAGTCTCGACTTTCTTGTCTTATCAGATTGAAAATTCAACTCATCCGAGATCTTATGATCTCCAACATTGTGTCCAAGTTTTGTCTTGATTGATTAATAAATGTAGATTCTAGAGTATAAACAATGTCGAAAACAGCCGAAAATGACAATTTTATCAAATTCAAGGGCACGTAACTCTAGTCTTTTTTGTCAGATCACACTGAAAATCAAACTCATCCAAGATCTTATAGTCTCAAACATTGTGTCCAAGATTTGTCTTGATTGGTCAATAATTGTAGATTCTAGAGTGTAAACAAGGTCGAAAACAGTCAAAAACGACAATTTTGTCAAATTCAAGGGCACGTAACTCTCGACTTTCTCGTCTAATCAGACTGAAAATTAAACTCATCCGAGATCTTATGGTCTACAACATTATGTCCAAGATTTGTCTTGATTGGTCAATAATTGTAGATTCTAGAGTGTAAACAAGGTCGAAAATGGTCGAAAACTGCAATTTTGACAAATTCAAGGGCACATAACTTTTGACTTTTTCGTCTGATCTGACTGAAAATCGAACTCATCCAAGAACCTATAGTCTCCAATATTATATCCAAGTTTTGTTTTGATTGGGCAATAATTGTAGATGCTAGAGTGTAAACAAAGTTAAAAACAGCATTTTTCGTCATTCAGGGGCAGATAACTCCACACTTTCTGGTCCGATCTGGCCCATAATCGAACTCATCCGAGAACTTATGACCATACTTGTTTTGACAAAGTTTGGTCAAGATTGACTAATATTTGTGGATGCTAGAGTGTAAACACCAAATTGTGGACAGACGGACAGACGGACAGACGGACAGACGGACGGACGACGGACAAAAAGCGATCACAATAGCTCACCTCGAGCACTTCGTGCTCAGGTGAGCTAATAACCAGTACAGTCGAAACTCGTTGTGACGACTTGCAGGCTGCTGAAAATACTTCGACTTATCCGGAATTCGACACAAAAATCAGCAATCAAAAATCGAAGTTTTCCCGGAGGTATTTGGCGGAAGTCGGGGTATGGTTAAATGACGACCTGACTGACTGTTCAGGAAGGGGGTCGTATATACCAGCGTCCATGGCAGAAGATCAAAACTGGACCTTATAAAAGTGAAAGTCTGATGTGGTGCCAACTGGGCTATGACTGCGGCCTGCCAAAAGCTGGACTATTACAATTTAAACACTGCCACACTTAACATTGGTGTTGGTAATACATGTAATATTCTTTGTGTACACAGAAAATATTGAGGCAAAAAAAGGAGAAAACACTTTTTGTCCAAATATTTTTTCAAGCCTTCAAGATGTCAAAACCAAGTCTTGTTTGGGAAAGAGCACTCTCTACACAGAAGCCATTATTTTACTATAAAACGGTCAGCTTTTGTTATTGCGAGAGTATTTGTGTTGGCAGGATTTTCGTTATCTAATTGTTGGTAGTAAACAACTTTAAAAATCTGACGCTAATTTTCATTGGCTAAAACCTCAACTTATCGACATGGGCAAAAAATATGCCATCATAATACAACATACTGTAAAAGTCTATTTATTCGCTAGGACTTAACCCATTACTGCATAGCGACGCCTTTTGACTCCCTCATAAGAAAATACTTGGGAAAACATTGTAGAAAATGAAGAAATTGCTTGTGACAAGCAATTTCTTCATTTTCCACAATGTTTTCTAAAAGCCATTATGTTATAGGGAGTCAAAAAGAGTCATTGTGTGGTAATGGGTTAAAGATGTTGCAGACAATGATTTTAAGTGAATGAAATTTAAAATTGGATGGCTTGTTTGGGAGAAAACATTGTGGTATATGAAGATATTGCTTGTCACAAACAATTTCTATATTTTCCACATTGTTTTCCAAAGCCTTAACCTCATGGGTTGCCTAAAGCAGATTCCATCATGTTAACATATTCACCACTTATGCAATACTGTAAAATTCTTTATTTTCGCGAGCTCAACATTTCGCGATTTCGTTGTCTGGGATTTATTCGCGAGTTTATAAATTCGCGCGTGTTTGATGTAAAGCTTGGGTATTTCCGTTGTTTTCCGAAAATATTCGCTTCGTTATATTCCGTACATGTCTGTTTAACCCCGATAAATACACAAGCGATGGTTAGACAAAATGTTTATCACACCTGTCTTCTCTTTATAATTCTCTTCATTTCCCACAATATTTTCTACACAAAAAGACCAAAATATGTAAAATTTCATTCAGTTTTAATTTTCGTCTGCAACATCTTTGAAATAGACCACTTTAAAAGTTTACTGTTTGGTAAAGGGTTAAATTCTTACCAATCTAAAATTTTGCCATCAGGTAATGGGTTAATTTGGCCATATCAATCAGACAATGGATAAAATATTCCTACCTTCTTGGGAGTGCACTACATACATACATCCTTACTGTGTCCAAATTTTTTGATCAATTAACAAACAATGAAAACATATCATCACTTTTCAACGAAAATCTCGCAACTGCAGCTTGTCTTAAGCTGCAGTTACGAGGTTTTCATTGAAAAGCAGGGATATGTAGGAACTGTTAATTTTCAAACGACCTTGGTAGATGGTTAACTGAATTTATTTATTCTCTTTGAATTGAAGTTTTATGTCTCTTGCTTTTCTAATTTGTCTACTTCTAGACAGAGTTAAGTGCAGAACTATTGTACCAACATATAGTTTTATATTCATTTACTATCATTTTAAACTATCAATCGCCTGAAGCAGTCAAAATGTCTCAAAGACTGGCAATTTGCCTTTGAAGGATGAGCACGTTTACCTTCTATAAAAGTAAAAAATCTTGTGCAAAATAACTGCTAGATTTCGTTCTTTCCCTTTCAAAAAGAATATAAATGTATATAAAATATCATAATGACCTTTTTCCAAACAACAAAATTCTACCGATCCACTTCAAAAACTGCCACAAATGACAAAATGAAGTTATCAAAGGTAGAATTTGTGTAAAATATGACATTGAAAATATTGCGAAAAAAGGAGAAACTGCTGATTATCGGCAGTTTCTTCTTTTGTCTCAATGTTTTCCCAAGCATTTTCTATTCGAGACATCAAAACCTGGTCTTGTTTGGGAAAGGGTTAAACAAGATGTGTTTGTGAAACACTAAATTAGTGCTCCTGAAATATTGTTTTCTGACAGACAGACAGACAGAGAAGGACAGACAGAAGGATGAACAGAAAGACAAATAGACACAAGTAAAACAATATGCAGTGGTTTCATTAAAAGGCGGGGCGGGGATTTCCCCCTCCTATTTGACTGAATTTGAATATAATCCCCCTGATACTTTTGAAAATTTTATATGGGGATAATAATGGAATACATAGAAAATCCCCCGCCTACTTTAGCTTCTGGCCCAAGTGGCCAAAAAGTTATTGAAACCCCTGAATATGCCCCTGAGATTTCAATATAGGGGCATAAAAATTCAAAACCATAGACAAAGAGATCATACATTTAATGAAATGAGAAAGAGTAAACGGTAAAATCAATTATTGTATTATGCAGTCAACACATCAAATTATCATTGGAACACAAATAAGCCCCCCCCCCCTCTCCCCCTCTTGACATTTTTCTAACTTTCTTTTGAATTTGGACACCAACAATTTCTTGTCATTTTGGAAAGGATAAGGGAGGTAATTCAATTATTTCATACTTACTAATATCATGAATTAGTTCCCTTTTTTGTTAAAGACGACAAAATGGATTGATATGAATAGGACTTGGAAAATGTATTACACACTTCACAGAAAACATTGAGACAAAAGATGAAAATGCAGATTTTCATCACTTTGCTCTTTTGTCTCAATGTTTTCCATAACCATTCGTACTTGGGAAATCAGAAATAGGACTGATCTTTTTTGGAAAAAGTTGAATACCTTTTGAGTTATGCGTCAAAGACCTGCTGCAAAACAAGGGATTCTGTGAAGGGGGTTTGAACTAGTAAGTTGCAATAATGTAACCGAAACCTTTTTAAATTTTGATCCAAAACCAATCATCAAGTTTGTAGAGCTCTACAATATCACAGCTAGGTTCGAACACACAAGATGGGGGTGTTCATTTTACTACTAATACACTATTTTGACTGAGTTTCTGCACAAAAATGAAATAATAAGGTTACAAATGGAGGTTCGTTTGAACGAATGTAGGACATAATCCCCTTAGGACAAAATCCCATCGGTCATTTTTGAAATAGGTGGACAAAGTCTCCTCAGCAGAACTTAAAGGGCGGACAAAATTTAAAGCCCCTCGAAAGAATTTCAAGGGCAGACAAAATCCCATGTCCCCTTAATGAAATATGTAAGGTGGACAAAATCCTCTCAATGATATTGCAAGGCTGGACAAAATCCCTTTGGTAGGGGGAGTCGCCGGTAGAATTGATGCATGTTATGATGTTCATAGAACTTATCAAACTGGATAATAATATATTTTATCGAAGTCATATACGCCATGATTGACTAAGTTAAAATATTTGATACAAGTATTTCTCAGTGTTCTACCCAGCCTAATAAGCTGTATCGGCCCCACTACAGCTTCATGTTTTAAAATTAGTGTAATGCCACTACAGCTTCAAAAGTACACATACAGCTTAAATCCTTCAAAAAGGTAACCAGATAGGGGGATTTCTAAGCATTTAATGTCAAAAAGTGATAATTAATGTATTCTTATGATATAAAATGTAATAATTCCCTATAAACAAGAGGACCATGATGGTCCTATATTGCTCACCTGAACCAAAATGATATGAGCAACACTTATGTTCAATTCAATAAATATTTATGACTTTAAGACTGAAAACGAACTTATGGTCAATAACGTTGTGAAAATCGAACTCATCCATGATCTTATGGTCCCCAACATTGTCCAAGATTTGTCTTGTTTGATAAATTATTGTAGAATCTGGAGTATAAACAAGGTAGAAAACAGCTGAAAACAGCAATTTTGTCAAATTCAAGGGCACATAGCTCTTGACTTTTTGATCGGATTAGACTGAAAATCAAACTAATTCAAGATATCATGGCCTCCAACACTGTGTCCAAAATTTGTCTTGATTAGTCAATAACTGTAGATTCTAGAGTGTATAAACAAGGTCGAAAACAGCTGAAAACAGCAATTTTGATCACATTCAAGAGCACATAACTCTCGACTTTCTAGTCAAATCAGCCTGAAAATCTAACTCATCCGAGATCTTATGATACCCAACATTGTGTCCAAGATTTGTCTACATTGGTCAATAATTGTAGATTCTAGAGTGTAAACAAGGTCGAAAACAGTAGGAAACAGCAATTTTGTTCAATTCAAGGGCACATAAGTCCTGACTTTCTAGTCAAATCAGCCTGAAAATCTAACTCATCCGAGATCTTATGATACCCAACATTGTGTCCAAGGTTTGTCTAGATTGGTCAATAATTGTAGATTCTAGAGTGTAAACAAGGTCGAAAACAGTTGAAAACAGCAATTTTGTCAAATTCAAGGGCACATAAGTCTCAGCTTTTTGATCAGATCGGACTGAAAATCAAGCTCATCCAAAATCTTATGGTCTCAAACATTGTTTTCAAGTTTTGTCTTAATTGATCAATAATGCAGATTCTAGAGTGCAAACAAGGTCAAAAACAGCCGAAAAAGGCAATTTTATCAAATTCAAGGGCACATAACTCTCGTCAATCTCGTAAGATCAGACTGAAAATCAAACTAATTCAAGATATCATGGCCTCCAACACTGTGTCCAAAATTTGTCTTGATTAGTCAATAACTGTAGATTCTAGAGTGTAAACAAGGTCGAAAACAGTCAAAAACAGCAACTTTGTCAAGTTCAAGGGCACATAACTCTCAACTTTTTGATTAGATCAGACTGAAAATCAAACTCATCCAAGATCTTATGATCCCCAGCATTGTGTCCAAGTTTTGGCTTGATTGATTAATAATTGTAGATTCTAGAGTGTAAACAAGGTCGAAAACAGCCGAAAATGACAATTTGGTCAAATTCAAGGGCAAGTTACTCTTGACTTTCTAATCAGATCAGACTGACTGAAAATCAAACTCGTCCGAGATATCATGGTCCCCAACATTGTGTCCAAAGTTTGTCCTGATTGATGAATAATTGTAGATTCTAGAGTGTAAACAAGGTCAAAAACAGCCGAAAATGGCAATTTTGTCAAATTCAAGGGCACATAACTCTCGTCCTTCTGGTCAGATCAGACTGAAAATCAAATTCATCTGAGATATTATGGTCTGCAACGTTATGTCTAAGATTTGTCTTGATTGATCAATAATTGTAGATGCTAGACTGTAAACAATTTCAAAACTAGGTATTTTTCGCATTCAAGGGCAGATAACTCCTGACTTTCTAGTTCGATCTGACCCATAATCGAACTCATCCGAGATCTTATGACCATACATGTTTTGACCAAGTTTGGTCAAGATTGGCCTATATTTGTAGATGCTACAGTGTAAACACGAAATTGTGGACGGACAGACGGACAGACAGACGGACAGACAGACAGACAGATGGACAAAAAGTGACCACAATAGCTCACCTTGAGCACTTTGTGCTCAGGTGAGCTAAAAACATAATGGGAAAAGAAGAAATTGCTCAGATTGAGCAATTTCTTCTTTTCCCATTATGGTTTTATTCACTATCATTTGCATGAACACAACGCATTTCAAGGTTTACCAATACTTATAATTTGACACTACGGCTTCAAATTATTCTGGGGAGAACCCTGTTGCTATATGAATGATAATAACTACCGGTATTAACAAAATCCTTGTCATGAGTCTGTTACAATTACATTCCATCACTTGCAACGGAGCAGCTGCTGGAATGAATCATTCCAGCACTTTAAGGCTTTAGCACAGTCAAAATAGAAGCAAAAGCTTAAAAAGCTTAAAATGGATGTAACCTAGGAACAGCGTAACCATTTTTCTGTCAATCTGATACTTATTTATCTTGATATCATAATCCATTACAGCACATTTTACTTTGAAATTGTACATCCCATTATATTTCATCCTAGTGGTCGCCATTTAAACGAGATCTAGCTAAATTTGACATCACTGTCGATTCGCCAGACAGTGATCATTGACAATTCAAAATCAATCAAGTGATTCAAAGGACAGCCAATCGCTTTCCATTATCCTTATATTTGGAAAATGTAATATTTTTCAAAATGGTGAACATCAAAAACATGATCGAGATAACTAGTAAAAAGTTAAAAAACATTATAATTTTCAAATCCTGACAATTAAACCCAAACAAAGGACAATCGTTGCAAACATAATAGGAAAAAGAGACATGTTTGCATGGCTGCCGCAGAACTTTGCAGCAGGCTTCTATTTTGTTTTGCTTTTCATGCATCTGCTAATTAATGTGTTGTTTGATATCATTGCATAGTAAACGTTGCCTTTTATGGGAGAGGCACACCTGCCTAAAATGTCATGTGATCCATTCGAGACAGGAAGCTTAGTTTTATTCTAAGAGTAAACATTTCATTTATACCCTGTTTTTTTTAAAAACTTTTTTACCATATTTGTGACTCATGATAGGTTTGTTTGGGATTTATTTATGAAATCATGTGTAGATGATAAGAAATTTGTGTAAATACTAGAGTGACAGCTTGCAGATTCGTACAGTTTTGAAGGGTTTTAAATTATATAACTCTTACACTTGCAAATGTTCTTTTCATATTCTGCAGACAAAATAATACACCTTTCTTTATTCTTTTCCTGACCTACTTTCGATTTCAGCACTTACGATTTGTCAGGGAACCATCGTTATTCAACCATCATTAAAGTCATAAAATTTTACTTGGTACAGTTTACAGATTCGTACACCAAATTTACACTAAGCAATGATAAAAAATCACTATCAATCTAAAAAGTAACCAATTTTATCACGGCATGCAAAATTTCAGCATGATTTGTAGAAAAGTAACTTACTTTCAATGTTTTGAAAACGATGGGTATGGACTGAACAAAATAGAACAGAATGGAACAGTTGGCTAATTCTAAATATCAAAATATGATATAAAATTACATTTTAACCAAAAAAATTATATCTATATTATATTTAAATAAGATTTGCATATTGGGTATGAAAAGACCTTGGGATGAACAAACTTCTGTCCCAGCTAAAGGGGGATTACTCTTTTGTCGCCGGAATGACAGCGGTCAGAAGATTGATTCAAATGTAAACATTGGAGCAAATGACATTAATGTAAGCAGTTGGTATATAAAATAGGATAATTTACTCACATTATACTGCCCTGACTAGGTTTTATAATGACTCGGCTAGCTTATTTTGAATAAACATAACTGCAACTCAGTGAAAATTCAGCTTCTCAATTACGCCAAAAATCGTCTGCATCGCGCTCAAGGTGTCAAACATAGATAGGAGACTAGGCTCCCCAACTAGCACCTTCACGGTGCTCTGTGTTATCAGTCCTACATATCAGTCGGTTTCAGTCAAATGGAGCCTAGTCCAGGGACTGAAACACACAATCTTTGGCACCAGAATTGATCAAAGGGCATACAAAAGTAGTTAATTGAGCAACCATTCAGCATTGCTTAGCAAATTCAATGCACCAGAGGCCAGAAACCGCCGAGTGTACGAATCTGCAAGCTGTACGAATCTGCAAGCTGTCACTCTATTTATATTTTTAGTCTAACTCTTGCTCCATTGGAATAAAGGGATGGACTCGTAGCGATGAACAGACAAAACCATCAAAGTTCATGGGGATAATATCGTAGCTACAGAACACTGCCTCCCTTCTTCCTGGTAAAATGTTTGGGACATGTTGAGAGAAAAGAAGAAAATACTGAAAATGTTGATAAATAAAATTAATAATCAACACTAATCTTTAATAATTTCCCTGAAATTCTTTTAAGATTTATGTTGTTTACAACTCTCTTCAAATTGGAAAGTCTAAAATTGCGTCGTTTTCGGAAAGGATGAACTCTATTTTTGTATGGGAAAGGGTTAAAGCCGAAGATTTATTGTTTGTTTACAAAATGGCCTGGTTAAAAAATCTGCATAAAATTATGCGTTGACGAACTGTTGAATTTTAATTCCGTTCAGGTCAATCGTCAAAGCTCTGGGTTGGAAATGAACTTGAAATACTTTACTACATATGCATGCAATTTTGCACTTCTAAATAGTAATCTTACTCAGAAAGGTCGGGTTCTTTTGTGCATCCCTCAGCCTCCATAGTTGATAATCATAACTGCCATCTAACGGAGAAAGTTACAGTCGAAATACAACCTCTCGGACATTGAAATTCCCCATTCGGAACATTCGGTTATGTCCGTGAAGACGCTGATTGTAGGTGCCCTACCAGACACTTTTCGACCAACAAATCAGTGGCGGGCCCAGAGGGGTTTCGGAGGGTTAAAACGACCCCTATTTAGTCTTCTTATTTCATTTTCATGCAGATATTCAGTCAAAATTGTGTAAAAGATCTACTTGGAAAACGACCCCAGTGGCGGATCCAGAGGGGGTTCGGTGGGTTCAAACGAACCCCCCTCTGGAGCCTGATTATTTCATTTTCATGCAGAATTACAGACAAAATTGTACAGTAATAGGAAAATGAACCCCCCTTTTTGTATTTTCGACCCCCCCCCCCCCTCACAGAAATCCTGGATCCGCCACTGACCCCCCTGTAGCTAATATTTGTATGTTCAAACCCCCTCCACAGAAATCCTGGATCCGCCGCTGCAAATCAATGCCGTGTTTTCAGGGAAAAGTTAATATTTACCCTATCTAACCCATGATATGAATTAAAATTCATGTCCTGAACTATAGATTATCAAGTTTTCCACTTTCGCAATAGGCTACTTTTTTTTCTTTCTTTTTTTTTCTTTCTTTTTTCTTCTTCTTCTTTTTCTTCTTCTTCTTTTTCTTCTTCTTCTTCTTCTTCTTCTTCTTCTTCTTCTTCTTCTTCTTCTTCTTCTTCTTCTTCTTCTTCTTCTTCTTCTTCTTCTTCTTCTTCTTCTTCTTCTTCTTCTTCTTCTTCTTCTTCTTATTATTATTATTATTATTATTATTATTATTATTATTATTATTATTATTATTATTATTATTATTATTATTATTATTATTATTATTATTATTATTATTATTATTATTATCATCATTATTATTATTATTATTATTATTATTATTATTATTATTATTATTATTATTATTATTATTATTATTATTATTATTATTATTATTATTATTATTATTATTATTATTATTATTATTATTATTATTACTTTTTTTTTCTTTTTTTTTTTCTTTTTTCTTTAAAAAAAATGCTAGAGCATTGCTCTACAATGCTTTTCACACTATGACGTTTAAAAAAGTGACATTTCACAGACATTTTTCATAAATGTTACTTTTATTTTTATCTGAAAGAGCACACTTCCTTATGAAAATTCTGAAAATTTCAAGCCAAACTATTGTGCCGTTTACGAAAAATATATATTTTTGTGTTGAAATTGTTGTGGACAACAGTTCAGATACATACACGTATAAGTAATTTGTTATATCTATCTCAACTTTAAAGGCGTGTGTTTCGTTTATCAGCAGCAACTGCAAAAAATAATGATTGCATTCATGCACATTAGAAAAAACAATCTTGGCATCAAGACATAGGCCCTACTTTAAAAAATCGAAATAAGAATGAAATGTCCCTTTAAGTGTATAGCTTTTCGTAACATAGATCGCGGATCTTTACTATTTGGACATGTCTAAAATGTTATCGTCTGGGAAAATGTTCACTATAGTTCACTTTACCCTTTAAAAACTGCGAAAATATACACGGTGGGTAACCCACGTTTGTTTTGGAAAGCGTCCACACGGAAAAATCGTCCGCTTCAAGGCGTGTTTTGTTTAATTTCTCAGCTTATACTCTATTGATTTTGATGCGATAAAGTGCACGGAACGCGCCTTTGAGAGGGCTATTCCCGGCTCTAACTCACTCTGCTCCAAATCCAGTGGTTTCTTCAAACATTCGAGCCAAAGTGTTTGTAAGTGCAAAACGAAAATGGGAAGCGTTCACGTGCACCGAAAATTTTTTTCGCTTGAATGTTTGAAGAAACCACGGGATTCGGAGCAGAGTGAGTTACAAACTGGAATAGCCCTCTCAAATGCGCGTTCCGTGCACTTTATCTCGTCAAAATCAATAAAGTATAAGGTGAGAAATTAAACAAAACATACCGTGAAGCTGACGATTTTTTCGGTGTTAACGTTTCCCAAAAGTCACATGGGTTACCCACCGTGATATAGATTGTTCTTAATTTTTAGATACAGTGCACGAAATCTACGGATAAATTTGCCACGCTTCAGGTAAGACATTTTGTAATAACTTTCTCACTTCTGCGTCAATTTTCAAACGGTTTGTTGCATGTATCCTGCCTTACTGAGCTACTCTGACGTATGACTTGCTTGTAACCCCCTTGTAATTTTTTGATAAATTGAACCCAACCGACCAGAAAAAACGCTAAAAATATCATATCATTTTTCTGGCCGGTTGCCCTGGGATCAATTTTTGGGAAAAGGTTGAGGATGTTTCAAATAAGGCATTAATCTGAGGAAAGAGCTCAGTGACAGTAAGGCGAGATACATGCAACAAACTGCTTGAAAATGGACTCATAAATTAATAAGAAAGTTATTGCACAATTTCTTACTTGCAGCGTGGCTAATTTGGCCGTAGTTGTTATAATTTCGGTTTCTGGTCAGTTGGGATCGATTTTTGGAAAAAGTAAACGAATTCCACAAATGATTCATAATGGAATAATGAGTTAGAAAAACAAAATGGCTGTATTAGTTTACAAAAAAATTATGTAGTGCGATTAAGTTTTTCAAACTCTTGAAAAAGGCAAATTTTGCCGAAATATTGAATTGAGTATTTTATAATAGTGATTCATAATGGTATTACCGTATTGGCCTATCTGAAAAAATGAGCGCAGTAAGGAGGTGTACATACAACAGACCTTTTGAAAATTGACACAGAAATAAGAGTTAGGCCTATTGCAAAATACTTGACCAGAATCGACATTATTTTTTCCGTAGTTGTTACCCATCCCATGACGCACAATCTCCACCGTGATATAAGGCTTACGGGGGAAATGGTGCGATGAACAACTTAGTGTGAAAGGGTCTGTAGTAAAATATTCGGTATACAAGGTATTTCAAGTAAAAGAAATTTAACTTTTGTTGATGTAGAAAGCATCGTGGGAAATGAAAAAAATGCTTGTAACTAGCATTTTTTCATTTTTCCTAATGTTTTCCAAAGTCAATATGCGTCACGGTAATGGGTTTTAATTAGCTCCTTTCAAACCTCTCTTTTAAACACTCAGCATAATTATCGAGAATCTGTCGTCAATTTACATTTTGAAGAAAACGCGTGACTGACAGAATAGGCTATGCCTATTTTTTTTTTTTTTTCTTTTTTTTTTTTGTAATTTCTACTGAGAGCGTAAATTTTTTAATCTTTTCCCCCAACGACAAAATTGTTTATGAGAGTGCTTATTGGATTGACTTGACGCTATAAAGTTCTGATGCTTACAACTGTAATACAAAACAAGTAACTACTAACTAGTACATTCAGCTTTAATACGTGCATAAACAAATAAAGAAACATAATAAATAAGAGTACATTAATATTTTTAACATAACATGGTAACTCGTAAACAGTAAATGCATTTATAATAATAAGCTGGAAACTGGAAACTCAAAGGTCCCTTAAGGTAGTTCGCCCCTATTGAGATTCGCGCGACGTCGGAATTACCGGTATTCGGTGGCGATCGTAAACATTTGGCGGTGGAACTTTTTGGACACCGCCGAATGTTTAACGACCGCGCCCGAATAGGTTCGGATACGTAACGACGCCGCTCGAAAACAATCCGATGTTTTATGAATCTCAGAATGGCCTCATTACGGGTATTCTACCTTAAAGCAATTAAGATAACCATGTTTCAAGGTCAGCCTGTAAGTAGTAAGTAGTGTCTCACTGGGTTCCATACTATACTGCACTCTTACAGATGCTACAAATCATTAAGAAGCTATTCGATGCTTTTCAACGAAAAATTCGTAACTGCAGCTTGTTTTTAAGCTACAGTTACGAGGTTTTCGTTGAAAAGCGACGTATTGTAGAACAGCAGTGTTGTCGACCAAACTTCGTGTACACAGGCCATGCTGTTCTTAAAAGCCTTAAGTGACAATTTTCCTAGATCCCGGCATTTGAAAACACCATATTTTCCTGATCACCCTCTTTACATTAATTCGAGTTTTCTCGGATGAAATTCGCTCTTTGACATGTTGATGTCATTTAAATGAGCGACATCAACATATGAAAGAGCGAATTTCATCAGAGAAAACTCGGATTATCTTTAAATGTATAATTTATTGGGATCCATAATGCTATTTACAGTTACTTCAGGTCATGACGAGGCTTTTAGAGAAGAGCATGGATCTAGATTGGATTGCGTGTACGCTGGGTTGGTCTTAAGGTAGAATACCCGTAATGTGGCCATTTTGAGATTCATAAAACATCGAGTTTTTCCGAGCGTCGTCGATACGTATCCGAACTTATTCGGGCGCGGTCGTAAACATTCGGCGTTGGAAAGTTCCAACGCCAAATGTTTTCGACGTCACCCAAATGATTCCGACGACGCGCGAACCTCATTAGGGATAGACTACCTTAATCAATGTTTATCTCAAATACAACACGAGTCCTTCATTCGCATTCCGCCTCAAATGTATTCAAAAATAGCACTGGGTTTGACAAACTTGAACACTTTACATAGGACGGTTGTCATAGTGATGTCACAAATAATTGCCACACATATTCCACCGGATATACCGGTAACGATGGAAATAACGAACACCGTCACGTTACCGTATCCAAAATAATGGGCGAGGGAGGAGCCAAACACTGACCCGAAATGTGCACCAATAATGCCACCACATACAGTCACACAGCAGTTCATAATAAACACTGTTACGTTGTTGGTTGTACTGAGGTTATAGAGAACAAAAAATATTGTCATAAACAAGGTGAGGTACCCGACATACCCGAGCACGTGACTAACTACGTTAATTGTGGAATTCGTGCGGCCTGAAGCACGTATAATGGCTTCAAACAAATGGCGTTCTCTCTTTGGATTTAGATATGGAAGTCCAAACTCATCTTCTTGGATTTCATCTCCAAACAACCTTTTTGTGTACTTTTTTGTTAATTCTTGGAATGACGGCATTTTGTCTTTGATAATTTTAGAAAAGTTTAAAGCGGTTATGCTTATTTTCTGTCTTGTCTTTTTCAGTGAATTGTTGCGGAGCATATAAGCTTTCCGGGACGCTCCTTCCCATATTTCCCTCTGCTGGCACTGTGAGAGGGTTTCCGCGTGACGAGCTTCCTCCAGGATGACATCAGAAGTGTGTTTCGCCATTTTAGTGTACTGATCCCGGAAGTGAGAATTCTTAATACAATCGACGGCCAATTTGGCCGAGTTCCCCGCAAAGTCGCTCATTCCTTTGTGTCCTGAAAGAGATCAGAAAGAATTATAAATCGAATGCTTATGCAGGATAATGTTATGCACTGGTCTGAAGTAGCCAACATTTGCCTATCAAAGGGCTGTAATCTGACAAGCGTCTTTGATATGATATATTTTCTTGAGTTTTTAAGCACGCATGCTCGATAAGAATGTATTTTCCTAGATTTTCTTAGAAATACTACATTCCTCATAAAGAATGACTTAACAAAAGTTCTTCTCTACGAATAACAATTTATTATTGTGATGCCGTGATACAATATACCCTATATAGCAATGTTCCCTTTAATTTCAAGAACAAGATCTATGCGTAACTAATTTGAATAATTTATGTATAATATAATGAATATAATAACAGGATTTACTGTCAAAAGCTCGTGCTCATTTTGTTGACGTAAAACCAGCATGTTAAATGCTCTCTCACACGACAAATGTTTTGTTGTTAATCGGCCTGAGCCAGCTTTTTTAATTGTGCAATTACATATCGTCGCTTTTCAAGAAAGATCTCGTATCTACAACTTGTTTTAAGCTGTAGTTACGAGTTTTTTTCTTTTGAAAAGCGGCGATATTTACATAGTCTTTGTACAACCAGTGACAAAAGTAGGCTACATGTACATATCATAGGTTGGTAAAAATTGAAAGGAGTTACTAACGATAACACCAATGTTTGATACTCATGTAAAATATATAATTATAAATTATATAGCTGAGGACAATGGAGGAATAGGAGAAAAGGCTGATTATCAGCATTTTCGTATTTACTTGTAATGTGTTTTCTAATCATTATTGAATGGTGTTGTCAAAATGAATCACTGCTCAGGAATTATGGACTCATCATACAAAAACACCGAGTTCGCTATATTTTGATGATTTTTCAGTATGACAAATTCTAAAACTTATCTAAAATAACACTTGACCAATCAAAACCCACGCAAAAATAAATAAATAAATAAAACCAGCAAACAAAGATAGCACAGAAGAAATAAACCAGGTTGCTGATTATTTATCAATGTTATATTTTTACAAACGATCAAACACATTTTTTTCTTTTTCTTGTAAAGTTTTTCAAAATAAATCAACCTTTTTTCCTAGTCGATAAGTGAATTCATTTATGATTTTTTTCATAATATCATTATATTACATTGAATGTGACATCGTCATATGAAATATCGACGTTTGATCAATGTACAGCAAATAATAGGTAACATGAATAATGACATACCTGATTAGTTAAAACCACCTGTTCAGGTGCTCAATGACGTATTTCTCACATCTATAAGCCCTTTCGTAATTTCCAGAACTCCAAACATCCGATGGAAGAATATTATTTAAACAAATAATGTAAAAAGTTTCGAGTTATATAAAGTCTTCCTTATATAAATGCAACACGCACTGAGCATGTGCTGTATGACGGTATTTGTCTATGTATTGTAAAGCTACTTGCGTCCTTAAAGCACCTGGTCATTTAGCAATGGGAACGTTTCTTAATTAATGAGTGTAAACAATTAAAGGTCGTCACAATACGCCGGAGGTGGCGAACGTTGACGCGGATATAATAACGTTTACGTTACGGACTCGCGACGTAAACTAATGAGACCTTGATTAGCCTGACCCCTCGACAGAAAGGTCATATGACAGAGCTAGAGATAAGTGGGGCTGAAGACATTCTAAATCTTCAATATCAAATCAAAAGCTATGTTGTAGGTTATCATTTGAATCGTATCGTCGGTACGATTCTAACAACATAGAATATGATGAAAATTTAGTGAAATATTTCATTTTGAAAAAAACGTCACGCCTTTTTAACTGTAACTCTGGTCGTTAATCGCATTCCAAACAGCTCATCGCTCTCGAAAATCGTTTAGTATCGGACGTTGACCGGTAGGCGGAGAGTAAGTCTACATTCAACTCGCCAATTTCAGATCATGAGCAATTTAGCGGTGCGAATTCCGAGGTAAATACAAATTTTGTTACCAAAGACAAACCCATCTCTTGTTCAAATGACGAAAACTTGGCAGTTTTTGTTGTTTTTAAACTTCTCTGGACCAACCAAAAGATGACCCAGTGTCTGTCGGACCAGAATTTTGTGTCATTGGAATTTTGTATGTGTAAAAGTAAATGATGTATCGGCCAGGTTAAAGTTTTTTAAAAGATGGTCAAACTCCATTGTCAAAGTCACAAGGTCCAAGGCCATAGTAAAATGTGAACAGAGGTGTCCATGTGTGAAATATCAATGTTGTAGGTGTAGTAGGACATGATATATACCGGTATATATGTCTGGTTTTTGTTTTTTAAAAGTAGGTCAAACTCCAAGGTCATGGTCGCAAGTTTCAAGGTCATGGTCAAATATGAAATGCCTTGATAGGAGGTGTCCATGTGTTAAATATCATGGATGTAGGTGTAATAGGACATACTAGTAAGATATAGGCCAAGTTAAGGATTTTTTTTAAAATAGGTCAAACTCCAAGGTCAATGTCACAAAGGCCAAGGTCATTGTCAAATGTGACAGGTCTTGATAGGAGGTGTCCGTGTGTAAAGTTTCGAGGCTGTACGGGTAACAGGACATGATATATAGGCCAGGTTAAGGCTTTTTAAAAGTAGGTCAAACTCCAAGGTCAAGGTCATGATCAAAAGTGAAATGTCTTGGTTGGAAGTGACCATGTGTGAAATATCAAGGCTGTATATGTAAAAGGACATTAAATATAGGCCAGCTTAAAGTTTTTTATAAAGTAGATCGAACAACAAGGTCAAGGTCACAAGGTCCAATGTCATGGTCAAATGTGAAAGGCATTGGTCGTAGGTGTCCATGTGTCAAATATCAAGGCTGTATGTGTAAATGGACATGATATATCGGTCAGGTTAGGCATAATGTTTTCTTAAAGTAGGTCAAACTCCAATGTCATGGTCACAAAGTCCAATGGTCAAATAGGAAAGGTCTTGGTAGGATGTATCCATGTGTGAAATATCAAGGCTGTATGTGTAATAGGACATGAGATATAGGGCCAGTTTAATTAAATCTTTTAAAAGTATGTCAATATTATTCTCTGATGAAAATTCGCTCGTTGATATTTGGATGTCGCTATTTACATCAGAGCGCTGTCCTATTAAAAAAAAGTCCGGCACAGTGACAAAACGTGTGTCGGAATTTTCTTTTGCTTTTGAATGGGACAGCGCTCTGATGTAAATAGCGACATCCAAATATCAAAGAGCGAATTTTCATCAAAGAAGACTCGGATTAACTTCCGTCGGCAAACAAAGGGTTTATAGGAAATTAACATTGTATTAGATCTATAGGGAATCGAAATGGTTTTTACACAACATCGTTTATCAATGCAAGGATCGGAAGATAAATGACGGAAGTAAAGAGAATCTTCACTTTTTCCGATTTCCACAAGATCAACGCAAGCACAGAGCATCAATGGATTAAGGCAATGAATTTCGCCTTTTGCCTCTAAGAACGACTTCCGGTGGCTGTTGTGTGTGTGTGTGTGTGGGGGGGGGTCTTAGTGGAAATAAGCTAATTGAGAGTAGGCTAACAATTGTTTATTTTTTCAGTAGCATCTTAAGAATTGGATAAGTCTAAGTTTTTATCACTTGGTAAAGAATTAATCTTATTCTCTGATGTCGTCTAGGTCGGGCGAGAATTCCTCGAGGCTGCCTTGACTCAAGAACGTATTGACTGTAGACCCAGTACTGATGTGTTTGTCGCTGGCCACAAGGACCTTCTTCGTCCTGGATTTAGGATGAGTACAGTCACCACTACCTGTATGTGAGAAAATAAAGCATGCTTTTTTTTAAATTCGTTCACAAACAATAAAAATTTTATGGGGTCCACTTTGAAAGCTGTTGAAGAGTATACGTTTATATGATGGATGGAACTAAAGCCCTTTGTTAATAATTTACCGGTAGCATAGATAACATTGAGGCGATAGGAGGAAATAGTGATTATCACCATTTTCGTCTTTTGCCCCACTGTTTTCTAAAACCATATTTCTACTAGGGACGTCAATAATTCAAAACTAGGTTTTGTTTTAGAAAGGTTTAACGGTTTAACCAATGTCCGAACAATACATCGTTGATACGTCCCTAGTTTAGTATAATATACTAGGACAAAAAAGATACACAGCGCCAATTATTCATAGGATCTTCAACAAAATAGGTTTTAATGGCCATGGAGTACATGTTTATTATAGGCCTACCTGCATCCATATGCTTAAATAGAGTCTCTTTTCATTCGGATTTCCTAAGTTCAACAAGTGATACATAGTAAATTGTTAATAATTGACTATCCCCTGCTTTGTATTCTAAATGACTACTATCAAAACAAATTTTATGCAAATGTAAGCTAAAGCCTCTCTTACAACCGGTCGTACATGCTCCTGCGTGCGGTCTGCGTCTAAAACGTACGATTAGTCGTGCGATGCACGCACGTGCAACGTACGATTTTGGTGGACGCAACTACGACGCAGACTGCACGCAGCAAAGAATTGACTGGACAATATTTTGAGGCGCTCTTACAACCCTACGTGCGTCTTTATTAATCGTGCGATTTTGCAGAGTTTTAAAACGTACGATTTAAAAAGACGCACGACGGGTTGTAAGAGAGGCTTAAAACGTACACAAATAAGAGGCCAATGCCACAGTTCTGACTACCATACGCACAGCATGGCTACGCCAAAACCAGCGTCAAGCTACAGTACGGATGTAGTTATATGGGAAAAGTAAGACATTGTTGGGGCAACAAATCGATACATTCTCGAGTGCATAATTATATACGCGGTGATTAAATAAACATTTTCTATATAATTTTTGTTGATAGAGAATATTTTTATTTTTTTATCGCTCCATCTTTTAACTTGCAAATCAATTGGTAAGATCGTTTTCACATCTGTGGCATCGATATTTTACACAACATTCCAATTTCATTTTTTTAATGTACATGTATGTTTTGATGCAAAGATTGGTTATTCTAATGCGTAGAAATTCTATCGGTTTTTGGAAAGCAAATTTGCAAAATTTGCTTTTCTTTCCAGTCGTGCTTCTCTGCACTTTAACATTCTCTGCATACCACACAACATCTCCCGGTCCTCCTCACTATAAATAGTTCTATCAAAAGCAAAGATCAATGACAAGAACAACCTTTCGAATATTCAATATTGAATTCTATAGTTGTACACAAGATATTCAATTGTGTGACCGATGATAAAACATCCAATTAAACATGTGTTAAAAGAGGAGAAACGATCACGTAGTAATTTGCTTTCATTACGGTTCAATAGCCAGTCCAATATCTTTCGTTGAAAATGGGTCAGTCAAGTTTACTGAACTATGAAATATGCGACCCACTCCAAGCGCTAAAAATAGGAACTAGGACACGTCTATTTTTAGAATCTTTCTATGCCAAAATTCTTACACGTTTTAATGTCCAAAACTAAACAATGATATTCGATAAGCCATGCATTTAATCGCGTTCACAATAATTGATTGATCAACTAAGTGGTTATTTTGAGGTTAATGACATAGACATCTTGTCTAATAGGCCTTGCTAGTATTCGCGTGTAGCTATAGGCATTTCAAAGCGAAAGTAGAAATCTGGGAAACCAGAATATGTGATGGTATGCTCAAAATACATAGAAATCAGACTAGCAATCCTTTCACCACTTGGTTTAAAAACGGTGTTAACTTTTTAATCTATAGATATCACGGTGGATAACCCATGTGACTTTTGGGAAGCGTTAACAACGAAAAAATCGTCCGCTTCAAGGTATGTTTGGTTTAATTTCTCAGCTTATACTCTGTTGATTTTGACGAGATAAAGTGCACGGAACGCGCATTTGAGAGGGCTATTCCCGTTTGTAACTCTGCTCCGATCCCGTGATTTCTTCAAACATTCAAGCGAAAGTTTTCTTCGGTGCATGTGAATGCTTCCCACTTTCGTTTTGCACTTACAAACACTTTGGCTCGAATGTTTGAAGAAACCACTGGATTTGGAGCAGAGTGAGTTAGAGCCGGGAATATCTCTCTCAAGGGCGCGTTCCGTGCACTTTATCTCATCAAAATCAATAGGGTATAAGCTGAGAAATTAAACAAAACATACCTTGAAGCGGACGATTTTTTCGGTGTTAACGCTTCCCTAAAGTCATGTGAGTTACCCAACGTGGATTTAGATCTAGATGAATAGGCCTACATAGAATCAAATCAATTTACATTGTTGGTATGTTAACCATTTCCCAAATAGAAACATTTCAGATTGGTCAAAATAAAAAAAAAAGCCGTAGCAGACGACAAAATTGGTACATACCTAGATAAAATTAGAACTATTTGTAGATAATACCAAAGACAATATCGAGGTTAAAGTAGACAATTCTGATTATCAGCAGTTTCTTCTTTCATCCCAATATTCCCCCGAACATTTTCTTTTCGGGCTGTCAAACCCGGTCTTATTTGGGAAAGGGATAAAGTAGTGACGGAACACATGTTTTAGCAAGTAAGACATGTAGTTTTCAGAGATCAAATGCTTTCTAATTAGGGTATAGACTCCTTTCATTTATGTTTTAGTCCGTACCCGCAGAACACTTCCGGTAATCCGAGACTTCTCTGATGAAAATTCGCTCGATGATACTTGGATGTCGCTATTTACAACGGAACGCTGTCCCAGTCAAACACAAAAGAAAATTCCGACACAGCGACATAACTTGTGTCGGAATTTTCTTTTGTTTTTGAATTGGACAGCGCTCGGATGTAAATAGCGACATCCAAATATGGAAGAGCGAATTTTCATCAGAGAAGACTCTGATTAACTTCCGGAGGCAAACAATGGGTTTATGGGAAATTAACATTGTATACATGTGAATTGTAACTAAAAATAGTAACAAATCGACATTTTCAAAACGAGGCTCCCACAAAATGCGGAGAAATCGATGACGACGCACGTGCATTCAATATACAGCGATTAAGCACACGTGCATTCAATATACAGTGATAAAGAGAAGTTTTAAGTGGAACAAAAACTACGAAATTGAATGAATTCGCCCCCCCCCCCCCTGTTCCTACGGGCCTGTACATCAAATAGATTTATGAACCGTGACCTGTCGCACTAGTCTATTATACAAGAAAACCTACTTCAGAACATGACATTGGGTATAGGAGAACATATAGAGTGCTAGAATGCCTTATAGTCGTTTTCGGCTGGGAGAATTCGACATTTTAAATTCCCTATTTGTTTATGTCAAAGGGGGGTAATTCACAAAATTGACAGATTAGAACTTTATTTTAGAGCTTGCTACAAGTGATAAGAGAGATGTTTTGTGGTTTTTTGGCAACCCGGATATGACCAATTCCGTAAAAATAATGAATCGTTTATCGCGCGTATGTGGCATTAGATGAAATTAGCTGTAAATGCATTAAGGGCCGTAACTCTGACATTAAAGGAGACAAGGCAGTGAAACTTCGACAAAACGATTGCCGAATGCCATGGAAATATTGTAAAAATAAAATCAGGCTTTTAGTTCGATACTTTTTCAGAAACAAGAAATCTTGCAGCGTAAAGTTTTCTCTTTTGTTCAGTATATTTTGCTGATATGGAACAGACATTATCCTTTTATAATTTGTATTTTGTAACTTTCTAAAGAATCAAATTCAATTAATTACTTTTATCCAACTCCGTGTAATTCATATTGCTAACAACTAGAAAGGCCTTTAGACATAATCAGCAAATTTGCTTTCCAACAGTACTTTCAGTACTTTGATATTAAGTTGTTATTCATAAGGGAAAAATATGCCTTTAAAGTTGAGACAGCAATGACAAATTCCATATAAATCTAAATTGTTGTCCACAACAATTTGTTTAATTTTCGCACAAAAATATATATTTCTCGTAAACGGATCAGTATTTTGGCTTGAAATTTTCAGAATTGTCGTAAGAAAATAATTATGCTCTTGCAGATGAAAATAAAAGTCAAATTTATGGAAAAAAAGTGAAATGTTCTTTTAACCTTTCTTTCAATATTTCAATCTAAATAGTGTCAAGTGAAAAATTCACAGGTTTAGCCGTGGCTTTTTTAGTGTCTAAATTCCTGGTAACTGGCATTACGAAGCAAACTGTACAATTTCGTGTTAGAATAATAGCTTCTTCGTTGACTGTGAGTGAGGAAACTCGCTTTTAAAGGAATTCACATCAGATTATTATGAGTTATGCACCCAGCCAGTTGCTCATATCATTTTACTACATTGACAAGAAATCGTTCTATCAGGACCAGTAGCTGGTTTACCACAAAATCAATGTTATCAATCGTACACATCTTATTAGAAAAAATGCATGATATTTAAGGTTTGTAAAACAATGACCGAGATTTGGCTGAGTCATTGCTCGTAAAGCCGACTCGCGAAAAAATGGCTGGACAATTAAAAGACACACATTTTTGATAACATGTTTTTATTGAGTAAATGGGTTAAATTGTAGTCAGCTTTCAATGATTAATGATAATGGGACGTGACGTAACTTGATGACGTAACAATAAAATGCAGATTTAAGACGCGCTGCTTTCAAAGGTATCCAGTACCAAATTATCATGCGCATGCCCATTTTTGACTGCAAGCCCCCACCCCATCCCGAATTTGGCCATAATACTGAATTTTCCTTACCTTTTATCTTACACTGAAATTTAGGAAAAACCCAGTTTAGCACCCCCACCCCAATATTCAGACGCTGGCCTGGACAGGGGCTTTTGTCCCCATATGAAATTGCTTGCTACGGGCCTGCTACAAACTATAAATGCTTAACCAAGTTCACAGTGTAGGAAACCGCTAGAGTTTGTATTCTAGGTTGATGGTTTTTAACATTTAACAATCATGTAGGCTGTTATCAATTTTATTGTTGCTTTTCTGTTTCTAGACTATTGTGTTTGGCTTTCAAACATTAACTTAATAGGGAAAAGTCGTACGCCTTAACTGCATCAAGTGCACCTGTCGCACTTTGAAATTCTTCTAGTGCAAACCTTCAAAACTTAAATGTAGTAACATTACTTTTATCATGCGTCGATTGACCAAATATAGTGTGGAATTCTGCACTGATACGTTGCATTTTGGTCGAATAATTGACCATCAAAATACTGACTAAACTCTACGTATTTTGTTGTTGTTTGCAGCAACGTGTAAATTGGACCGCCCTAAAATCATTTGGAACAGTGATATATATACCAAGGTTGATTTAGACACATAAAATGAACCGTACCACCTACTACCAGAAAGTTAACACCAAAGCCCCTGCCGGGACCGCGGCTCCCGCCAATTCCCCGACCAAAGCCCTCGCCACAGCGCCTGTAACAGTTATGACCATCACATCTGTGTGTGTTCTGGGTTCGATTCCCTCTCTTACGCCGGTTGGATGGCATGACCTCTACGGGCAAACATTGATTACCACATTTATAGCATGGACTACCGGCCGGGCTCCCCATACTTCCAAATCCACTGAAAAAAAGCAAAGGTACGATTATGGTAAAACATTTTTTTTACCATTTAAGCTTTTTTTCAAAACGGCAAACATTTTGAATAGTCATTCAAGACGACAAAATGGTTATTCAGCTTTTTCTTCTTTTGTAGCCATCTAATGTTACTAGAATTACAACTTGTTTGCAAACGGATCAAAGTCATTATATGTATATCATGGTATTGTGTAGAAGCGCAGTTTGATCAGTATCCATGCTTCTGTCTTACAGAACAAATGCGGAAAATCACGTGACACAATAATGACAACAATAGAAGAAAGCAATCTCTAAAATTGTTGAAATATTTTGAAACAAGAGTTAAAAAAAACGTCGTCTTTGTAAATATGGCGGACATGTAAAACAGTTTCCTAAAAAGGTAATGACGAGCAAACTTAATTTTGTTTGCTTGTGTATGAATTTTTAAGGGGTTGGTTACCTTAATGGTGTTCGTTTTGTTTTGCGTTCGTAATATCGATATGTAGTTTTACACTTATTTTAGGAGTAAGACTGTAGACGAAACTCACATGGATTGTTTAGTAAAAGGGCGTATCGCTCATTTTCAATGAAAACCTCGCAACTACAGCTTAAAAAAGCTGCAGTTAAGAGGTTTTTGTTGAAGAGCGACGATATAACCATACGTACCTGAATTCGTGACCACAGTTCTGGCAATTGTATTTACACCAGCCCCATTCTTGATGTCTCGGAATAGCTTCATATCTTGTGCAACAAAGTCGACATTTTGATACCTGAATTGAATTGCAAACTCATTACCTCTTCCCAAACGACATAGATATAGAGTGTTCCGTTTTGAAAGGCCACAATGGATGCTCGTAAACTATTTTAAAGAAAGGGCTTGTGTACATACTAATGTGGAGATTGTGCATTATGGGGTGGATACCGAATACGTAGAAATATGCCCCGCTTTAGGTAGGAGTTTTTGCAATAATATTCTTATTTTTGCGTCAATTTTCAAGTGGTTTCGTGAATGTATTCCGTCTTACTGAGATATTTCCTCTTATACAGAGTGTCCCAAAAAAAAACGGAACCCTAATTCAAAGTCAAATATTTTAAAGCGTAAACAAATAATCTAATTTTTGAATTTGCAGTACTGAAGATACATTATTTTTGCATTTGTGTTCCAAATTTCACTTAAAAATATGCATTGGTTCAAAAGTTATAAGCAAATTAATAATGACACTAAAACGCCGATCTGACATGATATTGATTTTTGCGTCTTGTTTGTTCGTGAAAGCGCACTAAAGGTCAGCTGTTGAATTATGTACAATTGTACATGTTGTACCGATTTTATCAAAAATTAATGTGTACACGTGCTGTACGTGCACATTGAGTCCATAGTGTGGTTGTTTGAATTAATTTCAAATTATTATGTGATTCATTTCACATGGCGCAGTTTTAACTTTTATTTTCATAAATTGAAAGCTTGAGATGTTTACTGAAATTAGTCCAGTCATAATAGTATAGTAAAGTATACATTTCTGTGGACTGATTTTTTGGTGATTTTGGTGTTATTTGTCTTATATGAACATGTTTTGCATGAAGGGCAGTGTCAGGTCAAATGCAACCCGTAATACTTTTCATTTGAGCGCTGACCGGCATGTTGGTCAAAAATAAAATAAGTGCCTATGATTATTATTCATGATTCTGTGATGCACTTGGATATTTTGTTTGTATTCATTTTAGTTACATCGCAGCTGTTTTTTTTATCAGTTTATTTATTATATTTATTAGCAAAAAAAAAAAAAAAAAACACTTTTTGTGAATACAATGTTTCAAAATCACTTTTGTATTATATTGAATAATTATATTAACCAATTGTGAAGCGTTTGTGAGTGATATTACCGTTTTTCTGGACGGCACCCGGCGCCACCAGTATCTGTCACAATCTTTGCAGGAAAACAATCTGGTCTCCGTTTTGTTTTCAAACTTGGAATGAAGATCGTTCAATACTTCTTCTTGTGTTGGAAACCGTACATTTTGCTGTTCAAAGATAATGCATTTTCTTATAACGTTCACCACACTCATATAAAATAAGAAAAAAAATCATTTTATTTAACCACGATCCTGAGTTAGGTGACACAATAATAATCCACGAGGGCTCTCCCGCATAATCCAACATTGGTTTATACGTACATATTTATCTTGGCTGATTATATTTTCTACGGCATAATCCAACATTAGATTATACGTACATATTTTTCTTGATTTTCTGCGGCTCAATCCATTACAGATTAGATTATACCTACATTTTTATCCTGACTGAGAATATTTTCTGTGGCATAATCCAACATTAGATTATACCTACATTTTCATCCTGACTGAAAATATTTTCTGTGGCATAATCCAACTTTAGATTATACCTACATTTATATCCTGACTGAGAATATTTTCTGTGGCATAATCCAACATTAGATTATACCTACATTTTTATCCTGACTGAAAATATTTTCTGTGGCATAATCCAACATTAGATTATACCTACATTTATATCCTGACTGAGAATATTTTCTGTGGCATAATCCAAAATAAGATTATACGTACATATTTATTTTGACTGAAAATATTTTCTGTGGCATAATCCAACATTAGATTATACCTACATTTATATCCTGACTGAGAATATTTTCTGTGGCATAATCCAAAATAAGATTATACGTACATATTTATTTTGACTGAAAATATTTTCTGTGGCATAATCCAACATTAGAATATACGTACATATCTATCCTGACTGAGTATATCTTCTACGGCACAATCCAACATTACATTATACCTACATATCTATCTTGACTCAGTATATTTTACGCGGTACCATCCAACATTACATTATACGTACATATTTATTTTGACTGAATATTTCTTCTGCGACATATTCTAACAATACGTATATACGTACATATTTATCCTGACTTAGTATATTCTCTGCGGCATAATCGAGGTTCATCTCGGCCTCTACAAGATTATCCATCGCATCATATTCAGGTATCTTACCGATCAGGGCTTCTTGAAGTGACCTCGCCTAAAAGTAATATTGGGATTCACACACAATAAAGTAAAATGGCAAAACGTTCGGATTAAACAATGTATAATAACATAGCACATTTTCACAGAGATCTATCTGATAGAAGTGTTTCTACGAATAACAGCCATTACAGTTCCGGAACCTTAAGAAGAATTAAAAACCGCAAATCTCTTACAGGGGTATTATAGGGGTTATGATTTTTAATTTGAGCTTAAAAAATTATGTTTCCACGGCACCATAATTACTTATTTAAAACTAGTTGGAAAAAATAAGTACTTTTACATGTATATTGAATTATGTTGATTATGTAACATGTTATTTTACATGTCTTTGTACAATACTGAATTCTATTGGATGGGTAGCCTACACTGCAGAACTAGTCTATTGCCAAAAAGACTGGTTCTGCAGTGTTCAAGTAGATGGACTATGATCGATGCTTTTCTAACTTCACTTATGGTGAGAAGGGCCACATATGTTTATGTACGCACCTGTTTTGTTGGATTATCTGCCCCTGAGACAGAAGAGGCCCTGCTTCCTCCTTCAGCCATATTTACTGCTACCTCACTAGAAAAAATAAGTATACCAGAGGTTTATATAAGACGAAATATGGCGGTACGGCGCCGAATTGATTGACCAACTTGTATTCTTTCGATGCGGTCGGAAAACAAATTACCGGTAGCCCAATAACAATTTTTACGCAGTAAGAATATTTGTTTTTTTATCAATTATTTAATTTTGAGGAATCCATCATACAGTCAATTGAGAAATACACCCTACTGTCAATACATTTGCACGTCTGAGAAAGATTTTGATTGACTGACAACGGGGTTGAATAGAACAGACGGAACAACAAAACCTGAACTATCGCTAATTGAAGTCGGCCAAAATGTAGGTATGAACAGTTCAAGACTTATAAAAATAGATGTCACGGAACTGTTCGTTACTCCATATCCGTGTTGTACAATTTAAATCTCCATTGACAAAACTCCTGCTCCTGCAAGCGCCACACAATAAGAGAGGGAAAGTAGTTTTGCAAAATAAGTATTCGAAATTTATCAAACCCTTTGGAATATGGAATATGGCGACAAATAAAAGTTTGTTAAAATCTCTTTATCACATAATAAATTGGGTTATCAAATTACCAATGCATATTCTTAACCCTTTACAAACCGAGGGCTTTGTGCAAAATGTTGTAACTAGGCCTACATTTTGTGAAATTGTACAAGAAAGGAAAAAAACTTTATAAGTTAAAGATATATTTTTTTGGAATTCTGAATTTCTTTTTAATTATACAAAATTGAAACCCATAAATATTATGGTGAATTTATTGTATTCCTTCTCTGTATATATCGAAAAAAAAAATAGAAAAATGAATTTCTGAAAAATATGTAGTTACAATAGTTTAGCACTGGGCCCTCGAAATGCCACCATTTTGGCGGTGCAGACGGCAAAATAACTAAAGTCAAAATTACAACATCTGTATGTTATCGTATAGAATGCACCGTTCCGATACTGATAGTTTCATCCAATCAGAGCGCGCCATCTATTCACCGCCGATAAGCTTGTTGCTCCGCTTCCCAAACACTACCTAGCAACGTATACGCTCTAGTTAAGGCCGCCGGTTTAAAAATAAGAAATTTGTACACATTTCTAGCATTTTGATGCAAAAATGCGATTTGGGAAACTTTTGCATGGATTCAGGTATCCAAAACGAATGAAAGGGGCAAGGTTCATTACATTTCACAAGCCCCAAACAAAGCAAAAGAGCTGTTTACGCTTGATTGTAACGCATTTGACCCCATTCATTTAGCAGATTTAAAGGCTTTGAAGACAGCAGATTAGATTTTGATAGAAAACCCAGCATAGAAACTATTGGGACAAAAGGAAGAATTGTGGATTTTCAACGTGGATTTCTTCTTTTGTCTCAATATTTAGCAAACTTTGTTTTATTAGGGACGTCAAAATGGGGCTTGTTTGGGAAAAGGTGAAACACTTTCTCTGTTACGATGCTGCAACTGGTTAACTCAAAATCATTCTCCTTGCATTTTCCATACAGGTGCGAACATAACATCCAATCCAAGCCCCCAGCTGCTCATCCCGAGTAGAAATCAAGTTGAATGTTAGTTGTAAATCAGTGGCGGATCCAGAGGGGGTTCGGGGGGGGGGGGGAGGGGTCAAACGAACCCCCCTCTGAAGCCTAATTCTTTCATTTTCATGCAATAATTCAGTAAAAATTGTATATTAATAGCAAAACGAACCCCCCTAAATGTAAATTCGACCCCACCCTTTTAGAAATCCTGGATCCGCCACTGTAAATGGACGCGGGGCATAAAATTACTGAGAGTGTTGGATCTACTAAGTGTAGAAAGTTGGATGTAGATCTAAATCTACTAACATGAATAGCCTTCAAAGAAAAGTAGAAAACAGGTTGGGTATCAGCATGTTCTTCTTTTCTCTCTATGCCTTTCAAAATGACATTTATTCAGAATCAGGTATTATTTGGGAAAGGATTAACAAAATAGGTTTAAGCCAAGGGCGGATCCAGATTTTTTTCCAGGGGGGGGGGGTCAAAGCCCAAACAATGGCTTAAATATGTGTTAAATATGTTTTATATAGTCAAAATTCAATTTTTGATCAATTCCAGGGGGGGTCATGGCCCCCTGACCCCATCCCTAGATCCGCCCTTGGTTTAAGCTGTGTGATGATTTTGCCATTGATTCAAGTACCACCACCATTGCTTTTTCATACACTTGTTTTATTTTTTTAAATAAAAATGCACAAAACAATTCAAGTCAATGTGCTTCATTTCACTGTTTGGTCTACTTGATAAATTGGTTAAACCTTCATTCAACTCCTTTTGATAGAAGATCAATCTGGAAAAAAAACACACACACAAAAAACAGTTAGTATGAGTGTTAATTCATTAAAAAGTCACTAAACTTTCTAACTTTTGACCCTTTTCAGAATAATACTTGCAAATAAGCATACTCACAAAGTATATTTATTTGTAAACAAGAACTGCTTTGAACACACTGGGGCCATTTAATCCCAAATTTTGATGATAAAACAACTGATACATGTGGCAAACACAGCAATGCATATGATGAACAGCAAAATACATTTGTAATTATAAAAATCTTTTGTTATTTCAAATCCTAAGTCATATGATTTGGGGTCAGGAGCATGGGGTTTAATGTTTTGTGTGTGCTTTCAACATCAATAATGTTTTGTGTGTGCTTTCAACATCAAAATAAATTGACAAAGCACCACAAACTCCTTTGTAGCTTTATGGGTAATTTGGTCACCTACCTTAATAGAATATTTTGGGAAAAGGATTTAAATCAGGTTATATCAAAGGTCATTAAGGTACTACACCCCTAATGAGATTCATACATATCCAAACTTATTTGGTCCAGGTTGTAAACATTCGGGGGAACGTTCACCGCTGAAAATTTACGTTGACCGAATAAGTTTGGATATGTAATGAATGTGTCGCGCGAAAAAATCCAATGTCACATATATATCTTATTTGGGGTGTACTACCTTAAATTAATATTTAGCTCACAAATAGCATTTTTCCTTCAACTGTAATTTTGTTCATGCTTTTATGCACTGACACCAAAATTTAGAATCTTATGTTGGCCATATCTTGCTTCCTACAAAGAGACTTTCATCAAGATGATATTAATATTAATGTTTACAGCTTACCAATGAAACAATAGATTCTCAGGAAGAACTGGAAATCCATAAATATGTTTCCGAGAAGTGAGCATGAGAGTGTCTTGAATTCTTCAGCATGGATTCACCTGTTATTTGAAAGATAATTCTCAATATACATGGTATTTGTATTTGTGCATGCAAATGCTTTCCACATTATACTATCTATCTAGTCACAATATCCTAACTTATTATGACAATGGCAATAAATATCATTGAAAAAAGATAAATCCTGACCTCAAATAACAAAGATTTGAAAAATTCTCCTAGAATTGCATAAAGATTGAATATTATAACATATAATTCTAATCACTTATCCCTATCCCAAACAACAATCAAACTAACTGATCCAGGTTGAAAGACCAGAGTGCATTCACTTTTAAAACTATTGAATTAAAGAAATCTCTTCTTTTCACTAAATAATTTTTAAAGGCAGTAGCTATTTGTCTGGTTCAGACTATAAGTCATTTATATTATCTGTCAGGAACCGGATAACTAGCCATATAGAGCTGTTAACATTATTTGTACGGAACCATACAAGCCGCTATAAATGATGCATTGGAGATATTTGTGCATTCTTACTGGTGAATGTGTTGTAAATCCATTTATCCATAAAAATATCTTCATTGAATATGAATGAGGTTACTAAACTGTCTGAACAGAATATCATTTAACCTGTAGGTATAGCTTTTTGTCATTTGGAAATAAATGACAATTTTGTGCTGAGCTGTTAACTAAGTTTTTTTTTTATTTTGTTACCTTTGGACTAAGAGGGACCTTCTGGTGAGTCCATAAAACCAGAAATGCATCTGATTTAGTAGATGACAACCAGATGTCTATTTTTTAGGACCAAAGACAAAGTAGGCAAGGGATTTTCTATGTTTTAACTTGTTTTCTCATTAACCCCATGGAATAGTTACAAAAGTAGCAAAGGGTTGATACCCAAATGGAAGGAAAAAATCCCCAAGCCCCCATACACCTTTAAGGAAACCCCTGAATTATAATATTAATGGCTAATTGTTTGGTTCTGAACAAACAAAACTCAGCTGTGTATAGGTAATCTGTCCGGGACCGGATAAATTTATAGCTTTTAGCAGCACTGTGTATAACCGTACAGTGAGCCAAACCGGAAGTGCCACCGACTGTACGCACAAATATCACTAGTTCACGTCAAATAATTCAACAGTCATTTTTTTCGTATCGAGGTAACTTTTTATCTATTCATCGCTTTTGAACGCGGTTTGCGATTATAAAAAGCGAACTGAACATACCTGTCATTTTTGTTCTTCGTTACACCCTGAAATGGCGCTTTTGTCTACAAATCAGGATTTAGCACTCGCAATCACCGAGTTTCGTTCCATTTTGGCCGTGGTTGTGACAGATTTTCCTCCCGAAAGGTATGTTTCGACACACTTTGCATAGTGTTTTACTGATGGAAGAGTCGTTTAATCTAATATTTTGACAACCCAATTCTCCGTTTGCAACGGGAGCTCGGATATTTGAAAAAAGACCTACTGAAAACAACCACCCTGTTGCCAACAACTGTACGACTAGTTTCCAAAATGTTTCTCGTTACCGTACGACTAGTTCTTGTTACTGTATGACTAGTGTCCAGTATGTAATGCATGTTTAGGTTTGATTTTATGGAGTTTTACGCCGTTGTCAATTGCTATGATCATATCGCGGTGGCTGGAGCACCTAACCATTGGTACCTGTTGTTTCTCATACTAGTACTGGCACAACACCGTAACCGAGCCTCTAGCTGCTCGCCCACATATGTTAACGCTATCAAACCATTGGAGAGGGACATTTTTGTCAGATAATACATTTGCCGCGGCCGGGTATCGAACCCGGGACCTCTCGAGTAAGAGGCAGATGCGCTACCAACTGCGCTATGTTCGCGGCCTACGGGCACTTTTGCTTCCATACCAATCCTATTCATTTTGAAAATTGATATTTGTATTAGGGATCATTTTGGGGCGCGATTTGGACAAATTCTCTCATTATTTGCCAGAAATCTCACTCAAATTTGCTCAATGGGAGAACAATCTGACAGAAAAATGTAAAATATATAGTAAGAAAGGATGGGTTGCAATAAGGGGTCAAAAAATAGATTTTCTTTAAATTTCGTGGATTGATAGGGTTACATAATATCTTTAATTTGTATGTGTAAAAAATCTGGTTTCGGCTTATTTTTTGAGATATGGGTAAATAAAGTGGGTGGGGTAAGATGGACTGAAACACAGTAGGGGTCATTCTAAGTCGCTTATCTTTCTTATTTTTGGCCCAAGATGCGTGAAATTTGTATGCGTGTCTTGTGATATATGCGTTAAACAATTATGGGATTATATTTGATATCCCATGTATATCTTTTCCGTAATACCCATTCTTCTTTCTTTCGAAGAATTTCGCTATTTTTTAACGACCAACTTTACCAAACTATCTCCACACGTTATATTTGAAATTCGATTTCTATGAAACTTTACATATGTGTTGTCCAGATATTAATGTAACTTTGTGTGAAATTTGAAAGAAAAGCGTAGGTCCGTTTTTGAGATATTTGACCTTGACCTTCAAAATGACTTCAAAACTCGGAAAATGCCAAAATGTGATATTTAAAGCGCCAATTTTATTCCCAAGGATTGGAAGCATGGTTTCTTTTTATTGTTCCTAATGAGTTTCGTAGCAATATTTAATTTTTTGTGTCGTACAACCCATTCGGAAGAATGGGAAAGAAAAGAAATTCTTTTTACTTCTCAGTTTTCTTATCAAACTAAATATTGAACATGAAACATGTCTACGCAGAAACCGCTGTGATTAATATTACTACCACAGGTGAGTGAAATTAAATATTAGCGTTATGTTAAGATTGCTAGAACTACCAAAGCTTTATATGCAACTTGAATTGTCTAAGATTTTATATTCACCCGTCTCATGATGGACAAGAATTATCAATTTGCTAGGAGAAAACTAATTATTTTCAGATTGTATTTCTTATATGGTTATAATGAAGACGCATTGTGAATGATTTTACTAAATGACCAAATGTGCTTACAATTAGTTAACTTAAGCTAAATGTTTATATAACGTTATATAATATCAACAAAAAGAAAATAATGTTAAATGTATAGACAGGCCTTAATTAAATATCTGTCTAACAATGATTTCATTAGATGAAATAACCGGGTAACTCTGAGAGGTGACCAAGTTTATTATATTGAGTATATCAATTTTAACGGTAAAATCATACAATAAAAAAAACCCCAATCATATGTGAAATGCATTCGTTTATGAATGGGCTGTCACATGCCATTCAACCCTAACCATTTTCCCAACAATGCGTAGTTTTAACGGACTTTCCCGAATTTGATGTTATTTTGAAGGTCAAGGTCAAATATCTCAACAACGAGCCAACGCTTTTCTTTCAAATTTCACACAAAGTTATATTAATATCTGGATGATACATCTGTAAAGTTTCATAGAAATCGGGTTTCAAATAAAACGTGTGGAGATAGTTTGGTAAAGTTGGTCGTTAAAAAATAGCGAAATTCTTCGAAAGAAAGAAGAATGAGTATTACGGAAAAGATATACATGGAATATCAAATGTAAGCCCATAAATGTTTAACGCATATATCACAAGACACGCATCTGGGGCTAAAAATAAGAAAGATAGGCGACTTAGAATGGCTCCTACTGTGTTTCAGTCCATCTTACCCCACCCACTTTATTTACCCATATCTCGGAAAATAAGCCGAAACCAGATTTTTTACACATACAAATTAAAGATATTATGTAACCCTATCAATCCACAAAATTTAAAGAAAATCTATTTTTTGACCCCTTATTGCAACCCATCCTTTGGTCAAATCTCTCACTGAAAATTCATTTTCTCTCATTAGTTTTGGCTGAATGAGACATTTTCTCTCAAGCAGTTTCAGAGTCAGAATTATCCCTGTTTTATTATAGGCATATGTTTATCATACGAATAAAATAAATATGTTGAAACTAAACAAAGTTGGATTTTGGGTTTATCAAATTCTTATAAAAATACAGAATTGATACTCGTTTTGTCGACTTCGGATAAGTCTATTTTGCCTAAGTCGAAGTGAAGTAGGCCTACCGTCCTCACGGTACGGAAACTACAGAGACAGAGCCAACGGCTCTGCTATTCAACTCCTATGGGGCGCTTCCGACCATGTGTGGCTCGGACGACGCGGAGATGTGATACTGGCATATCATAGTAGAATCGGAGATATTATTGAAAATTAGTTGGCGGTATGTCATTGATTGATAGAGGCATCAGCCAACAAAAACAGAATATTTTCATGATCGGCAGCGTGTCTGCCAATATATACTGCTAGTTTAAACCAACCGATCTATCGGCTGAATTTTCTCTGTTTTGAAAAAGTCGGTGAAGTCTCATTGACTAGTTGTTGAAAATATGTTGGGATTCTGCCGAACATCTAACGGACTCTAACTAAATATTTAAAACATCGCCGACGTTCCAACTTCCAGGCAATTTCATGTAACACCGACTTTCTTAAATCGACCGATATCAAAGAAATTAGCTGTCAACGCTGGGGCGTCGCTTTTATGTGACTACTCGACCAAACCATTTCTCAGTCAAGTGACTACCTTGGTTTACTTCTACAGTGTAGTTTGAGCATAGAAACAACCTAGAACCGCACACATACCCATACCGCCAATGCCTAGGTGACTCTACCAGGCAAAAATCACATAAAATTTGGTTGCGCCGTTTTATCAGCGATTTCGCTCGTTTTGTTGCTGTCAGACCTGTAGAAAATATTGACGTAAGACTGACGTCGATTTGTTTTGAAGTAATTGGTTTTCCTATCAGCCACATTACAGCCGCGCCTTGGCAGTGGCTATTACCTTTATTTTGCAATTAGGCTGGTATGCAGGTCATCGGATGAAACTGGTTGGACATATGCAATGCGTCTGAGTGGGATCCAGCGAGATGTCAACGATAGGTCACTCATGATTGCAAAGATGAGTCAGACACTTCAGCAATGTGTAAAAAGTCAGCTGTACAACTTCAGACATTCAAAATGCCACTGATTGATTTTAACTTGAGGTGCAAATTGGCTGACAAGTCGCCGATCATACAAAAACTGCTATTTCTGTCGGCCAATGCGACGATCAATCGACTATGCATCTCCGATTTATCGCCGAGAATTTCCCCGATATGACCAAAAACCCCATTGCAGGCCCGTCAGAGCGTTCATATGACAGCAGCAACCGATCAAGCAAAATCAAACAACCAATCCGCGCCATTTTTAGTCGGTAAAGCGTTGGCGACATCTCACCAGCGATTGGACTTAATACTTCAATTATACACATCACAAACTTGTTTGAACTCTTTTGTCGTGTCGTGCATTAAATCGCCAATAAAAGAAGAAAAAAAAAACCCGACCAAATTTAACACCAGATTAAAACTACCTAATCAACTGGGGACATGTTAGATTTTGATTTTATTGGGTTTTACGCCGTTTTCAACTGCTATGGTCGTATCACAGCGACTGGGGCACCTAACCATGGTTTCCTGGTATTTCTCTCACCATTACCATCACAAAATCCAAACCTAGCCTCCAGCTGCTCCCTCATATAGTTGACACCCGTTTTCGAGTGACAAATGACTTTTGTCAAATGTCAGAATGGAAACTGGCCAAACTGGGGTTCCAACTCGCGACCCCTAACGGCATGTTAGATGTATAAAGAATTTAGTAAAGGTTCAAATACTTTTCACAGACAATTGGCCAGCATACATACAGCCATTCATCTGACAATGAACAGCCAACATTTCCAACATGTTCTTCAGGTAGTCAATCCCTAATGAGACTCACGCGACGTCAGAGTTATTCAGGCAATGTCGTTAACATGTGATAGTGGAACGTTCCACCATCGAATGTTTACATTGTTGCAGGCATAAGTTCGGATTAGGTAACAAATTTGAACGATGTCCCTCGAAAAATTCCAATGCAGCATGATTCCCAGTAAGGGTGGTCAAGGGCGGATCCAAGATTTTTTCCAGGGGAGGGGGGGTCAAAGCCCAAATGATTGCATTTAGTAAGAAGTTATATAGTCAATTCCAGGGGGGGGGGGGGGGTCATGACCCCCTGGCCCTACCCATAGATCCGCCTTTGGTGGTCTACCTTGATTCAGTTATCAGCAATTTCTTGATAAGTTGGCAAAGCGGACATGTATCATTCTACCATACGTCGGCAAAGCCATAAGCCATCAAAGCAGAATATCAGAATACAGCCATTCATCTGACAAAGTACAGTCGATATTTCCAACATATTCTTAAGGTAGTCCATCCCTAATGAGATTCACGCGACAAAGGAATTATTCCGTCAATGTGGTTAACATGCGGCGGTGCAACATTTCACCACCGTATGTTAACGACGTCACACATATAAGTTCGGATAAGGTAACATATGTAAACGATGTTGCATGAATATCATTACGGATGGACTACCTTAATTCAATTATCAGCAATTTCTTGATAAGTTGGCAAAGTGGACATGTATCATTCTACCATACGTCGGCAAAGCCATAAGCCATCAAAGCAGAATATCAGAATACAGACATTCATCTGACAAAGTACAGTCGATATTTCCAACATATTCTTAAGGCAGTCCATCCCTAAGGAGATTCACGCAACATTGGAGTTATTCCTGCAATGTCGTTAACATGCAGCTGTGGAACGTTTCACAGCGGAATAATAACAATGTCGCACATATAAATTCGGATTACGTTACAAAGGTTATCGACGTCGCTCGAAAAATTTTGAAGGTGCTTGAATCTCATTTGGGATGGATTACCTTAATGCAATTATGAGCAATTTCTTGATAAGTTGGCAAAGCCGACATACACTTTTATCATTCTGGGCCGCGGCCTTAGCGCAGTTGGTAGCGCATCTGACCCTCATTCGAGAGGTCCCGGGTTCGATACCCGGCCGCGGCTAATACCCTTTCTGACAAAATTGTCACCCACCAATGGGTTTGAAATCGTTAACCTAAGTGGGCGAGCAGCTGGAGGCTCGGTAATGGTGTTGTGGTAGTACTGGTTTGAGAAACAACAGGAAACCATGGGTAGGTGCTCCAGCCGCCGCGATATGACCCTGGTAGTTGAAAACGGCGTAAAACCCCAATAAACTCAAACTTTTATCATTCTACCATATATCGGCAAAGCCATAAGCCATCAAAGCAGAACCCCAAAATACAGCCATTGATCTGACGAAGTACAGTCGACATTTCAAACATGTTCTTAAGGTAGTCCATCCCTAATAAGATTCATGTGACATCAGAATTATTCCGGCAATGTCGTTTAAATGCAGGGGTGCAACGTTCCACCACTTCATGTTAACGATGTCACACGTATAAGTTCGGATTAGGTAACAAATATTAACGATGTCGCATGAATCTCATTAGGGTTGGACTACCTTAATTCAATTATCAGCAATTTCTTGATAAGTTGGCAAAGCGGATATGTATCATTCTACCATACCTCGGCAAATCCATAAGTCATCAAAGCAGAATATCCGAATACAGCCATTCATCTAACAAAGTACAGCCAACATCACCAACATATTCTTAAGGTAGTCCATTCCTAATGAGATTCACGGGACGTTTGAATTATTTGGGTATTGTTGAACGTGTGGCTGTAGAACGTTTCAACGGGGAATGTTTACAACGTCGAACTTATAAATTCCGATTACGTAATAAATGTTAATGATGTTGCTCGAAATTTTTTGAAGTTGCATGAATCTCATTAGGCTTGGACTACCTTAATTCAATTATCAGCAATTTCTTGATAAGTTGTATAAATGCAAAGCCGTGTACAGACGTCATTCTTCATCTGTGCTGAAACGAAACAAGATTAATTTAGACAGTCAGGATTATCATAATTATGTTTACAAAATGTATTACATAATAAGGTTATTTAATCTAAGACATACTCTCAATCCCAAAGCGTTTTGGTAACAATACTCTCGAACCCAATGCATTTTAATGTTGAATGCACGTGCTCTTTATCGCGTTATATTGAATGCAAGTGCGTCGTCATTCTTTTCTCCACATATTTAGGGAGCCTCGTGTTGATAATGTCGATTTGTGACTATTTTTAGTAATAATTTTCATGTATTCAATGTTGATTTCCCATCAACCCATCGTCTTTGCCTCCGGAAGTGTGTTCTGTGGGTACAGAGTAAAACATAAGTGAAAGGACCTTATTATGTATTATTTTACATCGATTGGGAATCAAGTTCTTAAAGCTTAGATTGGTCCTTCTCGATACCTCTCCTTCATGGACATAATATTTTAAACATGTCGCTATGCCAGAGAGAAACTATTGTACCCCCATTTCCCAAATTTTATAGGAGAGGAAAAATACTGCTTAAATCTCTTAATGTTAAATATCAACTTGGATAACACAGGTGATTTTTGTTAAGAGTTCACATTGTTTAATTTCGCAGCTTAATATACTCCATGTATTAAGACGAGATAAAGTTCGCCGTACGTGCATTTGAGAGCGCCATTCCAGGTTGTAACTCGACTTTGCCCCGAATTTAGTGGTTTCTTCTAACATTCTAGCGAAAAAAATTCTGTGCACGTGAACGCCATCCACTTTCGTTTTATTTTTTTCGAAAAATAGGCCTACTGACCTGATTATTTGAAAGAAGATCACTCAGATTATTTGACATAGAGACATATATATAGTGTCTGGCCATCACTCATACCTGCTTGATACAATGCCTGCTTGATACATATATAGCGGACGAGAATTTACCTGGCAGAGCTTTCCATTCGATTAGCATGGGCTGCTCTGCCAGGTCATTTCTCGTAAGGTATATATTGAGTATATGTAAAAAGCGTCAATTAACAAAAGAGTTGCTGGTTTACGGAGAAAGAACACATCTTGAAATGAAGTATATGACTGTTAATCGAACGCCTCATACCCTTTGCTTACATTTCCTAAGAAAAAAATAAAACAAAACTACAAAGCAATTAACTAGAATAGCGAAATCCAGCCCATCAATACATTGTTATGGTGACACTAGTCGTACAGTTGTTTGACGATAGGTTGTGACTAGTGATTCTGTACACTTGCCGCTAGTCGTACAGTCAGTCGGAAGACAGGGTTGTAATTCTTCGCTAAATAATCTGGAGTGTATAATAACTAGGCGAAAACAGGGACATAGGGCTTCAAGAATAAAGATTTACCTGTCTTTCGGTACGTGTTTCATCAAAATTCATGCACTCAGTAACGAAAAATGACTTTGTAAACACAAATTTGATGGGTCTGGAAAATGAAAAGTCAGTGATTTGCAACCGAAATTACTGTTTGATGGGTAAAGTATACATACTATCACAAAAATCATCACCCAGGCTGAACAACGTTTAATTTCGCTCATCAACATCGAAAACCGCGTTTAGATTCGTATCCTGAGTTTTCAACAATCTCGATATGAAAACGTGACCCTATTTGTTTATCGAGGTGAACTAGTGATATTTGTGCGTACAGTCGGTGGCACTTCCGGTTTGGCTCACTGTACGGTTATACACAGTGAGCAGAGTACAGGCAATTAGTCACATGTCACATGTAACATGTATGTATACAAATAAACACTTTTATTCTTAAAAAAACATCCTGCATTCTACTCATGCAAGCTAGGAATTGTTTGGGAAAGGGGTAAATAACTGATTAATCTCATTTGGCAATAAGTACAAACAAAGATCAGCCTCTTTTGTGAAATATGATCTTTATCTTCTTTACATCTGGTAGAATAAAACACAGAAAATATTGACAATTTGCTACCTTGGCTTGGATGGAAGGACAGTTCATTGAAACCTACTTTCACTTTCACTTTATCATTGGCGTTGGAAAGGCTTGGTTAAAACTGCTTAAAACTGCTTAGATGTAAACTCTATAGTTCTGAGATTTAAAATGAAATCACTTACCATACTTAACAAGTACAACGTGACTGTACAATCTCCTCATCCCTCATTTCACTGGGAAAGGATGCATATCCTACATTCATTTTGAGCTTCGACCTGCAGCCAGCAACTAGCGACACTTTCACGCCTGGATTTCCGGATTAATCTTGGTGTTATGAATATAACCTTGATTGTAGTAATTCTGTCCTGTTTTTAAAAATTCGACCAGCATGTTTTTTGTGGTCAGGTAGATAAAATATAGAAATATTCTCCGAAATAGAAGATAAACAATCGGTCGTTCAGCATCCGCGGCGGTCATATTGGATTTTGTTTGTGAAGCATAGCAACAGTAACTAGGGGACTGATTTATCGCGGAACGGTGCATTCATTGCGGACACAGAAGAAATTGTTGACTGCTAGATCATTTCTACTGGAGTCCTCGATCTTTGTTGGGAACGGGTTAATTTTCATTCAAATATTTAAAATGTAGGGCCTACATGTAGTGACGGCGAAATCTTGGACATTTACTTTTTATATATACATTATACATGTAGGCCTATAATCGAAATATAGTCAGTATAATAGAAATTATGACAGTCATTTGATACATACCTAATTTCCGTAACAGTCCCAAAGTGCGGTTAAATGAATTAATTCCTACTGTCAGTTCTTTTTTAAATATGAATTATAGTCTTAAAATTGATAAATTTGGGTTTCTCCTGTCGAATTTCTGGGAATAGTCGGGGAAATCTCATAAAACCCCAATTACCACCATGTAAACCTACATAATATGAAATACCCAGAAACCCGTTCAAACCCTGTCTAAATTAACGTGACATAAAGGGGAAATACATTATTTTGTAAATCATAAAAGGAAAAGAAAAATGCAGAAAAATGCAGATAACCAGCAAATCATCCTCTAGCCTTTAACTATTTTCTCTTCTGTATAATCATAATTTTGTCAACATATATTTTGATGTTTTTAACAGCCTTAAATTTTGACAGTCAAAGTTTCAGGCGTTTGGGAAAGGGTAAACTAGGTTATAGATTTTCCGTAAATAAAGAGACACAAAGTTAAGACCCGATCACACAAAACTACAAAGTCACATCGCGTAAACATCGTGTCCACTTCACTTCCATATCACGCTCGGCATGAAACAGACTATTGAACACACTGATGCAGTGACGTGCGTTCGTGGTTGAACAGAAATAAAACAGAAATAATTCGAAAATAAATTTAGACGGAGTAGAGCCTAAACATTTTTTGAACTGCACAAAATTAATGTTTTGCCACGTCCAAACCGCTGCTGGCGTACGTAGTAAAGCAGTGGAACGGACGCGAAACTTGTAAACGCGATAAGCGGTGTACCGGTGGTGTTTCAGACGTGTAGGGTTCTCCACAGAATAATTTGAAGCTGTAGTGGCAAATTATTTAAGTATCATTGAACCGTACTATACAATGTTTATGCAAAAAGTTGTGAATCAAAACATAATGGGAAAAAAAAAGAAATTGCTCATTTTGAGCAATTTCTTTTTTTTCCATAATGTTTTTATGCAGATTTATAGTAAAAGATGCCTTAATTTATCACTTTTATGAAATGAAATAACTAAAATTCCTCTATTTAGTGACCATTTAGAAATAATTAAGCTGTGGGGCATAACATTGATTTAGATGAAGCTGTAGTGGGGGCCGATACAGCTTATTGGGCTAGGGAGAACACTGGACGTGTTGTGACGGTGTTCAACAAGTTCCAGAACACGACCTCTGACGTCCTTTGCGCATTGGCTTCATTGTGGTTATACGGATGTTCCACTTATGCCTCACCCAGAAAGTTTCGACGTCCGACTGCATCTAAAATACTTTCACACCTTTTAAACGTGTTGTAGACGCAAAACTGTGTGTGACATGGCCTTTGACTTTTAACGCTTTCCCAAACTGATAAGATTTGAAGTGATTGAACTTGAAAGCTGTTCCAGATGAAAAGATTGTTATTGAATTTGATACTGTAAATATAGGATTTACAATAAAGAAAGGAATCATGCCTAGATATGGAAGAATGTTAAACCAATGAATTGATCTTTCGCCAAACTTTATTTCGTTTCGAAATGAAAATAAATTATTTTGTTTACCTATAGATATTGACAAACATGTACAACCCGAAACTGAAACTAGAATTCACGAAAGGGATCATATACTATATCATGTGTTCTATTTGCGCGACTTTAACCATTTCCCGAACCAGGACTGTTTTGACTTGTCTACTTGAAAAGACGTGGGAAAATATTGAGGTAAAAGAAGAAAATGCTGATAATCAGCATTTTCTCCTTTTGCCTCAATATTTTCCATGCTACATTGTACACTATTCCTATCTTTAACAATTTTCTCTTTGTCAGCTGCATCATATTTCAAATTGTACTGGTCTATAACGTCTTCGTTCGGGACATGGCTAATGTAGGCCTACCTGTATCAACAAATACATCAGCAGGGGACATGAGAGGGACCATAACGCTGTACTGACAGAAGATCTAAGAAATTTTACTGGTAGAATAATAAGTACGTATATTTACGGCGTTAATCACGTGTGATATTGTTATGATATATTTTCCTATTTTCCTGGGGGGGGGGGGGGGGGGGGGGGGGCAAACATGCCGAATTTTCCCTTTTTTACACTGTAAATTTAGGGGAAATCCAATTTACCCCCCAACCCCCAATATTCAGACACAGGGGCTTCAGCCCATCCAATAGTTTATTATGTAATTGCTTCATACGGCCCGGATATCACTTACAGGGCAAATTATGCGCGAGATGAGATGAGATATATATTCACCTCCTTTGTTGACCCCGTGTGTTATCTTAACATCGGTTACTTTCCAAATTATCGTAACAGCAGCTTATTTTAATTGTAGTTACAGCATTTTTAACGTAACCACGGATAAATTCCTTCTTGAATATGTCTTCTATTTCAAGTGTTTTCCATTTTCAATATTTCACTTCCGTGTTGAGCGTCCCAAATTTTATACCATTGATTGCTGGCTTTACCCAAAAGGTCTTAACCCTTTCCCAAACGACAAATTTAACCCATTTATGCCCAGCGTCCACTTAAGACGACATTGGACTTTATCTGTAAGTAGGTGCTTACCTGTATGTTTATCTTAAGTCTACGCATGGATGGACGGACCAGCGGAAAGACAGACAGACATGGTGACACCAATATACCCCATCTGCTCAGTAGGTGGGGGTATAATTAACAAATTATGCTCGTATATTTGCAAATTTCAAAATGGAAACGTACAAGCGTCCACTTTAGTGGACAAAAATGTTTTTGTACAAAATCATACTTTTTCATTGTGCTTTCACAAAATTAATGCCTAACTTGTTTTTTCACTTGGTTTTCATTGTTTTCTCTGATTTTTTCCTAAAATAAAAATTCAGGCATAAATGGGTTTAGGGTGGTGCAATTTCAAGGCTGCTGCAAATGACAAAGGCATGATGTTAAAGATAAAATTTGTGTAAAACAGCACAGAAAATATTGAGACAAAAGGAGAAACTGCTGGTTATCAGCAGTTTCTGCTTTTGTTTCAATGTTTTCCAAGGCGTTTTCTACAAGGGACGTCAAAACCAGGTCTTGTTTGGGAAAAGGTTAATTTTGTCCCAAACTGCAAGATTTTAGATTTTAGACTGCTCTAAATGAAGAGTAGGTGCAGATAACAAAATGCGCGATAACAATACCAACATTTGTGTATCACGAGCACATAAAACTTCACGCAGAAGGACAAAATGCTGATTATCAGCCTTTTCTTCTTTTGTCGATATTTTTGCAATTTGGATCAGTGGAAACACATGTCGTTTCCAGGGATACACACCGTTCAGATGACATTATTTTTCTTCGAGGTACAAAACAAAGTCAATTTTCCAAAACAAAATAAAACTTTATTGACAATGACAAAGTCAAAGCATATAATAAGGATCGGTCAGGTAAAATGGGACCTTTAATTTGCCTTCCTCCCCAAAAGTATTTTGTGTATTAAGGTAGAATACCCGTAATGTGGCCATTTTGGAATTAAAAAAAAAACATTTTTTTTTCGAACGGCGACGTTGCGTATCCGGACCTATTCGGACGCGGTCGTAAACAATCGGCGGTGGAAAGTTCCACCGCCGAATGTTTTCGTCTTCGCCCGAATAAATCCGACGACGCTCGAATCTCATAAGGGGTGGACTACCTTAATTAAAAAATGACTTATTTTGTTAATTCATTGTTATGGTTAGATATCCAGATCTATCTTTTTGCACCGGGTCCCTCTTCATTTCAAAATAAGACCTTATTGCGATTATTCAAAGATTCCTTTTCACGTGATATTCATGACTTTAGATAGTTCTAGAGTTCAAGAAGTTATAAATAGATAAAGATAAATAAAGTTCTAGAATTCAAGAAGTTATGATAAAGATAGTTCTAACGATCAATGACCTAAAATTAAGATAATTCTATAAATTAACTGGTAATAATAAGGATAGTTGAAAGAACCAACGGGTAATAAAAATTTATGATGAATTTCTAGAAATCAACAAGTTATAATAAAAAACTTCAAAGATCAAATGAGTTATATCAAGGATGATGCTCCTGACAAATAATGGTAGTTCTAGAAAAAACAAGTTATAATAAGGATAATTCTATGGATCATTTACTATTAACATTAAAGAAAGTTCTGAATATGCATTTTTCCCATTATTTATTCAGAAAGCTAGGCATGATTCCCCAATAATTGACTAGTGTTTTGAACACGTATTAATAACATAGTATTATTTCCATATTTATCTGCCAAAACCTCGTAACGAAAGCTTTAAACAATCTGTAGTTACGAGGTTTTGGAGAAAAGCGACGATATTGTATCAACATGCCATTTATAAGTAAATAATCAATATTTAACAAATATCATATCTTAACATCAGCACTGATTTATTGACAAATTTCAACGAAATTCAACAAGTTTATAAATATTAGAGCAATAGAAATAACGGAGTGATGGATAGGGTGTGTTTAACCCTTTCCCAAACAACACAATTTGTATCTTTCAACATTGATTTGACTGTCAGAATGAACATTCTCTTAGATAGGATGGAAAATATTGAGGAAATGGAAGAAAAATCATTATTTTCTTCCATTTCTTCAATATTTTTCCAAGCATTAACACTTTTAAAAATGAGCCAAAATGCGCCCCTGTCTGGAAAAGGGTTAAGTTGTTATTTCGCATTCAAACCTTATGTTTGGGGCACACCCTGAAATCATCTCGAAGATACTTTTCATGTCAAATTCACTCAATCGTCTAGATTGAACTTTTCAATTAAAATAATTATCATCCAAACTCTATATTGTGGGTACTCATTTGAATCGTCTTGACAGGACGATTCAAATGAGCACCCACAACATAGAGTTTGAAAAACGATTCTTTATTTTTAATTAACAAATGTCATTACATCACTCCTTCGTTTCTAAAGCTATAACACTACAATTTTAGTAGTAATATTCATCATCATAAGCTCGAGGCCCCCTGTTCCGTAGATAGTCGATCCAAGCCACCAGCTGTTCCTGATCCAGATTAGCTGGGTCTACGTTCATATCTAGGTTTTTGATTTCATTGTAAACGTCCTGCTGCGATGGCTTTGGTTCATATAGTCCTTTCACGGCTGTTTGCTGAAAACAGAAACACGTTCATGGTCATATCGTCGCTTTTCAACGAAAACCTCGTAACTGCAGCTTGCTTTAAGCTGCACTTACGGGGTTTTTGTTGAAAAGCAGCGATATCAATATTCAGTCAAAATTGTACATTACTAGGAAAATGTGTTTCCATATTTGCAGCTTTCAACCCATTTAACAGAAACCCTGGATCCACCGAATGATAGCTTAGTAATACATACAGTCAGGCTACCTTTGTGTTTCACACATTTTACCTCTGGTAGGGTGGAAAACACTAAAAGTTTTTTTTAAAAAAAATCTCTGATCTGATCAGGTCTTAATCCAGACTTCAGAATAGAATAAGACACCCATTCACGTCACACGTTCGGCTTCACCCATGACATAAATTCGGCGTTACATCCACATGCATGGGGGGGCGATCTAGTCGATTCTGAAGCCCTCAAGAATCCCTAATCTGGACTTCAGAATAGACTAAGCCACCCATCCACGCCATATGTATGGAGTGGATTGGTGACTTAATCGATTCTGACGCCATTTCGATGTGATATGATAATGTCCACCAACCGTGAATTAAGGCTATTACATACCATTAAAGGTTTAGATTCGCCCGGTACGAGACTAGCTGTTGTAGGTATACCATCAATCACGGCCTTCATACGTTTGTCGTTAGCCCAGTAGTACATGCGGTGAGACTACCTTTGTGTTTAACAAAATTTACCTCTGGTATGCTGGGAAACACATTTTAAAGTCTCAAGAATCCCTAATCTGGACTTCAGAATAGACTAAGCCACCCATCCATGCCATATGTATGGCGTGGATGGGTGACTTATTCGACCCTGAAGCCATTTCTATAAGCTTTATTTCAAATGCTGGTTACATGTACCAACTAAGAATCAAGGATAGTACATACCATTAGAGGTTTAGATTCGCCCGGCACAAGACAAGATGTTGTAGTTATTCCATCAATCACGGCCTTCATAAGCTTTTCGTTAGCCCAGTAATACATGGGATGAGACTTTCTTTGCGTTTAATACAATTTACCTCTGGTATAGTGAGACTTACAGTCTTTAGAATCCCCGATCTGGTCAAGGATTAATTATGTACGGACTTCAGAATAGACCAAGCCACCCATCCACGCCATATGCATGGCGTGGATTGGTGACTTAGTCGATTCTGAAGCCATTGCGATATGATTTATATGAGAAACTGGTTACCAAATAAGAATCAAGGATATTACATACCATTAGAGGTTTAGATTCGCCTGGCACGAGACTAGCTGTTGTGGGTATACCATCAACCACGGCCTTCATACGTTTGTCGTTAGCCCAGTAGTACATGGGGTGTCCGGCCGAGAAACAGTAAGAATCCTGCATGGTATCATCGGCATTCTTCGTGAAGTACATCATGTAGAAATTACACATCTCATCATTCTGGGTGGCCCTGTATAATGAAAATATAAGGTAACGTTATTCCAACGATTTTAATGTCTGCTCCTTTAAAAAAACAAACCTTAAAAGCTTTGTATTTTCAAAGAGTGGTGTAAGGTGACAATGCTAGTGTTGTATTTTCCCTCAAAGAATCTTATTTAAGAGAGGTACCAAAGTAAAGCTGGCGTTGAGGCGAGTACCACTTTGTGTGTTCATAAAGTAGGCCTATGATTTTCTAATTACGTTGTCATGACGTCGTGAACGTGGCGTATTTTGCGGGATTTCTTTGGAGGGCATCTCTTTCGCTTTTTTTTTGCTGAGAATCGATAGTAAGATTTTTTTAAACTTGATGATATATTCATTCTTATCATGAGACTTTTGGTATTTTTTACCGCGCGGACTTTTAGAAATAAAATTTTCAGCTTTTACACTTTGACGTCAAATTCAGCATGTCATTTCACCGATCTCGTGCTTGAAGAAAGAAGCCCATGTTACACTTACCCTATCCTGACATCATGATCTAGGTCATTTTTCATCGTACATCTAGCTGCCTGAAATACCAAAATAATTGTTTCTGTTTTAAAAAATATGATTTTTTTCCCACTTTCGGACTAGTCCAATCCTAATGAGATTCGGGCAACATCGTAAACATTCGACGGCGGAACGTACCACCGCCGAATGTTTAAGAAGTTGCCAAATATCTTCGGATAGGTATCTCATTAAGAGTGGACTACCTTAGATTAACTCTTGATATGCTGAAAATAATCGCTTTCCAAAAACTTCAAAGGTGAAAGGATTTTAATAAATTCATTCTTACATGATCTTTATGAAATGTAATTCATTTTATCATTCTATCATTTGTAGACTAAAATCAGAATGCTGAAAATGCAGTCCAATCTTTGGTAATATTGTCCTAAAAAGCAGACACAAGCAAAATAAGTATGTAAAATTTGATACTTTTACGTTTGTAAACCTCTAAATAAGTTAATGCAATGAATAAAATGATCTGTTGTGGCACCCATTGTCGCAGTATAACGACAGGATTCCTGATTTGGAAAACATGGTGGACTGATGAAAAATATTAAGCTTGTGAAAAGATTTATCTTAACCCTTTCCCAAACAAGTCCTTTGTTTTGACGTCCCTATTAGAAAAGGCATGGGAAAACATTGAAACAAAAGAAGAAACTGCTGATAACCAGCAGTTTCTCCTTTTGTCTCAATATTTTCTGTGCCATAGTTTACACAAATCCTATCTTTAATAACATCCATTTTGGCATTTGTGGCAGTTTTTGAAGTGGATCACCCTAAAATTTTCGTTTGGGAGAAGGTTAATTTGGAGATACTGACCAGAATGTCACCTTTCCGCACGTTCAGACCCGGGGTTGTGCTGTTATAAAACATCTGAGAAATAAAACAATACAGATCTCAAAATTACATTCATCGACTTAAACTGATTCTGATAAAAAGTCGGTATTAAGTTTTTAGTAACATCTGATAGGCACCGGTAAGTAATAAATTTCTAATGAAATATATCATTCTTCTGACTAATCAAATGAACGCTTTCAATATTCTGAAAGCGATTAAAACCGTAAACTAGGCCAAGAAGAAATCACGATTCAATGCAGAACCATGAACTTGCACGCACTTGTCATGGAAAAAATATATCACAAGATTGGTTAGATAAAGGATAATCGATCTTAGTTTCCTTGGGGTCATGGAAGATGACCACAACTGGTGCCTGTCAGATGTTATTGTCAGTTAAATATGGAATTTAATCAGATTGACTAATTTTGATTATTGTGCTTTTGTTTATTAAATGAGGTGAAGAAACTGCCATCTTTCTATGACTGATTCAAAATTTTGCCAAAAATAAAAAAAAACTTGTACCGAATCATGCATTTGATACTTACAACCACATTATCGTGATGTATGTAATGTATCAGTGATGCATTTGTAAATTGTAAAAGCTATTTCAACAACTTGCTCAATGTGTCATAAAATATTTTAGATGTTACAAGAATGTTAAAAAAGGGTGGCATTCTAACCCATTCCCATACAATGACACTTTGACTCCCTACAAGATAATGGCTTTGGAAAACATTGTGGAAAATCAAGAAATTGCTTGTGACAAGCAATTTCTTCATTTCCCACAATGTTTGCTACACAGAAAGACGAAAGGATGCACAATTTCATTCATTTGCAAATTGTCGTCTGCAACACTATTCCTATTGAAACAAGTCTTTTTCGTCTGGTAATGGGTTAGACTAACCTGCGGCAACTGTGGTGATTTTCGTCCGATCTCAGTCCATTGTCCATTTCGTATTCTGAACCCAGATGTAACTTTGCCTGTACAGAAAGTATAGATAGAGGAATCCATGAGATTAAGTAGTTTAAGTTTGTAATAAATATCTGGAGGCGCTGTGCATTCGAATGATGGTGTCGCATAAGCCCAAACGGGCTTGTCCTTTGAATTGGGGTGACACTATAATAAACAACCCTTTACATTTACCTTTACATTTACATTTACAGGGCTACAAATAAGAGAGGTTTTTGGCCTTTCAAAGAACAATTAATTATTGTTAATTTGACATTTGATTGAACGAGAAATGATCATATTAGTTAGTCGAAATTTGCGCAAAAGTCTCCGTAAGTTCGTTTTAAAACGCGGTCCATATCGGTGAAAAAGTGCGTGCCACACATACATTGACATGACTATTTGATGACTATGTCAGATCATCATTAAGGTAGTCCACCCCTAATGAGATTCACGCGACGTCGGAAACTTTCGAGCGACCTCGTAAACATCCGTCGGTGGAACGTTCCACCGCTGAATATTAACGAGGTCCCCCGAATAGGTTCGGTGGTAACGACGTCAAACGACAAACTCCGACGTCGCGAGAATCCTTTTAGGGGTCGAATATCTTAAGGAAAGATAGTGTACACAGCTTTTGAACTCTCTTGATATTAATGCACAAAATGTCTGTGTCGGAACTTGGCAAAAAGCTGAATCTGGTATATTGTGTAAATGACAAAGGTCACGAATAATAAAACTAGCTTCCGTTAATATATTGGTTTATCCCCCTTGAACGTGAACGGGATAACGATCAGTAAGTTTAAATCAATTCTATAAAAACGTTGGTTTAATCAAGACATATTGACATTAACTGGTCACATACACAACTCCGAGCCCACATCACGAATGGAGCACGTCTGACGGTAGTCAGTTCTACAGCATAATTTTGGACGCAATGGACGCGGTGTGGATGTGATGTGGGCGCGGAAATTATACATGACCAGAGCCCCGTTCTTTAGAGCGAGATTTCTTGAGATTTCTTAAGATATTTTAGGATAAAGCGTTCTTTAGAGCAAGATTTTTAAGACGCTCAATGGGAGGCGCCATTACCCTATACTTCGTGCGGAACCCCTCGGTTCCGAACGCTCCATAATTTATAAACCGCGGTGTTCCGAATGCTCCATCCTTTAAACAAATGACGTCATGATGACGTCATTTGTATAAATATGGAGCATTCGGAACAGCTTAGTCAAAGTCTCAGTCTTAAAAACGCTTTATCAAAAACATCTTAAGAAATCTTAAAAAATCTCGCTATAAAGAACGCGGCTCAGAACTTGAGATTTTCAACAGTATCAAAGCAGATGTGTACGAACCAAGTTTGTGTGCGTGTGTTCTGAAGGCGAATGGATAGACGTCAAAGTTTTCGTTGTAGTTACACATTGACTCCAGGTACGTGGTTGTGCCAGCCGGGATAAATCCGCTTGTTCCGATCAAATATACACCTGCACGTCGCTGTTGTCTGTAGGATAAAACATTGTAGTGAAAGGATAAATAGTTACACATTGACTCCAGATACGTTGTTGTACCGGGGGGGGGGGGATAAATCCGCTTGTTCCGATCAAATATACACCTGCACGTCGCTGTTGTCTGTACGATGAAACATTGTAGTGAAAGGATAAATAGTTACACATTGACTCTCGATACGTAGTGGTACCAGCCGGGATAAACCCACTAGTTCCGATCCAATATCTACCAATAGATGTCGCCACCTGTCGATTACCATCTATCTCTGGTGGGCATTCTGGGTTAACTACTTTCAAGATGTCAGCGCCCATAAATTGCATATACGTGGTACTTCCTCATGACTTCCTGTCACGCGGCATATTTGCTTCATATGCTTGCATAGAGTAAAATGAATAATCTAATTTGAATTAATTATTTTATTAGATGAAATTGAGACGAAAATCAAACTTTATTTTGTTGCAAATGTATTTGTAGTTGCAATTTTCTGCTTGCTACTTTTTGGCGACAGGATTTTGGAGTTATGCGCACCGCGTAGTGATTTTTATCCAAAAATGGATAAAGTGATGCGTCAAATGAGTCAGTCCAAAAATAAAAAAAAAATAGACTGGAAATATTGTAGACTGGCTGCTTAGTCAATGAGTTCCGATCAAATATACACCTGCACGTCGCTGTTGTCTGTAGGATAAAACATTGTAGTGAAAGGATAAATAGTTACACATTGACTCCAGATACGTTGTTGTACCGGGGGGGGGGGGGGGGATAAACCCGCTAGTTCCGATCAAATATACACCTGCACGTCGCTGTTGTCTGTACGATGAAACATTGTAGTAAAAGGATAAATTTACGTCAAAGTTTTCTTTATAGTTACACATTGACTCTAGATACGTGGTGGTACCAGCCGGGATAAATCCTCTTGTTTAAGCTGCAGTTACGAAGTTTATGTTGAAAACGACGGTGTATTCTAAACGCCTTCCAGCCCTTAGTTGCAATAATTTAACCGAAACCTTTTTGAATTTTGATCTTGGTTTCGGTTACAATTCCTTCCTATCCGTTGCGATGGAGCAGGTGCTGGAATGATTCATTCCAGCAAGTTTAGCATTGTCAAACTTCAAAATAAAGCTATGGAATGTAGTAAGAATGTTACCTGACAACAGGTTAGCTATTTTTCTGTCGATCCAGCGTAGTTTTATGATGAAATCACTTTCAAATAAAGTTCAATTCAATTTTGAAGTAGAGTACCCACTCATTTTATTCTACTGAGACTTGAATTTTCCATTGGAAGAAATAATTGATAACAATTCTTGTTGATACTTTTTAACTGAATTTGTGCCATGGAATATCTTTTTATGGGATACACATCTGATTAGATATGTTAGTATTCAAAAATTTATGCAAGAAAATGTGTTTTCCACTCTTTTGTCTTGCTCCACAAGAAGGAATAGGGTGGACTCGTAGCCACAAACCAATACCCATCATCAAGTTTGTGGCTACGATATCGCAGCTATCCAGCTCTGCGTTCAGTAAGGTTTTACGTGAGCCGTTTCCCTCGGAATATTCGGTCAATTCTGTCAATTTTGTGTCAAAGAAGTTGCGACTGTTGCTCACATGAGCTAACGTTTTGTCTTACTGAACGCAGGGCAGATGTCATATAGTACAATAACAACGTCGTATGCTCTAGGGTCTTCTGACGATCCACCATGAAGTACAAACAAATTGGACGTTCATCAGACTAGGCGAACAAAAATATTAGCCCATTACCACACAATGACTCTTTTTGACTGGGGACAAAATAATGGCCATGGAAAACATCGTGGAAAATGAAGAAATTGCTTGTGACAAGCAATTTCTTCATTTCCCGCAATGTTTTCCATCCAAAAAGACCTAACAATTCCATTCACTTGAAATTGTAGTCTGCAGGATCTTTCAATTTGGACCACCCTAAAAATTATTCGTTTGGTAATGGGTTAATCTGTCGTCATCAGCATAGTTCATATCAATAAGGAATGATTTTCGCGGGCTCGTGTGCTAAAAATAGATTTTTGATGGGAAATCCCTCAACAACGTTTGCCGGGTACCAGTCTAATATTTGTTTATCGGTCATGAATCGGACAATTTTTTCGTAACAGTGTTAGCGAAAAATTATCATTTTCAAGCGAGATATTAATCGATCATAGATAATGCAGGCGGGAACTAAAACTACAAGACATTGCGCATATTCAACATGCAACATTGATTCCAGATACGGAGACAGACCAGAAATGACAAACGTTTTTTCTTGACATTCCTCAGCAGCTTAATCAGAAAAAACATCGAAAAGTCTAAAAGTAAAGTAGCTATGATCATGAAACTTCGCGGGTAGATAGATCTCACCAAGGAGGAGTGCAACGTACAATGAGCATAACTCTACCTTGCGTATTTTATGAGTTATTGTCCTCTGTTGTAGGCCTATTGAAAGCCTATGGGGGTATCAAATCACATTCAGCGACAAATTCTAGTTTTTCCCAGATAAATCCTTTCCTAAACAAGACCGGTTTTGACGTCCCCAACAGAAAAGTATTGGGAAAACATTGAGACAAAAGAAGAAAATGATGATCGACCAAATTGAAAAGACCTGCACAGCAAACAAAATGAGTGTGAATAACTTCTTTGGATATTGATGATCATTCTACTTTTGCCTTGATATTTTCTCTGACATAAAACACTAAAAGTATTCACACCCGTTTTGTCATCTGCAGACTTTTTTCAGTTTGGCCTAACATGACATTTGGCGTTTTGGAAAGGGTAAGCGAGTACGCACGAGCGGCACGACGAAACCAAGGCAGGACCGTGTGTGTAAACATTACTTGTCAACTAGTTATTTCATAGTTACCTATCTTAAAAAGTACACGACAGTGCAGCAACCTTCTCAACTCTTAATTAGAATGTTTCTCAACAAATGATTACGGTAATCCAGCTCTTAGAACGTCATCTTCAGCAAGCTGATCGTGGAAAAACTTCGCGAGATTCACAGCCATATTAATTTTGTACGATAGAGGATTCCCAATCTATTTTTAGACCAGTGAGGCGTGACGATGACGTATTTGTTTGAACGAAAAACCGAATCCTATTGAATCATTATCACCCGATTAGCAAATTTACAATAGCAACAAGAATTATTCGAAGCTGTTATTAGTTATGCAACATCAAAAGTGCTTATTTCTAATATGCAGACTGCATGTGCAAATTTAAAAAATGCAAACGGGCTGAAATTAGACGACGAACTCGTTACATCGCTGATGTAACAATTAATATGACAATTCTTTATTTTGAAAAAAGCGATTAAATAGTCCTCGTGGGTTGATCATTTGCAATAAATAACATGAGAAATATGACCAAATGGTACACATTAGTAGTAGTAAACAGAACTGGAATCCTATTTCAAGCATTAAATATTCTTCTCATTCCATGCGATATAACATATTAAACACTTCGTTCGACTTTGCACCTATCAGTGACTACGGAAAGTGACGAGGTTACATGGGTTTTTAAAAATCTGGATAACCTCGTCAACTGCCTTTTTCACGAACAGCATTGAAGTTGCGATGATTGTTTACATATATAGTAGGATAGGAAAACAAACTAGGTCTAAATGTGTCTTTTGGAAAAGTGTTAAAGTACGTGAATACTCACGGTTGTTCAGTCATGGTCATCGTAATTCCAGAACTGTCATCTCCATTTACTGTAAAACATTTAAGGTAGATTACCCGTAATGTCGCCATTTTTCGAGCAGCATCATTACGTATCCAAACCTATTCGGGCGCGGGCGTTAACATTCGGAGGTGAAGAGTTCCACCGCCGAATGTTTTCGATCGCGCCCGAATAATTCCGACGTTATGTGAATCTCATTAGGGGTGGACTACATTAAAACAAGATCAGACGGTTTTTGGGAAGCAAATTTTGCAAAATTTGCTTTTCTTTGGAGCCACCTTTCTCTGCACTTTACCATTCTCTGCATACCACACAACATCTTCCGGTCCTCCTTACTATAAATAGTTCCACCAAAAGCAAAGATTAATGAGGCAACAGTCATTCAAATATTCAACATGTAAGTCTGAAGTTATGTGTAGATATTGAATTGTGTGACTGAAAATGAAACAATCAATTAATCATGTCTCTAAGAGAAGAAAAGACCGATGTAGTAATTTGCTTTATTATGGTTCAAAGATCAGTCCAATGGCCTTCCTTGTGAACGGGTCAGTCAAGTTTACTGAACTATGAAATATATTCAAAGCTTACACAAACGATAGATATGCATAAGGTTGTACTAAAAATAGATGTACAACTCCAGCATGGAATCAAAATATTCAAGGTATTCAAATGGATAATCAAAGTACCTTATCAAAGTACTCTACGAATCAAAGTATTTAAGGTATTCAGATGGATAATCAAAGCAGTCTACGTCTGGACAAACCTCCATTAATTGTAAACAAATTTGCTTCCCAACAGTACTTTTATTTAATTTGGTTATTTCGGTCGTCGGAACAAAATCTAACAGGGTATGTATAGCCTTGAAATATTGACCTGGTGTTGTCCTATAGGCAAGAATGCAAACAATGCAAGAATATAACTATACAGGCTCAACAGAACGTAATTAATTTCCGGAATAAATGAAGTCATGTGATTTGCTAGAATTTCGCATTTTAAAAATAAACCTACTGAAAGAACATTTGAAAAGGAAGTACATGCAATTGGATATTGGAATTTTTATCAAAGATTTTTAAATTTTATGTCTTTCCATGTGACTGTAAAAAAGAACAAAGAACTATTTCGGGGCCAATCTGATTTATATCCGATGGTAACGTTATAGATCTAGTAACATCTGACGGGCACCGGCTAGGAGTTAGCCATGGTTTTAATCAGATCGTTTTGGAGCATACTGTATATCAGTATTTCCCTAATTTCATTACAATTATAGAAACTTAATCAATGTGTAGCCTATGTACACTCATGGGACATAATTATTCGCCACCCACCTATTTTTTATTGAAAAATTGAGAGATTTTCTGGACTAGAACTGCCACAGAATCTTTATTCCTTCACTTAGCAGAAAAACATAGATATGACTCAAACGTAAAAACACTACTGGATAAAGTCTGCTTGAAATTTCTTTCGGAATATTTCAAAGACACGGTTGCTAGGCAACATAAGAAAATCAGTGAAAATTTCTGCCAATCCTCCATAAACCCGTTGCTATGGCAACAGCTAGTGACTTTTTTGATAACTAAGCAAATGAAAATATGCACAACATACTAGATATAAAAGTGACAAATTTTTATGAGATTGGATGGCTACTTACAAAGTACTACAATTTTATTTGGCCAAGTTACCGCAGAAAAATGCAACGCTCCATTCACTCCTATGTTAAATTTGCATTTTTGGTATTTTTGCAACGAAAAACAAATTTCAAACATTTGTTTCTCAGAAGAAACTTTATGGATATTGCAGCAAACATAACAGCTAAATAGTTTACCTATTGTAGATCGATTTTTCAATTAATCATATCTTTAGTGAAACTTATGTTACCATGGCAACGATTTTATGGAGGCTGGTCAGAAATTTTCACCGATTTTCTTAAGTTGCCTAGCAACCATTTGAAAAGAGTTTTTATTCAGATTTTGTCCGCAATTGGTTATACTTTAAAATGATATAAAATATTGTGTGGTGTGTAAGAAAATGAGGATTTAACATCAGTTTTAGTATAAAATTATGCGTAAAATTTATGCAAAAATTAGCAGGGTGGCGAATAATTATGTCCCTTGACTGTATGTTTATACTCACATGGTGGCAAGAACTTGGTGACATTCTTATAGTGCACCTGTAACACAAGGTAGTCTATATCGGTATCCCCACCCACCTTGAAACCAACGTCTGAAACAGAAAATAAACATACTGGTATAATTCATGAATGATTCTATTTTATCCATGCATAATGTTTCTCTATTAAATTTGTCTCTATTCTTGACATTAGTTCTACTGTGATATTAATTTCTCACAAAAAAGTGATCATATATTATGTGACACGAACGTATGTTTGGCCGGCGTTTGTTACGATGTTACAATTATAAAAGTTACTCGTAGAAGTATTTACCATGAGGGAGAGTAAGACTGGGAGCGTCCATAGCCCAGGCATACAATATTCTTGATCCCGATCCGCACACCTGGCGCTTCTTATACTGACTATTTCCAGACGAGGCCATCTCACCACAGTTCCTGAAAGAAACGTATCATTTAATTAGCCATTTCCTAAACAATTCTTGTTTTACATGGAAAACATTAGGGGAAGGAAAGACATTTTCTTCAAGTAGAGATATTCCATTTGTTTTAAGGTAGTCCATCCCAAATGAGATTCAATTGACGTCGGATTTTTTCGTGCCTCCTCTTTGACATTCATTACGTACCCGAACCTATACGGGTGACGTCGTACAAATTCGGTGTTCCACACACGAATGTTTACGACGTTTCCAATGTCGCGTGAATCTCATTAAGGAAGAACTACCTTGATTGAAATTGATTTTGTAGTCTGAAACAGCTTTTATATTGAAGAAGTCTGAAGAGTTGCAGCGAAGGTTAAATAGCTATATAGCATGACACACAAACATAGGCCTACCCCTTTCTCATATAAAAGTTCTTGTGCTGGTCGAAATGCCGTCACCAAAATCAATCGATCATAGACTTTGAATTTGTCTATGACATGTTTTAAAATGTTTCACACACGTTCTCTCTGCTTTTCTCTAAGTGTTTTATAAGATAAAGTGTTCTCTTGTTAGGTTGTCAAAACAAGGAAATTTTGAAAAGCTTGAAATAAGGGAAGACATGTCAATGAGGCATGAGATAGAGCTCTTTGTAGTAGGCCGACTCATTTCAGTAATTAAACTTTTTTCCATTAGTGGATCTTTTAAGCCAGATTACATGTTAGTGTACTGAAACATGTTTTTTTCAAATGAAATATGTATTAGTGTGAATACATTAAGAAGTAAAATGATGTCTTCAAAAGGGCCTTTACCTTTCCAAGCCAAGACCTGGCCCTGGTTTCTCTAAAAAAAACTTCAGTACATACCCGTGAGTACATGCTTAAAAAAATACATTCTCAGACTCGAATCTGAGCACCGGAATCCACGTGAACTTCCATCGAATACATTTCAACGTTGAAGAGTATTCAATTGAAGTTGAGCATGCACTAATGAGTATGTGCTTAAGTTTTTTCGAGAAACCAGGGCCTGGTTTTCACGTCCCTGATAGAGAATGTTTGGGAAAATATTGAGACAGAAGAAGAAAATGCTGATATCAGCATTTTCTCCTTTTGTCTCAATATTTTCCTTGGGATATTTTACACAAACCCTATGTTAGTTAATGTCAATTTTGTCGTCTTCAGCATTTTTTTGAATGGGAGTACAAATTTTAGCCACTTGGGAAAGGTTCAATAAGCCAACATTACTGACCATACAGGGTCGCTGCTTCCCGGAGTTTTACAGCCATATAGTAGTATATGGTGAGCTATGTTCATGTCTGCATGCGGCTTGAACCCCACTGAAAATACAAAAGAAGTATACACTATGAACGTCGCATAATTACTTAGGATTTTAAAAGTATTTTGTGTATAAAATATACCGACATAAAAAAGAAAGTGTGCGTTTGGTTACAGAAAAATATTGTGACATATCAAATGCAAAATATCATTCTATGTGGTATTCTATGTAGATCTAGTATGGATTCGGAACGGAAACAGATTAGTCCTAAAGTGATATTTCACAGATATTTTTTCATAAATTTTACTTTTATTTTTATCTGAAAGAGCATATTTTCTTAAGAAAATTCTGAACTTTTTAAGCCAAGATATTGAACCGTTTATAAGAAATTTATATTTTTTGTGATAAAATTGATCAAATTGTTGCCCGCATCAGTTCGGATTTATACTGACTGCCACAAGAAACGCTCCACTGAAATGTGTTGTTATTTTACTTATTCCTATTACAATAATTATGAAATGTATACTGTATATAACCATTTTGAATGACAATTGCGTGAAATAAAAACTACTGCGTTTCTATTCATCAAGATGTCTATTTCCGGTGACTGGTCACGTTTTCTACGTGCGCTTCGTGTATGTTTACCACATGATAAAATTGGTCGCATTTTACTCAATAACATGTGTAAGTGGATAGGCATTTACAAAATTAAAAATTTCCTTATGAAACATCTGTGTTGAAGGATACCAAGGCTAAATTCTGAAATGGGAGCTCGTAATATGACCATTTTCGAATGCGAGGAATGCAAAAACAAATCGCCAGACAGTTTAACGTATTGTGTTTCTCGATTTGGCGTATTGATCGACGCGGTAGAGTTCCGCAAACGTTTATCGATCAGTCAAGCGCAGCTAGACCTCGTGTTACGCCTTTATAGCAAGATAATTCCTCACGTTAACGTCATGTACGTTTCAGGGTTGTGACGTTGGTATCAACCATTTGTCGAGTAGTCGGTTATTGCGGTGGTCAAATAAGTGTTTTTATTGCGTCCTTTGTTGTTGCAAGTAACGTTTGAAACATACACAATGTTCGGGAAATAGAGCTCGTAAATTAGCTGTTTTCTAACACTGAAAACTCAAAAACAAGCCGTCGGACGTTTTGACGTCTTGCAATGAACGATTAGGCATCTTGGTCGACTATTTAGAGTTACAGAAACATTTGCCAATCGGCCAAAGTCAGATAAACCTCGTGTAACGCTGTTACACGAGAAAATTTCTCACGTTAACGTCATACGCGTTTCAGGTTTGAGACGTTGGGATCGACGTCGCCTTTAGTATTCGCTAATTGTGGTCGCCAAAAAAAGACGTTTTACGGTACCTGTTGCTGTCGCTAGTACAGTTTGAACAACGCGCTACTGATTTTTAAATGCAAAATCGGATACCTCTCTGTTAAAATGTGCTATTTTTCTAAACTGTAACAATTTGATAATTTCTTCACCATCATTTTTCAACAACACATAATCAAATTTACAGATTGAAATAACTTGTTTTGTAATTTCAAGTCCGATTCACTGAAAATCGGACATTTAATATGAGTGAGGCGTTTCTTATGGCCGTCAGTATATATGTAATTTGCCATTTCTGTCTCAACTTTAAAGGCGTATTTTTCGCTCATAAATAACAACTTCAAAAAACTGATAGCATTTATACGCGTGAGAATAACCTATCTTTGCATCCAGACATACATGTACTTTTGAAATATGACATTGGAATGTTATGTCCCTTTAAGGTAGAATACCCGTAATGAGGCCATTTATAAAACATTCATAAAACACCGGCTTTTTAGCGGCGTCGTTACGTATCCGAACATATTCGGGCGCGCTCGTAAACATTCGGCGGTGGAAACTTCCACCGCCCAATGTTTTCGGCCGCGCCCGAATACATGTAATTCCGCCGACGCACGAATCTCATTAGGGATGTACTACCTTAGATTAGATCTGATGAACAAGATGTCTACTTACCTATATATTCTGGTGTGTTTTTCATTGCCATGGGAATACAGAGGTAGGTGTCTGGCTGTTGAATAGAAAATGGGAACATACAATTAACTTATTACAATTTAATTATAACCAGACGGCTTAATCTTAGAATTGTCTAATTTAAAGATGTTGCAGCCGACACTTTTAACCTTTTCACTAACAAGACTAATTTTTACGTCCCCAATAGAAATGAATTGGGAAAACATTGAGCCAAAAGAAGAAAATGCTGATAACAAGCATTTTCTCATTTTGCCTGGATATTTTCTGTGATATATTGTACACAAATCCTTGCTCTATCAACATCCATTATGTCGTCTTAATGGGCTTTCAAATAGGACAGACCTAAGGGCCTATTTCTTGTTAGGGAAAGGGTTAAGAAATTGAAAGTCTGGATAGAAAACTGGAAAATGAATAAATAATTGCTTGTCACAAGCAATGTCTTCATTTCCCACATTATTTTCAAAAACAGTTATTTTTTGCGGTGTCAAAACGGGTCATAGTGTGGAAACGGACTATTAGATCAAGTATTATTGCTTGCATGTCAACAAAATAAAAAGCAAAACATTTGTAACGACCCTGGAATACGGGGGTAGGGTAGCATGGACTCACTATTTAGACTTGCCGTCCAGGGTCGCGCCGAGCGGACTTCATAACAACTTTGGTAGAGTGACTTAACAACACCGAATAGGGTTCAATGAATAAATTTAATAAATCTAAAGACGAATAGACGAAGACACGCACACTCACATCTCGCTCACTAGTCTCGGAAGTATGATCAACGCGACAATATAAATAAATAGCTTAAACTAAAGTTAAAATACGCGATACCCTTCACCTACAGAGCGTAACTCTGATGTACCAAAACGCCGAGAACTGCAGCAATACTATGAAGGGTTGCCTGCCAGAACCCAGTACCCAAAATGAGCTATGTCCGTCTAGCTCTCACAGCCTGGCGTTTATCATTTCTCTGTATTGCTCAGTCTATCTCCTCGCGCGCCCACCACTTACAACTCAAAGTTCCTCGGGTCCCTCCCCCCAAACAAGGAATAACAACTAAAAGTGCAAAGTCATTACGCTTGGCTACTTTAAATGCAGATGCGACTAACTCAATAGCGATATACGACTACTTACTTCATTTTCAACAATAATAGATTGATGAAATATAATTTGAGAACTGGTTAAATCTATTTGATAAGTGAAAGAGAGCTTAGACTAAGTTTGTTCTTTGGCAACCTTGATGGTGACCGGAACCGAATGTCGATTTCCAGCCGGAATCGCTGGCCTTTTATAACCTTCGGTCGGACGGTTGTCAAGGACCGTCCAGGAAATCAGACGCTTCATTGGTCAATTCGTCACGGTTGTTAACCGAGCGAATCTGTCCAGACAATCCTCCAATCAAACAGAACCGTCCAGGCGTACGGCTTGCTGATTGGTCAATAAATTCGTATTGACTATAAGGATAAAATCCGAACACTGCTGGACCGAATGAATGTCAAGAAAGTTCTCGATTTGAAGTTGTCAAACGATCGAAGATTCAAAAGTTATTCGGTAAATTAAGCTAGAAATGGATCAAAACTACTCGAGATATAAATCTGATTACATCAGCAATCTATTAATAACATTCACAACAACTCAGTTGTGTGAATTTAGCCGAAACAATGGCGGATGACAGAATCCAAGTGACAAGGTAAGTCTGCAATCGCCATTCGCGATAAGATTCTCGCAAGATTTACGAACATTCGCTGCTACCAAAAATACGTAAGACTATGAATTGTACGCGATCATACTTCCGAAAGGGACAATACACAACAGATATATGCAATTATTCAACACATTATATGCAGAATTATGACGACTCTAAATCAACAGTCAACACTCGCTAACTTGCATTTTCCAAAACCTGACCGCAGATGACTCAAAGTCAGGTATGCTTCACATCCCCCCGCCTTTCAAAAAGTTCGTCCCGAACTTCCTGAGAGACCGAGCGATCCGTGAAACTTGTAATCAGGGATCATGAACGGTCCAAACAGCATATAAGCACAATCCATCCTTAATATAAGGCAATGAAAAAAAATCAAATTGTACAACTTCCTTAATGTAAGGCAACTCTTAGTGAAATGTTTAAGATATTTACAATGAAATGTGATGAGTTAAGTGAATATTTACAATGAAAGAAATGATGAGTTTATAATGATTCAAAGAAAAGAGGAAATCTTTCCTTAACCTTAACATAGTGTGATGAGAAAAAAAAAATGACCTACTCTTATTATCTTTACCCTAATAATATCTCAAATCACCTTGAAATATTGACATGTTAAAACCTTGAATATTTCATACACATAATATGGACACAGACAACACTCTCACTTCTTCCATACTAAGACACCACATTACAATTTACATTAAATATATATATCAATTCATGAATATCCTATGTCATTTTACTCTTACTGGTTTTGTACTATCATTTCTCAGTTCTGGTAAATAATAATTATGTTAAATGAATCCCAACTATTACAGAGGAGTATCTAAATCTTAAATATCCTTTGTAATAATTTAAAAGTATTCACTATTTGTAAAATCCAGGCATATACTACGGTTTACTACTACTACTTTATCTGCAATCTTAACAATGTTTTACTTTAATAATGTTTTGGCTTAACTTTGATACTTTTGACTTCTAAATATATTTTCCTTTAAATTGAAATAAAGTAAAATAGCTTAAATTTACAATTTACATTTTACATTTTTTTTCTCACGCTTACAACCTGGAGGTATTGACCCTTTCCTGGTACCAAACCAGTACTGTAGCTAAATTAAGGAAGAAAGTTTGTAAGGAGGGGTAGATATGACTCAATGTCTGCGATGGAGAGCAACTTACCATTTCCTGGGCTGAACCAGTACTTAGCAGCAATCCCTGTTACAAAAGGTGGAGATTCCTACTTTAATTATTATTATTGACCTTTTTGACACTAGCTCTTTTGGCAGACTGGTTTTTCGATCCAGAAGGAGGATAGAGAATACTTTGTCCCATCGGGCAAAGTAGCCTCTTCCACCCTCTGGATGCACAGCAAATTTGATGGAATAAATTTTACTTTGGGGTTCGCGACCCCGGCCTGAAGAGCTCTTTCTTTTGCACTATTCAAAACTCCTGCTACTTCTCCACCCTCATAAACAGAGGGAGCACCCAAAAAGAAAAAATTCGGGTCATTTGCAAACCGGTCGTTAGCTCTCTCCTTGCTAACCCGGACCGGCTTCTTCCCCTTCTTACTATTCCCCTTCCTTTTGAATCGAACCTGCTGATCCATCAGCTTAATAATTTCCTCCATCACCTCTTGCGTTCTTCTCTCATTCCGGTCTTTCTTGCTATCCAAATCCTCCCACTCTGAATCATCCGTCACACTCACCCCAACCTCATTCTTTCTTCCATCATCTATCACTTCACTCGTCTCCACCCCAATCACCGCCATCTTGCTACTCTCCTCTGTCTCACACTCTCTCTCCGTCCCATCCGTTACATCTACACTCTCCGCTGTCATACCCTGTCTCTCCGTATTCTCCAAACTCTCCTCTGTCGTCTCGTCCGTTACATCTACACTCTCCGCTGTCAAACCCTCCGTATTCTCCAAACTCTCCTCTGTCGTCTCGTCCGTTACATCTACACTCTCCGCTGTCAAACCCTCCGTATTCTCTGAACCCTCCTCCGTCTCGCACTCTGTCTCAGTCCCATCAAAAACTTCCAAACTCTCCTCTGTCGTCCCGTCCGTTACATCTACACTTTCGTCCTCCATTCCTATTTCTATGTTGTCGGTAGTCGGGGTCTCCAGCATGAAATCATCGTTCTGGTTGTTAAGTGGGGTAGAAGGTCCGGCCACAAGATCGTGGAAAAAATTCGTTCCCGCCGTTTTCACTGGTATGGGGAAGGAGTGTTTGTTGGCCATGTGTCGTTCCATCTCCTTCCCCCGGCTGCGAGCCACACTGTAAGTACAGAACTCACAGGTGATCCTGGCTCCATGTTTATCCCGGTGGTGCCTTTTTAGCGAGTCCAACTTTTCGAAGCGTTTTTTACAAGTACCACAAGAGTATTGTGTTGGTACAATCCTGAACTTCGGGCATCTGTAGGCACTGGAAATAGATAACATCTTCAGTGAATTTCAGATACTTTCACTGAATCTATGGGTTGCCTAAGGAATGCTATTTGAAAACATCTATTATTTTGCAGTTTATGCACTGAACCATGCAGACAATTTTCCTAAATATGGTTTCAGTTTATTTACATGAATAACCTTGAAATTTGATTTTTGATTCTTCTGAATCTTGTATGTAACATAAGAAATTATGCTAATTATCTTGTAGGGTCCATCCCAGCGGAACTGTAATTTTGGAGATTTTCCTTTGATACGTGCAAACATTCGCAGCCAGACTGCATCTTTAACTTTGAATTTAGGCACGGTCGTGGATCTGTCATAATGCAATTTTTGTTTAGCACTTGCTTTGAGCATTTTGGCTCTAGCAAATTCATGAGCAGATCTAAGATTTTGTTTAAGACTACCTAAATATCTATTTACAGGTAATTTTGAATTACAGTCTGAGGAAGCACCAAATAAAAGATCCACTGGTAAATCAACCTCCCTGCCTAGCATTAGCAGATTAGGTGTGACACCAGTACTTTCATGCTCAGATGACCTGTAAGCCATTAACATGAAAGGCAGTAATTCATCCCAGTTTTTCTGTGAAGGGGCTATATATTTGCTTAACATGTCTGCAATTGTCCTATTAAAACGTTCCACAAGCCCATCACTCTGGGGATGAAATGGTGTAGTCCTTGTTTTATCTATTTTGAGATAAGTACAAAGGGACTGAAACAGTTCTGACTCGAATTGTCTCCCTTGATCAGTATGAATTTCTCTGGGTATGCCAAATCTTGTTATAAATTGTTCAACAAAATGTTTTGCTATGGTAGAAGCATCTATGCATCGGAGTGGGATGGCTTCTACCCATTTTGTGAAACAGTCTGTTATAACCAAAATGTACTTATGGCCTAATTGACTCTCTGTAATTGGTCCTAAAATATCCATTTCAATACGTTCCACTGGGATTCCTACATTATATGTCTTCATTTCAGCTTTAATTCGTTTTGGGGGCATTTTCCTGGCCTGACATTCAAAACATTTACTACAATGCTGAATTACATCATCCTTATAGCCTACCCAATAAAACCGACTTCGGATTCTGGCAATAGTTTTAGAAATTCCTAAATGACCTGCACAGACATTATCATGCAAAAGTGATAAAATTTCAGTTCTCCAGTTTACTGGTAGAACAAGTTGAAGTCTGCAATTGCCAGATAATTCATGCCATTCTCTATACAAGATATTATCCTTGAGTTTTAACCTTTCCCATTGAGCAAACAGAAATTTACTTTCTTTGCCCAAATGAGAAATATCCGACCATGTTGGACGAGATAGGCCTCGCTCCAACCACTCTATAATGGGTTTTAGTGTTGGATCAGACCTTTGACATTCACTTATCTCGACCAAAGATTTACATTTTACCCAATTGGAGGCTGAAATGGTGTCCTCCAATTCCCCTGTATCCATTGAGACTGAATCAGACCTCAATTGCATTTTCCTAATTAAAGTCAATGTTTCCTCTTTCTTTTCCTTTTGAGCATTTTCAAAATTTTGTTTTTGCAGGCAATGGGAACAAGTGTCGCATGGCAAACGAGACAGTCCATCAGCATTGCTGTTCATCCGTCCAGGCCTGAACTGAACAGAAAGATCATACACAGACAGAATTTCCAACCACCGAGCAAGCTGACCTTCTGGATTTTTGAACCGAAAGAGCCATGACAAAGCACCATGATCAGTTCTAACAAGCACTTTTGAACCATAGAGGTAGTGATGAAAATGTTTCACACTATCTATTATGGCCAAAAGTTCCCTTCTTGTTATGCAGTAATTAGTTTCTGGTTTTGACAGAGTTTTACTGTAATATGCTATAACTCTTTCATGACCATCCTGAATCTGGGACAAGACTCCGCCTATTGCGCAAGAAGAAGCATCTGTGTCAAGAATATAGGGCTGACCAAGGATTGGATAGGCTAAAATTGGAGCAGAAGTTAAGAGCTGCTTTAACCTATCAAAAGATTCTTGACATTTTTCATCCCAACCTTTTAGAACTTTACTACTTTTGTCACAAAGTTTGTAAAGGGGTCTTGCTATGTTGGCAAATGATTGCACATAGCGCCTATAATAAGAGCAAAAACCTAGAAAGCTTTTCAATTGCTTTACAGTTGTAGGTTCCCTCCAATTTTTGACTGCTGCAATTTTCTCTGGGTCAGTAGAAACACCTTCTTTTGAAACAACATGGCCCAGAAAAGTAACCTTACTTTGAAAGAAATGGCATTTCTTGGGTGAAACTTTTAAGCCCGCCTCTGACAGGCGACTTAAGACTTTCCCCAACCTTTCTAAATGCTCATCAAAAGTTTTTGAAAATATAATGACATCATCTAAATACAACAAGCAGACAGTCCACTGAAGACCAGCTAAAACATGTTCCATTAAACGTTGAAAAGTGGGCGGCCCGTTACAGACCCCAAACGGTAAAACCCGGAATTGGTGAAGACCAGAAAAGGAGTAAAAGGCTGTTTTGGCAGCATCATCTGGGTCCATAGCCACTTGCCAGTACCCTTTTTGTAAATCAATGACTGAGAACCATTCAGTACCCTGCAAAGCATCAAAGCAGTCATTGATGTTTGGCAATGGGTATGAATCTTTTATGGTTACCTCATTTACTGCACGGAAATCTATGCAAAATCGAGTTGATCCATCACGTTTGGATACCAACACAATAGGGCTGGCCCAAGGGCTAGTGGATGGTTCAATGATTTTATTTTCCAACATTGCTTTTATTTCATTTTCAGCAATTTCACGTTTATTGAGTGGTAGGCGCCTCATAGGTTGCTTAATTGGCTTGCTGTCACCTGTATCAATTTTATGCTGCACAATATTGGTTTGACCAAGGTCAAATTTGGATTTTGCAAAGACATTTTGATGTTTCATTAAGAGTTGATGAAACAATGCCTTTTGATCCTCATTCAAATTTGAAATATTTGCATCCCAGACTGCATGCAAATGTTCAGGCAAAGAGTCTAAGTAATTTGTTGAGCCAATGTTAAGATTTCTAATTGAGCTCAATCCAGGCTGCAGAAATTTGTTAGAAGTAATATCAACTGGAGAAACACTTTCCACCTGTTCAGCTGTTGCAGCTGTAGTTTTGGGGTGAAAAGTTTGAGTTTCACCAGATAAATTTATCAACCTAAGTGGCACCTTACCATGTAAAGGGTTAATAATTGATTTTGCTACCAAAACGCCTTTCTTTGATAGTGGAGAATCAGGGTTATTCTCCACTAGAGCAGACTGAATAGGTTGAGTTTGACTTTGCATACCCACAACATAGGCATTGACCAGTCTTTCTGTACCAGGATGTATGACAACCGTTGATTCCAAGCAAATTCTGAACACAGAATGAAGTTCACTTTCCAATTTACAGTGAACAGGCTGCCCATTGATTTGTACTGAATCTGTCCCTAAATTCAAATTGAAATTATTCATTTTCATGAAATCTCGGCCTAAAATGACAGGAACCTCAATATTAGCAATGACAACATTGTGGAGAAAGACCTGTTTCGTTCCACAAATTTTGATAGGTAGGACTACTTGACCAGCTGCACTGGACTGCTCTCCGTTTGCCATTCTCAACTTATGAATGCAGTTATTTACAAAAGGTTTCTCTGAAGAGGGTATTTTATCAAAAATATTGCTATTCATGACAGTAATTGTACTGCCCGAATCTAAAAGTGCATGAGTTTCCACCCCATGGACACTGATTTCAACAAACATTCCATCTCCCTTGGAATCTTTATTGAAATTGCTTGAAATATCAGTATTTTTAGGTCTCTGGGTCTCAAAGTTAGTAGCTGAAACTTGACCCGCAGTGTCAGCTATATTTAGTTTCCCTGCTTTGACTTATCATTGTTCGTCTGATCATCATAATCTTTCGATTTTGATGGACAGTTACGAGCAATATGGCCTTGAACACCGCAATTAAAACAAGTACGGTGTTCTTGAAATCTCCCAGAATTTTGACCGGTGTGACTCCTATTTGAGGGCGCGTTCGTTTGACCATTGTTATTACGGTTCCCGTAATTATTGAATTGCGCGCGCGGTGAAGCATTTTGATTGCTTAAATTTATGTCGCGCAGTTTGCCCAAAATCTGATCAAGTTTCTGGTCATGGTCTTGAAATTTGCTCTGAATGTGCGCAATATCATTGCCACTTTCATTCTCGGGTTGTATTAACCGAGCAAATTTATTGCTTTGTCGCGAATTTAATGTTTTCTCACTTTTTAAGCCCGCGCGTAGAGCCTCGTCTACCGATTTGGGCTCCCTTACTTCTATAAACGCGCGTAAAGCTGCGTCGTTGATTGAGTCTAAGAAATGGTTAACAGCCAATTCCTCTCGCACATCATCGGGGATGCGGGGATATGCCTTTCGAGAAAGCCTTTTAATTTCGTCTCCTAACTCTACCATGCTTTCCGATGGCTTTCTAAGTCTTTGTCGTAGTTTTTCACGGGCCATTGCAGTCTGTTCGCCAGGCTGAAATCGTGCCCTTAATTTGCTTACAATATGTCCATAGTCATTACGGTCAATGACTGACATGTCATATAACACGGATATTGCGGGGCCTCTTAAACGAGTACATAATTGTCTTGCCATAGTTTGCCGGCCCCAGCAATTTTCTTCCGCTGCGATCTCGAATTGTACTAAATAATCATCGATGTCTTCCGATCCATCGAAAGGCGCGACCTTGCAGAATGCAACAGGTCGTTGTTGTCTAAAATTTTGAGAATCGTTCGGGAAATGATCATTCCCGTTCCCAAATTGTCTGTGTCGGTAATTGTGAACATTCTCTGGGAAATAATACCCAGGAGAATTCGAACGCGAACGCGAGTTCACAAAAGGATTTGCGTTATAAATCCTAGTCTCATCCGGATCGTCTCTCGATCGTGAATTTGGTTCATTACACCTATTTTGATTTCGATCATGGGGTAGACAATAAGAATGGTCAAAGCGAACTGGGCTTGACCGTTGTCTAGCCTGCCGGGATTTAAGAGAAGAATTTTCTGCTCTTAATGCGGCAATTTCCAGCCGTAGCTGTTGCTCAAGGGACGAGGATCCAGTGTCATGATCCATGCTCCGATCTGAATCTTCACGTTCAGACGGATTTCCTCCACGGTGTGAACTCGTGGAAGAAGGGCTGACAGTCACAAAACTGTCTTCGGGGAAGGTCGGGACTTCGGTTCCGGTCGTATCATTGCATGCAAAGTTACGACCTTCCCCGTCGAAATGTTGTAATACATTATCTTCATGGTTCAAACTGTTTGAAGCCATTTTTCTTTTACCATAAATAATTGACAAACACAATCAATCAAATATCTTCTTTTCTTATACACAAATTAAACAATGTCGTCTGCACTTAAAGAGCCGTAAATTGTAAAATGAAAACTAATTAAAATACACGATCTACTTCCGATCCACCCAGCCTAATATAAAAATCGATTTGTTCTCTTTCTCTTTAGCCTATCTGTCTATCCAATAAAGCCTACTCGTTTACATAAGGTGCAATACGTATTCCAATGAATGCGCGCTATTTCAATGGAATAATTGCAGCTTAACAAATAAATATTACTAAAAAATTCAATTTACTGGCAGTAATCCCACACCGCTGCCACCATTTTTCTGTAACGACCCTGGAATACGGGGGTAGGGTAGCATGGACTCACTATTTAGACTTGCCGTCCAGGGTCGCGCCGAGCGGACTTCATAACAACTTTGGTAGAGTGACTTAACAACACCGAATAGGGTTCAATGAATAAATTTAATAAATCTAAAGACGAATAGACGAAGACACGCACACTCACATCTCGCTCACTAGTCTCGGAAGTATGATCAACGCGACAATATAAATAAATAGCTTAAACTAAAGTTAAAATACGCGATACCCTTCACCTACAGAGCGTAACTCTGATGTACCAAAACGCCGAGAACTGCAGCAATACTATGAAGGGTTGCCTGCCAGAACCCAGTACCCAAAATGAGCTATGTCCGTCTAGCTCTCACAGCCTGGCGTTTATCATTTCTCTGTATTGCTCAGTCTATCTCCTCGCGCGCCCACCACTTACAACTCAAAGTTCCTCGGGTCCCTCCCCCCAAACAAGGAATAACAACTAAAAGTGCAAAGTCATTACGCTTGGCTACTTTAAATGCAGATGCGACTAACTCAATAGCGATATACGACTACTTACTTCATTTTCAACAATAATAGATTGATGAAATATAATTTGAGAACTGGTTAAATCTATTTGATAAGTGAAAGAGAGCTTAGACTAAGTTTGTTCTTTGGCAACCTTGATGGTGACCGGAACCGAATGTCGATTTCCAGCCGGAATCGCTGGCCTTTTATAACCTTCGGTCGGACGGTTGTCAAGGACCGTCCAGGAAATCAGACGCTTCATTGGTCAATTCGTCACGGTTGTTAACCGAGCGAATCTGTCCAGACAATCCTCCAATCAAACAGAACCGTCCAGGCGTACGGCTTGCTGATTGGTCAATAAATTCGTATTGACTATAAGGATAAAATCCGAACACTGCTGGACCGAATGAATGTCAAGAAAGTTCTCGATTTGAAGTTGTCAAACGATCGAAGATTCAAAAGTTATTCGGTAAATTAAGCTAGAAATGGATCAAAACTACTCGAGATATAAATCTGATTACATCAGCAATCTATTAATAACATTCACAACAACTCAGTTGTGTGAATTTAGCCGAAACAATGGCGGATGACAGAATCCAAGTGACAAGGTAAGTCTGCAATCGCCATTCGCGATAAGATTCTCGCAAGATTTACGAACATTCGCTGCTACCAAAAATACGTAAGACTATGAATTGTACGCGATCATACTTCCGAAAGGGACAATACACAACAGATATATGCAATTATTCAACACATTATATGCAGAATTATGACGACTCTAAATCAACAGTCAACACTCGCTAACTTGCATTTTCCAAAACCTGACCGCAGATGACTCAAAGTCAGGTATGCTTCACATTGATCATAATTTTGACCTCAAATATCGAATATAAAGTTAAAAATTGAAATTGCAACTAATTCTCGTTCCAATTATCTATAGTTCATGAGATCAACATGAATCCAGACCTGCCTGCACAAAGGTGCGGTCTGATTAAGATCCACATCGGTCTGCTTTAGATTTTTTTAAAATTCGTACAGTAACTGTTAGATACCATCTTGGGTCCAGATCAGTCTGTTCTTATATAAACACAGTCTGATCTTGAATCATAAATGCATCAAATAATATCTCTTTCTAGATCTTGACTTTCCCAAACAAGACATGATTTTGACGTCTTTGAAGAAAAGAGGTTCAGAAAATAGTAATATGCGTAAGTTCCTTATTTAAACACATCTATTTTGTTATGTGCAGCAGCTTCGTGTCTGGACCACCCTACATATCGCTGCGTTCCAACAAAACCGCGTAACTGCAGTTCAAAAACAAGCTGCAGTTACGAGGTTTTTGTTGAAATGCGACCATAACTTACCCGTTGCGGTGCCACTTTCGGCATGAGGAATTCCACATCCGTCGTCTGTCTGTCCTTGCCCCCACTAGGGGCCCCTATGACAGTCCCTACACATACTGCTAGTAGGATAGCTAACGCCATCCACTCGTTACGTAATCTGAAAATGTACATTTAATTAACAAATGAAAATATTTATTTCAATCAATATAGGTATAAAGTAATGTTATTTTGTATGGTTCACAGATACATGCAGGCCCGTAGGAACAGGGGGGGGGGGGGGGAGGGGGGGCTAGGGGGGCTAAGCCCCCCCCCCCCCCCCAAAGTCGGCCAAAAATGCCAAATTTTCCTTATTTCACACTGAAAATTTTGGGAAAATTCAATTTAGCTCCCCCCCCCCCCCCCATATTCAGACAATGAGGCTTTAGCCCCCCCCCCCCCCCCCCAATATGAAATTGCTTCGTACGTGCCTGTACATGTGAGCTGTGGTATTGACAAATGACATGTTTACAGCTATGCATGTACATGGATTTATATACGCTAGCCAAGGTTCTACGTAATTATATGGAAGAATAACGATTTGGCTGCTTTTTGGCTGGATTGACACGCAGTATTTTCGAATATTAATTAAAAATAAGGTCTATTCCAGTCAAAATCTGATATTATAATGGCTCTTCCTACGTTTTTTAATTGTAGATACGGCAGAATTTTACGACTGTTCACAGTTGCCGTGACTTGATAAAACAAACAGATGTATCGAGTCATATATTTATTTGATTGGATGCAATGTCATCCCCATGAAAACACTTTTTGCGAAATCAGACTAAATCCACCAAGGGTGAAATCTACGACATCACCCCCTGTCTAAATTCACAATTGGCTTCCAAATATTGTATGGATTCAGAAGAGCGTTAATTTCCTTATTGTTGGAACAAAAATTTCAGTGCTTTCAGTGCTTTGATTTCTTTTAAATTTCGGCAACACTACGTTAACGATTGCCCACGAATAGTTGATGAAAATCAGGCATTTAACCCTTTCCAAAACGACAATTTAGGGTGATCCTATTCAAAACATGCCATAAGACAAAATTGATATTAAAAAAGACGGGATTTGTGTACAATATAGCTAAGAAAATATTGAGACAAAAGGAGAAACTGCTGGTAATCAGCAGTTTCTGCTTTTGTCTCAATGTTTCCCAAGTCTTACCAATTAGGGACGTCAAAACCAGGTCTTGTTTGGGACAGGGTTAAAGTATTTCCTCCATCATAAGGTACCGAATACTTTCTGCAATTTCGGTCGTCGTCCACGGCAACGGAAATTGAAGGATGGTTTACTCTGTCATTTTCCAGGCAACAACCATTGCAATGGAAATTAACGAGAGCTACTCTCAAGTAACCCCTTCCCGAACGCGCCTGATAGATAGGATAAGGAAAATGTTTGAGGCAAAAGAAGAAAATGCAGATAAATTGCACCATTTTGTCTCAATATTTTCTGTGCTTTATTGTACATCAATCCTTTGTGTCTTCTGAATCAGCTTTCAAATTAGACCAACCTAAAATTTTGCATTGACTGAAAGGGCTAATCCATGTTACCCTGTTCCTTGAATGTTCAGGTCGGGTTGGGACGCTACGCAGACACTGATCAGCCTTCATTTAAACATACATGCTGATAGTTTATTCTACCTGCCTACCACAGACTAAAACTAGCACATTTGCTTTAACCATTTCCCAAACGACAAAAATTTCGGGTGGTTAAATTCAAAGCAGCCACAGACGATAGGATTGGTGTTGATAAAGCTAAGAATATTTGTACAATAAAACACAGAAAATATTGAGGCAAAAGGATGAAATGCTGGTCATCAGCATTTTCTTATCTTGTCATCAACGTTTTCATAGGTATTTTCAAAGGGACGTGAAAAAATGTCTTGTTCGGGACTGGTTCGCGTTCGTAAGGAACAATGTGGAGGTAAGATGCTACATAGGCCTATACTCAAAGGTCATAACTTATTGTTTGTCGTTTGTCTTAATACTTTTGTTAAAAATATAAAGATCAACAAGATGACCTGCTTGATTAAAGGCAAAATACCTCTTTGTGATAATTGACCTCTATAAATCACTAACTGTTGGGCTATACATAAAATACTCTTTTATATAAGCTTATGGAATTAAACAAAGTACCTTGTTTTGTTATAAATATTTCCTTAGAATTCAATAATAATCTCCGAATTTACGAGGAAACAAATGCACTCAGTTTTGAAACATTTAGTGATATTTCGTCGATAAGGACAAATGTCCCTTAGGGCGTTAACTCTTCCCCAATAACGCCTGGTTGATGTCTCAAATAAGGAAGTTTTTACTGACAATGAGCAATAGGAGACTTTGCTTGTGACCCGCATTTATTCATTTTACCTTCAGCATTTTCAATGCTATGCCGTTCCAACATCCAGCATTTCGAAGCATCAATATTGTCCTTTACAGCTTCCAAATCGTAACAGTCTAGATGTTTTCCGTTTGGATAAGCGTCGTCCCTTCCTTTCCTTAACCCTTTTCCCAAACGACAAAATTTTGGACTGTTCCCATTTGAAAAGTGTTGCAGACGACATTTTCAATTCGATAAAATTCTAAAATTGTAAAACTTCTTGAATAGAAAACATTGTGGGAAATGAAGAAATTGCTTGTCACAAGCAATTTCTTCATTTTCCACAATGATTTCATAAGGATTGTGTTGTAATGGGTTAATCTAATACACGACTATGAAATCGACAAGCCAAGAGATGTCAATCTGTCAATAAAATACACAATAAAACACTTGTACCGATCACTTTTGTTGATCATAAAATTATTTCCTTTTCTCACAATAAATATTGTCACCCTAGACATGAAGTAGTAAGCATTTTCTATGACAAAAGCGGCGTCAGTTTGTAAAATACCATTTAAAATGTTGTTTTTTCGCTTTCTGTTTGCGTTTTGTTTATGATTTATATTTTTGCTTCAGGAGATCCCCACCCCTCCATTATTTCCGTACCAAATGAAATGATAATTACAGACTGTTCGAGGAAAGAAAAGTCACAATAATTTGATATATTCATTCGATTAGCTTTACATCCACAAATTGTTAAGAATCCACGCGTTTAAGTGGTTAATTTATAATCTAAAAAAATCAAAATACATGGAAAATTCAATTTCCGCATGGCGTGGCCCTAGGGCATTTGGTCATGTTTAGTATTCCAATGTTTAAAAGTGACATTTCACATTTATTTCATTTTTTAAAAGTATGTCTTGGTGCAAAGATAATTTATGATTTATTCTAATGCAAAGAAATGCTATCAGTTTTTTGAAGTTGTAATTTATAAGCGAAAAATACGCATTTAAAAGTTGAAACAGAAACGACATATATTCTGAATAAATCTGAACTATTGTCCACAACAATTTGTTTAATTTAAGCACAAAACTATATATTTCTCGTAAAAGGTTCAATATTTTGGCCTGAAATTTTCAGAACTTTCATAAGAAAACATGCTCTTTCAGATAGAAAATAAGTAAAAATTATGTAAAAATAATTGTGAAATGTCACTTTAACCTTGAAATAAGACTGACGACTCAACGTTATGTTCGTGGAAGTAAATTATCGATCGAAAGACCACACATTGAGTTTTATTAGTGCAAAGAAAATAACGAGACAAGTGGAGAAAATTATGATTAGCAGCATTGTCATCTTTTGTCTCAATGTTTTCCCAAGCCACTTCTATCAAGGTCAAAACCAGGTCTTATTTGAGAGAGGTTTAAATCTTGACAAATTACGTGGCTAACTTGGCCAAAAATGCAGAATTCTCAACTAGGGAATTTTCCTTATTTTACACTTTAAATCTAGGGATAATCCAATTTAGCCCCTCCATTATTCAGACACTGTCCCCGACAAGGGCTTTAGTCCTCCCCCACCCCACCTTATGAAATACTTCCTACGTGCCTGTGGAAACTTTCAAAGTGACGACGTGAGCGAATCACCTAACTAAGGAGTAACTACGTGACAAACATCATGGGCCATCCTTATGTGCATTGGCATGGTTTTCTAAAGACGTCATTGATAACCGCTTACAAAACAATACCTACTTTAGACGTCTTTGATAGTAAACCATCGAGAAAACATTGAGGCAAAAGAAGAAAATGCTGATGATCAGCATTTTCTTCTTTTGTCTTAATATTTTCTTGACTAAATCATACACAAATCCCAATTTTATTAACATCCATTTTGTCATCTGCAGCACCTTTTAAATTGGATGAATCTAAAATTTTATTGTCTGGGAATGATAGTTTTTGAAAGAAAAGAAAAATACGTGCACTGTTTATCGTCATAAAAGGAATGCGACAAATACCCTTTCTGACAAAAATGTCACCAATCGATGGTTTGATATCGTGAACCTATGTGGGGGAGCAGCTGGAGGCTCGGTTAGGGTGTTGTGGTACTACTGTTATGAGAAACGACAGGAATCCATGGTTAGGTGCTCCAGTCGCCGCGATGTGACCAAAGTAGTTGAAAACAGCGTATAACCCAAAATAAACCAAATTTAGGTTAAAATCTTATATATCGCTGCTTTTCAACGAAAACCTCGTAACTGCAGCTTGTTTGAAGCTGCAGTTAGGGGGTTTTCGTTGAAAAGCATCGAAATGTTACAAACTCGTAGTGCAAGCCAAAAACTGTCTTCTTCCTGTCCCTTATTTACAAGTGCATTTAACACGATTGTATCAACAATGAGATGGGATCTTTAAAAGGGCCCTTATAACATTCGAGACCATGTTGGATCCAGATCAGCGTACTTTTACACACAGTCAGATCAGGATCCATTGTGGCCTCTTATAGCTTACTTTTTATAATTATTACCTGTAACAACTGTAAGACAAAAGAAATGATCCTGATCAGACTTTACTAAGGCTAAGACCGATCTGGAAATCGCAGCTCTCTCATAATACTATAAAATCACTTTTCCCAGAACCCTACACAAATAAATTGAACATATTTGAAAGTTAAAGGGGATTGACTCGACAAGAGCTTCTTAGAACAAGAAGACTACAGTTTGTAACAAACCTTGGAGGAAAAATATATTTGGGTGGGGTGGGGGTATCCGGAAAAACTATAACTTCGTTTAGGAAATATTGTATTGGCTAATTTGCTGTGTATAATTAGGTACTTATACCGGAGGCAATTAATAAATCGATTGAAATATTAGCTGATGAACATTAATGACGCATTTTCCATTGCATACATTTGTAAAATGTGTAAACATGTGTCATAATATCACGACTGGACTGTAGATGGTCTTTTATCCAAATGTAAAATGATGAATGAACCCTTTCCCGAACGTCAAAAATTTAGGATGATCCAATTTGAAAGCTGCTACAGACGACAAAATGTCTGTTAATAAAGATTTGAATTGTGTACAATATAATCAAGAAAATATTGAGACAAAAGGAGAAACTGCTGATTTTCAGCAGTTTCTTCTTTTGATTCAATGTTTTCCCAAGTATATTTTCATGGGGGCATCAAACCAGGTATTGTAAATTGGAAATGTTTAAAACGGTTGTGTTTGAAACAACATGATGTACCCCCTCATATAATGTAATAAGCTTAAATTATATTATTTAAACTGCAGTGTATCTTCATTGCACATTCATGTACATTCATTATCATCCTTTATTGCGCTGGAAAACTAGAAAATTCCCGACCTGGTAAAACAACTCCACCCTCCTAATTCTCCAACCATGAACAATGTAAGAAGCCACAAAAACAAAACCACAAATACCTTGTTTAAGCCAATCCACTTATAAACAGTATGCAGTCATGATCATGGGTAAGATATACGCGTATTTTGCAAGTGTATGCAACACTTTGATGGGGTATGAATTTTGTATATATTTATTTAAAATGAGCTTAAAATACATACAAATAGATGTTATGATACGCTTGAAATGTTCGAAGTTTTGCCCTTACCCTACGTCACAAATACAAAGCATACTTTACCTTTTACAAAACTATTTCCGATTTGAGAGAATCTAATTTAAGACTGTAATGTATACAATGAACTTGTAAGCCAAGGTAATTGTTGCCAGGCCCGTAGGAACAGGGGGGGGGGGGGCTAGGGAGGGCTAAGCCCTCCCCCCCCCATGTTGGCCAAAAATACTGAATTTTCTTAATTTTACACTGAAAATTTTGGGAAAATCAAAATTAGCGCCCCCAATATTCAGGCAAAGGGCTTTAGCCCCCCCCCCCCCCCCCATATGAAATTGCTTCCTACGGGCCTGGTTGCATAGACTCCAATTTTTGTCAGAGCTTAACTAGCATTTAATGGTTTGGAAACACAGTAGAAATTATAAAGAAAATGATGTTAACCGACTCTTTCCATAATGGTAAGATACCGTGACGTTTTGATAGTTGTGTAAAATAATGTTTTGAATGATGATTTTTCCAATTATTTCTAGCCCTCCATACTCTCTTTGTACCAACTCTTCGCTTCATTTCCCACGAAGTTTTATGTTGAAATCCGGCTTGTTTCGGATAGGACTAAAACATGTATAGGTGAACATGCAAATCTTTCCTGTTCACTGAATTACATCTGAACGAATCATAAAGCGAATCGACATCAAAGAAAACTGTTTGTTTTACTTAACTTCTGAGTCATGAAAGACGATAGTGGGGGAGCTTAAGGGGGAATGCTCCAGTTTCCTAAATTTTTTCCCAATAATAGAATTTATTTATATTTTGTATGTTGAAATTACATGTTATTACCAATTGAAAAATAAAATAAAAATGGGTGGTCAGCGATCTTGTTTGAATTTTATAGGCATTCGTATAACATACCCCTACATCGAAAAAATGCACAATTTCTTGCACCTGTCCAAGGTCACTAAAATGCTAATAAAATGTTGCATATTCATCGTTTAGTCCCCAAAACGGATTTAAAGTAACGTCTTACATTTAATACGAACAGAAAACCCAAAATATGTGCTATTATAAACACGTAAATGTATAAAAACAACATGCTCAGGTGTTCGGTTAGATCAACGAAGCTGGAGTGTTTTATGTCAAAATTTGCATATTTTTGAAAATATTTCAAGTTCTACATAATAGAATTTGATAAAACTCCCTCATTGTATTAAGCAACATGTCCTGATAATAATTAAAAAAGAAAATGTATAGGTCAGCGCACTTATTAGTGAATTACAGCATTTTTTATCAGCTACACATGAATTAAATGATGCAAAACAGTGGTAACTGCATACACACTTACGACTGTCTTGCTCTAAATAATCGATTTCCATCTCGAGGAAATCAGTTTTGCATAATAAATACGCGTTTACCGTCGAAAATGGTAAATTGTAATGATGTGTTATATCATTGAAAATATGGTAGCGAAACATATTGGTACGAAACATTTAATTTACTACAGTAATGTCCGAGTGTTGCGAAAAACTGGAGCATTCCCCCTTAAGTCCAAAAAGCGGCAGAATACTTCACTTTGTGATACAAGCACCAAATTTGGCACAAATGTTCCTCAGAGTGTACTATTTTCAAAACAAATGGTATCCACGATGAAAAACCAATATGTCGGCCATTTTTCTAAGATGGCCGCCATCTCTAGAGGTAAAAAAAAATCAGAAAAATACTTCATTTCGAGATACAAGCACCAAATTTGGCACACATGTTCCTCAGAATATACTCTTTTCAAAACATATGGTATCCACCATGACAAACCAACATGGCTGCCGAATTCTGAGATGGTCGCCATCCCTATATTTCAAAAAATCAAGAAAACCATTCTTTTTGAAGATACAGGCACCAAGTTAAGCTCACATGTTCATAAAAGTATACTATTTTCAAAACATATGGTATCCACCTTAAAAATTCAACATGGCTGCCATTTTCCAGACTGGCCACCATCTTCATAGAAGAAAAAAATCTATGCCTATTGAAATGTCAGCTGTTTTGTCTTCACCTACAAGGATAGTATTCCATGAATAGGACCGCGCTATAAAAATGCAGAAACTTTTATGCGCATTGCAAAAAACAAAATGGTAACACATTCAGTTACAATCCTCTAAAAACACAAACATAACCAACAGCAAAAAATATAACTGACATAACCCAAACTAAACGTTACAACTGCTTTGCAAATGTTATCAAAGTCAGGTTATACACGATTTTTTGAAGAAATATGTTATAATAAATGTTGAAGTTAGGCGAATTGAAAACTAGATTATCTACATGTATATACATACTAAAGCCTTTTGAAAAAAAATGGAAGCAAATTCCGATACCTCACGTATGATAACATATTTTACAAATAACATCTACTCCACGAAAAACGTTTGTGTAAAAAATCTGTTTTTACATCGAAAATGTTTTTTACCCATATTGAGATCTATATATAGATGGCAGCCACATTTGAAAATGACAGCCATGTTGTTGTGTTTTCACAGTGGATACCATTATTTTTGAAAACGGTACACTCTTAGGAACATGTGTGCCAAATTTAGTGCTTATATCACAAAAAAAGCATTACAGAGTTACAAGAGTTACAGGAATGGCGGCCATCTTGGAAAATGGCCACAAGGTTGATTTCACTAATGGATATCTTGCTTTGTGAAAACAGTTCACTCTAAGAAACATCTGTGTCAAATTTGGTGATTGTATCTCAAAGATAAGGATTTCTTCAGATTTTTTTCTTCTATGAAGATGGCGGCCATTCTGGAAAATGGCAGCCATGTTGGATTTTTTTAAGGTGGATACCATATGTTTTGAAAATAGTGTTTTTTTATGAACATATGTGCTTAATTTTGTGCTTGTATCTTCAAAAAGAAGGATTTTCTTGATTTGCTTTACATATAGGGATGGCGGCCATCTCAGAAATTGGTAGCCATGTTGGTTTTTTCATGGTGGATACCATATGTTTTGAAAAGAGTATAATCTGGGGAATATTTGTGCCAAATTTGGTGCTTGTATCTCGAAATGAAGTATTTTTTCTGATTTTCCTACCTCAGGAGATGGCGGCCATCTTGGAAAAATGGCCGCCATATTGGTTTTTCATCGTGGATACCATTTGTTTTGAAAATAGTACACTCTGAGGAACATTTGTGCCAAATTTGGTGCTTGTATCACAAAGTGAAGTATTTTTGGATAAGCTCCCCCACTACGACAGCAATATACAATTATGACAGAAATTTGTAAGTATGACACAGGGAGGGAAAAATGACCTAAAAGAGAATCAGTTTTCGTCATTTTCTTGAATGTTCACAGTTTCGTATTTACAAAAAGAAAATAAAAAGTTTAGTTTACTATTTTAGTTTATGTAGCTTTAAATTGTGTTGAAAAAGTTGTAAAATGTTGACGATAAATGCGATAATGTAGGCCTAATAGCAACGAATCTTTTGCTTGAAATAGACTGGGTTTACCGTTATAAATTGATAAAACGTTGGTGTTGTTATAGAATCTTGTAACTACGGTATACGAGATTTTATAACGACACCCACGAAATACCATTTCGTCCCTTGACAGCCAGAAGTGGCTATCAGCAGTTTTTATAGTTTTGAGAAAAACGCATTTAAAGTTTTAAACTTGTCTCTAAATTCACACAATCGCTGTGTGTAAATGGAATTTTGCATAGTGGTAGATACGCCTCTGAAGATTGTTCGTATAAAATATTACATATCTATTTTGAAAATTAAGGTCGTATTTGGTAAAAATAGCTGATAGCCACTTTTGGCTCCCGACATTTCTTCAGAAATGTGTTGATTTGCGGCAGCTATCAGCATCCTTAATCCGTAGTTTTATCAATTTAAATTATCGATTATTTGTTTTTTATTCACCATTTAACAAAAATAAGTTTTGATTTATATTCAATGCAGTTTTAAGTTTTTTTTCTGGAAATGTCCTATATACATCACATGTATTACATATCGCTAATTTGTTTTCTTCTTTCGTCTTCTACTTGTTTTGTTTATAATCAATCGTTGCCAGTGTTGTCGTCAATACTTAGAATTAAGAAGTCGTTTAAATTTGTACTTAGTATGGTGGAGTGAACAAAGGTAAACATGGCTTTGATGAATTTCAATGAAAATTTCAGAAAGAAGACGCACACAAAAATCTGTGTATTTTTAAAAAAATGATTGTCTTTCTAATACAATCATAAAATGATAATTTTGTTGATGTGTATGTATGAGAAATTGGTATTTTTAAATCAATGCTTAAAACAAATGTCCATCTAATGCCGCACACAGATACACAGATACAAAAACAATACGGTTGTTCCCTGAAAAACAAATTTTCGTTTTTGAATGATGTGGCTTTATGTAACATTTTTTAAATTGAAAAATAATGAGATTAACTTTTGCCACAAATACAATACGAATTTATATACTGGATTGATATATAAGAATCATAGAAATATACATTTTGGTATTACTAAACTACATTTTGTGCGTTACAAAAAAAAGAACCTTTTAGATCCTACAAAAAAATGTCTGCAATCAAACTTTGCTGGAATATTAAAGTGCGTTACAAAAAAGAACCTTTTAGATCCTACAAAAAATGTCTGCAATCAAACTTTGCTGGAATATTAAAGTGCGTTACAAAAAAGAACCTTTTAGATCCTACAAAAAAATGTCTGCAATCAAACTTTGCTGGAATATTAAAGTGCGTTACAAAAAAGAACCTTTTAGATCCTACAAAAAAATGTCTGCAATCAAACTTTGCTGGAATATTAAAGTGCGTTACAAAAAAGAACCTTTTAGATCCTACAAAAAATGTCTGCAATCAAACTTTGCTGGAATATTAAAGTGCGTTACAAAAAAGAACCTTTTAGATCCTACAAAAAATGTCTGCAATCAAACTTTGCTGGAATATTAAACAAGACTGATTTTGACATTGATGTTTTAACCAAAGGAATGCATTTTATGCATTTATAGCAATCATTGTATAGAACATTTACAGAAATGAAGTTTGAAATTTGATTCTGCCAGAAGGCGCTATCAGCATTCAAAACTTACAAAATAGTATGATTTGAGAATTGTTCATTCTGCATCTTTAATGAAAACACAATCAATTCAAGAAATGAAACAATTCTGAAGTTATTTGAAGCTCAGAATGATCAAAACACAGAGTGACAATATTTGTGATGGGGTGCCAGAAGTGGCTATCAGCAGAAGCTTAAAATCCACATTTTAAAACACCAAATAGAATGTGTTCGGCTTATCTACATAATATCAAACACGTCTAGAATAAACATTTGAAATGGTAGAAGGCCAACAAAATAATAAACAGATGCCTATCTGATAAGAATTCTTGTATAATAGAGCTCAAGTATGGTATGTATGCAAGATATAAGTGATTGTTGATAGCAACTTCTGGCACCCCATCATCTGCTGATAGCTACTTATGGCAGTCAATGAATATGCCGGTTGCTGATAGCCCATAAATGCCCCTTGTCAGTTTTACCATTTATAGTTGGAATATGACAATAAAATTTTATGTGTAGGTAGAACACCTTATTTACACCTCATTTATGCTAAAAAGTGCATTTCGGCCAAATGTGCTGATAGCCACTTCTGGCTGTCAAGGGACGATTTGTTTGTCCGAAAATACCTCACGGTTAACTAGAAAATCAGTCCCCATTGTTCGTCGTTTATAGTCCGGTTACGATGTTATGACACATATTTACAACATTTATCTATATAAACAACACAATATCGAACTCAAAACTACTGCAATTTTGCATGTGATGATTCGAATCTTGCAGGTGTCTCACGCCTGCAAGATTCAAACCATCACATGCAAAATTGTACTGAAAGTTAAGAACGCCATTTCCTTTGTTTACATGGAATGAGTAAAGGTTGTGAACATCCATCGTAATATCGTGACTAGACTGTATGTACCTTAAAACCTTAACAAGACCTAGTTTTGACGTCCTTGATAGAGTAGACTTGGAAAAACATTGAGACAAAAGAAGAAACTGCTGATAACTAGCAGTTTCTCCAATTGCCTCAATATTTTCTCGGCTATAAAATAATCAGTTTGGCCATTTATGATAATATATTTTTGTCGTGTGCAGCAGCAGCATTCAAATTGGACCTCCCTAAAATTTTGCAATGTGGGAAAGGGTTAAGTTAGGCCGTAGGAACAGCCGGGGAGGCTGGGGGGTGTTCTAAGCCACCAAAGTTGTCCAAAATGCCGAGTTTTCCCTTTTCTACACTGAAAATTTAAGGAATATCCAATCTAGCCTTTCCAGTATTCAGACACTGACCCAGACAGGGGCTTGAGCCCACATAAACTTGCTTTCTACGGGCCTGTTAGCTATGGTCAGCCCAACATATTGTTGTCATATTTAGATCTATAAGTAGCTATAAAACGACATAAATTCTACTCACCTATGTCGATATAAACCTATATGTATGACTATTTAATCTCCCGAATGGGAAACTAAAAAGATGTTAAACCTAAAACACTCCGTCACTGATAACGTTTTACGTTTTTGTCGGGTTTGTTTTCAAGTCTGTTTTTATTTTCAACACAATCTTTAACGATAGCTAACTGATTATGATAATGCGATTCCCATGAACTATCCTTCACATTATTTATATCGTTCTTATACTCGTGAAGTGAAAGTTGCCTTCACGAGTCATTGTACCACGTGAAGTGCTGTGCTATTTCGAAATTTCAAGCGACGTGAAATAATATGCTGACTCGTTCTACAAGTCTAACGGGTCCAATATTTCAGAAAATGGTTGGTATTGTCTTTTTGAGACAATGTTTTGGTCGTTATTGAAGGGAAGGGTTGTCCATCGATTTTTGTTTTAGAGCCGATAGCATAGCATGACGGAAGCTGACAGAGGACGTAATTGGATGTCGTCATGGATACGGCGCATGCGCACAAAGTCCAATAAGTATTGGTAAGTTTTGTCAATCGGTAAATACGCACAGCGGTCTCGCAGAGGAATTTCGCTCTTCTCTATGTTTCATTGACTCTTTCCCTAGCAAATTACCAAACGACAAAACTTTGGGGTAGTCCAATTTGAAAGAAGTTGCAGACGATATTTCAATGTGATGAAATTTCGAAAGTTTACAGCTTTTCGGGTAGAAAACATTGTGGGAAATGAAGAAATTGCTTGTCACAAGCAATTTCTTTATTTTCCACAATGTTTCCGAAGCCAGTTTATTGTGGGGAGTCAAAAGGAGTCACTGTGTGGTAATGGGCTAGAAGACCTGCTGGCTTTGACATCGCTTACAGAGAGAGATTGGGAAAGAATAGAAACATATGATGATAAATCCTCACAATTTCAATTTCCACAGTCCTGGATTTTGCTGTAATGTGTTACGTAATTTTCTTATGATATTGTCAAACCTTTTATATTATGTTTCGTAGCCTCCCGAACTGGTAATTTTGTCCGCGTTTAAATTTTTTATCGAGTGCAAAAGTTGCATGCAGAAATGGGCGTCCGTATATCTTCGGCACCTTTTATGCGTTGTGTGGCCTATAGATGGCAACATAAGTGGACCTAATCTGCATTTTGAAATAAATTCTTGTCGGACAAGAATACAATGAAGAACGGTGAAACTCCACAAAGAGAACAACAGTCAGCTTACACAGTCAAGCCTTGTCTAAGCAATGTATATTCTTTTCAACTTTTCAATTTAGACAAAGTTTGCACATGTACACGCGTTATCAATAAGGACGTAAGATACGTCTAAGATAATGTAACCATTTCTAAAACATCATTACCCAAGATCAATATGTCAATGCTTTTCAACAAAAACCTCGGAACGGCAGCTTAGAATAAGCTGCAGTTACGAGGTTTTTTTGTTGAAAAGTGGCGATATCGCCTACAGAGGTTCTTCCATAAACAGAGAAGTAATAAGAATTCTGTATTTAATCCTTTCCCAAACGACAAAGAATAGACCATTCCAATTTGCAGGATGCTACAGACGCCAAAATGGATGTTAATAAATGTACAATTTGTGAACAAAACTGAACAGAAAATATTGAGGCAAAAGGAGCAAATGCTGATCATCAGCAATTTATCCGTTTGCCCCAATCTTTTCCTGGGTCATTATCTTTAAAGACGTGAAAATAAGGTCTTGTTTCGGAGAGGGTTAATAACGCAATAACACGAAACGCCATCGGGAATGAGGTTACCATGGCGTCAAGAAATCGATTTCCGGTGCCTAGGTCTGCGATGAGCGCGTGGGTGGGGTTGTATGAATATTGAAAATCAATTCTGATATGCTATTGAGAATATATTTAACCCTTTACCAGACGACAAAATTTTAGACTACTCCAAATTCAAAGATGTTGCAGACAACAATTTCAAATGCACGGAATTGAACATCTTTTTTTTTGTTCTTTATTGGTAGAAAACATTGTGGGAAATGAAGAAATTTCTTGTCACAAGAAATTTCTTCATTTTCCACAAGGTTTTCCAAAGCCTTAACCTTAAAAGGTGTCAAAAGGCGTCACTGTGTGGTAATGGGTTAAAGTGACATTTCACATTTGTTTTTCATTTTTCATTTGTTTACTTTTATTTTTATCTGAAAGAGCATATTTTCTTATGAAAATTCTGAAAATTTCAAGCCATGATATTGCACCGTTTATGAGAAATATATATTTTGTGCTAAAATTAAACAAATTGTTGTGGACAACAGTTCAGACTTATATATCAAATTGGTCATTTCTGCCTCAACTTCAAGGCGTATTTTTCGCTTATAAATGACAACCTCAAAAAACTGGTACCATTTATACGCATTAGAATAACAAATCTTTGCATCAAGGCATACTTTAAATAGTAAAATTGGAATGTTATGTCCCTTTAAGTCCAGACCCCGTTTGTATTGAAATATTATTACCCCAGGCAAGGGCGTAGCGCCCATTACGCAGTTTACGAGAGCGTAATACTTTTTTGCTGATCTACTTCTATTGAAAAGCATGTTGGTTATATCTCCCAATATGCGTTTGTTAAAAAGCACCAACATCCATTTTGTAATCTGCAGCACACTAGATCAGTCGAAAGTTTTGCTATTTGGGAAAGGTGGTGCAAAACATTTTTATTACTATGGTCATCAATGTTTCTTGTTATAAATGTATGGAAGCTTGGGCTTCTGTACTTGTACTTGGAGTAATACTTACAACGCTTGCAGGTCATTTCTTTTAAAATTGTGCTTGTACATGTTTTGCCAAATATATTTATAGATCTAATAATTCAAACCAGTATTTCAGCATTTTCCAATTAATATTTGGTTTTTAAAATCCGTATAAGAATAAGCTTTCGGAAAGATCGAGAAGTAAATGCTCTGCTGAGTTGCCAACAAAAATATTTTTACAAACAAGTTGCATCAATTAAAGAAAACAAACACACAGAAAGTGAAATGGCATTTTAATCAAAATATAAATTTATCCATAGAAGACGTTTATAATACTCGACACTTTTTTTCTCTTAGTCAGCACCAAAAACAAAGAGGAGGACAACGTTTACTCTATCGTATTTACTAATGGTGACTCACTAGCAATGGTGGGAATCCTATTTATAAATAAAAATGGAAATCATTGACCGCGATTTCGTTAATGAAACCATGATGTCATAAACAAAACTGGAAAATTGGGGATTTGGGACAAATAAAGAATGGATGAACCAATAGAAACGGATGTTCATACGTCATTCCGTAACGTAGATAACGCAAAAACCGTTATAAACGTTAAATTGTCAGCGTCGACGTGAATAATGACAAAACGAATGAAGCGTTTTATAGCCGTTATTTGATCGATTATGAGAATCCTCAATTGACGCCTAAACATAGTAACTTCAGCTTTAATAAGCTGAAGTTACTATGTTTAGACGTCAAATGACGTTAACGTTGTGTTATTTACGTATGCGTATTGTTCGTGCATAGATTATATAGTGAGTGATTTGATAAAAATGTCGGTATAGATCGGAATATTTGCAACGAAAACAGACATGTTAATTTTCAGTAAAAATTGTGTAAGGACGATTTACGTGGTGATCATTGTATTATGTTGCATTAACGAGATACATTGTCAAGGAGAGAGACCAAATAGAGGAAACAGACAGAATAGGAGAGATAGACAGAATAGAAGGGAGAGACAGAACCGGCGAGGGAGACAAAATAGAAGAGGTAGGCCTACTATTTTACAGTAATTATAATTAACAGTAATTAAGATTAGATTCATTTTAGATGCAGTAATATTTATTAAGAAGTTAATTAACGAATTGGTAATAAATTAATGATATTTATAAAAAAAAATATAGAGAAATCTTTCAAAATAGTTATGACAACAAGCAACGAGTTCGAATTTTGTCCTCTGGTTTCCCATCCTATAAAATGTCGACGGTCGACGACTACGTTCGAAAATGTAAAGTTATTTATCAAGCTGTAGAGCCTGTAGTCACATTTCCGAGTGTCGATAATGATTTGTAGGTTCTTTGAATTATATTGTTTCCTAACAATTAAACTTACATGTGTATGAAAATCTTATTTCGCTTTTATTTTCGCTTTTCCTCCTTTCTTTGTAATTTAAGGGAACATGTCCGCTTGAGTGAAACCACAAGCATACAAAGCCTCTTTTAGTAAGGTTTGATGTTATTTTGTTATCACAATAAAATGTATTGTTTGTTTCCTTCCAGATCGCCCACAGATCCCGTCCTTTTCGGATATTCTAAATGACGCAGTCAGTCTAGAGCGAGCAGCTGCAAGTTTCGACCAAGCTGTACAAGACGGAAATCAGCCAGCTTCAACAAGCGCCGCCACTGAGAACAGAAGGAACCAGGTAGTTCCGGTAGCTGCTGGTTCCCCGTTCACACATTCAGATCATGGCACGACAGCAAACGGGAACCATCACACACACGATAACGAGGCTCCCGTTATCACAGATGTAGCCGGTAACATTCCACCAAATCCATCCGGTTTCCACGTAGATATGCCAGGAGAACACGGAAACACCCATGACTTTCCGGTTATACATCGGGATTCTTCGCCAATCTCCGGCGGATCACACAGCCATTCACACACAGATACAAATTCACCAGCGGTTGCCGGACCACCTTTTGATGTACCCAATGCCGGGGATATAGGTCCCTCATTGGTAGATATACAGAGTTTGAATAATGACTTTACTGGTGTATCCGTGTTTCAGACTCCAACAGAATCTATCCGGGATCAGTTCAGGCCTATCGATCTAGGACGTGCACGACCAGATCCGTCCACATTGTTTCCCGGCAGCTCCGGATCTAGCGGTCCTTCACCACCCGGATCGGACCTGGGTTTAGGACCTGTGGTATTAGGTAGTGTTCCAATAGATCCATTTGGAAACCCAATTACAACAGACACGCCAAAACCAGCTAATGTAGGAGTGCCGCACGTCGATCATAGTGTACCTACTCATGGAGATCATGCCCACAGTGACACCAATCCCGTACCTCTCGGTCCTGCACCTGGATTCGGTACGCCAGTAGACATTCATTCTAACACTGACCATCATGTCCCTGACAATCAGCACAGTGTCACAACCGAGGTGAACCTGCTGCCCGATGCACCACCGATTGATCACCCATTTAACGTTCCTGACACAGCATCGTCTGATCGCCATAACTCCGTACCTAATACACCGCACGTTGATCACCATGGTCCATCAAGTACGGATCATGGTGTCCCAGCTGTGCTAGGTCCAGCTCCAGCACTACCAGGCTTCGGTTCTCCTATAGACACTTCTCATGGTAACGTAAACAATCATGGCGGTAATGTACCTCATAACCCACCGGGAGTTCGTGGAGGCCCAGATGCCCATATCCCTAAAACCCCGACATTCGGCGGTGTTAACCCAGCAGATCACCTGGGACCTGGAAGAATTCCTTCACCTACAGTCGGTATACCGACAAATCATTTCGGTCCCGGTATACCCCCCTCTGTAAACATCGACATACCAAGTTTCGGCGCTCCAGCTCAACCTTTATTACCCGTGGTTCCTATAGGAGTAGCACCAGGAGTCGATAATGTCCCCGTGCCTGGTATAGATATGGAAAGGAGGCGACGAAGAATGGAACGTAGAGAGAGGAGAAGAAGATGGAGACAGGAACGAAGAAGGAGAAATAGGATGAGACGTTTGAGGCCAGCAAAGGAGCCGGTCGATGTTAATCTCGGTCCTTTCAATCCAATCACAGAATCTGCAGGTATCATACCAGAACCGCATCACGAGCCTGAGCCACTGCCAGAGGTTCACCATGAACCCGTGCCACTCCCAGAAATCGCTCATCCAGAACCCACGATCGATTTACACAGACCAGGCAGACGACCTGAACACAAACACGTACATCCAGAGCCGGGCCCGTTCCTACACGACCGACCTGTCCACGATAACCATGGAGTAACGATACACCGTGAACCTGGACATGATAGCGGGCCTGGGTATGAGGGGAGACGTCGCGGTGGGGGAGGCGGGTTGTTGGGTAATATATTGAGAGATGCTGCACAGATTAAAACGGGTGGTGTATTGAACGGACCGCGTGGTGCAAGGGGACTGTTTCCTACTGAATACAGTGGGAGGAGGAATAACGAAGTGCATATTACAAGGTCAGGTCCAATTCCAACCAATCCAAGCAAATCTTCACCTCTTAGAAACGGAAATGGGGTGTCAATAGTCGTGAGCAGACCGAACGGAAACAATCTTACACGAGCACTAGGAAATTCCATATTTGGCATTTTGGGACGTATGCTAGCAGGAAAGTAAAATGTACATGTTTATAAACTTTATTTTCTAACACATTTCGTCGCATTTCAACAAAATCTCGTGACTGGGGCTTAAACAAGCTGTCGTTTCGAGATTTTTGTTGATACACAGCGCTTTGTCAAATCCATCATTGTGCTGATACTTTAACGACTTTGCAAGGCAATCATATCATTGGCAAAAAACTTGTTACGCACTTTTTTTTATATACCAGTCTTTTAATTTTGTTGAAGGTAATGAGTTAAATCACATGTTTCTTCATTCTTGCCAAAAACATATTATAAAATTTGTGCTATTTATTTTTGTATAAGTCTTCATTGTATTTTGCATATTTTGTAAATACATGTGCAAGTATACCTCACGATAAATGACCTGGCAGAGCTTCTCTATCGTTTAACATGGGCTGCACTGCCTGGTCATTTATCGTGAGGTATATGTGTTTATCATATTTATTGTTGTCAACATAATAAATGAAATCATTCGTAAATAGATAGTCATTCTTTTTGGCCATAGCTTTTTGTCCTATACCGGACGATAAGCCATTTATACTAATTGTCTGGTAACGTACGATTAGCCATTTAAAGCCATTTAGTCTATTCCTTCGGTGCCGGACAATTAGCTATTTATAAGGAACTCGTCGACTATTCTTCCGGTACCGAACTATTATCCGCGTATCATAATATTGTGTCGGTACCTGACGATTGGTCATTTTGAGTCATTCAGTAAAGTCCGACACCACAGGACCATAAGCTATAAAGAATTCATAGGCTACTAGTATTCGTCTAGTATTGTCGATGGAAAAGTTGTAATACTTGTTTCACTGTAGATGACCTGATATAAGTCTAGTTAGACCTGCAGATTTGTCGTTTTGTTACCTTGTAAACGGGATTTCGTTTTCAAATATTTGCATAGTATTCATTTCGAAAATCACAACATTGGAACAATTTGGCAGAAATATTGATATTCTAAAATAAATCTATAAACTATTGATAATGAAATGTTACCCGGCTCATATTCACGCTTTGTGCTCTTCTGGTTAACCACATGTTAGTGTGGTTGAGGTTTCCGACATGTTTTTGTACACCAATCAATCATTATAGTCACGATTTTGGCCTTTTAGTCCGTATCCCAAATGATCAATAATTATTCAAAAGCTATACATATACATATGAAAATGTGTATTCTACAGACACAGAATCAGTGCAACAAAAGGAGGGAATCCATTTTGACAGAACTATGCTTGTATAATACGATCCGGAAGTCTTTCCCGTTCTGGAGTGTCTCCATACCGTGTATCTGACCCGACTTGATGGTGCGATCACGGCGTAAATTTTCCCTTCTTTAGCCTATGTTAAATGGTCAACTTTCCGTTGTCACAGCACATTCCACAACATTCACGGATACTCGTTACTTGGGTTGCTTCATTTACTGCCTCTATACTCTCTTTTTATGGTGGTTTCAATATAGGTTGAGAAGAAAAATCTGAAAATATCCAACAAAGAACATGACCACTATTTACTTTCACTTTAGAATGGCTGTTTTCCGCCCAACTACACACATGTACAATTTTGGGAAGTATCCGCAGAAAGTAGTCCTGCAAATAATGCAAAAAATATGCTATACAGCCAAAGATCAGATGCAAAAATACTAAATTATCAAACAGTACTTAAACTATTGTTTAACACTCCAAACAGTCCGCTGCATGCAGAGACAAACATTTTTAGAACTATTTTCTATTGTACAACGACCCGGAAGCAAAAAGTTGACTCGAGTCATTCCTGATATTCGAGAAAAAAAATGACAGTACTGCGCTATTATCGACATGTTTCTTTCTCTCCATTCAATTTCCGATTTTTTGACAAATGATTTTTTTTTCTCCTTACGCCTAAAAACTGCCTTTTTCTCCTTTCGCCTTAAAACTGTTCGACATAGATTTAATCCGGAGAATTCGTTCGGTAGATATTTATAGCATCCTGTTTATTGTTACAAATTATCAAACTTACGTGTTTATTTATTAGTATAAGTAAAGCAAACATATAACAGACAGTAATTTACAATCGATCAAATAACCTCTTACACGGTGGATAATCACGTGATACAATATTTTCAGAAAATCTTCAATAATTTTATAAATACTGGACCAATTTGAATTCGGTTTGAAGCAGAATGTGGACAGACGTCACGCACTAGATGGACGAGGTTGATTTTTGAAAAATAAACTGATAAAAAAGCTATTGAAGATAAACCTTAATTTTGGTTTATCTTCAATAACTTTTTATCAGTTAATTTTTCAAAAATCCAACACGTCCAGCTTATTCATGGCATTTTCCCACCTCCTCTGCTTCAAACTGAATTAAAATTGATCAAGTATTAAGGTATCCAAACCCTCAAAAGCACCAAAGAGCCAGGGGCAAAACTTGAAAAGTGCAAATTATTCCTAAACTGTGTTCATTTCCATTCCAAATACAAACATAAGCATTTTTCATGGTTTAGAATTTTGAATCAATGCATAGTTATGGAAATATTTGATAAAAATGTTCAAAATTACCCCCCTTGCATATGAATATAGAGTAAAATAATATTTGTAAATTATTTTCTTCTTGAAGCATAATCTTGCAATCCAGCGCGGTGAGTCAACTTATATGAAATGTATTTACAAGTGTGTGTAATTTGATGCATTTCGTATGGCTAGAAAGTGGTGATTTTTTCAGGGTCTGTAAACCTTGAAAAAGATATTGAAGATTATCGGAAATTCTGAGTCATGTGATTATACATCGTGTTTACCAAACTACAATAATTTACTGGTGCAATTACAAACTTTTTTCAAGACGCAAAACGGATGTTTAAGAAGATATGATTCGTGTACAATATATAAGAAAATATTGAGACAAAAGGAGAAGATGCTGGTGATCAGCACTTTCTTTATCTGTGTTTCTAAGGTAAGGGACATCAAAGCCAGGACTTACTTGAGAAGGGATAACCCTTCCCGAAAATGCGACCCTAGCTCTGACTTATTTGGAATTTAAAGCCCATTGCTTGCAACGCCGTACAGAGGTGACCACTCTAAAATCTTGTAGTTTGGGAAAGAGCAAAACGACGGAGACAATGCTTAAAGACTTCAATGCTTTTGTAACATTGGAGTTTAGTATGCTTTATTAGGTTAGAATACCCGCACTGCGGCCATTTTGAGATTTATTAAAGATCGGATTTTTTTTCGAGCGTCGTCGTTACGTGTTCGAACTTATTCGGGCGCGGCCGTAAACATTCGTCGGATGTTTTCGACCGCGCCCGAAGAATTACGACGTTGCGCGAATCTCATTATGGGTGGACTACCTTAAAGCATGGAGCATTAATTGTCCTAGGGGAATCACTAGATCTATAAGCGACTTGTACATTGACGTCGTAGCCGAGTGGGCTTGAACAATGATAAAGGTCGCCATTAGATACCAAACTTATCGCGCCACTTCGGCGTCATCAATGGCAACGGAGATTGACGAGGTTATCCGGACTTTTAAAACCCGCGTATCCCCGACTATTTCCGTTGTCGCGGAAAACAGCGAAGTAGTTGGCGAATTTGCTCGGACTGTTTGGTATCTTTGATGGATGTAATACCTCCAACCCTTAAGCCATGTGTTTTTCTGTCCCTATTTATTGAGAAGGAGACCATGCTGAATTTGCATAGGATAGGGTATGACGTGCCAAATGGGTCAAAAGTCTAAATTTGAGGTGCACCTACAAAAAATACAGGTGCACCTGTATATTCTGATGTGGTTTTATAAATATAATAGGGTCATATATATGTCATACCACGTTATGTGAAATGTGTTGAAATGGTTTTCTAGACACAACATTAACGTTAATGGGCGCTTGATGATTAAATGTTGGTAGGATTGCACACACTCTTGGTGTTAACATTTTTCCATACTCAATAGACGAATTTAAGGTAGCATACAATACCCGCAACAGTTCCATTTTGAGATTCATAAGACGTGGGAATTTTCCGGGCGACTTCGTTAATGTTCGGCGGTATCCGATCTATACGGATAAGTTACGAAGAGGGACTTTTTCACTTTCTGATGCTGGATAATTGACGTCGCCCAAAAATGCCGACGTCGTGCTAACCTCTAAACGGTCGTATCGCAGAAATCTACTTAATCTGAGTTTTCTCTGATGAGATTCGCTCTTTGATATGTTGATGTCGCTTATTTGTAAATGAGCGACATCAACAGATCAAAGAGTGAATTTCATCAGAGAAAACTCGGATTAATATCTGCTTTAATATTCAATATGCATTTACATGTAAATTAACGCACAGGAACATAGGAGATGGGAAATTTATACACATAGCTTCCGAGACGACTCCAAAATCCTAAGAATGTTTATAAGCCAAGTAATTAAACAAAATATACCTGGAAACGGAGGATTTTTCGGTGTGAACGTTTCCCAAAAGTCTCATGGGTAATCCACCTTGTACATCGTTGGCACGAAAAGTTACCAGTGTAATTTATTTGTAATAAAGGGACACAATCAAGAAATCATCAACTACATTTCTGTGGTTGTCTTTCTTTAATTCAAACTCGTATAGATTGCCCAAAAAGAGTGGCTGATAAAAAATAGGCTTTTTCATTTACAAAAGGATGTCAGGCTATTTATTTGAGATTTAAATCGAGTTATGAGATAAATTACCTGTTTTTAGATAAAATCTTATTTTCACATGGCGGCACAATTTTGTATAACGGATACAGTGCACGCCTTTACGTAAATGATTGACGACGGACCATTCCCATCAAAACTGGATAATAAACTTTTCCACTTTTATGTACAGTTAATGTCACTCTGCCGGGTCAATTATTTTCCTCTATATGTATCATTGATACATAATTATTGTCCAGCAAGATTAACCCGGTACATCTGCATATGTAATGACCCCACTTCGACTTTGTTTTGTTAGGACGCTCAACTAACGGACTTTGCGCACGAAAATTAAGTTGTCCCGGGTTAACCTTGTTTGACAATAATAGGGTTAATAACAGTATAATTTAAGAAAACAAAATGTAAACATCTGCCACTCTTTTTGGACGATCTATACTATAATCTTATACTCTGTTCAAGTATCTGTTTTGTATAATGTACTATATATATATATATATACTAATGGAAAAAGTAACTGTACACGCTTACTTTCTTATTCATTATGTAAATATACGACCTATTGACAAGACATATCTCGCAATTGTCCATAAGTTACGCTTGTTAACGAAATGTCGAATGCAACCAACTGCACATGCACGAACGTTCGACGTTTAGATCTATGCCCTTTTCGTTTGAGTGGTTTGTTTCACTGCGTTACTCTACTCCTAAGTGAGGCTGAGATTTGTTTTTCTGGCGAAACATCATATGGACACCTTTGAGACAATTGCAACAATTTAGAAACACACGCAACTTGCCACATTCGATACGTCGACGCATGACGTCATTCCGATAAGTCAACCAAAATCGGAACAACAACCAGTGAAATCGATTGTTGTCGGCAAAAGTTACAGCTAGGTTGATTCCAGAGTTGAGTTCTATCTTAGACGTCATAAACGTGTTGGGGAACGTCATATGGATTCATACTTTATTCAACGTCAGCGCTTGACTTGTTGATTCCGTTATTTGGTCAACATCTCGAGAAGAACCTTTTAAGAACCGGTTTTGACAGTTTAGCTGTCTTGTTGCTGCAGAGAATGATCAGTGTCAATAGTGTTCACACTTGTGAACTTGAATTTTACCCCTACCAACTTTCCAGGCGTGTTACGGTGATAATGAGTGGGGTAGAAAACTGTCTTTAAACTCTTTTTGTTTTCTAAAACTGCAAAATTTGATTCATTTAACTTTACGTTATTAAAAGGTTATATAGAAAGGAAATGTGCACAGTTACTTTTTTCCGTTAGTATATTTTTCATTTTTCGTTTCACCTTTTGCCTTTTTTGAAAAGATACATGATTTTTTGTTCTCTGTTTCGTTTGCTTCATTTGTCTAAACGCTTTTTTTTTATTTCACTTGTTCCCAATGTAGTGCTGTTATTTGTTGTTTTTTTTTCTTTTTTGTTTGACCTTGTTTATAATTTTGTTAATAATTTGTATGTAACAAGAAACTTTATAGTTCACGTTACTTAAATAAATTGTTTATGTCTTTGTCTTTAATCTGAAATTCTTGTAATTCATTTGAAATCTCCAACGAAATATCGGTGAAATGTTCTCATATTCCCTCTGTCTCACAAACATAACAAGGCATGAGTCCGTGTTAACCCATTACCACACGATGGCTCTTTTTGACTCCCAACAAAGTAATTTCCATGGAAGACATCGTGGAAAATGAAGAAATTGCTTGTGACAAGCATTTTTTTTTTCATTTCCCACAATGTTTTCCATCCGAAAAGACCTAAGGATTAAAAATTCCATTCACTTGAAATTGTCGTCTGCAGGATCTTTCAATTTAGACCGCCCAAAATTTTGTCGTTTGGTAATGGTTTAAAATCGCTCGACAAAATCACCATTATCATTTCCCACCCAACTTGGTCGTAAAATCGTTGGCAGGCTTGAGGGAAAACTGAGGCATCTGAAAAAATGCTGACAACCAGCGCGTTCTCCTTTTGCCTTAATACTTTCTGCGTTATGCTTTATTGAACACAAATCATTTCTTTATTCACATCCATTTTGTCGTGTTGAAGAGCATTCAAATTGGAATAGTGTAATTGTTTGCTGTTTGGCAATGTGTTGACAGTGTGGGTAACCAAAAAGGGCAAACCACGGGACACAACAACAACAACAACAAATTGCAGAAAAACTTCTATAAATCTATGAACACGTCCGTAGGAAGCAATTTTACTTTCGAAGGGGGTAAAACCCCTGTCCGAGCCAATGTCTGAATTATTGTAGGGGCTTAATTGGATTTTCCCTAAAGTTTCAGTGTAAAATAAGGACGATACGGCATTGTTGGCCAATTTTGGCCCCCCTAGACCCCGTCCCAACGGACTTGATTAATAAGAGATCGACGTCGAAGTAAAGAGAAAAAAGATCAGGGATTTTCTAAATGTAAGTGGTGGATATTTTTAAACAGCATTATGAGAAAGAAGTTATTGACGATCACACAGACTTTTAATGAGGTTTTGATATTCAGCATCCGTTTCATTTGGTGTAGATATATATACATTTGAATGATATCGTCGCTTTTCAACAAAAACCTCGTAACTGCAGCTTAAGATAAGCTGCAGTTACAAGGTTTTTTGTTGAAAAGAATCGATATGACAGAAGTGAATGGGGAAGCAAAATCCAATTATACAGAATACGGAGTCTGATTTATTGAAAATAACACCCATTATTAATGCTGTGTAATTCTATCGATCATTTTTTGACAATTAGCGTTTTATCATTGAAGTTAATTAGCCTTACAAAATAACCAACATAGGTAGGAGGATATTTACATGTATTTTATATAGTTTTTTTTTTCTTTCTTTCTTTTCTTTTTTTTCTGTCCCCAATGAAGAGATGAGAATCCAGTAGGTGCATTGTATACCATTTATACACATAAAATGAAAATTAGACTAATCGAATTAACCGTTCTAAAACTACGAATTTTAGGGTGTTTTATATTGAACGCTACTGTTTATTATATGGCAAAATGGTTCTTGATGAAGATATCATTTTGCGAACAATATTGTTCAGAAAATATTGAGACAAAAGAAGAAAATACTAGTTACCAGTATTTTCTTTTTGGCATGGATGTTTTCTCGTGCGCTCGTGCGTCTTCTATCAAGGTTTTCTTTTGGAAAGGATTAAAAGGGTTAAAAACACGAAAATAGTCAGTTGACTGCTGTTGAGAACGGTTGGTAAGGGTACCCATTCTCCTTCACAGACAACACAATTTCAGACTGGAGTTAAGTTAAAAAGATCGCAATCGACCGTGTGTAAATAAATAACCTGCAGCCCATAAAGTATTCCATCTATTATTAGATCTGGACCAAAAGCTTCGTGCAACTTCGGGCATTCACGAGCAACGGAAATTGGTTGGCTATCCCTCGTTTATTTCCGATGTCACGGATGACGCGCGGAAATTGACGATGCCACATCAACGTTAATTTCCGTTGCTACAGATGACACCAGAAGTTGCACGAACTGTCTAGCATCTAACGGTGGCTAGAATACCTTATTAACACCACCTGTAACCGGGGCAGATTGTTCAAGGTAAAACTTATCGGTCATTGTCGATGACATAAATCATAATATGTATCTTTCCCTGGCAAAAGAAAGATTGATGCGTAAACTGAACTGATATTCGGAGAATAAAGTAAGCTTAGTTTTAAAATAATACATAAATGAAATCTTGAAATTGATATTGTTCAAATAAGGTCGGCATGCCAATAACATTGTGTTGATTGTCTAATATTACAAAGCCAATGACGCCGTTTGACACACCTTAACGTTAACACGGTGGATAATCACGTGATACATAAATTTCAGAAAATAATTCAATATTGCTAATACTTAACCAAATTGAATTCGGTTAGAAGCAGAGAAGACTGGAAAATGCCAAGAATAAATTGAGCATGATGGCTTTTTGAAAAATCAGCTGATAAAAGATTATTGAAGATCAACCTTTTGGTTGATCCTCAATAACTTTTCTGTCAGCTGATTTTTCAAAAACACTACGTCCATCTAATGCATGCCCTCTGTCCACCTTCTTTGCTTCAAACCGAATTCAAATCGGTCCCGTATTAACAAAATTATTAAGATTTTCTGATATTGTTGTATCACGTGATTATCTACCGTGGTTAAAATCTTTGCGAATAGTCAAGAAGATGAAAATAAAAGCTGATAATCTTCATTTTCCTTTTCTTCGGCTCTCCTTTTCCCTCAATTTCTTTTCACCATATCAAATAAAAATCTTCATTCATACAGTCAGACTTATTTTGTCGCCTGCACGATATGCATTTTGAATTAGGACCAGCCTAAAGACTTTTCGTCTTGGAAAGTGTTCTAACAGTACTTGTAAGTATAATAGATTCACTATTAAACGAGAATAATTTCAGTTGTTTTGATAAAGCAGTTCAACTGTAATTTTTCTCGTTTAATAGTGAATCTATTATATTGTTTGTTCATTTTAACTTGAGATATTTGCATACTGATTTCACGCTTCGGGTATAATCGATTTAAATGATAAGATACTTTTGAAATATAGATTCTATTTTCGCAAAAACACCGAAATTGGCTACGTGGCGTATTGGATAGCGCATTGGGCCCATGATGATGAAGATCAAGGTTCAAAACGAACCAGAATCTTTTATTTCTTCTTTTTACTATATGTGCTTTACATCTTTAAATTTTACTATTGATATACTTTCTTTGTGTTTATTTTTATATTTATATTTATTTAAAATTTCTATTCATTTTAGTTGTATATTTCATTATTTTATTAAAGTATTTCATTTCAAACATAACATCTCAACATCTAGGTTACATCTCGTCAGCAGTGTCAGTAGCACTGGTGTCCGTAGGGCACTCGTCTGCTGTGTCGGTATCTTCCGTGTCTGATCCTGTGATATTTATGATAATGGGAGCTGGTTTCCCGGAGTAGTAATCAGCACGTTTCATCTCTTCTATAGCCTTTTCCACCTTGCTGCACGCGCGATCCCATTGTTCAGCTCCAATCCGATCAAACGCCTCATCCGTTATGCGCAACAGCAACGAAATTCACGAGGATGATAATTGCAGAAAATAAATATTTATTAATAATAAAAAAATAGTCTCCTTCTGAGATTCGATCCTTGACCGTCAGGTCTGAAGTCAGAGATACTTACCATTACACCACAGACTTTGCATGAAGAAAGACTAATATTTAACGCTAAATAAATATTCATTTCAATACAATCGTGACCCAATATGACCCGAATATGCAAATATCTCGGGTTAATTTGAACGATTAATACCATGAAAATATTTACATGCGAATGTGTTGGATATATGTTATTGTTTGACCACATTAAACTGATACTGATTAATTTTCGTGTGCAAAGTCCGTTAGTTGAGTGTCTTAACAAAACATTGCCGAAGTGGGGTCATTACATATGCAGATGTACCGGGTTAATCTTGCTGGATAATACTTCTATATAAATGCAATGCTTAAGAGGGATCGATTTTATCAAAAAATAAACAAAAATATTTCTTGGTATAACTCACGATAATTGACCTGGCAGAGCAGCCGTAGCCAATAGGCTGGGGTGCTTTGCCAGGTCATTTATCGTAAGGTATATTATTATAAAATCTCGTAACTACGGGTTGATTAAAAACAAATTTTGAATTGTGTTATTTCATCTAAGACCCCCCCCCCCCCCGAACACAACAGCCTCCGAAAGTCGTCCTTAGAGTCTTAAAACGCCATAGTCTGGTTCCCGCACCTGAAATCTACTACGGATTTACAACGTAGTGTATCAGAGGCGGAAACCAGACTATAAACGCCACTCAAACGTTTAATATTTGTTATTTTTAGTAACATACTCTCAATCCCAAAGCGTTTTGGTAACAATACTTTTGAACCCAAGGCGTTTTAATGTTGAATGCACGTGCTCTTTATCGCTGTATATTGAATGCACGTGCGTCGTCATTGTTTTTTCCACATATTTAGGGAGCCTCGTTTTGATAATGTCGATTTGTGACTATTTTTAGTAATAATTTTCATGTTTACAATGTTGATTTCCCATATACCCATCGTCTTTACCTCAGGAAGTGTGTTCTGTGGGTACAGACTAAAACATAAGTGAAAGGACCTTATTTCAAGTTTCACCATGATGCCCCTTTAACCGGAAGTAGTCGTCTTTAGTCGCGTTCAGCTCATTGAAATTCCGTAAATTATGTTAAAGTTCAGGGCCGCGTTTTACTAACGAACTTACGAACATTTTTGAAACAACAACACATTTGATTGGCCGAATAATTACTGTTATGATTTCTCTTTCAATCAGATGTGTTGTTACAAGGTTTTTGCAAAAATCTATGTTAGTAAAACGCGAGCCAGATGAATAACGTCCTTAACGTTAAATAATACCGTTACCATAACTCAAATTAGTCAATATATCTCATTCTGGTTATGACAATGGCAATGAATTTTGTGCTAAAAATAGACTGGGTTTATCATGAATGTTTTGATAAACCGTCTGTGTTGTTATATAATCACATAACTACGGCTTGAATCAATCCGTACTTACGTGATATCATAACAACATCTACGAAATACTATATTGTTTGTCCGAATTTACGTCACGGTTTACTTGACAAAATCGTTCCCTATTCAATATACAACATACGTTTACAGCAAATATATGCACAGAAAGCGAAAACAAAATCGCTGCTATTTAGTTATTTGCTGATGTTTTGCGATATCATGCACTAGCCTATAAATGAAAATGCAGAAATTGAATACAAAAAGATCGAAAACGCTTCGACACTGGACAGACTTCATGTAGTATCGTATGCGTGCAACAGACAATTCAACAACGGCAGATTATTTAAGTTTGTATGTGTAATTCACATAAAGTGCACAAAGAACCCACGTATTATTGAAAGTTTCGACTCTGATCATTCTGTGTGAAGAGCGTAGATCTATACTAGTAGGCCTACATACCGACTAAAATTTGAAGTTCGACAATCATTTTTTCTGTGTAATGGGACATAATATATATTCAAAATAATATCATTATGATTTATACAAATATTCATAATCACGAAAATGAAATATGGTATCAGAATCACGAATAGGACTGATTGTCGCGCCTTTAAATACTTTCACAAACACTGCCTACTTTTTATGTCTAATTAAAATATCAGAGAAAATTGAAGAAAAAATGGGAATAAAAACAAAATGCTGATAACCAGAAACAAATTAGAAGATCTATTCCAATTTTTTTTATACAGAATGAAAAATATTGAACAGAATCGCTTCATAACATAAACAAACGCCCCACCGTCTGATTAAGCCTTCCCCCAACAACACGTGCATTTGACGCCCCTAAAAGAAAAAGACTGGGAAACATTGAAGCAAACGAAGAAAATGCTGAGAATCCCGCTATGTCTTAAGTTTCAAGACGATTGTCAAACTTGGCTAGAAAGAGTTCTTATAACATTTTTATTTTCATGGCTTTGCTTATTTCTCATTATATAATGTTTCGTGGGAGAGCAGGATAATACATAATTAGTGTAAAACGTCAAGGGACGACAACGTCCCAAATGATTTGGGAGAAGTTTTTTCCCATCAAAGCATATGCCTACTTGGGGTTCCGTTTTTTTTCTTTTTTCCCCTTTTTCTATCTTTTTTTTTCTTTCACAGCATGCAAGCTTTCTTTTTAACGAAATTAAACGCTGATAATTATTTTGTGAACTGTTCTCCTAAAGACCACCCGTGTCAAGTTTCAATAACTTCTCTACGATCCGTTGAAACTGTAAAAGACCACCGTATCCCGACCCGACTGCACTGATACAAAGGCTGATCATGAAATAATACAGGGGACATTTTCCATGTCCTTGCTGATATAGTAGTAATATTTAACCTTAAAGTTGAAGAAAAATGTAATTATGACATACATTATAAACAGTGATGTAACATATGTGTGGGACATGTCGAACGTAATGAGGCATGTTACACAATGAGTTATGGTACTTGTTTAAAATGACAAATTTTTGTTGAACGACATTGTCTTACTTAAATTTTTTCCTAAAAAGATCTGCTTTTTACTTCCCTAGGAAGGAAGCATAAGGATACAAAAATAGAAACGATAAAATGCCGACAAATAAGATTTTCCAGTTTCCCTCAATATTTTCCATGCTATCTACGAAGTCCATTTTTCATCTATCTTAAAGGGACATTTCATTCCAATTTCAATTTTTTAAAGTATGTCTTGATGCCAAGATTGGTTATTCTAATGAGTATAAATACTATTAGTTTTTTGAAGTCGTTGCCAATAAGCGAGATACACGCATTTAAAGTTGAGACATAATCGATAAATTGCATATAAATCCGAACTGTTGTCCACAACAATTTGTTCAATTTTAAGGTATCCGACCCCTCAAAAGCACCAAAGAGCCAAAGGCGAAATTTGAAAAATACAGATACTTCCTAAATTGTGTTATATTTCCATTCCAAATACAAACATACGCATTATTTACGGTTTAGAATTTTGAATTAGTGCATACTTATGGAAATATTTGACAAAAATGTTCAAATTACCTCGCTTGCATATGAATATAGAGTAAAATGATAATTGTAAATTATTTTCTTCTTGAAGCATAATTTTGAAATCTGCCACGGTGAATCAACTTATGTGAAGTGTATTAACAAGTGTGTGTAGTTTGATGCATTTCGAATGGCTAGAAAGTGGTGATTTTTTCAGGGTCTGTAAACCTTAACACAAAAATATAAAGGACCTCTATGGATAAGGCGAGAAATCTCCCTAAAAGGCTCTAATGGAAAAGTCAATTTTCAAAACATGCACAATGATGATTATTTTGAGCTATATTGTTAGATGGATACCTAAATCCTATAAAAAGTGATTTTGTTCAATCAAAACGATTCGACATGTACAGATAACTCTTGGTTTCTGCACCTACCCCCAAAATTACATTTTCTTACCCCACCGGTATTCATTTAACCAGAATTAAGTTTTCTATGATTTTATTAGAAGATTTTTTTCTGTAAATGTAGGGACAATTGGTGTTGAAATCATATACCAGTTTTCGTTTTGTCTTTAATGCGCATGCGCATCATTGAAACGAGTTTAAAGGCAAAATCTTCCCGCCAAAAATATGGCAATTGGTATATGAGCACTATTTTTAGTATAAAAGTATGTTCCACCCCGTGACCCAGGAAATCCTTTTTACCGAGGAAGAATATGATCAAGTGACACAACATATGTCAATGGAAAGCTGGGTCAAGGGGTGGAACGATGTTCACCAAGCCATGGAAGGTAGGTATTCCTCAGTTTTTGGCGGGAAAGTGCGCTTTTAAAGTTGTTTCAGTGATGCGCATGCGCAATACGGACAAAACCAAAGCTGCCATATGATGTAAACACCATTTATCCTTGTATCTGTAGAAAATAAATTGGAAATAAAGCAAAAAGAAACATCGTTTTACGTCTATGAATACCGGTAGTATAAGAAAATGAAACTAGTTAGGTGGGCACAAAAATCAAGAGTTATCTGCACCTATAGAACTTTATAAATGGCAAAAAACTACATTCATTTCATTTATTTATCTTCCTAACCATAAAACTTACTTTTGTTTCTCAATTTTTTAGTTCTGAAAATTGACCCATCGCGCTGAGCCTTTTAGGGAGATCTCTCGCCTTATCCATAGAGGTCCTTTCTCGTAAACGGCGCAATATTTTGGCTTGAAATTTTCAGAATTTTCATAAGGAAATATGCTCTTTCAGATTAAAATAAAAGTAAAATTTATGACAAAAAATTATGAAATGTCACTTTAAGGATGTTTGGGAAACGAGTAGGCCTAATTTACTTCCACGCATTAAACGATGTTCGTGAACAATAAAAAATATAAATACGATTGACAACGGTGCAAATGATAAATCTTGAATTATAATTGTACTGCATATATAATATTTTACCCTTTCCCAAACGTCAAAATTTTAGGTTGGTCCAATTTGAAAGCCGCTTTAAACGACAAAATAGATGTTGGTAACAATAAGATTTGCAGAAAATATTGCACAGAAAATATTGAGACAAAAGGAGAAACTGCTGGTTATCAGAAGTTTCTTGTTTTGTCTCAATGTTTTCCAAAACCAATTCTATTAGTGACGTCAAAACCAGGTCTTGTTTGGGAAGTGGTTAAGCGGAGTGAGTGCACTCTTATATGGATCAATATAGTATAGTTGCCCTAAAAGGAAACCAAAAGATAACAGAATGCACAAGCTTGTCTGGAACCAAGCCAGTCCAAAATGCCATGGGTACCAGTTTCAAAGTATCAGAAAGTGCATATTTTGAGAAAGTAAAATTGCTTAATTTACAAAACCCTCCGGGACTGATATCAGGTACAGACACCATCTAGAAAAAGAGTCCTTGTAACATTATTATTTTCGTGAATTTGCTTATAACTCATTATAATGTTAAAACAATTGAGCGGACGAAAATCATTTAGGGGCCATAACTAGGTGAAATCAAAGTACTAAAAGTACTGTTGGGAAGCAAACTTGTAAATAACGTAGGCCTGTCTAGAAGAAGAGTACTTTGATTAGGTACTTTGATTATCCATTTGAATACCTTGAATACTTTGATTCCATGCTGGAGTAAATTGTGTAAATTAACTTTTTATAGCTTTGAATATATTTCATAGTTCAGTAAACTTGACTGACCCATTTACGAGGAATGCCATTGGACTTATCTTTGAACCATAATAAAGCAAATTACTACGTCGGTTTTTTTCTTCTCTTAGAGACATGATTAATTGAAAATTTCATTTTCAGTCACACAATTCAATATGTACATGTATAACTTCAGACTTACATATTGAATATTCGAATGAATATTACCTCATTAATCTTTGCTTTTGATAGAACTATTTATAGTGAGTAGGACCGGAAGATGTTGTGTGGTATGCAGAGAATGGTAAAGTGCAGAGAGAGGTGGCTGCATAGTGAAGCAAATTTTGCAAAATTTTATTCCCAAAAACCGGTGGATCTAGGCAAAAATATATTATTACCTTTCCTTCTGGTAATGAGTTGACATGAGCATTTTGAATGAAATTCGTTCAGCAGTCTATGCTGCAATAGAGCGGACCCCCCTTCCCCCCCCCCCCCCAAAAAAAAATGTTGCTATTGCAAAAATTACCAATTTACAACAAATAATAATAATAATAATAATAATAATAATAATAATAATAATAATAATAATAATAATAATAATAATAATAATAATAATAATAATAAAGTCTTTATTTTACGAGGCAGCACAGTTGGGATATCCCAGTCTTCCCTGTGGGCCTCTACAAATATTTACAAAATATACATGCATATATACAACAAAGCAAAGCAACACATAAAATATCCAAAGTGCGGTTACTCCTTTCTTACATGACAAAACTTTAAGCTGATTCAAGTTAGTTTACTGACAAATAATGTGCGTGTTATGGCATGGAAAGAAGTACATGTAGCGAAGGAGTAAAAGACTGGTAAACAGTATTTTCTTCCTTTCTCTAAATGTATTCAGGGTTCGTTAGATAGTCAAAATGTTTTTCTGTTTGGGAAAGTATTGATAAGAACAGTATGAAGAAGAACGCACTTTGGTCAGAATACAAAATGAAAAGAAAATATTTGTTGGAGAACTCAAGCTAATTCGATCATCATATAAATGTACACATCTTAGATCTCGCGTTGGATGGGATTTGTGCAAAACTATTGTAAGCACTTCTGCATAATTGAGCAATTACAAATGCTTTGCGCAAAGCCCCCAACTGACTCTTACTGCCCTGAGGTAGAATTTAATAGCAAAAGGATACACATTTAACATTTTTTTCTTTTACTCAAACTGCTGTTTAAATGATATTGACAAAGGGCCATAACTCATTCACATCCTATGAACGATAACTATATGTTGATCTTTATGAATTTATTAAGCGCTTTCTGTTAAGTTTGACGGGTGCCAAAAAAAATGAGCGGACAAGTAAAGCCAGAAAAGGACCAGAACTCTGTGAAGAATAAACGAACTCTTACCAAATGGAATTTCCACATCTCCACTTTGACAAGAGTTTATAAACGTTGCATGTGAAATTTGAATAAAATTAATTCAGAAGTTCATGGGAAGTAGAGTGGAAAATATATGCAGACCAACACACCAATGGAACAACGGACCGACAGACGGACAAGCTGACTCCTGTATACCCACAAATAGATTGGGGGTTATAAATATGGAAGACGTTTCGTCGAAGGAAGCATATTTTCTCGTTGTATATATTTTTCTGTGCTATATTGTCGACAAATCAACTTATTACCAACATCTATTTCGCACTCTGCTGTAGCACAACATCTTTTTAAATACGAAGTAAAACAAAAAGCAATGCCATTTATTTAACTCAGTAATTTCAATAATTTTAAATTTCAGATAGGCCTCCATCCCCTTTAAAGTTGGGATTTTTAATGAGCCAATATTTCAAAGTGTCATAAGTCCATGACTATATATCACATTTGAAATCATTCGTAATAATCGCTCATTCGCGATGGGTTGCGTCGTGTTGAGGATTACTTTTCGTTTCGTAAGGCCTTCAATACGCTATGGGGCGATGGGTGTTGATCTGTGTGCTCAGCTGGATTGTTTGTGTGCACTCTATCCATATAATAAGTAAGTATGTCGCTTTCTGTTTAGATCTTATATGTCGTCGTATTCTTCTATTTCATTTTGGGTTTTTAACCTTTACCCAAATGGAAAACGTTTCGACAGCTTTGATTTGCGACAGAAGACAAAACAAGCATAAATAAACGACTTAGTACAAGATAAAATATATGAAATGTTAACCCATTACTGCACAGTGACGTTTTTGACTCCCCCACAAGAAAAGGCTTGGGAAAACATTGTGGAAAATGAAGAAATTGCTTGTGACAAGCAATTTCTTCATTTCCCACAATGTTTTCTTACACAAACAAAGGCAACAAAAAATGTAAAATTTCATGCACTGGAAGTTGTCGTCTGCATGATCTTTGAATTTGGACCGCCCTAAAATTTTGTCGTTTGGTAATAGGTAAAAGCCTATTACCATAATCTTCGCAAGCTTGGCAAGGATTCAACCTCCATGTTGTTCTTTCCACAGGAACAAAGTGGAGGAATTACGAAGATGTTCATTTTTGTCATTCTTTCTTTCAACGTTTTCTTGAGATTATTTGTGAAGAATAATGAAAACCAGGAGAAGCTCTCTTCCGAACACAAAATACATCAGACTAACAAAGATTGGAGGTTTTAGTAAACGCCAACGATGCTTACATGTCAGAGCAATATGACACGGGAGAAAAAGTTGCAATAAATATCACTTTCTTCTTTCCATAAGCTATATCGATGTCCAAAGTTTCCTCAGGTTTGCGTTAACCAGGGTTTGTTGCTTTCGGAATCGTTAGATCGACTCTTGTCATTTTCTTCGTTGTCTTTATCCCTTTCACAAACGACAAAATTTTAGGGCAGTCCAATCCCAAAGCTGCTGTAGAAGACAAAATGAATGTTAATAAGATGGGATTTACATACAATCATACCCAAAAAAATATTGAGACAAAGGAGAAACTGCTGGTTATCAGCAATTTCTTCTTTTGTTTCAATGTTTTCCCGAGCCCTTTCTATCAAAGACGTGAAAACCAGGTCTTGTTTGGGAAAGGGTTGTAGACTGGTAGTGAAAATCTGAAAGGTCTAATCAGCGAGGACAATTTGTTTGACAATTTTTTTCTAATTAAAATGTTTAAACTGATTTTAATACTGATGTTCACAAAACATCTAAAAATTCCGTCTGTTTTTTAAGTAATACATATGTATATGTTATACCCCTAAAGTGACATTTCACAATTATTTAATCTGTCTGAAAGAGCGTGTTTACTTCAACTTCAAAAAAACTGATAGCATTTCTACGCAATAGAATAGACAATCTTTGCATCAAGACATACTTTTAAATAATGAAATAAATGTGAAATGTCACTTTAAAGTATCTAAATATCCAGTTTCTTTCTAAGTAACAGGAAATTAATTTAAAATTAACTATTACGAAACTTTATAATATTGGTTAAACCATGAACCAAAACTTTTAAAATGTCGTAGATCTAATGTTTAGTCAAATAAATTTCTGGTGTCATAAATGAAATGCTTCACTTGCCGTTACGAATATACCATTAAAGTTTCACGTCAACAACAGCTTACTTGTGGGCTACCGGTATGTTACAATGAATTAGTTTATAACATAAGTTAGAACAAATTGATTTAAATTAACGGATTTCTAAATTCTATTTATTTTATAAAATAGATTCAAACTGTTTGAAATCTCTTAATTTCATTAAATAGCATAGGCCTACGAGGGTTGAATGATAAGTAGTGAGCCTCACATAGAAGAGATCAAGCAAGCATGTCCATTTTCAGCCCCTGTATTCTCTGGCTATATAAAGGTGTGCTGCCGAAAACTGGTGTCATTTTGTCAAATAATGTTGAAGAGGTAGCACTCTAAAGTAAACCGGACAAGTGGTTTTTCGAAGGCCATCCATGCAGATATGGTTTCAACACTAGGGATGATGCCCCTTCGTATGCTACAGTAAAGAGATGGGTATGGGAGTTCAAGCATTGTAGGCAGAGTCTTGAGGACGACGTCCGCCCTGGAAGGCCTGTCACCGTTGCTACACCAGAAATGGTCAATAAAGTCCATGATATTGTTATGACTGACAGGCAGGTTACAGAGAGATATATAACCAGTACAACTGGTATTTCACAGGAAAGGGTTCATTCCATTCTCACGGAAAACCTTGAAATGAAAAAGCTCTCTGCACGCTGGGTACAAATGCTTGTGACAGTTGACCAGAAGCACGCTGTCCCATCAGCAGGAAAGGTTATGGCTTCAGTTTTCTGGGATGCTGATGGCACCTTGATGGTAGATTATCTACAAAAGGGCCAAATAATTAATGGACAGTATTATGCATCACTTTTAAGGCAACTGAGAGAAACCATCAAGCTCAAACGCCGTGGAAACCCAGCAAAGGTGTACTGTTCCACCAGAACAATGCCCCTGTTCACAAATCTGCCATTGTCATGGCTGCCATCAATGACTGTGGGTTTGAACTAGTAGAACACCCGCCTTATTCACAAGATCTTGCTACATCAGACTTTCACCTGCTTCCACAGTTGAAAAGAGCTACTGCTGGTACCCACTTTCGGTCAAATGATGACGTCGTACTTGCAGTGGAGGCCTTTCTGAACGGTCAAGAAAAGGAGTTCTTCAAAAGTGACATTGGGGCCTTAAAACATCGCCGGCAAAAGTGTATAGACAAAGAAGGGGATTATGTTGAAAAATAAAACCGTTTGGCAGTTACAATTCAAACCTTTCTATGTGAGGCTCACTACTAATCAATCAACCCTCGTATGATGCATTCGTTTTAAAATGGGGAAGGATACTTCACAAAAAAACACTTCTTTGTGAAATGGTACTTATAAAAGTTAATTTCAACAAAACCGAACTTAGATACCTTTACATCTTAATGCGTTATTTTATAACGATATGAACATGGTTTTCTTTCTTCTTTTTCAGTCAAAGACAAAGCCAATGCTATAAAACCTAAGAAGGATATCCGGATACATCTACAGTCCGATGGTAATATCAATCTATCAGAGGTACAGCGTGCACTACAATTACAGAGATATGAACAGCTACTATCTCCCACCAACAGAGCCGGACACCCAACCATGCATCAGTCACGAACATTACATAGAGGATTCCATAGAAGAATGGATCACCACAAACAAGCGTCAAGTCGGAGAGGTAATCCAATGTATAAACCATATAGACAAAACACTGACAGGGTATTGCGAACCTCGGGTGACAATATTGGAAGGAATCCATCCTCATCTCACATTGGCCGTGATCTCCGACGAATCAATCTATCCCGTCGTCCATTTAGAAACAGGCAACGTTCATCAGTAGGTCGTAATGGGGAAAGTGAAGTCTTACCGCGATATGATCATATACCCGAGAGGTTTGAGACAGGACGTAACCGTGATACGGTTTATACGCTGGATTTACACAACAACCTACATTCCGACAATAGGCCAGGACATGACAGCACGCGGCAAAAATCTTCCATTAGAGATTATAGCCATCGACAAGAAACCATCAGACCGCGTGCTGATAGATATAGGGATTATTCGAGCGTTAGAAGTAACCAAATACACGATACCAGAAAAAGTATATCAAATCAGATAGTTGATAGAACACACATGACAGTTTATCAAGAACAAAATAGATTGTCTAGTGACCCGATAGTGACCGAACAATGGCCAAGTCCTTTGCGCCAATCAAATTCACAGATCTACGAACAAAACAGTTTGTATCCTACACAGCCCGTGATTCGACACAACCCTTTAGACATTCCACGTCGAGAGTTTGTGAGAGTTGTGCCGCCAACACAAGATCACAACCCTGAAAGCCGAACCCGACCGTTGAAAACAGAACCATATTTAAACAAAAATGAAGTACAAACGGCAGAGATGAATTTAGCTATAAATCCTATCAATACGATACGTTCTATACTAAACCCCAAATATAGCGTGTCTGAATCATCGCCGGTGCCAAATAAACAGACACAAGAGAAAGTTTATCGCAAATCTCCACAAATGGCAGAGTTGAATTTAGCTATGGATCCTATCAATACAATACGTTCCTTACCAAACCCCAAATACAATGTGGCTGTTGCATCGCCGACGCCAATTAAACAGGCTCAAGAGAAAGTTTATCGCAAACCTGTACCAACAATAGGGCCGAACTTAGCTATCGATCCAATTGAGACGATACGTTCTACACCAAAACCTGAACACAGCGTACCTGTAGAACCGTCAATGCCAATCATAGAGGCGGAAGAGAAAGTGTATCGCAAAGCTCCACCAACATCAGGGTCAAGTTTAGCTGTTGATCCTATTGATGCAGTACGTTCTATACAAAAACCTAAACACAGCGTGCCTGAAGCACCGTCAATGCTAATTATAGAGGCGGAAGAGAAAGTGTATGACAAACCTCTTCCAACACCAGAACCACGAATTATTGTAACAGCGAAACAGACACAAAAACCGGATACGCCAGTTCCGTCACCTGGATCTGGGATAAAGTCTCTGTTAGAAATGTTAGTTCCATTGCTTAAGAATATTATCATACGTCCTAGAAGAACCGAAAGTTTACCAACAATGCCGACTGTAATTAGTGAAAAGCCTGTGAAAATACTTTCGCCATCTACAACAACAACGGCTACCCCTTCCACTATTACTACATCTTCGACTACTACTATTACCACCACCACTACTACTACAACAAGGACAACAACGACGACGACAGCCACAAGACGTGTACTTCCTGAAGTAAAATCGGTCCTATCGGAGCCCGATATACAGGTGGATGCTCGTGTTAATCGACCGATGAACAATCCTGTCGTAACCAAGAAGGAAATTGCAGTTACACAAAAGTTGAAAACCGAAACACCCGTAACCATTATGCCTGTTAAGGCCAAAGCAAAACTTAAGAACAATATTCTACCAGAAATAAAACAAAATATAATCAAACCAACTGATTTAAAACTGGGCATGTCCATGTTATCAAGACCAAGTACTTTGCCGCCGTATTTCGGCGAGGAGATTGAAGAAATGCCAGGTTTTACCCGAGGCTTACATTACTCTACCAGTTTGTATGGTTTAAGCAAGACAGATGGTACGAAACAGGTACCACCTAAATCTAGAGGCAATATAACATCATTTCCTGACTTCGTTCGGTATCTCCGTTTAATGGGTGGTGAGGAGGGAATCCCTGAAAGTATGAGGACCGGGCGAGGTATGCTGCAGTTGTATGCACGCCACGTGGCCTCGACATCCCGCGGTAATAATCCCATACTGACAAGAAGGATGATGGGTGAAGAACTCCCAGAGGGCGGCTTCAACAACATGAATATGTACCCCATAGGTTCGTCACCCACAAATATGTACACAAACACCAGAAACGTTCGTTATATCCAGATGGATGAAGGGCTTGTTCCAGTCCCAATCCTACATCAGCCTACAACTAAACCAACAATTACTTCTTCGGTTTCAATAGTTGCAGACACAGCCAATGACATGTATAAAAGTGTGAAGACTATAAGCGACGTGAAAGAAGACACTAGAAGCGTCCCTAAATCTGCTGTTGAATCAGTTCGACCTGCTGATACTGTAAGACACAACAATCCCGTGGAAAAACATTTACGTAAACTTCCAACATCGGATATTATCAGATTGTTAATACGAGAACTTGGGAAAATGGTCAGATAAACATCGATAATTATTACTGGAGTATGATTTCACACAGAAAATCTAGATCTTTCGAAAATTGAAGGATACGAGATAAAATAGCATCTTTTGAATCGTACGTTTTTCGACTTTTGTTAGATCTTCATAAATTCATTGTAATTCTATCATGTCTAATTTGTTCATTTTATATCAAGGGGATAACGATACCATATCGTTTACTTGTGTAAGATTATTCAGAATGTGCAAATATGGTGGAAAACACGTTTGAGATAAGATCTAGAGAAAGTGCCCTCATGGCATTCAAGAGCAAGGCGAATCCTGATCAGCCTACGTATACACGCAGTCTATTTTTTCTATCAACTCTGTTTTTAAAAGGCTTTTGTTTGACCTGTTAGTAACTCGGACATTAATTAACATGGCCGGGTTCTGGTCAGTCTGCAGGTTGGTACATAATGATCAAGTGCTACAATGTATATTAGTCTAGAATACTATAAATGCCTATTTACTGGATTCGGACTCTCTATAATTTTAATTGACGTACATGAATAATGAGATAGCAGTATGTTCCACGCTTTAAAAAGGAAATATTATTTATATCACAGATTTCAATTCGGGTGAATTGTGGCAGCATTCAGATGTTTATTCTCCTCTTGGAGGGTTTCCTACGGATCCCGGTAGGTGTCATGTTGAACACATTTTTTATTTCGTGATAACGAAATAGTAAATCGTTAAAACGAATTACTATTTCGTTTTAACGATTTAGCATGTCGTTATCACGAAATAAAAAAATGTGTTCAACATGACACCTACCGGGATCCGTAGTTTCCTGTAAACAGCAACTTTACTGAAGTGGCTGATCCAGAGGGAGTTCAGGGTGTTCCAACGAACACCGCTCTGTAGCCTGATTATTTCATTTTCATGCAGAAATTCCGTCAAATTTTAAAGAAGTCTACCAATATCAACATGGGATGGATTTTCGAAAATTTACATGTACATGTATATTTTATACATTTACGATTTGAAAAGAATTTGAAGCAAAGAAGGCGGAAAATCACCAGGGATGTGTCTCCGACATACAGACTGAGCTATAGTAGAGTCGAAGTTTTATGACACACAAACAAAATATACCTATACAGATACACAATATCGAACCCCAAACTACTGCAATTTTGCATGTGATGGTTCGAATCTTGCAGGTGTCTCACACCTGCTCTTGCAGGTGTCTCACACCTGCAAGATTCGTACCATTGCATGCTCAATTGTATTGAAAATTAAGAACGTTTTTCCATTGTTTAGATAGGAAAAACTTTTAAACTTGTAGCATAATATCCTGACTGGACTCTGTGTCGGATCCAGGATTTCTGTGAGGGGTGGAGTGGGGTTCATTTTCCTGGTTTTACACAATTTTGACTGAATTTCTTCCATAAAAAATGAAGTAATCAGGATACAGAGGCCGATCTCGATCTGCCACTGGGACTTTATGCATTGGTACGAATGTTTGGAGTGGGGTATTCCTAAAGGTAAAATACAAACAAGAGCAACACATAATTTATTCTATAATTTATTACTCTTTGCCATTTCATTTATTCAAATATGAACGAGTTTGTCTTGCTGTATACATCAGAAAATTTATTTTCAAATAACTTGTCTCAAGGTTAAATATTTAACAATACATTTATAACACATTTATTTCAAAACAAATATTACAACAATAACAACAATTGAGAACATATAGACTGGCTTTTTTTCCCTTTTGGGGATATCATTTCCAGTCTTTAACACAAATTCATTGTTAAACCCTAAACCGAAACCACAAAACTTGGACTGTTCCAACTTGAAAACTTACGCAAATGCCAAAGTGGATGTCAATAAAGATACAAATTTGTATACAATATTGCACAGAAAATATTGAGGCACAAGGAGAAAATGCTGATTATCAGCATTTTTTCTTTTGCCTAAATATTTCCCAACTGGCAAGCCTTTTCACTAGCAATTTCAATACTGGGTGATGTTTGGAAAGGGTTAACTATCTTGTTACAATCATTGAGTAACAAAGAAACAATTACATATTTCTTTTACATGGTTGAAAATCCTTCAAGAAGGAAAGGAATTGAACAAGCAGGCTTCCTTTTCTCTTGATGTTTTCAAAGCTATCAGTATTAAGCATTTTGCTTTTATTTTAGTTACGAGTGAATAGCGAATACGGTTTTGCCTTTATGTTTCTATGTAAGGGTCATCGAACAAAGACAGAAAGTTCATTGAGCAACTTCCATTTGCTTCCATTGGTCCTTACCAAGAAACATAATCAGAAACCTTTGAAAAACTTTGAGAGGAAAGAAGAAAATCAGCAGCTCTTGAACTGCACTTCCTCTTTTTCCCTCAATATTTTTCATACTAACAAATTTATAAATTTGGTGACCAAATTAAGGCTAATATCTTGTCTGTGCAGTGAATTTGGAGTGGACCAGCCAAAACAATTCACCCTCTTCAGTGGCGGATCCAGAGGAGGTTTGGGGGATTCAAATGACCCCCTCTCTGTATTCTGATTATTTGATTTTCAAAAAAGAAATTCTGGTACAGCATGACAAAATATTATAATTATTGTAATGTGATTCTTAACCCTTTCCCAAACAAAACCTGGTTTTGACGTCCTAAATGGAAAAAGATTGGGAAAACATTGAAACAAAAGAAGAAACTGCTGATAACCAGCAGTTTCTCCTTTTGTCTCAATATTTTCTAAGCCATACTTTACACAAATTCTATCTTTGATAACTTCCATTTCGTTATTTGTGGCAGTTATCAAATTGCACCACCCTAAATTTTTGTTGTTTGGGAAAGGGTTAAATCCTTTTTTAAAATCGCAATGTGTTAGAGTATGCCAGTTTCAAAGCTGTAGCAGATGACAAATAAGAGATAAAAGGATCGAGAAAATACTGGTTATTAGCATTTTCTTTGATTAACCCTTTCACAAACAAGACCTGCTTTTGACGTCCCTAATAGAAAAGGCTTGCGAAAACATTGAAACAAAAGAAGAAACTGCTGATAACCAGCAGTTTCTCCTTTTGTCTCAATATTTTCTGTGTCAAGGGTTAAGCACAATGAGAAATGGTTAAGCAATAATTATTTTGATACACTATTTAAAGCAATCATCAAAATTTGCTTCTATCTTTACATATATCTATTTTATGACAGCAGGTACACCTAACTACATGTTCCTCACATTTCTCCTACCAGTAGTGTCTGTGTTAACCCTTTTCCAAACAGCAAAATTTTAGGGTGGTCAGATTCGAAAGCCCTTGCAGACAATTATGTATGTTGATAGAGATGGAATTTGTGTACAACTTACAACGGAAAATTTTGAGACAAAAATAGAAAGTGACCATTTCTCTTTTTGCCACCAAATTTTCTTGCCTTAACCCATTACCGAACAGCAAAAATTTAGCTTAGTCCAAACTCATAGGTTTTGCAGACGACAAGTTCCATTGAACAAAGTTTAACATCTTTTGGTCTTTCTTGGTAGAATAGAAAACATTGTGGGAAATGAAGAAATTGCTTGTCACAAGCAATTTCTACACTTTCCTCAATGTTTACCAAAGTCTTTATTGTGTCGGGCGTCCAAAAGGGTCAATGTGTTGGAAAGGGTTAATAGTAAACTAAAGCAACTTTTATCAACACCCATCTTTCATCTGTAGTAGCTTTCAAATTGGAACCGTCCATAATTTTGATGAATGCTAAAAGTTTAACTCTGCTCACTTATACAATACAAAACTTGGGAATTTCTTACAAACATTATAACCAAAAGTTTTTTTTACAGTACAGTTTTAGATCGTTTTCTTAATCATTTTTTATAAAATGTCATTAGATGATTCCTGATGAAAAAATTGAAAACATGAAACTTTAAAATGTAAAGTTTCATAAAAGCACCATAAAACAGCAGTTCTTCTTTTCATTTTATCATGAATGTATATGATTTAAACGTTCTACACAAGAAAAAGTTAGTAATATTAAATGCATGTGAATTTTTTTTTTATTTACAAAGAACACAATGAGTACTTGAAAAGCTGGGTCATAACTTAAGAATAATTCTATGTAAAGTATAAATGCCTCATTTCTTACAATTATTTTTTTGTTGATAAACAGACAGACAGACATAAAGTATAAATGCCTCATTTCTTACAATTATTTTTTTTTTTGTTGATAAACAGACAGACAGACATAAAGTATAAATGCCTCATTTCTTACAATTAATTTTTTTGTTGATTAACAGACAGACAAACAGACAGACAGACAAAAGAACAGACAATGCATCAATGCAGGGGCATAAAATGCAGGAAATGTGCTTGCTGAAGCAGTCTCTTCTTTGTCTTTATTTTAAACTAGAAAGATATCCAACATGTTCATCCAAATTCATCTTAACCCTTTCCCAAACGACAAAATTTTAGGGTGATCCAATTTGAAAGCTGCTGCAGACTATCAAGATGATAATAATAAAGACATTATTTGTGTAAAATATGGCACAGAAAATATTGAGACAAAAGGAGAAACTGCTGGATATCAGCAGTTTCTTCTTTTGTTTCAATGTTTTCCCAAGTCTGTTCTATAAGGGTTGTCAAAACAAGGTCTTGTTTGGGAAAGGGTTACGAGGGGCGTTCAATTAAAAGTGGTACTAATGGTCCACCATACCTCACGATTCTATAGAACTAGTGGTGCTTGCGGCTATTGGACAGGAAAATTACTGTCTATACTTGGTCAAAATTTGAGACAAATTCGTTGACTCTTTCAAAAGTTATTGAACTTTTAAGTTGGTTCAGTCATATACACTGGTTATTTCACTGTGCGCAAAATGGAAAACGAACTGAAGTAGGAAGTACGGTTCTACATTAAAGGTCGCATAGGCTTTGAAGTATCTGCATAACATGTATATAATGAACTATATCAGATTCGTGGACATTCGAATGTTGAATATACGTCAGTTTTTAGGAAGATAATAAAAATTAAAATGGGTAAAACTGGCCTGAATGATGCCCCCCTCTCAGGCAACCCGGGCAGAGCTAGTACCAAAGCAAATATTGCTGTAGATTCCGACATGACCGAAAAAGATGCATGAATAAACGTGCAAGAAATAGCAGATAAAGTTGGTTTTTCATCGGGGACATGTTATACAATTTTGACGAAAGGGTTGAAACACGGAAAGGTTTATGCCCATTGGGTCCCCCACCTGCCGCCTAAAGGACAGAGAGCAACCCGTGCAAAATATACTTTGAAATAATGCAATAAATGCAATAAATGTGGGCTTTCTGAGCTTTATACATACGATTGAACAATAATCTATTATTATGAGCACAAATGGCGTGTCATTAGCAAGCAATAGTTGCGAAAAGATCATACAAGGTCCGTATTAGCCAAAAAATTAAAAGCGCTGCAAAAGTTTTGTACGCGGTAATTTTCAAATGTAACGGGTACATTGTTCAAATTACTGTTTCAATTAGTACAACTTTTGGCGGCCATTCATACAAGAAATGTATGTCGGCGAAAGTAAAGAAATATCACGAAAAGAGCAGGTCTAGGACCGGCTAAAGAGGTGTGTGCCAAATCCATGACAACAGAGCTGTCCACAGGTGTCATCTTGTCCAAGACTTCCTGAAAAAGAAACATGCTACACAGTGTCTTCATCCACCCTTATAGCCGGGCTAAGCCCGTGTGGCTTTTTTGTGTTCCCTATGATGACGAAAAAAGCCTCTGGTCGTCGGTATATGCATTCATGTTCCATATGCAGTGCAATTTTCCAGTGTCTGCGGGGTGTTCCAAAAGAGGCCCATTTATTGGCATATAAGTAATGATCTCAAAACTTAAGATGTGTGTGGGTGTCAAAGAGGATTACTTCGAAGGATTAGAGAAACTTAAAATTGAATTGCGACATAACTATGGCTTATAGAACCCCAGTTCCAAAATTAATTGAACGTCCCTCGTAATAGGGAATCATAAGACACAACAATGATAGTTCTGGAAAATCTTCAATAAATCTATTATTATGATAAATAATAAACATTTTCTACATTTCCATCAATAGTTCCATTTTTTTAAAAAAAATCTGCAAAGTCCATTTTAGCAAATACAACAAATTTCATGTCAGAGCAGTGTATGATTGTTTTAATTCTTTTGGAAACGACAAAATTGGAGACATGATGCTAAAAAAAGTAGTAAAATTGAATCATCAAATGATCAAACTTAAATTCTAAATCTTTTGATAGAAAACAGGATTAGAAATTTCTCATAAATACAAAACTATAAAATACAGTTAGGCAAAATACTTTCTCTTTACTTATATAACAATAACAACAACAACATAACATTAACTATCAGTTTTCAGGACAATAGGTAAAGTGTCACCGTTCTTAACCCTCACCCGAACAAGACATAAACTTGACATCCCTCGTAGTAAAGGCTTGGGAAAACATTGAGACAACTTTTACCTAAATGTTTTCCCAAATATAATCTACTAAAGCATTCAAAACCAGACCTTGTCTGGGAAAGAATTAAATGGACAGAAAATCGTATGGTTAATCTTAATTCTTTCCCAAACAAGACCTGGTTTTGACGTCCCTAATAGACAAGAGGACCATGATGGTCCTATATCGCTCACCTGAACCTAAATGATATGAGCAACACTTTTGTTCAATTCAATTAATATTTATTAATTTAAGACTGAAAAAGAACTTATGGTCAATAAGGTTCTGAAAATCTAACTCATCCAAGATCTAAATTATGGTGCCAAACATTGTACAGGGCTCCAGATAAGAGGGGGTGGTGACTTTTCAAACTGCAATAATGCTGTCAGTGATCATCCAACCCTATGTTGTAGGTACATGTACGCATTTGTATTGTCTCGTTGAGACGATTCAAATGAGTACCCACAACATAGGATTTGAATTCGAAAAAACAATGTTAGTACGTCTTCACCTCCACTTATCTGTAGCCCTGATTGTATCCAAGTTTTGTCTTGATTGATAAGTAATTGTAGATTCTAGAGTATAAACAAGGTCGAAAACAGCCGAAAACAACAATTTTGTCAATTTCAAGGGCACAAAACGCTCGACTTTCTGATCAGATCAGACTGAAAATCAATCTCATATGAGATCTTATGGTTCCCAACATTGTGTCCAAGTTTTGTATAGATTGATCAATAATTGTAGATTCTAGAATGTAAACAAGGTCGAAACCAGCCGAAAAATGGCAATTTTGTCAAATTCAAGGGCACATAACTCTCAACATTCTCGTCAGATCAGACTGAAAATCAAACTCATCTGAGATCTTAAAGTCCCCAACATTGTGTCCAAGTTTTGTCTTGATTGACCCTTTCCCACACATTGGCGCTTTTGGATGCCCCACAAAATAAAGGCTTTGGAAAACATTGTGACAAACAATTTCTTCATTACCCACAATGTTTTCTACCAAGAAAGACCAAAATATGTTAAATTTTGTTCAATGGAACTTGTCGTCTGCAACACCTATGATTTTGGACTAGGCTAAAATTTTGTTGTTTGGTAATGGGTTAATAAGAGTGTAAATCTATTTATATCCTCTATCAAACTAGATAACTCTACTTATACTGAAGTAAAGTAGTGTCAGAGTTCCTTCCCTTAGAATCTATTTATATCCTCTATCAAACTAGATAACTCTACTTATACTGAAGTAAAGTAGTGTCAGAGTTCCTTCCCTTAGATTAACTCTTTTTTGAATACAGCAAAAAAGTGGCAATTTTGCCCAATTCAAGGGCACATAACTCTCATCTTTCTGGTCAGATCAGACTGAAAATTGACCTCATCCAAGATCTTATGGTCTCCAACATAATGTCCAAGTTTTGTCTTGATTGATCAATAATTGTACATGCTAGAGTGTAAACAAACTTAAAAACAGCATTTTTTGACATTCAAGGGCAGATAACTCAGCACTTTCTGGTCCGATCAGGCCCATAATCGAACTTGTTCGAGAACTTATGGTCCTACTTGTTTTGGCCAAGTTTGATCAAGATTGAGTAACTTTTGTGGATGCTAGAGTGTAAACACCCCAAATGTTGACGGACGGACGGACGGACGCCGGACAAAAAGTGACCACAATAACTCACCTCGAGCACTTCGTGCTCAGGTGAGCTAAAAAGGCTTGAGAAAACATTGAAACAAAAGAAGAAACTGCTGATCACCAGCAGTTTCTTCTTTTGTCTCAATATTTTCTATGCCATATTTTACACAAATCCTTTTTTTAACATCCATTTTTGTGGCAGTTTTTGAAGTGGATCACCCTAAAATTTTTCCGTTTGGGAAAGGGTTAATGGCTATAATTCATCAAATTCTCACTTGCGCCATGATACACGTTATCTCATCGAGCACCCTGAGACATTAAAAGCACAAACATATTACAGAGTCACGATGTTTATAAATGCTAGTCTATGGCAGAAATTCTAGTCCAAACTGAAACATGCAATATCACCTTTTCTATTTTATCTCTTTCCCAAACAAGACCAGTTTTGACGTGCCAGATGAAAAAGGTTTGCAAAGACATTGGGGGCAAAAGAAGAAAATTTAATTTCTCCTTTTTGGCCAAATATTTTTTGTGCTATATTGTATGCAAATCTTTTCATTATCAATATGAATTGTGTCATCTGGAGTAGATTGCCAATTGGGCCAACCCTTAAACTTTGTTGTTTGGGAAAGAGTTAAGGTATAACTCCTGTAAAATGGCCATTTACAGAATTTACAGATTCAGACAAGTTGTAAATAATCAGCCCTTTCTGCAACACAGAAAGCACGGTGTATAATCACGTGATAATCTTCAATATCTTTTTTAATACTTCACCAATTTGAATTCGATTTGAAGCAGAGAAGGTGGGAAAATGAAAGGAATAAGCTGGACGTGTTTGATTTTTGAATAATCAACTGATAAAAAAGTTATTGAAGATAAACCAAAAGTTTGGTTTATCTTCAATAACTTTTTTATCAGTTGATTTTAACAACCACATCCATCTAGTGCGTGACATCTGTCCACATTCTCTGCTTCAAGCCGAATTCAAATCGGTCCAGTATTTACAAAATTATTGAAGATTTTCTGAAAATATTGTATCACATGATTATCCACCGTGGAAAGGTGATGCTGTTGCCAAAAACATTCATTTGGTCATCATAACTCTTGAAATGATGATCACAATAAAGGCAATCTACTAGATCTACCTAATTCAATGAGAAGCACTTATTTGCCAGTGGTACATAATTATTATCAACGCTTTTCGACAAAAACCTTGGAACTGCAGCTTATTTTAAGCTGCAGTTACGAGGTTTTCCTTGAAAAGCAGCTTTATGTTGATTCATTTCAACAAGGAGTCAAACTATCACACCATACACATGTTACATGTTAAATCTATTCTACTCAACAATGTAACAGATTGAATGATCAGGGATTGCAAAGTTATATACATACCTTGCTGAACTTAAAATATTTCAAGAAAATATCTTGAGTAACAAATAACAATAACAACATGTTTTAGAGCTGTCATAGGACAGCACAGTCAACCACCATCCAAGCAACATACAAGAGGAGGTAAAGATATTCTAAATTTGTTATTTCAAATCTTAACCCTATGTTGTGTGTAATCAATTGAATGCTCTTAATGAGACATTTCCATAGAGTACCCACAACATAGGGCTAAGGTCTGGTCACATACACAATTCTACTTCCACATCACAAGACGGATCACATCTAAAACAGGAATTCAGTGCAGTGAAATTTTGGATGTGCATGATGCAGCTGTGATATGGACACGGAATTGTATGTGTGGCCTAGCCTTCACATAAACAACAAGAGGACCAAGATGGTCCTATATCGCTCACCTTAGAGCGCCCTGAGACATACTTTTTAACAAACCTTTTAAATCTCCGAGGATTTTGAAAAGAGGATTTTGAAAAGGAGTCATACGACAATGGTACACACTTAATTTCAAAGCACAATTTGGGAAAAGATTGTCAAAGATTTTTCACTATATCTGTATTTAAAATCAGAAAATCCACAACATATTGCTGAATTTCCATTGCACATAGACAAATTGAAGCATTAATCTTGGAAAAAGGTCATTGGGCTATAATATTTAGAAACCATAGAAAGTTTGGAAATTCTAAGACAATTTTAAACCTGTTCCCGCTTTTTTAAATCTAGAATACCTCATGGTAGAGCTTATTTTCAAAGCAAAATGATAACTTGAACTAATCTGTTTAACAAGACAATATGACACACACAACTTATATGCACTTTTTTCTGTACAAAATGCAAGAGCCTAAAGCATAGGAATAATTCTAAAAGTTCTTAAACGAGGCAAAAAAATTATCTTCAGGCCTTAACAACTTGAAAAGATTGTCAAACATTGCCCTCTATCATTTATATGGAACCCACAACATAGGGGAAATATTCATTGAACAGTAAGGATTTGGTTATGGTAAAACCTTTTCCAAACAACATAACATAAGAGCAGACATAATTAAAAGCTGCTGTAGATGATAAAACAGGTGTTGATAAAGACTGCATTCATGTATAAAAATGCAGAGAAAATGATGAGGCAAAATGAGACAACACAGGCTATCAAGTTATCAACATTTTCTTCTTTTACCATATCATTTACAAGCCTTTTCTGTCGGTGAGGCAAACCTGTGTATGGTAGAGAAAGGGCATAATGCTTTCCCATACAGAAAGGTAAAGAAAGGAAATAGACTGTCCCAATTTGAAAGTTCAGAATACAAAATTGACAGCCGTACAAATAGGATTCGTTTACAATGAACTAGCATATAAAATATTGAATAAAATTAAATAAAATATTGAGGTAAAAGGAGAACCAGCACTTTCTTCATTTGACTCATTAATTTCCAAAGCCTTTTCTAATAGGGACTTCAAAACAAGGTCTTTCCAGGAAAGGATTAAAGTATTTAGTTGATCCCTAGATCAGTAAACAAACACTGTTTGCTCCATGCATTCTTTATCAGTATTATGATCTGCATAATCTGATTATAGGGATATGATATCGTCGGTGGGGGAGTCAAAACCTCGTAACTCCAGCTTATTCAAGCTGTAGTTACGAGGATTTGACTCCCCACCAATGATATGTGATAAAATCTACCTGGTCAAAACAATTCCTCACTTGAAAATTCCAGAACCCATAACATAGGGCTTCTTTCCTTGCAATGTGATGATTTTTAGTATTCTGTTAGAGGTTTAGGAGATGTAAAGTCATGCAAAATTTCAAGACTCTAGGCCAAATAGTCCTTGAGAAAACTGTGTTTCAGTGTGAAACCTTAAACCCCACAACATAGGGCCAATTTTTCTATAAGCACAATTATTTGAAGTATTTTGGTAGAAGGCATTGAGACAATACTACAAACAAAATTTCAAGACTCTAGACCTTATAGTTTGGGAGGAGAAGATTTTTTAGTAATTGTGGACAGACAGACGGACGGACGGACAGACGGACAGACGGACGACGGACGGTGAGCGATCACAATAGCTCACCCTCAGCACTTCGTGCTAAGGTGAGCTAATAAGTGAACTATTTCATTTTGAAACGTCATTACCCCTTCTTATATGAAGCTCAGTACCATGTACTTCAAAGTGACAAAAACACAGTCAACATGAGGACATAAGTCAGCTTTAACAACATTTTAGGGTAATCCTATTTGAAGGCTGGTGCAAATGACAAAGTAAACGCTGATAAAGATACGATTTGTGTAAAATATAGCACAGAAAGCATTGAGACAAAAGGAGAAAATGCTGATTATCAGCATTTTCTTCTTTTGCCTCAATATTTCATCAGGCCTTTTTTCCTTAAAGACTTGTTTGGGAACATGTTAATTGGAGATGCATTTCTGTTATGACGACACCTGGTTACAGAAGTAGCTTCCATATTCTTCTTAGAGAAAAGCTATAAATATTGCAAGATGTCTACATCTACACACAATAAACACATATTTAACAAAATTAAATAATAGTCTATAGTTGATGTTGCTATATGTATAGAAATTCTACGCAACATAATTCAGTAAAAATTGAGGCCAAAGGAGAAAATGATGATCATCATTATTTTCTTCTTTCGCCTCAATGTTTTTCCGAGCCTTTTCTATTGTGGATGTCCAAAAAGTGGGTCTAGTTCGAGAGACAGCTAAGATAAGTTGAAGTGACAATTAAGAAAGATCAATCAATACAGTTCAGCTTGCATGTTTTTTTTGCCTATTTCCATGCATCGCCCGATTAGATTTCAGGTGGATTCAGGTGTAAAAATGTGATGGCCACAGCGAACGATTTTTGCCGCAATTTTTCACCGTAATTTTCTGCGAATCATAGCAATTTGGCTGGACAGGTAACAATGGTTTTACCTGGTATTCCACCAAAATGAGGCGAATTGCAACGATCAATGCGATTTTCCACCTATCGCCTCAATTCGCGGAAATTTTGAGTGGAAAAAGCGGTGGTTGCAATGGCAAATCACTGCAATTTTCCACCCAATTTTTTTTTACTGCATAGGGCAAGTGTTATAGGCAAAACAAATGCAAGCTGTACTGTAGATGACACAATTTATTGATAGCCAGCATTTAATTCATTTCCCTCCTTCCCTTTTCACCTTTTTGTGTCTCCTATGTGACATGGGAAAGGGTTAAATGATCACTGTTGATTCCTTTTTAACACCACATAATTAAGAACATTATTTCAGTAAGTTAGACTTTTAACAAAAAAACAAACAAACAAACAAACAATTAACAATTCACTGGTTGACACATTCACTTATTTTTCAACCGGTTGAACACCTCGCTATAAAACTAGACAACAATGAGATCACATGATCAATGTTTACGCTATCACGTGATCATAGTTAGGACGTCATTTCAGAGAAAACATTTTTTCCCTACATCGTAAACACAATCTCATCAAGTTTTTTCGCCACTTTGGTTTTCCTGACTGTCAGCAACACGTTCACTTGTAATGTTCGTGATATCAGCACTGTTTTTTCTCTGACCTTGACCTTGATGTGAAAGGTCGTAGTTGGACGTGGGGTTCTCCTCCTCTCCCTTCCAGAATTGGTAGTTTGTTTGTAAATGATGGATCAGCTCAGGGATATCACAGAAATCTGTAATTGTAAACATATTATTTAACCCATTATAGCTTACGATAAATGATCTGGCAGAGCATCTCTAGCTTTCAGCTAGGGATGCTCTGCCAGGTCATTTATCATGAGCTATACCAGACAGCAAAATTTAATTCTATTATTTGAAATCGGCTAAAGAAAACAAAATTGGTGAAATTTAAGCTCCGATTTATGCACAATATAGCACAGAAAATATTAAGACAAAAGAAGAAAATGCTGATTCAAAGTGGGAATGGGTTCAAAGTCTAAAACCTGAAAGGAAATTTTGAGTTTTTCCAATTCCTTTTTTTGCAACATATTTTCATGAGCTTTTTTTATGTCAGGATCATCAAAATGAGGTTATGTTTGGAAAATGCTTTTTATATGGTGCCTTTAACTCTTTCCTTCAAACAAGACAGTATCTTGATGTCCCTAATAGACTAAGCTTAGGAAAACATTTAAACAAAAGAAGATAAAGCTGATACATGTAATAAGCATTTTCTCCTTTTGCCTCAATATTTTCTGTGTTATATCATTATCAAATTTTATCTTCAAACATATTCACTTTGTTGTCTGCAGCAGCTTCCAAATTGGCACAAATTCATGCTATTTGGGAAGAGGTTAACCCATTCCTACACAATGACTCTTTTTACCTCCCTACAAGATGATGGCTTTGGAAAACATTGTGGAAAATGAAGAAATTGCTTGTGACAAGCAATTTCTTCATTTCCCACAATGTTTTCTACTCTTAGAGTTGAAAAAAGGTACCATTTCTTACATTCAAAGTTGTCGTCTGCAACATCATTGAAATTGGACTATTCTGAAATTTATGCCGTTTGGGAAGAGAGTAATACTACAGGGTAATTCAAGTCAATAAAGGCTGTTATTTACGTCATACAGTTAGTTCATTTCACATCATATCAGATGAATTCAAATCTAATTGGATTGGGTGAACCAAAGTTGCAAACCAAAAATAGGTTATATATGCAACCTGTCACACTAAAATGGACCTTCTGGGATTGAAACATTTCACTCTAGTTATATCTGGATCTAGATTGTTTTTCCTACTTAACCCTTTCCCAAATGACAAAATTTTAGGGTTGTCCGATTCAAAAGCTGCTGAAGACAGCAAAATGGATGTTGATTATGAATAAATTTATGTATGATATAGCAAAGAAAACATAGAGACAAAAGGAGAAACTGCTGGTTATCTCAATGTTTTCACAAGCCTATCCTATTAGGGATGTCAAAACCAGGTCTTATTTGGGAAAGGGTTAACTATTTGTTCATTTCCAAAAACAACAAAAAAGTCTGATTCGTTTCTCAAAAATTCATGGAATTCCCTGGAGGAGGTCCCTTCTAGCTTGACAGGTCACATAATTATATATACTTTAGACATTCCACTTAGCCTACTGTGCAATATAATTCTCATCTATTGTTATTTACGTCACTGTAGTTCTAATTTTAGTTACAAACCTTACAATTCAATACATGATACCTGAATTAATTAAACCTTTATCTAACTGAAACTCATATACTAGTAATATATTGAATACAAGAGGACCATGATGGTCCTACATCGCTCACCTGAACTAAAATGATATTAGGCACAGTTTTGTTCAATTAATATTCATGACTTTGAGACTGAAAACAAACTTATGGTCAATAACATTGTGTCAAGTTTTGTTCTGATTAGTCACTATTTGTGGTTGTCCGGGTAAAATTTGAAGGGCAGATCATATGAGATCTTATGGTCTCAAACATTGTGTCCAAGTTTTGTCTTGATTGATAAAAAAACTGTAGATTCTAGAGTGTAAACAAAGTCAATAACTCTAAACTTTCTGATCCCATCAGGCCAAAAATCAAACTAATACAAGTTCTAACAGTCTTCAACATTGTGTTCAAGTTTTGTCTTGATTGGTCATTCTAGAGTGTAAACAAAGTCGAAAACAGACGAAAAAGGCAATTTTGTAAAATTCAAGGGCACATGACTCTCGTCTTTCTGGCCAGATCAGACCAAAAATCAAACTCATCCAAGATCTTATGATCACTAACATTGTGTCCAAATTTAGTCTTGATCGGTCAATAATTGTAGATGCTATAGTGTAAACAAAGTCGAAAACAGTGAAAAATGGCAATTTTGTCAAATTCAAGGGCAGATAACTCAGGACTTTCAAATCTGATCTAACCAAAAATCAAACTCATCCGAGATCTTACATTCACCAACATTTTGTCCAACTTTTGTATTGATTGGTCAATATTTGGAGATGCTAGAGTGTAAACTTTGTCAAAAGTAGCTATTTTTTACATTCAAGGGCAGATAACTCCTGACTTTCTGGTCCGATCTCACCCAAAATCGAACTCATCCAAGATCTTATGGTCACTAACACTGTGTTAAACATTTGTCTTGATTGGTCAATAATTGTATATGCTATAGTGTAAACAAAGTCGAAAACAGTCAAAAACGACAATTTTGTCAAATTCAAGGGCAGATAACTCAAGACTTTCTGGTCCGATCTGACCCAAAATCAAACTCATCAGAGATCTTATGGTCATCAACATTGTGTGCAACTTTTGTATTGATTGGTCAATATTTGTAGATACTAGAGTGTAAACTTTGTCAAAAGTAGCTATTTTTTACATTCAAGGGCAGATAACTCCTGACTTTCTGGTCCGATCTAACCCAAATTCAAACTCATCCGAGATCTCATGGTCATACATGTTTTGACCAAGTTTGGTTAAGATTGGCTTATATTTGTAGATGCTAGAGTGTAAACACCAAATTGTTGACAGACGGACGGACGGACGGACGGACAGACGGACGGACATACGGACAGACGGACGACGGACAAAAAGCGATCACAATAGCTCACCTTGAGCACTTCGTGCTCAGGTGAGCTAAAAATATTATTATCTGACAAATTCATTTTAAAGATCTCCCCACACATACACACCCCTAAGTATACTGAGGGAAAAAAGTTTAGCAATTTCGTAAATTGCAGCTTATTTCTCAATTATCTGTGTTCGGATTGAAATCAAATTTATATACGTTAATATTTGATATCTTTACAACAATATTTCAAATTTTGGTTTGAATTTGAGAACTGACAAGTCTTGCGCGTGACGCCGAACAAGGTAGGGGTGGCACTCTCAAAATGGCACACGGCATCAGTACCTTGCATGTCCATTATTATCCTTTATAACAGTATCACAATGTCTGTTAAGCAAGTCCTTATGAGTCCTCAACCAAAAGCCACTAGAATACGCCAAACATTGCAGAAGCAAAACGCGTGTGAGATCCTTTACGTTATTGACGTCATCGCTGCATCTTCCTCCCGTTCTAAGATCTTCCTTTCACAATTAAGCCTCCGCAAAGGTAAAGTTCAAACGGGATTAATCTGCAAAAGCGACTTGATTCCACTGCCATCCTGTCAATGGACAGTGTGCCCGCGTTTGACTCAGTCTGGCCTGTTTGTGAGCACAAGCCAAAGGAACGCAAACGTAAGGTAGACGTATACGTAAACGCAAAGAACGAAGCTTGCTCCTTACAACATGTTCACGATTCCATGTCTCTGTCGCGTTTCTGATCAAAGCGACTGTACTTGTGCTGCTGAGAAACGATGACGTCGTGAATACGTCACTACGTAATTGACCCTACGTCGGGTTTTTTAACGCTGCCAGCTAGAGCGTGGTCTGTCTTGGGCGTTGCCTTATTGGCAGTTCTTTACTCTCAGTTGAGAAATGACACTTTGACTCACACCAAAATTTTAATCTGCCTCTTTGGCCGTCACGCCACCAGTCAGCATGCCAATAGCCTTATTCTCTTGATCTAAGGTTAGTCCTGGGCGACGGCCCATTTGAATCGCCCAGCAGTTTTTTGTGGTTTATTTTTTTCTTGACAATTACCATTATGTTGGGATAGGCATTGTCGATATAAATTACATGCGCATGTGTGTGTTCGTGCAAAACGTCATTTTAGTACGTTTACGTCAAAGAGCATTACGCGAGGATACACACGTGAACGTACTGCACCATTAGTGAGTTTGCTTTTTAAATTGGTAAATGTTACTCATTTACGGAACTATTTGCCTTTGTATTGCAAAAATATTTTGGTCGAGAAAAATTGCTAAACTTTTTTCCCATAGTATATAATGGCTAATGCAAAAGTTTTTTGGATAACAAGGCTTACATGCAGGGGAAAACTATAAATTATTCAAGACCAAAATAATAATGCCTTTTGATACCCCATAATTATGGTAGAGGATTGGAAAACATTGTGGAAAAAAAAGAAATTGCTTGTAACAAGCAATTTCTTCCTTTTCCACAATGTTTTCTACCTGGAGGGACCAAAAAACGTAAAATTCCATTCACATGAAATAAACGTCTGCAATGTCTTTGAAGTTGGACCAGTCTAAATTTTTGTTGTTTGTGAAATTTTTGTTAAAGTATTACAAGAGCTGAGCGGCGCATATACGCCTCAGAGAGACATGTCAGTAAAATTGGACATATTTTCAATTCAAGGGCAGATAACTAAAGAATGCAGAGAGATATCTGAAGTTCAATAGTGGCATGCACAAGTAGACACCTTGGAGGTTCATTGTGACAAGTTTGATCAATTTACCATTGAAACTGTAGGAGATGTTATGCACACAAGAAAATGGTCAATTTTCAAATCTCAAGGACATATAATATAAGAACGAAACAAGTTATCTGCATTCCGTAAGCAGTGTGCACAACTAGACACCATCGAAATTCATTGCGGAAAGTTTGATCAAATTCTAATTGAAACTGTTGGAGGAGTTGCACACACAAATATTTGCTTAAACAGACTGATGGACAGATAGATGGATTACCTAGGTTAAAAGATAATACAACCCTTCAGGCACATATAAAATGTACTTACAGTCCCATGCATCAAACATGTCATTAATAAAGAAATCTATAAAGCTGGTTTGAGATTTTGGTAAACTACACGTCTTTCTGTCAAACACGGGCATCACTACGGGTAAACCCAGACGCTTCTCCTCATCAGTCTAAAATACACACAAATAAGATATTAAAACAAGAGCTTTGCTTGAGCAGTGCATATACCCCTGATGGCTGGGTCACATACACCATTCCAGATACACATCACGGCTGAAGCACGTCTAAAACAGGGGACCTGTTTTGGACGCGATATGGGCATAGAATTGTACGTGTTCGGGCCTTGTGACGCCTGAAAAGGTCTAAGTTAATACTTAATTATTTTACATTGATTAGATAAGCTTATATAATTCCCTGTCAATTCCGCTTCCTTGAAAATATACTAATACTCGTGAATGTATGGCCAAATGAGAAACCAAGAATAACCTCTGCTACAGGGGATCAAACTTGATCTTTACAAAAGCTGTACATATTTCCATTACTATTGCTTGTGACAAGCCACTTCTTCCTATCCTTCAATGTTATTCATCCAAAGAGGCCCATAAATGCAAAATGTTATTCACTTGAAATTGTCATCTACTGCATGTGTAATAAGACCAGTCTTTGATTTTTCTGTCTGTAAATAGATAAATCCTTTCCCAAATAGCAAGATTTCTAGGTGATTCAATTTGAAAGCTGCTCCAGAGTACAAAATAGATGTTGATAAAGACAGGATTCGTCTATTTTATATCAAAGAATGATCTTTTTTAAGGATCTCAAACCAGGGGTCCGTATTATCAACAATCTTACGACTAATTTGGACGGAAAATCATAATTGTGAATTTGTCTTGCCAACATTGGTAATATGCATCCCAGAACTGGGTTTAGGAAAGGATTTTAATACTACAGTTGTCACTCGTTATCTCGACATCGGATGAGTCGAATTTTCGCTTAAGTCGAAGTGAAAGTCTGGTCCCGTCATTGAAACAATGTAATTTCGAAATAAGGATAGCCTTTGAAATTTTGTAGTAAAAGGACAGAAATTGCTCGTTTCGAGCAATTTCTTTCCTTTTCCTACTATATTTCAATTTGGAACCCACTTGACGAGCAACAAATATGGCCAAATGTCATTTAAGTTTGAACTGAACAAATCGGATTAGTCAAACTCCGGATAAGTCGATGTATTGTGGCTTCCCCTCCGACTTCGACACAAGACGTCGACTGTACCATGATTACCTGTTGACAATATTCCTCAGCTATCCGTTTTGCCCATTCCATACACAGATGTACAGGTCTACACGGGTTTGACACGTCCGCACATTTAATCAACATTCGTCGTATCAGGGTTTTGTTCTCGGTTGTAGCTAGCTGACTCAAAATGGACGCACTGTCAGGAGATCCCGTCCCACTCTGTAATAAAATGATAGCCGTCATACACTATTTATGCTCTCCAAATGAGTGTTTGCCACAAAAAAAGAAGCCCCCTTTTTTCATCACACATTTTTTGCACCTAGGATATAAATTGTGCATGGTCTAGAGTATCTGATCTTTTACCGAGGTACAAAGTTTCATTACATTCTGACCATTAGATCAAAGAAACAAGAACTGTCACTGAGCGGACTAATATCCCCCGCCAGTGCAGGTCAAAAATACATAGTCAAATCACGACAGCAAAGCGTGAATATCAAGGGCTGAATAAGTCCGAAAAAGTCTGAAAAGGGTAAAAATTCCATTGAATCAAATTTCAGAGTAACGAATGCTTGCCTAGAGGCTGATATTGTTGTCATAGAAGCATGTGCAAATTTTGAAAGCAATTATAGCTTTTACAGAAAAAATTAATCACAGTTACATGCAAGTTGCAAGCAAAAACTTTACCAAAGCATTACCCCGAAGCCAATGCAAACGCCCGGGTGACTAAAATAGCCCCCTATTCTACAAAGTCATGCTAAAAACGGGCCCATGAGGCATTTGCGAACAACATGAATCCAGATCAGACTGTGCATATGCACAGTCTGATCAAGATCCATGTATATCTCTAATAACTTCCTTATGGCCTGTAGTGACTTTAAGATGAAGCATTGAGGTAACAACTGATCAAAGGACCTTTTTTTTAGATCTCGGATAAAAAGTTTGCATTCAACTGACTCCGAAAACATTTTCATGATACATATATTGATTTTATAACTTTGAAATTGGCATAGTATACTTTATCAATGTATTGTAAGTGAATGTCAAACTTGCAACAATTTACTCACCAGTGACGACGTTTCTTCAGCTTTTTGTGTAAGTTTGTTGATACCGTTTATGAATTTGTTGAGATGTTCAAAATGTTTCATCATTTCTGTGGCTAGAACCATGTCTATAATGGCTTGTCGTAACACACGGAACGTCTCTCTGTATAACATAAATATAAATAGAACATCATTTCTGTGGCTAGAACCATGTCTATAATGGCTTGTCGTAACACACGGAACGTCTCTCTATATAACATAAATATAAATAGAACATCATTTCTGTGGCTAGAACCATGTCTATAATGGCTTGTCGTAACACACGGAACGTCTCTCTGTATAACATAAATATAAATAGAACATCATTTCTGTGGCTAGAACCATGTCTATAATGGCTTGTCGTAACACACGGAACGTCTCTCTGTATAACACAAATGTAAACACAACAAATTTTAGCATATCTTTGCTTTTCAACAAAAACCTCGTAACTGCAGCTTGTTTTTAAAAGCTGTAGTTACGAGGTTTTTGTTGAAAAGCAGCAATATAGCAGTTGTAGATGTTGAAAAAGCAATCTGAAAAGAAGAAGGGTCTTATTGTTTGAAGTTGCAGTTGCAAAGCTTTTGTTGAAAAGCGACGATATGGCAGTGGTAGAAGCTTAAAAAGGCAATGACTGTATTGCAAGTTGAAACCTGATGCAGACAACGAAATTGAAATAAATAAATAACAAATTTATGTAGAATCTATATCATATTATATCACAGAAATATTGAAGGAAAAGGAGAAAATGACGATTATCACATACATGTTCTTTCAATGGTTTAGAAAGGGTTAAAAGAGTTGGCTCACAGGCATTCCAGAGTTTTTTTTATCATAGCAACTTAAAATGTTGGTGTTTGGGGAGAGGTTTTAATAAGTTACTGACCTGTCCAGATTTTTGAATATGTTGATATTGGGATCTTTCCTGGTTAGTTTGAATGTAAGTGCTGCATGATGACTCTCTAGAACAGCCCTGCAAACAAAGACAAATAATATTTGCTTCATTTGACCTATACAATAATGGAAATTAAGTAGTGTAACATTGTGGTTTATTATACAAAATGAGGTTGATCATCACATTGTTGACGGATGGTTTGTTATAATATACAATAACCACCCAAGCCCGGTGTATCAGTTTATCTTGGCCCCTGGGCAGCTTGGCCCCCGGGGGCTAAGCTACCCGCGGGCAGCTTGGCCCCCGGGGGCCAAGCTACCCCGGGGTATCTTAGCCCCCACCCTGGGTAGCTTGGCCCCCACCTAAAATCTTTTTCCAGAGTCCCCTAAAATACAAAACAATGTCTGTAAATACTACGCCTACTGTTAAATGAAAAGAAAAACCAAAGTTTAATGTGTTTTAGTCAAATTAATTTTTAGCCTTTTTGGCGTAGAATAGGGGCAGGGGCTAAGCTACCCAGGCCTGGGTAGCTTGGCCCCCACCTAAAATCTTTTTCCAGAGTCCCTCAAATTACAAAACAATGTCTGTAAATGTTACGTCTACTGTTAAATGAAAAGAAAAACCAAAGTTTAATGTGTTTGGTCAAATTAATTTTTCGCCTTTTTTGGTGTAGAATAGGGGCAGGGGCCAAGCTACCCAGGCCTGGGTAGCTTGACCCCCACCTGAAATCTTTTTCCAGACTCCCTCAAATTACAAAACAATGTCTGTAAATGTTACGCCTACTGTTAAATGAAAAGAAAAACCAAAGTTTAATGTGTTTTAGTCAAATTAATTTTTCGCCTTTTTTGGTTTAGAATAGGGGCGGGGACCAAGCTACCCAGGCCTGGGTAGCTTGGCCCCCACCTAAAATCTTTTTCCAGACTCCCTCAAATTACAAAACAATGTCTGTAAATGTTACGCCTACTGTTTAATGATGAGAAAAAACAAAGTTTAATGTGTTTTGGTCAAATTAATTTTTCGCCTTTTTTGGCGTAGAATAGGGGCGGGGGCCAAGCTACCCAGGCCTGGGTAGCTTGGCCCCCACCTGAAATCTTTTTCCAGAGTCCCCTAAAACACAAAACAATGTCTGTAAATGTTACACCTACTGTTAAATGAAAAGAAAAACCAAAGTTTAATGTGTTTTGGTCAAATTTTTTTTTCGCCTTTTTTTGGCTTTAGAATAGGGGCGGGGGCCAAGCTACCCAGGCCTGGGTAGCTTGGCCCCCACCTAAAATCTTTTTCCAGTCTCCCTCAAATTACAAAACAATGTCTGTAAATGTTACGCCGACATTGTTTTGTAATTTGAGGGAGTCTGGAAAAAGATTTTAGGTGGGGGCCAAGCTACCCAGGCCTGGGTAGCTTGGCCCCCGCCCCTATTCTAAACCAAAAAAGGCAAAAAATTAATTTGACCAAAACACATTAAACTTTGGTTTGTCTTTTCATTTAACAGTAGGCGTAACATTTACAGACATTGTTTTGTATTTTGGGGGACTGTGGAAAAAGATTTAAGGTGGGGTCCAAGCTACCCAGGCCTTGGTAGCTTGGCCCCCGCCCCTATTCTACGGCAAAAAAGGTGAAAAATTAATTTGACCAAAACACATTAAACTTTGGTTTTTCTTTTCATTTAACAGTAGGCGTAACATTTACAGACATTGTTTTGTAATTTGGGGGACTCTGGAAAAAGATTTTAGGTGGGGGCCAAGCTACCCAGGCCTGGGTAGCTTGGCCCCCGCCCCTATTCTAAACCAAAAAAGGCAAAAAATTAATTTGACCATAACACATTAAACTTTGGTTTTTCTTTTCATTTAACTGTAGGCATAACATTTACAGACATTGTTTTGTATTTTGGGGGACTCTGAAAAAGATTTTAGGTGGGGGCCAAGCTACCCAGGCCTGGGTAGCTTGGCCCCCGCCCCTATTCTACGCCAAAAAAGGCGAAAAATTAATTTGACCAAAACACATTCAACTTTGGTTTTTCTTTTCATTTAACTGTAGGCATAACATTTACAGACATTGTTTTGTATTTTGGGGGACTCTGAAAAAGATTTTAGGTGGGGGCCAAGCTACCCAGGCCTGGGTAGCTTGGCCCCCGCCCCTATTCTACGCCAAAAAAGGCGAAAAATTAATTTGACCAAAACACATTCAACTTTGGTTTTTCTTTTCATTTAACAGTAGGCGTAACATTTACAGACATTGTTTTGTATTTTGGGGGACTGTGGAAAAAGATTTTAGGTGGGGGCCAAGCTACCCAGGCCTGGGTAGCTTGACCCCCCCCCCTATTCTACGCCAAAAAAGGCGAAAAATTAATTTGACCAAAACACATTAAACTTTGGTTTTTCTTTTCATTTAACAGTAGGCTTAACATTTACAGACATTGTTTTGTATTTTGGGGGACTCTGGAAAAAGATTTCAGGTGGGGGCCAAGCTACCCAGGCCTGGGTAGCTTGGCCCCCGCCCCTATTCTACGCCAAAAAAGGTGAAAAATTAATTTGACCAAAACACATTAAACTTTGGTTTTTCTTTTCATTTAACAGTAGGCTTAACATTTACAGACATTGTTTTGTATTTTGGGGGACTCTGGAAAAAGATTTCAGGTGGGGGCCAAGCTACCCAGGCCTGGGTAGCTTGGCCCCCGCCCCTATTCAAAGCCAAAAAAGGCGAAAAATTAATTTGACCAAACACATTAAACTTTGGTTTTTCTTTTCATTTAACAGTAGGCGTAACATTTACAGACATTGTTTTGTATTTTGGGGGACTGTGGAAAAAGATTTCAGGTGGGGGCCAAGCTACCCAGGGTGGGGGCCAAGCTACCCGTGGGTAGCTTAGCCCCCGGGGGCCAAGCTGCCCAGGGGGGCCAAGATAAACTGTTACACACATACACCGGTTGTAAAAAGTAAAGGCTTGTTTATTTCAGTGTCACCCCTATCTAAAGAGCCAGCCACTTTTGGCTTATGAGATACTCTCTTCTGAATGCACAGTTCATCTCCATATACAATGGTCAGCATTTACTACGTGTTCTGGTTAAAATTGGCTATGTTGTAATAGAGAAATCTAATCAAAACAGGTATTTATCTACTTGGTTAGCGCTAATCAAAGTTTGTACAATCGGACCAATGTGTTCTAATTTTTAACCATGCATGTAAAGGCAAAGGAAAAATGCTATACTGATTTGTAGACATATCGTCGGAATGGTTTATGTACGAGGGTTGTCCCAGAAAAAGGGAGACTTTTGAAATATCTTCTAAATCTGACGTCCGATTGATTTCAAATTCACACAGTGAGTAATTCAAACATTTTAACATTGTTTGATATACAATCAATGTCAAAACAATGCTATTTCTACGAAATATTGAAAGAAAAGGAGCATGTGGTAAGGGTCCCCGGAGCACGTCATATTTTAACATTACAAACGTTCCCAAGTTCTATAGATTATCTGGTTTACGCAATATTAATGACGCCAAAGTTACACCTTCGTTTAGCTAATGATGCCATGATAATTTTCTGACATTTTCATGTAGATGACGTCATTAATGTTGATGCTTTGTAAAAATGTGTGACTACACCTTCGCTTAAAATTGCGACGTCGACGAAATCCGCGGAGCAAAAACATTGCGTCGAGCAAGAAATGGCACCTTCATAAACGAATAAGAAGTGACATATGCAGAATAGCGAGATAGAGTAACTCCTACATTTGTGTTTAAGCGGCACAAGCATTATTTTGGTGGGTTGCTTCTTACATCGATGGAAATATTGAGCATGCCACAGGAACAGTAAATCTACAGATACAAATGTAGATTATTTTTATGTTCTCGACGTCGGCCGACGTCAAACAGTATGTGAGCTTCCTGACTGACATACAAACAGTATATAAAGATGCTCAACATTCAAATGACGAAAATCAACAGAAAGATAACATGTGCTGATCCAGGTTGGGGACCCGTGGGCGTCATCTCTCCTGAAATTTAGCCTAAAAGATGGTAACAAAATGGTTTTGCTTCATTTTGTTTATGCGCATAGCTTGGTCGGACATCCCCCTTCCCCTCGGGAAACTGCCATTTCGGAACACCTTGTCCCTTTTGGAAAATCGATGTGATTGCCATTGAACAATGTTTGTAAGCTGTGACTAGACTTTTGAATGAAGATGACATAAAAACGCCCCTGATTTGGCTTCAAGTCCTATTATTTCGTATTCCCTGACTTTGAATTCTAATTAAAATTGGACTATATTTAAAACTGTGGATGGAATTAGAGTTTCGTTTAGATATTTTGAAATTAGATTAGAAAATTAAAACAACGTTAGTTCAAGAACAAATATAATAATTAGCATGAGGGTCGTATAAAGAAAGTATATTGAACGCATCTATATAGGACGGTACTTCGAAAAGAGTGACGTCATGTGCATAACGTTATACAATACGACGTTACGTTACCGTGCGCCACCACACTTTCACTAACAACCTAATTTTCTGCATAATTTTGTTGACTTTTGAGAAATTCACTCAAAAATTCACACACAAGTCACAAACATCTTGTATAAAACGATGATAAATCTATATCAATGTATGTTGACTATTGTATTAAATACAAACATTGTCCCACTTTTTCTGGGACAACCCTCGTATACTTGGATAATATTTTTTTGCAAGACAATTTTGGGATTAATCCTTTCCCGAACAAGACCTGGTTTTGACGGCCCTAATTAAAAAGGCTTGGGAAAACATTGAGGCAAAAGAAGAAACTGCTTATTACCAGCAGTTTCTCCTTTTGCCTCAATATTTTCTGTGTTACTTTGTATACAAATCCAACCTTTATCAGCACCCATTTTATCATTTCCAGCAGCTTTCGAATTAGACTACTTTAATTTTTTGCCATTTAGGAAAGGGTTAATGAGAGCCTTTAAAAAGTAATGCATGCAGTTACCTTCCAGTCAAAAGCATAACTTTATAGCAATTACATCATAGTTTGCTTATCAACTATTAAAGCATTCTTTAATACAGTTGAAAAATAGATACATAACGATCACCATCTTTAATCTTCTTCATTTCCTTCTAGGTTTTTTTCTTCATAATTTTCTGACACAGGTTGTTATAAATCAAGATTTCAGAGCAACAGATAAGTAGTGGTGAAAGCATTCAAACTTTGTTATTTGATGTACAAATCCTATGTTGTGGAATATTACATTTTTAAAATCCATCACTCCCTCTAAAATGTAGTTCTAGTTAACCCTTTCCCAAACAATATTTGGTTTTGACGTCCCTAATAGAAAAGGCTTGTGAAAAAAATGAAACAAAAGAAGAAACTGCTGATAACCAGGAGTTTCTCCTTTTGTCTCAATATTTTCTTTGAATTTGAACCACCCTAATTTTTTTTTGTTTGGGAAAGGGTTAATACCATACTTACACATCATTATAGAGTACAGCTAGTTCACTCTGGGCGTTGATGAGGAAAGCGTTACTCTTGCCCGGATGATCAACATCGTGGACAGCTGCGGCGATCAGAGCCGCAACCTCATCTATTGGATCAAAGATTTGCTGGAAAACACAGAAAGAACAGGATGATGTTAAATAAAGGAAAGACATGTACATGATGGAGAGCTGCAGCTACCTCACCTATTTTGAAAAAGATTTGAAAGACCAGGAATATTGATAAGGCTCAAATTGATAAATGAAAATCTAATTCTTGTCATGCTAATCTTATCCTTTGGAGGTAACATAACCTGAGATCAGCCCCAAAAAAGTAAAAAGTTTGAGTAATTGAGTTTTTATCAATATCAAAATGATTGCAGATTGATTGATTGAATGGGGTTTCATGCTGAGGCCATCCCAGCACCTAGCCATAAAGTTTGTCATTTATCTCACTAGTACTACCTCAATATCCTTTCCGAGCCTCCAGCAGATAGCCTTCATAGGTTCGCAATTATTCAACCATTGCTATGAGATGAAATGTCAAAAAGAATATTTGCTGCAGCCAGGGATGCAAGACATCATAAGTGAGAGCCTAATGGGCTACCAACTCTGTTAATGGTGGCCACTAAAATTGATTAAGAAAAATGTACAATATTGTACCTTGCACTTTTCCAGTTGTAAGAAGTAAGCTGTACTATTGAGGACATCTGCAGCATGTGTTGAGTTGTGGTAGGTATTTGAAGAGTGATAATTCCTCTCAATCATCGACAACCAGTTACATAGCATGGATTCTGGGATATTCAAAAATCCACACACGTCAAATCTCGCCATGGTTCGTAAACCTAGGTATACTAATGGACTGAAAGGAGACATACAGATTAGGTCTTTAAGTCTCTCTAACAACCCATCATGGGTCCTTCTAAATTGTGTGTCTTCATGCAGAGATTTTCAAAAATCGTAAAAGATGCATGATTTATAAAGACCCAAAACAGTTTGTAAGAGGGGCTCTTGTGTGATCTTGGCGTTCTAAAAGGATGCAGAATGGTCGTAGCAAAGTATTGTCTGTTAAATTATTTACTATGTCCATTCTGTGTCTTATTTCCATCCAACAAAGAAGAACTTTGCACGTGCATTACATGCGCAATGCATGACTAGGTCAAAATTTTAGACCCATACCGCTCGCAGTGTTGTGAGAGAGGCATTGACCTCACAAAGTCAAATGCTGATATGTGTAAAAGAGTACACTACAGAAGGGACAACAGATAGATAGATAGATTTATTTCGGTAAAATAGATCACAAGTAGTACATTACAAAACGATAAATAAAATGCATTTATAATTTAAATGTGAAAATTATGTAACAATATTAGAATACATGCATAAAAATATTGTCACAATTAGAAATTTTACAAGCACATCAACAAGTTATACTACCCATTAAATGACCTTCAACCCAGGATAACATGATAAAGAGAAAAAAAGAAACTTTTTTACCATCTTTCTGGGTAGAAATCATTATGTAAAATGAAAAAATTGCTAATCAGAAGCAATTTCTACATTTTTGCACAAATATTCCTCAAGCCTTTATCTCAAGGGTTGTCAAAAGGTGTCACATGGGAATGGATTAATTTAAACAATCACCACATAACTGCTATTATTTCACCTATGACAAAAATACTTGAGAATTTTATGCAAATAACTTACCGATTTTTGGTAGTTTTCTCAAACTCGAATATATTGAAGTCCCACTTAGCTTCTCTGGCCAGCAGTTTGGAAATGTTTTCAGGAATTTGTGTAGATACTGTTTGGGGATGGGAGGTTATATGGTGACCTGTAATCAAACAATTCAATCTGATTAAAATCTGGTATTAACCCATTCCCAAGCAAGACCTGGTTTTGACTTCCTTAAGAAAAAAGGTTTGGGAAAAAAATGAGACAAAAGAAGAAACTGCTGATAACCAGCAGTTTCTCCTTTTGTCTCAATATTTTCTGTACTGCATTATACACAAATTCTATCTATAATAACATCCATTCTGCATTATACACAAATTCTATCTATAATAACATCCATTTTGTCTTCTGAACAACTTTCAATTTGGACCAGCCCAAAAATTGATCGTTTGGGAAAGGGTTAATTTGCATTAACATCTGACAGGCTCATCTTCTATGACTCTGAGAAACCAAAATAGCTTATATTTGCTCTAGCCACTTAACCCTTTCCCAAACGGCAAAATTTTTGGGGGGATCCACTTCAAAAACTGCCACAAATGACAAAATGGAAGTTATTAAAGATAGAATTGGTGTAAAATATGGGACAGAAAATATTGAGACAAAAGGAGAAACTGCTGATTATCAGCAGTTTCTTCTTTTGTTTCAATGTTTTTCCAAGCCATTTTTATTAGGGACGTCAAAACCAGGTCTTGTTTGGGAAAGGGTTTAAATCTCTGGTCATATAAGTTTTTCCATGACAAGCATGAGCCAACACATGGTTCTGTACTGCAATATGATGCCCTTGTGGCCTAATTGTCCGCTTTATTGAACAGAATTTTGGAAGCGTTTAAAAAGATCATTTTAGAAATACCAGTGAAATAATCCTGAGGCATGATGAAAGGCAAGTTTTGCCAACATAGGTGTTGACTAAGGAAAGAACTGGTTAACTAGAGTGAAAACAAAGTCAAAACGGCCATTTTTCAAATTCAAGGGCAGATAACTCCAGACTTTCTGCTTCAATCAGAATTCTTTGAAGGAATCTGAGAGAGGGTCACCCAAGAATCATTCCTGTGAAGTTGAAATCCATCTGGTAGTTTTTGAGAAGAAGACTTTTAAAGAAAAAGTTAATGGACAGACAGACGCATGCACGACACACAAAAACACCATGACAATAGCCAGCTGGCCTGACTACCAGTGAAGCTAAAAATTAGGAGAAATTATCACCCATCAAACAGACAGACAGTCAGACAGACAATGGGAAACATGAGCCATCATAGACGGTTATGAAAAGTTGAGAATTGTAGACTAAGACGAGACTAAGTGATCTTACCAGCAGCTGCTGACGATTTCTGTGAATGTGATTCTCCCTCTATGATCTGTCTCTTTACATCTTGCTGTAATATAGTAATACAAAACGTTTAAATACAAGAGCCGTCAGAGACGGACAATGCTCCCCGAATAAGGCATTGTCACAATAAATTTATGCCATGGAGAGCAGTTTATTGTCAAGGGCATCTGATTTGCTACTCAAAAATGAAATTTCATCAAATTCTGACTATTAGACAAGGAGAAATTAGAGAAAAACGGTATTTCACCTTAAGTCCCCTTTTCCCATGACGAGGCCTCAATTCCAAAAACTGGGAAAAGTCCATCGTCATTATGTCATAGGGAGTTCACATGGTAAGTTTCATTTGATTTCGCCCAAGGGTTATGGAGAAATTGCTCCGGACGGATGGACGGATGGACAGGCTGACAGACAGGACAGACAGACGGATGGACAGACAAAGCAGCGACTACATGCTCTCCCTTTGGGGAGCATAAAAAAATTGATCAAACAAGATGAATATAGACTGATTTTTAAAAAGGAAAGCTGTAGCAGGATCATAAAATACCTTGTAACACAAACTGTTGTCAATTCTTTGGAATATGAGAAAAAAAGGATTGTCAACTTCTGGGTTTGTAAATTGACAAAGGGATATATGTTATAATCGGGTAACGATAAAATATTTTTCTTTCAAACAGGACAGATAAGACAAAGATGTGTTTGTGAAACATGAATGCCCCAAAAATGGCCAATATTAAGTTTTTGAACAAACAGATGGATGATTTGATGAGGTTTTACGCCGTTTTCAACTACTAAGGTCATATGGCGGCACCTAACCATGGATTCTTGTTGTTTCTCAAACCAGTACTACCACAATACCCTTACCAATTCTCCAGCTGCTCCCCCACAAAGGTTCACGATCTCAAACCATTGATGGGTGACATTTTTGTCAGTAAGGGTATTTGCCACGGCGGGGTATCGAACCCGGGACCTCTCTAGCGAGAGGCAGATGCGCTACCAACTGCGCCATGACTGGCTGCAAACAGATGGACGGATCGACAGACAGATGGACACGGGTAAAACAATATGCCCCCAATCTTTCAATACAGGGGTATAAAAATACATGACAAACTCATCAAAATTATTAATAATTCATATAACTATACCTTTATATTCTTTATCCCACAATATTTTAACAGTTTATAAAGCAACAAATTAATCTGCTCCAAATAAACAAGAGAACTTTCCAGCATCATCTTGAATGGTGCAAGCCCAATTGCAATTTGATTATTCATTTGATGCCATTGGGCATTTTGTATCTTATACTTTAATAAGTCATCATTATTCATGCTGCCTTTTCATTGGATCTTTCCATTTGTTGCAATGTGATGACATTTACTACCATGGGTAATTTTGGGTCTTTTCTTTGTAATTTAGTATAATTATTAATAGAAACGTTGTTTTTTTCTTATTTTGCAGCTTAAATATTTCAAGGTCCCCATCAGCTGAGGGTTTCACATGTAGGACATTAGTGACACGTGAACAACCAACTTTCTCTGATCATGCTTTAAAAACATGTACAAACTTTCTGAACACCTTCCACATGACAATTATATCACATTTTAGCCAAGAAGCTTTAGAAATAATAACAGTTCTATATCATTCAAAGCTTTCAATACAAAGAAGATCATAGTAAAAAGCTCAGAAACATTTTATAACTGTAACCATACAAATTCCTCTTGGTCATTTTTGGTATAGGCGGACAAAATCCCCTCGGTAGAATCCTAGTGGGATTTTCTCATACATTCTTTTACATCATCAGTACCAGGCTGGGGCTCTGAGATGCCTTGCTAAAGGTCATATCATTATGACCAGTGGTGCAAATCAGAGAAGAACCAATGAAATTAAGACTTTTTGTTTTATAACAAGAGGACCATGATGGTCCTATATCGCTCACCTGAACCAAAATGATATGAGCCACTGTTTTGTTCAATTCAATTGGTATTTAAGACTGAAAACAAACTTATAGTCAATAACATTGTGTCAAGTTTTGTCTTGATTAGTCACTATTTGAGGTTTTTAGAGTAAAAGTTTGAATGGCAGATAACTATTCTGATTATTCTATAATTCATTTATCCAAGATCTTATCGTAATTAACATCATAATCCAAGTTTCGTCTTGATTGTTCATTCGAAACAGCAATTTTGTCAGATTTAAGGGCACATGCATGACTGACCACTTTCTCATTTGATTGCAGAAAATTCAGCTCATGCAAGGTCTTACAATCAGCAGCATAGTGCCAAAGTATTGTCTTGGTTGATCAATAATTGTAGATTCTAGAGTGTAAACAGGGTCGAAAACAGTCAAGAACAGCAATTTTGTCAAATTCAAGGGCACATAACTCTTGACTTTCTGGTTCAATCAGACCAAAAATCAAACTTATTTGAGACCTTATGGTCTCCAACATTGTATCTAAGTTTTGTCTTGATTGGTCAATATTTGTAGATTCTAGAGTGTAAACAAGGTCGAAAACAGCTACTTTGTCAAATTCAAGGGCACATAACTCTCGGTTTTCTAAACAGATCTGACTGAAAATCAAACTCATCCGAAATTATATAGTCCAAAACAATGTGTCCAAGTTTTGTCTTGGTTGATCAATAATTGTAGATTCTAGAGAGTAAACAGGGTCGAAAACAGTCAAAAACGGCAATTTTGTCAAATCTAAGGGCACATAACTCTCGACTTTCTGGTTCAATCTAACCAAAAATCAATCTCATTTGAGATCTTATGGTCTCCAACATTGTGTCTAAGTTTTATCTCGATTGATATATAATTGTAGATTCTAGAGTGTAAACAAGGTCAAAAACAGCCGAAAACGGCAATTTTGTCAAATTCAAGGGCACATAACTCTAGTCTTTCTAGTCCGATCAGACAGAAAATCAAACTCAACCGAAATCTTATGGTCCCCAACAATGTGTCCAAGTTTTGTCTTGATTGATCAATAATTGTAGATTCTAGAGTGTAAACAAGGTCGAAAACAGTCGAACACAGCAATTTTGTCAAATTAAAGGTCACATTACTCTGATCTTTCTGGTCAGATCAGACTGAAAATCGAACTCATCCGAGATCTTATGGTCTCCAACATTTTATCCAAGTTTTGTCTTGATTGATCAATAATTGTAGATGCTAGAGTGTAAACAAAGTCAAAAACAGCATTTTTTGACATTCAAGGGCAGATAACTTAGCACATTCTGGTCCGATCAGGCCCATAATCGAACTCATCCGAGAACTTATGCCCATACTTACTTTGACCAAGTTTGATCAAGATTGGCCATCTTTTGTGGATGCTAGAGTGTAAACACCAAATTGTTGACAGACGGACGGACGGACAGACGGACGGACGGACATTGAGTGACCACAATAGCTCACCTTGAGCACTTCGTGCTCAGGTGAGCTAATAATTGAAACTTTACAAGGACAATAAAATGTCATGGTTTGACCTAGGCCAGTGTTCAGTATCAGAATAACAGGAGGTCAGAATGTTCATTAGTCAAAGGTGCGTTTATGCCATGTTTATATGCACCAGTTTCACTAAATATATTCCGTCCATCTTTAAAAATTAGTGTTAACGATCTCTGAGTTACTCCATATCCCAAACAGGAGTTCTCAACTTTTTTCCATTTTCTTCAAATGGGTCTGTAAAACAGACTTGTTCTAAATATTAAAGAGTCATTGCTTCCCAATGCAAATGTTTTTTCTTGTTTTGAAAAGAATTTTAATTATTTTCTTTTTTAGACAGATTTACATTGAATCAGCTGACCCCCAAATTCAGGTAAATTCATTGCTTTATTTCATTATTCTTCTTTTTTGGAGTTTCTGCAGGCAACATTACATTTATATATCTAAACGTTATTACAATCTGCTTCAGATTAAATTAGGAATTCTAATCAAAGCAAGCAAGACTGCACAGGATATGTCATATTTTGCACTCATAACTCATGATCATTTAACCACTATTTTTAACCACCTGTGAAATAATACCTTTCTTAATATGTTACATTAATTTTTGCTCTTTGGTCTTTCACAATAGTAAAATTCTTGTCTCTTATGACTTATTACAATGTGTGGGCCAGGATCTGGAAAAAGGGCCTTTAATCACATAATAACATTTTTTTATGCACTCACTATGTCAAAGCATAGGTAGACATTAATTGTTGGAAATGAGGTAATTGATTTCTTCATTTCTTACAATGTTTTCTAAAACTGTGCTCTCTCTCACCCAATGCCCCCCCCCCCCCCCCCCAAAAAAAAAAGGTGTTTTTTTTGCATTTTGAACCATCATTAATTCATATTGGTCTGTACCTAAGGACGTCAAAACCAGGTCTTGTTTGGGAAAGGGTTAAACCCTTTTAAAACATGATGAATCCTGATTTTGGCATCTACATGAAATAAAACTTTTGGTAAACATAAAACCAAAATAAATACATTGCAATAATTTTAACATGATGGGTTCAATAAATCTTTCTTAATTCAATTTTGCTTTGAAGAGGTCAATTAACCTAAAACAACATCATTTTGGTAATCATCATTGCCAAAATAATAGAAACTTGCAAGGTTGTCGCAATACATTCTAAGCAACATCTATAGAAAATTTTGGTGTTAGTGTGATAGTTTATGCTACAAAACTAGAAGACCTGAAGGTCTTGAGTCGCTCCACAGGCCTGAATTTCAAGTAATATTTAATCCAAGTTTTGATTAGATTGTTCAATGCTTGTGTTTCATAGAGCTAAAAGAAAGTAACAAAACTAGATTGTTCAAAATGTGTGGTTCTTGAAGCAAAGAAAGTAAAATTACATGTTTGCCATTTGAGAAAGGGTAAAAGGAAATGGGAGAACATTCTAGCTTAGGATGTCACAAGCAATTAAAATTTTCCTTCTTCCCAACAGATCTAAATTAACAGAACATTGATGACTCCAAAACATTTCATATTTCTAAAAATAGATTTTTAGCTAAAAATAGATTCTGGGAAAAACCCTTTTCCAAAAATAATGCAAATGGCTGTCAAACCTGAATTTCTTGTAATATCAAGTACAAGTTTTCACTAGATTTTTCAATATGTGTTGCTCTTAAAGCAATTACAAAGTATTTAGAAAGCTGAAAATACATTCATATAAGATCTATTAGTTACCAAGCTTTGCAACAGTCTTTATTAGAGTGAGTTTAGCTGTTTGAGTGAAAAAAAAGTCACAATTAGCAATTTTGTCAAATTGAAAGGCATATAACTGATGATTTTATATTCCTATCTAGCTAAGAATCACACTAAAGCAAGATCCTAACTTCACCTATATCTTGTTTAAGTTTTGACCTGATTATTCAATATTTGTGGGTGTAAAGAGTGTAAAATCAAAGTGGAAAACAACAATTTTGTCAAATTCAAGGGCAGATAAATCATGATTTAAGATTCATATGAAGCTGAAAATTACACCAACACAAGATCTTATGGCCAGTAAGATAATGTGAAAGTTTTATGTTGATTGATGGATATTTATGGTTGTTTGAGTAAAAATAAGGTCAAAAATGGTAGTTTTGCCAATTTCAAGGGCACATAACTCAAGACGTAATATTCAGATCAAGCTGAAAATTGCACTCAGGCAAAATCTTATCAGCACCAACATTCTGACCAAGTTTTGTTTTGATTGATCAATATTTGTAGTGGCTAGAGTGAAAACAAGTGAAAACAGCCATTTTTTAATTCAAGGGCAGATAACTCCAGACTTTATGGTTCCATCAGAATTAATTGAAGGAATCTGATAGAGGACCACCTAAGGATCATTCCTGTGAAGTTTGATTGAAATCCATCCAGTAGTTTCTGAGGAGAAGATTTTTAAAGAAAAAGTTGACGACCTGACGGACGGACGCACGCACGACGGACACAACGCCATGACAATAGCCCGCTGGCCTGAAGGCCAGTGGAGCTAATGATTAGAAAATAGTAAGGAAAAAATTTCCTTTACAATGAGGGATGAAGGGGCAAATGAACTTTGATATTATACAGAATGCTAAGTATCAGCTCTGGTAAAGCAATATTTGTTTAAATATGGTATTCCATTCATCATTAGATATCAAACCGTTCATCTTAGGGTGTAATGCATGGCAATGGAAAATGAAAATGGTACACCCTCATCAAATTCCAGGAAATTGTGGCGGGTCATATCCTGTTTCCAGGGATGACACTAAGTTGTATGAAGTGTTTGCTAATTAATGATGGATGGAATACAAGGGCGTAGCCAGAAATTTATTCATATTACGCACTAGCGCCGTAAGCGTGAGAGGGGGAGAACACAAAACGGGGTATCTCCTCTGCTATGGGGGTTCGGAGGTCTCCCCCGAGAAAAGTTTGATTTGCAAGACTTGTTTTCGTGCATTCTGTTACAGAATTTCTATGTGCATTTTGAGACACAAAAAGGGGCAAAACTGACCATAACTAGACAGCCCTGGCGGTCTGGACGCACTCCACAGGCCTGATTGTTTGTCTTGTTGAATGCAATTTCAAAGGTTCAGGCTGTGCAAACAAGCAAATGCATGACCAAGCTGAAAATTACAAGCAAGTATGATTGTATGGTCAGTAAGATTCTGTGAAAGTTCTGTATTGATTAGTTACCATAAAAAACCTTATTGTTCGGACAGAATTAATTAATTATTTATTTTGTTGTCCGATTTCTTCGGAAAATATTTTGAATAGTGTCCGAAAATTTTGGATTGATTTCAGCATGTCCCGAAAATTTCGGTTCCCAACTTCAAAGTAGAAACAGTCGAGTGGTGGTATTAGATCTAGACCTGATATGATCGCAAAATGGTTTCAAGGTCCGATAAATTTGTGCAAGTCAAATGTTAAATATTGCATAGATCATGTTATGCGATATTCTCTTGCTATACAGTTTTGCATTTGACAGGCGAGTTCATCTTTTTATTATTATTTTTTTTTCAAATCCATTTTGGGAATCACTTCCGGCGCCGCTATAAAGAAAATGATTCGTAGCCTACCAAAAATTCTAACAAAGAAGCGAACAAAACACGAACGATTATGGAATATTTCTTTTAACTTTTCGCGATATCACATCATTTGAACATCATATTTGACAAATTTCCCGTAGATTGAATAAAACGCAGGCTTTTGACCAGATTTTATTTCTTCGGGGAATGATAAAAGTACCTTGTAATGATAAATCCAAGTCTAACAATGATTATCCAACTAGATCTAATTTTTTTGGGAAGATTTGACTGTAAAAATCGGCAGACTAAATGGCTAGCGGAGATGAAAATCAATAAGGTTTAACTACGGTATAAATATTAGGTAGTTACGCGGTTATTGAATGGAGAAATCGTGAGAGAGAAAAGCGTGTTTCCTAATATAACCACAAGGTCAGCGGTCCCTTTGATGTGAGACGCGCGCGACGACCTTCACTCGTGTACTTAGAAATCGGTCAACACAGTCACGGTTGATGTCGCGTGATGTCGCGTGCCTGTAATCAGTTATACGTCAATCATTTTCGGGTACAGTTTGGGGGCGGAGCAAACAAATTTTGTTACATATGATTACATATGATTGGTTGTAATTCGGTTTCATTCCCTGTCAATCACTTAGGATATGCTATCCCATCATGCATTTAACTTAAACGAAAGCGACGTAACAAAAGAGTATACTGAATGCTGTTACAACATTGTTGATAAGACCGGGAATTAATGGGAATTAACGAAAGCTTGTAGTTGGAATATTTAACACGGAGTACAGAATTTATTCTTTCGCTTGCAAAGAAGGTACTCTTATCATAGTTTCATTTTTGTACACAAAAATCATCGAATATACAGTAAAAGCTTCTTTTGTTCCGAGTCATGCATTGAATCGACGTAGATCTTATTCTAAGTCAAAGTGGCCACGATCGTAAGTTTCTGCGATCGCAATGCCTGAATTTGACCAGAAAGATTATTTTTCCGATATCTTTACCTGTAATGAAGTGTCAATCGATCTTTTAGAGATAAACACACATCTTTCAAAATACCACGCTAATTACCTGACAACTTGCTAAATGTCGGGTGTCAAACAATTAAGGATTTTTAAACTAGCAACGAACGTAAATGGCTTAATGCACAAAATTTTCGATTTTCTTTGTTGATCATAGCGTGTATTATAACTTGCGTTATCATACGCAGTATATCGTGTCCGTAAATTAAGGGATGACCATTTGACCAAATGTCCGAAATTAGGGACATAAAATAAATTATTTTGAAGAATTATAGGTAGTGTCCGATCTTTTTGGGTGTCCGATCACTTCGGGATATTACTGTAATACTAATGGTTGTAAAAGTCAAAATAAAGCCGAAGATCAAGCTGAAAATTATACCAAGGCAAGATCTCATAATCACCAACATTCTGTCTTAGTTTTGTCTTGATTGGTCAATATTTGTAGTTGCTAGAGTGAAAACAATGTCAAAATAGAGCCAAAAATGGCAATTTTGTCAATTTCAAGGGGACATAACTCATGATATAAAATTCAGATCAAGATGAAAATTATACAAAAGCAAGATCTTATGGTCACCAACATTCGGTACAAGTTTTGTCTTGATTGGTCAATATTTGTAGTTGCTGGAGTAAAATCAATGTCAAAATAGAGCCGAAAATGGCAATTTTGTCAATTTCAAGGGCAAATAACTCATGATGTAAAATTCAGATCTAGCTGAAAATAATACCAAAGCAAGATCTTACTGTCACCAACATTCGGTACAAGTTTTGTCTTGATTGGTCAATATTTGTAGTTGCTAGGGTGAAAGCAATGTCAAAATAGAGCCGAAAATGGTAATTTTGTCACTTTCAAGGGTACATAACTCATGATGTAATATTCAGATCAAGCTGAAAATTATGCCAAAGCAAGATCTAATGATCACCAACATTCTATACAAGTTTTGTCTTGATTGGTCAATATTTGTAGTTGCAAGAGTGAAAACAATGTCAAAATAGAGACGAAAATGGCGATTTTGTCAATTTCAAGGGCACATAACTCATGATATAAAATTCAGATCTAGCTGAAAATGATACTAAAGCAAGATCTTATGGTCACCAACATTCTGTACATGTTTTGTCTTGATTGGTCAATATTTGTAGATTTTAGAGTAAAAATAAACTCAAAACCAGCTATTTTTGACATTCAAGGGCAGATAACTCAGGTTATTCTGATTCAATCCAAATTCTTTGAAGGAATCTGAGAGAAGGTCACCCAAGGATCATTCCTGTGAAGTTTGGTTGAAATCCATCCAGTAGTTTCTGAGAAGAAGATTTTTAAAGAAAAAGTTTATGGACGGACGGACGCACGACGGACACACCGCCATGACAATAGCCCACTGGCCTGACGGCCAGTGGAGCTAAAAACTATACAAAGCAGTTACCTACGACCTATTCAAGATTATTTTTACATTACGCACATGCGTATTATGCGTAATGAGTGCAACGCCCTTGGAATACCATAAGTGGATCATTTTATACACTGCTCAGAACAATTAAAGGATCAAAATTTCTGCTATTAATTTGATTTTACAGTATTTGTGTCTGTAAAATGACATATTGTACAGATTCTAAATCCTGAAATAATTTCTGACTGAATCTTATTCTATATGGATCTAAAGTCTATAAAGAGTACCACAAAATTCTAAAGACAATTTATCAAATGTGATCCTTTAATTATTTTGCACAGTCTATGTATTATGGCTTATTTGCACTCTTTAATAATTGTGGTGCAATTAATTTAAAATTTTATATGCCAGTCAAGTCCCTTGAAACAAAAGTTTTGGCAAATCTTGGGGCGAAAGGAGAAAATAATCAGCATTTTCTCCTTTTGCCTTTATATTTACTGTGAGTGAAAAAAAAGGACTTTCAACTGAATTAAAGATCATTATTCAAAGCATGGAAAAAATTTACCGAAAAGAAGAAAAAAAAATCTCAATTTTACCTCCTCTTTTCAATAGGATGCCAAAATCCAGTATCGTTTGGGGAAGGTGAAATACCAGTTCATCAATGGAACAAGCGAATTATATATAATAAGGTGGGTGTAAATATTGTAGAAATATGCTTACGGACACCAGGCCCCCTAAGTAGTCGCTGGTCATCGGGTCGTTGTCCTTCATCTCTTGTGCAAAGAACGGAGAGTAAAGCTCACTAGTACGCAAAATCTCTAAAACTTTATCTAAAGCTTGTACTACGGTTATTGGGCAATTCTCCTGGGCGGTGTTAATAATGTTTATAACCTAGAAAAGGGAAATAGGAAAATAGAAGGAAAGAATCTACAAATGAGCCAGGATCTGATGAAAAAGGCCTTTATAGCATTTTAGAGAACCCTGTTTCCATGTTGCCCTTTGGTTAATCCCTTACTAGACAGCAAAACTTTAGACTCTTCCAAATTCAAAGATATCACAGACCAATAATAAATCCAAGTACCGTAATTATTCTAATAAACGCCCGGGCGTTTATTAGAAACATGGTTGATGGGAAAGTATGAGGTGGGCGTTTATTAGAGGCATTCTAATTTTGTTAGTCAAATTTGCGAACAAAATTTGTGAATCAAATGTCAATTCATTGACTCGAAGTTCAGTAAGTTAGATTTGGCAAAGTTTTGTTATAAGGACTGCAAAATTTGATTTTTCTACAAAAATCCTTCCATGCAAACAGATTGAGGGCTAGACATTCTCCTTTTCATTGGTTTGGGAAATGATCTTCGTTTATGACTTATATTATTTCAATCTGTAATCGGGGTATGGGCGGTTATTAGAATCACCCTTTTTTGCTAAAATTAAGCTTGAAATAAGCAGATTTTCAGCCCAGATTTTGGGGATGGGCGTTTATTAGAATATTGGCGTTTATTAGAATAATTACGGTAAATCAAATTTTACTTTTTTTTGGTCTTTCTAGGTAGAAAGTATTGTGGAAATTAAGAAATTGCTTTCACAAGCAATTTCTTCATTTTATACAATGTTTTCGAAATCAAAAAGTGTCATTGTGTTGTAAAGAAATAACAATTTGTCTTATAGGGATCAATGCTGCTATTTATTACAATTTTACAGATCATGAAGAAGCTATAAGAAGATGGCATGGGTCCAAATTAGACTTTGTGTTTGCAGCCTTATCTGGACCCATGTTGTTCTCAAATGCTGTAAGGGACTTTTCTTCAGATCTAGGCTCGATCAGTATACACTACAAGAATTATGATTCAATGATATAGGCTGTGAGAATATAGCAAAAAGGGGAGGGTTTTACATAAAAGGTCTGGCCCCGGTTTCTCGAAAAAACTTAAGTATATTCTCATGAGAACATGCTCAACTTCAAAGGGATACTCTCCAACGTTGAAGGGTATTCGAATGAAGTTCATGTGGATTTCGTGCGATTTGGGCACGGTGCTCAGATTTGAGCATGAGAGCGTACTTAAGTTTTTTCGAGAAACCGGGGCCTGGTCACACAAAACTCTGAATGACGTAAAAATATGGACATATATCCAAGACACATCCATAATTACGTAATGACTTAAAACCATTACCAGAATAAAAACTTTAAGACTGCTCCAAAGTCAAAGATGATGCAGAAGACAATTTGGAATTCTGCATTTTTGTCTTTCCTTGTAGAAAACAATTTTGTAGGAAATAAACAAATTGCTTGTCAAAAGCAATTTCTTGTTTTCCCATAATGTTTTTTCCAACGCCTTTATCTCTAATGGCGCCAAAATGGGTCAATGTGTGGAAATGGGTTAACAATCATACATTTAAGTCTTGCATTGTACAATCAAATTTCTCAACATTTTCGAATGAAAAAACGTATACAAAGTTAGAAATCAAAATTTCAAATCATATTATCCCTACCCTTTAATCCTCACAGCCTTAAATGAAAGCTTCGAGCTATAATCAACAAAATATCATGGGTGGTCTACGCATAGAACAAAACATCGCTTTTCAACGAAAACCTCATAACTGCAGCTTGTTTTAAGCTGCAGTTATGAGGTTTTTGTTGAAAAGCGAGGAAATGTTATTATAATTGTAAGACATTTTTATAAGTATAGAAAATGAATGCTAAGACAATCCAGCCCTTTCCCAAACAATGAAATCATAGAAACCCCAAAATCATGAAAATATTGAGATAAAAGAAGCCTCAATGATTTTCCAAGCATTTTAGAACCATCAAAAGCAGGACTTCTAAGATTTAAGAAAGGGTTAATTTTATATATCAAAACAATACTTGACAAATTTTCTAGTTCAGTACCATAAAGGTTTTGTTGTGCAATTACTGCCAAAAATTTTGTCTTTTTGGATCTTTTTTTTTGTAATATATTTTATAAAACTCTGCCATGAAAATCTGGCTAGTGTAATAATGTAATAAAATTTGAATAATATTTCTGTGCAAAATCTATGAAAATCTATAATTACTAAAGCCACACTGTGATAATACAAGAGCTGTCCGAAGACAGCGCGCTCGACTTTCTAAGTTGCTTAGTATAAAGGGGGCATAACTCAAAACAGAGTGGAGCCAGGGTTATGGGCCCTGGTAGTAAGGTGGAGGGTGTGATGGTGAATAAGTATTCCAAGTTTGGGTTGAATCCCTTTGATAGTATGGAAGTTTTGATGTTTGAAAAAAACTTTAACCCATTCCCACACATTGACTCTTTTTGACTCCTTAAAAGTTAAAGACTTTGGAAAACGTGGAAAATGAAGAAATTGCTTGTGACAAGCAATTTCTTCATTTTCCACAATGTTTTCGACCCAAAAAAGCTCTGAAATTTCGAAATTTCATCACATTGAAATGTCGTCTGCAACTTCTTTCAAATTGGACTACCCCAAAATCTTGCCGTTTGGTAATGGGTTAACCTTTGTTGCAACGCCGACACCAACGCCGACGCCCAGGTGACAGTATAAGCTCTCATTTTCTTCGAAAAGTCGAGCTAAAAATGAAATCTTTTATGTATATCAAAATATGTTAATTGTAAAATTTTAGTAAACTAAATTCTAAGCAATATATAAAATGGATATCTAAAGATTTAAGTCTTTACAATTTATGTTATATTCTATGGGAAAAAATCTACCAGTAAGATATTTGTGTTTGTAAAACATGAAAGCTATTCAAAGTATCCATTATAGGTGCACATCAAAACTACAAGCGTAGATTGACAAATTTGGGAACATCATTATTATGATATATTTGATTCTCTTACAATGTTTCTTTCTATGTAAAATTGTTAAGCTAGGTATTGAGATATCTTAACCCTCTCCCAAACAAAGACATTGTTTTGATGTCCCTAAAAGAGGAAGCTTTGGAAAACATTGAGGGAAAAGTCAAAATTGCTGAAAATCAACATTTTCTCCTTTTGCCTCAATATTTTCTGTACCTTAATGTGCTCTAATCAAATCTATATCAACATCAATTCTTTTGTCTGAAAACAACTTTGAAATAAGAGTACTCCAAAGATTTGCCATTTGGAACAGGGTAAATAAGAGACAAAATACAATTTTCTATTAAAGGGAGATAATTAGTACATTACTGTACAAGAAGACTCACTTTGGTTATGGGGGCTTCTATAGTCATTGAGTGTATTCTGGCAAACGACTCTCTCCGTCGCGGTATTCCGTGAATCCCACCTGCAAAAATATTCATAGAAAAATATATCACATTGTAAGTGTCATTGCGAAACCTTGTAACTCCAGCTTTATTCAAGCTGTAGTTTACAAGGTTTTGCAATACCACTGGGGATATGAAATACAATCAAATTAGTTAATTTTGAAATTTTGACCTTAACCCTAACAAAAACACGACCCTGGTGTTGACATTCCTGACAGATATTAAAGTTCTGGAAAATATTGAGGCAACAGAAGAAAATACTGATCATCAGCATTTTCTTCATTTGTCTCAATATTTTCTATGTGATCGTGTAAGCAAATCTTATCTTTATCAACACCAATTTTGTCCTCTGCAGTTGCCTTCAAATTGGAACACACAAAATTTGAGAGCCATTGGGAGCGAGTAAATGATACTCTGAAAGTTAGGCTGGTCATTAAGAATGCAGTACTTTATTGCAGCATTTCCCACTTTTCTCTCAATGTTTCCCAAGGCAGTCTCTTTATGGATGCCAATACAAGAGGTTATCTGGGAATGTGTCATTGAAGTTTAATAAATATTGATCATTTCCTTCTTTTCATTTGTATTCCTATGAGACCCTTGCCCAAGATATTCAGTTATCATGAATACAGTGTTTCATTACATCATAATAAATGCCTTCTTTTCTCAAAATGAAATCTAATGGACCAAGAATTCCTAGAAATTGTTCATCCTAAGGGACTAGGTTAATGATTGTCTCCAAAATTAGGCCAGTCATTCTGCATGTAGTATTTCAATGTATCAATTCCTCCTTTTCTCCCAAAGAATTTTATTAGACCTAACCCGAGAATTCCCAGAAGTTGTTAATAACAAGGCACTGGGTTAATGATGTGCTCAAAATTAGGCCCGTTATTGTGAATGCAATGTTTCATTACAGAATTTCCTTCTTTTCTCACAAAGAATTCTAACCAAAGAAATTCCAAGAAACTGTTCATCAAGAGAGACTGGGTTAATGACGTCTCTAAAATTAGGCCAGTCATTCCGAATGCAGTATTTCATTGCAGACAAGCCAATTATTCAAGCTACAATCTCTAACGGGGAGATTTGTCCGGGTGACGTCAAACAGAAAATTTGTAAAGCTAATCAGGGAGGAAACCTCGGAGATGTGTTTCTGTGTACAAAACATGTTTATGTGATTCATCAAATCGTCGCGTTTCAACAAAAACCTCGTAACTGCAGCTTTAAACAAGCTGCAGTTAAGAGGTATTTGTTGAAAAGCGACGAAATGCTGGGCAGATAAATGTACAGAGAAATTACCATAGAAACATGAAAGGGAAACCATCATGACCTATTATAGAAATGGTTATATGGATAAATGTTATTGATATAATTTAGGGAGACACCAAAATGACCCCAATATGAAGTACCGTTATTGTATGATAATTTCATAATTTTACGACCAATAGTATTTTCTTTGTATTCAACAAAACTTCAAAATATTTTGACTATAATTTTCAGTTGAAAGCTACAATTTGTGCTGTTTTTCAGCATTTTCTTCTTTTCTCTATGTTTTCCTAATATTTTCTTGTTAGTTTGGGAAATAGTTAATTTTGCACTTCTTTTTGAGCAATTCAATCACTTCTTATGGAATAAAGTATTGGCAGAAAAGACAAATTGTTCAGTGAAAAAAGGCTAAATCAGCTAAGCTAAATCATAAATCAATATCCAATTTGCTAAAAGCTTTACAAAATATGCAATCCAATTATTTCATCTATTCTTTGCAAATAATCCTGAACCCTAACCAATATAGCGTTTCTTACACTTGAAAATGCCCTAACCACAGCTTTTCAAAGCTGTAGTTACAATATCTGTAACCAGATAAATAGCTTTGCAGGAGCATGACATTTTCTATTAGGGACGAAAGAACTACAGGGCTTGTTTAGGAAGGATGAAGAAAGTTTTATACTTTAACCCTAACAATCAGGGACACACCCTAGCATACACACACTTACGCAAGGACATACCCACCTTCAGAAAAACTTTGGCTTTGGAAAACATTGTGGAACAACAGCTTCATGAAGCGGGGCAAATACGCTCGAAAGGAGAAAGTCAGTAAAATTGGCCATTTTTCAATTCAAGGGCAGATAGTTCAAGAATGCCAAGAATTATATGAATTTTAATAGTAATATGCACAAAAAGACACCATAGAGATTCATAATGGCAAAATTGATCATATTGCGGTTGGAACTGTAGGAGATGCACTCACAAAATGGGCATTTTTTATTCAAGGGCAGATAATTCAAGAACGAAGGGTTATCTGAATTCCGTAAGCAGTGTACACTAGACATCAGTCCACGGAGATTCATTGCAGCAAGTTTGATTGAGTTCTGATTGACACTGAAAGAGGAGTTGCAAACACAAATAATTGCCAACTGAAAGACAGAGATAAAGACAGACAGATGAACAGCTGATGACAATTAGCCATAATATAACCCTTAAAGCCTACTTTTTTTTTCCAAAATGTTTCATACATGGAAAGTGAAAACAAGAAATTAATTGTTCCAGAAATGTCTTACACTTTCACAACTTTTCATTATATACCGTAATTATTCTAATAAACGCCCGGGCGTTTATCAGAAACATGGTCGATGGAAAAGTAGGGGGTGGGCGTTTATTAGAGTGAATTCATGGAGTCGATGTTCAGCAAGTCGGAGTTGGCAAAGTTTTGTTATAAGGACTGTGAAATTCAATTTTCCATGAAATTCCTACATTGCAAACAGATTGAGGACTGGCCATCCTCTTTTTCAATGCTTTTGGAAATGATATCTCATCTGTTTACGACTTACATTATTTCAATTCGCAATCAAGGGATGGGCGTTTGTTAGAATCACCTTTTTTCGCTAAAATTGTGCTTGAAATAAGCAGATTTTCAGCCAAGATTTGGGGGATGGGCGTTTATTAGAATATGGGTGTTCATTAGAATAATTACGGTACATCATCCAAAAAGTGGCAGAATAATTTGATAAAGGGTTAATCAAGCCCCGAAGACCAGGCTAGCAGAAAAAAACAACCCGTTTAGTATTCAAATCACACAGAGTTCATCACTGCGGCTTAGATTGGCTTTTTATTGCTCTGTTTGGGAATTGACAATTTCGTAAGGCGGATAATCGGCAAAGAATTTTCCGTCTTCCAATCTTCTGAGACAGGGCTTATGTTAACCCATTACCAGCTGGCAAAATTTTAGACTAAATGTCCAAATTTAAAGATGTTGCAGTTGCCACCATCCAGTGAATGAAATTTTACAGTTTTGGGGCTTTATGAGTAGAAAACATCCTGGAAAATGCTCATAATGTTTTCAAAAGCCTTTTTCTTGTTGCCAGGGCCTCAATGTGCGTTAATGGGACAAACTCTTTCTCAACCAGTCAAATATTATACCAGTTCAATATGAAATGAGTTGTAGACAACAAATAACTATGTCAAAATAAATGTGTATGTTAAACCCATACAAAATTGGGGGAAAAGGAGAAATCTTATATTTTATAATTTCTTTTCTTGGTAGAAATTTTTTATGTGAAATAAAGAGAAATTGCGTGTTACAAGCAAGTTGTTTCATTTTTAGGTCGGGAAATCTCTTTGAGATTTTCACGTCCTATAGCGATCCAACGCTTCTAACGCTTTTCTACGAAAATCTCGTATCTGCCGCTTGTTTTAATCTGCAGATACGAGGTTTTCGATATAATTTGGTCACCGCATAGTCGTTCAAAATGTCTGAGTCCGCCGAAAAAGTAGACCTACCTATGAACAATTCAAAATTACTCAAATTACATAATCATCGTAAAGACTTTCATTTCTTAATTGTTTTATCAAAACAATGCAGCAGTTTGCTCATAAGTGCGAAAACTATCAACTTCTCTTTTTGGCGGAAAGGTTGATTCGATCTATTCTAACTGGTGTGGCAGACTAGAGCAGACGAGAATTTCAACACCAAATTACTGCGCCACACAGTTCGTGTAATCGGACATTTCCGTGAAGCACTCGTAGATTCACGGAAAATCTATTTATATCCTGACTCTAGTCGAGTCCTTCTCCTTGTTCAATTGCTATGCGCACAATCGCATTTTACAACACATGCATTTTATCGGGTTATACGCTCACGTGTTAACACTTCGCGGTGTAAAGCTAGTCTCCTATGCTTTGACCAACTAAAGTGTTACCGTAACGGCGTTGACGGACTTTGAGCCGTCTTGAGTACATACAACGTAATTTTCGTAATTTATTCATCCTTATTAATCTAGGCTTAGGTTTAACAGGAATTTGATCATCTTTCTTCGACCTGGGCTTGAGATATAAATTATGCTATTTATGAGTTAATTGTAGGCCTCTGTCTCTGCAGATGATAGGGGTGATAGAGTTATCTCTTTCACAAACGACAGAAAGAACAATCCAAAGTGAAAGCTAATGCGAAAAGCAAAGAGGACAGCAAAAATAAAAAGAAAGCAAGATCTAGATTTGTGTGCAGAAAACACGAGCTCACTTTTTTCAAATTCTGAGTTTAACGCACATATTATTAGAATTGTTGATCAATGTTTGTGGTCTAACCTTTACCATTATTTACAATGTGCTATATTGTAAATTTAATTATCTAAATCTGGTCAGTTCTCATGCCACTTTTGTGAACCATTTTAAATTTAACTTCATTCCTGATTCTGAATTTTGCTCAGAAATTTTCCCGTCATAATATTAATATTTTTCATCGTGCAAAGTTTAACCTTTCCTAAGCAGTAGAATGTAAAACTGCTCTCGGGCCCGTAGGAAGCAATTTGATAAGGGGAAGGGCTCAAAACTCTGTCCGGGTTAGTGTCTGAACATCTTAGGGGCTAATTGGCCTTTTCTTCAATTTTCTATGTAAAATGAGGAAAATTCGATATTTTTGGCCAACATTTGGGGCTTATCCCATCCCGTAGCCCCACCTGTGCCTACGGGCCTGCATAAAAAACGGAATACTGTTGCTACATGTAATGTCAAGTTTGTGTTGATAATTTAGATAAATATTAATGTAAAGTTTAGCTGAAGAATTGTTGAAAGACAGATTGAGACAAAGAAAAAATGTTGAATATCAAAATGTTTTCGTTTTGCCACAATGTATCCTCAAACCTTGTTATAATGGATATCAAAATGATATAATGTTTTACAAACTGTTAACCCAGACAATTCATTAAGGCAGTCCATCCGTAATGAGATTCATGCGACGTCGGATCTTTTCTGACGACGCCCTAAATATTTTTAACATACGGTTACCCGTTCAACACGGACACATTACGGGTTAAAAGAAATCGACACTTTCCATCACCGAATGTTTACGACATCACCCGAAAAAATACGACATCGTGTAATGGATTTGGTTTATTGGGGTTTTACGCAGTTTTCAACTACTAGGGTCATATCGCGGCGGACCGTGTAATGGAGTAGATCTATATTGTTGAAAATTACCCTTTCGTCTCCTATGATTTCTTTTCTAGAAATATCAAATTTTTGCTTATGTTAACTCGGGAATAAGAGTATAAGGATTAATTTTAATGTGCAATCAGATAACAACATTGAGAATATTTTACGAATTCAATGTAAATTTAAGAAAATTGACCATTTACTGTATTTCGAATCCTCTGTTTCCCGACCTTCAGTACTATCAGTACTTTGATTACTTTGTTTCTCAAGCCTTTATCCAGAGGAGGGATTAAATGGTTTGTTTTTGTGTGAATGTGTGAATGTGTCACTTACCATTTGCGACTTGCGTAAAGTATTCTGTGTCTTTCAGCTTATCAAAGTATAATGAGGTATCTAGATGGGTGACTTACCATTTGCGACTTGCGTAAAGTATTCTGTGTCTTTCAGCTTATCAAAGTATAATGAGGTATCTAGATGGGTGACTTACCATTTGCGACTTGCGTAAAGTATTCTGTGTCTTTCAGCTTATCAAAGTATAATGAGGTATCTAGGTGAGATGTTCTTACACTAACATAATGAGATATTTTCCTGAAAATAAGAGAAAACAAAATCTCAATTGGTTAACACTTTCCCAAACAGGACCTCGTTTTGATGTCCCCAATAGGGAAAGCTTGACGAAAACATTGAGGCAAAAGAAGTTGCTGATAATCAGTAATTTCTCCTTTTTCCTCAATATTTTCTGTGATATGTTTTACGCAAATCGTAGCTTTCTCAACGTATGTTTTGTTGTCTGCAGCTGCTTGCAGCAGCATCCCAATTGGAACAGTTCAAATTTTTGTTATTTGGGAAAGGGTTCAAGAAGTAGGTCTAATGCAAATATAGTGCATAGCTATTGTAAAGACATATTCAAAATACCAATTTATAATTTTGCTGTCAGAGAAAGACTGAGATGGCACCCACTCTGACTTTGTTCACACTGTAGACAAGAAATCCTGTCAAACGTCAAAAGTATGTCATGAAGAATGACAATGCAGGGTCAACTAGAACTGTCACAGGATGTGACTTGATACCCCCGCACAAGCTTTCACAACAAAAAGGGCAAAAAGGGTAACAAGTTTAAAGTTGCTAGCACTTATGGTTTAGAAGATATGGTCCGGACAAAGTTGTAAAGGTACAAACAACAAAGGGCAATAACTCAAAAAGTGGGTATGGCAGAGTTATGGTTTTTGAACATGAGACTTTCCCACAATGAGATCTATAAGTGTATCAAGTTTGAAGTTGATGGCAGTTATGGTTTAGAAGATATGTTCTGGACAAAAATAAAAGGGGTAAAACAACAAAGGGCAATAACTCAAAAAGTGGGCGTGACAGAGTAACAGTTCTTGTACATGACACTTGTCCATAATGAGATCTATAAGTGTACCAAGTTTGAAGTTGCTAACACATATGAATTAGAAGATATGTTCCGGACAAAAATGCCAGAGTACAAACAACTAAGGCCAACAACTCAAAAAGTGGGCGTGGCTGAGTAACAGTTATTTTACATGACACTTCCCCAAAATGAGATATATAAGTGTACCAAGTTTGAAGTTGCTAGCAGTTATGGTTTAGAAGATATGGTCCGGACAAAAATGTGAGGGTACAAACAACAAAGGGCAATAACTCAAAAAGTGGGCGTGGCAGAGTAATGGTTATTGTACATGACAAATCCCCGCTATGAGATGTATAAGTGTATCAAGTTTGAGAGATATATAAGTGTACCAAGTTTGAAGTTGCTAGCAGTTATGGTTTAGAAGATATGGTCCGGACAAAAATGTGAGGGTACAAACAACAAAGGGCAATAACTCAAAAAAAGGGCGTGGCAGAGTAATGGTTATTGTACACAACAAATCCCCGCAATGAGATGTATAAGTGTATCAAGTTTGAAGTTGCTATCACTTATGGTTTAGAAGATATAGTCCGGACAAAAATGTAAGGGTACAAACAACAAAGGGCAATAACTCAAAAAGTGGGCGTGGCAGAGTAATGGTTATTGTACATGACAGTTCTTCACAATGAGATGTATAAGTGTACCAAGTTTAAAGTTGCTAGCACTAATGGTTTAGAAGATATGTCCTGGACAAAAATGCAAGGGTACAAACAACAAAGGGCAATAAACCAAAAAGTGGGCTAGCAGAGTAACAATTCTTGTACATGACACTTCCCCACAATGAGATCTATAAGTGTACCAAGTTTGAAGTTGGTAGCATATATGGTTTAGAAGATATACTCTAGAGAAATATTTTGTCCACAGACAGACAGACATACATACAGACAGACATACATACAGACAGACAGGTTGATTCCAGTATACCCCCTAAAACATTCGTTTTGCGGGGGTATAAAAACCATCTTGTCATGGATATATGACAAACTGAGGTCAACCTTCGGGTGACTAGAAGTCAGTGGACACAATACGGATCATTTACAACCAATCCCCCCAAAAAACTGCAATTCATTGAATAAACAAAAACTGGGAATGACCAATGGGCAATCCCTGACATACTGGTCAGATTTACCACACCTCATTGGTCAAGTCATTTATAGGCTGTCAAAATATTGGTATTGCGATCTATAAGCATCCCTTTTTTCGCTTTTTTCTTTTTTTCTATGACTTTTGGGCAAATTGTTTTTGTGCTGAATAAATCCATTTTTTCCCTAAGGATGGACATTGCATTTGAAACTCAAGATCTTTGATATCACTAAATATAATCAGTTGCCACCATATGACCATAGCAGTTGAAAGAGGCGTAAAACCTTAATCAATCAATCAATCACAAAAAAAATCTCCCTAAGTTCATCGGTAAAAAGGGGCCTTATATTTTGTAAGGTATTCAAAAACTGATATTAAACAAGACTTACCCCCCTTGACCGGGTATTGGACATAATCAGGGGCCCTAGCCCCTATAGTTAGGGGCCCTAGTCCCTATAGATTGGACAGGACAGATCTTCAACACTGATAACAAACAAGACTTACCCCCCCCCCCCCCCCCCCTTGACCGAGTACTGGACATAGTTAAGGGCCCTAGCCAGTTAATTAGGGGCCCTTATATACGTGTAATATAAAGCTCTCATAGTTAGGGGACCTAGCCCTTATAGTTAGGGGCCCTAGCCCTTATAATTAGGGGCCCTAGCCCTTGTGTTAGGGGCCCTAGTCCCATTAAATTGGACAGGACAGATCTTCAACACTGATAACAAACAAGACTTACCCCCCTTGACCGGGTATTGGACATAGTTAATGGCCCTAGCCAGTTAATGAGGGGCCCTTATATACGTGTACATGTAATATAAAGCCCTCATAGTTAGGGGCCCTAGCCCTAATAGTTAGGGGCCCTAGTCCCTGTAGATTGGACAGGACAGATCTTCAACACTGATAACAAACTAAAAGACTTACCCCCCTTGACCGGGTACTGGACATATTTTACAATACTGAGGCATGGCGTCTCCACTTTTCCTCCGAGTATAATAAGTACCTTCCCATTTCTGCAACACAAGAACATTGTATATCTGTTAGTTAGTGCAAAAATATTGTAAATGAGCCAGGATCTGGAAAAATTGGCCCACATAGCATTTGAGACTATTAACACCAAAATTTTAGACTCAGGTCTGAAATCAAAGGTGTTGCAGATGCCACATTCAATTGAATGAAGTTTTGGTCTTTTACAGAAGAAAACATTATCAGAAATGCAGAAATTGCTTGTCAGAAGCAATTTCTACATTTCTAACAATGTTTTCCAAAGCCTTTCATTTTTAGGCTTGCTATTTAAGGTAGGATACCCGTAATGTGGCCATTTTGAGATTCATAAAACATCGGCTTTTTCCGAGCGGCACTGTTACGTATCCAGACCAATTCGGGCACGGTCGTAAACATTTGGCTGTTGAAAGTTCCACCGCCGAATGTTTTCCACCGAGCCCAAATAATATCGATGCCGAGCGAATCTCATTAGGGGTGGACTACCTTAAGTTAAAATAAGAGTAAGTACGGTAGTCTAAATTTTTGTCTGCAAGAGAAGAATTAACAATTCCTACATAATCTCAGGCTTTATGCCATCACAAGATAAGCCTGCTTTAATGCAAAACAATGTGGAAAATAATGAAATTGCAAATTCCCTCAATTCCCACTGTTTTCAACCCCAAAAGACCAAACAAAAAAAAATTCATTCACTTGGGAATGCCATCTGCGCCATCTTTGAATTAGGGCAAGTTTAAAATTCAGCTGTCTAGTAATGAGTTAACACTTTCCCAAACAAGACCGGGTTTTAACATCCCAGATAGAATAGACATGGGAAAACATTGAGACAAAAGAAGAAACTGCTGATAACCAGCAGTTTCTCCTTTTGCCTAAATATTTTCTGGGCTATAACATAAACATATTGGCCTTAAGTGGTCATCTATTTTATCGTCTGCAGCAACTTTCAAATTGGAACATCCCAAAATGTTGTCGTATGGGAAAGGGTTAACTGACTGGAATAATCGAATGTCTGAAGATTTGAATTTGTCCTGATGAGGCATTTGAGCTGACAATTTGATCTATAACAAGATCCATTAGCGCTGAAATGTTGAAAGTGTCTCTGCCATATTCCAGACAGAGTACTCCTACTTTACAGTCCATTCCCAAGTCCCAATACATGTAGCTCAGTCGGTAACGTCGGAGTATGTCAATCCAGGGGTCGCGATTTCGAACCCTAGCTCGGCCAGTATCCATTCTGACATTTCACAATAGTCATTTTCCTCTCACCAATTATGGGTGTAATCATATATGTGAGGGAGCAGCTGAAGGCTGGTTTTGGATATTGCGGTGATGCTGGTTAAAGAAATATCAGGAATCCACGGTTAGGTGCTCCAGACTCCGCAATGTAACCATAGCAGTTGACAACGGTGTAAAACCCAAATGAATCAATCATTCATGACTAGTTACAGAAGAATTTCAAACAGGTAACAAGAGGGCCATGATGGCCCTGCATCGCTCACCTGAGAGGACTTTGAGACAAACAACTTGCAATCTTCAAACTCGCATGACCCACTTTTTACATGACCTAGATATCATTAAGATTAACATTCTGAACAATTTTCACAATGATGAGTAAATATTTAGGTTCTTCGAGCAAAAACAAAATTTGACCTTTTGACCTAGTTTTTGACCTAACATTAGCCACTTTCTACATGACCCATTCATCATCAAGATAAACAATTCTGAACTATTTTCACAATGATGAATAAATATTTTGATTTTTCAGAGCAAAAACAAAATTTGACCTAGATTTTGACCTCCCATGGCTCACTTTATACATGCCCCAGATATTGTCAAAATAAACATTCTGAACAATTTTCACAAAGATTCAGATATCATTATGGTTCTAAATGCAGAAACAAGATTTGACCCTGTGACCTAGTTTTTGACCTCACATGGCCCCCTTCTTACATTGACCAAATATCATCAAGATAAATATTCTCAACAATTTTCGCAACGATAAAGTAAATATTTTGGTTCCTAGAGCAAAAACAAGATTTGACCTAGTGACCTAGCTTTAGACCTCGCATGACCCACTTTTCACATCACCAAGATATCATCAAGATAAACATTCTGAACAATTTTCCCAATGATAAAGTAAATATTTTGGTTCTCTGGGCAAAAACAAAATTTGACCTAGTGACCTAGTTTTTAACCTCGAATGACCTGCTATTCATATCACCAAGATATTATCATGATAAACATTCTGAACTTTCACAATGATTGCATAAATATTTTGGTTCTTACAGGAAAAACAAGATTTGACCTATTGATCTAGTTTCTGACCTCGCGTGGCCAACTTTCAAAATGACCCAGATATCATCAAGATAAATATTCTGAACAATTTTCACAACGATAAAGTAAATATTTTGGTTCCTAGAGCAAAAAACAAGATTTGACCTAGTGACCTAGTTTTTGACCTCGCATGACCCACTTTTCACATCACCAAGATATCATCAAGATAAACATTCTGAACAATTTTCCCAATGATAAAGTAAATATTTTGGTTCTCAGGGCAAAAACAAAATTTGATCTAGTGACCTAGTTTTTAACCTTGAATGACCTGTTATTCATATCACCAAGATATCATCATGATAAACATTCTGAACTTTCACAATGATTGCATAAATATTTTGGTTCTTACAGGAAAAACAAGATTTGATCCATTGACCTAGTTTCTGACCTCACATGGCCCACTTTCAAAATGACCCAGATATCATCAAGATAAATATTCTGAACAATTTTCACAACGATAAAGTAAATATTTTGGTTCCTAGAGCAAAAAACAAGATTTGACCTAGTGACCTAGTTTTTGACCTCGCATGACCCACTTTTCACATCACCAAGATATCATCAAGATAAACATTCTGAACAATTTTCCCAATGATAAAGTAAATATTTTGGTTCTCAGGGCAAAAACAAAATTTGACCTAGTGACCTAGTTTTTAACCTCGAATGACCTGCTATTCATATCACCAAGATATCATCATGATAAACATTCTGAACTTTGACAATGATTGCATAAATATTTTGGTTCTTACAGGAAAAACAAGATTTGACCTATTGACCTAGTTTCTGACCTCACATGACCCACTTTTAAAATGACCAAGATTTCTTCAAGATAAACATTAGGAACAATTCTCACAATGTTTAAGTATAAATTTCCGTTCTAAAATCAAAACCACGATTTGACCCAATGACCTAGTTTTTGACCTTACATGACCCACACTTTGTACATAAGCTAGATATCAAGATAAGTATTTAGGATAGTTTTGACAGAGTTTTTGGGACTAAATTGGCATATCTAGAGCAAAAGGAAGGATTCTGTAATATTATACCTTGTGACCTAGTTTTTGACCTTGCATGACCCACCTTTGATCAAGACCAAGATATCATCAAGATAAAGATTTAGGACAATTTTGACAAAATTTGGACCAAAATTGGCACTTCCAGAGCAAAAGGGAGGATTTTACAAGATTTGGCCCAATGACCTAGTTTATGACCTGGCATGATCCACTTCTTGACATGACCTAAATATCATCAAGATAAACATTCAGGACAATTTTGAGAAAGTTTTGACCAAAACTGGCATGTCCAGAACAAAATGAAGGATTTTAAAAGATTTGACCTTGTGACCTAGTTTTTGACCTTGTATGACCCACTTTTCATCATTTCATAGATAAAATCGAGATAAACATTGAGGACAATTTTGACAAAGTATGGACAAGAATTGGCACTTCCAGAGCAAAAGAAAGGATTTTGTAAGATTTAAACTCTTGACCTAATTAATGACGTAGCATGACCCACTTCTTGACTTGACCTTGATATCATCAAAATAAACATTCATGACAATTTCTACAAAGTTTGGACCAAAATTGGCACTTCCAGTGTAAAAAGATGGATTTTACAATATTTGACCTAGTGACCTAGTTTTTGACCTGACTTGACCTATTTTTTATCATGACCTAAATATTATCAAGACAAATATTCTGATAAGTTTTCACAACAATTGAGCAATAAATGTGGCCCCTAGAGCAGAAAGAAGATTTGACCTAGTGACCTACTTTTTGACCCCATTATGGCCCCGATTCAAATTCTTTGAAGTATTTTGAACATGACCCATAGATCATATATGTGAAATATTAATGAATTCTGTCCAGTACTTTAGGAGGAGAAGATTTTTTTGTGAAAAGTTGACGTACAGACAGATGGACAGATATACAGATAGACAGACGCCGGACAACAGACCGATCACAATACCTCACCTTGAGCACTTCGTGCTCAGGTGAGCTAAAAACTTAAAGATGCTAACCTATGGTCAAAATTACACCTTTTGATGCCACATGAGATAGTTAGGCCTCACAAATCATTAAGGAAAATGAAGAAATTACTTGTACCAAGCAATTTCTTCATTTACCACGATGTTTTCTAACCCAAAATGTTGATATTTCTAAAATTTCATTCCCTTGGAATTGTCATCTGCAACACCTCTGAATTTGGACTGGTCTAAAATTTTGTTGTCGGTTTTAAAGATACTAGAAACAATACATCGTCGTTGTAAATGCAAAACCTGTCGTATCTCATTTTTGGAAAATTATAAAGGGGAGGGAAAAAGGTGTAGTAACTTTTCCCAAACTGAAATGTCTTACTTGAAATTTGGACATATTGTTCATAAATAATGTGTCAATAATAACTGATCAGTAAAAATATCTCAGAGCCTGCCAGTATTGTCTACACTGGGCACACAAGTTTGTATTTTGAAAATCTCATCAATCGACATACGAGGTTTTGCATTTACACCGACAATATAATACAATATAATCATGTACTGAAGAAATTCTGTAAGAAAATATCTTGGCAAACTATGTTGGACCTTCAAAATCAGGATATGTTGGGAAAGGTTAACCTTGCTGCATGGGTGGATCTAGAGGGGGGGGGGGGGGGTCCTGACCCCCCCTGGAATTGGCCGAAAATTAGATTTTGACTATGTAAATCTAGTGTAACGTTACATATTTATTACATTTTAAGCCATAATTTGAGCTTGGACACCCCTGGAAAAAATCTTGGGCTTGGACCCCCCTGGAAAAAAAATCCTGGATCCGCCCTTGTTGCTGCACTTAAAATGGTCCAATTAGTCTTGGAATTTCTTCCTATAAAACCTAGTACTAGACTAGACTTTTGTCCCCTACTCAATTTACAGTACTGAAAATGGTGAAATATCTTTTGTTTGGTTGGATTTTTCTGTATCATTGACACTAATAGAAAAGGTTTGAGAAAACATTGAGCCAAAAGAAGAAAACGCTGATATCAATCAGCATTTTCTCCTTTGGCCTCATTATTTTCTTTGCTATTTAGCATAAAATCCTACCCTTAAGAAAACTTAGAGCAGCAAATTTACTATTGGAACAGCTTTAATGTATACATTTTGAGTGAGGTTTCTAGGTTTTATAGATCTGGCCTTGGTTTCTCGAAAAAAACTTAAGTACATACTCATGAGAATATGCTCAACTTCAATGGAATACTCTCCAACATTGAAGGGTATTTGATTGAAGTTAATTCACATGGATTCCATGCGATTTGAGTATGTTGCTCAGACTTGAGTCTGAGAATTTACCAAAGTTTTTTCCAGAAACCAGGGCCTGATGTCCAGTACTTTATGACAGTAAGAGAGATAACTTTCTTGCAGCCATCCAAGATGCAGGCAAATATTTTTTAACCCTTTCCAAAACAACAAAAAATTAGGGTGTTCTGATTTGAAAGCTGCTGCACTCAAAATGAATGTGACTAAACGTAAAAGTTATGAACATTATTATTCAGAAACATTGAATGAAAAAGTTATGAACTATATAATACAGAAACATTGAGGCAAAAGGAGAAAATGCTGATCATCAGCACTTTCTTCCTCGGTTTCAATGTTTTCCCAAGCCTTGGTCCCTTAGGTACCTTAACACCAATTCTTATTTGGGAAAGGGTTAAATTTGACAAAGTGACAAGACCTAGTACATGTGTATAATCACATGATTTAGAAATTCTGATAATCTTCAATAACTTTGTCAATATTTGACCAATTTGAATTCGGTTTGAAGCAGAGAATGTGGAAAAATGTCAAAAATAATGTGTACGTGAATGATTTTTGAAAAATCAACTGATAAAAAAGTTATTGAAGATCAAACGAAATAATGGATGATATTTAATACCTTTTTTATCAGTTGATTTTTCAAAAAGCCGCCACATCTATCTAATGCGTAGTGTATGTCCACATTCTCTGCTTCAAACCGAATTCAAATCAGTCCAGTATTTACAAAATTATTGAAGATTTTCTAAAAAAATTTGTATCACATGATTATCCACCGTGTAGTAGCTAGAAGACAGTAAGGTTGATGAAGAACTGAAGATTAAGATTTTTAAGGAAAAAAAAAATTCTTACCAAGTTTCAAGGTATTCTAGTAATAATAAGCATGTCCATTTGAAAGCACATTAACTATGTAGGGTTATAGGGGATTTTATTGGAAAATTATGTTACCCTTTGTATTTTGGTTAATCAGTTTATAGCAAAGATAATGCAAAACTGCTACAAAAAACTAAGTAATAGGTTATCTTTGTCCTTGTGTGTGCATATGCACTAATATTGGGAATTTTATTGGAAAATTATGTTACCTTTTGTATAGATTAATCAGTTTATAGCAAATAATGCAAAACTGCAATGAAATAATTGCACAATATCTATTATTTCTCCATTTGTGCACATTTTTATCTTCATTGTTTTGCTTACTTTACCTTTTCCAAACCAATCTCGTGCTTTCAACTTTTAGAAAAAACAAAGAAAGGTTATGAAAAATATCAGTGCAAAGTTAGCTATCAAGTCTACCAGCATTTTCTCCTTTTACTTTGATATATTGCAACCATATTAACTATTTCCCAAACATCAAAATTTTGGAGGTGGTATACAATTTGAAAGTTGTTGCAGACAAAAATGAATGTAACTAAAGGTATAATTTAAGTTAGTAATCATATTGCAAGGAAACATGGAGGCAAAAGGAGAAAATGCTGATCATCAGCATTTTCTTCATTTGCCACAATGTTATCCCAAGCATTTTCTAATAGGGACATCAAAACAATGTCTTGTTTGGGAAAGGGTTAACAAAGTAACAAGACCTAAGTAGCTAGCAAACAATTAATAAGGGCCCTTCTCAATATTACCTGGTGTTGGCGTCATAAGGAGAATTTGCTTGGAAAAACACCGAGACAAAAGAAGAAAAAGGTGATAATTAGCATTTTTATTCTTGTGTCTCAATATTTTCTTGACTACATTATACACAAACAAGAGCTTTGCAAAGCGGCGCATATACGCCCGAGAGGGGCTTGTCAGTAAAATTGGCCATTTTTTCGATTCAAGGGCAGTTAATTCAAACATGAAAAGTTATCAAAAGCTTTTGTTTGCACAACAATACGCCCTAGTGATTCATTGTGGCTAGTTTGATTAAATTCTGGTTGAAACTATAGGAGTTGCACACAGGAGAAAATGGACATTTTTGAGAAAATGGGCATTTTTTCTTAAATTCAAGGGCAGATAATTCAAGAACGAAAACAGTTATCTAAATTCCGTAAGCGGTGTGCACAACTAGACACCATGGAGATTCATTTTGGCAAGTTTGATCAAATTCTGATCAAAACTGTAGGAGTTGCTCAAACAAGAAAATGGGCATTTTTTTAATTCAAGGGCAGATAATTCAAGAACGAAAAGAGTTAATTAAATTCCGTAAGCAGGATGCACAACTAGACACCATGGAGATTCATTGTGGCAAGTTTGATCAAATTCCGATCAAAACTGTAGGAGGAGTTGCGCACACAAGAAATTGCTAACGGACGGACGGACGGACGGACGGACAGACGGACGGACAGACTGACGGACAGATGGACAGACAGACGAGCGGGGCCATAACATAATACGACCCTTCGGGTGTATAATTAAATCTTGCCATTTTGTCCTTGGCAGCAGCTTTTGAATTTGAACACCAAGAAAATTTGTTGTTTGGGAAAGGGTTAAGCATACTACGTTTCAAGGTAACCTATAATAAGTATGTCCTTATGAAAGCACACCACTGCTAATAGTATGGTGACTTTCAAGATTTGGTTGAAGGTGGGATAAAGTAATATTGGGAATTTATTGGAAATTATGTTACCTTTTATAGAGATTAACAAGTTGATAAAGAGATTATGCAAAACTGCTATGAAATATGCACAACATCTATTATCTCTCTCTTTGTGTACATTTTATGGTCTTTTGTTGCAAATACTCCCCCATATTGCTTACTTATCCATTTCCAAACAAACCTCTAGTTTTCAAGGTTTTAAAAAGTGTCAGTACAAAGTTGGTAATTCTGTTTACCAGCATTTTCTCCTTTTGTCCCATTCCCAACCAAAGACTCTTTTTGAGTCCCCAAAAGATAAATGCTTTGGCAGTTTCTTCTTTTGTCTAAATGTTTTCCCAATCCATATCTACCAAGGATGTCAATATCCTGTCTTGTTTGGGAAAGGGTTACACTCCAAAGATGCAAGTGTTCATAGCCAACTACATGCAAAACTTTGTATGAATAACAAATAGACTACAAAATATTTAAAGAATAGTGAGAAAATGCTGATCTTCATTTTCTCTGTTTCCATCAATGAAAGCAAACCCTCCTTATAGGGACATTAAAACCACAGCTTGTTTAACCCTTTCCCAAACAAGACCTGGTTTTGACGTCCTCAATAGAATAAGCTTTGGAAAACATTGAAACAAAAGAAGAAACTGCTGATAACCAGCAGTTTCTCCTTTTGTCTCAATATTTTCTGTGCCATATTTTACACAAATCATGTCTTTTCTATCATCATTTTTGTCGTCTGCAGCAGCTTTCAAATTGGACCACCCTAAAATTTCGCTGTTTGGGAAAGGGTTAAGAAAAGATGTAAGAATAAAGAATATATCGTTTGTGTAAATGCAAAACCTCGTATGTTGATTCTTGCAATTTTCAAAGTACAAACTTGTGTGCCCAGTTAAAGATCATTCTTGCAGGTTTTGAGATATTTTTACTGATCAGTATTAATGACAAATCATTTGTGAACAATATATCCAAATTTCAAGTAAAACATTTCAGTTTGGGAAAAGTTATTTTACTTTTTTCCATCCCCTTTAAAATTTTCCAAAAGTGAGATAGGTTTTGCATTTACAACGACAATTTGCTTACATTGCCCCGTTTAATTTGTCCATTTATGCTTTCTTGTATATCTGGTTTATTTCTCTCACTCCGTAACTCTCGTGAATCTTTCCCCACCACCTCCTCCTTCGAGTAGCCCGTTAATCGTTCATACGCTGGATTCACATACTGAAAGACAAAAGGAAAAAAATATATTATTATAAATAATTGTGACCCGTCACGCTAAAAGGGACCTTATCGGATGTGTGGAAAATATCGACCCTAGTCTGTCTGCGCAGTCCGCGCAGCCAGACTAGGGCCGATACTTTTCACTTTTTATGTAATTTTCTAAGTTCGGAATGTTTTCTTATCTTACTGTATATGTTCATTTTTCGCATACGGGATCTAGTCGACCTGTGGTGAGTCTGCCAAGTTTGTCAAAATTTGGATTTTGTAGTTCGGATAAGGTCCCTTTTAGCGTGACGGGTCACATATGATATATGAGAAATTTGCAAGGAGGTAGAAATGCCTATCTTTAAGATGCAATCAAAAATTGAAAATAATTTATGCCATGAAATGATTCTTAATATAAGATAAGACCGTGAGCTGGCAAAAGATGATATGCTCAACAGTTACTGTTAAAGCCTCTATCTTGTGGGGAATCAAAAAGGTGTTTTTTAACTAACAAATTTTGTCATTTTGGATAGGTTTGATGCACTGGGTCCTCTAAATATATAATTATATCATATCTACATACTTGTTTCTTTTCAACAAGAACCTCGTAACTACAGCTTGTTTAAAGCTGTAGTTACGAGGTTTTTGATGAAAAGCGTCAATTAGGCAGTACTCAAATATAAGCCATGAAGATAATTTCTTTGACAGCTGTAGCTCAGTATCGCCTGTGATGTATCAATTGTCAAAGCCTATTTTCATAGAAATTGATCAGAAACTGCTCAGGGGGAAATACAAGCTTTGGAATTTTGCAGAAAATTTCTAATTTAGAAATTAGATCAACACTTCAAGCTTTAATAACAAAGGCAATAAAATTCTTTCTTTTTTCTACATTTTTAAAGTTTGATCACTGCTCAGTATAGTGTCTCTTTAAATTTACAAAGACACAAATAAAAGCAAAGTTGCTGATACAAATTTCTCTCTGCAATTCTCCAATTGCTTGAATAAGGCTTCAACAAAATTTTCATTTGAGCCAGGATCTGGAAAAAGGTCTGTTAATTAGGCTTTTGAGCCCAACATGGTTCCAGATCAGCCTGCGTATGCACACAGTCTGATCAGGGACCATGTTTTTCTCCAGTAGCTTCTTTAAATGTGACCTGTAGCAACAGTAGGGGAGTAGTATTGATCCTGGTCAGACTGCACTTGGGCAGATTGTGGCATTGAAACCTGGCTCTCTCAAATGCTATAAGGGACATTTTTCCAGATCCCTGCTCATTTCTATTGCAGCATCTGTGTGGCATGAACCAATTATAGCAGATCAAACCAGTTTGGTTTAAATAGGCCAAGTAGTTTAGGAGGAGATGTCATTCAAAGAAATCGTTGCCAGACGCGGGACAATTGACAACTGACGCCGGCCGGACGCCTGACGAAAGGTGATCACAATAGCTCACTTGAGCACCTTGTGCTCAGGCGAGCTAAAAAACATTGCAGGAAATTCAACATTTTATCCTTTTACTTCAAGATTTTCAATAACTACAAGATTTCTATATGAGTTTTGTCATATGTATCTCCTTTCTATTAAGACCAGCCCAAATTATTGCCACATGAAAGTGGGTTAAAACAGTAATGTTCTCCAAAATAGAAGCGTAGAAGAAATTTAAATTTCCCATGAATAATTATTCCATTTGATTTTTCCATCAAGTCTGTTACAATCTAATAGGCTTACATCACCTTTTCAGAAACACATAATTCTTGAGATTAATCTGCCCTCTACGGCATAAATATTCCTGATTCTGTGGCGGAAGACAAATTACCTCATTTAACCCTTACCCACATGAAGACAATTTTGATGGTTGTCAAGTTAAATTTAGCTTTGGAAAACATTGTGGAAAATGAAGAAATTGCTTGCAACAAGCAATTTCTTCATTTCCCACAATGTTTTCTACCAAAAAGATAAAAACATTTGAAACTGCATTCACTTGAAATTATCATCTGCAATATCTTTGAATTTGGACCAGTCTAAAAGTTTGCAGCTTTGTAATTGGCTAACCCTATCACAAACAAGAAACAAGGTGTCAAACTGTCACAAGATACGCCTGTAACACTGCTTCATGTCGACAGGGGGAGCGGGTTGATAAAAGTTTCATGGTCCTAGCTGTTATACTTTTCGATATATGCCCTGGACAAAAACAAAGTATGAAAAACAACAAAGGGCAATAACTCAAAAAATAAGCCAGGTAGAGTTATGGTTCTTGAGCACTGCACTCCCCCATGATGAGCTCTATCTATCCATGAAGTTTCATGATTCTAGCTATTATACTTTTAGAGATATACTCCGGACAAGATTCAAGTATGAAAAACAACAAAGGGCAATAACTAAAAAAAAAGGCCAGGTAGAGTTATGGTTCTTGTGCACTGCACTCCCCTTGATGAGCTCTATCCATCCATGACAGCTATCACACTTATAGAGATATACTCCGGACAAGATTCAAGTATGAAAAAAAACAAAGGGCAATAACTCAAAAAATATGCCAGGAAGAGTTATGGTTCTTGTGCACTGCACTCCGTATTGATGAGAAAAATATAACTGCTAAGTTTAAAGCCAATCGGACTTAAGGTGACAGAGTTATGCTCCGGACAAAGAAGTGGACGCCTCCCGGACAACTGGACGCCAGACACCGGACACCGGATGCCACGGGTGATCTCATAATACATCCAATCTTCGAAGGGCGTTTAAAAAGTTTGGACATCCATAGTAAAAACAATTTAGGATAACATTTAAAGAAAAGAAGATATTGTGGAAAATCAGCATTTCTCTTTTCCATCAAAACTTCCTTATCTACAAAACATTAGTCTTATTTTCTCGTTTAGAAGTCTGCAATATCTTTCAAATTAGACTTGCTTTAATTTTCTTTTTGAGAAAAGTGGAAAACTAGAATTCTCTCACAATGAAACATTTCGAAAACACCATGGGAATTGAGATTACAGAATATACAGACCAAATTGGCACTTCCAGAGCAAAAGGCAGGTTTTTACAAGATTTGACCTTGTGACCTAATTAATGACCTGACATGATCAACTTCTTGACGTCACTTTGGTATCATCAAGAAGAACATTCAGGACAATTTTGAGAAAGTTTTGGCCGAAATCTCTGAAGCAAAATGAAGGATTTTAAAAGTTTTGAATTTTTGTGACCTAATTTTTGACCGCGCATGACCCACTTTTGATCATGACATCGATATCATCAAGATAAACATTTAGGACAATTTTGACAAAGTTTGGACAAAAATTGGCACTTCAAGCGCAGAAGGATTTTATAAGATTTGACCTCTTGACCAAGTTAATGACCTAGCATGACTCACTTCTTCATATGACCTTGATATCATCAAAATGATCATTCAGGACAATTTCTACAAAGTTTGGACCAAAATTGGCATATCAAGAATGTCAAGAGTAAAGGGTTGATAGGGGTTAACAGATGACCTTGAGGAAGGTCAAATTGCATGGAACAGATAGATTTCATTGAAAGGAAGTTGCATACCAAATTTGAGCTTTGTACAGCAAAATTTAAGTTTTCAGAGTAAAAGGTTAAGTTTTCGTGGAGTAAAGGGTTGATAAGGGTAAACAGATGACCTTGAGGAAGGTCATTTTGCATGGAACAGATAGATATCATTAAAAGGATGTTACATACCAAATTTGAGCTTTCTATATCAAACACTTTTGGAGAAAATGCAAAGGTTAAGTTTATTAAGTTTTCGGACAGACAGACGGACAGACAAACAAAGTAAAACAGTATTCCCTGATCTCTCGATACGGGGGCATAAAAAGATGGATTATTTAATGTTTTACCTAGTTTTTTTTATCTGTTAAGACCTATTTTTTAGCATGACCTAAATATTATCAAGGCAAAGATTCTGATAAATTTTCACAAGGATTGAGCAAAAAATGTGGCCCCTAGGCCAGAAAGAAGATTTGACATAGTGACCTACTTTTTTACCCCATTCTGGCCCCATTCCAATTCTTAGAAGTATTTTGAAAAAGCATAGATCATATGTATGAAATATGGTTGAATTGTGCCAAGTATGCTTTAGGAGGAGAAGATTTTTAGTGAAAAGTTGATGGACGGAAGACAGACAGATGGACAGACAGATGGACAGACGCCTCTCCTGGAGCACTATGTGGTCAGGTAAGCTTACAAAAGCTATTGAATGTAGTAAGAATGTTACCAGACAACATGTTTTACCATTTTTCAATTGATCCAACATGGTTTTATGTTGAAACCACTTTTTATTAACCTTTTCCCAAATAACCACATAGTTATTGGGGTGGTTCAATGTGGAAGCTGCTAAAGACAACGTAATTGATGTTGATAAAGATATAAATAGCACTGAAAATAGTGAGGCAAAAGTAGACAAGAGGGCCAAGATGGCCCTATATCGCTCACCTTAGAGATCATCAAGATGATAATTTTTTGTCTCATCTCACATACACAACTTCTGAACAACGTTCATTAAAGAAAACAATTTAAACAACGCTGGTAGTAGAGAGTTATACTACCATGGGAAGTGCAAGCTTTACCTTAACCCATTACCACACAATAACTCTTTTTAACTCCCCTATAGGAAATGGCTCAGGAAGACAATGTGGAAAATGAAGAAATTGCTTGTGCAATTTCTTCATTTCCCACAATGTTTTCTACCCAAAAAGACCAAAATAAATATGATTATATTAACTTGAAATTGTCGTCTGCTTCATCTTTGAATTTGGAACAGCCCAAAAAATTTCTGCCTGTTAATGGGTTAAGGATCTCTGATAAACAGAATTGGAGAAGATTGTATCATTATGAGACAATTCTACATACAAGATTTCTTACGCCAAACAGTTTAGGAGAAAAAGATTGTACAAGATTTCCTTCTTTGTCTCTATATGAAATTCGATGCCCACAACATAGGGTCAATTTTCCTTGTATCACAATAATTTGAAGTATTTTGGTAGAGGGCCTTGAGATGATTCTACACACAAAATTTCAAAGCTCTAGGCCAAACGGTTCAGGAGAAGAGGATTGTACAAGATTTCCTTCTTTGTCTCTATATGAAATTCGATACCCACAACATAGGGCCAATTTTCTATGTATCACAATAATTTGAAGTATTTTGGTAGAGGACCTTGAGATGATTCTTCACACAAAATTTCAAAGCTCTTGGCCAAACGGTTCAGGAGCAGAAGATTGTACAAGATTTCCTTCTTTGTTTCTATATGAAATTCGATACCCACAACATAGGGCCAATTTTCCTTGTATCACAATAATTTGAAGAATTTTGGTAGAGGACCTTGAGATGATTCTACACACAAAATTTCAAAGCTCTAGGCCAAACGGTTAAGGAGAAGAAGATTGTACAAGATTTCCTTCTTTGTCTCTATATGAAATTCGATACCCACAACATAGGGCCAATTTTCCTTGTATCACAATAATTTGAAGTATTTTGGTAGAGGGCCTTGAGATGATTCTACACACAAAATTTCAAAGCTCTAGGTCAAACGGTTCAGGAGAAGAAGATTGTACAAGATTTCCTTCTTTGTCTCTATATGAAATTCGATACCCACAACATAGGGCCAATTTTCCTTGTATCACAATAATTTGAAGTATTTTGGTAGAGGGCATTGAGATGATTCTACACACAAAATTTCAAGACTCTAGGCCTTATAGTTTGGGAGGAGAAGATTTTTTAGTAATTGTGGACAGACAGACGGACGGACAGACGGACGACGGACGGTGAGCGATCACAATAGCTCACCCTCAGCACTTCGTGCTAAGGTGAGCTAAAAATGCTGGTAATAAGCATTTTCTTCTTTTGTCTCAATATTTTCCCAAGCCTTTTCTAATAGAGGCGTCAAATGCAGGTCTTCTTTGGGTAAGGTTTAAAGTGCAATTTAATTTTGAATCAGACTACTCATCCACTGGGACTTGATTTTTTTTGTTGGTAGACAACATTCATTTTGTTATCTCCAGTAGCTTTAACATTGCATCACCCTAAAATTTTGTTGTTTGGGAAAGGGGTTAATTTGCACTAATATTCCACCTGTGGAAATCATTTGTGAAAATGAAAACAGGAAAACAATTACAGGAAAAAGATTAATTGGATCTTAAATGAAATGCATGCAGCATGAAAACAAATTAAAAGAACTCAATGGAATCAAAGAAATTGATCAGGATTAATTGATTTTCATTTTCATAATTACATTTTAAATTTACCCTGAACAAATCAACAAAATCTCTTTTTCCTTTGCATTAAATCAAAACCTCATTGACTCTTATGTAAATTAAGGTAGAATACCTGTAATGTTGCCATTTTGAGATTAATAAAACATCGGCTTTTTTAGCGTCATCGTTACATATCTAAACCTATTCAGACGCGGTTGTAAACATTTGGCAGTGGAAATTTAAGTTCCTTCGCCAAATGTTTCCGATAACGCCCCAAAAATTCTGACGTCGTGCAAATCTCATTAGGGGTAGACTACCTTAACTGTTTCTAAATTAAAATTTTGTGAAACATCAAGGTAAAAGTATTTGTCATACGCATCACTTTTCAAATATGGTACTTACCATAATTTCATGTTCTTCGTTAGAAATTTCCACCGAGTCTGAGACGCTATCCAGTGCTGTAAACAGAGCGTTACATGTTCGTAACTTCACCCTGGATTGGACCTCTCCATACTCTAGTTGTAACAGTTCATTCTGGCATACACCAACATTTGTGTTCTCGATAAATCTCTGGAATGTACAAAATAGTAAAATTATGATTATTGAATAACAAAAACAGAGCGTTACATGTTCGTAACTTCACCCTGGATTGGACCTCTCCATACTCTAGTTGTAACAGTTCATTCTGGCATACACCAACATTTGTGTTCTCGATAAATCTCTGGAATGTACAAAATAGTAAAATTATGATTATTGAATAACAAAAACAGAGCGTTACATGTTCGTAACTTCACCCTGGATTGGACCTCTCCATACTCTAGTTGTAACAGTTCATTCTGGCATACACCAACATTTGTGTTCTCGATAAATCTCTGGAATGTACAAAATAGTAAAATTATGATTATTGAATAACAAAAACAGAGCGTTACATGTTCGTAACTTCACCCTGGATTGGACCTCTCCATACTCTAACTGTAACAGTTCATTCTGGCATACACCAACATTTGTGTTCTCAATAAATCTCTGGAATGTACAAAATAGTAAAATTATGATTATTGAATAACAAAAACAGAGCGTTACATGTTCGTAACTTCACCCTGGATTGGACCTCTCCATACTCTAACTGTAACAGTTCATTCTGGCATACACCCACATTTGTGTTCTCAATAAATCTCTGGAATGTACAAAATAGTAAAATTATGATTATTGACTAACAAAAACAGAGCGTTACATGTTCGTAACTTTACCCTGGATTGGACCTCTCCGTACTCTAATTGTAACAGTTCATTCTGGCATACACCCACATTTGTGTTCTCAATAAATCTCTGGAATGTACAAAATAGTAAAATTATGATTATTGAATAACAAAAACAGAGCGTTACATGTTCGTAACTTCACCCTGGATTGGACCTCCCCATACTCTAACTGTAACAGTTCATTCTGGCATACACCAACATTTGTGTTCTCAATAAATCTCTGGAATGTACAAAATAGTAAAATTATGATTATTGAATAACAAAAACAGAGCGTTACATGTTCGTAACTTCACCCTGGATTGGACCTCTCCATACTCTAACTGTAACAGTTCATTCTGGCATACACCAACATTTGTGTTCTCAATAAATCTCTGGAATATACAAAATGGTAAAATTATGATTATTGAATAACAACAAGAGGACCATGATGGTCCTATATCGCTCACCTGAACCAAAATGATATGAGCAACACTTTTGTTCAATTCAATTAATATTTATAATTTAAGACTGAAAAAGAACTTATGGTCAATAAGGTTGTGAAAATCTAACTCATCCGAGATCTAAATTATCGTGCCAAACATTGTATCCAAGTTTTGTCTTGATTGATAAATAATTGTAGATTCTAGAGTAAAAACAAGGTCGAAAACAGCCGAAAACAGCAATCTTATCAAATTCAAGGGCACATAAATCTCAATTTTCTGACCAGATAAGACTGAAAATCAAACTAATCCCAGATCTTATGGTCCCTAATATTGTGTCCAAGTTTTGTCTTGATTGATCCATAATAGTAGATTCCAGTGTAAACAAGGTCGAAAACAGCAGAAAACAGAAATTTTGTCAAATTCAAGGGCACATAACGCTCGACTTTCTGATCAGATCAGACTGAAAATCAAACTCATATGAGATCTTATGGTCCCCAACATTGTGTTCAAGTTTTGTATAGATTGATCAATGATTGTAGATTCTACAATGTAAACAAGGCCGAAACCAGACGAAAATGGCAATTTTGTCAAATTCAAGGGCACATAACTCTCGACATTTTTATCAGATCAGACTAAAAATCCAACTCATCCAAGATCTTATGGTCCCTAACATTGTGTTCAAGTTTTGTCTTGATTGATAAATAATTGTAGATTCTAGAGTATAAGCAAGGTCGAAAACAGCCATAAACAGCAATTTTATCAAATTCAAGGGAACATAACTCTTGACTTTCTAATCAGATCAAACTGAAAATCAAACTCATCTGAGATCTTATAGTCTCCAACACTGTGCCCAAGATTTGTCTTGATTGGTCAATAATTGTAGAGTCTAGTGTGTAAACAAAATCAAAATCAGTAAAAAACGGCAATTTTGTCAAATTCAAGGGCACATAACTCTTGACTTTCTGATCAGATCAGACTGAAAATCAATCTAATCCCAGATCTTATGGTCCAAAACATTGTGTCCAAGTTTTGTCTTGATTGATTAATAATTGTAGATTCTAGAGTGTAAACAAAGTTGAAAATGGCCAAAAATGACAATTTTGTCAAATTACAGGGCACGTAACTCTTGACTTTCTGATCAGATCAGACTGAAAATCAAAGTCATCTGATATCTTATAGTCCCCAACATTGTGTCCAAGTTTTGTCTTGATTGATTAACCCTTTCCCACACATTGACGCTTTTGGAGACCCCACAAAATAAAGGCTTTGGAAAACATTGTGGAAAATGAAGTAGCAAGCAATTTCTTCATTACCCACTATGTTTCTTACCAAGAAAGACCAAAAAATGTAAAATTTTGTTCAATGGAACTTGTCGTCTGCAACACCTATGACTTTGGACTAGGCTAAAATTTTGTTGTTTGGTAATGGGTTTATTTTGTAGATAATAAATCGAGGGCTCAGTGCAAAACTATTGTAACTACATATTTTTCAGAAATACACTTTTTTGCATTTTCTGAATCTTCAAGAAGGAACATATCATGTGTTCTAATATTAGATCTCAATTCTTTATCCTTAAAAAGATATTTAGAATTTTAAAAAAACATTTTCCTCTTTAGCTTTGAGAAAGTCAAACAGTTTTTTCCCTTTCCTGTAAAACTTCAAAAAATGTAGTTACAATAGTTTTGCACCAAGCAAAGGTGTAAAGTGTAGAGTGTAAATCTATTTATATCCTCTATCAAACAACAGGGCTACAAATAAGTGGGGGTGAAGATATTCTAACTTTGTTATTTCAATTCCAAACCCTATGTTGTGGGTACTTATTTGTATCGTCTCGACGAGACGATACACATGAGTACCCACAATAAAGGCTTTGATGAACAATAACAGAATTATTGCAGTTTAAAAATTCATCACTCCCAATTATCTGGAGCTCTAAACAAGATAACTCTACTTATACTATAGGAAAGTAGTGTCAAGAGTGACTTCCCTTAGATTAATACAGGTTGAAAATGGCAAAAAAATGGCAATTTAGCCCAATTCAAGGGCACATAACTCTCATCTTTCTGGTCAGATCAGACTGAAATTTCCACTCATAAAAGATCTTATGGTCTCCAACATTATGTCCAAGTTTTGTCTTGAGTGATCAATAATTGTAGATGCTAGAGTGAAAACAAACTTAAAAACAGCATTTTTTGACATTCAAGGGCAAATAACTCCGCACTTTCTAGTCCGATCAGGCCCATAATCGAACTTGTCCGAGAACTTATGATCATACTTGTTTTGGCCAAGTTTGATCAAGATTGCTTAACTTTTGTGGATGCTAGAGTGTAAACACCCCAAATGTTGACGGACGGACGGACGGACGGACGGACGGACGGACGGACGCCGGACAAAAAGTGACCACAATAACTCACCTCGAGCACTTCGTGCTCAGGTGAGCTAAAAACAGCGTTACATATTCGTAACTTCACCCTGGATTGGACCTCTCCGTACTCTAGTTGTAACAGTTCATTCTGGCATACACCAACATTTGTGTTCTCAATAAATCTCTGGAATATAAAAAGTATCATACATTTAAAATTGAACGAGAATTGTAACAGTTGTTTTGAATTCTCAAAACAACTGTAACGATTCTCATGCAATTTTGATCATATTTAATTATATTAAAAATATGATTATTGAATAACAAACACAGAGTGTTACATGTTCATAACTTCACCCTGAATTGGACCTCTCCATACTGTAATTGTAACAGTTCATTCTGGCATACACCAACATTTGTGTTCTCAATAAATCTCTGTAAATATACCAAGAAGTAAAATTATGATTATTGAATAACAAAAGCAGAGCGTTACATGTTCGTAACTTCACCCTGGATTGGACCTCTCCATACTCTAACTGTAACAGTTCATTCTGGCATACACCAACATTTGTGTTCTCAATAAATCTCTGTAAATATACCAAGAAGTAAAATTATGATTATTGAATAACAAACACAGAGCGTTACATGTTCATAACTTCACCCTGAATTGGACCTCTCCATACTGTAATTGTAACAGTTCATTCTGGCATACACCAACATTTGTGTTCTCAACAAATCTCTGGAAAGTACAAAATAGTAAAATTATGATTATTAACCCTTTACCAAACAGCTAAATTTTAGGGCGATCCACTTCAAAAACTGTCACAAATGACAAAATGGATGTTATTAAAGATGGGATTTGTGTGAAATATGGCACAGAAAATATTGAGACAAAAGGAGAAACTGCTGGTTATCAGCAGTTTCTTCTTTTGTTTCAATGTTTTCCCAAGCCTTTTCTATTAGGGACGTCAAAACCAGGTCTTGTTTGGGAAAGGGTTAAATAACAAAAAAATAGCGTAACATGTTCGTAACTTCAACCCGGATTGGACCTCACCATACGCTAATTGTAACAGTTCATTCTGGCATACATCAACATTTGTGTTCTCAATAAATCTCTGGAAAGTACAAAATAGTAAAATTATGATTATTGAATAACAAAAACAGAGCGTTACATGTTCTTAACTTCACCCTGGATTGGACCTCTCCGTACTCTAATTGTAACAGTTCATTCTGGCATACGCCAACATTTTGTGTTCTCAATAAATCTGTATATATACCAAGTAGTAAAATTATGCAATAATAACAAACACAGAGCGTAACATGTTCGTAACTTCAACCTGGATTGGACCTCACCATACTCTAACTGTAACAGTTCATTCTGGCACACACCCACATTTGTGTTCTCAATAAATCTCTGTAAATATACGAAGTAGTAAAATTATTATCATTGAATAACAAAAACAAAGTGTTTCATGTTCGTAACTTTACCCCAGATTGGACCTCCCTGAACTGTAATTATTCTGGACTTGCTGACATTTAATTCAAACCATGCAGTCTAAGATTATGCAGTTTATATTCTTTAAGCTCAAGAATTCCAAATAAATATTTTGAACCAACTACTGAACTTTATATGGCAAAAGGTTTTATTTTTCCTTTAGAAAACCAGTGGTTTTACTTAAACATAGCCATCCAGCAACTGATGCAGGCCAATGGTGGTATTTATCATGTATCAAAGTCAACAAATATGATCGGCAGAATTATGTTTCTTGTGTACTGCACTTAATTCTCTATTCAAAATAAATTAGATCTATATCCCTATGGAAATTCAAAATTGGACATAGCATACATTTTGAGTTATGCTCAGACGGAACTTAAGAAAAGGAAACAACTCCATAAATATGGTCAACAGAAATTATGGCTCTTCAAAAATGTGCACTGCACATCACCTTCATTATAGATCGATCCATCTATCAAGTTCTATGATTCTGCCATTTTTATTCTTTGAAGTGGGGCATAATTACTTATAATTATCAATATAATACATTCACAGCTTCTATCTATTATATACTTTGGCCACGCTTTACTGCCACCACCATGTACGCAAAAATCTTTATTGGATTTTGTTGTCATTGAAAAATTATAAAAGAGAAACGGGCAGATGAATGTGAAAACATGGGCTTCACATAAAAGCATGGAGTTAATTATTTATCGAATCTCTTGTCCTGCCAGTCAATGACTTTTGATTCATATCGATTGCACTGAATTATATCGGTAACATTATTATAGTACAAGGAAAGGTCACTTTCTGTTTTCTATATTTATTCATGATCATATTAAAAATTTGGGTTAATATACTGAGAGGCAATAGAAAGTACAGAGAATTTGGGTAAATATACTGAGAGCCAAAAGAAAGTATAGAGAATTTGGGTTAATACCCCTGCCAAAATTGTTAGAACAATTCAAGTACATTTCCTATGATGTTCAAGAACAAATGACAAGAATTGCTCTAGATTTGTTCAAGTTCACTTTAAGAAATGTTATATTGGACAAATTTTTGAGAACACACTGTTCTCAATAAGTTCTTAAAAACTGTTCTAGAACAGTCCAAGAACTAAATTACATGAACATTACAAGAACTGTTATTCTTCTCACAGTTCTTGAACTGTTCAGGTAACATTTTAAGCAATTCTTTTAAATGTACTTGAATGGTTCTTGAACACTTTTAAGAAAAGTTTAAGTACTGTTCATGTGTCCTCTTTTCCGAACTGTTCTTGAATATTTCAAGAATCATACTGTCCAATATAACATTTCTTAAAATGTTCATGTACACAACTTGAACACTTTAATTACATCAGTACAGTTGTAGTACTTGAAGTGTTCCAAATCAATTTAGCCCTTGAACTGTTCTTGAATCAATTAGGAGCAATACCATTTTTTTCTGAACTGTTCTTGAATAATTCTGGAATAGTATATTGTCCAATATGACATTTCTTGAAACGTTCTTGAACACAACTTGAACACTTTTGTTACCTTATCGAAATAAATTTCATGAATCGATCAGGAACAGTTATTTAACTTTTCAAGAACACCAGTTCTTAAATTCACCCTTTCCCAAACAAGATCGGGTTTTGACGTCCCTATTAGAAAAGGCTTGGGAAAACATTGAGACAAAGGAAGAAAATACTGATAATCAGCATTTTCTCCTTTTGCCTCAATGTTTTCTGTGCTATAGTATTCACACATTTTACATCAAGTAACATCCATTTTGTGGTCTGCAGCAGCTTTCAAATTAGACTACCCTACAATTTTGCTGTTTGGGAAAGGGTTAAACTTGAATGTTACATGGGCAATTAAAATAATGACCTACATCAAATCATGAACAAAAAGCCTTTTATTACTTTCAATACTATTTTTAAGGCAACCAACTTACAGAATACCAAGGAAAACATGGTAAACTTACCATAACAATATTACTGGATTAGAAATGTGGGTGGGGTATGATTGGTAAAAGTCAAAATCAAATATCACTCACCAAAATTGAGGCTTTGTTTTACTTGGTCTTTTCAATAAGCGAGCTTCTATATTCTTCTAAATTCACAAAATCTATGTAACTTAGGTGAAAATCATCATAAAGAATATCTTTGGAAATTACGAATTAAGAAAATACATTCCCTCCAACTTTAGCAACAGGAAGTTTACACTAGAAGACAACAACAAAAATAGACTGGAGGTATTTCACAAGCACTGCTAAGAACTTTTTAAGAACACACTTTGTTCTGAAAAGATCCTTCAAATGCTCAGGAACATCTTTAAGATACTTCTGGGACAAACATATTCTTAATATATCCTTTACATGTTCTTTTAATATCTTCAAGTCACCTTGAAGTACAATGTGTAGAGCATTTTAAGAACATCATTTGTTCTTAAAAAGTCTTTGAGTTGTTCAAGAGCATTTAAAGTGCTCTTTTGGAACAAATATGTTCTTAACATGTTCTTAAAATGTTTTAGAAGTAATATCAAAGAGCAGTACTTAAACCTTCTAAGAACACACTTTATTCTTAAAATGTTTTTGATATGATCTTAAACTCAATTTAGAACAGGTCACGAACATAATTGGGATGAAATTGTACCAAAAAAGTTCTTGAATTGTCCAAGAATAGTTTAATGACACTTTAAGAAAACCAAAGATCCTTCAAAAGTTCTTGAACTGTGCCAAAAGATGAGTACTTGAACAGTTCATGTACAGATGTTCTTAAAAACTTATGAGAACAGATTAAGAACTTTTCGCAATGTTCAAGTGCTGTTCTTGAACTATTCATCAGCATAAGAACAGCAATTCGCAGGGCTAATACTGAGAGGCAACAGAAAGTATAGAGAATTTGGGTTAAACAGAAAGTATAGAGAATTTGGGTTAATATACTGAGAGGCAACAGAAAGTATAGAGAATTTGGGTTAATATACTGAGAGGCAAAAGAAAGTATACAGATTTTATTTTTTGATATATTTTCATCATAGTGACTCAAAATTTTGTACATGTAGTTCTATTAACTCACAAATCAATAAAAATATAATTATAAATGTCACCTGGAACAGTTTGAATACCTGTGCTCATTGAATGACACAATTTTATTGTGGCAACCTACTGGGGTATTAACAAGAGTTGTCCACAGACAAGGTAGGTCTCCTAAACAAGAGCTTGTCACAAAAGAATGAGTCAAAGGTCATTAGGTCAAAAGGTCATATATCAAGATCAATTTCATAGCATAAGGTATCTATATGTGAAATATCAAGACTCTAATTATAAAAGTGCATGATATATAGGCCAGGTTAACATTTTTTTTAAAAGTAGGTCAAACTCCAAGGTCAAGGTCACCAAGTCATGGTCCAAAATGAAAAGTCTTGGCGGGAAGTATCCATGTGGGAAATATCAAGGCTGTATCTCCAATAGTGCCTGAGATATAGACCAGGTTAAAGTTTTTCAAATGAAGACATGAGGCGGATGCGACAATAGGGCTGTGACATTAGCTCCCAGTAACAGTCCTGGCTCGCTAACAAGCGCTATTAATCAGTTTTTGATTTCTACATTCTTTGCTTCAACAAATCACAATGTTAAATTTTCTCATTCATAAATTAATGGCACCAGCTGAAGGGTTGATGAGGGTAAATAAATGACCTTGAGGAAGGTCATATTGTATAGAACAGATAGATATCATTGAAAGCACTCCTGGTTACATACAGAATTTGAGAATTGTATGTCAAATAATTTTGGAAAAAAAGGCCAATGTTACGTTTTCAGACAGACAGACTGACATACAGACACAAGTAAAACAGTCTTCAATGTTTCGATATGGGGGCATACAAATCCTAGATCCCGCCTTGGAACTACATATACAAAATTTATATTAGCAAGACAGAGACTACACAAAATTCTTAAACTGGGAAGACAATGATAATTATGAATGAAATCTTTGAGACCAAGATCGTGACAACATAATCCTAGTACCCTAATCCAAATGTACTGTTAAGTCAGCCATGTTTGCATACTACTAATATATCCAGCTTTCAATCAATCAATGAATGCTTCTCAATGAGTGATGCAGGACTCTGGATTACATGAGGCTGATAGCATACAAAATCCATTATTCATAATCAAAACCACATGTTGTGGGTACTCATTTGAATCGTCTCAATGAGACGATTCAAATGAGTACCAACAACATTTGGTTTAATGAACAATAGCTGAATATTTTTCCTTTACAAAGTCATAATTCTATCTGCTCTACAGTTTCCATAGTGTCTAGTTAATGTCACGATCTATATTGGTGCCTTAATTGACTAGGAGTGTCCCGACTGTAATTGGAATTTTGGGTCAATAGGTTAAAGCGAGCGTCATCATTTCTGGGAATTCCAACGATGATGGTAGGATATAGGACAGAGTCGGTTTAGACTTGCAAATTGTATATTTTGGATCCTTGTTTTACATCAATGACTGGTGTCTGCAGTTGAGGGCAGAGTGTGTCTTTTATTCCTTTTAAAAGTTTTGTACAAAACCCATACATAGGTGATAATCACTGATATACGAGACAAATGCTTTAGGTCAAATTTCAGAAAAGATAAATTGATTGGGTTTTGATGCCTCTATCAACTACTATAATCATATTGTAGCAGCTGCAGCACCTGACCATGGATTCCTGTTATTTTTTCTACCAGTACTACCACAACATCCTTACTAAAGCCACCCATACACAAACAATATTATTGACAATATTAATTCAGAGAACAATCAACCAAGGGTTACATAACGTCAATAAAAATATTGAAGAAAATATTTCAGCGATCGCAGATATTCGTCAATAGTATTGACAATCCTTCAATATTGCCCATTCACGGTCAATATTATTGTCAATACAAAATATTGACAATAATATTGTCAGTAATATTGATCGTGTATGGGCCGCTTAAGCCTCCAGCTGCTAACCCACATAGGTTAACAATTATCAAACAATTGGTGGGAGACAATTTTGTCAGAATGAATGTTTGCTGTGGCTGGGGATTGAATCCGGCACCTCACGAGTGAGAGTCTAAACGTAAACGCTACCAATCTTGTTATATGGCTGCCGCCCATGCCAGAAAAAAAATTGACATGAAAGCCACCATTCAAAGCCTTGACCCTTGGGTTGGTAGTCTCTGACATTACCAAACTAAACTTTTTTAGCTATTTTGCATTGATTAAACAGACAAAAACTATCCATTTTATTTTGTACTTAACATTCATTTTGTTCTCTACAACTTCTTTAAGGGAAGAGCGCTAGACTAATTTTATTCCAATTTTTTCTACTTAGGGGAAAAAAATACATACAACAGAATATAATATCCCTACTTTTCAACAAAAACTTCTTAACTGCAGCTTGGTCCAAGCTGCAGTTACGAGGTTTTCATTGAAAAGCAACGATATAAAGCTATGAAAAGATTCCATCACTAGCCAGATACCATATAAAGGGTATCAGACCCGAAGGCAGCCGCCAATGTAATAAATAGGAATAAACCAGTCTTATTACCAAGTCATCAATCTTAGATAATTCAATAACGTCACAAATTTCAGCCTCAATAACTCTCCTAAATTGTTTTTCTATGAAAACGTTGATGTTGCAAGTGACACACTATATTTGAATCAGGCCAGTTTTCTTTTCCTACAGACAGAAACATCCGCAAATTGACACAAATTACCTCATTTCTTTAACAAATTCAGATAACCATTTATACCATACCAGAGCAACAGAAGGCTGGGGGTGAATAAGACATTGTTATTCAAAGTATGAACCCTATGTTGTGAGTACTCATTGGAATCGTCTTGACTCATTGGAATCGTCTTGACCTCAAGACAATTCCAATAAGTATCCACAGTACAGGATCTGATCATCATTAAGTCAAACATTGCTTTCGGAAAAGCCATTACCCCTTCTAGCTCTGATCATACCCCTTCCACATTTAGTAAGCGACCTAATTTTTTAACCACTGAAATTGCATTAAATTTCATAATTGCGCCGCTATATTTCACGAGACTGCCAGCTAGTTTATGTGACATTTAAACATAGCCACGCCCAATCTCCAATAAAACCGCCAGCGAACACGGTACTAAGTCAGATAGAGACTGTATAGTAGATTCTATGTGATATAAACATTCAATGCAATGGGCACATTAGAATATTTATTTCGCGTAGAATCTACAATACAGCATCTTTCTTATGCAAATTGGGACACATTGTGTCATAAATAATTTTTGCTTCTGTACATAGGAATCAAGAATTTTTCACAGGTGGTTTTATATTTGTTTTGATTTCTGGTAGACAGATCTAATTACTCTGTCTCATTTTGCTACTTAAAATTGAATTCCATCTCTTCTTTGTCCGCCTGGACCTTTTTTTATCCTGCCTTAAATCTGCTTTGATTATTTTGTAGTACAGGCAGCATTATTTGGAATGAAGTTAAATCATACCCATTCTGGTCACGTTGTCAATTTCACGATGTTCATAACAGTAATGCCTACACAGACAATTCCATCTATCCTATTTCTGCCACAAATGAAATTTTCCGCGGAATCTACTTATCAATGGAGGTACATTTACATTTTGCAATCTCGTCTGTTGGCTAATTTATTGATTCTAATAAACGCCTTTTATTTCCAGGGTCAATCTATTACCTCATAACAATAAAATTTCTGAAAAGATTTATTACTAAAGCTGTGCAATAAATCATGTTGACTTTATATAAAACATTTCATCAATATCAATAACAAAAGTGCAGATAGTTCTATTTTAACCCTTTTACAAGCCATGGTTTTGATGTCTCCAATATAGAAGGCCATGGACATCATTCAGCGGTGGAGAGAATCAATTTATCCTAGCTCATAACGTGTCCTTAAAGATCGGATACATTAAGAATGTTTATGACATCCTACACAACATTTAACATTGCAAGACTCTCATTAGGTGTGCATGGACTACCAAACATGACTAGACTCTCTGCTTCAATCAAAATTCTTAGAAAAAATCTGAGGGAGGGTCACCCAGGGACCAATCCTGTGAAATTTGGTTGAAATCCATCCAGTAGTTTTTTATTCTCTACATGTATTGTTAGCCTAAATTCACATATTTTTGGTCATTAACAATCACAGAGGCCTGCAAAATGCTTAAACAGCCTTCATGCTTCGCGCTTGGGCGTTCATGTATTTCATGGGCCTCTGCGAATGTTAACAACCTCAAAAACGTGAGTTAAGGTAGAATTACCATAATGTTGCCATTTTGAGATTTATAAAACATCAGCTTTTTTCAAGCGTCGATGTTACATATTCGAACATTTTCCGGCATGGTCATGAACATTCGAACATTCGACGGAGGAGAGTTACACTGCCAAATGTTTTCGATCAGGCCTGTATAATTCTGACATCGCGCGAATATCATAAGGGGTGGACTACCTTAACCGTTTCTCAAACAAGACCTGCTTTAAACATCCCTAAGACAATAGGCTTTGGAAAACATTGAGGCAAAGGGGGAAAATGCCTCAATATTTTCCATGCTAAATTGTACACAAACCCATCCATTTTGATGTCTGCATTAGCTTTTGAAATGAATCACCCTAATATTTTGCTGTTTGGGAAAGGGCTAAGCCTATAATGACTTTACTTGTTAAAGCCCATTTTAAGTAGAGGTAGGATGGAGGCGACACTGACACAGTCCCGGCTCACTAATGACTTACCTTGTTAAAGCCCATTTTAAGTAGAGGTAGGATGGAGGCTTCTTCTTTATCCGGCTGATGACTGAAATGGAAAACGGTTCAAAATGTCATTGCGGTAAAATATCTGTAAAAGAGATTAACTTAACAACAGCATTGTTGGCGATATGGTAATCATTTGGTGTTAGTTGGGGGTGGGGGTGGGGGGAGGAGCAGAAAGACTAGTGTCAAAATTTTCCTCTTCCTAACCATATCTGCATAGAACAGTTACAACAAAACAGGAAAGAAATGTCATCATTTTAAAGCTCGTACAATATAGTAAGCCTTTATCTTACAACATATAGAAGTCCAAAATATTTCTATGTTGGAATGGGTTAAAGTGAAAATATATCGTCAATGTTAATGCAAAACCTCGTATGTTGATTTTTGCGAATTTCAAAGTAAAATATTGTGTGTCCAGTTACGACAATTCTTGAAGGTTTTGAGATATTTTTCATTTTAGTATTAATGACACATTATTTGTGAACAATATGTCCAAATAAAACCTTTATGTTTGGGAAAAGTTATTACACTATTTCCCTCCCCTTTAAATTTTCCAAAAACGGGATACAAGGTTTTACATTAATTTTACAACGACAATATTTGATCTGTGATCTTTGAGAGGGCACAAAGAGCAGAAAGTGGGCACATAAATTGACATTAATTCCTAAAGATGAAAATGGTTATCAGCAGTTTCTTCTTTTGCCTCAATGTTTTCCCAAACCTTTTAATTTAGGGCATCGAAGCAGGTCTTGTAATGTTTTGGAGAAGGTTATTGTAGCAGGAGATATTCATTTGATATGTCTGTGACAACTGTATTTCTTTGATGGCACAGATAGTAGACAGTGGGGCATACAGATTGACATTTATTCCTGCAGATGCTATCATTTAATCATTATATAATATGGGATCTTTACTTTCTATTACAGAGTAAGAGTCTAAAATATTAATGTGAGGGAAAGAGTTAACCCTTTCTCCAAACAAAACCTGGTTTTGACATCCCTATTAAAACAAGAGCTTTGGAGAGGCGCATTATACGCCCGAGAGGGCTAAATGTCAGTAAAATGGGCATTTTTTTAATTCAAGGGCAGATAATTCAAGAACGAAAAGATTTATCTGAATTCCGTAAGCGATGTGCACAACTAGACACCATGGAGATTCATTGCGGCAAGTTTGATCAAATTCTGATCAAAATTGTAGGAGGAATTGTGCACACAAGAAATTGCTAACGGACAGACAGACAGACGATGGACAGACGGACGATCGGGGCCATACCATAATACGACCCTTCCGGCGTATAATAAGTCCACGGAAAATGTTGAGGCAATTCTTTAAAAGAAGTAAATGCTATCACCAGCATTTTCTCATTTTGCTTAAATAACTTCTGTGCTTTAATGTACACAACTTGCAATGTGATTAAAACAAATAATGATGTCTGCAACTCGGGTTAATTTTGTGCTATTTGGTAAAGGTCAAAATGGTAGAAGAGATGGATTTGATCAGTCTCCATGAAAACTGCTGCAATCTTTTGATGACACTGATAGGTATACTAGACAGTATGGCACAAATTGTTGGTCTTTTCTACAGATCGTCGGTGTAAATGCAAAACCTTGTATGTCGATTCTCGAGATTTTCAAAGTACAAACTTGTGTGCCCAGTTACAGACAATTCTTGGAGGTTTTGAGATATTTTACTGGTCAGTAATGATGACATATCATTTGTGAACAATGTGTCCAAATTTCAAGTAAAACATTTCAGTTTGGGAAAAGTTATTACACTTTTTTCCCACCCCTTTGAAATTTTCCAAAAACGAGATACGAGGTTTTGCATTCACAACGACGAGATGCTATCATTTGACCCTTTCCCAAACAAGACCTGCTTTTGACGCCCTTGAAAGATATTTCTTGGAAAAACATTAAGGCAAAAGAACAAAATGCTGATAATCAGCATTTTGTTCTTTTGCCTAAATATTTTTTGTGGTATAATATATATGCAAATCCCATCTTTATCAACATCTATTTTATCATTCGTAGAAGAATTGACACAGGAACAGTCCCAATTTTTGCCGTTTGAGTAAGGGATAAATAAAGCTTACACAGTATGGTCGGCCTTTACTTTAATCTTAGACTTGGCCTTGCTTTAAGATTATTCTGCTATGAGGACCTCAAAGCCAGGGCTAGGTCATTTTCTACTTTTGCATCAATGTTAATGTTTTCTGTGCTAAACAGTTCATAAATTTCACATTTAATAACAACAATTTTGTCGTCTTCAGAAGCATTTAAATGGGACTGTGAACCTATAATTTTGTCCAACTACAATAATATTATGTGCAAGGTCAAGTGACCTAAGAAACATAATTTGCAAGTTTCATCCAGATCTGTCCATAAATGCACCAGTTGTGTCCACATGTCATGTTGGCAAATAGACGAACAGACAGACAGAGATGATACCTATTGTACATCCACCTTTGGCTGTGTAAAAAAACTTACAAGTTGAATATTGCTGCTTTTGAACAAAAACGTCGTAACTACAGCTTAAAACAAGCTGTAGTTCCGAGGTTTTCATTGAAAAGCGACGATATTACATTGTGGCCATGAGTGTCAATTTCATTTTGAAGTGTGTCTAGCAGTAAAGTTAAAGTAATTGCACAATAAACATAAATCTGATGTGTAAATTGCATGTCTGTAACTTGTATACGACACACAAAAAAGATAAGCTCCAATTCCAATCTGCTACATCTTATTGACTATAAAATGATGGATATAGATTAGCTGTATGCTATCTGATTAGCTCAACCTTTAACAAGCATTAAATTTTATGTCAATATCTTTTTTTCAAAAGCTAATAATTATCAACCTCTGTCATACAATAAATATTATAGTGTCGGAAACATAAAAAAGACATGTTTTGTCATCATAATCATTATAATTTCAAATTCCATATAGTTGACGACAAATTATTCCAGAACTTTAAATCATCATCAGTTGATTTTTTGCACTCACTACAATTGGAAAATGTACAATATTTTAAGCCCAAAATGGCACTACTTCCAGAGTCATTTCAGGCAATAAACAAAGATGCAGTATTTGTGGAACATGATAAAGTGCATTCTGCTGTTTCCTTTGATGTTTTATGACCAATTAAAGATAATCAGTGAATCTGTGTGTCTTTATTACATTCATACACCCTACAACATGAACTGTTTCCTAAACAGCAAATACTTGGATTTTGTTTGCGTTGAGTTTTATGTTGCTTTCAACAATTATTTAGTCATATTGGGACGAAATTATACTTCAATTCAGGAGCTTTCCCTGACAGGTTATCACCAGTACACAGCTTAGCCAGAGGATTTGAACACAGTCATGACCCCTGGATTGATAGACTGTGAAATTACTGATTGGGCTTCCACAAGATTATCAGGGCTTCTCCTGCGTAGTTCATTTAACCCATTACCAAACAACAAAATTTTGGACTGTTCCAAATTGACAGGTGTTGCAGATTACAATTTCCAGTTGATGAAACTTTAAAAATCTCTTAACTATGGGTTAGAAAATATTGTGGAAAATGAAGAAATTGTTTGTCACAAGCAATTCCTTCATTTCCAACAATGTTTTCTGCACAAAAGCTCCAAAAATGTAAAATTCCATGCATTTGATAATTTTGTCAGAAACACCTTTGAATTTGAACCTGGGTTTCAAATTTTGCAGTCTAGTAATGGGTTAAGTATTTGTGAACGACTATCATAGCTAGTAAAGACTTACTGTTTCTTGGTGACCGCTACTATCACTGTATGATCGCTGGCTTTTGTCCCTCGTATTGATCTGAAATTAAACGAGAGTGATAGTAATTGGACATATAAATCATGATGTACATCTAAATACCAATTAGCAACCAGTGAAAATTTAGCCTCGCAGTCTTGTCAAGTGTATAATAATAATGTCTGTGTTAAAATTTAATTCATGGCTACCCTTGCGAAAAAAGTTCCAGAGCGCATTTCTAGAACTTTTCTGGAATGTTCTAGAATGGTAAATGGCACTTCTAGAAGTGTTCTAGAACAGTTCTAGAAGTGCCATTTAACATTCTAGAACTGTTCTTGAACTTGAATGAAATGCTCGCAAGGCTTGTGTCTTCCACTGTATGACAAATACAAGGAGCTGTGTGGGTGGGGTGTCTCTAGAGGTAAATGTCAATATCTCGGTACAATTTTCTTTGACAGCATATTCAATGTTCTGAGTTTTCCCGTTAACCCTTTCCCAAACGACAAAATTTTAGGGTGGTCCACTTCAAAAACTGCCACAAAAGACAATATAGACATCATTAAAGATGGAAATTGTGTTAAATGTGGCACAGAAAACATTGAGACAAAAGGAGAAACTGCTGGCTATCAGCAGTTTCTTCTTTTGCCTCAATGTTTTCCAAGGCCTTTCTATTAGGGACATCAAAATCAGGTCTTGTTTCAGAAAGGGTTAATTGTGTGGAACTAGATGACAGAGGTTTACAGTGGTGGATCCAGAGGGGGCCGGGTTGGTTGGAGGATTTAAATGAACCTCCATCTGTATAGACTGATTATTTCATTTTCAAGCAGAAATTTTAAAATTCATACTTGTGTAATACCCTACGTCCGAACCCCCTTCTCAAAAATCCTGGATCCGCCACAGGTTTATATTGTTCTAAATGGAAGCTAGATAGAGACATGAGGGCCTTGATGGACCTAGATTGCTCACTTGACTTGCATTTACCTTATTTACCTTTCTCAAATAACAAAATTGTAGGGTGGTCCAATTTGAAAGCTGCAATATACAGCAAAATCAATTCTGAATTTAATTAACAGTACTGATATGACATCACACTTGAATTGATTAAAAACCCTTTCCAAAACAAGACCTGGTTTTGAAATGCCGAGTAGAAATGGTTTTGGAAAACATTGAGGCAAAAGAAGAAAATGCTGATATCCATCATTCTCTCCTTATGCCTCAAAATTTTCTGTGCTATTTTGTACACTGAATCTTCCCCTAACAACATCCATTCTGTCGTCTGAAGCTACTTTCAAATAGGAACAGTCTAAATTTTACTATTTGAGAAAGGGTTTATTATAATTAATGCTAGAATTGTTAGTAAAACAGATAGCCAATCATTTTTGACGTCATTCAGAATCTATTTAACCCTTTCCAAAACAAGACAATTTCAACTAGTTCCATTTTTGAAAGCTGGCATTTAATGGATTTTGATATTACATTAAGATTAGTGAAAAATATACAACAGAAAGTATTGAGACAAAAGGAGAAAATGCTGGTAATCAGCAGATTCATTTTTGTTTTCCCAAGCTCTTCCCCAACCCTTTACAAACAAGATATAATTTGACATTTGTGTAAGAAAAAGCTTGGGAAAACATTGAGGCATAAGAAGTAAACGATAATGATTAGCATTTTCTACTTTTGTCTCAATATTTTTCATGCTATAATTTCCCAAAATTTCGGTATTCATGAATATTATTATTGTCATTCAGTAATATAGCTTTTAAAAATTGCACAATCCTTAAAATAATTGTGCTTTTGGAAAAGGCTAACAGAATTTTACAGTAGTCTAATTCAAAAGCTGCCACAGACAGTAATGGATGCTGATAAAGATTGAAATTGTAGGCAAAATACTGATACAGCACAGACAATATTGAGGCAAAAGGAGAAAATGCTGGTTGTCAGCATTTTCTTATTTTGACTCAATGTTTTCCCAAGCCTATCTATATAAGGATGTCAAACCCAGATCTTGTTTGGGAAAGGGTTAACCCTTTCCCAGACAAGAACTGGTTTTCACATCCCTGATATAAAAGGCTTGGGTGGACATTGAGGCAAAAAGAAGAGAATGTTGATTATCAGCATTTTCTTCTTTTGCCTCAATATTTTCCATGCTATATTGTACCAAAAGCACATCTTTTTCAACATCCATTTTGTAGTCTGCAACAGCTTTCAAATTAGACAACCCTAATATTTTGTTATTTGGGAAAGGGTTAAGCCAGTCAGAGGTTCTCTTTAGGAAGTTTCTAATTTGGCGATATCAGTCAGTTGAATTCAATATTGGTGTTGACCAAGGCAGGAATATTTCCTGTTGCTATGGCAATAGTTTTGTGTGATAATAGAAACTTTGGTGCCAAGATTATTGGCAGTCTACATTACAACGCCTTCAGCGCAAAACTGCCATATTTGGTAGAGGGTTATTATGTGTATAGATTTGGTTTGGCGTCAGATATGTGTAAAATAATGAAGAGAAATATAAAACCTTAACCCTTTCCCACAATACATTTTAGACTGGTACTAATTTGTAGCTCTGTTAGTAAAACAAATCAAATGAGAAAATGTCATTGGTCCATATATTTTCTCCATAGGCTATCTTTTAATCCAAGATGTCATTACACTACAAAATTCAAATGATGAAATATTTAAGCCATTCCCACACATTGGCGTCTCTTGACACTTGACAAGATGTAAACTCTGGAAAATATTGTGGAAAATGGAGAAATTGCTTGTGACAAGCAATTCCTTCATTTTCCACAATGTTTTCTTACCCAAAAGACAAATTTTCTTAATTTCATCAACTTGAAATTGTCATCCAAAACACATTCTAATTTCGAATAGCAATTTGGGAGAAAAGGGATTTGACCACTTACCTACAGAGTGCTTCAGCGTCAAATGATTTGTTATTTCTGTGGTCGATGATGACAACATCGTGGTGTTTAGTCTGGAAACACTCCAGCGCAGATTCTGCATTTCTCGACAAATTACATTTATACCCTGCTCTATCTGCAGCCGTCCAAAATGCGTCACTTTGATAATCGTCTTTTCCAAACACAAGTAAAACCTGAAAGCATTTTGATTTATTATAATATAATGTTATTAAATCAAATGAGTTGGTATTGGCCAAGTTACAGATCTGAGGTCTTCTGTGAGGGTCGAGGCCAAAGGCCAAGGGCCCATACGGATGGTGGAGAACGGATTTCCAATTGCATATACACAATTTAAGCTCTAGAACTTACAGTGTATCAGTTTATCTTGGCCCATGGGCAGATTAGCTCCCGGGGCTAAACTACCTGCGGGTAGCTTGGTCACAACACTGGGTATCTTGGCCCCCAGGGGCCAAAAAAGAATGACGGTATCTCCTGGGGACTAAGATACCCACTGTGGGTATCGTAGTCGGGCCACCCCGGGGTATCTTGTCCCCTTTTCTACTTCTATACAAATTTCTATTGGAACTTCAGCTATTTTCAACTATAGCCAGCTTGTTTGATTATTATTGATTTTATACTTGGAATCAACTAATGAGTTAAACTTTTTACTTGTCTATAATTATTGGCTTATACATCCTGAAATAATTGCTTTTATCATATATTTTTATCAGCTGAGATTATTTTATGATTATCATTCACAAGTTTGTTTTCTGTCATTTGTGAAATTTACCTTCAGCCAGCTACAATATGTGGTGGGAGTCAACTGGGGTATCTTGGCCCCAGCCCCCTATTCCAAGCATAAAAGGTGAAAAATTAATTTGAACAAAACACAGTACACTTTGGTTTTTCTTTACATTAAATTTTGACAGCAGGCGTAACATTTACAGATGTTGTGTTGTATTTTGGGGGACTCTGGAAATTTTTTTTAGGTGAAGGCCAAAATACTAAGGGTGGGGCCAATATACCCCAGGGGCATCGCTGTCCAGGGGGGGGGGGGGTTGGGGTCAAGATAAACAGTTCAAAGTTCAAAGAAATTCTAAAACTGTTCCCTCCTTTTCAAATCTAGAAAACAATCTATCAAGTTTGCAGGTATGATATTTATTGAAGCTAATATCTATTTTGCATAAGCAGGTATTTTAAGGTTTGCGGCAGCTTCTGTACTGGAATAGAAAGTTGTTGATCCGATTTTAACCCATTTGCACATAATAATTGACATTTTAGAACCCAATCAGATAAAGGCATTGGAAAATATTCAGGGAAAAGAAGAAATAATATATTGCTTGTGATAAGCAATTGATTCATTTCCCATAATATTAATATTGTTTTCTACCCAGAAAGACCAAAGAACATGGGCAGATCTAGAGTGTGTGTGTGTGTGTGTGTGGGGGGGGGGGGGGGGGGGGTCTGGACCGCTGCTGACATTGGCCGAAAATTAAATTTTGACTATATAAATTTAGTGTAACGTTACATATTTATTACATTTTAAGCCATAAGTTGAGCTTGGACCCCCCCCCCCCCTGGAAAAAAATCCTGGATCCGCCCTTGAAAGAATGTTTAATTTATTTGAAAATGTTCTCTGCAACAATTCCTTCTACTTGGACCTCCCTCACTTTTTGACTATTTTGGAAAGATTTAATTAGATGATTAGATAATTTTAACCCATTCCCAAACATTGATACCTTTTGAGGCAGTACAAGATAAAAGCTGTGTAAAACATTGTGGAAAATGAAGACATTGCTTGTGACAAGCAATTTCTACATTTCCCACAATGTTTACTAAACAAAACTGAAGAATAAAACAAGAAGGCCAAGATGGCCCTGCATCGCTCACCTGAGAGGACTTTGAGATAAACAATAGGCAAACTTCCAGTGCTCTATAGATTCTCAGATGAATGAAAATAAACTTTCTGAACAATTTTTACAACGATCGAGCCAAATTTGGACTTTCAGAGCAAATGAAAGGAAATTAAAAGAAACTTATTAACTAAAGTCATGTCCATAATTTGTTATTGTTTTTTTTTTTTCAAACATAAATTATGACATAAAAACCTTGAATTGTATCCAAGTTCATAACAAACTTTTACATGATCTAGATATCATCAAGATGAACAAACTGAACAATTTTCAAAATAATTGAGATATCATTATGGTTCTTAGAGCAGAAACAAGATTTGACCTTGTGACCTAGTTTGTGACCTCACATGACCTAATTCTTACATGACCCAGATGCTGTCAAGATAAACATTCTGAACAATTTTCAAAATGACTCAGTATGTATATCGGTTCTTGGGGCAAAAACAAGGTATGACCCAGCGAACTAGTTTTTAACCTTGCACACACATTTTTGTACATAAGGTAGGTATCAAGAAAAGTATTTAGGACAGTTTTGACACAGTTTGGGTCACTTCCAGAGCCAAATGAAGGATTTTATAAGATTAAACCTTGTGACCTAGTCAATGACCTGGCATGACCCACTTCTTAATATAATCTAGATATCATCATCATCAACATTCAGGACAGTTTTGACAAAATTTGGGCCAAAAATGGCATCCCGAGAGCAAAAGGAAGGATTTTAAAATATTTGACCTATTGACCTAGTTTTTGACCTGGCATGACTCACTATTGATCATGAACCAGATATCATCAAGATAAACATTTGGGACAATTTTGACAAAGTTTTGACAAAAATTTGCACATCCAGTGCAAAAGGAAGGATTTTATGCGATCTGACCTCGTGACCTAATTAATGAACTTGCATGACCCTCATCTTAACATGACCTAGATATCATCAAGATAAATATTCAAGACAATTTAGACAAAGCGCCAGCCAGAATTGGCACTTCCAGAGTAAATTGAAGGATTTTACTATGTTTGACCTAGTGACCTAGTTTTTGACCTGACATAACCTATTTTTTTCCATGACCTAGATATCATCAAGACAAAGATTCTGACCAATTTTAATAACCATTGAGCAAAAAATTTGGCCCCTAGAGTAAAAAGAAGATTTGACCTAGTGACCTACTTTTTGACCCCATTCTGGCCCCGATTCCAATTGTTTGAAGTATTTTGAAAAAGGATGACCCAAGGATCATAATTATTTGTGAAATTTGGTTGAATTCTGCCAAGCACTTTGGGAGGAGAAGACTTTTTTGTAATTGTTGACATACAGATGGACAGACTGACAGACGCCGGACATTCATGATCGATCACAATACCTCACCTCCAGCAGTACATGCTCAGGTGAGCTAAAAATCCATGCTCTTAATATTGTTGTCTGCACCACCTGTGAATTTGGATGTCTAAAATGTTGCCGTCTGAGGTAATCTAAGTTAGTTAAGAGGTCTGGTTTTGACGTCCCTAATAGGAGTTTGAGTTTATTGGAGTTTTACGCCGTTTTCAACTACCAGGGTCATATCGCGGCAGCTGGAGCACCTAACCGTGGGTTCCTGGTATTTCTCGCACCAGTGCAGCCACAATATCCAAACCGAGCCTCCAGCTGCTCTCTCACATAGATGATTCACACCCATTGGTGAGAGACAAATGACTTTTGTCAAATGTCAGAATGGATACTGGCTGAGCCGGGGTTCAAACTCGAGACCCCTGGATTGACAGACTCCGACGTAACCGACTGAGCTATCCGGGCTCGGCCCCTAATAGGAAAGGCTTGCGAAAACATTGAAACAAAAGAAGCAACTGCTGATAACCAGCAGTTTCTCCTTTTGTCTCAATGTTTTCTTAACTATATTGCACAAAAATCTTATCTTTTTCAATGTCCATTTTGTCGTCTGCAGCAACTTTCAAATTGGACCATCCTTAATTTTTGTTGTTGGGGAAAGGGTTAAAACATACTTACAGACATGGATCTTTGGTTAATCTTCATTGGTCCTAATGTAACTTTTGTGTCTGTGCTCTGAAAGTACAAAATACACTCTTCTTACAAAAACAATTTATATTTAAAATTGAAATTGAAATCTCTAGCAAACATTATAAGCAAGTCATTATAGCTTTGAGGACAAGGAGAACATCAGCATTTCCCCTTTCTGTCCAAGTTTTTCTAAAAGGGTATCCAGGGTTGTTTAACCCTTTCCCAAACAAGACCTGGATTTGTTGTGTCATGATTGTCAAAAAAATGAGAAAACATTGAGACAAAAGGAGAGCAAAATGTATTAGGAACTTTTCTCCTTTTGTCTCACTATCTCTAAGCCATATGGCACATAATCAATCCTTATTGTTTTAGTTTTACTTTTAGGATTCCAGATTATCATCTCGCAAATATTTCGTTGTTTGGAAGCAGAACTTTACAAGAGGACCATGATGGTCCTATATCGCTCACCTGAACCAAAATGATATGAGCAACACTTTTGTTCAATTCAATAAACATTTATGACTGTAAGACTGAAAACTAACTTATAGTCAATAACTTTGTGAAAATCAAACTCATCTGAGATCTTATGGTGCCAAACATTGTGTCCAGGTTTTTCTTGATTGATAAATAATCACAGATTCTAGAGTATAAACAAGGTCGAAAACAGCCAAAGACGGTAATTTTTTCAAATTCAAGGGCACACAATTCTCGACTTTCTGATCACATCAGACTGAAAATCTACCTCATCCAAGATATTATGGTCTCCAACATAGTGTCCAAGATTTGTCTTGATTGGTCAATAATTGAAGATTCTAGAGTGTAAACAAGATCGAAAAACAGCCAGATACGGCTATTTTGTTAAAATTCAAGGGCACATAACTCTCAACTTTCTGATCGGATCAGACTGAAAATCAAACTCATCCGACATATTATGGTCCAAAACATTGTGTCCAAGTTTTGTCTTGATTGATTGATAATTGTAGATTCTAGAGTGTAAACAAGGTCGAAAACAGCCGAAAAAGACAATTTTATCAAATTCAAGGGTACATAACTCTCGTCTTTCTGGTCATATCACACTAAAAATCAAACTCATCCGAAATCTTATCCTCTCAAACATTGTGTCCAAGATTTGTCTTGATTGGACAAAAATTGAAAATTCTAGAGTGTAAACAAGGTCGAAAACAGTCAAAAACGACAATTTTGTCAAATTCAAGGGCACATAAGTCTGGACTTTCTTGTCTTATCAGAAAATTCTAGTCATCTGAGATCTTATGATCTCTAACATTGTGTCCAAGTTTTGTCTTGATTGATTGATAAATGTAGATTCTAGAATGTAAACAATGTCGAAAACAGCCGAAAAATGACAATTTTATCAAATTCAAGGGCACGTAACTCTTGTCTTTTTTGTCAGATCACACTGAAAATCGAACTCATCCGAAATCTCATGGTCTCAAACATTGTGTCCAAGATTTGTCTTGATTGGTCAGTAATTGTAGATTCTAGAGTGTAAAAAAGGTCGAAAACAGTCAAAAACGACAATTTTGTCAAAGTCAAGGGCATCTAACTCTCTTCTTTCTGGTCAGATCACACTGAAAATCACACTCATCCAAGATCTTATGGTCTCAAACATTGTGTCCAAGATTTGTCTTGATTGGACAATAATTGACAATTCTAGAGTGTAAACAAGGTCGAAAACAGTCAAAAACGACAATTTTGTCAAATTCAAGGGCACATAAGTCTCGACTTTCTTGTCTTATCAGATTGAAAATTCAACTCATCCGAGATCTTATGATCTCCAATATTGTGTCCAAGTTTTGTCTTGATTGATTAATAAATGTAGATTCTAGAGTATAAACAATGTCGAAAACAGCCGAAAATGACAATTTTATCAAATTCAAGGGCACGTAATTCTAGTCTTTTTTGTCAGATCACACTGAAAATCAAACTCATCCAAGATCTTATTGTCTCAAACATTGTGTCCAAGATTTGTCTTGATTGGTCAATAATTGTAGATTCTAGAGTGTAAACAAGGTCGAAAACAGTTAAAAACGACAATTTTGTCAAATTCAAGGGCACATAACTCTCGACTTTCTCGTCTAATCAGACTGAAAATTAAACTCATCTGAGATCTTAGGGTCTCCATCATTGTGTTCAAGATTTGTCTTGATTGGTCAATAATTGTAGATTCTAGAGAGTAAACAAGGTCGAAAACGGTCGAAAACGGCAATTTTGAAAAATTAAAGGGCACATAACTTTTGACTTTTTCATCTGATCTGACTGAAAATCGAACTCATCCAAGATCCTATAGTCTCCAATATTATATCCAAGTTTTGTATTGATTGGGCAATAATTGTAGATGCTAGAGTGTAAACAAAGTTAAAAACAGCATTTTTCGTCATTCAGGGGCAGATAACTCCACACTTTCTGGTCCGATCTGGCCCATAATCGAACTCATCCGAGATCTTATGACCATACTTGTTTTGACAAAGTTTGGTCAAGATTGACTAATATTTGTGGATGCTAGAGTGTAAACACCAAATTGTGGACAGACGGACAGACGGACAGACGGACAGACGGACGGACGACGGACAAAAAGCGATCACAATAGCTCACCTTGAGCACTTCGTGCTCAGGTGAGCTAATAAAGCAAGGATTTATTTGGGAAAGAGCAAAATTTGTAACTTTTACATCCAGTGTCTACAAGAATTTATGTGTTGAAAGGTGCTGGTGTCTGGAATAAGGGCCCCTTATCTAATTAAGGTCTGAAAAATACCTTCTGTACTTTGATTGAATAAATCAAAGTATTTTGGTATCTAAATCAAAGTACTGAAAGTATTGTAGTACAGATAATCAAAACACCATACAATCATACATTTCAAAATTACAATAAACAAGTCTAAATCTTACCATTTTGTTATCCATATCTAACTTACTATAAGTCACTTAGATCTATATTATTTCAGAACATAGAAAGTGATAAATGGTTTTCTATTAGCAGCAAATCAAGGCACCCCTTTACCTGTGTCAATCTATTTGTTTATGGTTAAATCATGATTCCAAAAGATCAAAACCCCCAATTTTAATTGTGACTTTGATATATCACCTTAAAAAAAATAAGTTATTTTGTACAAGAAAATGATTTTTTTAAATAAATTAATTTTATTTGAAAGGTAGTTTTACATAATACCAATTGATATACTGGTACAATATTCAACTGGGAGAGAAAAAAGATGGTATGGAGCAACAGCTAAGAGTTGGGTAAAGGGATTCTACAATAATAATTTCATATCAAAAACCTATGTTGTGAATACTCATTTGAATCATCCTGACGAGACGATTTCAATGAGAGTGCACAATATAGGATTTGATTAACAATAAATATATCAATGCATTTTAAAAAGCCATTACCCCCCCTTATCTGTGGCTCCTATCTGTGTCACTTGTCACTTTTCAACAAAAACCTTGTAACTACAGCTTTTAACAAGCTGTAGTTACAAGGTTTTTGTTCAAAAGCAGCCATATGGTCTTGACTTTGTAGGGTCAGACTTGTTTGTCACATATTAGCACTAGTATATCACAATGAGGGTGAATGTAATACTATTGTATTTCCATGTATAATAATTTGACACATAGCACAGTATTGCTATGCCAATGGCACCAATAAAAAAGCTGAAAATGGGATAAAGAAATTATTGATATGTTTATGTTTTGTGTATTTGTCAATATCAATTGCAACCAAGATGACTTGCTGATTATTTTCTCATTTTACTGAATTCAAGGTTGTGTTGCCATAGTTTATCATAACCCATTACCAGACATAAAATTTTAGTCATTCATCAAATTCAAAGTGGTTGCAGAGGACAATTTCAAGTGAATGAAACCTGACAATTCCAATGAGTTCCTGCAACAAAGGGTTCCATTGACAATAAATCATATTTTGCTTTTTTTATTTTGCTTAGTTTGCTTTTTAAAAAGACTTTTTATTTGTATCTCTGACCCCAGTGAAAATGCAATTGAAATTTCACTGAAATTTCACCAAATTTCAGTGAAATTTCAGTGAAATGCTTAAATATCGCTGAATCTCAGCAAAATGACCAAATTTCAGTGAAATTTCAGTGAAATTTTGACGGAAAATTCTGATATTTCAGTGATTTTTTTCTTTCGTGAGACTTGGATTTCAGTGAAATTTCAATGAAATTTCAATGAAATTTCAACAAAATTTCAACAAAATTTCAACAAAATTTCAGTAAAATCCTTTTTACAATCGCAACATCTCGGGCACATAGTTGGAAGTAGATTTGGAGCGCTTTGGTGATTCCAACCATGTGGCAGAGAATTTGAATTGTTCAAAGTATTTTCAGGCATTATTGATGTTTAAGCAAAAACCAGTGTAAGTATAAACAAAGAATTACATCTGTAGTTTATCTTTGAAGTGTTCTTTTGTGTAATCCATTTAATTTCATCCTGATTGCATATATTTTACAGTTGTCATTGGTTTTCGTGGTTTAGATATAAGTGACTTTAATGGCATTATTCAAACTGCCTTTGTAAAGATTTTGGTAAATGACAGTCATATTTGTCTTCACAGCTGAATTCTAAGGACATGTTAGACATAATTTTATAGGGCTTAAGAAATTATCATGTGTAAACATAGATTTTCTAGTATCAAATCTTTGGGCGCACCTCTGGAATAATGGGCACAATAAATGTTGTGCATTGTTTTAGACTAATTTATGATGGGGGACTGCTGTCCCAAACACCTGCTGCTTGTTTTTCTTGACACCTTGTCAATTCTTTTTACAAGAAATTTGATTTCTATCTCTAACCCAAAACATGTAAGATAGGGTAGGACAGAAATTGCGCCTGGTAAACCAAAGACTTATAATCCAAATTTCAAATAGTAACTTGCTAGACTGTGACAACTAGTTCTTGATCTTAGACTGTATAATTTATAAAGATATAGGTCATTATTATTTTAAATGAAATATTAAATGTGTAAAAAGGTCAATATTGACACTTTTCAATATAATTAATTTCACTGAAATTTTGATGAAATTCACTGTTAATTCATTGAAATTTTAGTGAAATTTCACTGAGATTTTGGTGAAATTTCACTGAGATTTTGGTGAAATTCACTGAGATTTTGGTGAAATTGACTGAAATTTTGCCCCTTTCTTTCACTGTTATTTCACTGATATTTCACTATATTTCACTGATATTTCACTGATATTTCACTATTTTTCACAAAAATTTCACTGAAATTTCAATCCATAATTTCAATTTCAACAGAACCTCGGTGAAATTTTGGTGAAATTTCACTGAAATTTTGATGAAATTTCACTGAAATTTTGATGAAATTCACTGTTAATTCTTTGAAATTTTGGTGAAATTTCACAGAGATTTTGGTGAAATTTCATTGTTATTTTGCCCCTTTCTTTCACTGATATTTCACTGAAATCTCAGTGAAATATCAGTGAAATTTCAATCCATATTTTCTCTGGGGGAGGCATGTATGAAGCAATTTCATATTGGGTGGGCTCAAGCCCCTGTGTCTGAATATTGGCAGGGGTTTGGGGGTGGGGTGGACTAAATTGAATTTTTCTCAAATTTTCTGTGCAAATTAAATAAGGAAAATTCAGAATTTTTGGCCAACTTTAGGAGGGTTAATCCCCCCCTCAGCCCACCCTGATCATACAAGCCAGCTTATTTGGGGTAAGGGTTAAACAAAATTATGAATATGAAAAAACTATGAACTACCTTTATAGGTATATCCTCGGTGGATGAGGCGGTTTCTGAACAGTTACAAATTCCCATGGCAACAGATATGCAGATATTCCAATAACAGAATGGAAGTTTAATGATTAAACACCGGAGCCCTTTAATTCTCGAATATCCACTAATAATACATGCGCACCATCAGTCTCCATTCATTCATTCATTTTGATGAACATTCATTGTTATACAATCCTTTTTTCACGTCATTTCATTTTCACCGATACTTTCTGTGTTGTACTGAATATTAATAAATCAATAGGGTATTATTTTATCAAGTACACAGTGACATAATTTCAGACAAACAATAGTATTTCGTAGGTGTTGTTGTAAAATCTCGTAACTATGGCTTGATTCAAGCCGTAGTTACGTGATTTTATAATACCACCGATGGGTTATCAAAACATACATAACCGTAAACCCAGTCTATTTTTATCACAGAATTAGTTGCTATTTATTTGAAACAGGTTCTGGAAGAAGGTCTCTTAGACTACCATAAATTATCAAATCAGCCCATCTTTGATCAATTTAAATACCAGATAAACAAAAATTTGACTTTTTTGGACATGTAGGTATTGAATAAAATTACAAAGTATGGCTCAAATATGTTTTATGGACTAGAGCAGTTAGTATAGACTATGCTCAGCCGGCACCTATGTGCAGTCTGAGCTTTGTTTATGTTGTCTGTTAACCCTTTCCAATATGACAAAATAATTAACTCTCTCTTACATGCAACCTCATATCCAACACAGAAAAGGCTCAAGCGGAAAACATTTAATTAGAATAAGAATGCTGATAATCAGCATTTTATTCTTTTGCCTAATAATTTTCTGTGCTTTGATAATAAAACTATAACCCTTTCCCAAACAAGACCTAGTTTTGACTTCCCTAATAGAAATTTAGGCTTGGAAAACATTGAAACAAAAGAAGAAACTGCTGATAACCAGCAGTTTCTCCTTTTGTCTCAATATTTTCTATGCAATAGTTTACACAAATTCTATCTTGGATAACTTCTATTTTGTCATTTGTGGCAGTTTTTGAAGTGGATAACCCTAAAATGTTGCCATTTGGGAAAGGGTTAAACTTGCTAAATAACAACAAAATTTTAGGATAGTCCAGTTTGATAGCTGCTGTCGATATCTGCTGAAGATGAAAAAGTGCATGTTAATCAAGCTTGGATTGTGTACACTGTAGCTCGGAAAAAAATGAGTAAAAAGGAAAAAGTGCTGATAATCAGCACTTTCTTCTTTTGCCTCAATGTTTTCTCAAGTCACATCTATCAAGGGCTTCAAAACCAGGTCTTGTTTGGGAAAGGGGTAACAGATAAGTGGGGGTAAAGGCATCTTATTTCAAATCCAAACCCTGTGTTGTAGGTACTCATTTAAATAGTCTCCTCCTGGGTTTGATAAATGACATAGAATATTTTGCATTTTGAAATGCATTTATAAATCCACAAGCAACAAGGTGTCAAATTGTCACAAGATACGCCTGTAACACTGCTTTATGTTGACAGGGGGAGCAGGTTGGTAAAAGTTTCATGGTCCTAGCTATTATATTTTTCGAGATATGCCCTGGACAAAAATGAAGTATGAAAAATAACAAAGGGCAATAACTCAAAAAATAGGCCAGGTAGAATTATGGTTCTTGTGCACTGCACTCCCCCTTGGTGAGATCTATACACCCATGAAGTTTCATGATCCTAGCTATTATACTTTTAGAGATATACTCCGGACAAGATTCAAGTATGAAAATCAACAAAGGGCAATAACTCAAAAACAGGCCGGGTAGAGTTATGGTTCTTGTGCACTGCACTCCCCCTTGGTGAGATCTATACACCCATGAAGTTTCATGATCCTAGCTATTATACTGTTAGAGATATACTCCGGACAAGATTCAAGTATGAAAAACAACAAAGGGCAATAACTACAAAAATAAGCCAGGTAGAGTTATGGTCCTTGTGCACTGCACTTCCACTTGGTAAGATCTATACACCCATGAAGTTTCATGATCCTAGCTAATATACTTTTAGAGATATACTCCGGACAAGATTCAAGTATGAAAAACAACAAAGGGCAATAACTCAAAAAACAAGAGGACCATGACGGTCCTATATCGCTCACCTGAACCAAAATGATATAAGCAACACTTTTCTTCAATTCAAAAAATATTTATGACTCTAAGACTGAAAACTAACTTATGGTCAATAACATTGTGAAAATCGAACTCATCCAAGATTTCATCGTGCCCAACATTGTGTCCAAGATTTGTCTTGTTTGATAAATAATTGTAGATTCTGGAGTATAAACAAGGTCGAAAAAAGCCGAAAATAGCAATTTTGTCAAATTCAAGGGCACTCTCGACTTTCTGGTCAGATCAGGCTGAAAATCAAACTCATCCAAGATCTTATGATATCCAACATTGTGTCCAAGATTTGTCTTGATTGGTCAATAATTGTAGATTCTAGAGTGTAAACAAGGTCTAAAACAGCCGAAATCGGCAATTTGATCAAATTTAAGGGCACATAACTCTCATCTTTCTGGTCAGATCAGACTGAAAATCAAACTCATATGAGATCTTTTAGTCTCCAACCTTGTGTCCAAGTTTTGGATTGATTGATCAATAATTGTAGATTCTAGAGTGTAAACATCGTCGAAAACAGCCAAAAATGACAATTTTGTCAAATTCAAGGGCAAGTAACTCTCGACTTTCTGATCAGATCAGACTGAAAATCATACTCATCCGGGATCTCATGGTCCCAAACATTGTGTCAAAGTTTTGTCTTGATTGATGAATAATTGTAGATTCTAGAGTGTAAACAAGGTCAAAAACAGCCGAAAATGGCAATTTTGTCAAATTCAAGGGCACATAACTCTCGTCTTTCTGGTCAGATCATACTGAAAATCAAACTCATCTGAGATCTTATGGTCTACAATGTTATGTCCAAGATTTGTCTTGATTGATCAATAATTGTAGATGCTAGAGTGTAAACAATGTCAAAACTAAGTATTTTTCGCATTCAAGGGCAGATAACTCCTGACTTTCTGGTTCGATCTGACCCATAATCGAACTCATCTGAGATCTTATGGCCATACATGTTTTGACCAAGTTTGGTCAAGATTGGCTTATATTTGTAGATGCTAGAGAGTAAACACGAAATTGTGAACGGACGGACAGACAGACGGACAGACAGACGGACGACGGACAAAAAGTGACCACAATAGCTCACCTTGAGCACTTCGTGCTCAGGTGAGCTAATAAGCCAGGTAGAGTTATGGTTCTTGTGCACTGCACTCCCTCTTGGTGAGATCTATACACCCATGAAGTTTCATGATCCTAGCTATTATACTTTTAGAGATATACTCCGGACAAAATTCAAGTACGAAAAACAACAAAGGGCAATAACTCAAAAAATAAGCCAGGTAGAGTTATGGTTCTTGTGCACTGCACTCCGTAATGATGAGAAGAATATAACTGCCAAGTTTAAAGTCAATCGGACTTAAGGTGACAGAGTTATGCTCCGGACAAAGAAGTGGACGCCGCCGGACGCCCGGACGCCGGACGTCACGGGTGATCCCATAATACGTCCCGTCTTCGACGGGCGTATAAAAATTGACAGTGACGTTTGATTGTGTTTATCGTTTACAACCAATCAACCTGTTCATTTATCACGTGCACATTGTAAACGGTACAGATGAGAAGAGTTTATTGGTTTAGAAGCAGTAAACACAAAACTGCGTCACTGTCAATTTTTGCTTGTGGATTTATACCCCTTCCTATCTGTAGCTCTGTTTTAGTATAGAAAACATAGATGGAAAAGATGAAATTACTGGTTATAAGCACTTTCTTCTGATTCACATAACCTTTAACTCTCACCTTGACCTTTGACCTACACCAATAACGCTTGTTAACCCTCTCCTAGCACAACATGGTTTTGAAGTACTTAAGAAAATCAGTTTGGGAAAATATTGAGAAACAAGAAGAAAATGCTGATAATCAGCATTTTCTCCTTTGGCCTCAATATTTTCTGTGCTATATTAATTGTACATAAATTTCATCTTTTTTGCCTTCAATTTTGTTGGCTTCATCGGCTTCAAAACTGGACTAACCTGATATATTGATGCTAAAGAGGAAAATGCTGACATATCAGCATGATTATCAACATTTTCTTCTTTTGCCTCAATGTTTCCCCAAACCTTTCTTATTAGGGTCTTCAAAACTGTCTTGATTAGGAACGGAGTATTCAACGAAAAAAGATTGTTCATATCTTGTTAGTATTTTCTTCTTTATACATCGATATAACAATTGAGACAACAGTTAGCCCTCAAATGTGACCTATGTTATACTTGATTTATATAGCTTTTAATTTGACGTCTGCAAGAGCTTTAAAATTCGACCAGTCTAAAACGTTAGTTTTTGTGAAAATTGTTATTGCAAAAGGGATCACAATGTCTTATTTATGTTCGCATAGCAAAATTATTTCTAAAACACTCAAAACTAGTTCATACATATATTCCTGGTGAGAAACACATTTTAAACACAGTTGCCGCAGTTTTTTTCCACACGAAAGTTCACCTACAGAGAAAACTAATTTGCAAAAACTGACATTTTCCTGGTTTCTGCATTTTAACTAACTTCAAAACCAACTTTGATGTGCTGACAGGAAACCAGTATAATTTCTCTCATTTATTTTTTTTATATATCATACAGATTTTTTAACCCATTCCCACACACTGACTCTTTTTTAATCCCTTAAAGAAAAAGGCTTTAGAAAACATTGTGGAAAATGAAGAAATTGCTTGGCAATTTCTTCATTTTCCACAATGTTTTCAAACCCAAAATGGAAAGATTTTTAAAATTACATCAACTTGAAATTGTCTTCTGCAGCATCTTTGAATTTGGACAAGTCTAAAATTGTGCCGTCTGGTTATGGGTTATCATTTTCACAAAGAAATTTTGGTTTTGATGCTCTAATAGAGCAAGTCTAATTTCACCTTTTCTTTCATTATTTTTCTGCGTTACATTGTAATTATATAAGAATCAAATCTTCATCAACATTAGTTTGTTTTCTGCAGCAGCTTTTAAATGGCACCACCCTAAATGTTGTTTGGGAAATGAGTTAAGCAAAGGAATTTCATATTTCCATTCTTATATTATATTATGAAGAGTACCTATTTAAAAAAGCTTGGGAACACATTGAGACAAAAGAAAAGCACTGATAAACAGCAATTTTCTACTTTTACTTCAATTATATTTTCCATGCTATAAGTATAATTATAAACACATAACCCATTTGTCTGTACCAATATCCACTTTGTTGTCTACAATAGCTTTCAAATTGGAACAGTCCAAAATTTAGCAGTTTGAGAAGGAAAGAAAAGAAGCACTGATTTTTCACAAAGGAAAGTAGACATTAAAGCACACATAGAAGCACACATTGAACACATAGAAACATAGTCTGTATACAGCTCTCTCCCCCTCATGGACAAAATTGATGTGAAGCCTGGATTCCACGCATATAGACCAGAGGACACGTTATTTATTGGATTTTCTTCTTTTTTTGCTTCGACCTGATATTTCCAATGTACATCCTTATATTAATGGAGGCAATTTTTTCTTGAAATCAATGGTTAATAAACCTAATCTAACTAGGTATAATTTGTAAGTGACGTCGTTGAAAAAGGAGAAGAAGAATTTTATCCCTTTCCTAAACAGCACAATTTTAGGGTGGATGAAATTGAAAACTGCTACCTGTGACAACAAGAGCTTCGCAGAGCGGCGCATATACGCCCGAGAGGGGCTTGTCAGTAAAAATTGGCCATTTTTTTTCAATTCAAGGGCAGATAATTCAAACATGAAAAGTTATCAAAATTTTGTTGCACAACAAGACACCATAGAGATTCATTGTGGCTAGTTTGATTAAATTCTGGTTGAAACTGTAGAATAGTAGCGCACAGGAGAAAATGGGCATTTTTGAGAAAATGGACATTTTTCCTTAAATTCAAGGGCAGATAATTCAAGAACGAAAACAGTTAGCTAAATACCGTAAGCGGTGTGCACAACTAGACACCATGGAGATTCATTGTGGCAAGTTTGATCAAATTCTGATCAAAACTCTAGGAGGATTTGCGCACACAAGAAAATGGGCATTTTTTTTAATTCAAGGGCAGATAATTCAAGAACGAAAAGAGTTATCTGAATTTCGTAAGCGAGGTGCACAACTAGACACCATGGAGATTTATTGTGGCAAGTTTGATCAAATTCCGATCAAAACTGTAGGAGGAGTTGCGCACACAAGAAATTGCTAACGGACGGACGGACGGACAGACAGACAGACGGACGGACAGACGGACGAGCGGGGCCATAACATAATACGACCCTTCGGGCGTATAAAAAGGATCTAACAAGAGTGCCATGGTCACAATATACGCCGCCCCAGGGACTAAGTTTTAAGGGGGCATAACTCAGGCAAAAATCAATGAACCATAAAATCCTTCCTTCATGCACATCTACCAATTGAGGTGATAACATTGACTAAGTTTCAAGAAGATCCAGCCAGAAACTTAGGAGGAGTTGCGTTGACAAGAAAAGTGGACGGACGTACGGACGGACGGACGGACGGACGGACGGACGGACGGACAGATGGAGAAGATGACGCCAATATATGTCCGCCTCCGGCGGCGTATAAAAAAGATAGAATTGGTGTAAAATGTAGCAATGTAGCATTGAAAATATTGAGACAATAGGTCAGCATTTTCTTCTTTTTTCTGAATATTTTCCCCAAGCATTTTCTGATGGGGATGTCCAAACCAGGGTCCTGTATTATCAACAATCTTAAATTACAATAATGATTTTGTATATCATATGAAACAAGACACCCGATTGCATTAGAAATCACATTGTGCCCATCAGGTTTGTTGTTACATTTGTAATGACGCAAAAAATAATGGTATGACTGCGTTGACTCCATGTGCAAGGTTCTAGAGCAATAGCTTCAATAGAAACAGATATGAAAGTTGCATGTCAATTTATTAATTAAATCTTAACAATAGCATTACAGTGATTTTTTTTCTTAAAAAAACGGTCGTTATTAATTGGGCCCCTTTCCCCTCTCTGAGGAATATACTTTTTTCCCCCATTTCAGATAAATTTTCCCCTCCTGAAACTAGATTTTTATGTTGCAAAGAAAAATCCAAATCATATTTAGATTCTAGGCATCTCTAACAGTTCTAATGGTTGTTTGAATGTCCCATTATGATATACAAGCAAGTTAAATGCATTTATAACACTGTATTTGAGAGTACAAGCATGTATTGAAATTTCCCCTTTTTTCCACATGCAAATTTTCCCCCACCTATGGGCCCTGACCCCCTTCCCCCAAAATTAAAAATAAACACTGCATTATGTCCATGCCCAGTCCAAAGTCTTGTTAGGGAAAGGGTTGACCTTGTCAGACTTCATCTTCTCAACCAAGTTTTCTTCCTCCCCTACAACAACGTTATGCTGATGCTCGGGTTACCGGAATAGCACCCAACTCTATATATTCTACAAATAGTCGCGCTAAAAAGAATGGACAAAGATCAGACTGTGTGTCTCAGCTCAGAAAAGCAAAGCAGTATACTTCACGGGTGGTAAACAGAGAAACTAGCTCCAAAAAGAGTCAACGGTATTTTGTTTCCTCGTGACATCCGGCCTCTACCGAGGTAGTTGCATAGAGCGAAAATCTGTAAACAAAGGTAGGTCACGAACACATTTTTCTACAATTATTTCTTTTACAACGAGTTTTTTGAAAAATCCGGCGATGCTGTAATATGGAGAAATGGTCGAAGTTTGTTGTGCACGAGAATATTCGGTGTTATTAAGCAGAGTTTGAATACAATTGTTGAAATACATTTCAAAATCGAAAGTAAAACCTTTTTTACTTTCGATTTTGAAATGTTTTTCAATGATTGTATTAAAACCCTGCTACTAATACCGTATACTCCCGTGCACAACAAACTTCGACCATTTCTTCATATTACAGCATGGCCGGATTTCTCAAAAACTCACTTTAAAAGAAACAATTTTAGAAAATGTGTTCGTGACCTACAAATTTTCGCTCTATGCAACTACCTCTTTTTGGAGCTAGTTTCTCTGTTTACCACCCGTGTACTTAATTCATTGAGGATACCCAATTTATAAACCAGAACAAGTAGCTGACAATATTGCACATTACAACAACAAGGGCTGCTGACATGCTTCATATTACTGTCACAGATCATACTCTATTTACACTTTAACCCTTTCCAAAACAAAACCTGTTTTCTATATCCCTAATAAAAAAGGTTTGGGAAAACATTGAGACAAAAGAAGAAAATGCTGATAGTCAGCATTTTCCTCTTTTGCATCAATATTTTCTTTGATTACTGCATACTTAGTATGCATTGTATTAGACACAAAAAATATTTATATTAATATCCATTTTGTCATCAACAGCATATCTTAATAGCAATGAATTTTGTGCTAAAAGTAGACTTGGTTTACCGTACGTATTGATAAATTGTGGGTGTTGTTATAAAATCTCAAAACTATAGCTTGAATTAGGCCGTAGTTACAAGAGTTTATAAAGACACCTACAAAATACTATTGTTTGTTCGAAATTACGTCACAATTAATTAAATAAAATCATTCCCTGTTTGCAACAATCTATTAATTGATAGCCATTTGGGAAAGGGTTAAATCTGCTACAGCTGATGGAGGTTCTACATTAACCATTTTCCAAACAACACCTCATTCTCACATATCCTTAATATAGGAAAGGCTAAATTGAAAACAATTAGGACAAATTTTTCAAGAAAATCCTTAGTAACCAGCATGTCCTTCCTTAACCCATTGCTAGACAGTAAAATTTTCAACTTATCCAAATTAAAAGGTGTTGCAGACAACATTTTATTTTAAATGAATCAAATACATTTTTTGTCTTTGGTGGTAGTAAACATTGTGGGAGATGACGAAATTGCTTGTGACAAGCAATTTCTTCTTTTTCCACACTATTTTCCAGAGCCTATATCTTGTAGGACATCAAAAGGCATCACTGTTTGGGAATGGGTTTTTAACAGCTCAATTTTCTGTTTTCCACACCATACTCAAATCATAAAATTATACCTCTTTTAACATATTATATTTCATCATCTGCAACAGCTTTCAAATTAGATCAGTTAAAAGTTTCATTAAGTTTCATTGTTTCGGGAAGGGTTAACAAGAACATTATCATTATTATCATATATCATAACACTTGAAGCCAATATCATGACACATGGCTCTTTCAATCTACAGTTTGTTTAACCCATTTAATTACCAGACAACACAAATTAGACTTACAAGTCCAAATTGAAAGATGATGCAGTTGACAATATTGAATGAACAGAATTCTATATTCATTGGTCATTTTGGTAAAAAACAATGTGGGAAATGAAAAAATTGCTTGTCATAAGCAATTTCTTCATTTTCCACAATGTTTTCCAAAGCATTTATCTTGTGGGGAGTCAAAAAGCATCACTGTGTGGCAAACATGAATTTCACAATTGTACTAAGGGAGATAACCTCTGTACCATCTTTAAACACAACTCTACTTGTTTATCTCCCTTTGTATGTTACACAGACATCAGAATTGACCAGAATTCAGCTTGTGATTTAAAAGGTTGACAAAACAATTTCTTCATTTCCCATTGAAAACGCTTTCTACCCATGAATACCAAATGATGTAAAAAATCATTCACTCGAAATTGTCATCTACAGCATCTTTGAATTTTGGAAAATGTGAAACTTTCCTGTATAGTAATTGGTTTAACCCTTTCCCAAACGGGAAAATTATAGGCTGCTCCATGGTAAAGGCTACTGAAGATGACAAATTGGATGTTCCCAAAGAAGGTTTGTGTATAATAAAGCACAGTAAATATTGAGGCAAAAGGAGAAACTGCTGGTTATCAGCAGTTTCTTCTTTTGTCTCAATGTTTTCCCAAGTCTATAATTCTATCAGGGATGTCAAAAGCAGGTCTTGTTTTGTTGTTCCTTATAATGACAATTTTCTGTAAAAAGCTAAGATAATAAGATTACTATTAAAAGTTATATAAAGTTTAAAATGATAAATTCCACATTCTAGAGCAGTTTCTTGATGTTTCACTCATTACTAGATGACAAAATTTTAGACTGGCCCAAAAATTTCAAAGCTCCTGCTAACAACAAAATCAGGTGGATGTAATTTTACATTTTTGGTCTCTTTGTATAGAAAACATTGTAAGAATGAAGAAATAGCTTAACATAAGAAATTTCTACACTTTCCACAATGTTTTCCACTTGAGAAAATATCTTTTAGGAAAGGCAACACACTAAACCAATTCCCACAATTAAATTCAATAATAATTCCTTTCAAAAAGGACTGTTGAAGACAAAATGTAAGTTAGTTCAAACACTTTTTGAGTATATAGCTCAGAAAATATTGAGACAAAAGGAGAAAAAGCTAGTAACCAGCATATATTTTTTTTACCTCAATATTTTCCCAATCTGTCTCTATTAGAGATATCGAAAGGGTTATAATTTTTTATAGAAATATCCATGATTGGCTACTATATATCGTCAGTATAAATGCAAAACCTAGCTTGTATGTCGATTTTTTTTCAATTTTTCAAAGTAGAAAATATAGAAATATCCATGATTGGCTACTATATATCGTCAGTATAAATGCAAAACCTTGTATGTCGATTTTTGCATTTTTTCAAAATAAAACTGTGTGTGCCCTGGATTAAACCAGTGACAATCACAAGTTCAGAGCATTAATTACCACTGCACCAAATCCAGCCAAATCTCAGCAAAAAAGACCATAATCATAATACTAAGATAAGAATACATCATGAGAAAAAGAGAAAGGGCAAGGACAATCCCACAAAAGGAAGGGGAGCATCCATCAAAGTCATTATTTTCATTGCCTGACACAAAAAACCTTTTATTTCACAGGTAAACCACCATTTGACCTAGTTTCTCCATGACAGCCTGGCTCGTTTTTATACATTTTCTGAATGAAACACACATAATACTCCTGAATTCTTAATTAACCCTTATCCTACTGATCCAGATTAAATCCTTTTTAAGTAGGAAGCTTAGACTAAGATCAGACTGCACTTTCGTGCAGTCTGATCTTAGTCTAAGCGTCCTACTTGACTATTAATCATTTTCTTACTTTTTTCGGCATTAAATAATGCTGAAATGATACAAATTTTTGCATGATTTAGTAATTCTGATCGAGCATGATAAGGATAAGTAAACAGGCACTGTGCTTCACAGGTTTTCCCCGTGATGTAAGAATGAAGAGGAAGTCATTTAAAGCCTGATGTATCAAAACTGAATTTCGTTTTATGAGTTTTAATGTTTTTGCTGAAATCTGAAATTCGTTTTAACATTTTCCTGTTTTTTATTCTCGAATTTGTGAGATACTGTGAAGAACGTGATGGAGTTGACACACATATCGTTTATCAAAAATTGGATATCAAGTTTTGTAATCACATGCAGGCCTTTAGGAAGCAATTTTATTGGGGGGGGGGGGGGGGGGGGGGGGGAGCTAAAGCCCCTGTCTTAAGGTAGAAGACTCTTATTTAGCATCAAAGAGACAGAGGCGAAATTTGAAAAATGCCAGTAATTCCTAAACTGTGTTACATATCCATTCCAAATATAAACAGAAGCATCTTGTACGGTTTAGAATTTTGAATTCATGCATACTTATTAAAATATTTGACAAAAATGTTCAAAATTACCTCCCTTGCATATGAATATAGAGTAAAATGATATTTGTAAATTATTTTCTTCTTGAAGCATAATCTTGAAATCCGGCGCGGTGAATCAACTTATGTTAAGTGTATTTACAAGTGTGTGTAATTTGATGCATTTCGTATGGCTAGAAAGTGGTGTTTTTCATTAGGAGTCTTCTACCTTAAGGCCAGTGTCTGTATATTTGGAGGGGCTATATTGATTTTCCCTAAATTTTCAGTGTAAGATAAGGAAAACTTGGCATTTTTGGCCTGCTTTGGGCGAGCTTTAATTTCCCCTAAATGACTTTGATGCCATCCCAATACATGTATTATGATAATATTGCACAAATTTTTTATCATCTATTGAAACAATTTTCTGATGTCTCTCAACACATTTCAGTTTGGATAAAATTTTATAATAATGCACTATTGTAACTTGACGCTTGCTCAAGCTACATCGATGAAAGTGCGAAATTTGTCAATATTTGTATGACGTATGTCTGTTCTCACCAAACAAATTCATCAAAACTTGCCAATTTTTTTAAGCAACATTTTGCATTTACTCTTTACCAGACAGAAATATTTTAGACTGGTCTAAAGTCAAAGATACAGCTAGACCACAAATTCAAGTGAATGATATGTTGCATCCATTGATCTCTCTGGATAGAAAACATTGCATATAAAGGAGAAGCTTAAATTACCAAATAAACAAACAAATACACACACAATTTAATCCTTTCTCAAATGGCAAAATCTTATTTTAACGATGCTACAGATGACAAAATGTACAGATATTATTGAAATATAAGCAATATAGTACAGAAAATATTCAGGCAAAGGGAACATTGCTGTGTATAAGCATGATCCTGCGAAAAAAGTTCAAGAACGCATTTCTAATTCTAGAACTGTTCTAGAATGTTAAATGGCACTTCTAGAACTTTTCTATAACAGTTCTAGAAATGCCATTTAATGTTCTAGAACAGTTCTTGAACTTAAATGACCTGTTCGCAGGATATTCTTCTTTAGCCTATATGTTTTCCTCTACCCTTTTCTAATAGGGGCTTCAAAACAAGGTATACACTTAAAGACACTTCTAACGCAACACTTACCTTTTTGGTAATAACTTGATATTTAACAAACCATTCTTAATCAAATTTTCAACAAATTTAATTCATTCACAATTGCATAATATGTGTAATTTTCATAAAGAAACATTGAGTAGAAATGATTAAATTTGCAGTGCATATAATATGACTTGAAAACAAAAAGTCGCAAAAAAGCTGTGCGAGCTGATAACGTAAATTCATGTTATTCAGGCCCGTAGGAAGCAAATTCATATTGGGGTGGCTGAAGCCCCTGTGCCTGGATATTTGGGTGCTAAATTGGATTGTCCCTTCATTTTCAATGTAAAATAAGGAACATTTGGTATTTTGAGCAACATCAGGGAGGCTAAGCCCCCCTTAGCCCCCACTGTTCCTACGGGCCTATTATTAATGTAACAGCAATAAAGTTTGTGACATTATGCTAACATTCTGTGTGTCCGTCATGAACCTAAATGACACGAAGACACACCCTTCTCATTGATAAAGCATAATTGATGGTGAATCTTTGCGGGATCATTCTTAACTCGTCCCTATTAAGTTCCTGTTGCAGTTGTTGAAAGTTTCTTGGAGCAAAAGGGCGAAAAACTAATGTCTGGTAACAAATTCAATGATTTTGTGCAATGCTGACACGTACAAAACATTAAACAAAATAGGTGCGACTGAATTCTAGTGTTGCATCGCACATGAAAGCGTGTAATCAAATCTTATGAAGCAGTGGTATGAGATTTGAGCATGATTTGGTGACGCTCAGCAGCTTTGATACTATTGAATTCTGCAATTGCCTGGGGTTTTGTGACTTTTTATATTTGAGTCTTAGTAAAAAACCTTAATATTTTTTATGTTCAGATCAGCCGATTTTCTTGAAACTTACAGAAAACATGTAAACGTAATTGATTTATATTTGCTGAAAATTTCATAAAATATACTGCATTATTTATTTAGTTATGATGAAAAATGTAAGTGTTGCGTTGGAAGTGTCTTTAAGTGTATTAGTCTAGGAGCCAGGTCCTGGAATGGAACTTTTCTTGCAACCGGTGACCTATAAAATTTTGAGTGGTATTTTTCAATACATTAGGGTCCCATGCTTTGGTTACGGGTGGATGACATGCTTAAAAGTGGTAGGATTTTTTTTTAAATCAAGGTCAAAGGTCATTCGGTGCACTTCTCATACATACCTCCTAAAATATCCCATAACTTACTCATTTTTTAAGCTAAAACAATTATTTTGGTAGCAAAATAAAGCTAATGATTTGCACTTTGACTTACATGAATAATACGCAATTTTTTGATTTTCAATATTTTTGAATATTCATAAATATAGCAAAAATGACTAAAAATCACCAAAATAAGTTTTGTCTACAAGTGAAAAAAAAGTTTTAAAAATACCAAAGGTATGTTTTTGTGTTTGAAATCATACTTAAAAATTGCCCAGAAACCTGTTCTTGACTTATATGTATTTCTTCACAGAATTAGTCTTTAGCTTAGGCTTGTAGTCATAGGTAAAAGTGGGTGGGGTAATTTTTCCCTAAAATTGCAAAACATGCAAACATTGATGTAACAATAAATATTACACATAAAGGCGATATTTTATTAGAATTTATTGTTTTAAAATCATATTTTCAGGGATTTGTAATGCTTTTAATGCATATTCCTGAAAATTAATTAGAATTTTAAGAGCTAAAATAACAATAATATTCAATAAAACAGCATACGAGATGGATACAGATTATATCAACACCACAATGTCAAAACTATGACTCTTAAAGCGAATATTTATCAAGTATCTAGTACAATTAAATGAAACAAGACTCAGATTTGCATAGTAAGCAGCTGAAAATATTCCTCTTTCTATCTTACGGGTAAAGGACATTAAAGAGACCCATGCCAGATTTTCAGGAATCAGAACAACATGGGGATTGTCAGAATTCGCTTTGTTGTGTAGTGCATTGCTTTTATAGACCCAAAAGGAAAGCCATTTTAGAGCTGGAACTAAATTTTTCACTATTAAGGTTCAGTGTCACATAAATGTTACTATAAATATAAAGTGCGGTTAGTTGATTATATACACTTGATTTAGAAGAACAGACTTGATTTAGAAGAACTAAATGAACTTCATTTGAAATGTCCTTGTGCAGAAATGATCTAGCTATCCAGGTTGACCATTCCATACAATATTTCATAAACATATTCCCTATCGTTTTGTATGTCCGACAACCTAGCATGGGTCTCTTTAAGGTTTACGAACTGAGAATGAAAACACCACTTTCTAGCCATATGAAATGCATCAAATTACACACACTTGTAAATACCCTTCACATAAGTTGATTCACCGAGCCGGATTTCAAGATTATGCTTCAAGAAGAAAATCATTTACATATATTATTTTACTCTATATTCATATGCAAGGGAGGTAATTTTGAACATTTTTGTCAAATATTTCCATAAGTATGCATTAATTCAAAATTCTAAACCATACAAAATGCTTATGTTTGTATTTGGAATGGAAATGTAGCACAGTTTAGGAATTACTGACACTTTTCATATTTCGCCTCTGGCTCTGCATTTCATTCTCAGTTCGTAAACCTTAAAGATAATTACGAAACTGCCATCATTGCAATGCTTACACAGGTAGCCTTACGAGAACATTCGAGTATGTATACATAAAATGTAATTTTGAACAGAATATTCCATTCTGTGAATACATATCAATATCATCAGTCTAGAATCTGGATGTTATGGTGTGTGTGGTTATGAAGGTCTCCAAGAGTAACCATGAACATGTTAGTATCGTATATTCGTTTATGTACATGCCTTCAATAGGGACAACAGAGGATCTGGTCTTTGAGTTTAATTAATTTTGTGACCCAATAAGTTTTAATTGTACAAGAAATTGAACTCAATAGGCCCTAAATCTCTTATTATGCAAATCATTTATTGCATGTGACATTTTGTTACGAGTAAATAGTAGGAAATAAAGATACCACAATTGTTGATCCATCCTTCACAATCCTATCATCATAACATAACTTTGTTTATTGATTCACGACTGTAATACGTATTTGAGTAGACACAGAGAAACTTTTGGTTTAAAAAAAGTGGAAATCTTTGGACCTGTGGTTTTTCTAACTCCACAACAATATACCTGACAACATTCTGGACAATGTTTTACTTATTACATGGCTACATGTAAAACTATTCCTAGTAAATCGTGCATCTCTCATTTGTATCTATATCAAAGAAATCATTGAATCTTTCCCAAAAAAGACCTCGTTTTGACGTCCCTAGGAGAAAATGCTTGGGAAAACATCGATGCAAAAGGAGAAAATTCTGATTATCAGCATTTTCTTTTGCCTCAATATTTTCTAGGCTATATTGTACACAAATCTAATCACCTATTTGTCGTTTTAACTTTTAAACCAACTGAGATGAAATTTTAAACACATATACTTTGATGCATTTGATCCTGGAACAAAAATGATGCTGTTTGGATAAGGGCGCATTCGACATGGGGGGGGGTCACGTTGAGCGGGGAAACTTTTGACAATTTGCAAAGATTTGACTTATGAATCGCTTTTAAAGCAATCATATTTTGTATTTTGACTTCAACAATAATAATTATTGTCCAAAATGCTTGTTACCTTTGAGCGGACATTTTTCTCAGCAAACGTAACATCATCGGCTGACATTTGGAGTCATCGCTTTGCTTACATAGCAAATATGGTTCTAGGGCAATGGTATTCAATAATTATTTGAGTGTAATTTGGAAAATCAAAATCAGAGACGATCTTTATGATTATGAACATGCACAGCTAATACTTCTATGAGAAAAAACAAGCATTTGTGAGTGGTATAATGCATTTATAAATTATATTACCTATGCTGTTTCTGACTTTAATAGGCCTAATTATCTGGACGTCCCAACATGACGTCGGCGAAATCGTTCATGACTTGCCAATTGTGTCCCAGAAATTATCTATAGAATTCCCCAAGTACAGTTCAGACGCTTCTATGAGAAATAAATGCGTATGTTAGAAATGTGGTATATCGTGCAGTGGCAAATATATCGAAAAGATGTAATTATTAGATGAATAATACAGACTTTCCTGACTTATCCATCTCAGACTTAGGTTGCGCTGCTCAATATGACCCTATGTTGCCATAAAAAACTATAGAATGCGCCTTAATGCATAAACTTAGTTTCTGTATCCTATAATATCATAACAGTTACAGTTGGGAACATCATGAAATTGACATTCATTCCGTTCAATTCCATTCAATTCCATTCCGCTCATCTGATTTATCATTCATTCACCATTCCGCTCTTTCCATTCCATAAAAACGTTCAAACCATTCACTCAAAACGCTCAGAACGTTTATAACATTCCATCGTTTGATTGGCTGATATTTTAAATGGTTAAACACGATTGGCTGAAATTTTAAATTTCGTTTACAATAATTCGGAAATTTATGCAACCCGTTTGACCTAATTCGGAGTTAATAACAACAATAATATATCGATTAAGCAGAAGTGAAAGTAGATATATATCAAAAAGGGAAGATGGAAAATGATTAAAGAGGAAATCGATGAACGGTACAAGTTCGAGCAAAGGTGGAATCATACGCCGTGAGGGGTGACACTGCGGTGGCCATTCCGAGGATTTTGAGTGTCCGGCATAATTTCGTAGCGTAACAGCAGTCACACGGCGGTGAAAGGGATCACCAGTGAAAGGCATTTCTAACAACAAGTCATCCTAATTTCATATTGCATTCTAAATGAACAAAATTGTTTATCCGCGAAAACATTCAACTTTTCAATCTCCAATGTATTTTAAAATACACAGTTTTAAAAGCAGTTTCCATTCGAAATAGTCAGGTGCCCGCCGTAAAATAACGAGCAAAAATTTACTAGCGGGCGAACCGACTGTGACAAATTTAACACTATCTCTGTTCAATTGGACTATAATTCTACCAATTTTTTGTTGTATGATGATCGGAAATGCTGATTTCGTGCATAGAATATCACGACACACAATAATTACGAGAAAAGAAGAAGATTCCAGCGAAATCCTCATCTAAATTCTACTACATAACCATCTGTACAGAGATATACTGCACTTGATGTCAATTAATCAAAACGGATGTAAAAATCGCTAGACTTTTTCGGAAACAAATAGGTTTTCGACCGATCAATTTGAAATAGGTTTTACCCTTTCTCCAAAATTCATTTTTATCCCACAAAAAAAAACCTGCTGAAAACAAGAATACTGGAGAAAATACCGACTGTAAGAATTTTACTTCTCTCTTGATTTTCAAATAATCATTAGAAAAGGTTTGGTAAAACATTGAGAGAAAAGAAGTTATTATATTGATAATCTGAACCAGAGACATAGATATATGTCTCTGAATACATTGTGTTATAAAAGTTCCCTTTCCCAACGGCACAAAAAATTTGACCTTTCAAACTCGAAAGCATCAACAGCAAATGATTTACTGTAATGTACGTTAAAAACCTTCCCCAAACAAGACACCTTATAATCAACATGCCCGTAGGAACATGGGGGGGGGGGGGGGGGGGGGGGGTTAGGGGGGATGGCTAAGCCCCCTACAATAATTTTTTAGGGAAAATCATAATAACCCCCCCGCCTCAAATATTCAGACAAACCCCTCAATGCGAAATTGTTTCCTACAGCCCTGATTAAGATTAAAATTTGGAAAACCTTGTACAAAAGAAAATGCTAATAACCAGCATTTTTTACCTTTCTTACAATATTTTCTACAGATAATTCTTTATTTATAAATCCATTTTGTCATCTGCAGCTGGTTAAAGATTGGGTCAGTCTGAAATTGTGTTGTTGTGTTGTTTGTACAAATGAGTGTAGTGTAAACTCCTCTCTCAATATTTCTGGGTTATATCATAGTAGGTGGAGCATCTGCCTATGGAGTTTGGTTGTTTATCTCACAACATCCTTCCCTAGCCTACAGCTATTCAACCTTAAGGTTTTACAGTTATCCACATATTAGTGGCAGACAAAACAATATATTAAGGTAGAATACACATAATGTGGCCATTCTGAGATTCTAAAAGCATCAGATTTTTCCGAGCAGATCAACCGTAAACATTCGGTAGTGGTAGTTTGACCGCCGAATGCTTTCGAATTCGCCCGAATAATTCCGACATCACACGAATCGCATTAGGGTGGACTAAAATTGGAACAGTCTGAAATTGTGTCGGTTGTGTAAATAAATGTAGTGCAACTCCTCTCTTAAGAGATTTCTTGATCATATCCTTGCAGGTGGAGCATCTACCTTTGTATGGATTTTGGTTCTTTCTCTCACAAGAACTATCACATCATCCTTCCCTAGCCTACAGCTACTCAACCATTTAGGTTTTACAGTTATCCACCAATTAGTGGCAGACAAAACATGATATTAAGGTAGAATACCCGTAAAGTAGCCATTTTTAGATTCTTAAAATATCAGATTTTCCGAGCAGCATCGTTACATAGATGAACCTATTCAGGCCGGTCGTAAATATTTAGCGGAGGAAAGTTCCACCGCTGAATGTTTTCGACTTCGCTGGAATAATTCCGATGTCGTGCGAATCTCATAAGGGGTGGACTACCTTAACCCTGGCTGGAGAGCTTGGGCTTCATAATCAAGTTGAAGCACTGGACCTCATAATTGAGTTTGATGCACTCTGTCATTTGTGAAAGGGCTATATGGAAAATATTGAGGGAAAAGTAGAAAATACTGATGATCAGCATTATGTTTTCTCTCAATATTTTTTTTTATAAATCTAGCTATGATGGAATACTGATGCCATGAGTGACATTAGGCCTTGATACAGCAGATTTGCTTTGGAAATTGATTGGGTTTAACACTTCTTTCAACAGCTAAGTACTGTCATATTGCGGTCACTGGTGCATCTAACTATGAGATCCCATTGTTTCTCAGACCAGTACAACTACAACATCCTTACCGAGCCTAAAGCTGCTCACCCAAATAGACTAACGATTATGAAAGTATTGGTTGGAGACAATTTCGCCAGAATCTATGTTTGATTCGGCCGAAGATCGTACCTGGGACTTCATAAGTGAGAGTCTGATGGGCTGCCAACTGGGTTTTTGGCGGCTACTTTGGGAATGTATCATATTACTATGCAGGTCTAGATAAGATAACTGGTCACCGAATATTCATTTAATGTAGTTTTAATTATCAATAATATGTCCATGTATAGTATTCATTATTCAGTTCATGCATATACAGTTGACACTCTGGATGTATGCAGGCCACAAGGGACATTGTATTACCTCAAAATATCAGAAGTATGATACACACCTGGCCCCGGTTTCTCGAAAAAACTTAAGTATGTTCTCATGCTCAAATCTGAGCATCGTGCTCAAATCGCACGAAATCCACGTGAACTTCAATTGAATACCAATCAACGTTGATTGGTATTGAATAGAAGTTGAGCATGAACTCATGAGAATATACTTAAGTTTTTTCGAGAAACCGGGGCCTGATTTTGCAGTGTTTTGAAAATTCATGAAACAATAGCCCGGTAGTAAAGGTTGGCTACATAATAAATGTCAATCACATCGCACCAGAAATTCCGATGTCACATGAATCTCATTGGCGGTGGACTACCTTAAGATTTTTCTTTAGACTAAACCCTTTCGCAAACAACAAAATTTGAAGATGGTGCAATTCAAAAGCTGCTTGAGGTCACAAAATGGATATAGAAAAAGATTGGAATTGTGTACACTCTTTATGTGTGCAAGCCACAAGGGACATCACATTACCCCAAAATATCGAAAGTGTGAGACACATCTGACTTGGCAGTATTTTGAAAAATTATTCATTAAGGTAGTCCACCTGTGATGAGATTCATGCAACAACCCCAAGCAGCAAAGGTTGGCTACATAACAATGGTTTAATCAAATTGCACAAAAAACCAAATGTCGCATGAACATTATTAGGGGTGGACTACCTTAAGATTTGTTGTTGAACTTAAACCTTTCCAAAACAACAAAAATTTAGGATGATGCAATTCAAACGCTGCTTGAGATGACATAATGTATATGTAGATTTGTGTACATATAACACAGGTGATATAAAGGCATAAGGAGAAAATGCTGGTCATCAGCATTTTCTTCTTTTGCCTCAATGCTTCCACATGTATTTCATATAGTATTCTGTTGTTAGGTGATTTTTACAAGATTTTATGAATTTCATTCGAGAATAGCATGGATAGATCTTCATAAGTCTGCATGTATAAGGTCTTTCTCTTATCTAGGCTGATAAGGTTGAATGCCCATAATGTGGCCATTTTGAGATTCATAAAACATCAGGTTTTTTCGAGCAGCGTCGTTAAGTATCGAAACCTATTTGGGCATAGCCGTAAACATTTGGCTTGGGAAAGTACCACTACCTAATGTTTCGATGTCGCCGAATAATTCCGATGTTGTGCAAATCTCATTAGGAGTGGACTACCTTAAACTTTTCTAAAAGGCAAAAGTTTGGCTAGTCTACAAATCTATTGATGAGAGAGGGTAATAGCTTTTCCTGATGCAAAATATCTTTCATAATTCTTTTCATAATTCTCCCAATTCTATGTTGTGGGTACTCATTTGAATCTTCTTCTAAAGAGGATTCAATGTGACTGTGTACCCACAACAAAGGGTTTGGATTTGAAGTAAATTTAAAATCCTATCACCCTTATCTTATCTTATTATTGCTGTGTCTAAATTTGTCCAAATTTGAAATGAGATGTCAGGGACGTCTGGATTCCAACCCCCACTCCCTCTAGATCCGCCCTTGTTTCTGAGGCATTTACACTTATTTGTACACTCATGAAACACTTGTAAGTTAATGATCTGTCTGTAAAGGGAACTATGGTCTACATGTTCTAAATGCATGTATTCTTCCCTGGCACAAAACTTGTTTGCAGAAACATGCTCGAGGCCGAGCTTCTTGCGGAGATCGCATGATCTGGTGGTGCGGATATCATCTGTTTTTACGCCGCATATCTGTCTGACCATGGCGTTGTCATTTCGCTGTAGGCGTTGAAGATTTGGCTTAGACAGAGGCCATGTTTCGCTCACATATATCATGACACTTCTGACGCAGGTACTGTACACTTTTCCGCGTGTTTGATATGTGAGATGGCGTGATGTGAGGATTGGTAGTAGCTCTTTAAATTTCCTCCATGCCGCTTTGACTCTGGTCACTGTACAGTGAACTTTAAAAAGGTTCAGTAACACTGGTCTTGAGTCTGAAAGCAAAATAATACAAATTACAATTATTTGGCTATTTTGTTAATATGTATTTACAGCAATTTTAAATCATGCATTGGGCATAATTCAATTGCTTATTTCATTTTCTTGATGTAGTATACCCTAATGAGATTTGTATGATGTCGGAATTATTCGGGCGCAGTCGAAAACATTCGGCAGTGGAACTTTCCATCACCGAATGTTTACGACCGCGCCCGAATAAGTTGGGATATACAATGACGCCACTCAAAAACATCTGATGTTTTAGCTATCTCAAAATGGCCACATTACGGGTATTCTACCTTAACCCTTTCCCAAACAACAAAATCTTGGACTGGCCCAATTTGAAAGCTGTTACAGACGACAAAAATAAATGATGATAAATGTAGTATTTGTGTGAAATAATGCACAAAAAATATTGAGACAAAAGGAGAAAGTGAAACTGCTGGTTATCAGCAGTTTCTTCTTTTGTTTCACTGTTTTCCCAAGCCTTATCCACTAGGGATATCAAAACCAGGTATTGTTTGGGATAGGGTTAACCCTTTCCCAAATGGCAAAATTTTAGGGTGATCAAATTCAAAGGTTGTTGGAGACGACAAAAGATTTGCTGATGCAGATTGGATTTGTGTATAATTTAGCTTAGAAAATATTGAGGCAAAAGGAGAAAATACTGATCATCATCATTTTCTTCTTTTGCCTCAATGTTTTCACAACTTAATTTCATCAGGGACGTCAAAACCAGGTCTTGTTTGGGAAAGGGTTAAGGCATATATCCATGCAAATTTTTGAGAGATAAATACAGTAATTCTGAATAAAGTTATATAATTCTGTATGAGTTAAGGGTGGTCCAATTTGAAAGCTCCTGCCTTCAAGAAAATATTGAAGGCTTAATCAGCATTTTATTCTTTTTACCTTGATATTTTCTGTGCTAGCATGTATGTAATGAAAATTGTATTTACGAACCCATTACCAAAGGACATAATCTAGATGTGTCTAAATTCAGAGATGACGCAGACGACACATTTCAAGTCAGTGAAATTTTATAAATTTTGGTCTTTCAGGGTGAAAATTTCCAGACATGGCGAAAACTGTCAGACAATCAGACATATCTGATAAAACTTCCCTTGGTCTGATGATTTTTTGCTATTGTCAGTCCAACTGTCTGACACAAGTTTCTATTGATCTGTCAAGATAGTGAATAAGTGATCGGTCTGACAAAATATTATTCAGTCTGACAGATTTTTCAGTATTGTCAGACCGAATGTCTGACAAATATTTCTGGTCTTTTGCCATGTCTGTCAGAAAAACATTGTGGGAAATGAAGTAATTGCTTGTCACAGGCATTTTTTTGAGAGGAATCGAAAAGCGTCATTGTGTGATAATGGGTTAACATAGCCCACCTCTAATGAAATTCAAGGGACTTCAGAAATTTTCCTGCTACTTCATAAACATAATTTCCTATGTATCCGAACATATTTTGGCAATGTAAACATTCTTTGAAGGAATGTTCTACCGTCAAATGTTCATGACATTGCCTCAGAAATTATTCTGACATCGCATAAATCCCATTAGAGGCAAACTCCCTTAACTTATTTTCAGACACCAAAATGTTGGACCTAAAATTTTATTTGAATTATTTTGTAGATCTGAAAATTTCAAATTGATGAAATTTTAGAAATGTTTCTATTTTGGATTAGAAAACATTGTGGAAAATGAACAAATTGCCTGTACATGACAAGCAAATTCTTCATTTTTCACAATGTTTTTCTAAGCATTTACTTGTTAGGGAGTCAAAAGGCGTCAGTATGTGCAGGAAAGGGTTAAAATGAGATATTGCCAGACCAATACTTAAGACATGCATACCCACTTACACACATCTAATAAGGTCATGCGTTTACCATTTCTCGAGCACAGCAAAAAAATTTACAAATCAAATGCAAGGAAATCACAAGAAACCTACCTGAATATTTCAGAACTTCACGTTTGAACTTCACATTCCAAGGGAAAAATAGACATGTCTCTAGAGCTCTGTTTCAAACATTCATAGTCACCAAGTTTCATTGTTTCGAATAACACCAACGCAAGTTTCTCCATGTCTGAAAATAACAGTTACACCATATTATTATTTAAGTTTATTCTCTGACAATGAACTTATCCCCTCCGTTAAACATGTGCATTAACAGACCGCAATAGAAATGTGCTATAGAAACAAGAGGGCCAGAATGGCCCTATATCGCTCACCTGAAAGAAGTTTGTGACATGCCCACTTTTTTGTACAAATCATAAATTCGTGAACAAATTTTGAAAAGGGTCACTCAAGGAACATTGTTGCCAAGTTTGGTTCAAATTGGCCCAATGCTTCATTTTTAAAGAGTTTTCGTATGATTTCTCTAAGTCTGATAACACTGCCCTTCCACACCCACATTTTTAGACGACAAAGAAAATTTGTGTACACATTTCTAAAAGTCACTCAAAGAAAATTCTTGCTAAGTTTCGTTCAAATTGGCCCAATGTGTTTTTAAAGAATTTTCTTAGGGTGTCTCTAACTTCCATAAGCCACACCCTGCCATGCCTGCTTTATCTGACGAATCAAAATCCGCAAACAAATTTTAAAAAGAGTCACCCAAAAAATAATTCTGTCAAGTTTGGTTCAAATTTGGCCAACGGTTGATTTTTGAAGAATTTTCTTAGGATTTCTCTAAGTCAGAGAAGCCATGTCCTGCCACGCCCACTTTTTCTGACGAATCAAAAATTTGCGAACAAGTTTTGAAGAGTGTCACCCAGGGAACATTACTGCCAAGTTTGGTTCAAATTGGGCCAACGGTTGATTTTTAAAGAATTTTCTTAGCATTTCTCTAAGTCCGATAAGCCACGCCCTGCCACGCCCACTTTTTTTGACGAATCAAAAATTTGCGAACAATTTTTGAAAAGGGTCACCCAAGGAACATTTCTGCCAAGTTAGGTTCAAATTGGCCCTATGGTTGATTTTTAAAGAATTTTCTTAGGATTTCTCTAAGTCTGATAAGCCACACCCTGCCACGCCCACATTTTTTGACGAATCAAAAATTCGCAAACAAATTTTGAAAAGAGTCACCCAAGGAACATTCCTGCCTAGTTTGGTTCAAATTGGGCCAACGGTTGATTTTTAAGGAATTTTCTTAGAATTTCTCCAAGTCCAATAAGTCACGCCCTGCCACGCCCACTTTTCCTGACAAATCAAAAATTCACCAACAAATTTTCAAGAGTGTCACCCAAGGAACATTTCTGCCAAGTTTGGTTCAAATTGGGCCAATAGTTGATTTTTAAAGAATTTTCTTAGCATTTCTCTAAGTCCGATAAGCCACGCCCTGCCACACCCACTTTTCCTGACAAATCAAAAATTCACCAACAAATTTTCAAGAGTGTCACCCAAGGAACATTTCTGCCAAGTTTGGTTCAAATTGGGCCAATGGTTGATTTTTAAAGAATTTTCTTAGCATTTCTCTAAGTCCGATAAGCCACGCCCTGCCACACCTACATTTCCTGACAAATCAAAAATTCACCAACAAATTTTGATAAGTGTCACCCAGGGAACATTTCTGCCAAGTTTGGTTCAAATTAGGCCAATGGTTGATTTTTAAAGAATTTTCTTAGGATTTCTCCAAGTTCAATAAGTCACGCCCTGCCACGCCCACTTTTCCTGACAAATCAAAAATTCACCAACAAATTTTCAAGAGTGTCACCCAAGAAACATTTCTGCCATGTTTGGTTCAAATTGGGCCAATAGTTGATTTTTAAAGAATTTTCTTAGCATTTCTCTAAGTCCGATAAGCCACGCCCACTTTTCCTGACAAATCAAAAATTCACCAACAAATTTTCAAGAGTGTCACCCAAGGAACATTTCTGCCAAGTTTGGTTCAAATTGGGCCAATGGTTGATTTTTAAAGAATTTTCTTAGCATTTCTCTAAGTCTGATAAGCCACGCCCTGCCACGCCCACATTTTTTGACGAATCAAGAATTTGCGAACAATTTTAGAAAAGGGTCACCCAAGGAACATTTCTGCCAAGTAAGGTTCAAATTGGCCCAATGGTTGATTTTTAAAGAATATTCTTAGGATTTCTCTAAGTCCGATAAGCCACGCCCTGCCACGCCCACATTTTTTGACAAATCAAAAATCCGCGAACAAGTTTTGAAAAGGGTCACCCAAGGAACATTCCTGCCAAGTTTGGTCAAAATTGACCAAATGGTTTAGGAGGAGAAGATGTTTAACCCTTTCCCAAACAGCAAAATTTTAGGGTGATCCACTTCAAAAACTGCCACAAATGACAAAATGGGAGTTTTTAAAGATAGAATTTGTGTAAAATATGACATAGAAAATATTGAGACAAAAGGAGAAACTGCTGGTTATCAGCAGTTTCTTCTTTTGTTTCAATGTTATCCCAAGCCTTTTCTACTAGGCACGTCAAAACCAGGTCTTGTTTGGGAAAGGATTAAAGAAATGTGAACGGACAGACAGACGGTGAGTGACCACAATAGCTCCCCATGAGCACTTCGTGCTCAGGTGAGCTAAAAATGGCAGATCTGATAAGTCCTGACATACACAGAAAAGATTTTTTAAAAATGTGTCAGGGCTTATAAATAGGACTACTTTGAATATGGACACATGTAAATTTTTGCTGTTTGTTAATGGGATACTAATTCCTGGTCAGGCACTCTAAATATTGAACAACAACAAATAACAAGAGGTTCGCAGAGCGGCGCATATACGCCTGAGAGGGGCTTGTCAGTAAAATGGACATTTTTTTTAAATTCAAGGGCAGAGAATTCAAGAACGAAAAGAGTTATCTGAATTCCGTAAGCGGTGTGCACAACTAGACACCACAGAGATTCATTGTGGCAAGTTTGATCAAATTCTGATCAAAACTGTAGAAGGAGTTGCGCACACAAGAAATTGCTAACGGACGACCGGAGCCATAACATGATACTACCCTTCGGGTGCATTAAAATAATTAAACTAACAAAGAATAGTATGATATTGATTATATATTTTTTTTAAAATGATCACTGATTACATTAATCCGAGTCTTCTCTGATGTAAATACGCTTTTTGATATTTTGATTTTTCGCTATTTACATCAGAGAGCGTTGCTCTTTGAAAACAGCGGAAAGTTCGGTAACGTTACAAGTAGTGAAGCTTTGTTTTTGTGTATCATATCGAATCACTCGGTAAAACACTGTAGGGTATAGATCAATTAATCATTTTTTGTCATACCTGACCAAAAATTTCATTTAAAATCGGCCTGCTGGAAGAGTATAACCTTTGGTTTTGAATGGAAGGTCAAGGTAAACAAAGGCTGCTCAGGTGAGGGAAAATATTGCAAAACATTGCCTATAAACCTTTTGGAAATACTTTTTGGTCCGAATTTTTTCAGCAGTCATAACAATAAATGGTTCATTTATCGATACCATCAGGCGTTTTAAGGATATTGTTTAAGATCGGGCGGTGAACGATGCGCAACATCGAGTTGCGAACTTCTTGATATTTTCAAAGAGCAACGCTCTCTGATGTAAATAGCGAAAAATCAAAATATCAAAAAGCGTATTCACACCAGAGAAGACTCAGATTATGATTACATTAATCATTGATATTTTTGGTTGTTGGGGGGGGGGGGGGGCAGGTTTACTGATGGAATATCGAAATTGGGTCCGGTTTACCGATTTGGGAATGGTTTGACAGTACAGCTTGCTGCCCCATGAGAATAAGGGTTAAGAAATCATAATGAAAAATGAAGCAAACTGCAGCATTTTTCATTACTCACAATGTCTTCTACCAAGATTCAATGTAATTTTTCATGCAGTAGCGAATCCGGTAGGCTTCGAACGAACCAACCTCTGCAGCCTGATGATTATATTAATGTGCAGAAAATATCCAGGCCAAAAAAGATAATGATAATGTTGGTGGGGGGGGGGGGGGGGCAAATGATACAGATGTATTATTGGGGGAGGCTATAGGATATGTTGGCCCACTTCTAAATTATTTCGAGTCCTGTCTCCCTTCCTACGTCAGTGTTATGTCCCAATGTTTTTAAATTCACCATCTTCTATCAAGGATATCAAACCCGGTCTTGTTTCGGAAATGGTTGCAAAAAGTAAAATTCACCTTTTGACGGTCGAAGCAAAGGTTTGACACCTCTCTTACGAAGCCAGTGGGATGTTACATCGGCCATCGACATCTGCCATACAGATCTAACAGTTCGATTTCTCATAATTTCTGCCATTTATTGTCCTTTCGAGGCGAAAACGACTTGTCAAAATGAGAAAACACATTTCCGTCGCCATGTTGTTTGTCATAGCGATATGGGTAAAATAAATTCGTTTTCCGGTTGTGGTCGTCTCGAAAAATAAAATAAAAATATTCATACGAGAAAAGTCCTAAATTTAGGATGTCGCTTGGACATTTTATTGAGAAAATATTCTTTAAGCTATTTATACCTCGAAAACGATTCAAGTAATTAGGAACACACATTAAGAATAATTATTAAACAATAATTTTTTCGTTTAATTTTTATTTTCGAAATTTATCTAATTGAATGGTATTACCATTCACTGAACGGATTATCCATTCAATCCATTCCATTCAGCTCAAATGAATGAACGCTCATAAAACATTCCCAAAACATTCAGGTTGTCAATTTCATGATGTTCTCAACTGTAGTACATAAATGAAAAAAATATGACATAATTCCGGATACTTTATAAACAGCCCTCCTACATACCAAATGAGCTTTGTATGTTTAATAATTTTGGAGAAAATGCCAATGTTAAGTTTTGAACAGACAGACGGACGGACGGACAAGAGTAAAACAATATGCCCCCGATCGCTCGATACAGGGGCATAAAAATATATGGACCCATATATATTTTCTGTATAAACATAAATTCAGTATATTCCTATATTTGTAAGCACTACACTGACCAGTATCTGAATCTACCATCACCAGCATGCCATGTATGGACCAAGGATGACAACAATAATTTAGTTCCTGTAAGAATGCGTAAAGATCCTGCACCTCTAGCTTTGCTTGACATCACACAATGCTCGTGTTAAACTGACTGCCACATGCGAAGGTCTACGTGTCAAAGAGAAGATCTTTTATGCATTGATGCATGTGTTTGTGAGTTAGAACTGTGTAAAGACTTGAGAATCTTGATGCATCATACATGAGTATATATGGCATGAGTTGAGTGTATTGAAGTGTTTAGTATAGGATAGCTGTGGACTTTACAAGTCTGGTTATTGCATCATGTGTCTTGTTGTTATTGTAGTTGTTGTTGATGAAGGTGATGATGAGGAAGAGGATAGTGTTGTATATAAAGACTCAGATAGATCTATTACTTATATTTAGTAAAGTATACATGATACATAAAATGAACAAAACAATGAGTTTATGCATTACTTCTGCTTTACGCAACTATCATGCAGAAGACATTTCGGTCGTCGTTTGACAAATAAAACTCTATAAAATGGTCTTACTTTCTAAAATGCACATCACTGGCTATCTCTCACGAATCCATATATAATTCAGCCTAATCTTGAAAAAAGATGTCTTTGTGAAACACGGATGCCCATGAAAAGGCCAATGATACGTTTTTACGTTAAGCTTTTAAATAAATGATTGATAAGGTTTGTGTGTAAACTCCCTTTGGAGAAAAGGCCAATGTTACGTTTTCACGTTAATTAGTTTAAATGTTAAGTTTCCATTGTAAGGATTGACAAGGATTAATGCAAGACCTTGGGGAAAGTCATATTGCATGGAACAGATAGATATAATTGAAAGAAGGTTACATACCAAATTGGAGCTTTGCATGTGGAATTATACTTTTGGAGAAAAGGCCAATGTTAAGTTTTCATGTTAAGTTTCGGACTGACGGACGGACAGATAGACAGACAGACAGATGGACGGACGGACGGACCGACAGACAGACTGACGAACAATGGTTAAACAATATGCCATCGATCTATCGATTCGGGGGCATAAAAACGACTAATTCGTGGTCTTATTTCTATCTATGTTAAAATTTCGCTATATAAACATTTAAAGCGGCCATCTTGAATTTTGTTGGCCATTTTGAACAAAGGGAGAAATATAATTTTGAAAAAAAAAGATATTTCGGTATCTCTAATAAGTATGTAATACCAGAGATATTTTTTATTCACTTAAACTGTAAACTGTGTTTCCTGTGTATGAGCTATTTGGTTCCAGCGCGAAATTCCTTTCCCTTTGGCTCTATAAAAACAATGCACTACCCAACAATGCAAACTCTGACCGTCCCCATGTTGTTCTGATTCCTATAAAATATGGCACGGGCCTGGGGAATATTTTCAGCTGCCGATTACTATCTATATGGATACTTGAAAAATATTCGCTTTAAGAGTCATAGTTTTGACATTGTGGTGTTGATATAATCTGTATCCATCTCGTATGCTGTTTTATTGAATTGTTATTTTGGCTCTTAAAATTCAAATTAATTTTCAGGAATATGCATTAAAAGCTTTACAAATCCCTGCAAATATGATTTTAAAACAATAAATTCTAATAAAATATCACATTTATGTATAAGATATATTGTTACATCAATGTTTGCATGTTTTGCAATTTTAGGGAAAATTTACCCCACCCACTTTTACCTATGACTACAAGCCTAAGCCAAAGACTAATTCTGTGAAGAAATACATGTAAGTCAAGAACAGGTTTCTGGGCAATTTTTAAGTATAATTTCAATCACAAAAACACACCTTTGGTATTTTAAAAACTTTTTTTTCACTTGTAGACAAAACTTATTTTAGTGATTTTTAGCCAATTTTTGCTATATTTATAAATATTCTAAAAAATAGAAAATCAAAAAGTTGTATATTATTCATGCAAGTCAAAGTGCAAATCATTAGCTTTATTTTGATGCTAAAATAATTGTTTTAGCTTAATAAATGAGTAAGTTATGGGGTATTTTAGGAGGTATGTATGAAAAGTGCACCGAATGACCTTTGACCTTGATTTAAAAAAAATCCTACCACTTTTAAGCATGTCATCCACCCTTAACCAAAGCATGGGACCCTAATGTATTGAAAAATACCACTCAAAATTTTATAGGTCACCGGTTGCAAGAACTTTTAATTTAACCCCCTTTGTAAAAGCTGGCTCCTAGACTATATATTTTTCTCAAATTTGAAAGCTAGTATTATGAAAATGGATTTTGCTGTACTCTTACAGCTGATTCATAACTCAATGACTAATGTAGTAATGACCAGTTCACTAGTGGGCGGACGTTATACCGAAGGGTGTGGCCTGGAATAAGCAGAGAGACAACTCCTATTAAAACAACACGTTTTTATTCTAACTAGCTTTCAGATTGGTACAATTCAATATAAATAATCAAACTAAGATTCAAATGTCAAATTAAAGTCTTAATGAGTGCGTAAATGACCCTGATTTACTATATTCCACTTAGAATTGCACACTAAGGCTTTGACTTCTCTAAGACAAACATTGTGAGAAAAGCTGTATACAGAAAACATGGGTTTTCTGCATAAAGCTCTTTCTATATGGGGAATAAGTATTATTTGCTAAATAAAAGACTGCTATAACAGATTAAACATCTTCTAAATGCTTAAAGCAAACATTGTTGCAAAAATCTGTTATCTTCTTTTAACAATGCAATGGGGAATAAAACTAAATATCATTATGAGAGATTATCACATTACAATGTAGAAGATCACTCATGAAAATTGATAATACAATATGGTAGAACAAATATCATTACAAAAGATGGATCCTTATCCAAAATTTGCTATAACGACTCGCTTGCAGTGAGGGTTTAAACCATGTCAACGTTATTATCTTTAGACAAAATTTCAATATTCTTGCAAACTAGAATGTACTATTTTGAATGACAGTTCACTTGAAAACATTTCTCTAAGAACTACTTTCAAGCCACTGTATACATTCAATCCTTTTTTTTAAATAGAAATACATGTTTAAGCCAAAAATTATAGATTTAGAGACAAATTAAAATATTCATCATTTAACAAAGTTGCAAAGTCAAAAATGTAAAGTAACAATTCTTACCTGGAATAAGCAGAGAGACAACTCCTATTAAAACAACACGTTTTTATTCTAACTAGCTTTCAGATGCCTCAGACAGCAAAAACGTGGGTTTTATAGTTCTCTGCGGCTTCCAGGGATTGGTCTGATCCAAGTTCGCACAATCAATTCTGATTGGTCAAAGTTTTGGCTTCTAAGAGCTTGATTTGAGAAAATTCTTATTGGTCAGGCATAGGACCCGCCTCCTAGACCAAGAAGGTAAAGATCAAACAAATTAATATCTATGTACAAAAATTACTGTGACAAGATAAACATAAGGGATTAAGTCATATAGGTTCACTAATGACCTTTTCATATTGGTCTTACCAGTACCACATGTTGATGTACATTATGGCTTAGATAAAATCATCACACAAAGACAAAGTGCAATATAGAACATTTTACCTTTCCCAAAAATCAAAGTTAAGAATCAAGTTTCAAATGAGCTTAATTATTAACTATTTGATTGAATTTCTAAAATCAATCAACAAGTTAATAAATCAGTATAAGAAGGGTTTAGTCCCTGCTAGAAAGATCAGTCTATTTGCGTAAGTTACTATCCTTTTATTTTGTTGGTCCTATAGTGACAATTAAGAAAATCTTTAGAGGTTTAGTTACATAGAAAAGAAGATTAAGACTTCCTTTTGCTAGCTTAAATATACAAGTTGAAGGATGTGATGTCTTAGTGTCAATTAGTCAAGACCAAAAATTATCAATCCTGATTAATTAGAGATCTTGGCAATATTTGACAAAATAGTTGAAATGTCCAAGAACCTTTAAAAATGACAAAAATCACAAAATACACTAAATAGTTAAATTCTAAGTCATTATTGAAATTATGTACAACATGTTAGAGATAATTTGATACCAAACATTATGAGTTATTTTTTATGATTTGATCTTTGCTTATTTGCTACAGCAAATAGCAAAAATCTTATCCATAATAGTCTTCTCTACTGTCTTTTAGGATTGACCACAATCCTACAAAAATCTTATCCATATTCAACATTGAGCTAGTTGGTATCAAAATATAGTGGGAAAACAATATTACAATAAGAAACAAATAAATCAAAGTTATGTACATCTAGCTAGAAAAAAAATCAGCAACTTTTTGCAATTTTACACTATCTTAGTCGTTACCGGTACATGGCCATTCTATAAGGGTAACTGCCCCCAGTCCCTTTCTATATTGGTTGTCCTACAGTAGCCTTGTATAGCATGTACTTATGTACTACATACAACAATTCAGGCAGGTCAATCAATGTTATGTAACCTATGTTACTTCAACTGCTTATTGTAACCTTGTGTTACTATTACTATTTTGTGTAACCTTTGTTACTACTATATATTGGCTGCTTTCAGCACAATATATTTGTAATAATAGACAAAATTCTTGCTGTTAGACATGTGCTTTATGCTATCTTTACATATATTGTCCAGCAAGATTAACCCGGGACATCTGCATATGTAATGACCCTACCTCGGCAATGTTTTGTTAAGACGCTCAACTAACGGACTTAGCGCACGAAAATTAAGTTGTCCCGGGTTAATGTGGGTGGACAATAACTCGTCAGACAAAGAATTTGTAATTGTCATTAAAACAACATTTTGTAAAACAAAATCATAATATTTCTGTAATTGTACAAAACAAACATGAAATGTAGTAATTGCGGAAAGAACTGTTTACGTAAAACTTGTAAGGGTTGAAGAAAATTTGACAAAAATGCATCCTTATTGTCACGTCAAATTTTTCAGCTTTATCACTGTAAAAATATTGACGGAACAATGTCTGCAAATTTTTGAACACTGAATATGGTATGGCATAATGGGATAATGAAATATGGAAAGTTTAGAAATTGACAATGAAATCTGGTTGTGAAATGGGCACAAAGATCTATCAAACTTGACTTAAACTGAAATAATTACAAGTAGTGCTTTTCTTTGTTTGCAGATTGACAAAATGCTAGAAAAATGCAAGTAGTAATAGACTGCAGATGGATTTTAGGGTTTTGGTCAACTCCTAATATGGCAAAAGACTGGTCTAGGGGTACTCAATGAAGACAAATTTCTTTAGCAAAAATTAACCTGGAATATTCTCTTTAGAATATAACTCAAATAACAGTACTAAACTGTTTAAAACATGAAAATAGGGATTAACGCATAAATGGTAATATTATCTGCACTAAGGCAACCAAACACAAAACTATTAAAGATAGAAATAAAAGAAGAAGGGTTATTAAAGTAAGGAGGATAGTGGCCTGTAAATTTACAGTTCAGTGTTTGGGCCGATCACCCGACAATATCACACATTCAGAAGGTACACTCAGTTCCACTTAGAACACAAGTCATATCCTTAGCGTCTTTTACGATGTCACAACCTTTCCCAGTTTTAATTTGAGTTGTCCAGAATTTATCCACCAAGTTATTGTCAACGTTTTTCTCCTCTATCCGTATCCTAAGTCCATTTGAATATTCCACTCTGGATAGTCGTTTGTCACCACTCGAACATGATTCCATCATTTCGGTTATGACAGAACTCCACATTTGGGTACAGCGAGATTGTTCCTTCATTAACATGTTTTCAAATACTGAGTTTAAAAGGGCATTAACTCCAGCCATGGTATCACAAAGAAAGTACCTTTTAGTTTTCACTGAGATGTTTTTGATTTTACTTGAGATTGCGGGTTATGCTGCTGTGAGAGTTCTGGATCTGATCTGGCTAGATTTGTTGGCTGCTTATAGGTTGAAGCAGTAGCTGGTTGGTTCAAGACTTAAAAACGGTCACTAAAATAGGCTAGTCCTCTATATCTACCCAACGGTCTTATTTGTTGTCCGTCCTTAGTCGTCTGGTTCGATGATCTGCGTTGACACTTGGATCTCCACTATCTCCACCAGTTATTATGAAAATGGATTTTGCTGTACTCTTACAGCTGATTCATAACTCAATGACTAATGTAGTAATGACCAGTTCACTAGTGGGCGGACGTTATACCGAAGGGTGTGGCCTGGAATAAGCAGAGAGACAACTCCTATTAAAACAACACGTTTTTATTCTAACTAGCTTTCAGATTGGTACAATTCAATATAAATAATCAAACTAAGATTCAAATGTCAAATTAAAGTCTTAATGAGTGCGTAAATGACCCTGATTTACTATATTCCACTTAGAATTGCACACTAAGGCTTTGACTTCTCTAAGACAAACATTGTGAGAAAAGCTGTATACAGAAAACATGGGTTTTCTGCATAAAGCTCTTTCTATATGGGGAATAAGTATTATTTGCTAAATAAAAGACTGCTATAACAGATTAAACATCTTCTAAATGCTTAAAGCAAACATTGTTGCAAAAATCTGTTATCTTCTTTTAACAATGCAATGGGGAATAAAACTAAATATCATTATGAGAGATTATCACATTACAATGTAGAAGATCACTCATGAAAATTGATAATACAATATGGTAGAACAAATATCATTACAAAAGATGGATCCTTATCCAAAATTTGCTATAACGACTCGCTTGCAGTGAGGGTTTAAACCATGTCAACGTTATTATCTTTAGACAAAATTTCAATATTCTTGCAAACTAGAATGTACTATTTTGAATGACAGTTCACTTGAAAACATTTCTCTAAGAACTACTTTCAAGCCACTGTATACATTCAATCCTTTTTTTTAAATAGAAATACATGTTTAAGCCAAAAATTATAGATTTAGAGACAAATTAAAATATTCATCATTTAACAAAGTTACAAAGTCAAAAATGTAAAGTAACAATTCTTACCTGGAATAAGCAGAGAGACAACTCCTATTAAAACAACACGTTTTTATTCTAACTAGCTTTCAGATGCCTCAGACAGCAAAAACGTGGGTTTTATAGTTCTCTGCGGCTTCCAGGGATTGGTCTGATCCAAGTTCGCACAATCAATTCTGATTGGTCAAAGTTTTGGCTTCTAAGAGCTTGATTTGAGAAAATTCTTATTGGTCAGGCATAGGACCCGCCTCCTAGACCAAGAAGGTAAAGATCAAACAAATTAATATCTATGTACAAAAATTACTGTGACAAGATAAACATAAGGGATTAAGTCATATAGGTTCACTAATGACCTTTTCATATTGGTCTTACCAGTACCACATGTTGATGTACATTATGGCTTAGATAAAATCATCACACAAAGACAAAGTGCAATATAGAACATTTTACCTTTCCCAAAAATCAAAGTTAAGAATCAAGTTTCAAATGAGCTTAATTATTAACTATTTGATTGAATTTCTAAAATCAATCAACAAGTTAATAAATCAGTATAAGAAGGGTTTAGTCCCTGCTAGAAAGATCAGTCTATTTGCGTAAGTTACTATCCTTTTATTTTGTTGGTCCTATAGTGACAATTAAGAAAATCTTTAGAGGTTTAGTTACATAGAAAAGAAGATTAAGACTTCCTTTTGCTAGCTTAAATATACAAGTTGAAGGATGTGATGTCTTAGTGTCAATTAGTCAAGACCAAAAATTATCAATCCTGATTAATTAGAGATCTTGGCAATATTTGACAAAATAGTTGAAATGTCCAAGAACCTTTAAAAATGACAAAAATCACAAAATACACTAAATAGTTAAATTCTAAGTCATTATTGAAATTATGTACAACATGTTAGAGATAATTTGATACCAAACATTATGAGTTATTTTTTATGATTTGATCTTTGCTTATTTGCTACAGCAAATAGCAAAAATCTTATCCATAATACTAGTACTGCAAGCAAAAGACAAAATGGACATAATATATGATTGACTATGATTTTCTAGAAAAGAAAAAATTGAGGCAAATGGAAATGCTGCTTATCATGTATTTTCCTGTTTTACCGCAATGATTTCCTAAGCTGTATCTTTATACGAACTTCAAAAATAAAACATAATCCATGTCCTGTTTGGGAAAGGTATAATAAGCTTTATGACCTAGTAAAATTATGCATACATCGCTTTTGTGCATAAGTAAACCAAATATTCTGCATTATTAAAACAATAATGCTTATTTCAAAATTAGTAAAATATGCTAATAAAGATGGATGCATGCAGGCCCGTAGGAACAGGGGGGGAGAGGGGGGGGGGGGGGGCTAGAGGGGCTAAGCCCCCCCCCCCCAATGTTGGCCAAAAATGCCGAATTTTCTTAATTTTACACTGAAAATTTTGGGAAAACCCAAATTAGCCCCCCCCCCCCCCAATATTCAGGACAAGGGCTTTAGCCCCCCCCCCCCCCCCATATGAAATTGCTTCCTACGGGCCTGGCATGTTAAACAATCATACATTGTTTTAGAATGCACATTATGCAAAACTCCTTCACTCATTTTCCTCTTTTCCCTCAATGTTTTCTGAAACTAATTTTGTTCCAGTAAGTCGCACCAAAATGCGGACTTAAATTGGAAATGGATATGTAAGGCTTGGAATTCAGCAAAGGAGCCCTAAAATTTTAGGTTTTGATTCCTGTTGTTCTCATACCAGTAACCACAACATCCTAACCAAGCCTCCAGCTGCTCGCCCACATAGGTTAACGATATCAAATCATTATTGGGACACAATATTTTCATGGCTACATCCTACACTAATTATATTTTTTGTTATCAAAGTTTTGTTCACTGCAGCAGCTTTCAAACTGGAACATCCTAAAATTCTGTCATTTGGGAACAGGTTGAGAGAAGGTGACAACATTCAAAATGACTAAAAACATCACTCATATCAAATCAAATCCTATATTGTGTGTACTAATTTGAATCATCTCAGCAAGACGATTCAAATGAGTACCAACAGCATAGAATTTATATGAGAAGCAACTGATTTTTAAGGCCAAAATTGCCCGATTTTTATCAAGCCTCATTTAATATGCTGTCAGGAAATAAAGTATTTCCGTAACCATGGTAAACTGATACTGCTGGATGAATAATAATCGTCTTCATAAACCATGTGAATAATAATTGGTCCATCAAAATTATGTCAGTCGGAAAGTTGTGCTATATTTTGGTAGGATAAAGTTTCACCCACCATCCCATTGATGATTTTTGTATAACCATTTTTGCTGTCTTGCAAAATCTGAAACACTGGAACGATAATCTTCCTTACAACATTAGTCGCCCTTTCATTAGAAATTAATCTGTCTTAATCTGATAGCCTACAACATCCCCAATATATCATGTAATATTTCTCAAACATGAATGTGAATCATAATTTAACATTACAAATGAAAATTGTTGAACAAATACCTCTTTCAACGGCTATGGTCATATCATGTGGCTGGAGCTTAATTTGAATACCAGTTTTACCACATCTAACTGAGCCTCCAGCTGCTCACCCACCCAGGTTAAATATTATCAAACCATTGGTGGGAGACAATTTATCAGAAAGGATGTTTTCCGTAGCCAGGGATTGAACCCGGGTCCTTACGAGTGAGATGCGTTATTCGTCACCGGAAATTGGCGAGGGTATCTCTTGTCATTGTCGAATGTAATGGATGATGACCGAAAGTGCAAAAAAGTGTTTGGTATCTAAAGATAGGTTGAATTCCTTAAATACTATCTGCATCTTTTTTTCTAAATTTGACCAGTCTCAATTCTGGACGTTTGGTAAAGGGTTAAAAGGATAACTAGGTAGACATGGTCATTGTCATTCATTATGCATTTGTTGATTTCACCTATTGACCTATTGATGACCCACAAAACCAACCCTTTCACAAACTGTGAAACTAGATCACTAAGGTCTTACTACAATTGTTGATGGCACAATTTTTAGGTTTCTAAGATACAAGATATTTGAACATCATTGCATGAAAAATTGAGGGAAAAGGAGAAAATGCTGGTTATCAGCATTTTCTTCTTTTCCTTTTTTCTCCAAAGCATCCTGTTTCAGAGACTTCAAAAACCATGGCAGGTCTTATTTTGGAAAGGGCTTTTTAAAAGTGTCCCTATAATGATATGTAGTCTGGCCCAGACCCTAGTATTAAGAGTATAGTATAAAAGCAAAGACCCTTTTTAAATGACATCCTAGTCTAGAATACTAGGTTTCTGTCAGCAATAAAACATTGAAATATGGATTAGAGAGGCAAGTCTTGAAAACAATAATGCTCCCCTTTACAAATAATGCAAACAGAAACGACTAGGGCTAGTCTAAATGATATGAAACCCTGTGTGATAGTATTAATGAATTGAAGCAAGTTTTATACTACAGTGGTCATAAAATTGTCCCTTTCCCAAACAAGACCTGGTTTTGATATCCCAAGAAAATAGCTTAGGAAAAACATCGAAAGAAAAGAAGAAATTGCTGATTATCAGCAATTTTTCTTTTTCTCTCAACATTATCTGCACATTTTCTACTTTTGAAATGATTTATTTTGTCGTCTGCAACTTGTGCTGTTTAGGAAAGGGTTAAAGTGACAGATGGACTGAAGTTAACCCTTTCCCAAACAAGACCTGGTTTTGACGTCCTTAATAGAAAAGGCTTGGGAAAACATTGAGACAAAAGAAGAAACTGCTGATAATCAGCAGTTTCTCCTTTTGCCTCAAAGTTTTCTTAGCTTTATTATTCACAAATTTTACCTGTGGTATTATCCATTTTGTCGTCTTTAGCAGCTATCAAATTAGATCATCCTATTTTTTTGTCGTTTGGGAAAGGGTTAATTGTTTCCCTTGTGTCATGCTGGCAAAATATCCACAGTCATGTTCGAAAATGTCTCGACTGATTGGTTGATTGATCAATTGGTGGTGGTGGGGGGGTGCAATTTGACTATGCATGTTGTTGTATCAGTACTTTAAAATATTTGGTGCTCAAATGTTCTTTTTGTGTAAAAAATTGGCAAAAAAAGGTTTCAAATACAAGAAAACACAAAAAGTATATCGGAGGTCATCACAAAACTGCTGTAAGTACATATTGCATTTACAATAATTTAGCACTGACATGTAGGGGTGAAACGGTTTACCGGTATACCGATAAACCGCGGTCTGCTCAAATGAAAAACCGGTAACCGGTTCGGATTCTACCGTACCGGTTTTTCTGCTATTTGCTAACTACTCTTTGTTTTATCGGAAAGTCAAGTATTTTCGTAATATCTATCAGAAATCAATTGAGCATTTTCACCACTTCATAAGTTGTTTCATATCTGTTCTGTTGTGTGGTTTGATTTTAACGAAGATCGAAATCCGTGAAAACTAATTACACTTCTCTTATTTACGTATAAGGCGAGGGGTACAAATATGTTCTTTGAAAAGACGCGATTAAAACAGTTCGATTAATTTTATGAATTTTTTAAAACTTGCATGGTAAGTTGCGACCGATTAAATAATACTCATTACTGAGCAATATTTAGGATCGTAAATGCTGGAATATTTTTCATTTGAAAAATCAGTGTTTCAATATGTTCGATTTTATTTGGCGGGAGAGTACAGTCGATCGCACCGATCTCTCGTTTTTGTCGAGATTTGACAATTTCTACTTTCACTTTGCAGCCGCTGCTGTATTTTTATTACGCTAAATTGAGAACTTTTGGATCTGTAGTTCAACCCTTTGGTGTGTATACCATCCGAAAATGTGAAGAATGACTCAGATATTTTACTCATGAACGAGATATTTCGTTATTAGATTTAATTCTATGGAAATTACCAGTTTTGTTTTCTTTCATTCTTCGAAACTCAAACGATTCTAGCCGACCGAAAATTGATTTGAGGCGGTCATTTCGACCGGCTCTTAATGACAACTCATATCAATGCAATTATTTCATCCATTGCCAAGACAAATAAAATTTAGACTGGTTTGATTTAAAAGTGGGTTCATGTTTGTGATCTGCAAAGAAATTTCTGATTGTAGGCCTATTTTTTTCCCATAAACAACTAATATTTGGCATGGCTGGTTTAAAAGTATTGTCAGAGGAAAAATCATTGTAGATTGTAGATCTTGTCTGCTAGCATGGAAAGTATTCACAAAGCAAAATCTGGTTATGACATTCCTTATAGGAACAATGTTGGAAAACATTGCTCACTGTGTTGTAAGTTGTACGTTAGATTTGTGTAGTTTGTACGGAAGTTTTGAGTGGTCAATCAAAGATGGCGTCGGGGGAAAATCGTTAGAGGTAGGTGTCTTAGTTTTTCGTCGATAATTTCCTTAAATGGCCGTATCTTGTCTTGATACTGATATCATTGTACAGGAGAAATGTATACCTATTCACGGTGCTATATAGCCAAGTACCAGTGTTGTCCTATCGTACTCAGTCGTTGTGCAAAGACAGCCCAACACGGAAAACTTTTTTCGAAGCGAGAAAGTTGCCCTTTTAAGGATGATTACATAGTAAACAGCGAACTAGGGAACAAACTATTGCTCTAACTTGGGTGTTTTTAACATGCTCTTTTCTATGGTTACCGTTATTTTACACACAAATGTCTAGAATGACCACAAACGCTGTGTTTACTAAATGGCCAAACAACGGTGTAGTCACAGTGAAAATATGCAGACACAACGGTGCAGTTTCTGTGTTATCTGTACGGTGTAGTTATTATTTTCACAACAAATTGTGAACGGTGTAGACTTGGTATGTTCTATAGGGCGAACTAGCTCTAACAGATAGCAGATCATCTGTTTTATCTCCCTCAAATACTTTGGTCTTAGAAAACTCAGATGAAAATGCCGCCATCCTCAAAGTAAATGAAAACAAAAGTTAAGAAAATATGTTTTCTCTTTTCTTCATTCTCCTAAGCCTTAAACAGTTCAATGTATGTTTGATTTAATTTTCGGGAGACATTTTTGTTATTTGTGATTGAATAAACATCTGACGGAAATGATAATCAAAAGGAATACCATCACAAAATATCAAATAAGACATACGATAACCGTCATTTTGAAGCCATGTTAAGTGCAAAGGCAAATTTCTTGTTCATCCGTTCATTTGATTTGTAGATTCGAAATTTCGGCTCTGGCTTTGAATTTTTCTTTGTAACTGTTTTAATTGGTTATTACAATCAATTATTGTAATTAATGAAATGATTTCAACTCATGGAGTATGATAATTATTGATCGAAATGTATCTTGTTTTCAAATTGACCCCTCATTGAAAAGTCTGATTTTACCCAAAATAAAGGATTCAATCAACAAAACATAAATTATAAATAACAATACATAAATTATAAATTTGTGTCATAAACATTTGGGCCTTTTTTCTTCTTGTTCGACTTAAGTAAATAAGTCTTGAAAATAGAATTCTGGAACTGCAAAATTCATTTTGGAATTTCATACGTAATGAACTTCTTCTTCAGGACTGACATTTTTCTGACCAAGATTTTTTGGGCTCACTCATAAAATGTAACCATTTGCAATGAAAAAGACAATATTCTATTCGCCAAAACCGTTTGACTATTGGAGTAAAACGCATTGAAGAACTACCAAGACAGTGTAACTTACACACATCCATAAATAAATGAAATGCAATGTTTTCCATCGAGAGCCAACCTTCATTGACCAAAATAAACAAATACCAAGTTGATCAACGCTTCTCAATGACTTAATCACATCTGGGAACAAACTGTTCATTTCAGCCATTGTTTTCATGTTCTCGTGGGGAAAGAGAAGAGACCCTATCCGTTTCATCTGTTTTAGCACGTCCAATGGAAATATCAGGAATTAAGGTCGGGGCTTTTTGAACGACTTTATGGGGTGTTGAACTTCGTCATTTTTTATGTTCAGGACTCATGCATTCAAAACCGGGGATATCATCGATAGAAAGAATCTTGTTAACTCCAAAATCCTTTTTTCTACGTCGATGAGGTCTATCTTGTGTATTCTATGCTCGCAAATGGGGATGATGTCCTAGTCTGACTATAATACTAAAGTTCAGATTTTTCAAATCTTTTTGACCTGTCTGATCATTGATCTCCCCCGCCCTGCGCACTTTTAATATCTGACTGGAATGGTCCTGTTCCGAATGCTTCACAACATTTTCGAAACTCCCTTCGAAATGACAGTAGTAATAGGTGAACAGCATGGAAATGAAAATAAAGAAAAAAATAAGACGGACGCCAGCAGATTCTTGGTAATTTCTACTATTTGACCCTTACGGAATTGCTTTGACAAATAGCAAGGAAACTAGATTCTGATATATTTTGATTAAAGTATATTTTGTAGACATATTGTCACCTTCTTTGCTGCAAAGCATTTACAAGTCAGTCACATAAAAATTATTAACATAATTGTTGAAGAATTTCGGTAGTAATTGTAAAACATGATTCTCAGTCGTGAAAACGTTATCATTAAACATAAAAATATTATCATTCCAGAAATGATAAGTTCTGTATTACTTCAAGTCTACACCGTTCACAATTGCATTATGTCTACACCGTTCACAATTTGTTATGAAAATATAACCACACCGTACATAAAACACAGAAACTGCACCGTTGTGTCTGCATATTTTCACTCTGACTACACCGTTGTCTGGCCATTTAATAAACACGGTGTTTGTGGTCATTCTAGACATTTTTGTGTAAAATAACAGTAACCATAGAAAAGATCATGTTAAAGACATCCAAGTAAGAGCAATAGTTTGTTCCCTAGTTCGCTGATTACTATGTAATCATCCTTAAAAGGGCAACTTTCTCGCTTCGAAAAAAGTTTTCCGTGTTGGGCTATCTTTGAACAACGACTGAGTACGATAGGACAACACTGGTACTTTGATATATAGAACCGTTGATATGTATACATTTCCCCTGTATAATGATATCAGTATCAAGGCAAGATACGACCGTTTAAGAAATTTATCAATGAAAAACTAAGACACCTACCTCTCATGCTGTATTGTTGTCGCCATCTTTGAATGACTACACAAACCTAACGTACAACTTACATTACAGTGTTGCTGCAAAAGATGATTTTGCTGGCCTTTAATCATTTTTTGATTGTTTATAATATCTGTGCATGCATTTGATTTAATTTTAAAGGTTAATTAAATTGAAAGAAAGAATTTCCAACACTGCACTAGTGTCGTTTATCACACATTGAACACATGCACCTAAGAGTAATTACAAGTAGTCAAATATGATATATGTCAGTAATACAGCGTATTGCAATACGTATTGGAATACGGGTCAGCTGTATTGCAATATATTGCAATACGGTTTTTGACGTATTGTTTCACCCCTACTGACATGTCAGAATAAGAAGAAAAGAATAAATTGAATGCAAGAACCTACCCAATATACATCCATTTCTACACTATTTAGAAATCCCTACAATGATGAATCAAATAATCCGAGGATAAATTCCTTTTCAATCCATAAATCACAGATAGCTATAGTAAAGTGATAGAATAAACGAGTCCAACCTTTTATGACCCTCTATTATAAACTATGGTAATAAAATTATGACCAAAGATAAATATTTTCCATATTTCCCAAGAGATAGTATGAAGGGATTTTGGCTTTTCAAAATGCAAAATATTATAATTCATTCAATTTTCATCAAACCCTGTCTTATAAGGGGATACTCATTGGAATTGTCTCTTTGCAACATTTCAAAAGAGTACCCAAAACATAAAGTTCTGATTTACAAAATGGGGTTTGAATGCCTCTACCCTCTCTTATCTATTGCTTTATATCCCTTTCCCATACAACAAGCATAAATGTCCAATGGCAATGAATTTTGTGCTTACAATAGACTGTGTTTGCCATTATATTATATATGTTATAAAATATTGTAACTACGGCTTGAATCAAGCCGTAGTTATGAGATTTTACAGCAACACCTACAGAATACATCTTGTTTGTCTGTTAATACATCATGGTTAACTGGATGAAATCGTTCCCTATTCAAAGCTATATATACTGCCTAACTCTGCTTTCTGGTTTTACTGGCAGGTACTTTACTTTCTCTAAAAGCATCATTACAAATTCTATCAATAAAATCTGTACGTAATAGCATCCATGGAAAAAATTAAAGGAAAATGACACCTTTTTATATGTCAAATCAAATTAATTATACTAGACTAATAAAATATGCAAACATTGCATATTTTAATGATGTTTAATTTTTTCCTCTTGAATTTCAAATGCAATCAAAGAGACCTAATGTTTTATGTACAAAACTCGTAATTAATTCAATGACCCATTCTTTAAAACAAGAGGGCCATTGGCCCTGAAGCGCTCACCTGATATAATAAATATTTGTATACCAATTTTTAGGTTGATTGGACAAAAATGTGACCTCTAGGGCGCACACAAGGTTTAACTAAGATTTGAACTTGTCACCTAGAATTGATCAAGACAATCATTCTGATCAATTTTCAGGTTGATTGGGCAAAAAATGTGGCCTCTAGAGTGCACACAAGGTTTTTCTAACATTTGACCCCGTGACCTAGTTTTTGACCCCAGATGACCCAATTTCAAACTTGTCCGAGATTTCATCAAGACAATCATTCTGAGCAAATTTCAGGTTGATTGGGCAAAAAATGTGGCCTCTAGAGTGCACACAAGGTTTTTCTAACATTTGATCCCGTGACCTAGTTTTTGACCCCAGATGACCCAATTTCAAACTTGTCCAAGATTTTATCAAGACAATTATTTTGAGCAAATTTCGGGTTGATTGGGCAAAAAATGTGGCCTCTAAGAGTGCACACAAGGTTTTTCTAACATTTGACCCCGTGACCTAGTTTCTGACCCCAGATGACCCAATTTCGAACTCGTCCGAGATTTCATCAAGACAATCATTCTGAGCAAATTTAAGGTTGATTGGGCAAAAAATGTGGCCTCTAGAGTGCACACAAGGTTTTTCTAACATTTGACCCTGTGACCTAGTTTTTGACCCCAGATGACCCAATTTCAAACTTGTCCGAGATTTCATCAAGACAATCATTCTGAGCAAATTTCAGGTTAATTGGGCAAAAAATGTGGCCTCTAGAATGCACACAAGGTTTTTCTAACATTTGACCCTGTGACCTAGTTTTTGACCCCAGATGACCCAATGTTGAACTTGTCCGAGATTCCATCAAGACAATCATTCTGATCAATTTTCAGGTTGATTGGGCAAAAAATGTGGCCTCTAGAGTGCACACAAGGTTTTTCTAACATTTGACCCCGTGACCTAGTTTTTGACCCCAGATGACCCAATTTCAAACTTGTCCGAGATTTTATCAAGACAATCATTCTGATCAATTTTCAAGTTGATTGGGCAAAAAATGTGGCCTCTAGAGTGCACACAAGGTTTTTCTAAGATTTGACCCCGTGACCTAGTTTTTGACCCCAGATGACCCAATTTTGAACTTGTCCGAGATTTTATCAAGACAATCATTCTGATCAATTTTCAGGTTGATTGGGCAAAAAATGTGGCCTCTAGAGTGCGCACAAGGTTTTTCTAAGATTTGACCCCGTGACCTAGTTTTTGACCCCAGATGACCCAATTTCGAACTCGTCCGAGATTTCATCAAGACAATCATTCGGAGCAAATTTAAGGTTGATTGGGCAAAAAATGTGGCCTCTAGAGTGCACACAAGCCAAAGGTTCACGCACGACGGACGACGGACGACTGACGACGGACGACGGACGACGGACACAGCGGTATCACAATACCTCACCATGAGCACTATCGTGCTCAGGTGAGCTAAAAATGGTGTAAAATTGTTTTTGTAGGTTGTTGTTGTGATTGTCAGAGTCAGTGTTGATGATATCATTGTGTATTAAGATATTGGACAATATACCCAAACCAAAGTGCAACTTCACCCCCAGCTTGCGACAAGTTACCCGGCTGTACATTTTCCGTGGTTTCCAAGGAAAATGAGCTAGGAAAAACCTAGGAGTATTGGGACCGAGGTTTTTCCTAGCTTTCCCTGGACAGCTAGGATAAAAAATTTGAGAGACCTCGGAACCAATACTCCGAGGTGTCCACAGAAAGCTGGGAAAATATTCCTTGATTAGCTGGGAAAAAATTCCATGGAAAATTTTCTGAGACCTCGGAACCAATACTCCTAGGTGTCCACGGAAATTGCTAGGAAAGCTTGGAAAATATTCCCTGGTGACCTCGGAATATCTTTTAGAGATGAGCAGAGCATGGAATCTTTATCCCAGATAACCAAGGAAAGCAAGGAAAACTTTCCATATCAACATTACCCTATTAAAAATGTGGGTGGGGTGTTATTTGAATTTGAAAGTCAAAAGTTTACTCACCTAAATTGAGGTGTTGTCTTGCTTGGCCTTTTCAATAAGCAAACTCCTATATTCTAATTTAATTCACTGATGTACACAGGTTGAAATTATCACAAACATTATCTTTAAAAATTGCAAACAAACAAATTCATGTTCCCTCCATTTTTGAGTGACCTCATTTAGACTAGAAGACTATAACAAAAATAGACGGGAGGCCTGGCCTGCCTTGCTTTCTTTTTGTTGAGGTTTAAAACTCAGAAAGTATTTGAGATATTCTCTTGAAACATGGTGTGTACTTTAGCCAGCATAACACCTTTCTTTTTTCCATGACCTTTGAATAAATGACCTTGACCTTGTGGTTTGACCTAGTTTTGAAAAACTGTAAACTGACTTATATCTTACATATTATTAGAGGTACAGCCTTGAAAAGACCAAACAATGTAAAATTTTATTCACTTGAAATTATTGTCTGCATCATCTTTGAATTTGGACTAGTCTAAAATTTTGTCATCTGGTAATGGGTTAAAAAGTTTAAGTCTGATTTTCCTTGCATTTTCCTAGCTTGAAAATGACTAAGTTGTATAAAAAAATAATTTCCATGCTAAAATTCAACTAAGTTCTATATTCCAAGCTTTTTCCTTGATGTTTCCGAGGTTTCCAAGATGTTTTCCAACCAATTTCCTAGCTTATCTAGGAAAACACAGATTAATGTCCAAGGTTTCCTTGCTTTCCTTGATATTTCCACAGAAAATCATAAAAACCTTGGAAATGTTGGCATTTTTCCATGCCTACCAAGGAAAATGTACAGCCGGGTAAGATAAGCTTAATACGAGTATTATTCAATATGTGATCTTATTTACTTCGCATTACTTATTTAGACACCGGTGTGTGTAAAACATCAAGGTTATTTCTGTAAAAGTGTTTAAGATACAGGCAAGGAAAAAAGGTCAAACTTCAAGGTCAAGGTCACGAGGACAAAGGTCATTGTGCAAAATTAATGATTTGGCATGAGGTATCCATGACTTGTGTGAAATATCAAGACTTTATTTCTTATAGTGTATGAGATAAGGGCAAGGTTAATGTTCTTGTTAAGTAGATTAAGCTTCATGGTGATGGGTCAAAAGTCATGCTCCAAAGTAAAATTAAGGTCTTGGCAAGATGTATCCTTGTGTAAACTATATATCAAGGCTTTCTCTCTAAAAGTGTATAGAGATATAGTCAAAGTTTTTGTAACATAGATTCAACTTCAAGGTCGAGGTCAAAAGTCATGGTCCCAAAAAAGGTCCTGGCAAGATGTATCTTTTCATGAAATCTCAAGGCTTCATCTCTAAAATTGTATGAGATATAGGCAAGGTTAAAGTTCTTGTAAAGTATGTGAACCTTCAAGGTCAATGTCACGCAAGGCCAAAGGTCATTTGGTTCTTAAGGAGATATCTTAAGAGGAGATATCCATTTATCAAAAATAAAAGCTGTATTTCTAACAGTGTATTTGATAGATATCATGTTAAAATTCTTGTATAGTAAATGTAGATTAAACCTGAAGGTAAACATCACAAGGTCAAAGGTCATATAAATTCTATATCAATTTTGCATATATGTCCATGTGTGAAATATCAAAGTTGCATCTCACATGGTTCATAAGATATAAAACTAACTGATTAACCAGACCTCCCAGTCTAAAAATGTTCCAGTCTATATATGTTGTCATTTCCTGTTCTTTAGAAAAATTGGAGGGAATTTCGCTTGTCTGAAATTTTTCAAAGAAAATGTTTGTGAGCAGAATTTCCACATTCCCATTGATGAATTATCATGACATGAAGGGATTCACTATATTCACTTGAAACAGTTGTCTATAAGATCTTTGGATTTAGATTCTTCCATATCGTAATGTAATGGGTTAAGCAAAGTCCAGACCCTGGAGTTCTTACCACAAATGGACTTTATATTTATTACTTTGTGAGAAAGTTGCACACCATTAATTTGTTAACTTCAATTACCATTCCAAAGGTAAAGTACTACATGTATATATCATTTTGAGCACGGACAATTGGCGCTATATCAGGAATAAGAGTTTATTCAAGGACTTGGTTTGAAAGTAATCAATTTTACGCTATTGTGAAAGTCAAATATGATATGTAAATCATTTCATGAAATAAGCATAAGCCAATATACTTTAAATTAACAAAGGTAAACAAATCAGAGAAATATATGACTCCGTCTGGAGCTCAGGTTAAGAAGAAGTATGTCATTTAAAATTGAAATAATGTCTCTTATCATTACATTTAAAGACTCTATGTTGTTTGTACTCATTATTATCATCTTACTGAGATAATGAGTACCAACAACATATGGTTTAGATGAGAATTAATGTGTTTACTTTGACATCAGTCCTTTTTAACAATGGCCAGATGCCTGTCTCATTTATGATTAAGTATGGGCATTAAATCTAATTCAGTCAAAAATCATAAATTCTAAGGGTAATTTATTTACCAAATATTAATATCTGATTTTAAATCTGAGCCTTTAGAAAAGCAGGCGTGAGATGAATTTCTGATTTTCCAAATCTAGTAATGATTTTCCATCAATGTTTTTCGCACTATCAAAGAGGAAATCAAGTAATAAAGTCCATCATCATGTCATCAGAGTTTTCTATTTTCTTTGGACCATTTCCTAATTTTTTTATGAGATAAAATTCTTTTAGGATAGTGTTATGCCCAGAAATATCTCAGTCGGTACCATCGGAGTTTACCAATCTAAAATCGCGGGTTCCAAACCATTGCTCTGCCAATATCCTTTCTGACAGTCAGCCAGACAACTGGAGAGGGTCCCACTTATAACCCAAGGAATCACAGTCCAATCTTCTACTCAAAACACAAGATGATGATGATGATGATGATGATGATGATGATGATGATGATGATGATGATGATACTAAATGCTGCAAAGATTTGTAGACATACGCTATCGTACGTAAACGTAGCTACGCCCCTGACTAAATTTAATCTAATCTTTTTAAATCAGGCCTGAGGTTAGGACATCTTGAATGAATGCCACATACAACATGACTTAATCATGAACACATCAGTTACCCAAGTCAACATTCTTCAGGCAACAATTTGTCAGTTGTGAAGGAAATAAGACAAACTTTTGCATGAATGTGACAAAATTCCTCTCTTGATTTACAGTGCTTTCAATCCTTTCCCAAACAGGATCAGGTTTTGACGTCCCTAATAGAGAAGACTTGTGAAAACATTGATGCAAGAGAAGAAAATGCTGATGATCAGCATTTTCTACTTTTGCCTAAATATTTTCTGTGCTGTATTGTACACATAAGCTTGTTTTTATCAGCAAACATTTTGTCTGTTACAGCAGCTTTCAAATTGGACATAAGCAATCCCATAATTGCTTCATTTGATTATCAGACGGCATCATTTTAGACTTTTCCAAATTCAAAGACAACAATTTCATGTGCATATTTTACCTCTATTGGTCTGTTTGGGAGGAAAACATTGTGGGAAATGACGAAATTGATTGTCACATAATGTGTACAGACTGATTAGGCTGAATACTTCTCACTCTTTCAAGATGGTGCCTTTTAGTATGATGGGTCTCATATCTTTACATACAAAAGTTATGCAAATTTATGTCAGTCTGTTTGTATTTTCTTACTTATTTAACCCTTTCCCAAACAAGATGGTTTTGAGACGAAAGATTGACCTATTGCAATTGTAAAGGCCTGGTCATATACACCATTCCGCATCCAAATCACAGTCTAAAAACATCTAAAACATGGTTGGATGTGATGTGGATGGGATAATTGGACACTGAATTGTATATTTTACAAGCAGCATGGATCCCGTCAGATTCCACAACAAAGGCACAGGCTGGTCTTCCTGGGTCAACATATTCCCACAGATTGACTACTTTTGACACCCTAGAAGATAAAAGGCTTTAGAAAACATTGTGGAAAATGAAGAAATTGCTTGTGACAAGCAATTTCTTCATGTCCCACAATGTTTTCCAAACCAAAGAGACAAAAACATGTTGAACTCTAATCACATGGAATTGTTGTGTGCCGGGTATTTAAATTTGGACAAAGGTAAAATTTTGCCATCTGGTAATGGTTTGAATGCACTGTTTGATCTACATTCCCTTAAGTAAATTAATTATATTCTTTTCCATTTTTGATTCCCTATCAAAATTCAACCATCACCTACTTCTTACCGTACAAAATTAATTAGGGTCATAATATAAGTATCAAATTAATATGCAAAAAGATTTACATTTCAGAAATTTATCCCGTATACTCTTGCATCATATAATACTTTCGTATATCATATGCTATTATTAACCCATTCTCATATTCAACATTGTTGTCAAGTACAATTTTCTGTTTACAATAGAATATAATACAGTTGTTTCACTTAAATTACTGCACACTGAGGCCTTTGGATTCCCTCACAAGATAAGGCTTCCAAAAACAATGCAGAGAATGAAGAAATTGCTTGTGAAAAGCAATTTATTCATTTCCCACAATGTTTTCTACTCCAAAAGTGATAAAATTTCAAAATTCCATCACATTGAACATGACGTCTGCAGCTTCTTTCAATTTGGACCTGCCTAAAATTTTTCCGTCTGGTACTGGGTTAAGAAAGGAATAATATTGAAAAGTGAAATTTAACTTACCTATAATGATCAAGGGCAATGTCATTGAGCAGGTAACAGGAACATGAAAAGAGAAAAAATAATTTATTATAACAATGAAAATAACCTGTATACTTGCACATGCAAGCAATAACAATTACATATAGAAAATAATTATACAAAATACCAAACTTCAATATGGCCTTGGAGACTTTTTGATTAATCATTTTCTCTACTATATTGTCACAGGCCGTTAACTTGGCGTTAAGCCTCTAATTCTACAACCAGTCATACCTGCTCCTGCGTGTGGTCTGCTTCTAAAACTTAATATATATATAGTCGTGCAATGCACATACATGCAACATACAATTTTGGTGGACTCTACCACAATGAGGGACTGCAGTCGCACTGGTGGTGAACTCGGCCAAAGCATGGGACGTTTTTTCGCGATTATAGTATATTCCGTCGGTGTTGTTATAAAATATTGTAACTACGGCTTCGATAAAGCAGTAGTTACGAGATTTTATAACAACACAGACGGTTTGTCAATACATATCGGTTAACCCGGTCTATTTTTATAACAAATTCATTGTTATTAGAAAAACTATCCAATCAGATCTTTAAACTCACCTTTAAACGCAAAGTATCTGTACCTTGTGGTAGCGAAAAACGTCCTTCGCTTTGGCCGAGTTCACCACCAGTGAGTCATAGCAAAGAATTGATAGGACAATAAATTCTTTGCTACAACCATATATGCCTCTTTTAGAACATCAGGAGCAAGCAAGAGAGAAGTACTCAAAGAAGGCATACTTTCCATGAAAGAGATTCATATATTTCAAACCTGCTTTGAATGTACATGTTTAATACACCTCTCTTACAACCTGTTGTGCGTCTTTGTAAATCATGCGTTTTCAAAGATTTTTAAAACACACAATTTATAAGGCGCACAATGGGTTATAAGAGAGGCTTTACTATTATGTGAGTTTGTCATGATGTATTTTGCTTTACTTTCGTCAACAAAATGCAGTTTTCTTAAATTTTCATTTAAACTTTCAGTTAATATAACTGTACTTGCAGAATCATATTTAAACTGTCTAAGAATTTTGCTGTTTAAGATACAGTTAACTTGTACGCTTATGATCAAAGGGTCAGTAAACCTTTCCAAAACATGACCTGGATTTGATATCCCTATTAAGAAATAAATTGACAAATCATTGTATAGAGGAAAATAATTGACCCGGCAGAGTGACCTTAACTGTTCACAAAATTGGGTTTGAGTTTATTGGGGTTTTACGCCGTTTTCAACTACCAGTTCACAAAATTGGAAAAGTTTATTGTCCATTTTAGACGGGAATGGTCCGTAGTTAATTTACGTAAAAACGTGCACTGTATCCGTTATACAACATTGTACCGCCATGTGAAAATAAGATTTTATCTTATCTAGTCAAATAAAAGTGTTAAGCTACCATGGTCCGTTTGGATCGAAATTTTCAGTAAAGCTAATCATTAAAATAGGCGTAATCTCCAAAAAATGAAAATATTTAAATACAGTTCACATCCCGGTCATACCGTACAGATGGCACAGGCTGACTAGGATCGGCATTTTTGCATATTCAGTTAACCAATTACCATTTTAAGATGACGCGACAAATGTATGCACATGCAAATACTGTTAAGTCGTTGAATAATATGATTGTAAGCTGTAAATAGCGAAGCATGCGAAGTTTTCAGCAAATCACGAGGGGTTCCGACACACCTATCACCCCTGGACGATAAGTCTGTTGACCTTTCCGCTTGGTCTGCTCTGCCGGGTCAAATCTCGCCGTCAATAAGAAAAGTAAAGGATTCAATCTGTCTATATCAGCAATATCTCTTTTCCCCTCGATATTTTTCTAGGCTATTATAAATCACATTATCAAATCATTTTGTTTTCTGCACCCCCTTCCAAATTGAATCAACAACAAATTTTATCTTTTCGGAAAGGGTTAAATTAGAAATCTCTAAGTTCAATTTTAAGTGACCAAGTCTTGATAGGGTTTCCTTGTTTAGAAACAACAGCTTTAACTCTTGATAAGCTTTCTATATCCAGTTACAAAATGTTTCCATATTTAATGGAAATCCTTTTCCTTCAGTGAAGTAGCTTTCTTTGATATAACACTCTTGATTGACCTTTTCCCAAACAAGACCTGTTTTGACATGCAAAAAAAGAACATGGCCCTGGCAATCAGCATTTTTTCCCATATTGCATCAATATTTCTATGCTTTATTTTTCGTTATCAATCAAGAAATGATGAGTTCAAACCCTGCCTTGGCAAAATTAACCCTTTCCCAAACAAGACCTGGTTTTGACGTCTCTAATAGAAAAGGCTTGGGAAAACATTGAAACAAAAGAAGAAACTGCTGATAACCAGCAGTTTCTCCTTTTGTCTCAATATTTTCTAAGCTATATTTTACAGAGAACCTGCCTTTAATAACATCCATTTTGTCATTTGTGGCAGTTTTTGAAGTGAATCGCCCTAAATTTTGTCATTTGGGAAAGGGTTAATATTCTTTCTGATATTTTATAGAAGTCAATTGTCTCTCACAAAAGGATGGGAGTCATTTACTTCTTTCCCAAACAACAAAATTTAAGGGTCGTCCAATTTGACAGCTGCTGCAGACGACAAAATGGTTGTTGATAAAGGTTATATGATTTGAGTACAGAATAGCGAAGAAAATATTGAGGCAAAAGGAGAAAATTCTGATTATCAGTATTTTCTTTTTTTGTCTCAATGTTTTCGCAAGACCTTTTTATCAGAGATGGCAAAACCAGGTCTTGTTTGGGAAAGGGTTAAGTCAGAGAGTAGCCGGAAGCTCGAATTGGTTTTGTGGTAGTACTGGCAAAAAAAATACCAGGAATCCATGGTTAGTTGTTCCTGTTACCACAATATAAGTAAAGCAAAGTAGTGTTAAAACCCATTCAATCAAAAGTCAACTCAATGACCTACAGATAAGATACCTAGGTCATTAATCCCTGTTTTCTTTCTCCAAACAAGTCAAATGTACTTTTAATCCATGTTCCCACATGCTGCCTGTTTTGCTGCCCGTAAGATCAAGGCTTACCAAAACATTGTGGCAAATGAAGAAATTGCTTGTGACAAGCAATTTCTTGATTTCCCACAATGTTTTCTACACAGAAAGACCAAAAAATGTCAACTTCCATTTACTTGAAATTGTCCTCTGCAACATCTTTGTATTTAGACCAGTCTAAAATTTTGCTGCTTGGTTTGAATAAAATTGTGTCAATCAATATTTCCTCTGCGAAAAGTTCATTAAAGTTCTAGAATGTTCAAGAAATGCGTTCTTGAACTTTTTTTTGAAGGGGGTTCATCTTCGCAAGCCAAGGGTGACATCTACGACGTAACGTCTTTTCTGTATTCACCCTTGGCGTATTTAGTCCGATTTTCTTGGTCTCCTGGAAAGTGTTTTCATTGGTTCCAGCGAGGTCTCGCTGGAACCAATCAGATTGTCGACTGATACATTTGTTATGAGTAACCAAATCATGACAACGGGCGGGAAAAAGCATTGCATTTGCAACTCAAAAACGCGAAGATGGGCGATTTTTCCTACGAATTTCACTGCAATAGACAGGAATTCTCTAACTTTAATCGACGAATTATTATACTTTCGACAATTCGACCGAAAAAACAACTAACTTTTACATAATCTGCACGACGTACGACGCGAAAGACAACGCGCGTTAATGACGTCATCAATAATGGACATAAACAACCAGCAGAACAACCGCTAGGCGGCGCTTCGCGATTTCAAGAAAATCGGACTAAATCCGCCAAGGGTGAATACAAATGTAGGTGGGTTCAACCTTGGCTAGCGAAGATGCAGGGGGTTATGATGGCTGCAGCCTCATGAAATCACGGTTGTTTGCCAGTGTGACCTAGATTGTGACTTTGAAAGAAACAACAAAATGCATGTTTTTCAACACAAAGGCTTGTGTCCATTCTCACACAGAAAATGCTGATTATCAGCATGTTCTTCTTTTGTCTCAATAGTTTAACAGGTATTCATTTTTAGAAACATCAAACCTTGGAAAATGTTAAACAATTTTTAGGGTTTTTTTGTGAGGCTGGTGCACCTTATAATGTGTTCCTGGCATTCTTCAAACCAGTACAAACATAATTATTAGCTACTGACATCCATTCAAGAAAACTCTTCCTCTCATGAGTTATTAACCCTTTCCCAAACAAGACCCTGTTTTGACGTCCTGCATAGAAGAGGCTTGAGAAAACATATTGAGACAAAAGGAGAAAGTGTTGATAATCAGCACTTTCTCCTTTTGCCTAAATATTTTCTCAGCTTTTTTCTTTACATAAATCCTTTATTCCATTAGCAACATGCTTTTTGTCTGCTGTAGCAGTTTTCATATGGGACTGTCTTAAAATTTTGTCGTTTGGGAAAGAGTTTATTGTCAGAAAGCTGACCATCTAAAATATAGCCTAAATAAAAATGATTTTATAAATACATACAAGTATTTGTTGCAATTTGGCCAAAATTAAGAATGCTTTTTAAAGGTCAAAATCCTCATTTTTTAACCAGTTTGTCCTAGTGAACTAGTTTTTTACGTAGATCTAGACATTTTTTTGACCAAATTTGGGACACCACAATGGTCCTATATTGCTGCCAGAATTCTGATCCTGAGGTTAACATGAGGTTAACATTTTCCTACAATGACAACATTCTAGGGTGGCCAAACTCAAAAGCTAAAGCAGACAACAAAGTATATGATGTTGACTATGCTGCCTGGTTGTCCCATCAATTTCTCCTTTTGTCTCAATGTTTTCCTAGGCTTCTTCTACTGGCGACATGATCAAAACTAAGTCTTGTTTCACAGTGTTTGGTAGAGGGCTTTATTTGACCAAGACTGCTTAATTATTATCGATCTTTTTGAAGAGAGACCATACCATGGACAGGTTTTGATATCTCTTATTTTGGAAAGGTTTTGGAAAACATATTGAGGCAAAAAATGAAAATGCATATTAATATTAAACTATATTAACTAGCAATTGCTGCTTTTTTATAAATTTTTTGTGCTATTATATCTTTTAAAAATTTCTATCTTAAAACACATCCATATAGATCTATTTATTGTCAACTTAAAAATGAGAATACTTTCTTCTACAATATCTTACGTTTTTTATCATTGCATGAGTGAATATAATGTGGTTGATGGAGCACAAAAACACTTTAACCCTTTTGCAACTTAAGACTCATCAAAACTTAAAGAATGAGTTCAGGCAAAACTACTCTCCAAATGCTGAGGTCTATTGATTAAACCATCAAGTATGACCTCTGCAGTTTTCGGTACGCCAACAGCCTATTTGGTCGTCATAATCTAATTATAGCACATCATTTGAATTATCAAATCAAAATCATTCAGTTTTATCTTGCATGATCATTACGTATACATTACGTCGCTTCTATTTTTGGCTGAAGCCGGTATAACATTTGAATTATCGAATTAAAACCATTCAGTTTGATCTTGTTTGATTACATATACATTACGTCGCTTCTATTTTTGGCTGAAGCCGGTAATTTGAAGCGTCAGCCAATGAAAGTTTGTATCAGCTTTTTAAATTGTTTTGTTGTGTATAGCCAACAATTGGATACTGAAATCCCGCCAAGGCCCGGAGATTAGACGTGAAATGACCCCGCGAGAACAGAGCTCATTCTATCGAAATGGAATGTAGAGATAATGTGCTCTGTTCCTAAGAGAGTAAGGCAAAACTAGCATGCACACTTCCAGGGGGTAGGGCCCTCAAATTGTAAAAAAGGCTTTAACCCTTTCCCAAACAAGGCCTGGTTGTGGCATCCCTAATAGAAAAGGCTTGGGAAAACATTGAAACAAAAGAAGAAACTGCTGATAACCAGCAGTTTCTCCTTTTGTCTCAACATTTTCTATGCCATATTTTACACAAATTCTTTCTTTGATAAAATCCATTTTGTCATTTGTGGCAGTTTTTGAAGTGAAATTGAATTACCCTAAAATTTTGTCATTTGGGAAAGGCTTTATTTACCACTTATCATAGTAATTTCTTTAGTAATTTTTCATGCCCAAATGCATATCCCTTGAAAACATGGTTCCCATTTTGGAAAAAATACCTTGACTCATGCATGATAAGTGTTATTTTGTGTGAATAATATGCACATTTTACAATGGAAAGTATTAAAAGAAAAGGAGAACTATTTGTTTTCAGCATTTTCTTCTTTTGCCTCAATATTTTCCTAAGCCTTTTCTATAAGGGACATCAAAACCAGGCCCTAGTTTCTAGCAAAAACTTTAAGCCTCTCTTACAACCGTTCGTAAAGATGTACAACAGGTTGTAAGAGATGCTTAACCCTTTCCCAAACAAGGCCGGGTTTTGACGTCCCTATTAGAATAGACTTGGGAAAACATTGAGACAAAAGAAGAAAATGCTGATAACCAGCATTTTCTCCTTTTGCCTCGATATTTTCTTAGCAATTTCATACACAAATCCTATCTTTATAAACATTAATAGTGATGTCTGCAGTAGCTTTCAAATTGGACCACCCTATTTTTTGCTGTTTGGGAAAGGGTTAAGTATATACTCATGAGTTCATGCTAAACTTCAATTGAATACCAATCAACGTTGATTGGTATTCAATTGAAGTTGACATGGATTTCGTCATCTTCGCTAGCCAAGGTTGAACCCACCTACGTTTGTATTCACCCTTGGCGGATTTAGTCCGATTTTCTTGAATTCGCGAAGCGCCGCCTAGCGGTTGTTCTGCTGGTTGTTTACGTCCGTTATTGATGACGTCATTAACGCACGTTGTCTTTCGCGTCATACGTCATGCGGATTATGTAAAAGTTAGCTGCTTTTTTGGCCGAATTGTCGAAAGTATAGTAATTCGTCGATTAAAATTAGGGAATTCCTGTCTATTGCAGTGAAATTCTTAGGAAAAATCCCCCATATTCGCGTTTTTGAGTTGCAAATGCAATGCTTTTTCCCGCCCGTTGTCATGATTTGGTCACTCATAACAAATGTATCAGCCGACAATCTGATTGGTTCCAGCGAGACCTCGCTGGAACCAATGAAAACGCTTTCCAGGAGACCAAGAAAATCGGACTAAATCCGCCAAGGGTGAATACAGAAACGACGTTACGTCGTAGATGTTACCCTTGGCTTGCGAAGATGGGATTTCGTGTGATTTGAGCATGGTGCTGAGATTTGAGTCTGAGAATGTTACGTACTTAAGTTTTTTCGAGAAACCGGGGCCAGGTCTTCACATGTTTAGTAAAATGGATTGAGTTATACGTAGTGACCTAGTTAATGCCCCATGACACATAAATTCAAGCTTACAAACAAAATATATTTAATTGTAAGTAATAATAGATGAGTAATAAGATTTTGACTCTTTCCCAATTGTAGAAATTTGTAACTGTTTCTATCTGAATTTACTTTGAAAGCTGCTGCACACAGAAGACAATGTAGGCTTTAATTCGTGTAGGATTTGTTTACATGAATATCACGATTAATTCACAGAAAATATTTATCAAAAAGAGAAAATGATAGCTGTGAGCATTTTTGTTTTTTGTCAATAGCAAGTCTTGTATGGGAAAGGGATAAATTGCAGCTGTTGTCAATCAAAAAATCATTTGGCCAATCAGTAGATCTAGTTGTACTCTTTCCAGGACATGTTACAACAATGAACATGATATAAAATAAGTTCAGTTTAAAAGCAGGTGCAGGCTGAGCCCCAACCCGCACAGAGAAATGCCTAAATCGGAACACCCTGTACGAAATAATCCGGGCGGATTCCAGGCGGACATGAGGCGGATAAAGTAAGAGATGGAATTCTATTTTTAGCGAAATATTTAAATTAGTCCGCCTGGAATAAAGTCCGCCCGGATTCCAAGCGGAATTCTATTTTAAGTAACAAAATGAGGCGAAATATTTAAATTAGTCCGCCTGGAATAAATTCCACCCGGAACAAATTCCACCCTGATTCCTAGCGGAATTCTATTTTTAGTTACAAAATGAGGCGGATTATTTAAATTAGTCCGCCTGGAATAAATTCCACCTGGAATAAATTCCGCCTGGATTCCGGGTAGAATCCGGGTGGAATTTATTCCTGGTGGGAAAAAAATCCGCTTGGACTTCTATTTATAGAAGCAAAATAATATTTACTTTACAATTTGTGGGTGGGGAATGGTAAAAATGAACATGACATAAAAATGAACTTTAGTAAAAAGAACACTCACCAATGTTGCATTACTTGCTCTTGCCACTAAGTGAGCTCCTTTAAATCTCATGATAATTTTCACTTTGAATATAAGCCTTCAGATGATTAACAGTTATTTTCTTTTAAAAAAAAGTCAGACAAGCAAACTTCCCTCCAATTTTCTGATTACATCATGTAATAGACTGGAACAAAATTAGACTGTAAACTGGAAGGTCTAATTTAAATAATCGGCCTGGAATAAATTCCACCTGGAATAAATTCCGCCTGGATTCCGGGTAGAATCCGGGTGGAATTTATTCCTGGTGGGAATGAAAATCCGCTTGGACTTCTATTTATAGAAGCAAAATAGTATTCACTTCACAATTTGTGGGTGGGGAATGGTAAAAATGAAAATGAAATAAAAATGAAATTTAGTAAAAAGCACACTCACCAATGTTGCATTACTTGGTCTTGCCACTAATTGAGCTCCTTTAAATGTCATGATAATTTTCACTTTGAATATAAGCCTTCAGACGATGAACAGTTATTTTCTTTTAAAAAAAAAGTCAGACAAGCAAAATTCCCTCCAATTTTGTGATTACATCATGTAATAGACTGGAACAAAATTAGACTGTAAACTGGGAGGTTGGATTTTCAACAAGTTAATTCTTTATCTTATGAACTATATGAGATGCAGCTGTGATATTCACACATGGATATATTTTATTAAGACCTTTCATTTAGGATCATGACATTTGACCTTGTGACATTGACCTTAGAATTTAACCTACATGTATGTTGCAAGAAATTTAATCTGGCCTTTATATTATACAATATTAGAGATATAGCCATGATATTTCACTCAAAGATACATCTTGCTAAGACCTTTCATTTGGGATCATTGCCTTTGACCTTATGACCTTGACCTTAAAGTTCAATCTACTTTGAAAGAACTTTGACCTATATCTCATACACTATTGGAGATAGAGATTTGATATTTCACACTTGAATACAACCTGCCAAGACCTTTCATTTAGAACCATGACCTTTGATGTTGTGACCTTGACCTTGAAGCTTGACCTACTTTACAAGAACTTTAACATGGCCTGTATCTCACACAATATTAGAGATAGAGCCTTGATATTTCACTCAAAGATTATATCTTGCCAAGACTTTTCATGTTGGATCATGACCTTTGAGCTTTTGACCTTGACCTTGAACTTACTTTACAAAAACTTTAACCTGACCTATATCTCATACAATATTAGAAATAGAGCCTTTATATTTAACTCAAAGATACATCTTGCCAAGACATTTGTATTGGGACTTCTACCTTTTGACCTTGACCTTGAAGGTCAGTCTGTTTTATAAGAATTTTAACATAGCCTTCTGTTATCTCATACAGTATTAGAGATAGAGCCTTCATATTTCATTTCTGGATAGCTCCTGCTAAGACCATAAATTTGGGCCCATGACCTTTGACCTTGGATTTTGATCTACTTGACAGAACCATTTCCTTGCTTATGTCTTATGCATGTTTAGAGAATGAGCCTTGGTATTTTACACATGCATATGTTTAGTGCCTCAACCTTTCATTTGGAACCATGTCCTTTGACCCTGTGATGTTGTGGAAGAACCCACTGCTCTCAAATCTTAGTTAAAAAATTCGTCGTCCCTCAATTGTCAAAGTTTAAAGATTCCTGGAGGATAACTATTTGTCTTCAATTTTCATAAGTTTGTAAATTCCGCATCCATTAAATCTCTAAGTTATAAAATTTCGCCTCATTTTATTGTCAAAGTATGAAAATTCCTGTATGAAATCAAGATTCCGGGTGGACTTTTATTTTCCAGGTGGAATATGATTACGCCAGAGGCGGATTTTAATTCAGATTCCGGGTGGATTTTTTTCCTGGCGGAATATCAAATGTGACAGAGGCGGACTTTATTAGAATTTTCCATGTCCGCCCGGAATTATGTCCAAAAAGCTTTAGTCCGCTTGGATTCCACCCAGAATCCGCCTGGAATCCGCCCAGAGTCCGCCAGGAATTTTCGTACAGGACCCTCACCCCCCCCCCCCCCCACCCCCACCCCCCTCCTCCCACCCCCTTTACCCTTTCCCAAACAAGACCTGGTTTTGACGTCCCTAATAGAAAAGGCTTGGGAAAACATTGAGACAAAAGAAGAAACTGCTGATAACCAGCAGTTTCTCCTTTTGTCTCAATATTTTCTATGTCATATTTCACATAAATCTTATCTTAAATAACAATCATTTTGTCATTTATGGCAGTTTTTGAAGTGGACAACCCTAAAGTTTTGCCATTTGGAAAAGGGTTAATTTAGTAACAAGTTTCTGTAACAGCTGGAATAATTGAGATGCTCAGATTTTTGGGGGAATATTTGAAACAAGTTTTGTGAAAATGTTTCTAAATTGTATGAAGAGTAGGCAAAAAACCAATGAAAGTCAAAAATTCAAAATTTGAGAGCAATGAAACTTTCCCTTGAAATGATCTATTCCTACCATACATATTTCGTTCTATAACTGGTCACATTATAAACCATTACCCAGGTCTTACCTTAAAGGCATAGTACGGTTTTAAAAAGCTAAGCCCCCCCCACCCAAGCGCGGATCCAGGTATTTTTCCCAGGGGGGGGGGGGGGGGGGGGGTCATCCGATCTTTAACCCCTTTTTTGCCAAATTCCAGGGGGGGTCAGAGGGTTTGACCCCCCTCTGAATTCATGCAGATACATGCCATACGGTTTGTTGTAGCACACAGGCACGAATGACGCAGTTTACGTGGGAAATAACCAGTCATCTTTTTGATAACACCTCTTTTCGCCAAATTCCAGGGGGGATCATGACCCCCTGACCCCCCCTCTGGATCCGCGCATGCCACCCCACCCAAACAGAGTGCCTATACATGTATCAACGCCAAACCCCACCCCCCCACCCCAAACACAAAAAAAATCGTCTGGATCCAACTGCATGTGATAACAGAATAGAAAGTTATAGATTTATGTTTAACTTTAAGCATGGGGGATAGAAAAGGAATATTACAGGTCATCATTGATTTCACATTTTCTCTCAATGTTTCCCAAAACTTCTGGTTACAGAGGTGCTGTTACAGAGGGATAATCTGTTTAACCCTTTCCTGAACAAAACTTAGTTTAAAAATCCCTAAAGGCTGATAGAAGTTGGCAAATGAAGAAAATGATGATCATCAGCATTTTCTCCATTTGCCTGGATATTTTCATAGCTAGATCTACATTATTCGCAAATTAAAACACTTGTAAGGAACATCCATTTTGTTGTGTGCAGCAGCTCTTAAATTGGAACACCCGAAAAATTTTGTCATTTGTGAAAGGGTTAATTGGAGACCTAATTGCAACTTCCTACATTATCCATTACACATATGAAATCTTCATTAATTCAATCCTTTCCCAAACTGATCCTGATTTTGATCAATTGGGCATCCATAATAATAAAGGCTAAGGAAAAAAATGAAGCAATAGAAGAAAGTACTGATAGATTTAACAAGTAATTTTTTGTCAACTTCACTGTGTTGTAAGTTGTACGTTAGATTTGTGTAGTTTGTACGGAAGTTTTGAGTGGTCAATCAAAGATGGCGTCCATGGAAAATCGTTAGAGGTGGGTGTCTTAGTTTTTCGTCGATGATTTTCTTAAATGGCCGTATCTTGTCTTGATACTGATATCATCGTACAGGAGAAATGTATACCTATTCACGGTGCTATATAGCCAAGTACCAGTGTTGTCCTATCGTACTCAGTCGTTGTGCAAAGACAGCCCAACACGGAAAACTTTTTTCGAAGCGAGAAAGTTGCCCTTTTAGGGATGATTACATAGTACACAGCGAACTAGGGAACAAACTATTGCTCTAACTTGGATGTTTTTAACATGCTCTTTTCAATGGTTAGATCTACCGTTATTGTACACAAAAATGTCCAGAATGACCACAAACGCTGTGTTTACTAAATGGCCAAACAACGGTGTAGTCCCAGTGAAAATATGCAGACACAACGGTGAACTTGTCAAAGACTGAAAGGGAAGGAAGGGTGAGCTGACCCTTTTCCAAGCAAGTCTTGCTTTTGACATCCCTGTGAGAAAAAGCTTTAGAATAATAATATTAGACGGAAAAGATGCTGACTAATATCAGCAGTTTGTCCTTTTCCATGATGCTTTTGTGACATTACATAAACATGTCATCCTAATTAAAAGGTCGTCTGCAACATCATTGAATTTGGACGAGTCTAAATTTTTGTCGTCTGATGAAAGGGCGGGGATTAAAGGATAAAGGGTGAAGAGCTCGGGGGAAAGATCAGCACGATCGAATAACGTTTGTTTTAAAGAATCTGTCAACAAATTATCCGACTCCCGTCTGTCTGTTTAAACACAAAACTACGTCATTTTAACAGTTTATAACTTACCGACTTCAACATCGTGTTTGTTCGAGGCTTCACAAACTCCGATGAGAAATATTTATTTTACCAAAACTTCTAACCCTTCAGGCGAACTTTTCACCCAATGTTTCAGTGAGAACACAGCAGTGTTCGAGCAATAAATCCCTTATCCGTCACATTTTAACACAAACACAGTGAAAGCGAGCCTTGAATGACGTCCAGGGCTCGAATTTTCCGTCAATGTAAGTTGGACCGACACCTGTCATGGTATGTGTTAATGACCTATATTTCCCTACGTAATACGTCAGCTGCAGGTCGTCGAGGGAGACAAACAAGGGACATAATTCAGTTATTACTGTGTGCTGAATTGCTACTGTGACGAGACGAGTTTCCTTTCTTACCCTGGCGCTTTTTTGCGTCCCACAATCACGGAAACATTGTGGACAAGCGAATTCTTTATTACCCACACTGTTTTCTGCATAGAAAGAAAAAATGCAAATTTCTGATCAAATTCCGTCTGCAACATATTTGAATTAACACAGACAGCTTTTTAAATAAGAGGATCAAGATAACCATATATCGCTAACCTTAGCTCAGGAAACATTATGAACAAAATTGTAAATGATGCCAGCTGTCTTATTCAAGACCCAACAACTTCCAGTCAATTTTCATTGCAGGAAGAAAATTCCAAGAAGGGTGCACTAAAAATCTTGAAAAAAGATCTATGACAAACGATTTGCCAGGAGAACCTTTAACAAGTTTTCCTCCTATATCATTATGAAATGCAAAAACCATCAACACAGTACCAATTTTCATTGAAGCACAAAACTTTGAACTATTTGAAAAGATGGCCGTAAGGCAATTCTAAACACCAAAGTTTTAAAGTGAAGGTCAAACGGAGAGAAAGATAAAGATTTCAAAAGGTAGCCTATCCTTCTTTGTCTCTATGTGAAATCCGATACCCCCAACATAGGGCCAATTTTCCTTGTACCACAGCAATTTGAAGTAGATCTATTTCGATACAGGACCCAGAGACAATTCAACACACAAAATTTCAAAGTCATGGGCCAAACGGTTCAGATGAAGAACAAGAGCTGTCCGAAGACAGCGCGCTCGACTTTCTAAGTTGCTTAGTATAAAGGGGGCATAACTCCAAATATAGTGGAGCCAGGGAAATGGGCCCTGGCAGTAAGGTAGAGGGTGTGATGGTAAATAAGTATTCCAAGTTTGGGTTGAATCCCTTTGATAGTATGGAAGTTATTGATGTTTGAAAAAACTTTAACCTTGGTTGCAACGCCAACGCCAACGCCGACGCCAACGCCAACGCCGACGCCCAGGTGACAGTATAAGCTCTCATTTTCTTCGAAAAGTCGAGCTAAAAATGCACAATATTTCCTTTTTGCCTGTATATGAAATCTGAAACCTACAACAAAGGACCTATTTTCTTAGAACTAAAATAATTTGAAATATTTTAATAGGCCTATACGTCATTGAGAAAATTCTACAGACACAATTTCAAAGCACTAGTCAGGCCCGGGGGGGGGGGGGGGGTAACATAGGCCTAAGCCCCCTAATGTTGACCAAAAAATGCCGAATTTTCCTTATTTTACACTAAAAATTCAGGGAAAATCCAATTCAGCCCCTCCCCAATATTCAAACAAAGGGGCTTGAGCCCACCCAATATGAAATTGCTTCCTACGGGCCTACTGAGTAGATCTAGGCCAAACGGTTCAGGAGGAGAAGATTGTCCAAGCCTTCCTTCTTTGTCTCTAAATTAAATATCCTCAATATAGGGCCAATTTTCCTTGTATCACAGATAAATGGGAGTATAGTCATTCGAAATTTGTTATTTCAACTCCAACCCAGTTTGAAGTACTCAATGGAATTTAATAAGACGATTCCAATGAGTATCCACAACATAGGGTCTGATGATACATTTCACCTTGAAATGCCATGGTGCCCTCTTAACCCATTCCCACATATTAACTCTTTTTGACTCATCAAAAGATAAATGCATTGGAAAACATTGTGGAAAAAGAAGACATTGCTTGTAACAACGCATCATCTTCGAATTTGGACTAGTCTAAATTTTGTCGTTTGGTAAGGGTTAAAGATCTGTTGCTCTGAGTTAATGTCAGCCATTCATTTCTTCATTCCACACCGTGCTCTAGTCATGAGATTATGGCATTTGTTTACAAATTTTGAGTAAACAAAGGACAATCGTGTTCTTCATTTTCAATGATAAAACAAAAATGCACATATTGGTTCGAATCTTGCAGGAATCAGACACCCACGAGATAGGGAACGATTTTATCACGTAAATAGTGACGTAATTTCGGACAAACAAATAGTGTTTTTCGTGGGTGTTGTTATAAAATCTCGTAACTACGGCTTGACTCAAGGCATAGTTACGAGAAAATATGTAAAAACACCGACGGTTTATCAAAATATAACGTGAAACCCATTCTATTTTTAGCACAAAATTCCTTGCTATTCGACCAGTCACATATTAAATTACAGTAGTTTGGCTCTCGATATCGTCTTGGTAAATGTTGTCATCTGCAACATTTTTAATCCTTTCACAAAGAAGAGTCCTGCTTGTCTTTACGTCCCTAGTAAAAAGGATTAGGACAACGTTGAGACAAAAGAAGAAAATGTTGATAACCAGAATTTTATCCGTTGACTTCAACCTTTTCCATGCTTTATTGTACATCTTTTACCAGAATCTATTTTGTAGTCTACAGTTGCTTTCATTTTTGGACATTGTTTTTTGCCGTTTGGGAAAGGGTTAAACGTGAATCATCGTTGATAATGCTAAACTTGTGTCATTTGGAGGAAGATAGTGTGCAACGATTATTCAGGGTTCTAAATTCGGTTCTCTTTTTGTAATCGGTTAGATGTAGAAATTCATTTCCTGAACAGATTTCTGATAGCGGAAATGCAATTACACTTCAAAGAATAAGCAAATCGATGGTTACTTCCATGCTTATATGTTGGACCATTCATTCCCAAACGAAATGTTTTTGATATCTAAGAATTCCAGGGAGGCAAAGACGACTAAATTACTTCAACAAATGTTGGAAATTCTAATTTATAACACAGTATCAATTTATTTTCATTTGATTCTGTGAGCAGATACCTGTTATTTCAATTGAAAACATTGAAAGAATAGGATAATATTTAACACCATAAAGGGTCCATAATGACATTGATTACCTTAAATATTTTCTATTAATTTTCATTCGTGAGTGTCAAAACCTAGGCCACTAGTGCTTCAAGAAACAATTATTTTTTTCAATGTGTGTTTTCCCATCTCCATTTTTAAGAATATTTTCTTTCTTTGTAGCTTTGACATAAATAATCTTTGACATAAATAATTTCGTCGACGTAATCCTTTCCAAACGGCTAAATTTTAGTGTGAAAACCCAGTTTGGACATTTTTCATCTAAGTGCATACGCACTAAATGTAATAAATATTCTAATAACAACATTCATTTGTAGCGCAGCCTACTTGTCAGACACGCCGTGTAGAAATGGTGTCCAGAAAAATGTTTCAAAACCGTGTCAAACAAGAAGACAAAAACAAGCTAAAACTCAAAAACACCACCAACAACAACATCCCGAATTGTACTGTTTTGCAGCAGTTTTCATGCCTTTAAAGGGATCCATGCTAGTTTGACAAACATTGAAACTGGTTACAAAACCATATTCAAGAGTTTTCCATTGATTCAAACAATATTTCTTCTCTCGAGAACTCTCACCAAGTTAAAGACAGATCCTCCATTTATTTCATACGGTAAGATTTTTTTTATATTTTTTCTGTACTGATATTTAGATATTTGAGAAGTAAAAAAATGACTTAAAAACTATAGGTCACCAAGCGAATTAAAAAAGTTATTGGATTTCAAGGGGTTTCAAGGGAGACTACTCTTTTCTAAAATTGCAAAAATTAGGTGTCACTTAAATACACACAAAAATGGTGGTCGAAATGACTAGGATTACATAGATAGGTCTTTATTGTGTTCAATATGTTTTATTCTGTCTAAATGAGTATCAATTTGGGAAAATTTAGTGATGATTTTTAAATTTTTAGTAAAACATTCTTTCAAAAGTAGCTGAAATTGCTCTTTTTTCGCAACGTTTCCGACAATAAAAAATATTCCAGCGGTAAGAATTCTTTCTTTTTTGGTATAGACATAGTGCTTGGTCATACCTACAAAAGCAAGAAAAGAAAAATATATCAAACCAAGCGTTTTTCTTAGTTATAAGTAAATTTTGGTTTACTTTTTGCAGCTCTGTCCGAAATTGTTTCACTAATTTTATCCATTTTTTCCTTATTACAAGCTTTAGATAATAAAAAGTGTCGTCTTTTGTGTCCATCTGAAGCGGACTAGCTCATAAAGACGTCACTTTGCTTTTGTTGCTACGTTTTCTGATTTCTAACGCCACATGTTGTAACAGAAAGCGAAATATACCATCCGAGTACTATTACACTTTAATTGACCAAACAGAGAAAATGGAAATAACCGAAAAGGGTCTTGTTATTTATCAACCGAACATTAACTAAATGTAATAAATACATTTGCTGAAAAGGCCAATTACTGAAACAGCTTTTTTTCGTTATTTAGGACATGCGCAGTAAGTTGCGCATTAACAATTGGAGGATCTGTCCTTAAGTTATTTTTTATTTTACCTACGCACACTTTTCAGTTCTAATAACTTTCATGGGATGTTCGTCCTCGAGAGAAAGTAGAAAAAACCCTTAATTGGTAGACCTACTAGCACTAAAATTTCTTTCTTTTTGGCCATATAAATGCAATGCATGATGCATCAACTAATTACACAAAATCTGAGAAACACAATTTAAGGTTCTTCAGATCTCTGAAATATCTAGCACGGGTCGCTTTAAACGTTTAAGGTAGAATACCCGTAATGTGGCCATTTTGAGGTTCATAAAACATCTACTTTTTTTCGAAAAGCGTCGTTACGTATCCATACATATTCGGGAGCGGTCGTAAACATTCGGCGGTGGAAAGTTCCATCGCCGATTGTTTTTGACGTCGCCCGAATAATTCCGACGTCGCGCGACTAGCGGTGGACTACCTTAATGATTTCTTGGAAATTTCTGGAATTTTCAAACCAAAATATTGCGGTGTTTACGAGATTTTTTTTCTTAGAATTACACAAATTGTTGTATATACAGCAGTTCAGAGGTAGATCTAAATGGAACTTTTTGTCTTAACTTTAAAGGCGTTTCTATTGCTTATGAGCAACAATTAAAAAACTGATATGGTTTAACGCAATTACAATAACCAATCTTGGCATCAAGACAAACATAAACTTAAAAAAATGAAATAGGAATATTATATATCCCTTTAAACTTATATGTGAACTAAAGTATGTTATTAGTATCCTTCTGGGTATATACCGGTATCAGCAAAACACAGTTGTAGGCCTAACGGCTTCTTTTTTTCTCATTTTTTTTTTTTTTTTTTTTTTTCTTATTTTTATTTTTTTTTTTTTTTTTTGGTGTGTGTGTAAAAGTCTCATTTTCATCTATTGATCCAACTCACATATGTAGGGATATTACAGTTCTTGTAACATTTCCCTTTCATTGTGAAGAGCTAAAGATACACTTTTTTCGATATTGATTAATTGTGAATTTAAAGCTACTATTTCCCAGATTTGGACCCAAAAATTGTCAAATACAAACGAAACATACACTTTTTAAGCTTTATATGACCTGAATAAATGATTACGACAAACTATTGAAGCAACGACTCATTTTTTCGCAATTTGATACCAAATTCATGAAGCGATGTCGAAAGTAGGTCAAAACAGTAGGACATGCGACTTTCTTAAATGACGTCACAACATACATGATGACGTCATATTGAAATTCAAGTATGAATCTCGTTTGAATCATGGTCCGCGCTGTATGCGCATGCGCAACAATTTAAAAATAATTCTAACCCCATCTGAGACGGGGTTGAATTTAGGTTTGGATTATCCCTAAATTCAGCTACCTTTCTTGTAATTTCGGCTCATTCTCTGTCTGAATCGCATATTATTAACCATCCCGAGGTGGTCAACACAAAAGTTTTGCATATTTTTTCAAAAAAATTCATTCTTTGCAAATTAGACCATCTGTAACCGTCGCCCTTTAAATGAAATCAAATGTTAAAAAGTGACTACAAAACAACAAAGGATGACAAGGGGTAATATCAACATGCAGCACGCACCTTTAGGTTAATATCCGTGGTCGGTGTTGATGAAGACTCGAACATATAACTGCTGTCTTTACGGTTACGTTTGGCCCGGCTGGTGGATCCTGTATGAGAGATCTCCGTAGTCTCCGTCCGTACGACCGTGTGTCCGGCCGCTATGACGGTGGCGCTGTGTGAGGCCCGGGGCGAGTTGGAGCCGTCAGATTCACGACAATACACGACCCCGGTCTGGTTGACGTGTATACTGGGTGTACATCCCATACCTCCACCCGCCCGCCAACACAGACAATCCGTACTGACGGATAGTCACGGATAGTCACGGACACTGGACACGGGTACACTGACGAGTCAGGGGTATCTTACACTACAGAATAACGTGGGTTATAACAATATCTTGTATATTCCACAACTTCAAAATTGTCACACATAGTCACAGAGGATAACTAAACTCTCCATACTTTGTTACACTTTGTCATAATTAGGGTAAAAAAGTAACTCGTAAATCCAATAACTCACTATCTCCGAGGCAAGCAAAATATCACATGTTCTGTTGCAATATGTCTCACTTTCATACCAGTCTTTTCTAAGTCTAAAGATCTAACTAAACTGGACGTTACAATATGATAGTATCCTGATCAACTCTGTATGTCATATAGTAAACATAATAGGTTCTGTTTTGTAGCACAATTAAGATATTTTGTCAATTTTAGAAATTATTCATTGTTATAATTACACGTACATTGTCTTTGTGAGGACACACGTCAATGATACTGATCTGTATAAATATCTGCAATGGTACATATGTACGTCACATACAGAACTGAATGTCGCTTTCAACAAAAACATTGCAAATGTAGCTTAAAGCAAGCTGCAGTTACGATCTTTTGAGAAAAGCGACGTTGTGATAAGAAATAATAATGTGCAGGGATGGGGTGAGTGGACATTATATAACGTTAAAAATAGTATATATGTCGGAAGCAATCTTGGACTGAGCAGTTTAAATATCACGGAATTTATTTTAGCAGTCTTGCTACTGCTCATAATAGCGTTTATATTGTTATTTTGATGTAGAACAATGTACCCTCTATGCAGAACCCTTAAAACCCTTCCATGAAAATCGAAATTAAGTCGTACAACGATCATTTAGGTCGTTGTTTGATTTATATACTAGAGGAAAGAAGAAACGCAACAGCTATTTTTTGTTATTTCTCATAATACTTTTGTTATTGAGTCAGAGTTGTTACTGATAATTACAGGGAACTGTATCGTGATGTTGATCTTTGTGTTTACGTTAGAACCTGTCTTACCTGTGAGATAACGTCAAAAATAGACGTTTAAACGTTTCTCGCGTTCTTTAAATACCTAAATTTTGCATAAAACTTTTTTGATTTGTGAAGATGCACGTCGACTCGACAAAAAAGGCAATGGATTTTGTTTGAATTTAACCCCTCTTATCATTTTGCGACTTATTCAAAGACGTCGTCCGGCACTAAGTGTGATGTTAACGAATAGAACATTTCAACCAGCAATTGCTGCTGACTTTGGTGTACATCGGTTGACAAAATATTGCTTGAGATAACGTCTTAGAACGAACGGAATAACTGACGGTCGCCCGAAAAGCGGTCGTCAACGTCTAACGTCACAACGTCAAGCCCATAACGTTCGCTCATTTTACCTACGGAAACAAATTCTCTTATCGAAAAAAACTGTTTATGCTATTCATGGATAGTATAGCAATCAAATTTCAGCCAGGAATCGTTCACGTCAAATTGGATTGCATACAAGAACGCATTTAACGTTGACATAAAATCGCTCTCATATAAACGCATATCTATGGCACGCAAAACCTGTGACCTTGATGAAATTTTGACACCAGAAAGCCAAATACATTGTAATGAAGTTTTACTATGTATTGAAAAAGGTACTCGAATTAGGGTGATTTTGAGAAAGACAAAAACAAAACGTATGATAAAATTTAATTTTTGTTGCGTTTCTTTTTTCCTTTAGTATTTATCAATAAATCAACGAAAACAAATAGTCTGAATGGTTCTGCATAACCTATGAAACTCATGCATTATCATTTTTAAGATTGCATGAGCAGTTCTGAAACTTTTCTAGTAGTTTTAAAACTGCTTAGAGATCAGTATCAACAATGTTAAAACTGTTTGACCTCAAAGATTGCTCACAACATGATTATAAATGTTATAGGGAATTAACCATGTGGGTAGGTAAAGTAAGATACATACATATACTTCATTTAGAAGGAATACATGTAAATGAACTCGATTCCAACTTTACATGAACAGATATTATCTTCATATGAGGTTGACTAAGCCATGCAAACTTTCTTGAAAATATGTTTTATCTGTTTGTATGCCCTTACAGAAATGAAAACTTTGCTGCAAATTTGCAGCAAATTCGCCGCGAATTTGCTGCAAACAAATTAGTTCGCTAGAAGGGTTTGCCGGAACTTCGCCGATGTTTGCCGCTAGCTGCAACCTTCCTGCAATCTTCTGGCAAACACGTTTCAGTTTGCGACAAGTTTGCCAGAAATAAGAAAGTTTGTCGGAACTTCGCAGGAAAGTCATCCATCAAATATTTTACATGTAGTTTGCAGGAACTTTGCAAGAAGCCTATCTTGAACATTATTGAATATCATGCAGTTTGCAAGAAATTTGCAGGAAATTAAACTTGTCCAGTGCTCATTCAAGGAGCTTTAAATACCTGTAAAATTCTTGCATATCGTCGGTGTAAATGCAAAACCTCGTGCGTCGATTCTTGCGATTTTCCAAGTACAAACTCGTGTGTCCATTTAGACAATTCTCGCAGGTTTTGAGATAATTTTACCGATCAGTATCAATGATACTTTAATTACGAACAATATGTCCAAATTTCAAGTAAAACATTTCAGTTTGGGAAAAGTTATTACACATTTTCCCTCTCCTTTAAAATTTTCCAAAAATGAGATACGAGGTTTTGCATTTACTATGACGATATACATATTGAAACATGGATAGACTCAAAATTCTGAACCAATACATAAAGACTGACTTCATTTTGTTTTCAGTGTATATCTATAAATTATCTTCATTTAGTCCGGGGTATGTGTACACTGCCAAATATAAGTGTAGAATGTCCATGCTTAAATTTCACGTTGACAAGTTTGTTATTTAGAATGGATGATAATCTAACAAATTCATGATACGACAGAGCAAACTAGATAATTAAGGTACTAAGAGTTCGGTTTCCAATTTGCCGAGCCCTAATAGCTCAGTCGGTTACGTCGTAGTCTGTCAACTCAGGTGTCGCGAGTTCGAACTCCGGCTCGGCCAGTATCCATTCTGACATTTGACCAAAGTCATTTGTCTCTCACCAATGGGTGTGAATCATTTATGTGAGAGAGCAGCTGGAGGCTCGGTTTGGATATTGTGGTTGTACTGGTGCGAGAAATACCAGGAACCCACGGTTAGGTGCTCCAGCCGCCGCGATATGACCATAGAAGTTGAAAACGGCGTAAAACCCCAATAAATCAAATCGGTTTCCAATTTCTGAATTTATCCAATAATTATTTTAGTTGCCAAATAACTCATCTACAGAGTCATATAAGCTCAGTCATTTAACTGTTTTTAAAGTGACATTTCAGAATTTTTTCTCATAAATTTCACTTTCATTTTTATTATAAAGAGCATATTTTCTTACGAAAATTCTGAAAATTTCAATCCAAAATATTGCGCCGTTTACGAGAAATATATATATGTTTGTGTTAAAATTAAACAAATTGTTGTCCACAACAGTTCAGATGTATATAGAATTTGTCGTTTCTGTCTCAACTTTGAAGGCGTGTTTATCGCCTATCATCAACAACTTCAAAAAACTGATACCATTTATACCCATTAGAAAAATCAATCTTGGCATCAAGACATACTTTAAAAAATCAAAATGAGGATGAAATGTCCCTTTAATCAGTGTACATCATAATGTGCACACATGTACATGTTACATGTACATGTGTGCACATTTTTTACACAAACATGCATGCATATATTTGTGCAAAGCCTTTGTACCCTTCCCAAATGGCATAATGTTACACAGGCCCCAGGCCCGTAGGAAGCAATTTAATATTGGGTGGTGGGCTAAAGCCCAAGTGTCTGAATATTCGTAGGCGGGCTGATTTGGATTTTCCCTGAATTTTCAGTGTGAAATAAGGAAAATTCGGCATTTTTGGCCAACATTGGGGGCTTAGCCCCCCCCCCCCCCCCCCCCTGTTCCTACGGGCCTGTCAAGTCCATAGGAAGCGATTTTCATAAGGAAGGAGAATCTGGCCCCTGTCAGAGCCAGTGACTAGATATCGGAGGGGTAAAATTAGATTTATCCTAAATTTTCAGTGTATTTAAAAAGAAATTTTCGGCATTTTTGGGCAACTTTGGGGAGGGGCTTAGCCCATTCTAGCCGCCCCCCACCGTCGTTTCTACTGCTAGTGCAGGGGAGAAATAGAATATTAATAAGAATATGTTTTTTGTATGCCATGTCACAGAAAATAATTACTTTGTTAAGGTCAGATGATAATGTTGTTTATCAGCATTTCACTCTTAAATATATATACCCTATGTCAATATTGGGTCTTGTTTGAATAAACTGAATATCCCCATTTTTTTATTTTTTATTATTTTTTTGGGGGGGGGGGGAGGGAGGTATATATTCATTTATTTGTAATATCTGTTTTTATGGTATTGTTTTGTGAAATAAAAATAGAATCATGCCCTTTTCATGCCTTAATTGTAAGCTTCGCGTCATGCTTACACTACAAATCGTTTTTCTCCCAGACTGTGGGGCTGTGCATCTAGTCTACTAAATGAATAAATCCAGTCTAAATTGAGCATGCGCAAACGAATATTTTCAAACACATTTCAACGAACGATTTTAACTAGAAGATCGAAAAGTCAGTTTAATTCATCAAATAACGTGTTATTTTCAACAGCTTGGTCGAGAATCGAGGTATAAAACATTGTTGTTTATGCATATTTAGTCTGACAGCATGACATTTGGTATAGGCGAAGATATTCGCAGTTGAATCGAGACCACGCTGGTACACAAAGGGGGAAGTTTCTAGTTAGCCGGTCCCCAAACTAAATGGTCGTCAGTAAAGTGACAAAATAGAGTATTTTTTCATCAATAAAGAAGAAATAAGTGGGGGTGTGGGGGGCAGCAGCCCCCTTAATTAATTTCAAAATAAAATAAAGCGGGGGTGTGTGGGCGGCAGCCCCCAAAAACACTTCCTAGAAAATAGGGGTTCCCTGTTCTGTCCAACTCAAGCCGAATGGAATGCTCACGGAACAGAACACGTGGGGGATTGTCTAAAACGCAGACAAAACTCTGCAGGCCGATCTAAAAATAAACCTTGACCACCTGCTGTTTGTCGTTTATTTGTCATTTATGGTCTCTTAAAATTGATATTTTTCTTATTTTTGCTGAAATAATTTGATTTTTCTTACATGGTTTGATTAGAAACATTAATTTATTTCAACACGGCGCAGTTGAAATCGAAAGTAACCATGCTGGTGATGTCACTGTTCTGCTTGCACCACCTTTTCTCCGTGAACAAGCAGAACATGTTCCGGACATTGTTCTGTGTCATTCCATTGAGTACCGGACTGTTCGGCACACTCTGAACAGCCAATGGAACGCACCCAAAGAGAATTATTCTGTTTGTAAACGACAAACGTAACAACAGGGTCCAAGAAATGTCAAATTTTGCACTCGTCCTGCAGGACGAGTAACTTACAAAAACCACTCGTCCTGCCCATGCCTTTACTCGTCCTACAAAGGATTCGCCAGGTTTACTCTAATCTAGTCCATTTCTCAAACATTCCAAACATTTCATGGCGCTGTGCATCGCCCCCGCCTTGAAAAAGGGAACAAATATCTTTTCCTGGCATGATTTTTGACAGCTAACAAGACAAAATTTATTAAATTGACGTCATCGAAAAGGAATGATAAATGCCGGTGACAAAGTCCGGCACCATCTTATCAGACTTTGTTTTTCATTAATATGCAAAAAATATAACAAGTGATTTAGTATAGTCTGGGGACAAATGCATTATAATTTGCTGTTTATAAAAATACTCGGCGTTATTTAGATTCCGAAGCTGTTATTTAAAAGTTGACAACTAAATTTGCGATACCGGATTATATCACGCCATCTAAGGTAATAGCACTTCCGGCATGATCGAAGAAAATAACAGAATGAAGAATAACTAATGGATAGCTGTATTCAAGGCAGACGAAATTTACCGACAAAAGGTGTTTTTGCATGAAGATTTTTTCTTCAATGGATGATCAAATGATTTTATTGTTTTCAGTTACAATTTTATATGGAAAATTAATTATTTCTTGCTGAAATTTTCACTCGTCCGGCGGGACGACCGTAACTAAATTTTTTACTCGTCCTTACCAATTTTCACTCGTAAATACGAGCGGACGAGTGGATTTCTTGGACCCTGAACAAATAACTCTGTTGATGTCATATAATGTACAACAATGCCTGTATAAGTATATTGCGCACTTTGATCATAGGCGACAGCCTAATTTACAAAAGATTCCGCAGATTTGTTGTTCAAGTTTAACGTACATGTAGTGCAAGAGTTTTCTCCCTTGCCAAAGCACATGGCAATCAAGCATCTACGTCTTTTATAAATATTCTAGTCATGTAATTGTTATGCCCCCTTTCGAAGAAAAAGGGGGTATATTGTTTTGCAAGTGTCGGTAGGTCGGTCAGTCAGTCGGTCGGTCTGTCCGTAGACCAAACCTTGTCTGGAGCATAACTCGAAAAGTATGCAAGGTAGAATCATCATACCTGTCAACTTTCCAGGGGTTGAAAAATTTCTTCAAACCTACTAGTCCTGTAGGACTAGTAGCTCTGAATTTCTACTCGCCCTTAAGGCAACCCAACTCGCCCTTAAAGATGAAGAAAATTTAGACTGTTGGCTCTTACGGATGCATTATTATGAAAATAACATAACTCTTTGACTCTACAAATAAAGTTTCTACGGTATAAATGACAGACAGGGCTTGCGCTGGCGATCGCCACTTCAAAAGTCATAGGCGAATAAGGCAACAATTTTATTTAAAAAGATGGTCAATAAATCGAATGTGGTTCCTGAAGACTTGAGTCCATCTTTTACCATAAATCAATCGCCGATTAAACATTACTGTAAACATTTACTTTTTATTTAATTCGAAAGATAGATTAGCTGTCGAAATGATCGAGTAAGCACATGTGGTCAGTTTAATATGTACAACTACCCGGTAAATGTGAAAGAATTTCTTTGTGTAATCCCGAGGCGGCATAACAGAAAGAGACAACGCGTATGTGTTAAAACCATTTAACGTCGGTGTCTTTACTACGTAGATAGCGTTTTGTTTTCATTGCTTCGTCCCATTTTCCCGCGCTTTCTGGCGCACGCGCGACTTTTGTAAACAAATCATAGTAAAACGTAACCTTATTTGGATGTGGAAAAATCACGTGATTATATTGAAACTGGAATGACTACGTCATCAATTGACTGTATTTGCGGCATCTTTGATCTCGCTCAATTCATCGCATATGAGTAACACAGATTTATTCTAGATTCCTTGTTGAGTTTCACTTTCGGGATTGATCGACATAAACAGGGAAAGGTCTTATTTTACACCGAATATTATTGTTTCCGATATGAAGTTTGAAATGAATAGCCTACTTTCTTTTCGATCTTTTATTTTTTCCCCTCAATCAGCGTGATTCAAGTCCTAAATTTGCACTCGCCCCGTCGGACTAGTTCGTCCCCAAATTTACTCGTCCTACGGCATTTTCTACTCGCCAATGCGAGCGGGCGAGTGGATTTTTCAACCCCTGCTTTCACGAAAAAATCGTGACTAACACGATTTCAAGTGCAGGAGTTCATCACACGCACGAATGGTCTAACATCGCTAAAAAACACGATTTTCCAGCAATCACACGCTTGCAATTTCCGTCTGCCATTATTGTTTATCATTGTGAAATTGCACCCTTACTCAATTAGCTCAATTAGCGATTATCTTGTATATTGTCATCACCTTCCTTGATTGACAATCAAAACGCGCGGATGCGTTAACTCGACGATCTCGGAAATCGACTTATTACAAATGAGGCAAGTGTAAGGCGTGGCTAATATAGACAAATCAACCAATCAAAATGTGCGATATGTTATCCAGGGGGCAGTTTTCTGATAATCTGTAGATGACAATTAGTGCATGCCCATTCAGTTGTAAACAAACTTTGATTATCAAGTTTATCTTCGCAATTCTATCATTTAACAAGATTTAATGGATGATGATCAACTAGTATAACAGCCTTCACCTAGAATATCAGATCGATTGTGGGCCACCGATTCGATAAGATTCTGTACATTCCAGAAAATCGGTATTTCGCACTCGTAGGTTGTTTCGCCCCATTATGTTTCGCGGTTTACCTTATATTCATCTATATTGCACTTCTATTGGTTTTCTGATATGCAAAATAACCGCGATATGGTCGCACAGGCATTATTTCGCATCATTTACCAGACCAAAAGAAAATTTAAAAAAGGGAAGGAACTTGGCAATTGCCAAACTGTGAACAGGCTACAGAAGAATTAACCAAAAAAAAAAAAAAAAAAAAAAACGATAACAGAAAGTTAGAGATAAAGTTTGAACAAATTGGTTGGTGAGAATTGTTTGGAACAAAGGATGTCTAGTTTCCCACAATAATTATCGTTTATGAACTTTGCTATTTAATTATTCTAAAATGATAAATATAAGACCAAGAGAACAAGCTAGGCCTACTGTCATTGTTTAAAGACTCAAGTTGAAGAAACACTGCAAAAAAATCTCACTCCTAAAAATTGAGGTTAAATCACCCCGCGCGAAAAATACCCGCAAAAACTCCTCATTTAAATGTCGTCTCGCGCAATCTCACTCTTTGAAATTTCCAAAAGTTGACAGGTATGAGAATCATGAAACTTTACAGGTGGATAGATCTCATTATGGAGAGGTGCAGTGCACAAGAACTGTAACTCTGCCGATCAAATTTTTGAGTTATTGCCCTTTGTTGATTTTATAACTTGATTCTTGTCTAGAGCACAACTCAAAAAGTATGTAAGGTAGAATCATGAAACTTTACAGGTGGATAGATTTCATTATGGAGAGGTGCAGTGCACAAGAATCATAACCTTGCCGATCAAATTCTTGGAGTTATTGCCCTTTGTTGATTTTTACACTTAATTCTTAACCTTGCCTATATCTCATGTCTTTTTACACATACAGCCTTGATATCTCACACATAGATACATCTTATCAACATCGTTCACATTTGACCATGACCTTGGACCTTGTGACCTTGACCTTGGAGTTTGACCTATTTTAAAAAAATTAAACTGGGCTTATATCTCATGACCTATTACACATACAACCTTGATATTTCACACATGGACACCTCCTACCAAGACCTTTCACAATTAACCATGACCTTGGACTTTGACCTTGGTGTTTGACCTACTTTTTAAAAACTTTAACCTTGCCGATGTATCATGTCCTTTTACACATACAGCCTTGATGTTTGACACATGGAAACCTCCGACCAAGACCTATCACATATGACTTATGACATTGGACCTTGTGACCCTGACCTTGGAGTTTGACCTACTTTTAAAAGAATAAACTGGGCCTATATCTCATGTGCTATTACACATACAGCCTTGATATATCACTGATGGACACATCCTACCAAGACCTTTCACATTTGACCATAACCTTGTGACCTTGACCTTGGACTTTGACCTATTTAAAAAAAAACTTTAACCTAGCAGATATATATATCATGTCCTTTTACACATACAGCCTTGATATTTGACACATGGACACCTACGACGAAGACCTTTCACATTTAACCATGACCTTGGACCTTGTGACCTTGACCTTGGTGTTTGACCTACTTTTATAATACATTAACCTGGCCTATATTTCATGTCCTTTTACACATACAGCCTTGATATTTCACACAAGGTCACTTCCAGCCAAGACATTTCACTTTTGACCATGACCTTTGACCTTGGAGTTTGACCTACTTTTAAAAAAAATAAACTTGGCCTATATCTCATGTGCTATTACACATACAGCTTTGATATTTCACTCATGGACACATCCTACCAAGATCTTTCACATTTGACCATGACCATGGACCTTGACCTTGGAGTTTGACCTACTTTAAAAAAAATAAACTTGGCCTATATTTTTCATGTCCTTTTACACATACAGCCTTGATATTTTACACATGGACACTTACGACCAAGACCTTTCACATTTGACCATGACCTTGAACCTTGTGACCTTGACCTTGGTGTTTGACCTACTTTTACAATACATTAACCTGGCCTATATTTCATGTCATTTTACACATACAGCCTTGATATTTCACACATCGTCATTTCCATTCAAGACATTTCACTTTTGACCATGACCTTGACCTTGGAGTTTGTCTTACTTTTAAAAAACTTAAACTAGACATATTTCTCATGTCCTGTTACCTATACAGTCTCGATATTTTACACATGGACACCTCCTACCAAGACATTTCACATTTGACCATGACCTTGGCCTGTGTGACCTTGACCTTTGATTATTACATACTTTTAGAAATCTTTAACCTAGCCTTTATCTTATGTCCTATTACATCTACATCCTTTATATTTCACACATAGCTACCTCCTACCAAGACCTACCACATTCGACCATGACCTTGAATATTGCAACCTTGACCTTGGACTTTGACCTACTTTTAAAAAGACTGAAACCAGGCATATATATCATGTCCTTTTACACCTACAGCCTTGGTATTTCACACATGGACACCTCCAACCAAGACCTTTCACATTTGACCATAAACTTGACCTTGGCATTTGGGCTACTTTTAAAAACTTTAACCTGGCCTATGTTTCATTTTACTTTTACATATACAGCCTTGATATTTCACACATAGACACCTCCTACCAAGACCTTTCATATTTGACCATGACCTTGGACCTTGTTAACTTGACCTTGGACTTTGACCTACATCAAATGTAGGCCCTTGAGGGGGCATATATGTTTTACAAACATCTCTTGTTTTTTTTTTCAAATTCAAATCCTATGTTGTGGGTACTCATTTGAATCGTCTCGACGAGACGATACAAATGAGTACCTACAACATAGGGTTTGATGATCACTGACAGCATTATTGCAGTTTGCAAAGTCACCACCCCCTCTTATCTGGAGCCCTGTACAATGTTTGGCACCATAATGTAGATTTCGGATGAGTTAGATTTTCACAACCTATTGACCATAAGTTCTTTTTCAGTCTTAAAGTAATAAAAATTAATTGAATTGAACAAAAGTGTTGCTCATATCATTTAGGTTCAGGTGAGCGATATAGGACCAGCATGGTCCTCTTGTTTAAATCAATGTTTACAAATGCCCCACATTATGAGAAAAATGTTTTTGTTCACAATTTAAACCTTACAAGTCTGTTTTTTGTTTATTTCCAGGGTAAACAGAACCTTACAATGCTGGAGATATGAAGACTGTTGGCTACTACGTACAGCAACAGAGAAGTCCAATTTTGACATGAAAGATCAGAAAAACGTCGTTGAAATTTAAACAACTTTGACAAGTAACTGTCCGTCAGCTCTTCTAAAATACTTAAAGTTAAACTGAAGTGTTGAACATCAATGTACATCTAAAGTATGGACAGTCTGGACTAATATTTACCTTTAATCACATGTACATGTACAGACAAGTTTTGTAAGAAGTTACAAAAAAATTTAGCTTCATCTACTTCTAATGGTCAATCAAATGCTTGTTACTAAAACTTTGCTATTGGGGACATCATAATGGTGATTGATTTAAATGTACGACCTGAACAAGCGGAAAATTGGTTGGATCATGTAGACCTAGCACAGATAAGAAACTTACATGGGGACCGAGATCTATATATACCAATCAACAAAACTCTGAAGAGACCAGTTGACCGCCTGTGTCCACTTGTGAAACAGCTTGGTGTAAATATGGGCTGTAGTAATGCCCTATAAGTGTAAAGTGTAACAGGGTAGCAATGTATTGCCGGAGTGTTTTAGTGAATGTGCTATATTATTGCCCAATAGAATGAATATCAAAGTGTTAGAAAAATCTACAGTGTAAATAAGAGATACAGAATTCGGAGAAGAAGGACCTGCACAATATAAACTACGAAAGATTCTTGGACAACAGACTGCGAATTCGTTTCTACAAATCGATTGAAGATTTGATACACAGAATTAACAACATGCCGCATCGAAAATCAAATAAACAGACTTGATGAACACAAAATATTGTCAGCCTAATAGACTTGATGCATCAACAACCGATATTGATTTAAGGTAGAATACCCGTAATGTGGCCATTTTGGGATTCACAAAACATCAGGGTTTTTTTGGCGGCATTATTACGTATCCGAAGCTATTCAGGCTCGGTTGTGAACATTCTGCGATGGAAAGTTTCATGGCCAAATGTTTTCGACATAGCCCAAATAATGCCGATGTCTCGCGTATCTCATTAGGGGTGGACTACCTTAAAAGTGTTTATTGAGAATCTTGTTCTTCCTGGTGAGGAATGTTATTTGTTTTGCTTGTGAAAATGAGCTGAGAAAGATAACTTTTATCCGAGAAATATGCCTTCTTTAAAAACTGTTATCTACATTAACTTCTGTTAATTTAAGAAATTAAAAGTTTCGGATAAGATTGTAATGAATTGGTATTTAATTAATTAGAAAGTTGCGGCATACAACAAAATAGAAAAAGAAAGGATTTGTGTATATAGCTTAGAAAATACTGAGGCAAAAGGAGAAAATGCTATCAGTACTATTTACTTCTTTTGTCTCAATGTTTTCCCCAGCCTTATTTAGTAGGGACGTCAAAACCAGGTCTTGTTTGGGATAGGGTAAAGCAAGGTTTCTTAAGAAAATGTGAAACTGATCACTATCACCAAATGTAATCAAAAGCTTTCCAAGGCCTTACTTTCATTTAAAGCCTCTTCCGGGTTTAGTGAGATCGAAGTATTTGGTTGAATGAAAGGTGACCTATTTTACTCTGCATCCAATCAAATAGCTTTCTTGTTTGCAGGAAGATTGGAAGAAATATAAACAAACCAGTTTGCTGGAAAGTTGCAGCAACGGTTTGCTGCAACTTTGCGGCAAATAGTTTGCGAGAAAACTAATTTGCATACGAAAAACGAAGTGGCCGCAACTTTGCGGCAAATAGTTGCGGGAAGTTCGCGAGAAGAATTTGGACGAGTTTGCAGCAACTTTGCAGCAACAGTTCGCTGCAACTTTGCAGCAACAGTTTGCAGCAACTTTGCGGCAAATAGTTTGCGAGAAAGCTAATTTGCATACGAAAAACGAAGTGGCCGCAACTTCGCGGCAAATAGTTGCGGGAAGTTTGCAAGAAGAATTTGGACCAGTTTGCGGCAACTTTGCAGCAACAGTTCGCTGCAACTTTGCAGCAACAGTTTGCAGCAACTTCGCGGCAAATAGTTTGTGAGAAAGCTAATTTGCATACGAAAAACGAAGTGGCCGCAAATTTGCAGCAAATATTTGTAGCGAATTCGCCGCAAATTTGCAGCGAAGTTGCCGCAACTGTTTGCGGCAGGGCTAATATTTTGGTAAGGGTGTTCAACAGCCTAGCATGTGTTACTTTATATTAGTTCTGAACATAAGGTTTTAGAAAAATCATTCTTTAATTGTAGCTGGCATGGCAACCAGCATTTCCTCCTTTTGCACCAAAAGTTTCTGTTTTATTGTACTAAAATTAAATCTGCTTTGACATACATTTATCGTCTGCAGCAGCTGTCAATGTGGGACAGTCCATTTATTTATTGTATGAAAGGTTTAAAATGTACTTTTGTGCAGTATGTTAGTATCAAACAAAAGTACAAAATGCAGTTCAGATTATAACAAAGAATCTCTATATAACAACGCCCTACATATTTCACCGTTAATTAAAAAGAAATCATATTTCAATTAATCTAACCCTTTCCTCGTAAACAATCCCCCCCCCCCCAAAAAAAAGACATAGTTTTTAAGTCGCTAATACGAAAATATGGGAAAATATTGTGAAGACAATACTCATAACTAACATTTCTCATGTTGCCTTAATGTTTTCTATACCATTTGCAAACACATCAATATAAGTTATGTCGTCTGCAGCAGCTTTCAGAATGGATCATTGCATTCTTTTGTCGTAAGGGAAGGAGATAAAAGGAAAGTGAGTGTTCTGTCGATCATAATGGGTGCGTTCCATTCGGCTGTTCGGAACTGTTCCGATTGTGCTGTCCAAGCCATGCCGAATGGAATGCTCTCGGAACAGAACACGTGGGGAAATGTCTAAAATTATTTCAACACGCCGCAGTTGAAATCGAAGGTAACCACGCTAGTGACGTCATTGTTCTGCTTGCACCACCTTTTCTCCGGGAACAAACAGAACATGTTCCGAACATTGTTCTGTGTCATTCCATTGAGTACCGAACTGTTCGGCACACTCGGAACAGCCAATGGAACGCACCCAATATCGCTTCTTTTCAACAAAACCTCGTATCAACAGCTTGTTTAAAGCTGTAGATACGATGTTTTTGTTGAAAAGCGATGAAGAATTATTTTGATTTCAATACTCCAAGAGTACATACATTTACTAATATAAAGAAAAAAATTCATCAGTCATATGCCATCTCACTATGATTACATAGTAAGAAATAGACAAAAATCCTTCATTCTTTCCCTCTGTTTTCTAGACAAATCTCAAAGATTCTTGGATTTTGGATAAACTTCTACGCATCCATTAGTTTATCAATTAGTGACGGTTCCTGGAAATTGTGATTGTAAAGGGATGACCACATTAGAAACAATCCATGTATTTGATTTTTTTAAAAACTCGTTTTTCCCCCTAAAAAATCGTTCGAATCATCCTAGATTAAGAGAACTTTTAAACTGGTTTCTAGAATCTCAAATTCACTTATCAAATTTGCAATAAGGCGCACTTGATTCAAACAAACAATTGAACATCTGAACTCACTAAATTAATGAAATTTCCAAGTAATTATGTTCCATTCATTTAAATGAAAGCTACACATTGACGCCAGTCGAGAAATGAACACATTTTATACATGTTTCTTTGAAGAAATAAACACGTTATTTTGTAAAAAGTCGGCACGTGTTAGCAAATGGATGGATACGTTCGAAAGTGACGTAACTAGAGCTTATTCAAGCTGTAGTTACGACATTTTCTAAAGTAGCCGAATAGATGTAGAATTCGTTATTTATTGTTTTGTAGGACGAATAAAGAGACATGTCACTGAACAAAGGACCATGTGAGATGTAGGCCATTAGCATTGATTCTGGTCAGCCTGCACCGACAGCCTGGTGTCGTTAATAAGCGCATAAATTAAGTTTGTTCGATTATTTATACTCGTATGGTTAACCCCATACGTTGTGACAAGGATACAGACAAAACAGTTTTGCAGAAAAAAATGCTACAAAACACAGAAAATAATTGTGTGATCATATATTAGGCCTATAGCGAAGAGACCAAAACACTATTATGCAGCATTTCATTCTTTGGCTTCAAAATATTTCGAAAATATAGACGACAATTCTAAGTATGGAAATGGTTGAATGTTCTAAGATAAATCTACTACATGTATAAAGATCGACACTGATTCTTATCCAAAGACATAGATTAAACATTGTTATACATGTCCCTGTTCTAATACCACTGCGACTATTATATCCTCGTCAATAAATATATCCCTTTTCCTGAAATGAATCAGGTAACCCCTTTCCACACACATACAGTCAAACCTTACTCTCTTTGCGAAGTAAACCAGAAATTGTTTGGAAATGGGTGAACCAACAAAATAAGTACATTGTACGCTCGTTAATAAGACCGAGTTTCTCATATTCACTTTAGTCCATTAGTCAACTGTATACCACCACATTATACAAAATGACCATTCTACCTTACCGTAAGTCACTGAGAAATTAATAGGGCATATTACCAATTTTCCAATGCCATATCTCACACATTAACACCGCCATTACTCAAAAGTACATTTCTGAAGTTGTTATAATATATTATGCCATTCTTTCATATTGTAAAGGTAGGAGCATGCATTTCCTCACTGTAACAAAATCAATCTACATTTTTAAAAATATCTTACACATATGTATAGTTCTCTATGCAACGGAAACATACTAATGAATATTTTCCGACCAATTTTCCAATGACATATGCCCGACACTAACACTACCATTAGTTAGACGTATATTCCCATTTGTTATAGCATTAAAAATAAACCCATCATTCCTTATTATACAGGTAACAAAATACATTTCGTCACTGTACCAAATCTTCATCACATACATGTATACTTCACTTTATAAAAGCAACAATAATGACATATTTTTACGATGACATATCTCGCACATTAACAACACCATTATTTAAAAGTACATCTCCATTTGTTATAAAATGTCCATTCTTTCTTATTAATCAAACAGTGAACTACGCACATTTCGTCACTGTACCAAATTTACATTTGAATATCTTACACGTACATGTAGTTCACTTTACAAGAGAAACAATAACGGTCAATTTTCAATCACATATCCGACACATTAAAGTGACATTTCAGAATTTTTTGTCATAAATTTTACTTTTATTTTTATTTGAAAGAGCATATTTCCTTATGAAAATTCTGAAAATTTCGAGCCAAAATATTGCGCCGTTTACGAGAAATTTATATTTTTGTGTTAAAATTAAACAAATTGTTGTGGACAACAGTTCGGATTTATATGCAATTTATCGATTATGTCTCAACTTTAAATGCGTGTTTCTCGCTTATTGGCAACAACTTCAAAAAGCCAATAGTATTTATACTCATTAGAATAACCAATCTTGGCATCAAGACATACTTTAAAAAATTGAAATCGGAATGAAATGTCCCTTTAACATCGCCAATTAGTTGGAAGTATGCCTGCATTTTTCTTTTTTAATGATATGACAATTCCTTCTTATACTACTATACATTTCCTCACTGGACCAAATCACTTTATAAAAGCACCAATAAAGACCAATTTTCCAATGACATATCTCCCACATTTTACTCCAACATTAATTAGTTGTACATCTCCAAATTTGGTGTAATGTGCCAACATTATTGTACAGTGCCTTATTGTACAGTGGATAAAAAAGATTGTGTCAAATCTACATTTAAATATCTTACACGTAGTTCACTTTACAAAAGCAATAATAACGACAAATTTTCCAATGCAATATCTCACACATTAACAACATCAATAGTTAGTTGTACATCTCCACATTAATTTTGTTATAATATGTCAATTCTTTCTTATTGTACAAGGAACTTCACACATTTACCCCACTGTACCAAATCTACATTAAATTAAAAATATCTTACACGTAGTTTGCTTTACAACAGAAACATAACGAATATTTTCCGACCAATTTTCCAATGCCATATCTCCCGTATTAACACCACCATTAGTTAGTTGTATATCTCCACATTTGTTATTACAGAAATCGGATTTTCTTCCACTGTATTGTCATTAACCCTTTCCCAACCTACACTAATTGTGGACCTATCGTAATCCCATTGTATTGCACACGGAAAAATCAATGCTATCAAATACGTGATATTTCAACACCATATGATGGAAAGCATTGAATGAAAAGGAGAAAATGCTGATCCTCAGCATTTTCTTCATTTCCTTCATTGCTTTCCAAAGTCCTTCCAATCGGAGATGTAAGAACCAGGGTTAGTTTGGGAAAGTGTTAAAACTGTTTTATGGACTTTCCGCGTCTCTTAAAACACATCAAAAGTCTTGGATTGTTTGATGACAAAGAAAACAGAGACAGTAGAATCCGCAGTTGTTCGACACAAATAGTATCTTTTCATCCTAAACATGTTAGACATTTTAGGACAAAATATGACCTAAATGCTTTGATGCAACTCTCCCCGGACGCATATGCAGTGAGACTATGCTGAAGGTTTTGCACTATTGCAATATCTTTTTTTATTTACCTCACGTATTATAACCCCCATGATCCCCATTTTACAGAGTGGATGAGAGAGTGAACTAGACGGCTCGGAAGGGCCTGGGTCCGCTACTGTAAGTATATCTTATAATATTCAACCCAAATTGGCTAACATTTTGAGTTGCATCTAAAAACCACAATAAACGGGTAAGATCAAAAGCGTAACTTGCTATAAGAACCTATGTACGTTTTTATGTACTGATACTCTCTGCATTTGAATTTTATTGATATCTTTAAAGTGACATTTCACATTTATTTAATTTTTTAAAGGTATATCTTGGTGCAAAGATTTGTATTCTAATGCGTAGAATTACTATCAGTGTTTTAAAGTTGTTATTTATAAGCGAAAAATACGCCTTTAAAGTTGAGACAAAAATGACAAATTCTATATAAATCTGAACTGTTGTCCACAACAATTTGTTAAATTTTAGCACAGAAATATATATATTTCTAGTAAGCGGTTTAATATTTTGGCTTGAAATTTTCAGAATTTTCATAAGAAAATATGCTCTTTCAGATAAAATAAAACTAAAATTTATTATTGTGAAATGTCACATTAATAGTATCAAAATATGATCATTATTTCTGTATTTTCTCAATATTCATGCTATAATCAAAACCATTGACAAAACAACGACAACATAAAAATGCCTTATGAGTTCGCACAATTAACCAAAAGATATCCCGTGTTGTCCACAGGAAGGGTTTGGTGGACAATTTTCTCCTTTCATCTCAATACAGGTATATTACATGTTGTAATACACAGTCATGCTCTATATTCAAAGCAAACAGTGTCTCCTATAACTCATTTCAATGTTGGCGTGGTGTCCATTTTTTCACACAGAAGAGTCTTAACCACAGTTCAGCATGTCATGTTATAAGTTGCTTGTGGCAAAACAAAAACAACATCCATGATAGTGGGTCATAACCTACTTGTTACTTGCTGCACGTTTTTTGTTTCACGTTCACGATACTTCATCAACTCTACATTAATTAACATCAGAATAACTACATTAAGCATGCTACATGAGAGATTGGCAGAACTTTTGCTGAACATCGACATTTACTCCTTTTCTTTCAACTTTTTATGTTAGCATACACATTTTTATCTTTTTTTTTTCAACATTTATCGTCATCTGTGACTCCCTAAAACTTGAACGAGCCTAACATTCTGTTGTTTAAAAGTGAATGTAGGGTTGGTTTCTTTTGGAAAAATTGTTGTGTATCGACACATCCTTATTTATAGTCCGGTTAAGATGTAATAAATTTTACCTATAGATGTAATCAATTCAATATCGAACTATAAACGGTTTGAATCTTGCAGATGTCTAACACCTTCAAGACTCGAACCGTTGCATGTGTACCGTATATCGTGAAACTGAAAGGACTACATACATTGTAAGATGTTATTGATATTATATCTATGATAAATTTAGATACATCAATTGGTATTTGGATAAATTACACAAATGTTTGAGAACTAACAGACTGGGACCATTTTAGCCCAGCAGATAAATTGGATTTTTCATCAAAATCATGCATTTAGTGATGCAAGCATGAAACTTGGCACAAACATTCATATTGGGCCACTCTTCAGAAAAAACCCGTTAGCCACCTGAAATTTCAACATGGCGGCCATTTTTCAAGATGGCCACCAAATCATGATAGGAATTATACCCCTACAAACTTTGTATAGATTTTAAGGGCGGATTCTCGAGAAATCAAATGTTAGAATTACTGCAATGTGTAAAGGGATGAAGAAAATGGCCAAAAGTTGTAGTTAATGGGTCAATATGGCCGCTTTTCATCAACATGGCCGCCAATTTATCCAAATTTATCCAAAAAATCCTTTTCTTATATCTTAATTTATTTTTCTGCAGCAAAAATCTTCATTATTTCCGAAGAGTATTCCAGGATCGTTACTAGTCTTCTACTTCCTAATTGCTTCATCGGCGACAGAGAAGTTTCTTTGAAAATGTACGAAGGAATGTTATGAATCAACCAGGCACACATTGAAAACCGCACTGCTGCGAAACCTAGTAAAGAGTCCGGTGTCAGTTTAGCAAAATTTTATTTTCATTTGGACGATTGTAAAGTGTCCAATATGCAATCTAGTGAACTCTATATTTATATTATAATATGTCTGTCCTATTGCATACTGTTTGTTATATGCATTAACTAGATAGCTGCATCTGATAGGACAAGATGTTCAAACGAAGGAGAGCCAAAACAGTGGTAATGGGGCTGAATACTAAATGGTGTAGATCCCATACCAATACTTCAGCTAAGAAATGCCTGGAGAAGTAGGATCTGGCCTAAATCATTGGTTTGGATTTCAATTTAACCTTATGGGCACACTATGTATCCATAAATAAGGATATACTGTTGAATTGTTGCCCCAAAACTTCTTCTGCTTGAAGAAGCTCTTTCTGTGGCAACAATACCCGGTCATATTCAAGTCATTACGGCTAATCAACATATCTTCGCAATGTTATCATGCTTTATAGTCAACATATTCAAATTGATACTCTAATACACTTTCTTGGTTGGGCCGGCGCTATTGTAGATGCTGATTGAGCTCCTAAAGTTCCAAGTGGAACTGTAGAATCACAATATTTGTACGTTTCTATTGTAAATAGAACATGACCAGTTCACATATCAAAAGTTATCTGTACAAGTCAAATCAAATGTGCCTATAAATAATATGGCAATGCAACTAATGAACATGATGACAGATGCCATTTTTTTTGGCCTTGTGCGCCAGGCACGTCATATTGAGTGTATACAATTTCATTTTAATACGCCTGAATGGTCGTATAATGTTATGGCACTGGTCGTCTGTCTGTCCGCTCCTCCATCTGTTCTTTTGTCCTTATCAATATCTTATGTGTGCAACTCCTCTTACAGTCTGTCAGAAGATAATCAAACATGAAAGAATGAACCTCCGCTCCAGAGTGTCTAGTAAACTGTTGTACATACCGCTCAAGTCATTCTTGAATTATCTGCTATCAAATTGAAAATATGCCCAATTTCTTATGCGCGCAACGCGCAACTCCTATTTATTTTACGTTGAACTATCAAACGCTGAGTACACCCATACCCTTATGTTAGTTTTACTTTGTATAGTATGCACGTTGGATACCTGTTTATCTTCGAGACAAGTTATCTTTTAAACAAATGAACCCAGTAGTTTCAGGTCTTTCAATCTGAATAAATGAATTTCACCATGATCATTCACAATCGACAGGTTAGATACCATGAATAGACAGCCTGGGGTCAACAGTAATTCTTCAACTATTTTGGAAAGACTCACCTTGTCATGACAGATAAGAGAAATCATTTTTAAGAGGAAAATCCAGAACTGCTTAATCTTTACATGAAGATGATATTATAGTCACCCCAGGTGCTTTTGAAACGGTCAAATCCAATGCCAAACTGGAGGGACCTACTTGAATTATTGCATTAACATGGATTTCAGACAATCGAGATGAAGATTACTTCTATCGACCTCGTAGTCGAATTTGCTTCTTTTTCAGAATTATGTAATTCAGAATCAGGGGCCCGTATTATCAACGATCGTACGATTATGTTTTGAGTAATTACTTGTAACATCAAATCTTATTGGTCCAATCTGATTTCTCATGCAATTAGATGTATTGTCACGCAGTTAACACCACAAAAAAGTGGTCGTGAGATCGTTGATAACACGGGCCCCAGCTCCTCGTGATCGAAAGCTAAAGATCATAAAATAAAATTATCAGCCTTTCTCGAAGTTGTTCGTAACTTGCTTATCATGAGGAAGCTACCTCATATAAATCTTTCCTTGTTAACCCATTACCACACACTGACTCTTTTTGACTCCCCACAAAATATTGGCTATGGAAAACATCGTGGAAAATGAAGAAATTGCTTGTCACAAGCAATTTCTTCATTTCCCACAATGTTTTCCATCCAAAAAGGCCTAAAAATTGAAAACTCAATTCACTTGAAATTGTAGTCTGCAGGATTTTTCAACTTGGACCACCCTAAAATATTGTCGTTTGGTAATGGGTTAAAATAGATATTTCCCAGTTGCAATTATTTGGAGCTGAAAACTTCACACCAATACTAAGTCCCGAAATGCCCAATATCTGGAAACCATTGCTGCGGTTGCAGACACAAGACCAGTAGTTTATGTCATCATAGTTGATGGATCAGTTTAAGCTTCATTGGTTTTCATATCAATCGAGTTCATTTTCAATGTATACAGATACAGCATCCTAGAATCTAAAACTAGGTTAAAGCATAGACAATACATCGAATACAGAGTAACTAACCGAAGACAGTCCACCTAAGTAAAGCATTTATGTTTTGGGGACAATAAGAACAACTCTGATTTTCCAATTTCTGGCTGAACAAATTGTTCAGATACGCCAGCAAAATATTGTCATGTTGTAACAAGTGAAAAAAGAGATGTGCATAACCAGTCTCGAGGTAACTGTGTCTTGTAACCACGAGGAAATATGTATTTGATAATTAAGCCAGTACAAAGATGTACTTATCATATTAATGATATTGGTGTTGAAGAGCTTTTGGTTAGGGTATTACTTAATGGTGGATGTCACTATATACAATACATTGTATTTGTTTGGGGAATAAAGCGAGAGAAAGTGGGAGATACTCCTGTAGTTCATGCCTTCACAAGCTGTGATGTTGTTTCAGCTTTACGAGATAGGACAAGAGACTGCTATCTGCTATCCAGATAGAAATTGGCAAAACAGATCAAGAACATTGGTCATCCGTATATAAGACTAAATCTACCTCTTTTTATTGCCAGTGTAGGAGACTGGAAATATTTGCATACTAAGTTATATTATGCAATATACCAAACGAGCGCAACTTTGGAATATACACAAAGCCTGATGTTCACCAAGCAGAATACACATGGGGGTCAGAAAATGGAAGTACTGAGGCCCCCCCCTGAATTGAATGGAAGCAGTAAAGCAGCACCTGGCATATTGTCTGGAATCACTTCCATCAATTGCTGTGGCTGCGAGAATGCATGAAAAGATTGATGCTATCGGTTTAGCCTACCCTGCCCTGGATTTTGCAGATGTAAATGCTGACGCTCCAGGAAAGCATGCTGGTAAACTATGTATGTAGCGATTTAAGGAGACCAATGCTAGATAATCTATGTAAACAGGTTTGAGTTAACTTAGGAACATACACCTTTGCGTCCTACGTCACATTATTTCTGACCAAAACGAAAGGTATCATAGAGCTGGTACCAAGTATAATACTTCGTATTGAAAAACAACTTCCCGTAACCGTTACTAGAGATAAAAATGACCCTAATGTTAAAAAAAAGATACCTCCTTGAAGAAGAAAGTCTACATGAACTTAACTACATTTTTGAACGTGCACATCGGCTTCCTGGCAAATACAAACCTCGCCCTGTGATCGTGAAGTTCTCGTTCTATAAAGACAAGGACCATATCTTAAGAGAATATCGTGAAAAGGTAAAACGTGACAGAGATGCCGGGGTCTCGAGACGTGACGACGACACCGTAAGAATAAGTGAGGACTTCCCTGAGAAAATCAGACGACTGAGAAAACTTCTAATACCATTCATGAGAGAGGCAATTGATCGTGGTAAAAAGGCAACCTTGCGCTTTGATAAATTGGTGATTGACGGTAAAACGTTCATATACAACGAAGATACGGAAGACATAAGCCCCTTATCTAACAGAGACTAGGACAGAGGCCGAGGCCCTGAATTTTCTCTACAAACGAACAACAACAACAACAACAACAGCCAATCTGTAGATGATTCTTTTGTTAAAATAAAATTATGTTCATGGAACATTGAAGGTTTAGCAAAATATGAAGATGATCAAGATTTTCTACATATGTGCTCGTCATTCGATATTATTGGGTTTTGTGAAACCTGGGGGTATATTGCGAATCAGTTCGATAATATGCTTCCAGGTTTCACAAACTTCGACTATATGAGACTCAGAAAGAAATCTGCTAAAAGAGGTTCTGGTGGAGTAAGTGTTTTTGTCAAGAATAACTTGACACAAAACAATTTAGTCAAACGTATTTTTGAAAAATTTGAAAATTGTATTGTACTGTACTTTAATTTATCCACCATAAGTTCATTTTATAACGATATCATCCTTGTCTTCGCATATATCTCGCCAGAATACTCACCTATATATCATTGTCCAAACGACAATGGTATAGAGATGTTATATGATTATTTTACTATTATAACTTCTGAATTTCCAGAAGCAACTCTTTTTCTAGCTGGCGATTTAAATGCGAGAATAAAGGATATGCAAGATTATATTATCGAAGATGATATTTCGCTAACTCATGAAAATTTTGTTTCTAACCCATCCGACTACTTTGATATGCCAAGAAACTCGAAAGATAAAGGCTGTAATCGTTTTGGTCACTCATTGATAAATATGTGTTGTTCCTTTAATATTCACAGCTTAAACGGGCGTTTATATGGGGATAAAGAGGGGAATTTTACTTGTATAACTAATAATGGAGCTAGTATAGTTGATTATATGATCTGCTCTTCACAGTTATTTGACAATGTGTCTGAATTTAACATTTTAGATAACGATTTGTCTGTACATTTTCCATTATATTGTTCTCTTGTTTTCAATCGTTTTATAAATTTGCCATTTACACAAAATAATAATCCAGATAATGTTAACAATACAAAGTATTGTAAATTTAGATGGAAAGATGATTTGAAACCCGTTTTTTATGATAGGTTTGTTGCTTCATATAAAACAATTAAAAACATGATTGAAAGAACCCAAATACATACTGTTTTACCTCTTTTGGGTGATCTTAATAACACTTTTCAAAAAGCAGCAGAGAAAATGACATGTACGACCAAACGCGATACTTTTAGAAAGGCTAGTTGGTGGGATAAAGAGTGTTCTCAGCTGAAAAGGCAGAAAAATAATTATATAAAAAAGTTTAGATTTACGAATAATAAAGCCGATTTAGCAGTGTATAAAGTATATAGAAATGATTTCAAATCCCGTTGCCGGAAAAAGAAAAATGATTACAAGAATCGCAAACGTGTCAAATTAATAAAAAGTAGAAATAATCCCAAGACATTTTGGTCACTTGTTAATTCGTCAACTAGTAAAAAACAACATAGAAATCCCATTGATCATTCAACTTGGTTTAATCATTTTAGAAATTTGCTGAATTTAGATAACAGGAATGTGATTACAGCTACTCATCCCCCAATACCTGTTTTACGACAGGCACAAAATTGTGACGATTTAAATAAAATGATTACAAAAGATGAAATTGCATACAGTATCAAGTCATTGAAGAATAATAAGTCACCCGGACCCGACGGTATTTGCGCGGAAATGTATAAATGCGTTAGTAACGATATTCTCCCATTTTTACATAGATTATTTAATGAAATATTCGACACATCGATAGTACCCGATGATTGGTGCGCAAGTATAATAACACCTATTCACAAGAAAGGAAACTCAACGGACCCTAATAATTACAGAGGGATCTCTCTCATTAATACAATTTCTAAGATTTTTATGAACGTTTTAACTAAACGGTTAACTCTTTGGTGTGATAGAAATCAAATTATAGACCAGTTACAGGGCGGATTTCGGAAGAACTATTCTACTATAGATAACATTTTTGTTTTGATGTCTCTTTCTCAAAAGTATCTCTCGAGGAAAAAAGGTAGATTCTACTGTATATTCATCGACTTTGAAAAAGCTTTCGATAGTATCCGACACGATAAACTTTGGCAGTCATTACTTAGAAAAGGTGTTAATGGAAAATTTTTGTCTGTACTCAAATCAGTATATGGGCAGTTGAAATGTTGTGTAAAAGTAGAAGATACTTTGACAGAATATTTCAATTGCACGGTTGGGACCCGACAAGGCTGTGGGGCGAGTCCACAAATATTTTCAATTTTTATCAACGACTTAATAGATTATCTTAAACAATATTGTGATAAAGGTATTTTTGTAACCGATGTAGTTCCAGAAATTAACTGTTTGTTATTCGCAGACGATGTTTCAAGCTTCTCAGAAACGGTTATACAACTCCAAAGGCAAATTGATAAAATTACTCAATTTTCGGAAACCGTAGGATTGAAAATAAACGCTGACAAGACAAAAATTATGGTTTTTAGAAATGGCGGTATAATAAAAAACTCCGAAAAGTGGTATTGTTATGATAAAGAAATAGAAGTTGTGTCATCATACAAATATTTAGGTGTTTATTTTAATTCTAGATTATCATGGACTACCACTCATGATATGCTTTCTAAACAAGCCTTAAAGGCAATTGGTGGTATTTGTAAAATACGCAAACAATTTGGTTTTCTTGAACTTAAAGATATGTTTAATTTATTCGATACGGTAGTTAAACCCATACTTTGTTACGGAAGCCATATTTGGGGCTATACGTATGTAGATAAGATTGAAAAGGTACATATCAGATTCTGTAAAATTGTCGGTCATTTATCGCATACAACATGTGACGCTATGGCACTTGGGGAATGCGGTAGATTACCGATCAGTATAACTTATATGAAACTATGTTTAAAGTATTGGTTGAAACTAATTCGTATGGATAATGATAGATATCCTAAACAGTGTTATATTATGCTTAAACAACTTGATATGAATGGTAGAAGTAACTGGGTATCAAACATCAAAGATCTTCTTTTTCGGTATGGTTTCGGCTACGCGTGGATTGCACAAGAAGTCGCAAATGAAAATGTTTTTATTAAAATCTTTTGTCAAAGATTAAGAGATATTTTCTCTCAAAAATGGTTTTCAGATATTGAAAATACTTCCAAAGCACTGACGTATAAACATTTTAAATCAAATCTTAACCCTGAATCCTATCTTAATCATAACATTAGCTATGTTTATAAAAAAGCGCTGTCTAACTTCAGATGTTCAAACCACGATCTGATGATAGAAAAGGGTCGACATCTGGGGATAGACAGACATTTACGATTTTGTACATCATGTAAAAGAATGAATCTAAATGTTATAGAAGATGAGTATCACTTCTTTTTCGAATGTCTTGAATATGAAAATCTGAGAAAGGATCATTTCCCAAAGACCTGGCTAGAAAATAGAAATAGAAACATGTTTTACAGAATACTATCTCTTACAGATAAGCACACAACACTTTTGGTAGCAAAGTTCGTTTTGGGTGCATTTGAATTGAGAAAAGACAGTTTATCAACGAGCTGAGACTTGCTTCCTAATTATTCTATTTGGAAATAAACCTCATCTCATTGAAGCTATAGAAAATGCTGGATAACTACACCATTTAATTTAGTATCTGTGTTTTATAAAGCTTTCTAGACAATATAATTCTACATGCCATTATACATAACCCTCTTAACAACAACTTTATACCTAAAGTTAACGCACTATAGTCACTCTTTGTTGATTGTATTTGTATATATGTTTTGTATATGGGCCAGTGGCCTTTGTACTTGAATAAAAGAATTGAATTGAATTGAATTGTTGGAAAGAAACAATATGCCTAAAGGTTGATAATTTCCACTTATTTTGCCCAGTTTTGCTAAAAAAAACATATGAATGAGGGATTTTATGCATAAAATATGCTTAAATTCTGATTTCTTGTGTTTAAATACATACATTTTAGTACAAAAATTACAAAAATCGGTCAATAATATCAGGTTTTAGAGTGAAAACGATATTTTCAAATCGGCAATGGCGGCCATCTTGAAAAATGGCGGCCATCTTGAATTTTTGAGTGGCTAACGGGTTTTTATGAAACTACATGGTCTTATGAATGTATGTGCCAAATTTGATGCTTGCATCATTAAATGCATGATTTTTGCACTAATCTGCTTAGCTATTTAGGACTATTATAGTCAATGAATCGACATAGACAGCCTAATTCAACTAAAAATATATATAAACGATGTATATGGAAAAGAGACGAAAGCTTGTTATCAGCACATTATTCTCTTTTCCACATTATTTTGCGGGAACCATTTCAAATTCTTTAAAATCGCCATGGAGTTGAATGATTTTTAACTTTAATCCCAACTAATGAAAGATGAAATAAAACACACATGAGAGATCAGATCGATCCTGTTTTACACTGTGTTTAAATCCCGCACCTAAAGTAAGCACAAGTATCCGAAATGTTTATCCGAACAAGCATCAATGATTCATCAAATAGACGGGCGGTAGACATTAAAAAGGTTAAAAAGAAACATTAATTTTGTCACGAGCGCATCCGGCAATACGTCTTGTCCTAATTTACGGTCACTCGGTCGAGTTTTTTTTAAGTTCAGTCAACTTCAGTGTTAAATGGGTTTGATGATTTAATGTAACAATTCAATTATGCAATTCTATCTATATTTTATCCGGTGTTTCTTTGCAACTCTCGCACCAGAACATTATGGGCCTACATGTACACAAAATCAAAAACCGAACATACAATAGTTCGGTCAAGCTTAATATTTTTGGTTTCTTTTTTGTTATCCTACCCTTTCTTTTGTACATATGTACGAGCCGCTATTTTGGAAAAAAACCCTTTGAGCCATTCATATTTCAAGATCAGACTGACCTTATTGCAGTCTGATTGGGATTCAATCTGCTCTTTTATGGTTGCAACAAGTCACGAAGACTGAAAAAGCCATTTGAGAACAACGTGGTTCTCCGTCAGATTTGCGCTGATCTAGATGCATTTTGGTTTAAAAAACACAAGGATCCCATTTCAAGATCCTGGCTCGTGTACATGCATATTGTGTTCTTTTTCCTTAATCAGAGACATTGTTTATCTATGTCTCTGCCTCAATATTATGTTCTTCTATTCCACATTTGAATATAATTATAACAGTCGTTGTTGTTTTCAACCGCTTTGAATTTAGACTAATCAATCCTTGGTTTGAGAAAATCATTGCAGGTTCAGGCTTCAAATCAATAAGAACTTAGATCTGAATCAGCATTTTTGAAACTATAAATTCTGCACAATAAGCAAACGATAGATTATAGTATTTTAAAGTGACGTTTCACATTTAATCTTAATTTTCACAAATTCTATTTTTATTTTTATCTTAAAGAGCTAATTTCCTTAAGAAATTTCTGAAAATTTTAAGCCAAAATATTGAACCGTTTACGAGAAATATATATTTTTGTGCTACAATTAAACAAATTGTTGTAGACAACAGTTAAGATTTATGTATGTAATTTGTCATTTCTGTCTCAACTTCAAATTCGTATTTTTCGCTTATAAATAACACTTCAAAAACTGATAGGATCTGGACGCATTAGAATAACCAATCTTTGCATCAAGACATACTTAAAAAAGAAATTGGAATGTTATGTCCATTTTAACATATATATTCAAAACCGGACAAAAGGTTGTCCTACCTAAAAAAAATTGCAAGCAGACGACAAGGAAGTTAATTTTGATTAATTATGATTTAGGCCTAATTGCGTCCGAATAACCCTCTGAGCACACGGACAAGGTTAAAACCATAACCACTTCCCAAACAACACCTGGTTTTGACGTCCATAGAAGAAAATGATTTGGGAAAACATTGAGACAAAAGAAGAAAATGCTGATAATCAGCATTTTCTTCTTTTGCCTCAATATTTTCTGTGTATCTTGATAGAGGATTGAACTAGAGATTCTGAATAGACTTAACCCTTTTCCAAACAAATAGTATACAAGGTAAGAAAACCATGACGAAAAAGCATCAGCAACTTTGTCTTTTTCCTCCCTCTGTGAACTTTTCCGTGTAATTTTCAACTGCATCAAAAATGAGAGAAACAAAACGTTTACGCTTTAGCGCTCAAAATATTAAGGGAAAAGAGAAATTGTTGATCATCAGCAATGTCTCCTTTTCCCCGATGTTTTCAAAACGTATCTCTTTGGGGGACATTAAAACCAGATTTAGTCTGAAAAGGGTTCTTTAAGATCATGCTCTGTAATATTTCAGTCAAAACAGAATGAATTTTTTTCATGCAGTGATAAAATATATAGGTATTTAACCCTGTCCCAAACATCAACAAGCTCTAATTTTGATGACTCCCCTATAACAAATAAAGCTTACAATACATTCAGAGAAAAGATGAGAATGCTGATTGCCAGCAACCCCTTCTTTCTATAATCGCTAATCCGAGTCTTCTCTGATGAAAATTCGATCTTCGACATTTGGACGTCGCTATGTAAATAATGACATCCAAATGTCAAAGATCGAATTTTCATCAGAGAAGACTCCGATCATCTAATCGCCAACAATGCTAAAACAAGGTGGAAGTGGGGTTAAAGAGCGATACATAAATCAAAATGTAAGAGAGCCATGAAAATACCATTTTTTATGACACTGAAAAGTGCAATTGTACTTTTATCCCATAACCAGCAGGCATTTTTTAAACCTGTCCAAATTCAAAGGTTGTGCAGACGACTGTTTGACGATCGGAGGTGAAGTGAATTTAACGTTTTTAAGAGATTTTTCTCGATAGAAAAACATCGTGGCAAATGAAGAAATTGTTTGTCATAAGCATTTTCTTTATTTTCCACAATGTATTCCAAGACCTCTATCTTGTAGTGCGCCAAAGAAAGTAGTTGTGTGGTAATGGGTTAGATAGTGTGGTAATGGTGCTAGATAGTGAAAATTTCCAAGTCTGAAAAGGGTAAAAATTCCACTCAATTACATGTCAGAGTGATCTTTGCCTAGAGGCTGATATTTGGTCACAGAGGCGTGTGCAATAGCATTATCAGTAAAAAAAGAGATTTGAGAACATTGCACGTGAAAACCTAACAACAAAAGCATTACTAGAATACATGTAGCCCTCATATTCTACGAGTAGTAGCTGTAAAAATGTCTTTTCTGACAGCAAAGATATTTTTGTTTCCATGATGTAGACATTAATACTGGTAATCAAACTTTCCTTTCTTTCACCTTATGTTTTCAATAGGTCGTTCAACAATTTTTAGATTCTCCGATACAAAAGAATATTTTGGAATGGAAAAATATTGTGCTGAAAATATGGCAATACGGGGTCTTTGCCTAATTTCATCCCTTTCCAATACATCTAAAATATGAATATTACGTTTGAATTAGAAAGGAACAACAGACATTTATGGTGTGAAAACTAGAAAATGCGTATGTTACGGCATAGAAAATATTAGATCTATGGACAAAAGAAGAAAGCTTTGTCACCAGCATTGTTTCGTTTGCTTAAAATAATGGTTTCACACATCCATCCTAAAGTGACGTCAAACCAGGGCTTATTTTGAAAAGGATTAAGGACCTCGACAATTTTGTTGCAAGGAAAATAATCTTAACTTGACATTACGAAGGTTGGTGACCCGACTTGGTCTTTAACCCAGAACCGCCATACTTAACGACAAGCCACATTAATCAGCGATGACCGGTCCGAGCTCATATCCGTGCTGATTAAAGTGACATTTCAGAATTTTTTGTCATAAATTTTACTTTTATTTTTATCTGAAAGAGCATATTTCCTTATGAAAATTCTGAAAATTTCAAGCCAAAATATTGCGCCGTGTACGAGAAATTTATATTTTTGTGTTAAAATTGAACAAATTGTTGTGGACACCAGTTCGGATTTATATGCAATTTATTGATTATGTCTCAACTTTAAACGCGTGTTTCTCGCTTATTCGCAACAACTTCAAAAAGCTAATAGTATTTCTACTCATTAGAATAACCAATCTTGGCATCAAGACATACTTTAAAAAATTGAAATTGGAATGAAATGTCCCTTTAATCATACACGCGGAAATAAAACTTTACCCTTTACCAAACACAACTAGTTTATAGCAAAGAATTTTGTGCAAAAAATAGACTTGGTTTACTGATATCTTTTGATAAACCGTCGTTGTTGTTAGAAAAATCTCGTAACTACGGCTTGATTCAAACACCTACGAAATACGGTGCTTGCCCGAAATATCGTCACAGTTGACTGGATAAAATCGTTCCCTATTTTTCACAGGGAAAGTCAATGAAGAGGTAAATTGCAATGTCGCTATTTTGTAAAATCGCAGCACACACGTTAAACATCGAGAGAAAACGAGAAAATACCGGTAGCCAGGTTTTTCTTACAATCATTGACTTATATCAAAATTTCCTTTATAAGGGACACGGATAGAGACCTTGTTTTAACCCATTACCACACATTAACTTTTTTTACTCCCTAAAAGATAAAAGATTAGGAAAACATTGTGGATAATGAAGAAATTACTAGTGACAAGCAATTTCTTCATTTCTCATAATGTTTTCTGCCCAGAATTACCAAAAATGTAACATTATATTTACATAAAATTGTTGTCTACAACACCTTTGAATTTGGACCAGTCTATTTTTTTGCTGTTTGGTGATGGGTTAAGGAAAATGTTATGATATGTTTGTCTTGCGTACAGCATGTGAAGCATTGTCGGTAAAAGATAAAAATGTTGAATCGACATTTTCATCTTCTAACAGTTTTTCCTGATAACCAACATCGACATGAATGTTAATGAGCTGTTTGCAACAACGTATAGCTCACGATGAATGGCATGGCAGAACATCTCTAGCTATAACACCGTGTCCAATCGTTACCGGTGGATGTGGTTTTCGTAACGCTGAAAGCGTGGTGTATAACGCCGGTTTGTGGTGCAAAACAGAGGCAGGACACCACCAAGGTAAGAAAATTGAAAAATTGAATCGATGAAGTTTTTTCTTTGGGAATGAGACTAAGCCGGGGCTCATCTCAAATGATTTCTTGACCCCTAACAATGCCTGTTTTCTTCGAGAAAGTTGCAGTTTTCTCTATCATTCCGTGAATGTAAGGCATTTCAGGCGAAATCAACTCAGCTTGCCCGTAAAATATGAATTATATACAAGCATAACCAGTTATGAACCCCAAAGAAGCATGCACTTCGTACTTACACATGTATTGCACAAAATCACATTGAGGTTTGCACCCTCTGCATCTTACAGAAGCCATGGAAACGATTTTTACTTTAATTTACAAGTAACGATGGTGGATGTGGTGCACACAAAGAAATATTTTGTAACGTATGTGGCATGGTGATTTTAAAGCTTTGCGTTTTTCCTTATTTAAGCAGGCCTAGCAGATATAGTGACACTTTCCCTTACTTCAGATGCAACACACGTCCTATTCGAATGATCCTAACAATTGTGCAATAATTTTGTGTAAAGAATATATGTTATTTCGACATCAGCATTTTTGAACCCTTTTAACCGGATTGTAGATCATTCTCGGGACATTGTTTTACCGACTTGGTATGTGTCATCTGATTTCGATAATAGTAACCTTTATGATGACCCTCTTGTTGTATTTGCAGCATGAATAAGGCTCTGTCGCTAAATTGCTTTGTACGAAATTAAGAATATTGCAAAGAAATAACTGATAACAAAAGGTACACACTTAGCCTACTTAAAGGGCGAATAGTACTCAAACTCATCCCGTTTTTTTTTTGTGATTATCATTAAAACTAACTTGGTTAGCGTCAACCAAAAATTTAAAATACCTGTTTTGGTTCAATCTTCTTATACTCAAATTGGAAGATTTAACCAAAACAGGTATATAGCCACTTTGTTAATGCTTACCAAATTTTATGCAATTGGACCGAGGAAATTAAAATTTCCGAATGGCGCTGGCCAATATTTACGAAATATAGAACATATCTAGTCTGATCATAGCCAATGTTACAATGAATGAGGCTGGGGAAGTGGACTTGCGTAAAATTAAAAAATATCTAAGTGCAGACGAAAGTGAATAGTTGTTATACCTGTATAGGCCTACTACAAACAAAGGGTCAGAACAGTAACGTTTTTGCAGTGCTAGCGACGTAAGTTGTTACCTGGTTAACATTAATTAGGTTATTTCATCTAAGACCCCCCCCCCCACACACACACACAATAGCCTCCGGAAGTCGTCCTTGGAGTCTTAAAACGCCACTCAAACGTTTAAGTATTTGTTATTTTTAGTAACAATACACTCAATTCCAAAGCGTTTTGGTAACAATACTCTCGAACCCAAAGCGTTTTAGTTAACGATACTCTCGAACCCAAAGCATGGCGTGCATACGAAATCAACAATGAAACTGGGAACGATTGACTGTAAATCCAATAAAATAACCATCTTACCGGCTATTAACGATGTATACATTCAATTTCAGAGATTTTGTTCCACTTAAAACTTCGCTTTATCGCTGCAGGTTGAATGCACGTGCTCTTTATCGCTGTAGGCCTATGTTGAATACACGTGCGTCGTCATTGTTTTCTCCGCATATGTAGGGAGCCTCGTTTTGAAAATGCCGATTTTGGACTATATTTAGTAACAATTTTCATGTATACAATGTTGATTTCCCATAAACCCATTTTTTGTCCCCGGAAGTGTGTTCTGCGGGTACAGACTAAAACATAAGTGAAAGGACATAATTGATTGATAGTGTGGGATTTTAACGCCGCTTTCAACAACTGAGGTTTTACCGACGTCACGCATAACAAAAAGTTCTCGGGAGATTTATCAGAACAAAACAACATTGGCGGACATTTTCTTATCTCACCTCGGTTCATTTTTCGCACATATCAATGGGTTTGGGGTAAGTATTCATTGGAATTTTATATTTTTTATGCAATAATAGCGTCAATTCACGTATTTTTCGGCCGTTAACATCCGCAGAGGCCCGCAAACAACCCTCGTGCTTCGCACTTGGCCGTTAACATATTTCGGCCTCTGCGAATGTTAACGACCTCAAAAACGTGAATTAACCCTATATTGACAGATAAGTTGTATTTTGTACGCCTTAAATGTAACATTCGGGTTGCACAATTTCTAAATCCATTATACAATCCGGTATAAAGGGTTTATAATTGCTGATGTCGAAAAAACATATATTCTTTACACAAAATTATTGCACAATTGTTAGGATCATTCGAATAGGACGTGTGTTGCATCTGAAGTAAGGGAAAGTGTCACTTTATCTGCTAGGCCTGCTTAAATAAGGAAAAACGCAAAGCTTTAAAATCACCATGCCACATACGTTACAAAATATTTCTTTGTGTGCACCACATCCACCATCGTTACTTGTAAATTAAAATAAAAATCGTTTCCATGGCTTCTGTAAGATGCAGAGGGTGCAAACCTCAATGTGATTTTGTGCAATACATGTGTAAGTACGAAGTGCATGCTTCTTTGGGGTTCATAACTGGTTATGCTTGTATATGATTCATATTTTACGGGCAAGCTGAGTTGATTTCGCCTGAAATGCCTTACATTCACGGAATGATAGAAAAAACTGCAACTTTCTCGAAGAAAACAGACATTGCTAGCGGTCAAGAAATCATTTGAGATGAGCCTCGGCCTAGTTTCATTCCCAAAGAAAAAACTTCATCGATTCAATTTTTTCAATTTTCTTACCTTGGTGGTGTCCTGCCTCTGTTTTGCACCACAAACCGGCGTTATACACCACGCTTTCAGCGTTACGAAAACCACATCCACCGGTAACGATTGGACACGGTGTATAAGCTAGGGATGCTCTACCAGGTCATTTATCGCGAGCTATAAAAAGATAAAACAAGATACGCAGCCAAAAATGTAACAAAGTTGAATGCTAACGTACGGCTTCGCTTTGAGACGGAAGCTTTTAGAGTTTTGCCGAGAGGTTTTTATAAGGTTTCCCAGACTATTCCACCTTTATCGCGGTTTTTGGCATAAATCCCCCAAAAGAATGAGATTTCCTTTCATACTTGTGGCCCAGCTCACAAAAAGGTACCATATGGGAAGTGTGAAAAGTATCGATCCTAGTCAGTCTACAGGTGCATTCCGCGCAGGCTGATTGAGATCGACACTTTTCATTTTTACATGATTTCCCGAATACAGTTGGTTTTTTTGTTGTTGTGTTTTTTTTATATAATATATGCTTTCCCACTGCAGGGTCCAATCTGTGTCTCATATGCCCAATAATAATTTTACGTCTTTTCCTGTCGGTCCCTTTTTGCGTGACTGTTCACTTTTTTTATCTACACACTTGCTTATATTACGCACACAATCTCAGTGCACAAAGGTAAATGTCTAAATTAACCTTGTCCAAAACAAGCGCCACTAATATACTGACATGCAAAAGAAAGTGTACATCTAGTCATAAAACCATTACATTCCTCTTTCATTTTTTAAAGTTTGTTTTGATGCCAAGATTAGTTAATTTTAAATACCTATCAGTTTTATATTTGGAATTGTCGCTTATAAGCCAAAATCACCCTTTTAAAGACAAATTCCATTTACATATAAAATGTACATGTACATGTAGTTTACCACGACCAATTAAATTTTAAGATAAAAACGAAATTCTCTTTTATTTGTATAGCAAACAACATTATCTTTACCCTTTCTCAAAATAAGATTTGCATTGACGACAAAAGCTTTTTGAATGGAAAGCACGATGCAACCAAACCATTTCTGGGGCGTCAAAAGGTGTCATGTGGCATCGGATTAAAAGATAACAATTATACAAATATGCAATGTCATAGCTATGAATATGCCCATGTTGTCTGATAATTAGGACCTGGTTAATTGCTCCTATTTTTCCAAATGAATTATTAATTTTGTTCACAAAGGAAAATTGGAACTTTTCTCAATTAACCCATTGTGCCATTGTCTCTATGTAGGTTGCACAAGTGAAGCAATTTTGGAAAGCTACGTATTGATTTATTCAGTACCAACTGCTGTGGTCATAGCATGGCGGCTGGAGCACCTTACTATAGAATCCTGGCATATATCACACAAGTACTACCATGATATCATATCTGAGCCACCTAGCTGCGATATCGTAGCCACAAACTTGATGGTGGGTATGAAACCCAGGTCAAAATTCAAAAAGGTTTCGGTTACATTATTGCAACAAGAGCCGCCAGTAGCTCACTCATTTAGACCATAGCAGATAAAAATGGCGTTAAACCCAAATAAATCAAATCATTAATTCACATGATTCACTAGCTGTGCGAGTCTTCTGTGGAAATATACAAAACCTATTCACTGCTAAACAATCACGCGATAAAAGATTGAAGAGCTCGCTAAAGACACCAATATTATTATCCTAATTGATCAAGATAACTAAATACGAGCCGAGATATGAAGAAACAGGCCCGTAGGAAGCAATTTCATATGGGGGGGGGGGCTAAAGCATCAGTGTCTGAATTTTGGGAGGGGGGCTAATTTGAATTTTTCCAAATTTTCAGCGTGAAAAAAGGAAAATTTGACATTTTTGGCCAACTTGGGGGGCTGGGGGGTTAGCCCCCCTAGCCCCCTGTTCCTATGGGCTTGAGAAATAACCGTTATGACACCCCATATGAGATTCACGTGGCGTCGGGATTGTTCGAGCGACGTCGTAAACATTCGGTGGTGGAATGTTTCACCGCCGAATGCTTGCGAAGTCGCTTGAATAGGTTCGGACAAGTAACGAAGAATTCCAACGTCGCTTATATCCCATTGGGGTGGAATGCCGACAGTCTACCGGGTTTTCAGATTGACATACACCAAACCCGGACATTGTTTGTAAGTGTTTCAAATTGTAGATACCAATTTCACGGTGGTTAATCACATGAATCAGAATTTCAGAAAATCGTCGATATATTTGTTAATACTTGACCAATTTGAATTCGGTTTGAAGCAGAGAAGGTGGAAACATATCAGTAATAAGCTGGACGTAGTGGATTTTTGAAATATCAACTGATAAAAAAGTCATTAAAAATCAACCAAAATTTTGGCTGATCTTCAATAGCTTTTTTATCAGTTGATTTTTTAAAAATTCACTACGTCCATCTAGTGCGTGACGTCTGTCCAACATCTCTGCTTCAAAACGAATTCAAATCGATCCCATATTAACAAAATTATTGAAGATTTTCTGAAATTGTTGTTTCACGTGATTATCCACCGTGAATTTACCACCCTACCTAGCCATAAGACGATTTCTATAAAATCTCTAAAACTAATTTTCATAAAAGCTTTTCCCTGGTCAAATCTAATGTTAAACACGGCATTAAATCTTTCTTGATTAGTTGTCAAGACATCGTTTTTTTCTATTTTTTCAACCATAACTCTTAACATCTTCTCAAAAGGAAAATATCGTCGCTTTTCAATGAAAGCCTCGTAACTGCATTTTAAAACAAGATGCAGTTACGAGATTTTCGTTGAAAAGCAACGATACTTAAAACAGACTGAAATTGAAATTCCATAAAAACGAATTAGTTCTGTAAATAAATAATGCGCAAGGTTAAGTATTGAAAACATTGCGAAAAATTATGATTAGCTGCAACACAATCGGTTCAAATTCTTTTACTATTGAAGGGCAGATAACGCAAAATAAGTAAATCAGTTAGATACAGTTGACTATTTATAGAAATAACTCTTACACATTGAAAACCTGTCCTACCTAAAAAATAAACCAAAACAACTGAAACGATTTTCATTTAATTTTGAATGTATTATGCCAGTAATGTTTATGGTCTGCACACTCTTAGTCTCTTCAATGTTTAATATTTCGAAAATATCACCAACACGGTGAATAATCCACGTAACCTTTTGAAACGATCTCGCGAAAACAAAAACCTTCCGCTTCAATTACTTTTGTTTATATTTTTCTTATAACTATACGGATTTTGACGAGATAAAGCGCACCGTACCCGCCTTTGAGAGGGCCATTCACGCTTTCGCTTGAATGTTTGAAGAAACCACGGGATTCGGTGCAGAGAGAGTTAGACCTGAGGATTTAAGAATGCAATTAGGCCCTACGACGGTATCTTCCTTGTAAGGACGAAATGCATTGAAGCACGCCGACTCGAACCAGGAAACTGAAGGTCAATGATCTGAGGAGAGGGTATTTTTGTATACACCTAGGCTAGCCATCTACGTTTATCTGTAGGCAATGCAGATGTAACAACTATTCCGAGAATAGAAAACATGGCGAGAAATCAAACGATGCCCCGCGGACTTTTGCAGTTTAATCCATTGCCAAACGGCAAAATTTTAGAATTGTCCAATTTTAAAGAAGTTCCAGACGGGGAAAAAAACAGGTATCAATAGTAGATAATTGGTATGATAGAGCATGGAAAATATTGAGAGAAAATGAGAAATTGCTGACTACCAACAATTTCTTCTTTTCTCTCAATGTTTTCCAAAGCCATTTCGACTAGAAACGTCAAAAGCAGGTCTTGTTTGGGAAAGGGTTAAACAAGTACTTTTGAACTTTGGTTGGGGGTTTTGCATACATACGAACGTAAAAGTACGACACGATCTCTTAACCCATTACCACACAGTAACTCCTTTTGACTCCCAACAAGATATTGGCCTTGGAAAACATCGTGGAAAATGAAGAAATTGTTTGTTACAAGCATTTTCTTCAATTCCAACAATGTTCTCTACGTTAAAAAGACAAAAAAGAGAATAAAATTCCATTCACTTGGAATTGTTGTCTGCAACATCTTTGAATTTGAACTAGTCTCAGTTTTGCTGTTTGGTAATGGGTTAATGTTTTCCCAACTGACACCTAAACTGTCTTTAAACTGTCAGAGACAACAAAATTGTGTAGAAAATACTGAAAAAAATGAATCAAAATTGGTGAATGCTGATCAACATTTTTGGTATCACGAGTTATCAGGGACGTCAACAACAAGATATTTTAAAATCTCATTATCTATCATATCAATGGGTATTTTTATCTTTAACCCATGTCAACGTATTGACGCTTTGTGACGCCCTATAAGATACAGGTTCTTGAAAACATTGGCAAGCAATTTCTTCATTTTCCACAATGTTTTCTTACCCAAAATACAAATAATTTTTCATTTTCACCAACTTGAAATTGTCTTCTGCAACATCTTTGAATTTGGCAAGTCTAAAATGTTGCCGTACAATAATGGGTTAATTGTCTTTTCAACAATAGCATACAAAACAAACAAGCAAATTCTAAACATCACTTTTTTGCACAGACAAACGACAAAATTTCGAAGCTGCTGGAGACGACAAAACGGATGTTGTTAAACAGATAGGAATTGTGTGGAATATAGCACAGAAAATGTTTACGAAACAGAAGAAAATGCTGATTATCAAACAATAATTGTCTATTACGTAAGTCACAATAAGGTCTTGTTAAGGGAAGGTAAAAGGAACATACCCGGTATGGTGCTTTCCTAATTAAATGGAGATAGCATTCCAATTTCGTTTTTAAAGTATGTCTTGATGGAAAGGCTGGTTATTAAAATGCTATCAGTTTTTGAAATTTGTTATTTATAAGCGAAAAATGCGCCCTTAAAGTTAAGACAGATATGGCAAATTACATATATATTCCATACTGTTGTGGACACCAATTCGATTAATTTTAACACAAAAATATATATTTCTCGTAAACGGCGCAGCAGTTTGGCTTGAAATTTTCAGAATTTTCATAAGAAAATATGCTCTTTCAAATAAAAATTAAACTACAATTTACGCAAAATATCTGTAAAATGTCACTTTAATTATTCTCTGTCACAGAGTGTCTATATGAATATAATTTTGCAAAGTGAATGGGGTTTAAAAGCATTGACAATTTCACATCGCTAATTCTCTAGTTGGATAATTGCGTCTGACAAGTTAGAAAGAACGCAGACTTTCTTACTTTACTTTTTCCAAAACAAGTCAATAATTGACATCTCCAAATGAGAAGGGTTTGAAAACATTGAGCAGAGAGGATGTATAATACTGATGATGAACATTTTCCCATTTCCAACAATTATTTATACCTTTATGGCATCCAAATATCCCAATTGGGTGACATTTATTTTAGTTGTCTGCAATAACTTCGGAGTAACTTTGGATATGGAACACGCAGTAATCATGTGGGCGTTTTTGCAAAACATAACACATTTCGGATATTGTAGATATAGAATTGTTCCTAATACTAGTTGATTGATTTGGGTTTAACGTCCCCTCCAATTGCTATGGTCATATTGCGCGGCTGGAGCACCTAACCATGGATTCCTGTCGTTTCAAATACAAAATACACTACCACAGCATCCTCACAGAGCCTCCACTAAAAACTGGAGCCGCCTTAGATGATGCAAAACAACAAACAGATGAAAACCTCAAGAATGATTTTGGTAATTTTGAAAGGGCAAAGTCAAAATATGTATATGGATATATCCGGAGTTCGAATAATTCGATTCTTGCTCAGTTTCGATCACGTCGACTTAAGCTGGCGAAAAGAGATTCCCTCTTTTACTTTTACAGTCAAAACTGTGTTAGCGGCCACCTGTGTATAGCAGCCAAACTGTCGTATGCAGCCAGTCCAGGTCCTCCCAAGCAATTTTACTCTTTAAAGTAACTGTGAATAACACTAAACTGTCTAATGTGGTCAGTGGCCAGCTTTAATTGTCCCAATTGCTCTTTACCTTTATCCCGTTCAGCAGCCATGCACAACAAATTGGTGGCAGGCAATGTGTGAAATATTGATAACACATCTGGCAATTTGCCTAATCATGTGCATAAACCATGAAAAGGTGTGATAAACAGTTAAATGTCATATAAAAGTTTACCCTTTTTACTTTTACAACACTTGCCTTTTCTTCATATTAATAGGGCCAGTCATACAAGTAGACATTTACACCCAGCCTTCAGAATATTATTTTCTGTGTTAAGCAACCAACTGTCGTATGCAGGCAATTTTGGTGTGTCCCTTGGCTGGCTGCATAAGACAGTTTCGACTGTATTTCTTTTAAACACACATACACCATGTTGGGTCGTGTAAACCAGGGGTTGTCAAGAAAATGATTAAAATGCTGATAACCGGTATTTTTTCATTTTCATTAGGTATATCATCTTTGCTAAATTTTGCACCAATCCTATTCTCATCAACATCAATGTTGTCATCGGCAGCACTCGCATAGGGAACAATTTTATCACGTCAACCGTAACGTAATTTCGGACAAACAATAATTATTATTTCGTAGGTGTTGCCATAATATATCGTAACTACGGCTTGGTATAAGCCGTTGTTACGAGATTTTATAACAAACACCGACGGTTTATCAATACATAACGGTAAACCCAGTCTATTTTTAGCACAAAAATCATTGCCATTGGAACAGTAAAAAAAATGGCCGCGTGTGAAAGGGCTACTTTAAAGGGACATTTCATCCCCATTTTAATTTTTTAAAGTATGTCTTGATGCCAAGATTGGTTATTCTAATGGGTATAAATGCAATCAGTTTTTTGAAGTTGTTGATGATAAGCGATAAACACGCCTTTAAAGATGAGACAGAAACGACAAATTCTATATAAATCTGAACTGTTGTGGACAACAATTTGTTTAATTTTAACACAAAATATATATTTCTCGTAAACGGCGCAATATTTTGGATTGAAATTTTTCAGAATTTTCATAAGAAATTATGCTCTTTTGGATAAAAATAAAAGAGAAATTTACGAGAAAAAAATCTGAAATGTCACTTTAACAGAGACCGAGAAGTGCAGAGTACATTTTCTATTGATGCTGACCGAATATTCGATTTTTTTCTTTATTAATCACATCGCACGAGATTTCCCGCTTTATTTGCTCACTCGATAAAATCCTTCATAATTCAGAAATGCGATGACGTTTAATCTATAAAAATCCATGGTAACATTTCCCGTATCCATATAACAAGTATTAATTAAAAGCTGTAACATGTAGGATGGCATTGGCATAGATGCGAGCTGTATTATTATGAGCGTTTTAATTAAAATGACTAGAATCTTAAGTTTCATAGTATCGATATTATATAAAAATATTTTTACAAAGATAAATTATAAAGCCAGAATTCCAGAAATCCATAAAGTTAACTCTTACCCCCCAAAAGACATGATTTTGACACCCAAAGGAAATTGGGTTGTGACAATATTAAAGAAAAGAAGAAAGTGTTCATAATCAGCAAATTCTTCTCTTCTCACAATATTTTCTCTGTCATAACAGACATATTTTCTACTTTTAACATCAATTATTTTGTCGCCTACATTTCTCTTTAATTTGAGCAGTCTAAATTTCGCCGTTCGAGAAAGCGTTAACACATTACCATGCACACAGTGACTCTTTTTGACTCCCCACAAGATAATGGTTTCTTGGTAAACATTGTGGAAAATGAAGACATTGCTTGTGACAAGCAATATCTTCATTTCCCACAAAATTTTCTACAAAATAAGTGCAAAATATGTTATATTTCATTCACTTTAGATTATCGTCTGCAACATCTTTGAATTTGGACCAGTCCAAAAGTTGTCGTTTGAGAAAGCCTTAACCCATACAACTCATCGTATATTATTGTGTGATATTGATACCACGTCGATTCTATCACAAATAAAGCCAATCACCTTGAACCTTCGCCCTTTCCCAAACAAGACATGGGTTTGACTTCGCCAGTAGAAAAGCTCTGTGAAAAGGAGAAATGGCTGATAAGTTTTACAAAGTGTTTGGTATCTAATGATGGAAGGAATGACTTAATTACAAAACTGTATACAGACCACTGGATACATGCTACATAGAATCTGTCAAGAACTTTGTAATTGAATTATTTATCGAGTAATTTCATGACTTTAACTATCATTTGCGTTTAATCACAAATACCCAGCAACACAAATTAGCCTACAACCATAACAACCAAATGTCTTTTAGAAAATACCTGTCAGGAATCCACATATCTAGAAATTAATCCATACAACCCAATCAACTTTACGATAACGACACATTGACTCTGGAATCACAAATACGGACAATGTACGAATACCTTGGTATTAGATATCGCTGAAAACTTGATTCTCTGATAATCTTTATCGATGATTATAATTAAATTTGTATCCCCACGAGTTAAAAGAAATACAATTCCATACCACTTTTCAAAACAAGACCTGGGCCCAGCCTTATAACACTTCTTGAGCATGAAATCGTGCTCAAGGAAAGTTTTATAAGACTGGGCCCTGATTGTGACGTCTTTAAAACCGTCAAATAGGGAAATGCTGTTTATAAGCGATGTCCTTATTTGTCCCAATGTTTTTACAAGCCTTGGAAGAATATAGGGACAAATAAGGAAATCGCCGATAACCAGCATATCCCCCTTGTCTCATTATTTTCTGCGCTATATCTAACACAAATGTTATGCTTATCAACGCCCATTTTATCATTTGCAGTATCTTTCACAATTCATCCCTCTACGAATTTACCATCTGGGAAAGCATTAACCCTTTCTCAAACAACCAAATTTTGAAGTGATACCATTGGAAAGCTGCTGTAGACGACAAAATTGGTGTTGATAAGGAAATGATTTGTGTATAACGAAACACAGAAAATATTGAGACAAAAGGAGAAAATGCTGATTATCAGCATTTTCTTCTTTTGTCTCAATGTTTTCCCAAGCCTTTTAGATTAAGGACGTCAAAACCAATTCTTGTTTGGTAATGGGTGGAAGAATGATAACAATTTCTTAACACAGTAGCAGGAAAAAACTCATAAAGTCCCCCAGTCAATCCATACATCTAACTACAAATTAGCCGAGTGATATCGACACTTTGATTCCATCTCAAATACGACCAATTTACAGATCACATCCACTTAAAAAGGAGTTTTATTTTGCCGATTTGTAGAATGAGAAAGAAAAATGAACCAGCATTTCAGAAAACCGGCTCTGCAGGTCAGCCTGCTCTCAAATGAATTTCAATCGCAACGCTCGATGTTGTCTGCAAAATACCTCGACCGTTATACGGAGGCCGTCATATTGATCATGAAATTAAACGAGGGTAAATGACGTCAACTTGAGATCTTGAGAACCGATAAGATCCGAGAAGTTAAATGAATTTGAATAAGGACCCATTCTACTAAATACAGCCGCTAAAACTGTTGAAGAAATTACTGGGTACAATATTGATTTTGATTAGACAATTATTATTATTAGTTCATTTTTCTTACAATATTTTCAAAACAATGTTTAATAGTAAACTTGGCATCATTTAAAAGAAGCACTTTAGACTAAACGTTGTTGAAATTATGCTTACTGCTCAAAGTTTTCATTAAAGATTCTTTTCTTTGATTATCGTTTATTTGATTCGTCAGAAAAAAATGGTTTTGAAGATGACCCCTTAATTGTGCCTGTCAGATGTAACTGTAATTTAACACCAGATTTTGATCAGATTGCAGTACAATGTACACAGTGAGAAGTGAGAAGTTGTTGAAGGGAGGCACTATTGATTTATTCATATCTCATTAGGCACCGTATTGTAATCGGGATTTGGATCCCATAATCGAGAACCTTGTTGCTTTCCTAACAATATGACTCAACTTCCTAGAACGTAATCCATCTAATAGGGAATGATTTTATACAGTTAACCGTGACGTACTTTCGGACAAACATTAGTATATCGTAGGTGTTGTTACACAATCTCGTAACTAGGGCTTGATAAAATGTTAGCTTCAATAAAGAGAAAAATGCTTGTCGTGATACACAAATAATTGTACGAAAAGATAACAATCGTCGATTTTCAACGAAAACAAAACAAGCTGCAGTTACGAGGCTTTCGTTGAAAAGCAGCCCAATGCTTGTAAACCTCTCCATCTTTCATTCCCTGTCCCAACTCTGAGGCTTTCTATCTCAGAGAAGCTAACGGCAGACGTTGTTTGGGAAAAGATTAAAGGAATCAGGCTAGCTCAAGTGAATCCAAGGACATGGTATTATCTACTGAAAAGTTATTATTAAAAGAAAGTATTGATTTATTCCTATACCTCGACGTTTTTTCCTTTACCCTATATAGATATTTCCACTGGCGAAATGTTTAGCAAAGTTTAGAAAAGCAGCGAGAGAAAAGAAGAAAATGCCGATTATCAGATTTTCTCCCTTTCAATCAATATTGTCGTTGCTATATAACATCATGGATCGTCATGCCATCCGCAATTCCTTTCAAATTAGAACAGTCTGCGATCGCGCCTATGGGAAAGGGTTAACCCACATGACGACGCATTTTGACGACAAATAAAAAGAAGAAAAAGTCTTCTGCAGCAGCTTTCAAACTGGAACATTCTCAAATTTTGTCGTTTGGGAAGGACTAATTAATAGGGAACGATTTTATCCAGTTAAGTGTGACGTAATTTCGGACAAACAATATTATTTCGTAAGTGTTGTTATAAAATCTCGTAACTACGGCTTGACACAAGCCGTAGTTACGAGATTTAATAACAACACTGACGTTTATCAAAAGATTATCAGTAAATGTAGTCTAATTTTAACACAAAAATCATTGCTATTTGGACAAGTCTGCACTTTTGTGGGTTGCTGGAGGAAAGTGCACAAAATCAGTACAAGAAAGTTAGAGCCACGTATCGTTCTAGTTACTAACATTCCGATTGGTGTTCTGACGTCACTCGTTAAATTGAAAAACTTAATTGAAAACGGTGTTTCATTTCTCGATCGCGTGGCTTATTGCTCTCTCTTGCCAAAATTACCCATCCCTATATTACAGTGTTGTTTCATCTGGGCTTTTATTAACATTCTTCCTATCTGTTAGCGAAATGTAAAATAAATGAAATATTCCGTTGGCTACATGTATCTAATATTTTCATAAGCAATGTAGATGATTGTATGAAAGTATGTTAACCGTATAAAAATGCATGAGCTATTTGAAACAAGTTCCACAAAATGAATTTGTAATATAAAAAAAAAGCGGAATTGTGTATCAAAAACTTTAAGTACTATTAATTGGTGACCATTTCACAAGCACGAATTCGGCTACATCTATTGAAAAGTTTCGATCCTGGTCAGTCCAATGACGCATAAATGTCAATACTAATATAATGTAGCCTATCATTTTGCGTATTTGCAATAAAACCTTTGCAATAAGCGACACGTCCAGGGAACAAACGCCTCTCTAGACATCTAGAAGAACCAGAAGGTCCCCGTACCCTTTGACCAGAGGTGGTATTCCCATATCGCGTTCTCTTTTTCCATGCCACTGGCATTTGGGAAACGTCTTCGGAGTTTGGGGCCGAAGCACTCTTCAAAATCCGAGAGCATATATATAGACAACGATTTCATATGAATAAATTAAAAAAAACAAGAGGACCATGATGGTCCTTAATCGCTCACCTGCCCCTAGATAGAATGAAAGTCCCAATGTTGTCAAGTTCAAGAGCACATAATTTAAGATGCGAGATTATGATCCAGCTGAAAAGTTCTTTCATAATCTTGAATGATCAATATTTGTAGATGCTAGAGTGGTAACAAAGTCAAAACTAGCTATTTTTGATATTCAAGGGCACATAACTCCTGACTTCCTGATTAGATCTGACCCAAAATCAAACTCGTCCAAGAACTTATGGTCATATATGTTTTGACCAAGTTTGGTCAAGATTGGTCAATATTTGTAGATGCTAGAGTGGTAACAAAGTCTAAACTAACTATTTTTGATATCCAGGGGCACATAACTCCGGACTTCCTGGTCCGATCTGACCCAAAATCAAACTCGTCCGAGAACTTATGGTCATACATGTTTTGACCAAGTTTGGTCAAGATTGGTCAATATTTGTGGATGCTAGAGTGGTAACAACAAATTGTGGACAGACTGACAGACGGACAGACGAACGGACGACGGACAAAAAGCGACCACAATAGCTCACCTTGAGCACTTCGTGCTCAGGTGAGCTAAAAAACCATAGAAAGCATTGTGGGAAATAATGAAATTGCTGGTGACAATCAACTTTTTTTTCGCTTTCAACGGTGTTTTCCGAAGCAAAAGTTCTTGCTGAAGTAAAAAAGTCTCACTGTGTGGTTATTAGTAGGATAATTCTTTGTATAGAATTTCCAAAACAATTTCGAAAAATGCATGGAAACAAATCGTAAAATTCAATAAGTGCCCGTTTACCAATGACGCTACCCACACACGTGTAAGAAATGTAAGAGTAATATTTTGCACAATACGGTAACAATCTAATTTTTGACTCTTTCTTTTATAATTAAACACGAGCTAGTACAAAATGATTCAAGTAGATCGAGTTATTACTTCATTTATCTGTAAAATTCTTAAAAACATGTCGTAAAAAGTGAACTTTATGACGAAAATAGAGAAAAATGTAATTAGAAGTAGTTATAAAAGATGAAATCAGCAATAGTAAAAATTAATACCGAGTCAATTTGTTTGAGTATAATATAGCCCACCCGCATGCAACTTTCTCAATTTCTATTTTGCAATGTATTACGCTATAATAATGTTATCATTTTGCATACAAATTGGTTAAATTATACAGATTCTGACAATGTTGGTTGATTAACAGCAGCAGATGTTATAGCTTGGGTAAAGGTTGAAATATGCAAAAAGTGAATTTACGATATTTCGACCAAACAGTTGAAAAACTAATCTTATGTCAGGTTTTATCATAATAATCATTTTCCTTCACTCGGCACATATCTCATAATAAGATATTTTTTCATAACCCTGTTTGAATCAATGGGACAAAGGAAGAAAATAGTAGGCTAAGAACCAACATTTTCTCAGTTTGTGCAAAAATGTCTAAGTACGTACATGTACTATATTGTAAAACAACATCCATTTTTGGCTTCAGAAGCTTTCAAATTGAAACACCCTAAAATTTAATCTTGTCGTTTGGCTCAAGATTGAATAGCTTCCGAAAAAAGTACATTCAAGTACTCATGTATGTAATAACATTAGATTGTTCTCTTTTGAAATTGGAGATTTGCTGTTTTATTAGAATCTAAATTGAAACTTATTGATCTTGGGCGGTTTTAATGCCCCATTAACCCTTGCCATTTTACCGAACTTTTCTCTTTTTTATGCTTTTGCAGACAACACAGACTAAGATCTGACTGCATATTCATGCAGCCTGATCTTAGTCTATCCTCTCTGCGTGTCATTTTAATATATATTATTTTGCAAAACGGTGGATATCAGGATACAATTTGCGTGTAAAAATACTCATAAAATATTGCACATTAGTTCTTTGATTTTAAATAGTTTGAAAAGAGGTCTAAAATAGTTCGAAGGCATTTGGACTGTTCAAATTAGTAAGTATTTACAGAAAGCAAAACTGGTGTTGCAAAAGAAAGGATTTATGTACAATATAGCACAGAAAACACTCTGACAAAGGGAGAAATTGCTGATTATTACCAATTTCTTACTTTGACTCAGTGTTTTCGAAACCGTTTTATCTATCCAGAACGTGAAAACTATGTCTTGTTTTAGGAAAGGGGTTATAGTCAGCGTGACAAGGTCCTAAAGTTTTTCATCCTGTACTCTATGCCAAGGTGACCCAGACACTAAAATGCGAATGACGAAAGGAATTTTATCGTTTGGCAATTTATCGGAGATTTTGATGTCTGTTGAAACTTTTGATAACGATTATTGAAAAGACAATAAAATGACGATATTTAGTTTTTTCTGTTCAGTCTAAGGGTTTTTCAATGCTAACATTCTAAAGATGTATAAGAGCGGGAAACTGGTAAAGGTACCCTTTTAGAAATTTCATTAATGAGCCAGGATCTGGAAAATATCCCTTAAGGCTTTTGAGCCCAACATGGTTCCAGATCAGCCTGCGTATACACGCAGTCTGACCAGGAACCATGTTGTTCGCCAATAGCTTCTTTATGACATGTAGTAACCATGGAAAAGCAGCATGAATCCCGGTCATATAACATTCAGGCACAGGCTGTTCTTGAAACATGGTTGTCTGAAATGCTTTAAGGGACGTTTTTCTAGATCCTGGCTCATTTTCATTTAGACAATTTTATGTGAAGTGAATCCCCATTTCTGCAGACGCTAAATAATTATAATGATCTTAGACTGGCTCACTGACAAAATCTTAATACCTTCAGATATGAGAACCGGAAATGCGTAAATCGGTTATCAGTCCGGATTTTTGCTATCTATTTTTTTTCTGAGTCTCACATGCACGATGTTTCTAAGAAGACGTAGCGTAGATTGAGAATCAAAAACTCGTAACTCCAGCTTTTACAAGCTACATTTACGAGCTTTTGACCCTCATTGACGATATATGCGTACTCATTAACCCATTCCTGCACAATGATGATTTTTGACACCCAACAGTATAAATACTTTGGAATATACATTTTGTAATAAAACCATTCATTGTCACACGCATTTTCTTTATTTCCCACAATGTTTTCTTTACAGAAAGACAAATCAAAGTACTGACAGTACTGTTTGGAAGCAAATTTTTCAAAAATGTAGGCCTGTCCAGGCCCCAGTTTCTCGAAAAAAACTTAAGTATATTCTCATGAGAACATGCTCAACATCAAAGGGATACTCTCCAACGTTGAAGGGTATTCCATTGAAGTTCACGTGGATTTCACGCGATTTAAGCACGGTGCTTAGATTTGCGTACTTAAGTTTTTTCGAGAAACCGGGGCCAGAAATAGAGTACTTTAATTAGGTACTTTGATTATCCATTTGAATACCTTGAATACTTTGATTCGTAGAGTACTATGATTAGGTACTTTGATTATCCAGAATACCTTGCATACTTTGATTCCATGCTGGAGTTGCCTATCTATTTTTAGCACAAGTTCATGCATATTAATCGTTTGTGTAAGCTGAATATATTTCATAGTTCAGTAAACTCGACTGACCCATTTACAAGGAGGGCCATTGGACTGATCTTTGAACCATAATAAAGCAAATTACTACGTCGATCTTTTCTTCTCTTGGAGACATAACTAATTGAATGTTTCATTTTCAGTCACATAATTCAATATCTACACATAACTTCAGACTTACATATTGAATATTCGAATGACTGTTACCTCATTAATCTTTGCTTTTGATAGAACTATTTATAGTGAGGAGGACCGGAAGATGTTGTGCGGTATGCAGAGAATGTTAAAGTGCAGAGACATGTGGCTGCTAAGAGAAGCAAATTTTGCAAATTTGCTTCCAAAAATGATAAAACTCCACTCACTCGAAGTTGTCGTCTGCAACATATTTCACTTGTCTAAAACTTTTCCGTCTGGCAGTGGGTTAACGAAGGAACTATTTTCTTCGTGACACCAAACAACGAATCCCAGCACATTTACAATGAAATCTTATTGTTAGTATGGAGTTAAGGTAGTCCATCCCTAATGAGATTCACGCGACCTCGGAATTATTCGGGCGCCGCCGAAAACATTCGGCGGTGGAAATTTCCACCGCCGAATGTTTACGACCGCACTCGATTAGGTTCGGATAAGTAACGAGGCTGCTCGAAAAAAAACCCCGATGTTTTATGAATATAAAAATGGCCACATTACGGGTATTCTACCTTAAACTTCTTTTTCAACCATTGTTTGTCATTTTACGATGAATGGGGCACGAGACCATTGGTTCCTTCTACACAATGTATATAATTTTAGCCTACATGTAACTGTACTACCACAACATCCATTATGCGGCTCCAGCCGCTAATCATAACCAAAATATATTGTAATGTCATTAGAAAAGGATTTGGGAAGCATTCTGGAAAATGAAGAAATTACTTGTGATGAGCAATTTCTTCTTTTTCTAGAATGTCTTCTAACCCAAAAAATGGATTTTTTTAGAAAAAAAAAGTTTCACTTAGGTGAAAAAATTTATTGTCGCCTGCAGCACCTTTCAAATTGGAACAGTCGAAATATTTGCCGTCTCGTAATGAGTTAGATGACAACATTTAATCCATTACATCACAATGACTCTTTTTGACGCCCCACAAAATAATGACCATGGAAAACATTGTGGAAAATGAAGAAATTGCTTGTGACAAGCAATTTCTTCATTTCCCACAATGTTTTTCATCCAAAAAGAATGATCAAAATTTAAAATTCCCATTGACTTGAAATTGTCGTCTACAGAATCTTTCAATTTGGACCGCCCTAAATTTTTGTCGTTTGGTAATGGGTTTAGACAGGTCCAAATTCAAAACTTATGTATTTATCACTATAGATGTTTTTGAAAAGGAAAATAAATACAGAAGAAAGCATCATAAGCGGTACGGAGAGGGAAACCTATCCATTTGCAATGAAACATACTAGTAGAAAACATTAGGAGAAAAGGGGAAATTTTGGTGATCTGTATTTCCTGGTATGTCCTAAATGATTCCCGCTATTTCTTTTCTTCTTTGAAAGAAGTTGGCAAAATATATATTTGAACTTAGTAGGTAACGATAATTTCTGGAAAAGTTCACGCTTTCTTCAGGCCATAAATAGAAACCCCTATTAAAAGAACGAAATGAGACAGAATAAAATTTGTATGTCAAATAGGTTACCACGGTAACCGTGACGCGTACGGTCACTAGAAATGGACAGAAAGAAATCGTGACGTAAATTGGAATTATTTGGAAATTATGTCTTTCATCCCTTCCAAGACAATTGGTTAATCTTTTGGACTGGTTGAGACGGAACAAGTAGTTTTTGTTAACGCTTTCCCAAATAAAACCTGTCTTGTGTTCAGTTTAATTTTACATTAACCGCTAACAGATTTTAGCGAACAGTCCAACTGAACAGTCTGCAGAGACCAATTGTGACCCAGATCAGATTGTGTATATAATAAGATTCTGCGTATACGGTACGCCCTTTCTGGTCAAGATCCTTGTTATTATTCATTTTAAAAGTACTTCATGACAGAAAGCTTAACGGATTCTGATCTGTCTGCTGTTATGCACTGGCTCATCTGCATTCATTTTGTTAACAACTGTTAAAATAGCACACCTGAAATATTGCCAAGAACTATTTGTCTTTCAAATATGATTTCAAGTGTTGATTTTTTTGTGTGTGTTTTTTCACCTAGGTTTATTTTTGTGAAAATAAAGGTTTCGGCATTTTGGAAAGAAAACAACATACCCTAATCCTAAATAACGAGAGACCGAGTTTTTACACTTATACCAGAGAACCGCTAGAAAACACGGGGATAAAGATGGACAGTCTGTTATTTTCTGTCTCTCGTTTCATTAATAGGCCTACAATGCTGTGAAAATATGCAATTTTCAGAGTCAATTTTTGTTGTATTCTGTGGTTGTTTTGAAAATAGACCTGTCTGTAAACTGTCGTTTGAGAAAGAGGAAAATTAGCAGGCCTAGTTAAAAGGTATTGAGAACAAATCACTGATAAAAACATCAACAAGATATTTCCAAGAATAAAGCTATGGGCAAAGATGAAATTAGACAGATATTTACGGATTTTTCATTCCAAAATTAGCTTCATTAATAGTATCTGCGTTTCATCTTTAATGATGGACACTTAATCCTTTCACAAAGAAGACCGCAAGATCCGATAGTTTGTCATTATAGGATTGTAGTTTAGGAGTCATTAAGGAAAAAAAGAAAATGCTGATTTTCAGCATTCTATTCTTTAACCTCAGATATTTCTTAGATCTAAGCTCGAAATTACCCACATATAATGTGTGTTCAATAACATAGATTAATAACACCCAGAGTGTTTTTTTATCGGAAAAGATTAATCCAGAATTGACTTAGTATGGATATATATTTTATTGACTTCTAATAAAATCCACGTTATGGGTTCTTTAATTATTTCAGAGGACAAAAAGAAAACATAAACAACAAATTTTAATGGGGAATGTTCCAGTTTCCTAACTTTTGTTCCAAGAATAGAATTTATTTATATTTTGTAGGTTGAAATTGCATATTATTACCAATGAAAAATAGAATAAAAATGGATGGTCAGCGATCTTGTTTGAATTTTATAGGCATTCGTATCACATACCCATACAGCAAAAAAAATGCACAATTTCTTGCACCTATCGATGATCACCAAAATGCTTAAAAATGTTGTATAATCATTGTTTAGTCCCGAAAACGGACTTAAAGTAACGTCTAACATTTACTAAAAACAAAAAACCCAAACTATATGCTATTATAAACGCGCAAATGTATAAAACAGCATGCTCACGTGTTCACGTGTTCGATCAACAAAGCTGAAGTGTTATATGTCAAAATTTGCATAATTTTGGAAATATTTCAAGTTCTACATAATAGAATTTGATAAAACTCCATTATTGTATTAAGCAACATGTCCTGGTAATAATGCAAAGAGAAAATGTATAGGTCAGCGCACTTAATAGTGAATTACAGCAATTTTTATCACCTACACACGAATAAAATGATGCAAAACAGTGGAAACTGTGCACACACTTACAACTGTCTTGCTCTAAATAATCGATTTTCATCTTGAGGTAATCAGTTTCGCATAATAAATACGCTTTTACCATCGAAAATGGTAATGACGTGTTATACTATTGAAAATATGGAAGCGAAACAAAATATATGGTACGAAACGTTTAATTTTCTACAGTAATGACCGAGTGTTCCGAAAAACTGCAGCATTCCCCCTTAAGGGATGTAATTTAACACATTTCTGCTATACGACAATGCCGTAGGTTTTCAAATACGCTAGCGGCGATTTGGCATCAATATGTGACAGGAATATTGAAGCAAATGGTGAAAATGCCAATAAAAATATTTTTTTTCATTTTTTGCCTTAGTGTTTAGTAAGCGTTTCGTTTCAAAGACACCAAAACCAGGTGCTGTTTGTGGAAAGAACTTGAAGGCTTTACTAGACAAACCTACAAAAAGACGTCACATACGAGGAAAATGCTGTTAACAAGGATTTTCTCTCTTTATACAAATGCTTTGTGCTATATCGTAGATCTACTTAAATATTCCTATATTCATTTAATTAACACGCCTAAGTAATGCTAGTACATTCAAAGTTGTTTTACATCTATCTTGTCGTCTGCAGCAGCTTTGAAATTGGAAGGGTTTAAAATGTGCTTTTCTTATTACAATTTCCCCATTGACAATGTTTTTTAAAGATTTTATGTCATAGATATGTTCTATAGCGGACGAGAATTGACCTGGCAGAGCAGCCCATGCTAATCGAATGGAAAGCTCTACCAGGTCAATTTCCGTCCGCTATATTTTGTTTTAGATATGCCATTTTGTGTTTGTTTGTGTTTTTAATGGGTTGATAGCATAAAGGCAAACGATTGACTGCTTTGTTTTGTGTAAAAAATGTTTATTTCATTGACACTTTTCCATTTTATATTTAATTTAATAGTGTGTTCGTACATGTAGTAATATAGTGAGATATAACACAAGGTACAAACATTTAATTCTCAATGTTATCTAATGCATTCTTGGTGAGGATCGTTAAATCTGAGACTTGTTAAGGATGCCGATTCATTTTGTTATTTTCAGACACACCACTAACATCATGGATTTGTCATATAAATATTATTTTGAAGTTCAGTCTTTGTATGGGTTGAATCTACAATTAACAATTTCTATGAAAAGTTAAGCCTTAATCAAACGAAAACATTTACAATTCTGTTCTGTTCACTTATTGAGTGACGCGAAATTTGCAGTGCTGACAGCACTTTGATCATTAAACTACAATGATTATCAACCGCATTTACCATCAGGCGATGAAACGTAGTAAGAATTGTTTAGAAGAGAAAGTAATCTTCTGAAATCACAACCATTCATGTTTTTACACAGCATGCTTTCAGGAAACAGACATTTCTACGCCCTTAATTAGAAAAATATTCAGAATTCCCCCTGTTTTAAAAGATATTTTAAACGTTTTTCGTCGGTGTTATTGTAAAGCATCGTAACTTCAGCTTAATCGAAGCAGGGATAACGAACTTTGGCAAATTACACCGACGATTTGGCAAGTTGGTAAACTACAATGTAAAGATCTAAAACTATTTAAAGGGGCATTTCATTCCAATTTCAATTTTTTAAAGTATGTCTTGATGCCAAGATTGGTTATTCTAATGAGTATAAATACTATTGGTTTTTTGAAGTTGTTGCCAATAAGCGAGAAACACGCATTTAAAGTTGAGATAATCGATTAATTGCATAAAAATCCGAACTGTTGTCCACAACAATTTGTTCAATTTTAACACAAAAATATAAATTTCTCGTAAACGGTGCAATATTTTGGCTCGAAATTTTCAGAATTTTCATAAGGAAATATGCTCTTTCAGATAAAAATAAAAGTAAAATTTATGACAAAAAATTCTGAAATGTCACTTTAATCTATTTTTCAAACACTCTTTTTGTTCTGTTACATGTAAACAATAAATGGTATAAACTTTTTCACAAAGCAAAGGCAGGTTTAGACGACTATAATGGTAGACATTGAGAATAAATGAGAAAAATTCTGACCATTGTCGTGGGTAAAGATGGAAAATATGTTAACCAGAAATTCCGCATCTCCCTCGATGTTTTTTTTTTAACTGCAAGTGTTTTCAACCAGGAATTTCATTTTGTTTTTATTTACGACCACTTTCATTTTGGACCGTTTATAAGTTAAATGGTTAAGAAACAGAAATCTGACATTCACATTAAACACGAACAAAAAGATAGAGTAAGGCAGCGTGCGCCAATGAATGTTTCTTTTTAATCAGTATCTAACAGAGCTTGTTTTTGATAAGGAATCCATCAATATTTACAAACAAACCCGCTGTATCTGCTTAACCGATCAACAGAAATGATTTATTATTGACATGTGAAGGTTAAAATCGAGTTGAGCCCGTGGTCTGGTAATTTTATCACAGAATCAACAGAAATTCAAAGAAAACTTTCTTTCTTGCGAATAAGCGTCCCATTGAGATTGTATCTTTCCTGAAAGTTTTGTAATGGCTTTTGCAGCAGACGTTTTAGAATTATTGGTCCATCTACAATATTCATAAAATTTCAGAGTAGATTTGGGAACCCTAACCCTCACGTGAAATTAAATGACATATAAAAATCTGAAATTGATGGGAAATAGTATTATTTCCAATGATTGACTTCTATTTACGAACTTAATTAAAGTATCTATATTGAAAATGTCAAGAGAATATAGATCTAGTGAAAAATGTAAAAAAAAAAAAAAAAAAAAAAAAAAAAAAAGAAAAAAAAAAAGAAAAGAAAAAGAAAAAAAGAATACCGTGCGATTGACGTAAAATTTCTTGTTTAGGAAAGGATCATTCGTAAAAAAGTTTATAAGCGACCATGAAGGGTCTATTATACATGCATTAAGAGTAAGCTTGTTAGATCAACTTATCAAGCGTACTGCATTAGAATGTCAAATTCCTGGCAAACCTCCTAGATCTGCTTCAAAATAGATAGCGAGGAATTATATAAAACAACACACTTAGCCTTGTTACAGCTCCTGTATTTATGAGGTTCTGTGTCTTGAAAAATCAAGGAAGACAAAGATTCAGAAAAAGTACTTTCTAAAATATTGTTGCATAAAATGTGTGTTTTCAGTCCGTTATTAGCATTGAATAACGGGAAGAAATCGGTCCGATATCGTGAAAACCAGTCTATATTCAGTGCGATATCGGACCGGCTTTGCACTCAAATATCCTCGATTTGACCCTTCAAAATAAACAATTGTCTCTTTTCCCGCAAAATTCTCAACGTCTTGCGTTAAATAAGCGACGTTCACCTTTTGGTGCCAAATTATGACGTAACGTCGGAAGATTTATCATTAACATTTCTCGTTAACATTCGCAGAGGCCTGCAAAATACGAAAACGACCCTCGTGCTTCGCACTCGGGCATTAACGTATTTCTTGGGCCTCTGCGAATGTTAACGACCTCAAAAGTGTGAATTAATCCTATAATACAAACTTAGAGCAAAACATTTCTGAGTACCATATCGTCGGTGTAAATGCAAAACCTCGTAAGTCGATTGTTGCGATTTTCAAACTACAAACTTGTGTGCCCAGTTTAGACAATCCTCACAGGTTTTAAGATATTTTTACTGATCAGTATTAATGACACCTTATTTGTGAACAATATGTCCAAATTTCAAGTAAAACATTTGAGTTCGGGAAAAGTTATTAGGCCTACCCCCCCCCCCTTTAAAATTTTCCAAAAAACGAGGTTTTGCATTTACAACGACGATATTTTAATATTTCTTAATACACATGATGCTGTCCTTAACAAACTGACAACAGTCTACAACACTCTGTGCCAGCTATTATTTTTCTTAAAGACATGGTACAACCCAGTTGCCTTCAGGGTTTGGAGATGTAATAATCATTTTGATATTTGTTACGACGTTTTGTCGAGTGATTGCATGGGTCAAATAGAAAAAACTGATTCTGTTTCAAATAGGAATACCGGTACATTAAAAATCCTATTAAAAAGTTATAAAAAAACGAATTTGCTGTAATGTTTTTTCTTTATTGAGGCCAATCAAAGGCAAACGTTGGAAAAATGGTCACATAATTACCGTCCGTAAAAAAATGTTTATCGAAAAAATAAAAGAATATGGTAGATCTAGGCAAATAATAAAAATTGCTCTTTTCAATATGACCATTGTCACATCGGTGAGTATATAAAAATTGTATGTGTCTATATGTACTTATGTGTATCTCAAATTTCTGGTAGCATTCCTACATCTGCTTGAAATAGGTAGCGAGGAATTATATAAAATAACCAACCATGTGTCACAATGTACTCAGAATAAAGGAACCTTCTAGCGACACTGAGAACCATTTGTAGAAATACACTAAAGTTTGTAATTAATTGGACTAAAGTTAACGAAATTAGATATCCGCTACTCATTTCTGCCCTCATAGCAATATGTAACAGTAGACTCAAGTCTAAATATAATTAAGTTACATAAAAAGAAATTTAATTCCCGGGTACACGGTACAAGAAACTACAGAAACAGTGGCTCTACAAAGGAATATTCGAAGGGGGGTTGGCCACGTATGGCTCTGTCTCTGCGGGCACGATTTTTAAAAACCGAAACAGGTGAGGTTTTTTTCCATTTTGTTGTTGAAATATATTCTCTAAATTTTCAAAAGTGAAAAAAAGGAGAACGTTATGATCTGCAACAACTGTCAGTTTTAACTATGTCAGCTTCAAACTTGAAAAGGATATCATTTTGCGTTAGTTGACCCGATGAAAAATCTTTAAAAATCACATCGGGTTAATGAAGAACATGCTCTTAACCTCGATGAAGAAGAGGGAATAATGAACGGAAAACGACCGAGAACAAGTGAGGATTACCAGAATTGAAAAAAGAGAAATAAACAGGAGTTGTGAGGTTTTGGAAGAAAATCGACGTTATCCATTAAAGTGACATTTCAGAATTTTTTGTCATAAATTTTACTTTTATTTTTATCTGAAAGAGCGTATTTCCTTATGAAAATTCTGAAAATTTCAAGCCAAACTATTGCGCCGTTTACGAGAAATTTATATTTTTGTGTTAAAATTGAACAAATTGTTGTGGACAACAGTTAGGATTTATATGCAATTTATCGATTATGCCTCAACTTTAAATGCGCGTTTCTCGCTTATTGGCAACAACTTCAAAAAACTAATAGTATTTATACTCATTAGAATACCCAATCTTGGCATCAAGACATACTTGAAAAAAATGAAATTGGAATGAAATGTCCCTTTAAACGTTTTCATAAAGTGGCGAGGGTACAATCTAATATTTCATAGTTTTTTCACATTCCAGACTCAGTTTGTTGTATATTGTGCTGGGGATGATAAGCCTATGATATTTTACTGCATTTAATGCACTTGATATGCCCTATAGCTATTCTGGCATACATATATGAGGCACGGCATCGCATAAAGTGCCGTATTCGTGCTCCTTATTGTTATCTTTTACAAGATGGTAAGAATTGAATGTGGTCCAAAATGGAAAGCTGTTGCTGACGGCAAAATCGTATGGTTTCTTCAAACAACCAAGCAAAAGGATAGAAAAATGTTTTCGTTTGAAGAAAACATGGGATTCTGTGCATAGTGAGTTAGAGCCAGGAATTGCCCTCTCAAAGGCACGTACGATGCACTTTATCACGTAAAGATTCGTTGAGTATAAGCCGAGAAATCGAAAACTTGATGCGGACGATTTTTCGTGGTCTCATGAACGTTTCCCAAAAGTCACGTGGATGATCCACCATGAGTTTGAAAGATGCAACAGACATGAAAAAAATGTAAATGAAAATAAATTATTCGTGTACAATATCTCTTGGAAAATGTCGAGACTAAAGAAAAAAAATGTTTTCCAAACCCCTTTCATTGATTAGCGTCAAAAGCAGGTAGGAGAGCCAATTTACTTGACCAATTACTGTCTTTCTTTATATTTCAACTGCATTATGTCAAAACATCTAACAATATCATTTTTTGAATGTAGAACTAATTTCACATTCTCTCTGGAATTCGGTACTGTATATTTCTGAAAAAAAAAAAAAAAAAAAAAAAAAAACTGGACCCGACGTTTTTAAGACAATATTTCCTAGAGAGAGGGGTTTTACATTATCGGTCTTTCTGGGTAGAAAGCATTGTGGAAACTTAAGAAATGACTTGTCACAGGTAAGTTCTTTATATCCCACAATGTTTTCAAAATGATTTATCTTGATTGGCATTAAAAAATCACCAATATGTGAATATGAGTAAAATACTGTTACTGTAACAAACTTCCTCCTCGAATTACGTAGTATGTGTACATGTAGCACTTGATTAAAATGCATTATTTTAAACATTGTATATGAGGAAAATGTTTAATGTGTATGTTTGCACCCGTCGATTTTTATTTCCTGTGTAAACACTAAGTATCCATTAGAACAAGACATGATATTGTATGAAGTAATATAATACCAAAACTACTGATCATATCAAAATGCCAAATATAGAGCTACAGATAAGTGTATAAACAATTGAATCCTCGAATAATCTGATTCTTACGTTAAAATTAATTAATGGCGTATATTTGTGAGATGGTTCATGTTCAAATCTTTTTTTAGAAAGTGGCCCCTACAACAACAAATAAAAACTTTTTTTTAAAAAAAATCGGAAAAGAAACAATGAAACGATACAGAAAACTCAAGAACAAACTATCCATAAAATGTGATTAACACTACCTTTCATGATCCACATTATCATATCCGAAAAAAATGAATATTAAAGCTGCACCATACCAACAACAATGATAATAAAACACAAAATAGTGTTGCTTTTCAACGAAAACGTCGTAACTGCAGCTTGTTTAAGCTGCAGTTACGAGGTCTTCGTTTAAAAGCAGCGATATGTTAGCAACACCAGTCCGTTAATTGTGTATTTAAAACACCACAAAATATTTGAGAACAAAAACGCACAACAGCGTGAACCCTATTAAAGCTTCACCACAAAGCCGCTACTCTGATTATTAGATGCTATTTTTACGCCAGCTTCTTTATTGATAAATCATGTTTCAAAAAACGAGGCCCCTTACAGGTGAAATTTTAATGAGTGTGGAAGGTTTTTTACTTTAAAAAAAAATCCTGACGAAGAAAATGCTGATAACAACCATTTCCATCTTTTGTCTCAATAATTTCTGTGCAATGTTTCACCTATTTTTATTTCATTAGATCTACCTACTTTAAGAACAGCCGTTACGTTGTATATGCCTTGATACTACCGCGCAACAACCGTCCATGGAGTGGACCGTGCTTCGGCCTTCACAGAACATTTTTCCTTGTCTTACTAAAGTCTCCCTAAACAATTGTTGGAACACAAATTATTCATTTGCCTATCTTACACGTTCTCCGTCTTTTCAACGTATGTTATCCGTGGTAAGAACTATAACTATATCAAAACTTATTTTATTTTCTCTTCAGCGTTCACATTTCTCCACGCTTCCCATCTCGTCCGTAACTCGGTCCTAAACACAGCATCGTTGTAAACAAAAGCGCAACTTTCACGAGACGCACATTGCGCGTGTTTGTGACCGGCCCATCGAGTGTGGCTCCCGTTTTATGCATCTTCCAATTTCTAAGCTACTTGTTGCTATGCAGAATGCACATATTGAAATTAAGAACCTTGATCAAGAAATAAGTACAACACCTTTCAAACTAAAACTTTCCGTCTAAATGTCACAGTGCTACAACAAGGCCATTAGAAGTAAGAAACAGTGACGTGAAATGTACAGAAAATGGGAATGTCATGTCAAGAAATGTACAGGACCGGAAGTGTGACGCGGGAAATGGCACGTGACTAATTCGGAACGAGGAAAACATGTCAACGCCATTTGTACTACAGAATTTCCTAGACATGGGTATGGAATCTAAGAAAACGAGTAACAAAATGTTAGTATTGGTGTTTATATTTTGATTAGAGCAACTGATAAGTGGGGTATATGCCTTCTTAATGTGTTATTTTAAATTCAAACCTTTGTTATGAGTCTCATTGAGATGACACCAATGAGTAACAACAACATGGGTTTTGATAAACGATAAATGAAACAATGCATTTTGAAAGGACAAAATCCTTTATATACAGTACAGCTCGCATGTTTTTTACTCGCCCACCGCGGACAAAAAATATCAGGGGAAAATCGCAGTGATTTGCCATTACGTCCACCACGTTTTTCCACTCGAAATTTCCACGCATCACCGCGAAACGCGGCGATGGATGGAAAATCGCGGCGACCGCGGCGATCGCGTTCGGGTGGAAATTCCAGGTAAAACCAATAATACATCGCGGTTTCGCGGTGGTGGGGTGGAAAATCGCTCCGATTCCCTCGGATTCCGGTGAAAAAACGCGCTCGCCGTGGCCATCGCGTTTTTTCAACCCGAAGTCCAATCGCGCGATGCGCGGAAATAGACAAAAAACCGCACGAGCTGTACTGAAATATTGAAACTGTGTAGGTCATTAACATGTGGCTATTTTCTATATCTCGTCAATGCATTTAGTTTGTTTGTGCCTTAAAATGAGGTGGTTGGGGGCTGTCCCAGCGAAAAGCGCTGGCTGTGATCAGACTGTTTGAACAGTACATTCTGATCTTGATCAACCTTACCCTCAAATGTCATTATACACAAAATGTCTGCTCGAGCAATAAATGTGAGCTATCACAATAAAAGAGACCTTAGACAGCATGCGCGGACTGCATACTTACTAGGATCGAAAATATTAGAAAGGATCGAAACTTTTCTCTCTGTGATTAATATTTTGGATGTAGATTGTTTTTAATTTATTTTCGTATCTAGATATTCGAGATTCTGGAAATGCGACACCTGGTTGATCTCTGTTGAATTGGTTCCGTTTCTCCTATGTCACATATACATACATATATTAGTTTTGATTACCTCTCATTTGTGAAATTTAATAAAGCTTTGTGACGATGTAGGTTGAACATATTTGAATATAAAGGAAACTGAAAAAATAATAACAAGCTAGTTTTAATTAAAGGTGAAGTATTTGCGCAAAACCTTTTCCAGACAATTTTTGCTTTCAAAAAGTCCAAGATAAATGAAAGAAGAAAATAACCAGCAATTCTCCGTTCCTAATCAAAATCATTATTACTTGACTGTGATATTGTTTAACCCATTACCAAACGGCAAAATTTTAGATTTTTCCAAATTCAAAGATGTTGCAGCTGAGAATTTCAATTGAATGAAAGTTTACACTTTTCGGTCTTTCTGTTTAGAAAACATTCTGGGAAATGAAGAAATTGCTTGTCGCAAGCAATTTCTTCATTTTCCACATTGTTTTCCAAAGACATTTTCTTGTGGGGAGTCAAAAAGAGTGACTGTGTGGTGATGGGTTAAGTATTAGAACTGAGGATTTCTCTGTTGTAGGTACTCGTGTAACACCAGTTTTGCCGCCAACATAGGCTACGTTTCCATTTCCATTAGTCTATAAAACTGTTTTTATGGGAAAGTGATTTTTGGGGAAAGTGATTTTAAACAGCTTAATCGAAAAACTGAAAATATAACACTTGTTTTACATCTTGATAATTCATAAAATTCTAAATTTGTCTCCCGTAGAATCAGATAACGCACACTACAAAGCATTTATTGCTTATCAATTGACATGAAATAACACTAAAAATAGCAACAATGTCTATTTCATGCATTAATTGACAACCTCAAAACTTTTGTTGAGAAAAATGAACAAATCGAGTCTTTTTTTCTCGAGACTTCAACCCATTACCAGACGATTTTTTTTTTTTTTTTGGGGGGGGGGGGGGGGGTCAAATTAAAAGACATCATTGTCAATTTGATTTAACTTTAAGTTTAACAATCTAAAACAGAGCAGGCAGAAGACCTTGTGGAAAATGAAAAATTGCTTATCAGAAGCAAATTTTGTGACAAGCATTTTTTTTTCCATTTTCCACAAGGTTTTCTTCAACCATTTTCTTCAATGGGGTTACATAACGTAAAATAAGGAAATGGGTCAATTATAAATCCTATATATCTTTTTCCTAACATGCAAACGCCTATCATATACGAAGTAATATTATCCCAATCTGGATAAAGTAACGCAATATTCAAAGTAGAAAGTGCCTCCGTATAATATGACATACATAGACAACGGCGTCAATCGTGGTCAACAGGCAAATCGTTTAATTCAAATCAATGTATGATCGTTACTTTCACAAAGAATTCAAAAAGCGTTTAAAGTTACTTTCAATGTCATGATCAACCAAAACGTAATTCCATATTATTAAATTACGGTACTTTTGATGTCATAATTATAACCAGAAACTGTTTCTTTTGTCTTTTCCAATAATTATTCATGAATTTATTTTACGTAAGAGTAAAGAATGATTATATCTTGCGTAAAACTAACAAATGATGTAAAACTTAATAAAGAGGCTTCAATGATAACGTGCAAAAAGAACAATTTCTTTATCTTTTCCTAAACAAACATAGGTGTTGACGTCAACAATGAAAAATATTTTGTAAAGTACTGAGAGTAAATAAGAACATGCTGAATAATATTGAATACTGTCTCCATTCATTTCAATACTTCCTATGTCATTATACTAGTATACAACTTTCATATAGTAAAAAAATAGGCTTGTTGTCTGAAATTCTATTGCACCCTTTACCAAACGGCAAAATTTAAGCATGACCCCTTCTGAAAATTGCTGTTAGCTACAAAATGAGTGTTGATCAAGATACAAATTGTGTATAATATAGGCCAGAAAATATTGAGACAAAAGGAGAAAATGCTGCTCACCAGCATTTTCTTCTTTTGCATCATTGTTTTAAAAACTGCTTTAATTGGGGAACTAGGTTTTGCTTGGGAAGATTTGAATTCGGTTAGTCTAAATCATTGTATGTTTGGGAGAGGGTTTAGTTATAAATCCAGTTCTAATCATTTAATTATCTTTCACTGACGTCATGCCTTGTTATATCATCAGTTAGCGATCTTTTACAGCTCCATTGTTCATTCATATCTATCGTCTTTAGTTTTTTATTGTTCTTAAAGGGGGACGAGCTAGGCTGTCGAAAATGCAAATGGCACAATAATTACAAACCAGAAATAACGTATGAAATTACCAATCCTGAAGGGGTAGATCATAACTGTCCATTGTTAGCACTCCACGAGCTTTATTAAGTATTAAAATCCAAGTCAATTAATAACATGCTGGTCGTCCTGTTTTTGTTTTGTAACGGCTACATAATTATGCCCAACCTTCAAAAATCAATTACGTCAGAGATACGTCATCTGTGCTCAGCGAGATTTAACACACCGTACAACCGGCTGCGTAGAAAGTCAGCGAAGACAGATTCGGCATCTGATGTCATGTGCATGGTAGGTCAAATGAATTTACTTTTATAAATAAACGAAAGGATCTTTGGTATTCTACACAGTTGATAAATGTTCAGTGCTTGTACAAATAAGGTCACGGTCATCGACACAGCCGGTTGTATAATAGATTCGCTATTAAACGAGAATAATTTCAGTTGTTTTGATATAGCAGTTCAACTGTAATTATTCTCGTTTAATAGTGAATCGATTATACGGTGTGTTAATATTGCGGAGGTGTGTCTCGTTGACCTTGACCTTGCCTTGTTTTGAAGTAAAAATAGAATGTGTAAACACGCTTGTAAAGGATTGATCTACAGCAAAGGAAAGATGTTTTTTCGCCGAGATTGAGGTTTTTATGTATTGCTAATTGTTTTTCCATGCACAAATATGAGTTCCCGAACAGTTCGGAAGCATAAAAATATAGAATGAGCCCCTTTAACTTTGCTTAATCCGTTCTCAAACGGCAAAATTTTAGGGTGTTTCCACTTGAAAGTTACTTACGGAAACAAAACGGATCTTTATAAAGAAAGGATTTGTGGTAAATTATAACACAGAAAATATTTTCGTTCAATATAATTATATTTTGATAGAAACGCTAACTTTGAGTTTAGACTAGTCCTGAAGGCAATCGTCATGAAATGGAACAATACACAATTAAATTTCATAAAGGCGCCGTTTTAAATGCCATACCACAACTACTATAAATGACTTGAAAGGGTGTAAAACGGGAAGCGTTATTGTATTTTTTGAGGAGTTGTTAATTTGAAATTTGAATCCAATATAGGAGACGTTCACCTCTTCCAAATATTGAACACTAATGACTTCCAGCAAATGCGGTGACTAAATCACGATAGTTTAGACTGTTCCAATTTAGAAGTTCGCTGCTTTTCAACGAAAACCTCGTAACTGCAGCTTAAAACAAGCTGCAGTTACGAGGTTTTCGTAGAAAAGCGACGAGTTTCTGCAGATATGGAGGCAAAAGGTAAATTGCTAGTGACCAGCAGTTTCTTTTAGATTTTTTACTCAATGTTTCTATGTTTTTCCGAACGCAGTCGTCAATGTCAAAGATTGGGAAAGTGTTAAATCAAGCGACAATATTAATATTAATGAAAAAAGAATTTTCATACGTAGTAATCCCAGAAAATATTATTAGCATTGTTATTAGCATTTTCTTTATTCGTCTCAATGGTTCCCCAAACATTTCCTTTAGGGACATCAAAACAAGGTCTTGTTTTGGAAAGGGTTTAGCTTACGTTTTACGAAACTGTGCACTACATAATATACTAGAACAAAAAAGAAACGTAACTTCCTTTTCATTTCCTTCTTACGCAAAGACACCCAATCAGGTTTAAACAAAATTTAATACATTTAAAGCAATACAATTTCACCTTGTAAAGTTCACAAAATCTTGTTTGTAGTAAATTCCGTTAATAAGAAAACACCCGGTTTACTCCGGGTGTCAACACAATTTGGCAAAAAAAGTGTACGTAGGTCGAAAAACACAATATGTTTTGTTCAGTTTGCTCCGATATTCGAATGTTGTGAAGTCCATGCGATTTTTTCGCGGTCTCCGTTGCAGTCTTAAACCTATTCCGTAGGTGGGGTAAACGTGATGATACGGTCCTGCCTTGACGTCATATCTCTTGCACGTCCGGTTCGTGCTCGTTCGGTTGTGGTCCAATTGAAAACCAACAATGTATTTATTCGAAAATGTGTCGATTTGTTTCCCCTACAATGTCTTACGGCAATAATTTTACTTTTTCCACCTAACAACATCCGTACTGCAGACAGGCGATGGTTTTGGCGTAGCCGTACCATGCGTATAGGGTGGTGAGAAGTGTGTGAACGCTAAAAGGCTTCGTCTTTGTCTATGTTTTAGCTTGTGTTTGATGAAAATTTGTTTTGATAATAGTCATTTAGAAAAGACGACAGGGGATAATCAGTTTTTAATCATTTACTATGTATCTCGGGATGAATTTACGACATCTGAAGAAAATGGCACGGTATATGCGTATGGGTGCAGGTATATTAAAAATGTACTCAATAGCCATTAAAAACATATTTTGTCCAAAATATTATGAAAAATTGGGGTTGCGTATCTTTTTTGTCCTAGTATATTACTCATCAAATCAATGTTCTTATATTCCATTGATGGCTGCATGTTCATATATCCATATTGGTATTCTGAAATTCAAATCTAATATAGAGGCCATTAACCTGTTTCAAAGAATCAAGCTAATCTAAGTTGGCATATAATTTTTCATGAGAAAATGAGTCGGGGATGGAAAACAGCCTTTAAATGCATTAGAGACCAACATAAATCATGAGCAGCTTGTGCATACGTCAATTCTGATCAAGATCCATGGTGTTCTCTCTTAGCTTTCTACCTATCCTGTGACAAGAACATGTATGAGACATCACTCTGGCTCCTATCCTGATCAGGCTCAAGTTATGTACAGATAGATCTTAATCCAAAACAGTCTCAAATGCATCAGATGCTGAATTTCCTTCCCGATATAATATCAAGGAATTTTGTTATCTTTAGATCGTGTAGGATGCTCTACAAAAATGACTAAAAGTATTCCACCCCTAATGAGGTTCATGACGTCGTAAACATTCGATAGGTTCGGATACGTAACGAATGTTAACGACGTCACAGGAAAAGTTCCGACGTCTCGTGAAGCTCATTAGGGTTGGACTATCTTAAACTTCGAAAAACAACAAATATTTCCACTCTAACAATTCGTTAGCTGTTGCAGATGTTGATATGGATAGAATTTTGTATAAATGTAGCAGACTAACCCTTTACCAAACAATAACTGGTTTTGACGTCCCTAACAAAGAAGGCTTGGGAAAACATTGAGACAAAAGAAGAAACTGCTAATAACCAGCAGTTTCTCCTTTTGCCTCAATATTTTCTATATACTATAATATTGTACATATATCTTATCCTTACTTACTTCGATTTTGTTGTCTAAAATGTCTTCGATTTTAACCACTCTTTTGCCGTTTGGGAAAGGGTTATTTAAAGGAGCACATCCCCGTCACTTCCCATCCTTTTTGTTGAGGCACGGTAATATAAGGACTTGTTTCGGAACAGAAATTCCTTGCAATGAAACAAATTCAACAATGCGTTTCTAATAAGGATGTCTATTAGGGACGTCAACACCAGGTATTGTTAGGGAAGGGGTAAATATAGGGGGACCTACGCGTAAAAATGCGTTTCCATCAGATTCATTTTAAACTTTCACTTAATTAAAAGAATTAACAAAAATTTAAGTGTACCCGATTAACTATTAATCCTTCTTTTGACTTTAATCGGTTCTTTCATTACACGATCGTTCTCTTAACCTTTTCTCAAACAGCACATTATATTGACGTCCGTGATTAAATGCATGGAAAAAGCATTGACGCAAAGGAAAAAAATCCAACTGTTAGCATTTTCTTCATTTTTTTTTCTCAAAATATTTTCTGTGCTTTACTGTACATAAATCACATCTATATCGACAGCCATTTTTGCCTTGTATAATCAAATAGGAGCACCCTAATATTTTGCCGTTTAGGAAAGGTTTTGAAAATATTAGTTGTAGCACATGAAAATTTTACTTCCCAAATTGCTTTCTACTCGCGCCAACCCTCCCCCCCTCCACACACACACACATCCGAAAAAAAGAAAGAGAGAGAAAAAGATTAATAAAAAATGAAAATAATAATAATTTCAAATTCCATTTACTTTAAAGTGTCATCTGCAGAATCTTTTAATTTTGACAAGTACGCTGAAAATTTCGCCATTTGGTAATGATCTGTACAGTTTAGATTATTTATATCATGTTCTACATCAGAGTACGTCTAGGTAACGTCACATGCGACCGAGCAGGTGCTAGTACCATATCAACCCTTTCCCAAACTGTAAAATTTTAGGGTGATCTACTTCAAAAACTGCTATGTGACGAAATGGATGTTATTTAAGATAGGATTTGTGTGAAATATGGCATAGAAAATATTGAAACAAAAGGAGAAACTGGTGGTTATTAGCAGTTTCTTCTTTTGTTTCAATGTTTTCCCAAGCCTTTTCTATTAGGGACGTGAAAACCAGGTCAAAACCAGGTCTTGTTTGGGAAAGGGTTAAATAATCGGTCTCCCCGTGGAACAAGCTTGATGGATGGACGTCTCAGAGAAAATTAAAGCAGAAATGAAGGTAACGCTCGATTTTAGGAAAAGACGGACAAATTCACCAAAGAAACACGGCGGGGAATCACGAGAAACATCAACTGCAACAAAACGAAATAACAACAGTTGCATAAAATTCTTCGTAAATTCCTTTCAAACGAGACTGGCTTGATTTCTTGGAAGCTGTAGTTACGAGGTTTTGGTTTCCAATTAACTATATTTCTACAATGTTACACATCGGCATACATGATATAAGTAATGTCCCATCCGGCCAAACCATCTGCTAGTTACATAATGGACATTTAAGTAATCAGTCTCCCTTTGGCACAAGCTTGGTTGATAGACGTCTAAAGGTAATTAAAGGGGAAAGAAATAAATGCGGGAAAAATGCCTCACCGCAACGCTTAAATGTTTTTGCTTGACACTTTTTTGGGGAAAAGGACAATTTAAATTTTGAGACCAGCTTGGATCTAGATCAGCCTGTACATATGCAAGTCTGATTGCTGTTTTCTGTTACACCACCACCACCACCACCAAATCGGGCATACTGATGTTTCCAATAGCGGCTGATTCATCTGCAACTACAATGTAGGTTGCAAGAACACCTAAGTAACCATGAATAAAAGTTTGGCTGTAATACCATAAGAAGGTCATTGTCCCATATCTTGTTTAAATGCCTAGACTAATTAGTTCATTGCCCCTAAACAACACCGAACAAATTTTTAATCCACAATAAAGCATTTTTAAAATCTGTCTACGACTCACTTACAGGGTGTCCCAAAGGTAAGGTAACACTTATAAAGGGAAATAGCTCTGCTATTTCTTTGCAGATTTCTTTCGGGAAACTATCATTATCTGCGGAATTCATTGAAATTATGTTTGACATACACTTCAAAGTTATTCACAAATTAAAATGGCGTCATTTTTCACGTCATCTGTACCACTATCAAAATGACGCCACATTCTACTTTCTCACATTGTATGTATGACGTAAAGAATATCACTTATCTTAATCTCCAATATGTTTTCAAAGACAGTTTCAATCTTCATTAAAAACAGAAGGTCCACCAAGAAGAAAATTCATCCACTCAATAATAGATAAATTTGAATGATCTCAATTATATTTTGATGAACATAGAAGCAAAAGACCACAAACATCCCGCAGCGCAGAAAACATCTCAGCTTAGAATGAGACTGCATATCAAAGTCCAGGAAAGTCAACGAGATTAATTTCGCCAGAACAAGATTCACTGAAAACTTGATTACATTGCATTTTGAAATTCTATTTGAAACTTTCCCATAGTACCATATTCAAATTATGAAATCACAGTCTTTGGGAGATCAAGTCAAACGCTTAGGCTGTTGTAGGTGGACACATGTCGGATCTGGATTCAACGGACTATTTTCTGTAGGGAAACATGAACAAGAACATGTAAAATTGAATTGCTTTCAATCATTCAAAGAGAATGTAGGAAAATTTCTATGGACACATGTGAGGAAGTTATTAAAAACTTTAGCACAAGAATAAATCAAGTAAAGCGACCGAAGAGACGTAATTTAGAGAACGGCATTTACTATCAAAATGACGCCATTGATAAAATAGGGTGTGTTTGATTTATCATTTATGAAATATACAACTTTTATGATAATTTGATGTTGTTTTTTTTTTCATTCATTTCTGCATAAATAACCTTCTGTACTGTCAGCGATATTAAGAATACACAATCGAAATATATATTAGCCGAGATGTATTAGATTTAAAGTGTTACCTTACTTTTGGGACACCCTGTACTAGAATGAATATAAATGTTCGTGAAGTTGGCAGACCAACAGACTAGCTCATGTGGATCTGTGGTTGAGAAAAATGTCTGTATGAAATATTCAAAGCCAACCTATTTCCAAGACGATGTTGAACAAGTCATTCCATCTGATAAGCCCGGTGCGCTTTACAAACAACAAGCACACGAACATCGTCAATGTACGGTAATCATGGACGCCACCGAATTCATGGATCATTGTTTGCAATTGTGACATGACCTATATGTACTATACTATATCATATACAATGTATAGTATAGCTCATGATAAATAACCTGTCAGAGCATCTCTAGCTAATAGCTAGATCTGCTCTGCCAAGTCATTTATCGTGAGCTATAGTATACATTATAAGAAATGAAAACTTCACAAGTGAGCACTTATTTTGGGAATGTCATGCGTTGTATTAGTTCATTTTATATTTGCCGATAAGAAGAGCTGTTTGTGTGAATTTTTTTTCTTCAAATTCTTTAAGCCCGTCACTAAAAACACCATTTCTAGCCATACGAAATACATTAACTTACACACACTTGTAAATACACTTCACATAAGTTTATTCACCGTGCCGGATTTCAATGCTTCAAGAAAAAATAATGCACAAATATTATTTTGCTCTATTTTCATATGCAAGGGAGGTTATTTTGAACATTTATTGTCAAATATTTTCATACTCGTAAGTATGCATTAATTCAAAATTCTAAACCGTTCAAAATATTATGTTTATATTTAGAATGGAGATGTATCACAGTTTACAAATTACTTGCACTTTTCAAATTTCGCATCTGGCACTATAGTGCTAATGATGGGTTGCTAAAGTCTTGGTTTTGAATCTCGTCCACACGACCGGCCATGGTTGTATTACCGATAAGTTTCATTGAAATAACTTTACAAAATTTGGTAATTCTTGTAATGGTGAAACCGGAGCGTTCTGCTTTTTAACTCTTTCCCAAACAAGACCGGATTTGACATCCATAAAAGAAATAACTTGGGAAACCATTGAGACAAAAGAAGAAACTGCTGATAACCTGCAGTTTCTCCTTTTGCCACAATATTTTCTGCTCTAAATTGTGCATGAATCCTATCTTTGTCGACATCTATTTTGTCATCAGCAGTTGCATTTGCATTGGATAACCCAACAATTTTGTTGTTTGGGAAAGGGTTAAGGTTGTATAGAACAAGATCAGCCTGTACGTCCATGCAGTCTGACCTTACTCTGTACTACCTGTATATAATAATATTTTCTCTTAACCCTTTCCTGAATGACGAATTTTTAGACTGGTCCAAATTCAAGGAAGTTGCAGATGCTAATTTCAAATGAACGAAATTTAAACTATTTTGGTCTTTTTGTGTAGAAAATATTGTGGATAATGAAGAAATTGATTGTCACAAGCAATTTCTTCATTTTCCACAATGTTTTCCCTAGCCCTTTGTTTTATGGGAGTCAAAAAGAGTCACTGTGTGGTAATGGGTTAAAGGCGTCACTGTTTGGAAAAAGAGCTAAAGACATTTTAAAGGAATTTCTCGACGTTTTGTCAAGCTTCTGCCTTCCATACGCAAAAAAATCGTGACTTGTTTGAAAAAATGTGAAGGGAATGATAAAATATTTTCCAAATGCAGGGATTTATAAATTATCAATTTCAAAGCCAATATGACATGATAACAAAGGTTATTGGTATGCTTAAAATGTCCTTTTGTCAACAAAGTAATGGATGTAAATGGCTGTTTAGGAAAACATTCAATTATAAATCAAAATAATGGAGAAACGTCGATTTACTAATATAAGGAAAGTTGAGAATATAGGCCTACGGAAAGTAATATTTTTTAGAATACGGTTTACATGTCATTAATCCTTTTCGCAAAAAGTGACAAGTTTTGACGACATTGAGCGACGAACCTCGCAAAATAAAAAAAATAATGATGTAACTTTAAGAAAAACAAATTATGAGGGATTCGGAGTGATTATGGCTGCAGAACTTGCTCTGTCTCAAGGTTGCAACAGGTATGATACGAAAAGAAAATGGAAACTTTACTTGGATACTTTTGTGTATACGGCAGTTTAAGGGTAGACTGGGTTCCAGACTGATCATTTTTCCCTCCTTTACTTTCTCCGGTCCAAAGATCCGTCTGGGGCCAAACGAATTTACTTCGCACTGCCATCTATGATTTTCGCCAATTTTTGGGGATGAAATCACGAACGATAACTCGTTCAGAAATTTATTTAGTGCTATATTTAGTAACAGAAATCCCCAAGGACTAGACTGGTCCCCGTATTTCTTCATGGAAATCAGGTACCCGTCTTTTTGAAGATAATTCTCATAAGGCTAACAAATATTGCACAATTCAACAATTATTGGATTTCATATCTTTTGGTAAAGTGTTATTGCTAAGGGTTAAACGGTTGGCCACAAATCCTATGGTGTCCGTCGCTTAACCCTTTTAAAAACGGCAAAAATTTTGACCGTTTTATTTTAAATACTGCTGACAGGAATGTTGAACAGAAAAGCATTTGTGAACCAAGCAGGTTAGAAAAAACTGAGGCAAAAGGAGAAAATGATGTTTATCAGCAATTTCTTCTTTCGCTTCAACGTTTCCACAAGCCCTTTCAATTAAACACGTTGAAACCAGGTCTTGTTTGAGAAAAGGTTTGCCCTTCCCCGAAAAAGACCGTAATTGGAAACGCTTGATCTAAAAGATGGAGAAAAAAGAAGGAAATTCTTATTACAATCAGTTTTCTCCTTTCGTCTCAATATTTTTTTACTGTGAACAAATGCCATCTTTATCAACAACAATTTTGTGGTTTACAGCGTTTTCAAATTTGATCAGTCGATCTTAAGCTTTGTTCCTGTTAGAAAGGGTTGACTAATAACCAGAAAATAAAATTTCAATCTTGTCTCAATTCAAAGATATCGCTGACGACAATTTCAAGTAAATGATATGTAACAATTTTTTTCTTTATGTAGAAAATATTGCGAGAAATGAAGAAACTATTTGCCACAAGCAATTTCTTCATTGTTCACAATGTTTTTAAAAAGCTTTATCATGTGGGGTGTCAAAAGCGTCAATGTGTGGGAATGGGTTAATGTGTGACACACTTACAGTAGACAATAAAACATAACACCTCTTCTTATCAGTCTGTTCATCTTATACACCAATTAACCCTTTAACAAACGGCTGAAATTTAGACTTTCCCATTTTAGAAGATGCTTGCAGGCGACAAAATTTGAGATGATAAAGGTAGGATTTGTTTAAAATAATGCAAGAAAATACTCAGACAAAAGGAGAAAATGGTGAGTATCAAAATATCTTCCTAGCCTTTTCTATCGGGAAGGTCAAGTTCGGCAAACGATTAAATAGTTTAAATGACGCATGGATGCGTTAGTTTTTACAAAAAAAAAAAAAAAAAAAAAAAGCCATTTTTTTCGAAAGTAAGAAATAGAACATAGCATTATTAACAACATTAATTTCTCCTTCAGTCGTAAATATGAAGGAATTTGATAGTTAAACGACCTAGTGTTCGAACTAAAAACTGTTTTGTAATTGTTACAGAATAAATATATGCAGTTTGGGAATGGCTAATCTATCAGCATTGGATTTGCCATGGCTCACATAAAGACCACTGTCTGCACGTTTTGAACGTTTTAATTAAACATTTTTTCAACATTTTCCCCAGAATGCATTATTAAAAATTTATTCATCCGTGCAAAACCAAATTTAACCTGACACTGAATTTGTGATTTTTACAAGCAAAACGAAAGAAGCACCTTAGAAAAATTATGGGAAAATAATGAGAAAATGCTAGAATTTGCAGAAATTTAATTATCTATCAACATTTCAAATATAATTCAATCCATTATAGCAGATGTTGCCTCTATCCCGTTAACGAGCCTCGTTTTAAAACGATAGGCTTTACATAGATTATACGGCTAAAAATAGATCATTCGGTTTATCGGCTTATCATTGGAAAATACCATGCTTGTTCCCAGGCGTCAATATCAACACGATCAAAAACGGATGCCGCAATATGTAACGGGTATCGATTTTTTATGCGCTATCTTACAGACCAAATTGTATATTGACGACTGGACCCAGGCTAGTTTAAGGGTGGTTCAATTTGAAAGCAGGTGCAGATAACAAAATGAATGTTCCAAAAGAAGCGATTATTGTATAATTAAGCACATAACACATTGAGCCAAAATTTTGAAAATGATGATCATCAGTATTTTCTTCTTCTGCCTGAATATTTTCTTTAAGCTTTTTCTAATGGGGGACGTCAAAACCAAGTCTTGTTTGGGTAAGGGTTAAACGTGGAACAATTACATAAAAGGTAAAACATCGTACTCACCGAGGTTGCACCATCTGGTTTATCTTGGGTTAATCCTAATCTACTCTCCAAACATCGCCTATACTGTTGGTACATGATGTGTTTCCAGGTTCATTTCAAATCTATTTCATTTTTTGTTTATCATTAAACACTGGACAAATTGCCATCCCAATCGTCAATAAGAAAGAAAAAAAGTCTTAGGTTCCAAAATCAAAGCCTTCTACACATCAATAATATCAAACATGCATGCATTTCAGCACCAGTTGTTTTATCATACGTTTAAGTCAGGTGTAGCTAGTTGTATTTTAAAAAAAGTTAGCTACATGTACAAAAAGTCATGTAAACCATTAAGGTATTCCATCCATCATTAGATACCAAATACTTCATGCAACTTCGGGCGGCATCCATAGCAGCAAAAATTGACGATGGTGCATAAACTTTTCAATTTCCGTACGTCATCCGTGACAGTGGAAATTGACGAGGGATACCCTCTTCAATTTCCTTTGCCACGGATGACGCACAAAGTTGCACGAAATTAGGCTATTTGTTATCTAATGATTGATGGAATACGTTAATGGTATAAATGTTGCTTACTTCATAAGTTTTTCTATGCTATCGCTAGCAAAGGTTTCCCAGCCCCAGCATATGTTGTCATTTTCAACTGTTTCGATTTTAGACTAGTCTAGAGTCAGAAATATTTGGGAATGGGTAAGAGTAACTCTGAGTCACATGACTTTCCTCGCATAGAGACGAATTGCCATGCGTTTAATTCTTAAGGAAAGATAGATCTAAAATGTAACAATTTCGAATGTTTCCTCGACAATTATTCGGTTCCTTTGTATGATTAAACAATGGCAGCACAGTGAAACAGAATAACCAGAAGCAACACTCTGACAAACAACCAACCAGGAAAAGTGTCGATCTACACCAGTTTCCACCCAATGCCCAAGTTTACAGAGACCAAATATTCTCCTATTTACTCGACGTTTGCCTATATAATATTTAATCTCGTCGAAAGATATTCCAAATATGAAACACATAAATCACGTAGGTCTTAATTCCATGAATATCCCTTTTAATAGCATAGTTCAAAATCTTTTTAACATCTACTCAAGGAATAATTTAACGAAAATAACACACTTCTTAATTCCATATGTAAACTTGTCACTTTATACAGTATCCGTTTTAAAAACCGTTAATCCGGACACCCAAAATCACTAATGACGCCCATTTTCATATTTTAAATGTCGCAGGGGGGTACAGCTTTTGAGAAATAGATTTCGGTTGAAAACTGTTTGTGAAAATTAAGTCAATTGTACCAGGTTGTCTTCAAAACTAATGCTTTTTCCGAGAGACAAATATTCTCCGATAAATCCCATGGCAAAGTTAGAAAAACGATACATACGTTATTGTCGCACACCCAATAATCGCGCGAAAGTCGGACTTGAAAACGAATCAGGATGTACCAGTTTAATCTGATAATAATTATTTGGTCACACACATATTCAGGCAATGTTTTTTCGTGTGTGTTATCCAGTTGCATCAAATTGCCCAGCATGGCTTGTTCTCAAGTGGATGTCGCTCGATGTTGGACGCATACGTTATACTTTAGAAAATGAAGCACTTACGCGTTATAAAAGTCAACATTTTCATGTTTTCTACACATATAACACCTCCTCAGATATGTAAGATAACATATATAAAAACACTTTGGTGGTTATTTTAAGCCACAGGTCTGTATTCAACCAAATATCGTCAATTTGCAAGACCGTAATTTTTTATCGATACATACGTTCTTCTAATCTAGAGAGGACATATTCCATCTTAAAAGAATTATAATCTTTGGATTGTGTAATACTTTCATCTATAAATAAAAGGAAAAGTTGGCGAAATGACGAAATTTATGTGTAAAGATTCTATGTCACCTTAAATGTCTGTTTCCATACATACGTTATCGATACATACGTGATAAATATGCCAAACTGTGCAAGTTATGTCACACTACAGTATTGGGGAGGTATGAAAATAACGTAAACATGAAAGATCTTCGTTATATCGTTGCTTATTGGTAAAATTTGCAATCACAAATTTTCTTGCAGAGCAATTTAAGTGAACAATACATACGTTAGCACAAAGACTAGATGAACAATTTTCGTTGTTGATATGACTTCTTGGATTGTTTTAATCGTTTTCTGGCGTTGTATAATTTGTTTAAATCAAATAATCAGAGGGATTTTTACAAGGTATTCCTTTATCAATTTATCTTTTTTCTACGTAAAGTACCACGATACATACGTGATATTGAAAATCGCACAATTCAGAGGCGAGAATGATAATTTAGGCAATTCATGAGTACTCCTGTATGTCTTGAGCCATGTGGTCAAGTTTTATTTAAAGTGACACATGAGGCACATTGATATTCGACTGTGAATTGATAAAGATTGTTTCGCAATACAGAATCACGTAGTCATTATTTATATGATGAAACATGGCCTCAAGTAATAGGAAATTAAAGGCAATAAACGATATGGACTAGAAAATGACACTACCTATAGAAAAACAGTGATTCGGGATGAAAATATTCTAAATGTAGAATAGATAGACAAAATATTTAAGTAGTCTCATTTCATGATACAAACGTTATGATTTACTCATTTATCGATTTGTCTGGTATAATTTTAATGATTATCTAAAGTGTGATTATAACCTGTTTTTTCAGAATAAGGATGGTTTGTGGTTGCTTCGCAGGTCCTAAAAGACACAACTCGATTGGTGCTTGACACCTAACCATAATTGATTCACATTGATTTTTAAACCTTGGGAAAAAATGACAATTTCACGTACACGTGACTTAGTACTAATGGCCAGAAAATATATTTCGACAGAAAAAATACAGATGATAAGTATCAAAATCAATACAATATATGTATAGTTTTGAAAATGTGACACAGACAAGCATGTATACAGTAAATGAATAACTTCTTTCTCGACGAAAACAATGATAACGTATGTATATCTACTTTAGAATGTTATGCATAGCAGCCTTTTGAAAGCATACGTAACTTTAAAACGACAAATATCTCTTGGGCAAAATTTTAGAATTTTAATCTTGAAACATGGAGGTTCCGGAAAAAATCTATTTGGCATGTCTGTTATGACGTTCATTTTTTGGATTTTTTGTCGGGCAATATGGGCGTCATTAGTGATTTTGGGTGCGAATAACGTGTTAACGCTTTCACGCGGACTTTATAGGCCTACAATCTGGTAGAATAGAGTAAGATCAGACTGCACGTACGTGCAGGCTGATCTTGCTCTATTCTGCCAGCCAAAGCGGCCATAATATCCCATGACAATAATTTCATACGTAACATTATCGCAGAAAGGGGAGTATTTTCAGTTCTTAAATGTAGTTTGAATGCATAATTTAATTAATTTAGAATATCTTAATGGTATATTATAAATTCCATAATTAACACGTGCTAGAAACATGTCAATTTCATCTAAAATCAACTCGAGCAATCATCTTATCTTAATGTAATGGCTCTCAAAATTGAAATACACATCGAACTTGAACTCGAACGTCTAGATTTTTTTTCGCGGGGTAAAGGATCAATATTTTAGTAGTTATCCGTCGTCAAAGGTCAAATACCTATATTACTTTGATTTTGAATTTGATTTCGACTAATAAAAGTCGAAAGTAAATTCCTTTCCCAATCTATACACTGATTCTGCTGGCGGATACTGAGAGAAAATCAGAAACTTCTGACAACCAGAATTTTCTCATCTCCCCTCAGTATTTTATATGTTTTTAAAGAACAGATTTTCTATTTCGTGGGCATTTATTTTGTCGCCTATAACACTTTTGGATTTGGACCTTCCTAAAAACTTATCGATTGAAAAAAGATTAATCCGCACGTTTCTTCAATTTTAATGGAAGACTTTAATGGGATCTTGTTATCACACAATAAATTGTCGATAACGTCAAAAGTGCCGTAACTGTAGGTAATTCAAAATAAAGTTGTGATATTTTCGAAAGTGCCAATAGATACATGCTTATACCTTTCATCATCTTGAAGAATTTTAAGTAAGATGTGTGACACAGAAATCTCTAGTGAAATCTCCAAGTTTGTCACCCTTTCATATCGCTGATAATTAGTACTTTCTCCCTTTTCCTCAATATTTTCTTCGCTAAATTATGTTAGATGCTATGAGAAAGACACAACTTTTAAAATAAGTATAAAAGACCAACTTTCTCATAAATGAATGAATAAAAGAAGAAGAAGCATTGACCATTCACTGCACTGCATTGCAGCCTATTGACCTTTATGCTCAATTAGCCTATTTAACGAACATTACAAAAGTCTGGTCAAATATCCAATTTCGCGTTCACATCACGACTGGAGCACGTCGAAAAAATAAGTCGAACATTATTATTAATATATTGTCCGCGATGTGGATGTGATGTGGACGTGGAGTTCTATGTGACTAGGCGTTTGTTGAGGTAGCATTGGCTGTTTCGAACTTGGTTATTTGCCAATTAATAGCTCTTGGCGCAAATTTGAACCCATGCATTTGAGAGTGGATCTAGTAAACATGCTTTCTTTGCAAAGGAGACCGACATCGATTTAGATCTGTTTGCTTATACACACAGCCTGATCGGAATCCATATCGTTCACAAATTGCTTCTTCACTATATGTAACAACTATAGGAGAACAGTTTGGATACTGATGATATTACATTTAGGCTGACCGGGTTCAACTTGTTAGTTTCAGATGTCAAACAGACCTTTTAGAGATATTTGTGTATGCTATAGCACAGAAAAGATTGAAGCAAAAGGAGAAAAAAGGCTGGTGATCAACAATTTCCCTTTTGTCTCAATGTTTTTGCGAGGGAATCCAACACCAGGTCTTGTCCGGGAAGAGTTTAAAGACCATCGCAGGGCAGGCATAAATTATGTGGATAAAATCTATAAAAGAATTAAATGAAATAGACTTATTATAAAAAACATTTCAAAATCATATCTGTAATCTTAAATTCAGTTTGAATTCATCGGTATATCATTTTACAATTTCGGTTAATCATTTCCTATACGGAAAAATTTAATGTGCTTTGACCTTTTCCCAAACAAGGACTGGTTTTGGTGTTGTCTACGGACTATTGTTGATTTCCTTTGACATGGCACTAAGCTTCATGTTCATATAAATAGCATAATATACCAAAGATAGTTTTGATCATAGTACACGGATATGGGAGAAATGCAAGACAATACAACATAACTATTGAACTCGTATTTTTTAGGAAAAGGATGACTTGTGTAATTTATGGTAACAAAAAAGCTGCGCCATGAAGTCAGTAATACTACGTAGCATTGACCGGTATGCATTGAGGACAAAACTAAACTGACGTCAAATAAAAACGCTCCAATGAAATATGTCGTTATTTTCCTTATGCCTATTACAATATTGTTGAAATGTATACTGTATATCATCATTTTGACCGACAATTACGGCAAATGAAAAAATATGCGTTTCTATCCATTAACATGCCCATTTCCGGTGACTGGTCACGTTTTCTACGTGCGCTTGGTGTATGTACATCACGTGATGAAATTTGACACATTTTACACAGTAACATGTGTTAGTGGATAGGCAACCACGAATTCAAAGATTTTCTTATGAAACTTGCGAATTGAAGGATTCCAAGACTGAATTCTAAATCAGGAGCTCGTAATAAAGCCATTTTTGAATGCGACGAATGCACAAACAAGTCGCAAGATAGTTTAACATATTGTTTTTCTCGATTCGGTATCTTGATCGACGCGTTAGAATTCTGCGAACGTTTATTGATCGGTCACGCTCAACTAGACCTCACGTAACGCCTGTAAAGCAAGATAATTCTCCACGTTAACGTCATGTACGTTTCAGGTTTGTGACGTTTTGATCGACGTTCTGTCGAATAGTCGGTAAATGTGGTGGTCAAATAAGTGTTTTTCTGGCAACTGTTGTTGTTGCAAGTAACGTTTGCAATAGACACACTGCTTGGAAAATAGAGCTCGTAGATTAGCCATTTTCGAATACGGGAAAATCAAGAACAAGCCGTCTGACGTTTTGACGTCTTGCACTGCACGATTAGGCATCTTGGTCGACGAGTAAGAGTTACAGAAACATTTGCCAATCGGCCAAAGTCAGATAGACCTCATGTAACGCCTGTTATAAAAGAAGCTGTATTACGTTAACGTCATATGCGTTTCAGGCTTGAGACGTTAAAATCGACGTCGGGTTTAGTATCTACTAGCTGTGGTCACCAAATTAGACGTTTTATGGTATCTTTTGTCGTCGCAAGTAAAGTTTGAACCACGCGCTACTGCTTTTCAAATGGAAATTCTGATACCATTCTGTTTAAATGTGCCGTTTTTTGTAAACTGTAACAATTTGATAATTTCTTTATCATCAATTTTCAACAATAGATAATCAAATTTACAAATGGAAATCAGTATTTGTTATTTCAAATCAGATTTACTGAATAATCGGACATTTATTAGTGCTGAGGCGTTTTTAAATGACGTCAGTATACTATGGCATAGGCGCTGACGTATTGAAATAAAGCGAAGTAACGCTACCCGTTATACTCCAAATCGTCGATGTAAATGCAAAACCTCGTATCTCGTTTTATGGGAAATGTTACAGGGGAAGAAAAGAATTTAATAACTTTTCCGAAACTGAAGGGTTATACTTGAAACTCGGACATATTGTTCACAAATAATGATTGTTCACAATACTGATAAGTAGAAATATCACAAAACCTACGTGAATTGTCTTAACTGGGCATATAAGTTTGTACTTTGAAAATCGCAAGAATCGACATACGAGGTTTTGCATTACACCGACGAAATCAGATAGGTCGGTTTCTTTCAAGTCAACTATCGTATGTTAACGAAATGGATATAAAAACGGGGACTGTTTGGATATATAAGCGGTAAAAGGAAGACAAAACCACTACCACTTATCTAGCAGTAAAATCGATCTCCTTTCATTGGGTGAAATCTGATTTTCTCTTGTTATTACGAAAACCTAATTCAAACTACTTCGGATGTCTTTTATTTGATTTGAGAAGTAAGATTTTCATTTTAATATCTCTTTAAAGTAACCCTTGTCAACCAAGTTATGTTTATGAAAATTAACTCGGCCCAATACATAAAACAAGGGGGGGCATATTGGCCCTAAATCGCTCACCTGGTTTATTCGGCTTCAAAGATTTGACCTTGTGACCTAGATTTTGATCCCAGTTGACCCGATTTCGAACTCATCCCAGTTTCTCAAGACAATCATTCTTACCAAATTTCAAGTTGATCTGGCAAAAAATGTGACCTCTAGAAGGCATGTAATGTTTTTCTAAGATTTAACCTTGTGATCTAGTTTTTGGCTCCAGTTAACCATATTTAAAACTTGGTCAATATTTCATCAAGACAATCATTCTGATCGAATTTCAGACTGATCGGGCCAAAAGATGTTGCCTCTAGAGTGCATACAAGGTTTCTCATGACCTACTTTTTGACCCTAATTGACCTAATTTAAAATTCGTCCTAGCATTTATCAAGACAATCGTTCAGATCAATTTTCAGCTTGATTGTACAAATGATGCGGCCTCTAGAGAGCATACACAGTTTTTCTAATATTTGACCTCGTGACCTAGCTTTTGACCCAAGCTAACCTTATTTCAAACTTGTCCAAGATTTCATCAATACAATCATTCTGACACAATTTCAGCTTGATTTGGCTAAAATATGGCCTCTAGAGTGCATAAAAGGTTTTTCTAAGAATTGACACCGTGACCTTGTTTTTGACCCCAGTTAAACCAATTTCAAGCTTGTTCAAAATTCAATCAATACAAACATTCTGTCCAAATTTCAGATTGATTGGGCAAAAAATGTGTCATCTAGGCTACAAGGTTTTTCTGGGATTTGACCCCGTGACCTAGTTTTGACCCCAGTTGTCCCAATTTCAAAGTCGTTCAAGATGTTATAAAGAAAATCATTTTGACCAAATATCAGCTTAATCGGTCTAAAAATATGGCATATGATCTAGAGAGCATACACAGTTTCTCTAAGATTTGACCCCGTGACCTAGTTTTTGACACCAGTTGACCAAATTTCGAAATCGTCCGAGATTTTACCGAGACAATCAATTTGACTAAATTTGAGGTTGATTGGGCAAAAAATGGGGCTTCTAGAGTACATACAAGGTAAATGTTGACGACGGACAACGCACACCGCACAACGGACGGCGGACATCCACATAACCACAAAAGCTCATCTGAACTTAAAAAAAACACCAGGTAGATCGTTACACAATAAGGCCTTCCCGATAAAAATGATATGGGACAGCATTGAGACAAAATAAGAATATGTTGATAACCAGCATTTTCTTCTTTTGTCACAACAATTTCTGTACTTTTTTAAACAAAAATAAGATCTTTTTCAGCATACATCTGCACCAGCCTTCAAACTTGAATAGTCTGAACCTTTGCTTTTCAAAAAAATAGTTAAAATATTTCTATTAAGTCTTGTCGCACAATTAACAATACAGGTGTCCTCTACAGACAGCTGAAGGTAGAAAGGTGACCAGAAAAGTTTGGTGGAGAGACAGGGGAAATCGCCCTAAATAGTATGAGGAACATATATTCAAAACAAATATGGATCTTTCGCAAATCGAGAAACGTCGTCGCATCATTCCAAACCACATACTACTGTGTCCTTTGTGCACTAGACGAATCCTGGCGCAGATTGGACGTAGATCCAACTAACAAGTCATATGTACCGCCACAAACAATAGATCACGTGGATGAATAATCTTCGATACGAAGGACGGTCAAGAAGAGAAGATTAACCACACACAGCTTTATTGTTGTCTAAGTTGACTAAGTTATAGGTATAAGGTAGTCCAGACCATAATGATTTTCACGCGCGTCGGGATTATTCGGGCGACGTAGTAAACATTCGGCGGTGGGAAGTTCCATCGTCGAATGTTTACGACGTCGTCCGAATGGGTTCGGATACGTAACGCGTGTTACCGGTGTCGCACAAAATGTCGACACATCGAGTGGATCTCATTAGTGATGAACTATCTTAAGATTAATCTTAGTGCTCTTTAATAAATCTAAAAAGGATAAAATATGTGACTATATTTATACTTTCTACATCTTACCGGTCATTCTAATTGCATTTATAAGTTTTAAATAACGTAAGAGTAAATCTGGTTTGGCCCATATCAACACTTTTCCAAACGATTAAAAAGCTGCATTTCGGCTTAAAAAAGTTGTTCAGGGTAACATATCTCGCAATTTAACTGAACCCCTTTCTCAAATGACACGATGCATCATTCCAAAATGTTTAGAAAATGTCAAAGGAGTTTTTCTACGCACTAATTGGGCCCCATTCGTCAAAAATATGCCAATAATATTTTTCATTAGTCTCGTTTCTTAATAGAGGCTCCAGGGAAATACAGAAATGTCAGATTTGCTGGCAAATCAATGTAACGTGTAAATAAGTGCAGTTGTTTGTTCCCCTATTTAACCATGTCCTATTATTAAGTTTCGGATGGTAAAAGTTTGGTTCCAAAAGTGATGTCTTTTTGTGTGAAACCGATTGTTGGTATTCAAATTGTTTACTTATTCCTCCATCTAGTGGTCGGACCTTCAATTCTGCAGTGGGAATGTTAAGAATCGAGACCCAGGGATGGTATTTTCACCAACCAGTCTAATTCTTAGTTTACATTTAGAATTACACAACATTCCATCCGATTGGCCGAGACATATGTCTCGTCCAATCAGATGACTTGTTACGTGATTTTACTGTACAAAATCGATTTAGAAATATTGGTGAATATGGTCCAGCTGGTACTTATATGCCAGCCTTGTCGGACCGTATTTGGTACAAAAACGAATATGGTACAAATGTGTACCATATTCGGCCGAATATGGTACAACTGTCTAATTGTACCATATACGTATCTGCAGTTTTGGGGTAAAATGCCTAACCGAATATGGTACAATGTTTGTACCATATTCGGTCGAAAATTGTACCGTATTCGGTCCGAATATGGTACAAATGTACCATATTCGGTCGAATATGGTACAAATGTACCATATTTGTTTTTGTTTACGGTCCGACAGTGCTAAATAGAAGACATTCTACAGCGTATTTTTTTTCAATTCAAAATCCATGTAAAGTGTGGTTAGGTAAGCTGTTTATGTTACTGCTGACGACGACGACGACCACGATGATGACGATGATGATGATGATGATGATGATGATGATGATGATGATGATGATGATGATGATGATGATGATGATGATGATGATGATGATGATGATGATGATGATGATGATGATGATGATGATGATGATGATACTTTTGTCACTTCCAATATTAGGTTAATGCAATGTATTTGAGTTTGAAAAAAAGTTTACACATCGGCAGACTATTTCATTTATTAAGGACAGATCCTCCATTTATTTCCCACGGTAAGAATTTTTTTTATTTTTTCTGTACTGATATTTAAATATATGAGAAATAAAAAAAATGACTTAAAAACTATAGGTCACCAAGCGAATTGAAAAGTTATTGAATTTCAAGGGAGACTACTCTTGTCTAAAATTGCAAAAATGAGGGGTCACTTAAATACCCACAAAAAAGGTGTTCGAAATGACTAGGATTACATAAATAAGTCTTTATTGTGTTCAATATGTTTTATTCTGTCTAAATGAGTATCAATTTGGGAAAATGTAGTGATGATTTTGAAATTTTTAGTAAAACATTCTTTCAAAAGTAGCTGAAATTGCTCTTATTTCGCAACGTTTCTGATAATAAAAAATATTCCAGCGGTAAGAATTTTTTCTTTTTTGGTATAGACATAGTGCTTGGTCATACCTACAAAAACAAAAAATGAAAAATATATCAAACCAAGCGTTTTTCTTAGTTATAAGTAAAATTTGGTTCACTTTTTACAGCTCTGTCCGAAATTGTTTCACTACTTTTATCCATTTTCTTCCTTACTACCAGCTTTAGATAATAAAACGTATCATCTTTCGTGTCCATCTGAAGCGGACTATCTCATAAAGACACCACATTGCTTTTGTTGCTCCGTTTCCCATCGGTAACGCCACATTTTGAACGCGTAACAGAAAGCGAAATGTACCATCCGAGTACTATTACACTTTAATTGACCAAACAGAGAAAATTGAAAAAAACGAAAAGGGTCTTGTCATTTATCAACCAAATATTAACTAAATGTAAGAAATACATTTGCTGAAAAAGGCCAATTACTGAAACAGCTTTATTTCGTTATTTAGGATATGCGCAGTAAGTTGCGCAGTAACAACTGGAGGATCTGTCCTTAAGAAATACATAATTTATGTACCATATACGTAGGCCATTTTCATTTTATGAGTTTTTTTGGTATGTACCAAATACGTTTTGGCGAGCATAGAAAAACTTATTCCAACCGAATATGGCACAATGTTTGTACCATATTCGGTCGAAAATTGTACCGTATTCGGTCCGAATATGGTACAAATGTACCATATTCGTTTTTGTACCATATACGGTCCGACACAGCCTGATAAGAATTGATATGACTGGTATGTGAGCATCGGTCTAAGTATAAAGAACGTGGTTTCGTTTTTATCACCGACCGACATCGAAAGTCGGTTCTATAGACGAAACCAGTGTCAAATGGCAAAATCATAGTCTGGTCAAAATTTAAAGATGTTGCAGAAGACAATTTTAAAATGGTGGAAACCAAACATCTTGTGTAGTTTGTGTAGAAAGGAAGAAAACGCTTGTCACAAGCAATTTTTCATTTTCCATATCGTCGGTGGGGAGTCAAAACCTCGTAACTACAGCTTTTTCAAGCTGAAGTTACGAGGTTCTGACTCCCCACCATCGATATTATTTTTAAAAGCCATGGTTTCGTATGGAATCAAGAAGAAGAGTCATTGTGTGGGAATAGGTCATACCCCTTTCCAACATAATGACGCGTTTTGACGCCCCTTCAGATAAAGCCTTCAAGAAAAGAAATTGTGGAAATTTCATTTCTATCCAGAAAAAACAGAATCTTACTTTTTATTCAATATTTTTTTTTTTTTTTTTTTTTTTTTTGGGGGGGGGGGGGGTGCAACATCTGCAACATCATGTCATAAGTATACTTTTCTCTAAATGTTTTCTGTGCTGAAATACAATCCAAAATATTCTACTGTCAAAAGATTTGTCTCTTCGTCTGCATTTTCGTTTAGTTTAGATCTGTCAAAAACTTTGTCGTTTTGCAAATCGTTAACATAGGCAGACACTATTGTTATTTCCACAGTAACGTTAAACAAGTCGCTTAAAAACAACTAAGGTAAATGTTTAAATGTGCCACTACACCCGGGTCTAGTAGGATGCTACTCTCTTAAAGCTGCTATTTCCCAGATTTGGACCCAAAATTTGTCAAAAACAAACGAAATGTACACTTTTTAAGCTTTATATGACCTGATTAAATGATTACGACAAAGTATTGAAGCAACGACTCATTTTTTCGCAATTTGATACCAAATTCATGAAGCGATGTCGAAAGTAGGTAAAAACAGTAGGACATGCGACTTTCTTAAATGACGTCACAACATACATGATGACGTCATATTGAAATTCAAGTATTAATCTCGTTTGAATCTTGATCCGCGCTGTATGCGCATGCGTGACAGTTAAAACATAAATTCAACCGCATCTGTGACGGAGTTGAATTTGGGTTTGGATTCTCCCTAAATTCGGCTATCTCTCTTATAATTTCGGCTCAATCTCAGTTTTGCATATTTTTTTCAAAAAAATTCATTTTTTGCAATTAGACCATATGTTACCCTCCAGCTTTAAGAACAGAGCACATTATCTCTACATTCCATTTCGATAGAATGAGCTCTGTTCTCGCGGGGTCATTTCACGTCTAATCTCGGGCCTTGGCGGGATTTCAGTATCCAATCGTTGGCTATACACAACAAAACAATTTAAAAAGCTGATACAAACTTTCATTGGCTGACGCTTCAAATTACCGGCTTCAGCCAAAAATAGAAGCGATGTAATGTATACGTAATCAAACCAGATCAAACTGAATGATTTTGATTCGATAATTCAAATGTTACCGGCTTCAGCCAAAAAAATAGAAGCGACGTAAAGTATACGTAATGATCATGCAAGATAAAACTGAATGATTTTGATTCGATAATTCAAATGATGTGCTATAATTAGATTATGACGACCAAATAGGCTGTTGGCGTACCGAAAACTGCAGAGGTCATATTTGATGGTTTGATCAATATAGACCTCGGCTTTGGAGAGTAGTAGGATGCATGATTAACCCTTTCTAAAACAAGACGTAGTTTTGACGTCACTTGTAGAAAACATTTCGGAAAACTTTGAGACAAAAGAAGAAAATTCTTATAACAAGCATTCTGTCCTTTTACTCAATAATATCTGTGGTATATTGTATACGAACCCTATTCTAAATGAGATCAATTTTGTTAGCAGCAACATTTTTTTCATATTAGACCAGTCCAGTTTATTTTCCAGTTTGTGAAAGGTTTATTTGCCACCAATATTTGATGCTAATTAGCATCGTTTGTACTGGTATTGGTTTCTTGGACGAAAATCGGAGCATCTTACTAGTCTATTAACTCTTGCGATTTCTTTATTTCCACAATATTTTCTACCTCAAAAGACCAAATAAATCTAAATTGATTCGCTTGAAATTGTCGTCTGCAACATCTTTGAATTTGGACCAGCCTAATATTTAGCCGTCTGGTAATGGGTTAACCCTTTCAAATTCATGACCTGGGATCAGTTCCTAATCAAGACCTGGGACCAGTCTCGTCGAAGCTTTCAGGAAGTGATACAAATGTCCTACGACATATCCTACGTATCACCATTTTTTCCAGACATACATGTACGAAATGAGATTTTTGTCCATTATACACATTTTAAAATTTTCGTACAACATTTGAAGAACATTATGTGGGAATTGGTAAATATGAGTGCATGTACAGCAAAGAGTGATAGAAAAATAATGGTAAAATGAACTGAGCTCATGTTTATTCCAAAACTGACTTTGGCAGATAATAATTTTAAAATATGTCAAAGATAATCATGCAAGTTCGAAGCATCATGGTCAACTTTATGGATACAAGGCCCGTATTGGCCGATTCGCCCATTTTTCGATTGATTCAAAAATGGACCTTTGATACTTATTTCATTTACATTAACCCTTTCCTAAACAAGACCTGGTTTTGACGTCCTTAATAGAAAAGGCTTGGGAAACATTGGAACAAAAGAAGAAACTGCTGATAACAAGCAGTTTCTCCTTTTGTCTCAATATTTTATATCCCATATTGTACACGAATTATATCTTTAATAACTTCCATTCTGTCATTTTTTTGGGAAAATTTTGGATTGGATCACCCTAAAATTTTGCCGTTTGGGGAGGAGTTAACTGGTGAACCTAGACTAATGGACTGTAAACAGTGATAGATGGTCAATGACACAGAAGATCGGAATTTAAAGAAACCCGACAGTGCCATTCGATCTGAACAGCAGGGAGAAAAGATATCCAAATATCTATTTGTATACCCATATTGAATTTAAAAAGAACATCTCAAAGAGAAGTGACAAAGAGTGGACAGCCCAAACTACGCTTGATTTGATAGAAAAAAAAAATATGGAAAGCAAACATCGAAAAGCTGGTCCTATAGTCCGGTCACGATATTATGGCAAATGTAAACAAAGGCAAACGTCATCTAATTATTAGTATTAAATACAATTTTGTATGTGGTGGTTCGAATGTAATAGGTATGAGACACCTACAAGAATCAAACCATCACATGCAAAATTACAGTAGTTTGGAGCTGTTTCTTCAAAGAGACTTTACGCTCTGATTTCATGACCGATACCACGATTGTAACACTTCATGGTGCTGCTACTTCGCACCATCATATGCACATCCTACCATGCTATTGCTTGACGTTTTATGAACACTAGAGTAAAAGTAAATGTCATAGGCGCCCTACTGCAAATATCATTACGATTGAAATTTTCACTCGTTGACATTGTGTAAAATATTGGACAGAAAATAGGGATAAATACTGACTGTCAGCATTCTCTTGTTTTCTCTAAATGCTTTCTAATGTTTCTTCTGATTCGGGTCAAAAGCATTGTACAACCTGTAGGCCTGAAAACAGTGTCAATAGCATTGTACTGATATAAACCCCTCCCGAAACGTTGAATTTTTACACCGCTCCAATCTTAAAGCTTTTTCATGCGACAAAATGTATACAAATAATAACAGCATTAAAATTTTGTCGTGTACAATATAATATGAAATGTTTGGGCAAACCGAAAAAATGCTGATTTTTCAGATTTTTTTTTTCTTTTGTTTCAATGTTTTCTCGAAGTCTTCTCAATAAGGGGTACCAAAACCAATTCTTGTTTCTGAAAACGTTAAGCAACGAACTTCATGAAACAGGAGAGTATCCCCTTAAATTGTTATAGAGGAAATTAGCCATCGAAAAAGGCCAAAAAAATATTCTAAAGAAAAAGTAAATAATCAATAATTTATGTAAATGCAAGTGTCGATTTATATAGCCAGTGTAAATAAATCACTATGTTCCTTTCAAATGAATTATTAATGAGATTAAAGGCTTTCCCAAACGAGGAAAATAATGAACTGTTCCAGTTTAAAAGATGCTGCAGACGATAATGAGAATGTTTGTGAAAATACTATATATAAGTACGATGACACGAAAAATATTGAGACAAAGAAGAAAATGCTGATTATCAGCATTTTCTTCTTTGTCTCAATATTGTCCAAAGACTTGCCAATTAAGGACGTTAAAATAATGTCTTGTTTGTAAAAGGGTTAACGCCTTTCATCGTCATAACAAGCATGAATAACTAACCAGATGGTTTATATCGTCGCTTTTTAACGAAAACCTCGTAACTGCAGTTTCATTGAAAAGCAGCGATATATAGATTATAATATCCTTTTTCAGAAGCGGGCATTTAATCATTTCACATATTGCAAAAACATGGACTGTTCAAAGGTATTTTAAAGCTGCTGCAGATTAGGGCGGTTATCCTACTTTACTTTTTTGGAGAGTAGCCTACATACCTAAAAATCGCCCGCTTCAAAATGGAGAAATAAAATGTATAGAAAAAATAGCACTTTTTATTTGTCTTTAGTGCAAAATAACTTGGTCAAATCAAAACTTCTGTCAGAAAAAGAGTAAATGATTAAATGGTTGTTTTTTTTAAAAAAATATTTTGGTTATATTTCACCATTAAATGAATGATATGAATTATGTTTCATAAATTTTAATAACTGCTTGCAATGCATATTTATTTGAATTTCCACTCAAGAATTGCAGTCACTTTCGTTTTATTGTCATCCATAAGTCGTTCTTGAGTTTATTACAGCTTTCACATTAATATATAATTTGAGTCTTGATCTGAAATATAGGTTATTATCGCATTTGAGACCAACATGGATCCAGATCAGCCTGTGCATACGCACAGTCTGATCCACATCAATGTTGTCCCTTCATATTTTCTTCATTATATGTTGCAACTCTGTGGACGCAGCAAAGATCGCAACCAGACTGCAAAAAGGTACAGATACTGGATTCCATTTGGAAAACCTCGGATAATTCTATCGAAGATCGAATCATTGACTCGGAAGTAGGCCTATGTGTATGAAGATATACTAAGCAAAACAATTGAAGGATATTAAAATTCTATAGCTATTGTAGAAACCTTGATAAAATATGATATAAAACCATAATGCTTTTTAGTATTACATACATGCGCTCTCATATTTAATGCTGCCATATCGAGTTATGCTTCACTGGTCATGTCAAAATGGGACAATTTACAACATAGGGGTCAACTACAGAACTTACCATGTTCTTTACATGCTGTTTTTTACATAAAGGCATACGTTCAGTTGCTTCATTGAGTAAGTTAAAACGTACTTGCCTATAATCAATTCATTAAAAAGGATTAAACGTTAATGACTGACAGATCTGCAGTGCTTGCAAGCCGTTGGTCAATTGAACGTAAGGGAACGTCAGGTTGACGTCACTGGTAGATTTTGCATTTTGCCATGTTTATTCAGTCTTACACCAACGGTATCAATGGGTAGTCGAAATTTTGAAACTGTGTGACAGGGGACGTAAGTAAGCGACGTCATTGGCTGATGACAGTTATATTCTCAAGAATTCGTTACGTTATAGGACTCCAGCGTTTTTCAAAATTACTCTAGAGTCTAACCGATGTGCGAGAGGTTAGCCTAAGAATTCAGTCTGTGATAAACGGATTAAATAATCATGGGCCTTAATGCCAGTAGGCCGATGACAGCTAACGATTTAACACGACGACACTGACGCATGGACCAGAACCAATATGAGATGGAACAAGCAGCAACGGAGTACAGCGCTCATCACCATTCAAAATTGGTTTCCGCGTCGCATGTTGACAGCAGAATTTGTGTTTTTCTCGACATAAGAACGAGAGATAACACGAATGCAATATACCCACATGTGACGCATATGGTGACGAGAGCGTTATGGAGTTGACGGGAATCTTACGTAATGTAGAAAGAAACCCTTTCGTGCTAAATGACACTGACTGACCAACGTTACATTGACCACGTGGTTGACTAAAATCATATAACGTTTAAACAGGAAAATAGAGATGAACGCACGTTCATTGACGCCAACGTAAAAGTTGTCGGTGTCGTTATTGTACAACACCGCCTTAAACGGATTTGATTTCAATCTAAGGACTTGTCATCCCATTCACAGAACCTTTATCCAATCGAGCATGATTGGTACACGTTGGGTAGACGTCTACTTGACCGACAACAACAACCGACCAACCCGATATATCCCAACATGCACGTATTCGGGAATAGAATAATGTACCACAACATGTGATAATTCAGTCTGCGATGAATTTACGAGGGACTTGAAAGGCTTGAGTTGACTTCCGGGGTGAAAACACCCGTTTTTCATGACGTGTGACTTTTCGGTTGTAGGGTACCAGCGTTTAATCGGATATTGTAGGGAAACCGGAAACGATTGATCTGATTTTTGTTTCTGATTCCCAAGATAAGACATTGATATGAAGATATGTATATTTTTGTTCGAAGAACTGCCTTTGTCAATTTTCACAAATAATGCAATTTGAATATCCTTCAATTGTTTTGCTTAGTATATGTTAAAAATGCGATTTCTTAGGCGGAAGTAGTTGCGCTTCATAAAGTAGTTTTCGAGGTAATCCAAATTAACAACTATGGCAACTTGCGGGACTTGCAGGTTGTAATCATTCTAAAAAGAGAGGACACTGAAACTGCAAACAATGTATTTCAGTATCATTCTTTTTTATTTGTCGCCTCATTGTTGATATAAGTTACAAATCAACGTTTTGTGTTGTTGTTCTTGTTGTTCTATTCTATTCATAGTCTGAAAGTTGATCCATGACTTACATCTACGGTATGATTCGACAGAATTGTCCGTGGTGTTCCAAATGACTGGATCCATGTTGAGTTATTGACCTTGAATATACAATGGGTATTTTTCCATATTCCGCCTCAAATTTTATCTCCTTTCAGCATCATAATAATTAAACAAATGCGTCTAATATTGACGTGTTCAACTTTATTTTATTAATTTGTTTAAATCTATCTGTTTTGACGTCACTTTATATCAGATGTTGGAGAACAATGCTACAAGCTATTTCAACTCTTTCTCAAATAAACCCTGGTTTTGATGTTTCCCATAGAGAAGGATTTTGAAAGTATTGAGAGAAAAGAAGAAAGTGCAGATGACCAGCATTTTCTTCTATTCCTTCTATTATGCTTTCCATGCTATGATAAAATAAATACTCTGATTTTCCATACTATATATTCAGTCGCCTGCAAAACCATTGAATTTTAACAACCCTATTGTTGGGGGGGGGGGCTAACAACTTGGCAAGTTATAAATTTTCAGCTTTACAGTTTTAATGTAGTCTTGTGAATTTTGTCTTGATATTTGTTTCTTTCTTGTTTTCTGTAAAATGCTTCTTTTCGAGTACGCACACATCATGAATATGACATTTTGATTAGAATTTTAATGAATTGGCTGTGTATATTTGCAAACCTGAAATGGTTAAACCTATACCAAATGTGTTGAAAGAAAGATTTCGATATTCAATTCAGAGTAAAATTATGTAAAAAGAAAATGCTTGCTTATACATAATACATGATTCGCTACTTTAAAGGGACATTTTGTGACATGTGAAAAGTATCGATTCATTCCGCCTTGGATCAAAACTGTTCACTCTATGTTATTTTTCTGGATTCAGACTGCTTCTTCTATCTTACTATATATTCAATTTCCATAATGCGACATCTGCTTGGCGTCTGCTCGGTCTGATCCGTTTCTCAACATTTGGTTTTATTGCCTTCAAAAAGGGTCCTTTATAGCGTGACGGATTGCGAGTAGGCCTATGTTCATGTTTTTATGAAAATAATTTGTTGTCTGTACTCTAAGTCTAAATACTTGTGGTCTGTCAAGGGAAAGGATAAAAGTATTCATTAGCTGTTTAAAACCCTGATTTTAACGAATTTGAAGGGCGTTACTTTAACAATCAACAAGAGAAAAATGCCGATGTGCCGATGAAAGCCTTTTCGTTGCGGCCAATCTAAGACTCCTTGTGTCAGACAGGTTTCGGATTGTTTTCGGTGAAAACAAATTTATTATGAGTTTTACCTTTACAACACAATTTTGATGCGCATTTTAGAAAAAAATAGGAAAAACATCGCGGTATAATTAAAAAAAATGTTGGTACGAAGAATTGTCTATTTTTGCCTCAATATTGCTGTAGCTCTACTTTTTTAGAAAACAATTACGTCCAATTTACTGTCTGCAATAGCTCTAAATTAGACCAGTGTAAAATAGCGTTGTTTGGGAAAGGGTTAATATTGACAAATTCCGTTCATTACCGTCCAGAAATACCAGGATTTATTCAAACAATCCAATGTCTTGCTTTCTCCTGTAAAAAATTGTTTGCAAACTTGTTGAAATGAGACACTGCTATGGTAACGATGACGTCATAAAGCTTCCGTTGCCTAGGAAACTAATGATGCGTCGTATGAATTGAAGAAAAAGCGAGGCGTTAAAATCAAATAAAAGATACAAAATCTACAAGATATCGATTGATAAATCCGAAGGCTAACTCGAACTTGGCTTAAGCCTTTCCCAGACAAGACCTGGTTTTGACACCCTAACACAGAAAAGTTAGGCTATTAGGAAAACAATTACGCAAAAGATAGAAAAAACACACATGCAACTGTATTTTCTGTTTTATAATATGCTCAAATCAGATTCTCATTAATAGTCGTTTTAAAACTAAATTTGATTACCCTAAAAAATTTGGTACTTGGAAAAGACTTTTAAAACTCTTTCAAAGAAGAGCATATTAATCTACACGTAGATCTATAATGTTGTAGACGGCAAAATAAAATATTTATTTTGGTTACAGATCATCATCGACACAAAAGTAAAATAAAGACCTTTTAGAGATAAAAATGTTGATAAGACAGAATTTGTGTAGAATACGTGTATAGCACAGACAATATTGAGGAAAAAAAACACCAACATACCAAAACCATCAAAACCGTCGTTATTTTGGAAAGTTTTTAAGACAAATAGAGCTAGCATAACTTTAAATTGTTTGTTGGCATCAAATGCAAGGGCGGATCCAGGACTTTTTCCAGGGGGGGTGGGGTGAGGCGGTGTTCCAAGCCCATTTTTTTCCAGGGGGGGGGAGGGGGTGTCCAAGCCCTATTTGTAATAAATATGTAACGTTAAACTAATTTTTTATGGTCAAAATTTAATTTTCGGCCAATGCCGGGGGGGGGGAGGGGTAGTCTGGACCGCCCGACTACGATACGACGATCATTGGTACCGCTTCGGCCTAATCATGGGACCGCGAATGACTTATTCATAGTCGCGTGCCGGTTCGGTTTTCCGACCGACATTTCTTAATAGGCCTATAAAGTAAGGCATGAAGCTGGAAGATCGGAAATGATACTGTGTGAACTAGGTGATCAAAATATCAGGAATATGTAGTCAGGTATACCAGCCACCACAATACAAGTGAAATGTGAAGAGTGTCGTTAAAACATTTAAAGCACAGTTCAATTCTTCCTGGTTTTTGGCAAAAGGTTAACAAGGTGTAAGGGAGGTAAATTCATGTAACTTTGTAACTTTAATAGGAAGAGTCCTGGCCCCTTAGAGGCATCGGACACAAAAGTACATATATTACAAACAACTATAAACAACAACAAGTTAACAACATAATCATAAGAAAATTTATATACAACAAAATATGACTAGAAGATGGAAAATGGGAATATTGAGGTAGAACAAGAGAATGCTAAGTGATAGCATTCTCTTCCTCGATCTCAACACTCATACTGGCCCGTTGTTTTGAAAGATAAACTACATGTAAATATCTAGGCAGACTTAAAGTTTGTGGATATTCAATACATGCATGTCGCCGATGTCGCTCCGAAACGTCGCAACTGATACACATTAGTATAACAAATGCAACGCCCCGAAACAACATCAATGGCTGTTGACAAACTTAATAACAACACTTACTTGAAAGTATTCATAACTACTTTACAAAAAAGAGAAAGTTTAATTAAGCTGGGTCTATCTGTCATATTCATCAATATTTCAAAATTTAGTGCATTTGGGTGAGACCAATATTTTTTAGCAATGTATTTTTTCCTATCATTCCTAAAATGTTTGCAATCAAAAAGATAATGGAATTCATCTCCGATTGTATTTGAATTGCATAAGGTACATGTTCTTTCATTTCTAGGTATGTAGTCAAATCTGCCCTTTTCTATCGGTAGTTTGTGATTTGTGCATCTAAAGCGGAAAATATTAGTAGCCAGATTTGTTGGAAGAATATCTAAATATTGTTCAAACTTAAAGTTTTGTTTGTATACTCTATAATTCAGACATTTGCTTGTATTGTTTATTATGCTATTCCAGTTTTGCATGTATTGGTCTTTAAGCCTTGTTTTGACGATTGCTTTAAAGGATTGGTATGCTGTTGGCAAATTGCTTAACCAATAATTTGTCATACCTAAAGAGTTAAGTAAATTATGAACAAATTTTAACCAAGGGATTTTAATTATATTGTTTTCATACAAACTATATGCAGTTCTATATAAGATGCTATTAATCTTTTCATGTTTACTGTTTAATATTTTGTTCCAATAACATAAAATGCGGCATTTGATATGTACTGAAATTGGTAAAATTCCAAGTTCGCCATAAATCATACAATTAGGTGTGCTTGATTTTACCTTTAATATTAGCTTAAGAAATCGGAGTTGAAACTTGTCTATCATGTCGACATTTTCTATCCCCCACACCTCACAACTATACATAAGAATTGGGGCAATCATAGTATCAAACAGCTGAATTTGCATTCTTATTGGTAAGTTCAGTTTCCTACATTTGAGGATAACAGAGAACATTGCTTTATTTGCTTGTTCGATTAAATGGGATTTAGTTACTGAAAACTTACCATTACTCGAAAATTTTATTCCGAGATAAGGAAAGCAGTTAACAACCTCTAAAACATTATCATCAAACTTGAAATGTGGTAGGTTATTAAGACCTCTTTGAGTTTTCCAAAAAACCACAATTTTAGTTTTAGTAGGATTAACTTGTAAGTGCCATAGCTTACAATAGTTCGACATTGAATCTAATGATTTTTGAAGTTCATGTGGAGTTTCAGCAAAAATAACTGTGTCATCTGCATAAAGTAAAACATACAATCTAAAATACACTTCAATCTCTTCAGTACTTAATGATTCTTTTACAATTTCAGATAGCAAGTCTAATCCTTTTGTGTTTTGGGAGAAGAAGTCATTTAAATCATTAAGGAACAGCGAAAATAAAATCGGCGAAAGGTTTTCACCCTGACGGACGCCAGTGTGACTTGTGAACAATTCAGACATTTCACTGAAACAATTTACTCTAACGCATGACTTAGCCTTGATATACATATTATAGATAATTTTTATGCATTTACCATCAATTTTATTACTGATTAGTTTTTGCCAAAGAGCATTTCTGTTAACACTGTCAAAAGCCTTTTTGTAGTCTATAAAAGAGCAGTACAACTTTTTTCCTTTGGCTAAGTATATGTCAACTAAACATTTTAGTGAGAAAATATGATCAACTGTGCTATACTTTTTTCTAAACCCTGCTTGTTCTTCACAAAGTATATTATTACTTTCCAGGAAACTATTTAGCCTTGAGTTAAGCACATTTGTAAAGAGTTTGCCAAAGCAACTTAAAATTGTTATACCCCTATAATTATCAGGATCTTTTTTGTTACCTTTGTTTTTGGAAGCAAATTTTGCAAAATTTGCTTCTCTTAGCAGCCATGTGTCTCTGCACTTTACCATTTTCTGCATACCACACAACATCTTCCGGTCCTCCTCACTATAAATAGTTCTATCAAGAGCAAAGATTAATGAGGTAACAGTCATTCGAATATTCAATATGTAAGTCTGAAGTTATGTGTAGATATTGAATTGTGTGACTGAAAATGAAACATTCAATTAATCATGTCTCTAAGAGAAGAAAAGATCGACGTAGTAATTTGCTTTATTATGGTTCAAAGATCAGTCCAATAGCCTTCCTTGTAAATGGGTCAGTTGAGTTTACTGAACTATGAAATATATTCAGCTTACACAAACGATTAATATGCATGAAGTTGTGCTAAAAATAGATACAACTCTAGCATGGAATCAAAGTATGCAAGGTATTCTGGATAATCAAAGTACTTGATCAAAATACTTTACAAATCAAAGTATTCAAGGTATTCAAATGGATAATCAAAGTACCTAATCAAAGTACTCTATTTCTGGCCCCGGTTTCTCGAAAGTACGTTCTCATGCTCAAATCTTAGCACCGTGCTCAAATCGCATGAAATCCACGTGAACTTCAATGGAATACCCTTCAACGTTGGAGAGTATGCCTTTGATGTTGAGCATGTTCTCATGAGAATATACTTAAGTTTTTTCGAGAAACTGGGGCCTGGACAGGCCTACATTTTTGAAAAATTTGCTTCCAAACAGTACTGTCAGTACTTTGATTATATATTGGTAGGATAATACCTTTACTCCAAACATCTGGGAAAATACCAGACTCTAAAATAACATTGAACAAATAACAGAAAACCTCAATCATACTATCAGGTACATATTTTAGATATTCATTTAGGATATTGTCGAACGATGAAGAGGCTTTATTGTTTTTCAATGAGTTAATGGATTTGCGTATTTCAGACACGGTGAAAAGCCTGTCCAATTCATCATTGTATGAACTAACATTTGAAATATCAAAATCATCATTTTCGTCCTGTATGATATTTTCGTTAAGTTTACTAAAATGCTTATAGAAAGCTTCAGAGGTAACTTGAATGTATGTATCCTTACGTTCTGAAGAATACTTATTTAGAAGGCTCCAATATTCCTTTGGGCTTTTATTTTTTCAAGCCTTTAATTTTATTAACTACAGTTTCTTGATATTCCTTAAATTTCTTATTGATCTCCTTTTTATACGTTTTACTACACCTTAACATATTATCTCTATTATGTAAATTAGGGGTTCTATTAAAATTATTTTTACTATTCAGGTACTCTGCTCGAGCATTTGAGCATTCTCTATCGAACCAAGGTTTGTTTTGTTTTTTTGATTTTCTATGTTTAGATTTTTCAAGGAATAAATCACATTCTTTAGCAACATCTGTTAAAATTGACGATACATTCTGAGTTAAATCATTAATGATTTCATCGCTATATATTTTACTACCTAGTACATTTTTCAAGTCATTTAGGATTTTTGATACATCAGAATCTATAAAACTATTCTTATATTTTGTGGAACTATCAGTATCTGATTTCCATGACGGTTTGATACGGGCGAAAAAAGGCTGCGAAGCAGCCTTTCGTCCGTCTATAGATTGAAATTGAAACGGAAACAAAAATGTCGGAAACCCTCTGATTTTTTCAACGTTAATTGAATGGAAAAAACCGAGGGTTTCCTTGAAATTTCGGGCGGGGGGGGCAGGGTAATTTCGCATTTTTGGACAAGTGCCCCCCTCGCTTTTAACGTCATTTTTACAGCAATTACCTGATAATTCCCTTCCTAAACGCTATCAAAACGACCTGACAGAAGCAGTGGATCAATTAATATCAATATAAACAAAGCTCTTGAATTGTGTGTGAATTAAAGAAATACAACAACAAAGCTAAATTTTAACTAAAGACCTAAGCGAAGTCGACCTATGCTAGTTCGCGTGCTGTCATTCTTGTATCAATCGATAATTATGACAGATCAGCGGCCATCTTGTTTCGTCTGCACTAGTTGACAAATACCGACAGCAATTTTGGCGACATTCACCATGGATGAAAATTGCACGGAGTAACATTTCTGTTCCATAATATGAAGTGGTGTGACACCAACACCCACGGAACAACAACTTCCTTACCGGAAATCACAAACAGAAATGCTAGACTGCTAAGGACGCCGACTGCTAAGGGTGCAAATGGCTTTGAGAAAGTTGTGAACTAGGTGTAAGTGTTAAAATCTATGGACTTTCAATACCTCAGTTATATTTCAAAACTATTATATTGGTTTCCAGTAGCAAAGGAGTTTCGTACCAAATAAATTTCGACCGATCAAGTTGTAGATTGGACATACCGCGTCTTTTACGGTACCGCGGTATTCGAAAAAAATGTTCATTTGCAAACGAATGTTGTAAACCGTTTGGCAATACCTTCCCGTTTGGCAATTTCAAGGTATTGCGAATCCGCTCGATCCATTTGGAAATGGGAAGGGGGCGTGGCAAAGTAGTTCCTTCTACAATATCATGACATCGTATTCTATTACATTCTTCAAATGTAATGTTTTTAAAAGTGGAAACTATCAAATAAGCTTAAAATCGAGTTGTATGTGAAATAAGAGGTGGTGTGATATGATACGAAGTCTTATGTTGCCACGGCCGCTTTTGTGACTAAAGATGCATACCTTTTCCCCTGAAATAACTTATTTTAATATCTATGCCAAAGAAAATCTTTTCAAAACAAAGAGAACAAATGAGAAACCAGTGGCGGATCCAGAGGTGGTTCGGGTGGGGGGGGGGTTCAAACGAACCCACATATGAAGCCTGATTATTTTATTTTCATGCAGAAATTTAGTCAAAAGTGTGTGATACTAGTAAAACGAACCCCCTTTGTGAACAAACGATCTCCTTCACAGAAATCCTTGATCCGCCGCTGGAAACTGGTGATAAATAGCATTTTCTCCTTTTTCCACCAATATTTTCTATGCTAAAGGACTATTTCAATTCGAAATTTCGACAGTAGGTTGAAGTATGGATTCCTTTTGTTCCTTTTTACTTTCATATGTACGTGTTTCACTTTTAGCAATTTTAAATTACTATGGGCCAATTCCATTCAATCAAAAATGCATAGAGATTAATACATATATTTCTAAAGATTCTTCTTCTTTAACATTTTCTTGCGACATCTAATTTTGGGGATACCTAATCTTCTGCTAAATTTAAAGCCAGCAGCTAGAGCTCTAAAATAACTTAAGTCAAAATTAAATGGGTCAGACATGTAAAAAACTTGCGATGTGTACAAAGTTGCGTTTGGCTATTAGACTTGTAGCAATATTCTGCCTGATCGCCGATGAGTAGTCACCAACTCTTTATTGACTTTATTGTATCCAAGAAATACCACTGTTTGATCTGTTAATTTTCGTTGATCGATTACTTAGGTTATGAATAATAACAAGTTTAGAGGTCTTTAATCGCCAAATAAAAACCGATGTCCGACGGACTACATGTGTAGGTAAAAAGCAAGGTGCTCAGCGCCGAGGTATTTGCCTTAACATGTAGTTCAGAGCAGAGAGGTTTTTATTTAGCAAATAAAGACCTCTAAACTTAATACCGTATAGCACTTTATTTCTGCGGGGAGTTTATTTCTGCTTTTTCTGAGGTCCTGGACGGCACCGCAGAAATAAAATCCGCAGAATATTAACCCTGGATGTAGAGGTTGATATTGTTCTACAATTTTAGTCAGTACGTGAACAAGTTAAACACTTATCCCTTGATGCATTTAAGCACAATGTCATAACAATGGAGTTCTTTCCCATTCAAGAATAGTGTAACTACAGCTTTAATTTAGGTGCAGATAGGACAATTTTGTTCATTCTTAAACAATGATTAAACAAGTTTGACGGATTGGTAACAGTTTGACACATCTTTACTTTCACACCTATATGAATACGACATTGTTTCCCATAACGACTTTATAGATAAATGAATGGGATTATAATCCCTTAACTATCACAGAGTAATTCGAATGTTTTCTAAGCACCGTCTTTCAAAGTATGTTTGATACAGACTAAAACTGATTTCATGGCATAGAAATAAAATTTTGAATTTGGCAAAGTGAGAAACCGCAGAAATATGTTCCACAGAAAGTGAACCCGACCGCTTTCAGGAAAAAACGCAGAATTTGGACCCCGCAGAAATAAAGTGCTATACGGTATTATCTCCATTATAACACAATTAATTAGAAAACGCACATTCGAAATGTGTTATTTTGTGGAAATTCTGCCATGATCTAGTTTTAGGCGTAGGAAACACATTGGCGGGTTAGTGACATCATTGATGATGTCATTTGACATTACCTTGACACAACATGACGCTGTGGCACATACACAAAGCATAATTACATAGAGTCTTTGTTGTTAAAATAAAAACCAATGCAGTTCCTCTCTCGCTATATGGATTTTACAATAGAGTGTTATAATGTCACAGAAGTACTCGGACGTGCAGGTGATGTTTTTGTCGTTGGTTTTGTCATATTATTGAAATGGGAATTTACAGCAATTAGTCTGAGATGCCTTGTCAAGTGAGTCGGGACTCCATGTTCGGGAGTTAAATTATATTGTCACAGCCCTTGTGTCTGCGCAGGCGTCACTTTGAGTCTTCAGGGGGTTACAGATAAACGTTCTGACGCCCCGGCGATGTGGTACTGGCATATTTTTTGTAGAATCTGAGATATTATCTTAGATTAGTTGGCGGTAGGCCTATGTCGTTGATTGATAGAGGCATTGGTCAACAAAACAGAATATTTTCATGATCGAAAGCGTGTCAGCCAATATCATTTCTGCTAGTTAAAACCATGTTGCAGTGGAACGTTCCACCACCAAATGTTTACGATGTTGCAGGCATAAGTTCGGATTAGGTAACAAATTTTAACGATGTCGCTTCAAAAATTCCAATGTCGCACGATTCCCCATAGGGGTGGACTACCTTAATTCAATTATCAGCAATCTATTAATAAGTTGGCAAAGCTGACATGAATCATTCTACCATATGTCAGCAAAGCCATAAGCCATCAAAGCAAAATGCCAGAATAGAGCCATTAATCTGACAAAGAACAGCCTATATTTGCAACATGTTCTTAAGGTAGTCCATCCCTAATGAGATTCATGCGACATCGGAATTAATCCAGCTATGTGGTTAAGATACAGCATTGCAGCATTCCACCACCGTATGTTAACGATGTCACACAAATAAGTTCGGATTAGGTAACATATGTTTACACTGTTGCATGAATCTCATTAGGGATGGACTACCTTAATTCAGATATCAGCAATCTATTAATAAGTTGGCAAAGCCGACATGAATCATTCTACCATACATGAGCAAAGCCAAAAGCCATCAAAGAAGAATACCAGAATACAGCCATTCATCAGACAAAGTACAGCAGACATTTGCAACATCTTCCTAAGGTAGTCCATCCCAATTGAGATTCATGTGACATCCAAATTATTCCTACAATGTCGTTAACATGCAGTTGTGGAACGTTTCACAGCGGAATAATATCAATGTCGCACATATCAATTCGGATAACGTTACGAAGTTTAACAACGTCGCTCGAAAATTCTGAAGGTACATGAATCTTATAAGGGGTGGACTACCTTAATTCTATTATCAGCAATCTAAATTTTGTAAGTTGGCAAAAACGACATACACTTTTATCATTCTACCATATGTCGGCAAAGCCATAAGCCATTAAAGCAGAATACTAGAATACAGCCATTCATCTGACAAAGTACAACTGACATTACCAACATGTTCTTAAGGTAGTCCATCCCTTATAAGATTCACGTGACATCAGATTAGTAGTCCGGTAATGTTGTTAATATTCAGCCGTGGAATTCTCCACCACTGCATGTTAATGATGTAGCACATATAAGTTTGGATTAGGTAACAATGTTAACAATGTCGCATGAATCTCTTTAGGGGTGCAGTACCTTAATTCAATCATCAGCAATCTATTGTTCAGTTGTAAAAGCCGACATGTATCATTTGACTATACATCGGCAGAGCCATAAGCCATCAAAGAAGAATACCAGAATACAGCCATTCATCAGACAAAGTACAACCAACATTTCCAACATCTTCCTAAGGTAGTCCATCCCAAATGAGATTCATGTGACATCGAAATTATTCCTGCAATATCGTTAACATGCAGTTGTGGAACGTTTCACAGCGGAGTAATATCAATGTCGCACATATCAATATGGATAACGTTACAAAGTTAAGCAATGTCGCTCGAAAAATTCTGAAGGTGCATGAATCTCATAAGGGGTGGACTACCTTAATTCTATTATCAGCAATCTATTTATAAATTGGCAAAAACGACATAAACTTTTATCATTCTACCATATGTCGGCAAAGCCATAATCCATTAAAGTAGAATACCAGAATACAGCCATTCATCTGACAAAGTACAACCGACATTACCAACATGTTCTTAAGGTAGTCCATCCCTTATAAGATTCACGCGACATCAGATTAGTAGTCCGGTAATGTTGTTAATATTCAGCCGTGGAATTCTCCACCACTGCATGTTAATGATGTCGCACATATAAGTTTGGATTAGGTAACAATGTTTACAATGTCGCATGAATCTCTTTAGGGGTGGAGTACCTTAATTCAATCATCAGCAATCTATTGTTCAGTTGTAAAAGCCGACATGTATCATTCTACTGTACATCGGCAGAGCCATAAGCCATCAAAGAAGAATACCAGAATATGCAGCTATTCATCTGACAAAGTACAGCTGACATTTCCAACATCTTCCTAAGGTAGTCCATCCCAAATGAGATTCATGTGACATCGAAATTATTCCTGCAATATCGTTAACATGCAGTTGTGGAACGTTTCACAGTGGAAGAATATCAATGTCGCACATATAAATTTGGATAACGTTACAAAGTTTAGCAATGTCTCTTGAAAATTCTGAAGGTGCATGAATCTCATAAGGGGTGGACTACCTTAATTCTATTTTCAGCAATCTATTTATAAGTTGGCGAAAACAACATACACTTTTATCATTCTACAATATGTCGGCAAAGCCATGACCCATTAAAGTAGAATACCAGAATACAGCCATTCGTCTGACAAAGTACAGCCGATATTACCAACATGTTCTTAAGGTAGTCCATCCCTTATAAGATTCACGCGACATCACATTAATATTCCGGTAATGTTGTTAGCATTCAGCTGTGTAATTCTCCACCACTGCATGTTAATGATGTTGCATGTATAAGTTTGGATTAGGTAACAATGTGAACAATGTCGCATGAGTGGAGTACCTTAATTCAATCATAACCAATCTATTGTTCAGTTGAAAAAGCCGACATGTATCATTCTATGTACATCGGCAAAGCCATAGGCCATCAAAGCGGAAAACCAGAATACAACCATTCATCTGAAGCATCACCTATCAACTGCGTGCATTAGCAAAACTAAAAGCAAATTTAGTTACTAGATCTAAAATTTTCTGTGATTATTTTTAACATTATTTTGGCTGCATTGGATTGCTATACATGGAATGTTTTCATGTCTCAATTTTAAACCCCTGATATTCGATAATTGCATGACCTGCAATAAATGAAGTATCCTCGCCTCCCCATGGTCCGTCACCCTAAGCCGGCTACGCTAAATGCATATGCATTACATAATCGAGTAAATCATACTGAAACACTCGTCTCCCCTCTAGATTTAACGAGTTTCCTTCCTTTAAATATCTGTTTTAATAAAATTTAACTTGAAAAACCACTCCGTGAATGTAAACACACTGTAAGCCGTAGCAAAACAAAAAAGGTGACGATACATGGCGGGTGACGGACCATGGTAAGTCGACGATACTATTTAGTCTTCAGTTAAGATTCTCGGCTTCGCTTCTGCATACGGGTAAAAATTATACCAACTGGAAAATGTTCGCAGTTCTTATGCATAATCCGTTTAGTGATGATTCCTCTGTGAATCTTGACGGGATATCATTGACAGACTTGGACCATTTATGGTCTTTACCGGCTTTTAAGCCATTTTTGACCCTCTGAAAAAGTAGTATCCACGGATCTTTTGAGGACCTAGCCGCCAGGTTCAACTGTCATTTTGACGTAAACCCCTCCTTCCCCAACAAAAATAAATGTATGATTCTGAAACATACCATTTTCAGTGTGAAGATGATAATCTCAGTACCGAAAGGTTTTTGTAGATAGATAATTCATTATGATAGATCAATTTGATAATAAAAGCATTGCTCTTAAAGCCCATTTTCCAAACGACAAATTATTTAGTCTTTTCAAGTTTGACAGTGGCTTAACCCTTTCCTAAATGGCACCTGATTCAATTTGGAAGCTCTTGCAGACAACAGAATGAGCATCTTGAAAGTAGGATTTTGTGTGTGCAAGGATTGGGGGAAGACACAGAACGCTGGTAGAAAGGGGAAAATCACATGCAGCATCCTAGTTTTGTTGAAAATTGTATAATACAGAAAAAGAACACTAGATGGGCCAAACCCCTCTTATATCCACTACAGTAGACTCGAGAAAAAGCAGGGCTAGTTTGTAAAGCTGCAGAAATTGTGGAAAAGATTTCCTTGCTATTTCATTTGGGTTTTTAGTGTGATTTTTGAAAATAATTATATCTTGGGGAAAATTTATTATTTGGGGAAAAAAGTGCATTATTTCTTTAGGGGAAGACGCTGGAAACCAGTGTCACTTTCTTTAGGGGAAAACCCCTGGAATAGCAAATCTTTTTTTCTCTATTTGTTTATTACCGGTAAAAATTATCAAAATGCTATCCAAAAAATTTCAAATACTAACAAGTAATTGACAAATGATGTTGATTAAGGTGATTTTAGACATCATTATTTTAGTTTTGACATTTTTCAAGGCAAATTTATATTTGCCTGATAATTTTCATGGGTCGGTTGGCATGACAGTCTTTTTTGGGAAAATGGCAATAAAAAATGTAGGGTCGGTGGGTTGGCGGGAACACAGCAATTTTTATTTAAGGTCTGATTAGAAATGAAAGTAAGTGATACATGTGTGAAAATATTAAGATCAGTTTGCATGATTAGACTCAGATCATCATTTAGACTTTTAAAAAAGATGAGAATATTCCTAGAGGATTAAACTGTGTTGTATACTTTCCACTACAGCATACATTGCTTTAAGTTATTCATATTTTTTACAGGTTAGTGTTTACAAGCAAGAATGGAAGCAAGAAAGATAAGTTTACAGATTTTACAGAGCAGAAAAAGGTAAAATGACTGCCACAGCTTTTACTGAAAATCAATATGATAACCCAGTGTTCTCCCCAGCCTAATAAGCTGTATCGGCCCCACTACAGCTTCATGTAAATCAGTGCGATCCCCCTACAGCTTCAAAACTACCCACAGCTTAATTTCATCAAAAAGGTCACCAAATAAGGGGATTTGTAGATATTCCATGTCAAAAAGTGATAAATAATGCATTCTTATAAAAATAAAATGTAATTATTCTGTATAAAAACATTATGGGAAAAGAAGAAATTGCTCAAATTGAGCAATTTCTTCTTTTCCCATTATGTTTTTTTCACTATTATTTGCATGAGCATAATGTGTTTCAAGGTTTACCAATGCCACTACGGCTTCAAAATATTCTGCGGAGAACCCTGTAACCTGTTGTAAATTGTACAGAAAAGTAGATGAGCATAGTAAACTGATATTATGACAGACAGAAATAAGTGAATTGATGAATATAATTCATAAAACATCAAGGCAAAAGAAGAAAATGCTGTTTATTGGCATTTATTTTGGGGAAAAAGGTTTTTTTCTTCAGAATTTTCTAATACTGTTATACAGACATCAAAACCAGGGCTCGTCACAAAACCACAAACTTTTAGGGTGGTCCATTTTGAAGGCGGCTGCAGACAATAAAATGGATAAGAATTGTGTGCAATATATCAAGGAAGATATTGAGGTAAACAAAAAAGCGAATAATCAGCATTTTCTGCTTTTGCCTTAATATTTTCCCAAGTCTTTTTAAATCTGTCATGTCAAAATCTGGTCTCGTTTTGGAGAGGGTTAAATTACTTTAAGAATGAGCGTGCAGATTGAACAAGGTCAAATATTATACCAAATCGAACTTTAACAAAGTCACAAGTACATTCTTTTCAGTGTGACCACAAAAAGTTGTATTACGGTTTGAATGGGAAATACATGTAACAGAGGATATTGCTCCAGTATTATGATCAACATGTATTGGCTTCTTTATTTTTTCTTATTTTATTTCAGTTCTTCAGTTGATGAATACACACATCCAGATTTAATCTGCAATCTAACATAAAGGTGTTTCATCAATACGATAGAATCTTTACAATCGGTCCAGAGTGTTTAAAATAGAAGCTATTTCATCAATATGGTAGAATCGGGACGATCGATCCAGAGTGTTTTAAACAGAACCTGTTTCATCAATACTGTAGAATCTTTACGGTCGATCCAGATGTTTTAAATAGAAGCTGTTTCATCAGTACTGTAGAATCTTTACGATCGATCCAAAGTGTTTAAAACGGAAGCTGTTTCATCAATACCGTAGAATCTTTACGATCGATCCAGAGTGTTTTAAATAGAAACTGTTTCATCAATACCGTAGAATCTTTACAATCGATCCAAAGTGTTTTAAAAGAAGCTGTTTCATCAATACCGTGGAATCTTTACGATCGATCCAAAGTGTTTAAAACAGAAGCTGTTTCATCAATACTGTAGAATCTTTACGATCGATCCAGAGTGTTTTAAACAGAAGAAATGGACAACGGCATACAACCTTTGTTTAAAAGAACCTGACTTCTGACAGACATCTTTCTTTGTACAGGTTGTAACTTATAGGTAAAGAAACTTGACATGCATGATAAGACACAAATACAATTTCTGAAGTTGATACAGGCATGTCAAATGAATGATGTTCTTCTTATTGTATGGTTATTTCTTTGTCATTGTAAAATTCAGGAAATTTCAAAACAGAACTTTCAGCGTTAATTCAGTTGTTAAAATTGCATTATTGTTTCAAATAACTTTCAATGGCTCTGTGCTTGTTAACCAAATTACTTTATTTCTTAATTCCGAGGTGCTGTCTCTGGCAATGTTATTAGATTACAGGAGAATAATTTGAAGCTGTAGTGGTCAAGTTTCTTACAAGAACCTCCAACACATAGTGTTTGTATAACAAAAATAATTGAGCATTAAACCTTTGATGGAAAAGAAGAGAAGAAATTGAAAATTTTGAGGAATTTCTGTTTTTCATCATTTTGTTCCTGTGCAAAATTATTGTACAAAACACTTCATTTTTAATGGGTTTCTTACATGGAACACCTCAAAATGACTCGCTATATTCTGGTATATTTGAATTTGGTTTGAAGCAGAGAATGTATCTTCAATACACTGTAAATAGGAATTAACACATTAGACCACCAATTTTTAGACTTGCTCATGTTCAGAGATCTTTAGTCTTTGTGGATGGAAATCATTCTGGGAATCGAAGAAACTGCTTGAAGAAACTGCTTGTCACTAGTAATTTCTTAACTTTTCAATGTTTTCAAAAGCCTTTACCTTGTGCGGCATCTAAAAACATCTTTGTCATATTTGGTAATTTTAGTAGAAATGATATTGTTTAAGAATTATTTAGCTCTTTTTAACCCATTACCACACAGTGACTCTTTTTGACTCCCCACAAGAAAATGGCTATAGAAAACATTGTGGAAAATGAAGAAATTGCTTGTGACATGCAATTTCTTCATTTCTCACTATGTTTTTTACCCAATTAGACAAAAAAGTACAATATCATCCACTTGATATTGTTGTCAACATGATCTTTGAATTTGGATCTGTCTAAAAAAATGTCGTTTGGTAATGGATTAATGCAATATATTTCCAACTAATTGAAAATATGGACTTTTAGAAGTTAGAACATTTTAAGGAATAGAAGTACACTTTACATACACTTTTATTCAGACCTACAGATAAGAGGGGCGAAGGCTTTTCAAAATGCAATATGTCATTTAATGTTCATCAAACCCTATGTTCCGGTACTCAATGGAATTTTCTTATCGACATTATTTAAATGAGTACCCACAAAATGGGGTGTAGATTTGAAATGAAAAAAGTAGAATGCCTTCACCCCACTTCTGTCGCTTTGTTTATTGTTATGTCTTTTTGGCTCAATTGATTGCAAAGTTCTCAAGGATGTGCTGTTGTGATTGTCCATTGTCCGTCTGTCTACAATTACAAAAAGCAATAAACTGCTTAGCCATAGGGCTGTGATTTTTTCTTTTGATTTAAAGTAGGCAAAATTTAGTATGCCTAGAATTATACATTTTTGTAAATAGATTAATCTTGTTTAATTTTTTCTCTTATGTGTAGCGTTCTCTCATCATGTGTTGTATGTTACTCTACTTATGTGGGACATCTTTAGACAGCAAAATTATGAATTTGGACAAATTCAAAGATGTTGCAGATCTATTGCAACTTCAAATCAATACAATGTCAATTTTACATTTATTTTGGTCCAGCTGAGTGAAAAACTATGTGGAGATTAAAGAAATTGCTTATGCCAACCAATTTCTTCATTTACCACAATGCTTTCCTGTTTCCAAAGCTATAATCTTGTTGGGAGTCAAAAATCGTCATTGTTTGGGAATATGTTAAAATGTTGTATCTGCATAAGGCTATGAGTTTGAAATGCCTTATGAAGCATGGATGAACAATCCTCTCGGTCGAGCAATTTAGGAACATCTTGCCTCTGTTAATATAAAGAGACCCAAGTTCTTATTAATTGTATGTATTTAGTTATTGATTCATTAAATGATGTAATATCATAATCTTAGTCTGTTTTCTAATTTTCAAAATTTCACAGCTGGTTTATAGTTAACCCTTTCCCAAACAACGAAATTTTAGGGTAATCTTCTAAAAAACGGTCACAAATGACAAAATGGATGTTATTAAAGATATGACATGTGTAAAATATGGCACAGAAAATATTGAGACTAAAGAAGAAACTGCTAGTTATCAGCAGTTTCTGCTTCTGTTTCAATGTTTTCCCATGCATTTTCTATTAGGGAAGTCAAAACCATGTCTCGTTTGGGAAAGGTTTAACTGGTTAATTCCATCCTTCCCAAATGGTGCAATTTTTAATTGCCCAAATTTGATAGGAGCTGCAAAGGACAAACTTACTGTCAAAAGAAGAAAATATTTATGTTATATCATAGAAAATTGTTGGAGAAAAGGAGAAATTGCTAATTATCAGCATTTTTTCTTTTCTCTCCATGTGTCCCAGCCCTTTCTCGACTAGGAATGCGAAACAATGTCTTGCAGAGATGGGAATAGGTCACCATAACATGGCCAATGTGAAGTTAGCCAAAGGTGAATAAGTATGTGTTACTTATTGCAAGATTTACATGGAAATCATAGACAGAAAAAAAGAAATGCCTGTATTTAGGCTTTCTCTTTTTTATCAGTTATTTCCGCTGTTTTTTTATATTTTTTTATTTTGGATATCGTACTAAATACTATTGATCTGCCGGTTGTCGATTCTACCCGGCTTGGTCAATATGACTTAAGTAGTCATATCTCTGCCGAAGGGAATGATTCTATCTTCATCAAGGCGAGCAGCAGGAGACTCGGTAAGGGTGTTGTGGTAGTACTGGTTTGAGAAACAACAGGAATCCATGGGTAGGTGCTCCAGCCGCCGCGATATGACCCTGGTAGTTGAAAACGGCGTAAAACCCCAATAAACTCAAACTCTTCATCAACATCTTCCGGTTACTCTCATTATGTTGAAATCGGATGAATCGAATTTATGCTTAAGCCGAACTGAAAGTCGGGTCCCGCCATTATCAATTCTTATCAAAAACTATTTTGAAGTAAATATATACATGTAGCCATTGAACTATGGCAATAAAGGAAGAGAAATTGCTAGTTTGTGGCATTTTCTTTCCTTTTCCTACCACCCATTTTATACTCCACCAGAGACGGAAGTATATTGGCGTCATCTTCTCCGTCTGTCAATCCGTCCAACCGTACGTACGTACGTCCACTTTTCTTGTGAGCGCAACTCCCAAGTTTCTGGCTGGATCTTTTTGAAACTTGGTCAATGTTATCACCTCAATTGGTAGATGTGCACGAAGGAAATCCTTTTATGGTTCATTGATTTTTACCTGAGTTATGTCTCCTTAAAACTTGCGTCTCTGGGAGGGGCGGCAAATATTATGACCATGGCAATCTAGTTATAAACATGTTTGATGACCAACAAAAACGGAAATACAATAATAAAAAAAATATCCTTTTCATCGAATTTGAACAATAATCGGACGAGTCAACCTTCGAATACCTCGAGGTAAAATGTTTCTGATGACTTCGATACAGCGTGTTTCAACTGTAGTTACTCCTCTGCATCATCCCTCAATTTAAACCATGCTAAAATTTTGTCGTTTGAGGAAGCAAAGGGTCCGCGGCTGACAAACTAAATCAATGGCATAGAAGATGAATCATGAAAGGAAACGGTGAATATATTCAAATGCCAATTCCATGCGTCCGATGTACAATTCTAACGTATACGAGGGTTGTTCGGAAATTATTGAGACACTTCATTTATTTTCATTAAAAGATATCGGATCAAGTTGATATAACAGATATGTTCGAAACAACATCTATTTAAATGGTAGGTAGATAAAAAACATAATTTTATTGCATTCTTTTGGTTAAATTCGCATATTTTATATGCATGGTATCCCGACCCGGAGCACCTCGTAATTATTTCTTATTCTATTTACATCGTACAACTTAAACTACTAAATTCACAATGAAAACGCGGGAATAAACGTACTGAATTTACGTCAAGCGTAACTTCCATCTGTGACGTGATTCAGTTAAAATTTCAAAACATTGGAGTGATTAATACGCAGGTTATCGTATTTTTGCGGAAGTCGCTACCATCGCAATAGCGACGTCAAAATTAACTGTGACGTAAAGGCGGAGCAGCGACCTTACATAAAATTTTGTACGGAATTAGGAAAGACTCTCGTGGTAACAAAGAAATCGATGGAAATGGCACTGAGTGGTAGCGGTGTGTCTCGAGCGCTGGTGTATAGATGGCACAGACGATTTTTAGAAATGACATCAACTCCATACAACTAAAAAAGAGCGGGCCGGCCGACGATCATCCCGGAAAAATTGACGTCTGACGTTGCTTACACACTTGGCGAAGACGCTCGTTTGGCAGTGCGGGACATTGCTCGCACCTTTGACATTGGTGTAGCCACAGCGTATAAGATACTGGTCGAACATCTCAAAATGGAACGTGTGTGTGTCCGTTGGGTACCCAGCCTACTATCAGAAAGTGACCAACAACGGTGAGTTGCGGCATTGAAAATCTTCTTAAAGCGGTGGCGAGCAGGTGGTGAAAGTTTTCTCGACCGTATAATCACATGCGATGAAACATGGTTGTATTTCTACGATCCAGAAACTAAACAACAACCAAGGGTATAGGCAGTGAATGGATCGGCCCCTACGAAAAAAGCCAGGGTCAGCAGGTCGACTGGACGCGCTACTATGAACGTCAGTTATTTTGACGTCATGTGAATGACGTCGCGGTGCTCCGGTACCTTCCAGATAGGAATGGTTTATTGACTCCAGTGTGTTGATTGTAACAGCAAATTTCGAAAAAAGTTACATGTGTAGAGAAATATAAATTGTCTTTGTTTTGGTATATTTCTTAATCCCTTGCTTGTTATAATTGAAGTCCTATAAGCGTTGTCTCAATAATTTCCGAACAACCCTCGTACAAGACGTCGGAATTGTCAGTATTGTCCAGCAAGGTTAACCCGGGACAACTTAATTTTCGTGCGCAAAGTCCGTTAGTTGAGCGTCTTAACAAAACAAAGCCGAAGTGGGGTCATTACATATGCAGATGTCCAGGTAAATCCTGCTGGACAATGCACTGCTTCCCCAAAATGTTCATGTATCGCTTTGATAAAATATTTATGTATAATTTTCATTGAGTTTCAATGTGATTCACAGCCGCGGCCTTAGCGCAGTTGGTAGCGCATCTGACCCTCAATCGAGAGGTCCCGGGTTCGATACCCGGCCGCGGCTAATACCCTTTCTGACAAAATTGTCACCCACCAATGGGTTTGAAATCGTTAACCTACGTGGGCGAGCAGCCGGAGGCTCGGTAAGGGTGTTGTGGTAGTACTGGTTTGAGAAACAACAGGAATCCATGGGTAGGTGCTCCAGCCACCGCGATATACCCTGGTAGTTGAAAACGACGTAAAACCCCAATAAACTCAAATTCAATGTGATCTTCTCGCAAAACTTGGTGTGTCGGTTAAATGTGTATTTTTTTTCGCCCGTATTTAGGCATTGCCTATTTTCATATTATAGGTATTTGTGGAGTTCTCATTTATTTCTTGAGTATCATCTGTTTCTGGTTCAATTCTTAAATTGAAGCAGAAATTTATTGCACAATGGACATCAGACAAAACTGGGTCAAACAACTGAATATCAAAGTTAGAAATACATGGAAACAGATCACCTGACAATAATACGTAATCTATAAGGCTACCTTCACCTTTAATACAAGTATGTTTACCAATATAAGCATCACTTCCAATTCTGCCATTGGCAATAAGGAGATTTGAAGATTTACATAATTCAATGAGTCTACGACCATAATTGTTTATCTTACTATCCTTAGAGAATCTATCGACCGGAAAACCTAGGTCTTCTAAACAATTTTTAACAATATCATGGTTAGAATACTCATCAAAATTTTCATTCAAAATGTATCTATTATAGTCAACAAAGTCATTGATATTACTAGTTCTAGCATTAAAATCACCAACTAGGCAAAAAGAGCTATCAATGTATTTAGTTTTAAGGTTCATAATGGTAAGTTCTAGATCATCAAATAATTCCATAGAACTGTACCGCGACCCTTCAGGCGGGATATAGATATTTCCAAAAATAACATCAGAATCTTTGCACTTAAGAAAAACAAAGTTTTCATTACTGCAATCGAGTAAAGTAAATCTTTTTGAAATGGAATTCTTAATAAAAATACCAGTTCCACCAGACTTGTTATGGCGAGTTTTATACATAAAGTCATAACCTTGTAATGTAATAGAATCATACTGGTCAAGTTTAGTTTCAGTTAGAAAAATAATGTCATGTTTCTCAACAAATTTCACAAAATCTGGAAAGTATATTTTAGAGATCAGTCCACACACATTTAAGGAGCATAATTTCAAAGAATGTAAATGATTGTCAAAACAATAGATGTGATCATTATTGATAAAGGTACTAATGTTCAAATTCTTTTCAGCAGTTTCAAAAGTCAAAGAATCTACATTCGAGATATCATTTTCGTCACTGGAGCAAGTCCGTGCCTCTGCGCATCCCTATTCGTATTGCTGCAGTCCGAGTCTCTGAAAGTCCACAGCCATATCGATCTTATGTAGGTCCTCAGGAGAGGAGATAACTTGTTGTTTGTCCTTGTAAGAGCAGTGGATGTTCCCGTCCCGTGTAAATACTCTTGTTACAGCTGAATTTTCCTTGATATAGTTCAGTAATTTCATCCTGAGTGGTGTGAGATCTTCAGCAATGAAGAGACCATTGTACACTGAGCTTAAGGGGATTCTTTTCTTGACTTTGTACAACACCGCCAACTTATTTGAAGAGACGAAGCGGGCAATGGATTGTTTTTTGTTCTTAGTCGGGTGAGCCCGATTGATATCACCAACGTTGAAAGGTTTCAGAGCGACGTCAAGATTAATAGACAAAACTTCTCTGTAAGTAGGGTCAATGCTTCCATCCTTGTTAAGTAGATCCACGATTTTATCAATCAAAGCCTTCTCATCGAGTTTGGATAGAGCAGACAGATCAACCTGGGGTTCTGACCTAGACTGATTTCAGTCTGTTAAGAATAACATAATTTATATTGAGAAATATGAAAATAAGGTACATAGAAAATTGTTGCTCTGTGTCGTTCTTAACAGACTGAGAAAATCCATAGAAAGAGGCGTCTAAAATGTGGTCACCACAGGTGGTTCACATTCCAGATATCACTTTGTAAGATAATCCGACACCTATCAGTACTTCACAACTTGATAACATAATTAGCTGATCAGATTTATGACTGCAGTCGTTTAATCCTTTATCAAAGAAGAATTGATTTTCACCTACCTAATCGAAAAGACATTGAGCCACTCTAAGAAAATTCTGCTCATCATCATTTTCTCCTTTTGCTTTAATATTTTTCCGTATATTATTGTACACAAAATCAAGTTTTATCAACAAACCTTTCGTTTTTGGACTGGGCAGCCCTTTGATGTTGCCGGTTTTGGAAAGGGTCGGTCCTCAACAACACTAAAGCCTCTCTTACAACCGGTCGTACGTGCTCCTGCGCGCAGTCTGCGTGCGGTCTGTGTCTAAAACGTACGTTTAGTCGTGCGATGCACGCTGATGCAACGTACGATTTTGGTGGACGCAACCATGACGCAGACTGCACACACCAAAGAATTGACCGGACAATATTTTCAGGCCCTCTTACAGCCCGTCGTGCGTCTTTATAAATCGTGCGATTTTGCAGAGTTTTAAAACGTACGATTTAAAAAGACGCACGACGGGTTGGAAGAGAGGCTTAACTTGCTGCTGTTGCTGCTGCTGCTGCTGCTGCTGTTTTACAACAAAAACCTCCTAACTGCATCTTAAAACAAGCTGAAGTTACAAGGTAACATTTAAGGGTTGTCATGTCCAAAAAACAAAAAGAAAAAAAAAGAAGGGTTGTTGATAAAGATTGAATTTGTGGATTATAATAAACGGAAAAGGTATTGAGGAAAAAGGAGAAAATGATGATAATCAGAATTTTCTTATTTTGGCTCTATATTTTCAATGTCTTCAATGTTTTCAATGAATATGTGGGTGAAAATCAAGTCTTCTTTGAGACTGCAGTTATAAATCTTAGCAGCTAATTATGTTATCAAGCTGTGGAGTAGGGCCTACTGCTTGGTGTCGGATATTATCTTTGGGTCGGATTACCATACAAAGGGATTTTCTCAGTCTGTTAAGAACGACACAGAGCAACAATTTTATATGTACCTTATTTTCATATTTCTCAATACAAATGATGTTATTCTTAACAGACTGAAATCAGTCTAGTTCTGACCTTGTGGCATGTTTACGTTGAGCATCCCCCTTCGAGATTTTCAGTGGTTTGCCCGATCTGGATTCCACATTTGCGCAACGAGAGTCGAGCTGCACAAGGTGATTACATACGTCAATAATGTCACTACTGGCTGTGTCATATTGTGTTGAGAGACCATGGAATCGGACATTCTCACGCCTACTGTACTGATCACTGGCGTCTATGGCATATTTATTCAGAAGGACGCCACATTTGAGTTGATTAAATTGTTCTGACGTGACACACTTGTCCACACTTGTTTGTAGTCTATCAAGTTTTTCTCCATAATTCTGATCGAATCGCCTTTTGATTTCGTCTGCAATACTGGCGATGTCCTGCGCACTCAAGTTCATATTCTTGGTCGTTTTCCCTGGTTTATCACCTTGTCCAGGCATGGTTACATTTGAGAAATGTTTATTGGAAAGAAATGGCTAGTTGTCTTTTCTAAATTCACGTAAATAACGGTAAAATCGTCATAAAATGCTTGAGAATTTAAAAACACGTTGTTCTTGTTGTTCACACATTTCGTCAAGTTTGAAAGGAATTACCTCCCTTGTGCCTTGGTCTAACTATCCACTACCTCAAATCATGGGACCTACTTCCAGTTTTGTATTTTTGACGATATTTTTATTTTATATGAAATGCTATTGTATATATTGTTACATTGTGGGTGCCTACGTTCTACCACATGGTGGTATAGCTCTGGATCCGACTAACTTCAATACAACTAATGGTACAGCTTTACTCGAGGCAAAACAACTAAACAGGGGGTGTTTGAAAGTAGGTCAGACAATCAGAGACGCGAAACCGGACATAATTGTTATAAGTACCCCACACGGACGAGCGGATTATAAAAAACTTTCTGATTTATATGAATTCCCAAGCTTCAGGTGAGTAGTTTAATTGTCTAGAGCGTATTAAACCAATAATTGTTATAGTGACTAATATAGGTCAACAAATGTAAACAATATATACATGTAGGTAGTAGTGAACAATCAACAGCATCACTGGTGTGTAAGGCCTATCTATAGAATGATTTCTTTTGCAAGCGAAAGGCATACACATTTCCTTTAGACCTCGTCTCCACTAGGACGCGGAAGGGTTGCCGAAGGGTTCCCGATCGAAAACATGTCAGAATCGGGATGCTTCGACACACCTTCGGGATGATCGGGAACCTTTCTTCAACCCTTCTGGAAGCCATCTTAATGCTTCGGGAAAGCTTCGGGAACCCTTCGGGAACCCTTCGGGATCAAAATAGGTTCGGCATCCAAATTTTAAAAGTTTTAAAATTTGGACGCCGATCTTTTAGTTCGGGAACGCTTCGGGAAAGCTTCGGGATCGTCGGCATCCTCTCCTGAAACCTTCGGGAACCTTTCGGGACCATCTGCAACTCATCGGGCCCTATCTCACTGCATTAAATTCATTGGATTATCCCGAACGGTCCAGGAAAGGTTGCCGAAGGTCGACGTATTACATATTGGTATTTAAGCTAGATCTGTCCGTCTGTCTGTCCGTATCTACGTACACGTGTGTGTGTCCACATCATAAAAACAAAACTTACACCACATGGATGGATATACCTTTATACCTTTATACCTTTATCTTCGGGCCGTAAATTTGGATGTTAATCCATAATGGCCCCTCTAGTCTTCTTTAGTCTCTGTGCGTTGTTCTATGGTTGCGCTAATATGATGGCTTAAATTTATTTACATTCCAATCTTCACAGTTTAGCCGCGACTTAAACATGTTCACTGATGTCGATGAAACACTTTCTTCGGATAGATTATTCCATAAGTCTATTGATCTTTGTGTAAACGTATTGAGACGTTGATTGGTACCACATTTTGATTTAATGAATTTGAGATGATGTCCACGTAGGTCAGATGAGGCTAATGTAAATAACTTGTCCCATTTAAAATCGTCGTAACCGTGGACCCCTTTGAAGATTTGCAGCATGTCGCACCTATCCCGTCTATATTCTAGGGTTGGAATACCTAACTGACGTAGTCTTTCTTCATATGTTAAGTGTTTAAGCTCTGGTACAAGCCGTGTAGCTCTGCGCTGAACATCTTCTAACCTTTTTATGTCTTTCTTCAAATAAGGTGACCAAACACTTGATCCATACTCGAGAACTGGTCTAACAATTGACTTATACAGTATCAAAAGCATAGGTTTGTCCAGGTATTCAAATGATCGGTGAATCACGCCAAGATTTCTCTGTGCCTTACTCACAATATTGGCTATATGCGAATCAAATGTTAAACTTTCGTCGAAGATTATCCCAAGATCCCTTTCACAAGCAACATTTCCAATGGCTGTATATTCTCCGGTACTGTCCTTCATAGAGTATCTAATGTGTTCATTATTCCGACCTATGTGCAGAACTTTACACTTGGATGCATTAAAGGATAATTTGGATTTTCATAAGAAGTATCTAGTCTCATCTTGTGATTATTTTCAGATGTTTTGAAATCTGACAATTTCACAAAGGGAGGCTTTATTCAAAATATCTACGTATATTGTGATCTTGGACCTCAAGATTTATCTGAACCGTTCTGCGAGATGCATACCGCGGCCTTAGTGCAGTTGGTAGCGCGTCAGACTTCAATCATGGACTCCCAAGCTCGATCCACGACTGTGGCTAATATCCTTTCAGACATTTGTCTCTCACCAAATGGGTGGATAATCGTAAACATATGTGAGCGAGCAGTTGGAGGCTCAGGAACAAGACAAGCACTGCCATCTAGCTGACAAAATGCAAAAAGCATTTTTCAACTATTCGTCTAGATCTAGAGAGCCAATAGTTGAGAACCTTTTGACTATGGCTGAGGTTGTGTCGCATATATTTATATGGCTTCATTAGATTGGTCCTCATAGGAAATGCATCATCTGCAACTAGGTAGTAAGGTATGTCCCCGTCACCATTGGCGATTGGCGAAGGTGGTTGGAAACCGATCGAATTATCATTCATGCACTCTTTCAATTCATATCATTGAATATTTGGCAATCCGACATGTATTCCAAACCACCTAGATCACACCAGATGAACTTATAATTGACATCAATCAACGCTAAAAGGACTATACCGAAGAAGCCATTGTAATTATGGTACAACCTACCCGAAGTTCCCGAACCAAAAAGGCTTCTTAATTGCCACATGTTTACCATCGAGGGCACCGAGCGTATGGGGTATATTCCACTTTCGAACTAAGTGGCCACTTGTCGCCATTCGTCAGGAGTACTTGGAATAGCCATGTGCTCGTCTTTATACCGATCAAGGGGTGCAGTACACATTTCTGGTACAATTCTACATACACTTTTCTTGCCTATACGGAAGTCATAGGCTAACGAAGCATAACAGTCTCCGGTTGCCATGCATCTCAATGTCACAGCGAGTTCTAGGCCAGATGCAATGGCGTTGCGGAAACTCGTGTTCCTGTTCTGCACGCGAGGCGCAAGACGCCGAAGTATGTCGTCAAACATTTGAACTAGGGGTGATTCTCAAATACATTATATGTACCCCTTTAATGATGACACATCTTCGTCCCGCAATTCTTGCATTAAAGTATTATATTGGCCATATTGTAACCTTCTTTCGTCGAACCCACCACCGACATCGTCGTCTTCGCCGCCTACGTAAATGTAGGGCCAAACCAATCATTGCAGCCTGTAGAGCCAAAGCAAATTCTATGTCTCTCACAGCCATAATTTGCGTGAACTGAAAATGTATCACTCGACTGTCCTATATGTAGCTAGGAATTAACATCGGCAACATATCGGCATTGATTCTTAGACTCTTCAACATGTTCTGCATGTGATCGGCAGCCATTCTGCGTGATCGGGAAACATTCGGCTAATAATCCTGAACCGATCGGTAAACTTCCGCATTGGATCTGCATACTTCGGTAAGGTTTCGGCATGTCTTTGGCAATCATTCGCGTATACAGTTCCGCGTATCAATGCCGAAGGGTTCCCGAAGGTCAAGCCACGCCCATTTTCATCCCGAAGGCTTTCCGAAGTTAGCTTTTTTTTCATCTGCAACCCTTCGGCAAGTGATCGGCATCCCAGTGGAGACAGGCCCTAAGGGTTCTGTAACAAAGTAAAATTTATAAATTTTTAACTGCATAGGTGTTGTTTTTACTAAGAAACTGCCCCATGGCCATTTTTGGTCCCTTCCCCGCAGCATATTTTCCCTCGAACCCACCTCTTAAACAAGGTTATCACGTGTGTAAAAACGTTGTATTTTTGCTTTGAATTTGTAATCTGACTTTTAAAGATTATTTACTTTGTTTATATAGGCCTATGACTTGGATTTCAGTTTTGTATTCTTTGATGAATATTTATGTTGAAACTAAGAAGCTCCTTATCAAAATACCCAACTAGATCTAGAAATAGGCCTATTCCCATACAGTTTGATTTCCCCTAACCTTAATAAACCCCAGTAGATAATAGTAGGGGAGACCAGGGCTAATTCGCCCCCCTTTTTTTTCGATTGCTCATATTTTGAATTCTATGAGAGCTATTTATGTGTAATTTATATATACATGTTCTACAAGTGATAGCCTTTCTAACTGTGCCTATCATTTTTATATGTTTCTTTTCAAGAAAGAGCATTTCAAGTTTTAGTGTTTTGATCGTAGTAGGCGGACTTGCCCCATGCACGGGGCAAGTTCGGCCGACTATTGGGGATGGGTATGCTCAGAGCTATTATTCAGTGTAAAGGATTTTTAGACTGTTTTAATTTCAAGGAATCTGAATACGACTGCCAAATGAAGGTATAAATTGAAAAAAAGGTATTGTTTAACAGCCAAACATCGTGAGAAAGGGGGCATTTTGGATAACAAGCAGGGGGCCGGGGCAAGTTCGGCCAGAGGTTTTGAATTTTTCCATTTTGACTCTCTCTCGGGGCAAGTTCGGCCACGACCCCAATAGTCGGACTAGCCCCAGACCGACCTCATCGAAACACCACGCTACATCTTCTTATAGATGAAATGAAATCGTAATCTTAAGTTTTAATCTGAAAGAGGACATTATTGTCTTCATAACCATACAAAAATAAATCTGATTCATGGCGCATTTTACTATAAATGAAAATTTATGCAAATGTGGAAAATTTACTGATGCTGTCAAAAATAAGAAATGTGTTCTAATTTCTATGTTTTTCTGTTCAATGCGACCAAAAACTTTCTGCGAACAGCTTTCGTCATAAGTGACATTACAATCTGATTCCGGGCTCTCTATCTCTGTTGAGAGGCTCTACAGAGCCACAGGCCGAACATGCCCCGAGGGCGGACTAGTTCTTTCTCCCCTAGGCTACGGGGCGTAAAATAAATTAATTACGAGTCTTCTGCGAATTATAGACGTGTCATTTCATTTAATAGCCTATACTTGTACAATGTAGATATATTTATCATTCGTTTAGGTTATGGAATCGTTGATGATTGTCTCCACCTGCCATGTCGCTACAATATGACACTGTCACTGGACACAAAACTATCAGCTATACTCGTCAGGACATTCGGCTACGACAGAAACGTGTCTGCATTGAGTGCCTTTGGTCCACTGGGGAACGATAATCCTACACCGTTGAGGTTAATCCGATTTTTCTCGATGAAATTCGCTATTTGATATGTTGATGTCTCTCATTTTGTTGCTCATAATGAGCGACATCAACATATCAAAGACCGGATTTCATCAGAGAAAACTCGGATTACGTTAAGGTATGGAATATTTTTCTTCGCGTATACGTTAACTCTTTCCAAGACATTCACGACTTTGACGTCTTGTAGCGGGATTTAGAAAAGTATGTCACGAGGAATTGCTGATAAGCTGCGTTTTCTCTAGATATAATTTCCTGCACATAATGTACAAAATTCACGTTCTAGTAGAAAGAGTTTGGGAGAACATAGAGGCAAATAATTATCAGCAATTTCTCCTTTTGTCTCAATATTTCCGTCTTGTCTTGTACGTGAAATTCACCTTTAACGACATTGTGTCGCACGCAGCAGCTTCCAATCGACACAGTCCAATTTGTGTCAAATAGTTAAAACGAATATATTCCCGATTGATAATTTCATGTACACAGGCCCGTAGGAAGCAATTTCATATTGTGGGGGGGGGGGGGGGGGGGGGGGGCTAAAGCCCTTGTCCTGAATATTGGGGGCCTAATTTTGATTTCCCCAAAATTTTCAGTGTAAAATTAAGAAAATTCGGCATTCTTGGCCAACATTGGGGGGCTTAGCCCCCCTAGCCCCCCCCTGTTCCTACGGGCCTGTGTACATGTACATGATGGACATATCGTCTAAAAGTCTTGTCGCACACAGGCCCGTATGAGGCAATTTCATAGGGGGGGGGGGGGGGGGGGGCTAAAGCCCTTGTCCCGAATATTTGGGGGCTAATTTGGATTTTAGTAAGTCAGTACTGTATAATACAACCTATATTTCAGGTGGGGAGAGGTTATCCCCCTTTACTTCACAGGGGAGTTAACCTCGTATACCAAAGTTGTGATACTCTCACAGCCTACTAGACGATATACAGACGATGTGGCTATGATACCAGAGTTACTGGCATTAGGTTGGTGGAATGATTACCGTGTTTACTTAGCCAAAGCACTGGTTTTGACGCCATTGTTTGGAGAGTATTTCAAGAACAATCGAGGAAAAAGAAGAAAATGCTGATAACCAGCATTTTCTCCTTTTGTCTCAATAGTTCTGTCTGTGATATAAGTCTATTATACCCAGATTCTGTCTATCTAATTATTCATTTTCTCAGCATGTTAGATCGTAATCACATTTGCGACCATTTTGAGACCCCACAACGCCGGGGCATAATGGTGTAACGTCGGAGTATTCTTGCAACTTATATATACATATACGAGGTACAGTCAGAAAGTTCCCGGACTGCCTTCGTACGTAAATTATATGTATTCGGATTTTTCTAAAACTTATACACTTAAAAAGAGGAAATCATGTCCGATAAGTACATTTATCATTTATATTGATACAATACATATAACATAATATTTTACAGTTTCAAAAACATACATAAACAATGTACGGATCACTTTGACGTCGCACAGCGACGTCTACATAACGTCGTGTTTTACAGAGCTAAAATCAATGATTTCGGGTTAGTTCACAACTTTTCAAATTATTTATCAGAATGATATAGATACTTCCAATCGCGATACACATATGGAGCAAACGAATGAATTCGGTGTCAAGACATTTCATAGCTGACCTGGTCGCAGGCCAAAGCTCTTCGTTTGACTAAAACCTGTTACATAGGGGACATTTCAATAAAGGAGGGAAATGCTGAAATGACATTTCACTGAGTCCAGGATGTATTGCGTGTGGGACAGTCTTTCATAGCTTAGAACATAATCATGTGGTTCCTATTTTCATATCGATATGATGGATGCATTAGGTTGGTAAGGTATAGTATCCTTGTAAAATCAGCGTTCACACGCTTCTTAGAAAACGTTCAAAGAAAAGACATTGTGTACACGACGTGGGCCTTTTGCTCACCGTCCGTCTAAAGCCGCGCCTCCCATCCTGTGTACAGTTTAGACGTATTTTATTTTATCGAGTTTATTTTATGACTTGCACCACGACAAATTCCAACAATATTATCTACATCGTCAAATGATTTCCATTGGTCCGTGAGAATGACAGTCCTCATGTCTAAATGAGCACGTTTTTATGCCGCTCATTGCTAAGATCTTCACTTATTTTCGCGCAGTAAATCCTGGTGTCAATTAAACAAAGGTTTCCTAGAATATGTACTGAAGTCGTTTCTTGGATTAAAGAACTTCTAAATTCCATAGGCGTCATATAGGCCTTTACATAGACGTTAATAGCGCAGATTGTTCCGTACGCTGTGGTGACGTCGCCTTGATTTCAGTTGTCTTTCATCCATTGCTAGTAGAAATATGTATGAAACGCAGAATTTTTATGCCACGACGTTAAAATTTTGAAATTGTTCAGAAAATAATATGTTGGTGTGATGTCATATCGAGGCTGCATGTAAAAGCACCTGTAAATTTTAAGATATGGTCCTTTGAATAATAGTAAGAATATTGGGAGTAAGCGTTATTTCAAAGTGATCCGTACTCTTGAACACTATGCTCTAAAGCCTAAGAAAATATTGATTTTTAATATTTTAAAACCACAAAAACCTATCAAAGTGGTAGTTTACATTTCGAAATTACTTATCGAAAAAAGACTTGAATCAAATACGTCGGAAAAAATACATTTCAAAGGCAGTCCGGGAACTTTTTGACTATCCCTCGTAGATCTCATGTGGCCGAATAATTAAAAATGCGACGTCACCAAAGTTAACAATGCCTGATTTTGATGTGCTTGACAATGAAAGCTTTTAAAATGTAACGGCCACTCTGATTGGTTGTTATGTAATTTTACTTTAGAAAATCAATTTAGAAACGTTGGTGAATACGGCCCCAGGTCTTGTTTGGGAAAGGGTTAAACTTGTGGATTGTTTTGAAAATGTTTAATGAACGTATTGTAGGTAAAGACATGTTCCACATATTTGAGGACATTACAGACCGTGTAGCGGTGGTCATCAGTTCGGATTTAGCCCACACCCACAGTGCAGACGGACTTTATGGGTATTCTAACACATCACAGCCATTTGATGACGTAAGTATCTCGACCAGATTAACATAATTCAGAATCAGTTCTTAAAGGATTTCAACCCATCATTAACTACAGATACTTCGTGTAGTAGTATCTTTGGGCGTCATCCGTAGCGACGTAAATTTACGAGGATATGGATGGCACCGGGTCATTGACGAGGGCATCTTTCGTTAATTTCCGTTGTCACGGAAGACGCCTGAAGAACTAATGATGGGCTGTAAGCCTTGACACAAATAGAAAATGCTTTGTCAGAAAATACTTAACGAATCTGTCGTATATAGAAATGGCGGTCAAGATGACACTGGCCATTTCTGCTGAAAGCCTGTTGTCAAACAAGTGAAATTTTATACAGCAATCATCGTAGCGTAAAAACTGTTGCCACACTGTTTTCCGAAACATTTACTATTCTAGACTTTGTTTGCAAGATTTACCATTTTATAGACTTGATTGTGGCTTTTAATCATTGCAGGCTATCGGTGACTGGGCCCGAACGTTGAGCAGTAAGAGTTTACTAGAGACAGCCGCGGGACTTGTCGACAGAGCCCTGTCTTGTGGGTACACCGGACTTGTTATGCTTCATGGACTTTTGTCTGAGAAACTGTCACTATGGCAACCACACATGTATGTGAATTTACACCCGAGTTATTATGGAATGATGGCAGCAGAATTTAAAAGAAATTCATGACAGTTAAAATTATAATTCATAAAATAATTTTGTCATTTTCTTCTTTGATAAAATTCAAATAAATAGATGAATGTCCAGGCCCCGGTTTAAAACAACCCCCAAGATGCAAGAAGTAAATGTAATTTTGAGGTAGAAAACATTATGGGAAATGAAGAAACTGCTTTTCACAAAGGTTAACACGAGTATTGAGGCCAACATGGCTCGATTTCGGTCTGCACATAGCAACAGTGTGATCAAGATCCATGTTGTTCTTTTATATTTTCAACTTCTGGTCTGGTCTCTGGGAAAAGGTTAATGTGACATATTTTCCCAGTCCCAAATTATGTCAATAGCAAAGATTTTTGTGCCAAGAATAGACTGGTATTTACCGTAATGTTTTGATAAACCGTCGTTGTTGTTATAAAATCTCATTACTACGGCTTGAATCAAGCCGTAGTTACGAGACTTTATAACAACACCAACGAGATGATGTTTGTTTGTCCGAAATTACGTCTTTATTAACTGGATAAAAGAGCTCCCTTTGTGGCATCAATGGTTGTTATCATCTGTTAAAGGGACTGTACTCTTGCTGCCTCACAACTCTCAGGGCACAAAACAATTTGTCTGCTTCTGGTATTTTGTTCCAGTCTACCCAATCCCAGCCTGAAAAATTACAAAAAATGAGCTAATTAACCTTCTCGAAATAGTAACATTTAAAAAATAATCTAATAGGAATTGTCTGCTTTAAAATAATCGGAATCGAGTATGAAAATGGGTATATTATAGCAAAGGAATAGTATTGATCATCATCATCACTTTCATCTTTTCTCTCAATGATTTCCCAAGCCTTTTCTATTAGGGACATTAAAGCCAGGTCTTGTTTAAGAAAGGGCAAAGTTAGAGATTGAATAGCGTTAAACACTCATCCATCAGTATTTCCCACAATATTCATTATTGTGGCAGCTGGAGCATCTAGATCTACATGTAACCATTTGGTTCCTGCCTCCTGGTATTTCTTTCACCAGCATTACCACAACAACCATTAACCCTTTCTAAGACAGTGACACTTTTAGACGCACATATAGACATGGCTTACAAAAACATTTAGTCAAAAGAAGAAAAAGCTGATCATCAGCCTTTGTTTACTTCCATAGTTTTTGAGTTATACATTTGCTGGAATTCTATTTCAATATTCAGCCTTTTCTCTGTTTGCTTCAAAAGTACCTGTGTTATATTGTGCCTAAATTCTATCTTCATCAACACCCAATTAACTTTGTCATCTGCAGCAGCCTGCAAATTGGAAAAGTTTGCATGCCTTTCTTTTGGGAAAAGATTTTAAAGTGATTAGACCTAAAAATCAGAGCAACAGATAAGAGGGGGTAAACACATTCTAAATTTGGTATTTCAAATCAAAACCCTATGTTGTGGGTACTCATTTGAACCGTCTCGAGGAGACGATTCCAATGAGTACCCAAAATATAGGATTTGATGAACATTAAATGATATTTTGAAATTTGAAAAGCCATTACCCCCTATTATATCAGTGGCCCTGAAATTATGTCAATGAAATCGCCATACCCTCACATTTGTCTGGTTCCAAATTTTCAGGTTCTGTTTTGTAACGATAATCCACTTCGCCTTTCATGAAAATCGTGATATAATGATAGTCATTTGGCAGATCCACTGCATTAACAACTGTTTCGTATGTTACATTGGTGATTCTCAGACCTGTCTCCTCCAGCACTTCTCTCTTAGCACATTCTTCCCAAGCTTCACTGAAAATAAAAAAGACGACACTGTCAGAGCTAGATCTAGATCTACAGATACTCTGGTGGATCCAGAGGGGGTTCAGGGGATTCAAATAAACCCCCTCTGTAGCCCGATTGTTTCATTTGCAGGCAAAAATTCAATCAAAATTGTAAAATAGTAGATCTAGATCTAATAAAACAATTCCCTTATTTGTATATTGGAATCCCCTTCTAAGAAATCCCGGATTCACTTCAGAGATAAGAGGCATAAAAGCATTCTTAATGTGTAATTTCAAAATGATTTTCATTCGTACTTGGGTTATACATACATTAAGGAACAAAACACTGTGGTGCGAATAATTCGTCACCGATATCATTCGTACTTTTACATACCCAAATTCGAGATGTCCGCCTGGTAAAGCAAACAGCCCACTTCCAGTCAGTTTACCCTTCCTCCTACCAAGTACAACACAGTTAGGATAGTTCTTATTGGTCACGATCACTCCGATTCCCACGCCTGGCCGGGTTTTTGTTGCTAAACTTTTGTTCATTTTTCGGCTGGTCCCCTAGACTGGTTGCCTTTTTACCCAACCCCGCAACTCTCCAAACGACAAAAAAAAAGGACTATGAAAAAGAAAGCTGTTAGCCTATGGAGACACTCCACAACGGGAAATGCTTCTGGGTCATAGTATACAAACATAGTTCCGTCAAATATGGATTCGCTCCTTTTGTTGCATTGATTCTGTGTCTATAGAATAGGCAGATGCATGAAATGTGGTTCTGCATACTAGCAGACCATCAGTCTACTGATAGGATGTGTTTTAACCCATTACCACACAGTGACTCCTTTTGACTCCCGACAGGAAAATGGCTTTGGAAAACATTGTGGAAAATGAAGAAATTGCTTGTCACAATCAACTTTTTCGTTTCCCGCAATGTTTTCTACAGAAAAAGACAAAAAATGTAAAATTTCATTCAGGTTTAATTGTCGTCTGCAACATCTTTGAATTTGGAGGAGTCTTGAAGTTTGCCGTTTGGTAATGGGTTAATGAATTTGTCGGGAACTAGTTTCTTGCACGGTCGCGACCTTTCATGGGGGTGTGTCACATGCAGATTCCAAAATAGATGGCAAATTGCAAGGGTGACTGTGTTCACGGGTGCGTGATTTTAGCTGATGGTGCTAATTATGCTACCACTTTCTTGGTATTTAATTAAAGACAAATGAATGGTCTATTAAGCAGACTAAGTAAAATGTGCCACAAAGACTTCTGAGAGAAGCTAGACGCTGCCAAATTGACCCATTTTACTATAATTATATTTAATAGGGCCGTTTCGTTGCTAAAGGAGTGACACCCTAACGATAAATGACATGGCAGAGCTGCCCATGCTAATCGAATGGGATGCTCTGCCGGTTCAATTATCGTGAGCTGTACAGACTACAAAATGATCTGCAAACAAGGAAGTCTTTTAAATAGATCTAGATCTATTACAGATTTCATTTCACATTGTGCAGCTTAAATTTATAGTAGCCTATTGTCATAAATATCACGCCTGGTCCTGGTTTCTAGAAAAAAAAACCCTTAAGTACATATGCCTACTCATGAGAACATGCTCAACCTCAAATGAATAGATCTACTCTCCAATGTTGTTCAAGCGTATTCGATTGAAGATCACGTGGATTTCGTGCGATTTGAGTAACCTACGGTGCTCAGATTTGAGCATGAGAACGTAGATCTACTTAGTGTTTTTTTCGAGAAACCGGGGCCTGGTCTTTTTTAAAATAACAATTCAGTATGCGAAATATGAACGCATTTTGAATAAAGGTCAGAGTCAGGTCAAATGAAATCCGTAGCATGCGCGGATCCCCTTGAATTTGGCGAAAAAAGGGGGTTATCAAAAGATTACTGGCTATGTCCCAAATAAAATGCGTTATTTGTCCCTGTGTGTCACGACAAACCGTTGTTATATTTAGTCCTTCATGGACATTGGTATGACATGCATCTGCATGCACATCCGGAGGGGGGGGGGGGGGGGGCAGGAGGTTTGACACCCCCCGAAATTTGGCAAAAAAGGGTTAAAGATCGGAAGAACACCCCCCCCCCCCCGGAAAAATACATGGATCCGCGCTTGCGTAGTGTATACACAATTGCAAAGAATAGAACGTGTCCAGCTGCAGTGCACGGTAAAAATCCTGAAATATGTCTAGCCTATATCGATCCTAGATCTAGTCAGATTGTGCAGGTATATGTCTACTATATAGATCCTGGCCTATCTTGATCTATCTAGATCTAGGCTTATATGGATAGACTCTAAGATTTAAAGGGGTAGATCTAATTTTGTGGAATATAGAATTTCAGCTCTATCTCGGGCCCATATGAACAGGTGCGGGTTAGATAGGGAGGCTAAGCCTCCTCAAAGTTGCTTTATTTTCCTTATTTAACATTGAAAATTTGGGGAAAATCCAATTCAGCCCATAATATTCAGACACTGTCTGAGACTTTAGCCCCTTCCCCCAAATATAAAATTGCTTCCTACGGGCATGTATCTCACTGCAAATTATGTTTCTTTTTCTGAACTCGACACCTGTTAACATTCGCCGAGCCTGGCTGCGATATTGTAGGCTAGCCACAAACTTGCTGATGGGTAGCCTATTGGTTTGGTAAACCCTGGTCAAGATTAAAAAAAAAAGTCCTGTTACATTATTTCAACAAGTTGAGCCCTGACCCGAACTTTCCTAGAGTGACAGCTTGCAGATTCGTACAGCTTGCAGATTCGTACACTCGGCGGTTTCTGGCCTCTGGTGCATTGAATATGCTAAGCAATGCTGAATGGTTGCTCATTTAACTACTTTTGTATGTCCTTTGATCAATTTTGGTGCTAAAGATTGTGTGCTTGACACCTCGAGCGCGATGCAGACGATGTTTATCGTACTTACAAAGCTGAATTTTCACTGAGTTGCAGTTATGTTTATTCAAAAAAAGCTAGCCGAGTCATTATAAAACCTAGTCAGGGCAGTATAATATGAGAAAATTATCCTATTTTATATTCCAACTGCTTACATAGATGTCATTTGCTCTAATGTTTACATTTGAATCGATCTTCTGGCCGCTGTCATTCCGCCGACGAAAGAATAATTCCCCTTTAACTGGGGCAGTAGTTTGTTCATCCCAAGGTCTTTTCATACCCAATATGCAAATCTTATATAAATATAATATAGATATAATTTTTTTGGTTAAAATGTAATTTTATATCATATTCTGATATTTAAAATTAGCCAACTGTTCCATTCTGTTCTATTCTGTTCAGTCTATACCGGTCGTCTTCAAAACCTTGAAAGTAAGTTACTTTTCCACAAATCATGCTGAAATTTTGCATGCCGTGATAAAATTGGTTAACTTTTAGATAGAAAGCGATTTTTTATCATTGCTTAGTGTAATTTTTACAAAAATGTGGTGTACGAATCTGCAAACTGTACCAAGTAAAATTTTATGACTTTTATGATGGTTGAATAACGATGGTTCCCTGACAAATCGCAAGTGCTGAAATCGAAAGTAGGTCAGCAAAAGAATCAAGACAGGTGTATTATTTTGTCTGCAGAATTAGTCTAGGGGCCCGTCCCGCAAAATAAATTTTTATTGGACCAATCGTCCAGAAAAAATCTGTTGGTACCAGGTGATTGTTAGTTCAATGGGACGTTAGAATAAGGTGGATGCCATAATCAAAAGTGGTGCAATTTTTTTACAAGCACTTTTCTTACCCCACCCACTTGAAATTAAGGTTAAATAGTAGTCGTCAGAAATTGTTTCTATGCTACCATTTTTATCTAATTGATAAATAATTTTTATGGAAAGAAATCACATTTGAATAGTCTTCGTGACTGTAATTTTCTTATACCAAAAATCATCTTGAATTCTAAGAAATCTACAATTGTCCTTACCCCACCCACCAATTTAAGCTATGTCTACCCCCTTCTATTTCATGATGTCGTTAAAAAGCCAAAAACTCATAGATCTGCTTAAAACTGTGAAAATGCATTTCCAAGTACACGGAAATGTTTTTAAACTTCTAACATGACATGTCATTTGATAAAGATATATCTAATCCATGTCCGCAAAGTGATATATTTTTTGAAAAGTTGAAGTTTTCTGTCTGAAATGGCTGATAGCTTATTCATTGGCAGATAATTCAGATAAGTCACAATTGTGCACCCAAATCATCGAAACAGACTGATAGAAGTAATGTAGAAGGAGACAATTTAGAATATGTTAATGAATTCTACTGTCCATTTTGTCCGTCCGATCGTCTGTACGCCTTTCATCTCCCAAACTTTGTGTGCTTAAAACGTAATCAATATTTACCTGTAACTTAACGAATTTCGCGTTTTCAACTGACATTTAACGCAAATCCTTGAAAAAGAGTTTTGATTGTCAGATATTCTTAATAAATAACATGGGGACCATGATGGTCCTAAATCGCTCACCTGAACCAAGATAATATGAGCCCAAGTTTTATTCAAATCAATTAATATTTGTGACTGCAAAACTGAACACTCGTAAACAGCAGTTTTGTCAAGTTCAAGGGAAAAATTATTTTTTTTTTTTTAAATTAAAATTGTTGGATCATAATCAGGCTGAAAACTGAACCATATCTTGTGGTCACTTACATTTTGTCCACGTTTTGTATCGACCGATCAACATGCGTGTCTTGTGTAATGAAAACAAAGTCAAAAATGGTCATTTTGTCAAAATTAAAGGCTTATAACTCAGGATGTCAGATTCACATTAACACTATGAAATATATCTCACAGTCACAGACTGAGATTTGTCTAGCTTGGTCAATGTTTGTGGTAGCTAGGGTGACAACAGGATCGAAAAAAGTCAATTTTACAGAATTCAAGAGCAAATAACTCAAGACTTTCTATCCTGACTAAATAACTGAATGCCAAACGAATCCAAACTCTCGTAGTCGTTATCTTGCCATGGTGTCCAAGTTTTGTCTTGATTGTTCACTATGTGTGGTTTTTAGGGTAAAAACAACGTCGGGAACATTCTACCCATCAAATATCGTCTTGATTTGTCCATCTATCTGGTTATTTGACTGAAAATAAAGTCAAAATGGAAAGTTTGATCAATTCAAAGGAAGATAGCTCAACAACTTCTGGTCTAATTATGTCGAAATTTGTATTCACCTTATAAGAATGGTCACCAACATTATGTTTTAGTTTTTTGTCTCGATTGGCCAAAATTTGTGGTTGTTAGAGTAAAACCAAAGTAAAAAAAACATCAGTTTTTATCAAATTCAAGGGCACAAAAACACAGCTTTCTGATCCTGCCTGACTGAAATTAAAATCATTCTATATCTTATGGTCACCAAGATTGTGTCCAAGTTTCATTTGGATTGGTCATTAAGTGTAGATGCTATAGTGTAAACCAAGTCGAAAATAGTCTATAACAGCAATTTTGTAAAATTCAAGGGCATATTTCATGACTTCCAGTCCCGATCATTCTGAAAATTATACTCGTCCTAGATCTTATGGTCACCAACATTGTATAAAAGTTTCATTTGGATTAATTAATAGTTGTAAATGCTAGAGTGTAAACCAAGTCAAAATATTCGAAAACGGCAATTTTGTAAAATTCAAGGGCATACAACTCATGACTTAATGTCCCGATCATTCTGAAAATTGTATTCAATCGAGATATCATAGTCCCAATCCTTATGTATAAGTTTCATTTGGATTGGTCAACAAGTATACATGCTAGAGTGTAAACGGAGTCGAAAATAGTCGAAAATGGCAGTTTTGTAAAATTCAAGGGCATATAACTCATGACTTTATGTCCCGATCATTCTGAAAATTGTACTCAATCGAGATATTATAGTCCCAATCCTTATGTATGAGTTTCATTTGGATTGGTCAATAATTATACACTCTAGAGTGTAAACGGAGTTGAAAATAGTTGAAAATGGCTATCTTGTAAAATTCAAGGGCATTATGATCATGACTTTATGTCGCTAGCATTCTGAAAATTGTACTCAGTCGCGATCTCATGGTCAACAATATTATGACCACGTTTCAAATTGATCGGTCTCTAGTTGTAGATACTAAAGTGTAAACGAAGTCGTAAATAGTCGTAAAACGGCAATTTTGTAAAATTCAAGGGCAAGTAACTCATGAATTTATGTCCCGATCATTCTGAAAATTGTACTCATCTGAGATCTTTTGGTTTCAATCGTTATGCATAAGTTTTATTTGGATTGATCAATACTTGAAGATTCTAGAGTGTAAATCAAGTTGAAAATAGTCGAAAATGGCAAATCTATTAAATTCAAGGGCATATAACTCGCGATGTTCTATTCTGATCATTATGAGAATTAAACGCCTTAGAGATCTTATAGTCAGCAACATGATGTCCAGGTTTCAACTTGATTGGTCAATATTTATAAATGCTAGAGTGTAAACAAAGTCTAAAACTGTCAAAAACGGCAATTTTGTCAAATTCAAGGGCAAATAACTCATAATTTTCTTGTCCGATCAGGCCGAAAATCACACTCATTTGAGATCTTATAGTCCTTATCATTATGTAGAAGTTTCATTTTCATTGTTCAATATTTGTGGATGCTAGATGGTAAACAACGTCTAAAATAGCTATTTTTGATGTTCAAGGGCAGATAACTCAGGACTTTCTGGTCCGATCTGACCAATAATCAAACTCATTGAAGAACCTATTATCATACTTGTTCTGATTTAGTTTTATGAATATTGGTTTACTTTTGCGAGAACTAGATTGTAAACATGTTTTGTCATAAAGCCTTTCTTTGAACATGCCCTTATTGGTGGAAAGAGTTGTCTGCCCCCAGAAAAAAATCACACCGACATTTGTTGCAAAAGTTATCCTGAAACGAAACCTAATTGACTTCAAAATATCCCTATGGTGTCTAAACTTTTCTATCATCAACGTTTAAAAAGATAATAAAGTTTGAAAAAACTTTTCTTAATTATTTTAGAGTTATTTTTCTATTTTGGTGAATGAACATTTATTATGGCAATTACGGTAAATGTGTTTTAAAAACCGACTATTCTATTACTAATTATTTTTTGGCATACATAATATTTCAATACAAAACATAAAGTTATTGAGGAAAAAAGTCACAGAAAAAATTTTGACGACAATTTCGATTCATGGTCAACTAAAAAACTGTTTATTTCAATTTTGGGTGGGGAGAGTTATCTGCCCCTGGAAAAAATCTGCACCACTTTCAGTTCTGGCATCCACCATAAAATAAAGCCCCAATGGTTACCTTAACTCACTGTACCATCGGAATCTTTCTGGACTATTGGTCCAAAGAAAACCACTTTCTAGGCCTCTTTTTGGGGTTGGCCCCTAGACTAAATATAAAAAGAACATTTACAAGTGTAAGAGTAATATAATATAAAACCCTTCAAAACTGTACGAATCTGCAAGCTGTCACTCTACACTTATTTTTCCGATGCTCGATCTAAATCAACGTTTTAGTGTCATGGGCCATATGTAGATCAATAAATCTATTAGGCCTATAGTGTGTAGGTCAGACAAAGATCAACATCAGGGGCGTAGCCAGGAATTTTGAAATGTTGAAGCCCAAGGTGTAGGCCTATTGTCGAGTCCATTTGACGCATTTTGAAGTTCAAAATCAGGCAAGCTATAAAAAATATTGTGGAAAAGGTTTCCCATTTCCCACAATGTTTTCTACCCAAAGAGACCAGTAATATACGAGGGATGATCCAAAAGTTCGTAAAATGGGTTAATAAAATTTCAGGAGTGTTGACTATCAAAACAAAAGTTATACAGTCATTATAGATAGACAACGACCTGTGAATGATCAAATATCAGCGAGTCTAAATTGACGGGGGAAGAGGGATTACGAATTTTTAAAATATATGACTCGAACCCGTTTCCCTGTAATAAATCGACGAAGTACTATCTGGATACAGCTACTGAACTCACACGGCATCGCGGACAGCACGCAATACCTGTCATTGTTCGCTTTTATTCAGTGGAAAATAGGCACTCCTCCCTATTTACATGTATTGGAATATACCGTTACCTTTCGTCGAGGCTCACGACTCGATGTCCATTTATAACTGTGATATGTTTACAAAAAACATAAAAAATTTTAATTGTGTACATATAACAGTTTTTGTAGAGAGATGAATTTTAGACAAAGACCATGCGCGAGGCGGGGGAGCAAGAACGTCAAATGCGATGTCATCTTCACACGATTTTGAACCCTTATTTTTAAAGGCCCTATTTACTCTCTTACAATTCTATTCCTAAGATATACTTGTGCTGAAAGCGTTCTCATACTATTTAGAATCGGAATGTTGAACGATTTTCAGTGTAGCTGTTTTAAGATCGGCCTACTATCAAATCGAAGCCTATGCTTGTGTACCCCATTTCTGACGTCGTTAATCAGGTTGTGATTGCAAGACCATCTCTGCGTCCATTATCTACTATCAAAGTTCGAATCTCGAGTGCAACACAATTTTTCTACAGCACCTTATACTTGTTTTCTTTAATATTTTAAACGTCTGCGTTGGTGTATGACTAAGATCGGGGCAGAATTTTATGCCTGGCCGATATTCTAATTAAGTGCTGACGTCATGTCGCATTTTCCTTGGTTTGTTCTATCTTATAGAAAATGTAGTGTTTTCGTAGCAACTTCTACAACAACTTATCAAACTTTACGTAAGGATGTCATACTAGTGTTATAATAATTTGCGTCAAAATATTCTAGCTGAAATTAAAGAAAATTCGATTTAATTAACGACCATGTATTATCTTTTTTGCGCTCCCCCGCCTAGGCGTACATGTGTTACTATGGTAACACAGTTTACGGGCACTTTTCATTTCAATAGAGTCTATAGATCTTAACCTACGATATTACTAATTTATACACTGTCTAAGCTAGTAATATGGAAGTAGTGGGTCCATTTCACGGACTTTTGGATCACCCCTCGGAGTTACATTCGCTTGAAATTGTCGTCTGTTAAGTCTGGGGCATCAAGGGGTCAGTTTTTAGCTCCACTGGCCGAAGGCCAGCGGGGCTTATGTCATGGCCATGTGTCCGTCGTGCGTGCGTCCGTGCGTCAACTTTTTCTTTAAACATCTCCAAAACTAATTGACCAATTTCAACCAAACTTCACAGGAATCTTCCTTGCATGAATCTCTTTTAAATTCCTTAAAAAAATAAATAAATAAAAAATAAATAAATTCCGTGTAGAACTTCAATTTTTATTGAATTGATTAAAATAAATTTTCGATTTTTTTTTTCTTAAAAAAATCTTCTCTAAAACTACTGGGCCAATTACAACCAAACTTCACAGGAATCTTCCTTGCATTCATGAATGTCTTCCAAATTCCCTCAAAAATATAAATTCCGTGTAGAATTTTAATTAATTTGAATTTTCGAAAATTCTTTAAAAAATCTTCTTCTCCAAAACTACTGGACCAATTTCAACCAAACTTCACAGGAACCTGTTTTGTATGAATCTCTTTCAAATTACTTCAAAAAAAAAAATAAAAAAAAGATAAAAATTAAATAAATAAATTCCGTGTAGAACTGAAATTTTAATTAAATTGATTAATTTAAATTTTCGAAAAATCTTGAAAAATCTTCTCCAAAACGCCTTACTGGACTTCATTGTAATTTAGCGTGAATGTTCAATGTACAGATCTCCATTAGATTCTTTGAAAAAAATTCGATCGGATAAAAAGCATGGCTGCTGTGGGCTAGGCTTATTTTTCGCTATATATAGGCCTATAGATCTATATGAAACAGTGTAATTTTAAGAAAAATTTAAAACTGTTCTCCCCCATAACCACTTATTGGATTTCATTGTGGTGTAGCATGGATCTTCTTTTGATAGATCTCTATTGTATCCCTTGAAGAATTTCGTAGTCTGAAAGTCTAAAAGCCAGTGGAGCGATACAGGGCCATCATGACCCTTTTGTTCAAATCACTTTTGGAAAGACCACTGGGTACACTAAAAATAATTATGTTGAAGCCCGGGATTTCAGGACGTAACGTCAAAAGTTGCGGACCAAGCCAAAATTGGCTTTGCACATCTGTTTAAAACCGCATATTTGTTATTTTTATTTGAGAAACACACATATATTGGGTATCATATAAAAGATATTGAATTGTAATTTATCAATATATGTCGAATTTCAACATTGTTTGAATACAGACAATTTGATAAACAAAATAAATAAACTCTGACGCAGAAAATGACGTCGTCACGTGTAACAGAAATTACCAAACAAACTCGCGAGAATCCCAATAGAATAAAAAGTAAGACTTTTTAAAGCGCACAAACTTTGGTAAATTACGTCAGTGATGTCATAGAAGATATAGCGTAAATCTTACGGCAGTTGGATGGCGTAAACAATCTATGGAGGAATGGAAAGAAAGAGATAAGTAGCGTCACGCTGTTAAAAAAAACGTCATTTTTTCGGTATGTCTAATTTTTAAATCTAATTTATTTTTCCAATAGCGATTAGAAATCAATATAAAAAATTTTGGGACATACATCTGAGCTCTAGTTTTTGTAGTTAATTTTTTTTCTTGGTTGGAGTTGAAGAAAATCATTATTTCATTGTGTTTGTAGCGTCTTAAAAATGTCACATTTTCACTAAAACGGTCCCAAATGCAAGGGTGATTTTTTCATACATAGCTTTTTTTCTAAGAAAATCAAAATATTTTGAATTTGAATTTATTTTCGACATACATCTCGGATAAAATTTGAAAAAATAAATGCATTTGTCAATATCTCTTCAACTAGCGAAGATATAGAGTGTGATGTAGCGTCTTAAAAATGTCACAAAAACGCGTTTTTGACGATTTGACGTCATGTTGATTTTTTCGGTATGTCTAATTTTTAAATCTAATTTATTTTTCAAATAGCGATTAGAAATCAATATAAAAAAAATTTGGGACATACATCTGAGCTCTAGTTTTTGTAGTTAATTTTTTGTCTTGATTGGAGTTGAAGAATATCGTTATTTTATTGTGTTTGTAGCGTCTTAAAAATGTCACATTTTCACTAAAACGGCCCCAAATGCAAGGGTGATTTTTTCATATATAGCTTTTTTTCTAAGCAAATCAAAATATTTTGAATTTGAATTTATTTTCGACATACATCTCGGATAAAATTTGAAAAAAAATGAATGCATTTGTCAATATCTCTTCAACTAGCGAAGATATAGAGTGTGATGTAGCGTCTTAAAAATGTCACAAAAACGCGTTTTTGACGATTTGACGTCATGTTGATTTTTTCGGTATGTCTAATTTTTAAATCTAATTTATTTTTCCAATAGCGATTAGAAATCAATATAAAAAAATTTTGGGACATACATCTGAGCTCTAGTTTTTGTAGTTAATTTTTTTGTCTTGATTGGAGTTGAAGAAAATCATTATTTTATTGTGTTTGTAGCGTCTTAAAAATGTCACATTTTCACTAAAACGGTCCCAAATGCAAGGGTGATTTTTTCATATATAGCTTTTTTTTCTAAGAAAATCAAAATATTTTGAATTGGAATTGATTTTCGACATACATCTCGGATAAAATTTGAAAAAATAAATGCATTTGTCAATATCTCTTCAACTAGCGAAGATATAGAGTGTGATGTAGCGTCTTAAAAATGTCACAAAAACGCGTTTTTGACGATTTGACGTCATGTTGATTTGTGAAGAACTATTCATGGCGTTTTACGATCATGTATCGGTGCTCTAGATCCACTTGTTTTATCGTTGTTTGTTTGACTATCTTGCTATTTGTGGTCTACGCAACTTAAGGTTAGAATTTGAGACCCGTAACAGAAAAAAGAAAGAAAAGCATTGACCAAGGCATAAGAAAACGTTGAGATAATAGAAGACATTTTTTTAAGTAAAGCATTTCATTGATTTCATCTAATATGTTGCAGCATTTAGTCTCGGAGTTTATTTTTTCCTACATATAATGCATTTGTTGTAGACCCCATTTAAAAGAATATTCTATCTTTTGTCTGCTAACGAGTAAACTTGAAGACGATTATTTAGTAAGTATTTTCACATTTTTTTTTATTTTTATTTGTTTATTTATTTTTATTTTATTTTTTTACATTTGCGCAAGTAGAAATATCTTAATAACAAAAATATGCATACTTGACAAGTTATATTTAGCGTGTGAAACGGCTCCATTTCTCCTACAGGTGTAAAATATTCACTTTCAATATTCATTAGAGCTTGATTTTTCAATACTTACGAAATAATTCTGTTGTTTATTTATTGATAGTTGAGATTATTAATTTTGTACGGTGCTATTTTCATGTATGCATGTATTGGTATTATTGTGAAAATGTTTTCTTTTGGCCAACATTGAAAATTTGTCATTTCTCATGTTTTGGGGAAAGTTATAACTTTCTTTACACCTTCGCGCAACGTTAACGTCGGAAAACGGTCGATATGCGTGTTACAACGTTGGTCCGCAACTTTTGACGTTACGTCCAGGCATTCGCTTAGGTGCGTGCATGAACATGATATACCAGGGTTGAACTTTGAATGGGGGGGATTAGTTAGTTCTCATCAAATTTGGTAAAGATATACGCATAGATTCGGGAATTTGCCTAATTTTGATCATTTGAAACGTAAATGATTGAAAGAACCAGAATCTGGAAAATCTGCCTTTAACATTGTAGACTAACATGGACCCCGTCACCCGATATGCACAGCCCGATCCTGATTGATAGCCTACATGCTGTTCTCTCTTAGTATATTCATTACCCACGGTGGGTAACCCACGTGACTTTTGGAAAGCGTTCACACCGAAAAAATCGTCCGCTTCTATGGTTTGTTTAATTTCTCAGCTTATACGCTATTGATTTCGATGAGATAAAGTGTACGGAACGCGCCTTCGAGAGGGCTATTCCCGGCTCTAACTCACTCTGCTCCAAATCTAGTGGTTTCTTCAAACATTCGAGCCAAAGTGTTTTTAAGTGCAAAACGAAAGTGGGAAGGGTTCACATGCACCGAAAAAAATCGCTTGAATGTTTGAAGAAACCATGGGATTCGGAGCAGAGCGAGTTACAAACGGGAATGGCCCTCTCAAATGCCCGTTCCGTGCACTTTATCTCGTCAAAATCCGTAGCGTATAAGCTGAGAAATTGAACAAAACAAACCTTGAAGCGGACGATTTTTTCGGTGTGAACGCTTCCCAAAAGTCATGTGGGTTACCCACCGTGTTACATGTAGAAAATGTTCATGTAAGTAAATAGGATATGGTGTACCGCTAGAGTCGAAAGTACCTGATATTCGTTCAAAACTAATTGATTTACGGAGGACGTCATCACCGGTCCGGATACTCCGGAATCTGCTACGCTACATGAATGATGTTGACCAGTGAGTCTCGAACGAATGACCGTGCAGTTTGGCAAGTATAAAGAAGGACCTTATACTTTTATTATTTTCCCAAAGATGGCCGGATTTTACTGTCCAATAAGAGGCTCCAGAAGACGTCAGGGAAAAGAAGAAAATCACTGCTATTCTGCAAAAACCACGTATCTGCAGCTTAAAACAAGGTGCAGATACGAGGTTTTCGTAGAAAAGCGACGGAATGCTGAAGTGCTTGTAAACTTGAAAAACGGCCACATAAAAGCTCGTGCGTTTTTATTTTTGAGAAATATGATTGATCCTGGATTTGGAAAAGGGACCCCCTGTAGAATTTGATGTAGTCCACTCCTAATGAGTTTCATGCGACGCCGGATTTATTCGGGTGACTTCGTAAACATTCGATAACGATGTCCGAGTAGGTTCGAATACGTAACGAATGTTAACGAGTAATAATAATAATAATAATAATAATATCTTTATTTAACGAAGGTGACTTATTAAGACATCACTACAATACACAATATCATAATGATTAACTTATTTACAATAAGGCCTTCAAACAACATTCATACAAAAGTCAGTATTGACAATCACACAAAATTATCAATAATAATAGTTATAGTTATCTGACAGATACTCGTAGGATCTAAATTATTGCATGTTATTGATTAAATAGTGTTTGATTTTTCCTTTGAAATTGGTCAGCTTTGGTTCGTTTCTTATTTGGATTGGAATTGAATTCCATACATTAACGCTGAAATAACTGAAGCTACTTTTGTATATATTCGTTCGAGGTCTTTTAGTCAGGATTAGATCGCTTTTTGTCTCTGAGCGTAAATGATAGTTTTCATTGACTGATACTCGTACTAAGTCTGACATGTAACTTGGCGCATTGTTGCCGATTGTTTTATGGATAAGGACCGCAGTATGATACTTACATCTATTTTGAAAAGTCAGCCAATATAGCTCTTTAAATAACGTTTCTGTAGGAAATCTTTTAGACTTACCAAGAATTAATTTGCCGATACGTCTTTGCAAAACAAATATTTTGTTTACATAACCTTGCTCAGGTTTGCCCCAAATTACACAACAATAATCCATTATGGGTAGTATGTATGAGTTATAGAAAAGCATTTTCATTTCGTCTGTTAAATAAAAAGTTATATGTTTGAACAGAGCTATTTTCTTATTCACTGCTTTACAGACAGAATCAATATGAAATTTCCAATTTAAGTGGTTGTCAATGTAAACGCCTAATACTTTCTGCACCTTCACGTTTTCCAGTGCATTACCATTTAGATTCAAAATTAGTTTTTTATCGTCAGTAAGTGCATGCCTCGAACCAATTAACATGCATGTCGTTTTAGATGGATGTAGAGCCATGTTATTGAGAATACACCAATTTTGAACGCGAATTAGATTGTCTTGAAGAGTGTTTTCTATTGAGATCACATCATATCCTGATTTATACATGGTAGAATCATCAGCGTACAAATCAATATCAACTCCAGAAGATGAAAATGATATATCATTTATATAAATCAGAAATAAAAGCGGACCTAAAATTGAGCCTTGAGGAACTCCAGATTTAATTTCAAGTGAGTTAGACTTTAAATTGCCAAGCTGTACAAGCTGTCTCCTCTGTGATAAGTATGACTTCATAAGGCCATGCGCTTTGTTTGAAAAATGGTACAGCTTAAGTTTATGTAAAAGTATTTCGTGATCAACAAGATCAAAGGCTTTACGTAAGTCTAAGAAAACTGTTCCGATTAGTTTACCCTCATCAATATCTTTTAACCAAGCGTCTATCATTTTAACCAGAGCTGTAGTGCACGAATGATTTGCCCTAAAGCCAGATTGAGAATGGTTGATGATATTTGTATCTTTAAAGAATTTATGTAAGTAGTTGGCAATGTGTCTTTCAAAAATTTTTGATATTGTAGGCAAAATTGATATGGGTCTATAATTGAAGGGATCATCTTTATCCCCACTTTTTAAAATCGGTATAACTCGAGCCAGTTTCATCGCATCTGGATACACACCTGAAGCAATACTATTGTTAATAATTGATGTAATAGAAGGGGTTATAATAGCCCCACATTGTTTAATAATTTTTGGACCTAAACCGTCTAATCCTATAGCTTTATTCGAATCAAGTTTGCTTATATAAGTGTATACTTCAAGCGTCGTAATGAATGGAATATTGAACTCATTATTAATCAAATTCTTGTCTAGTATTCTTTTAAGAAATTCGAAATTTGATTCACAAAAAGATGTCTTTGTCACGATATCTGATACACTAACAAAATGTGAATTTAATTCATTGATTATGTTAAGATTACCCTGAATAATCGTTTCGGATTTTGTAATTGTTTTTGGTAAAATTAATTCATCTGATTGATTTACTTTTGCTATGCATTTCAGATTTTTCCATAGCACCTTAGAATCTTTATTATTTTGTACAGCTTCATTGAAATAATTTTTCTTGTTCTGCTTAATCATACATGTCACATTGTTTCGAAGAATTTTATAGTGGTCATGATTTCCTTCTTTATGAGCTTTATCTCTAGCCAGCATCTTTTCCGTTATGTTTCTGTTGAACCAACAGGGTTGGTGAGATCTCTTCACTCGCCTCTGTTTTATTGGTGCGTGACGAGAAAGAATCGAGGTAAAAATCGTATAAAATTCTGAAAGAGCTTTGTTTGGGTCCGTAAATGTTTCTACCGATTCTAAACCAGAAAGCATTAAGTCATTTTGAAACTTTTCAATATTAAAGTTTTTGAAACATCTATATTCTATGACTTTATGATTCGTTTTATTGGAATGTGTACTGGTTGAAAGACGGGTAAAACATACGGGAAAATGATCACTTATTGATAATGTAGAAACGAAAACTTCACAAATATTTTGAAATGAATTTGTGTAAATATGATCTATAATACTAGCGCTTTGTTTCGTCACCCTAGTAGGACTTTGTATTATTTGACACAGGTCAAAGTTTGACACAAGATTTGACCATTTGATATTTTCATATGTTTCGTTTTTCGCGTCGTATCTAATGTTGAAGTCGCCCAATATATGGTACTCTAAATTGAGTAAATCTGCCTGTTCAATCTGATCACTGTATAAGTCTATCCATGTTTGATTTGAATTTGGTGGGCGATAAACGAAATTTAACAAAAAAGATTGAGATTTTGTCCGTTTAATTTCAATCCAAAGAGATTCAATTTGTCCAGATTCAAGATCACGACGTCTCTTAAATTGTATTTCATCCGAAAGATAAACGATGATGCCTCCTCCGGACTTGTTTTCCCTATCCCGCCTTTCAAAGACGTAATTTGGTATAGTCAATATATCATTTTCAATTTGTTCGTGCAGGAAAGTTTCGCACAATCCAAGAATATCAGGCGAGTTATTTAAACTTAAGTGGTATTTGATTTCTTCTAATTTCGGTAAAAGATGACGGATGTTCAGATTAGAGATATGTGTACCCCGTTTTTTAAATTCAAATGCAAATTCATTGCTGTCTGTTTTTTCACATGGTGGTTTATTTGGTGCCTGATAATCGTTTGAGGTTGAATTACCGTACTTCTTACAATTAAATGACGCATTTAGATCTTTTTTCTGATGGCTTAATGGTGTGTTTTCAGATTCATTTTTGTTTGATTCTTCTTGATTTGTGAAAATGCTGCAACTACACGGAAATTCATCACAAGATTTGCAAACTGTATTTAATATACAAAAGTTATTTTGTAATCCAAAGGTTTTAAATATTTGTGATCTGTCACGCTAAAAGGGACATTACAGGAAGTGTGAAAAATATCGACCCTAGTCAGTCTGCGCAGTCCGCGCAGCCAGACTAGGGCCGACACTTTTCACTTTTATGTGATTTTCTAAATCCAGAATGTTTTCCCTATCTTACAAAATGTTCATTTTTGGCACACGGGATCTGTGATTGACCTGTGGCGAGTCTGACAAAATTGTCATAATTTCGATTTTTTGAGTTCGGATAAGGTCCCTTTCAGCGTGACGGGTCACATTTATTTTGTCGTCTGAGTCAGCAGCTTTCAAAGTCGTGCGATAATGTCCTATACGTCGCATGGATTCCTTTATGGGTGCACTGCGCTAAGAAAACTGAAATATTCAATGACTTTAACCCTTTCCCAAACAAGACCTGGTTTTGACGTCCTTAATAGAGAAGGGTTTTGAAAACATTGAAACAAAAGAAGAAACTGCTGATAACCAGCAGTTTCTCCTTTTTGTCTCAATATTTTCTATGCCATATTTTGTACAATTTCTATCTTTGATTACTGCCATTTTGTCATTTGTGGCAGTTTTTGAAGCGGATCACCCTAACATTTTGTCGTTTGGGAAAGGGTTAAATGCCCATCTGGCTAATCGAATAATACGCTTACAAGATTCTGAAAGCAATTAAAACCTAACACGATAGGCAATTGGGCCACTAAATTTTTAGTGCAGAAGCAATAATAATATATTTCCTTATTCAGCCTGGTAAAATTGTCGGATTTTTAAATAAAGCATTGTGGTAGGCTACATTCAAAAATGTGTTCGAAACTCGGATTTTCTTCAACCGATATTCATCACGATGGGGATTGTGCATGATGGGATGGATACGGACAAAATAATCTCGATTCTGGTAAGATTTTTTGCAATAACTTCCTTATTTGTGCGTCAATTTTCAAAAGGTTTGTTGCATGTACCCCGCCTTACCGAGCTCTTTCATCGGATGTATGACATATTAGATAACTCGTGGTACTTTTCCCAAAATATTGTCCCAACCGACCAGAAAGCGAAATGGTAACGACTACGGCCAAATTAACCACGCTTCACATAAGCATTTGTGCAATAACTTTCTTATTTTAGCGTCAATTTTCATGTAGTTTGTTGCATGAACTCCGTCTTACTGAGGCCTTTTCTCAGATGTATTACTTATCGGGAAACTCCTTGTACTTTTCTCAAAAATCGATCCCAACCAACTAGAAAAATGACCTGGATTTTTTGTCGTGTTTCTGATCGGTTGGGATCAATTTTTGGACAATGTACAAAGATTCTACAAACAAGTCATATATCTGAGGAAAGGGCTCAGTAACGCGGGGTGCATGCAACAAACCGCTTGAAATTGACGCAGAAACAAGAAAATTATTGCACACTTTCTTACCTGAAGTGAGGCAAATTTGTCCGTATTCGTTATCCATCCCATCATGCACAATCCCCACCGTGTTCACGAAAAATTACAAAAGGTTTATTTAGAAAATGCACCGTAAAACAAGGTAATGGTAAAATTGATTGATAAGCCAGTTTAACCCTTTCCCAAACAAGACCTGGTTTTGACCTCCCTATCACAGACTTGGGCAAAAGTTAAACATTGAGACAAAAGAAGAAAATACTGGTGACCAGCATATTCTCCTTTTGCCTCAATATTTTCTTGGCTGTAATATCAACATTTCCTACATTCTCAATAATGTATTTTTTGTAATCTGCAGCAGCTTTCAAATCTGTCCCCCTAAGATATCACCGTTTGGGAAAGGGTTAAAGACGGACATTTTCGAAAAGGAAAGCCTAATTATTTCATTTTCATGCAGAAATCCAGTCAAAATTGTGCTAGAAAAAAGACAATTATGTAGTGGCGGATCCAGAGGAGGTTCTGGGGGTTCAAACGAACCCCCCTCTGTAGCCTGATTATTTCATTTTCATGCAGAAATTCACTTAAAAGTGTCTAATAACAGGAAAACGAACCCCCCTATTTGCATATTCGAACCCCCCTCACAGAAATCCTGGATCCGCCACTGAATTATGCATATATCAAAACCCCCTTACAGAAATCCTGGGTCCGCCACTGATATAATAATGTAAGTAGGTCTAAGCCTATATGTAATTTCAAACGAATTTTGATTTACAAGAGGCCTAACACACTTATCAAATTCCAATTGCTTGGAAATGAATGTCCAGACTCCAGAGAATATCATTTCACTTAACCCTTTCCAAAACAAGACCGTATTTTGACGCCCCTAACAGAGAAGGCTTGTGAAAACATAGAGGCAAAAGAAGAAACTGCTGATAACCAGCAGTTTCTCCTTTTGCCTCAATATTTCCAATGCTGAATCTTACACAAATCCAAAGGTTTTAAATATTTGTGATCTGTCACGCTAAAAGGGACATTACAGGAAGTGTGAAAAATATCGACCCTAGTCAGTCTGCGCAGTCCGCGCAGCCAGACTAGGGCCGACACTTTTCACTTTTATGTGATTTTCTAAATCCAGAATGTTTTCCCTATCTTACAAAATGTTCATTTTTGGCACACGGGATCTGATTGACCTGTGGCGAGTCTGACAAAATTGTCATAATTTGGATTTTTTGAGTTCGGATAAGGTCCCTTTCAGCGTGACGGGTCACATTTATTTTGTCGTCTGAGTCAGCAGCTTTCAAAGTGGAACATCCTATATTTCTATCTTTTCGGAAAGGCGTCATGTACAACGGTTTCCAAATCAGCCCTAATACACAGGTCTGCATTTGAATGAAAAAAGTATAACTGTGATAAAAGAAATGTAGGCCTACGCGTTGACTTTGGATTATAAATTATTTAGACAGGTGTCCGGAGTCGAGGGGTAGAGCGTCGGCCTTGCGACTAAGAGGTTCCGAGTTCAACCCCCGGTAGCGGGGGTTGTTCAAGGCTTCTCATTGGCCCACACATTCGGCGCGAGTACTGGTGTATTTCCAGGAAGCTCAATCGAGAGGGATTAAAATAAGTTGAAGAAACTTGCTTCCCAATCGATGTAAAATAAATACGTTCAAAGGAACGTCTGAAGAAAGACAGAGCTGTTCCCACTGTGTTGTAAGTTGTACGTTAGATTTGTGTAGTTTGTACGGAAGTTTTGAGTGGTCAATCAAAGATGGCGTCGGGGAAAAATCGTTAGAGATAGGTGTCTTAGTTTTTCGTCGATAATTTCCTTAAATGGCCGTATCTTGTCTTGATACTGATATCACTGTACAGGAGAAATGTATACCTATTCACGGTGCTATATAGCCAAGTACCAGTGTTGTCCTATCGTACTCAGTCGTTGTGCAAAGACAGCCCAACACGGAAAACTTTTTTCGAAGCGAGAAAGTTGCCCTTTTAAGGATGATTACATAGTAAACAGCGAACTAGGGAACAAACTATTGCTCTAACTTGGATGTTTTTAACATGCTCTTTTCTATGGTTACCGTTATTTTACACACAAATGTCTAGAATGACCACAAACGCTGTGTTTACTAAATGGCCAAACAACGGTGTAGTCACAGTGAAAATATGCAGACACAACGGTGCAGTTTCTGTGTTATCTGTACGGTGTAGTTATTATTTTCACAACAAATTGTGAACGGTGTAGACTTGGTATGTTGTATAGGGCGAACTAGCTCTAACAGATAGCAGATCATCTGTTTTATCTCCCTCAAATACTTTGGTCTTAGAAAACTCAGATGAAAATGCCGCCATCCTCAAAGTAAATGAAAACAAAAGTTAAGAAAATATGTTTTCTCTTTTCTTCATTCTCCTAAGCCTTAAACAGTTCAATGTATGTTTGATTTAATTTTCGGGAGACATTTTTGTTATTTGTGATTGAATAAACATCTGACGGAAATGATAATCAAAAGGAATACCATCACAAAATATCAAATAAGACATACGATAACCGTCATTTTGAAGCCATGTTAAGTGCAACGGCAAATTTCTTGTTCATCCGTTCATTTGATTTGTAGATTCGAAATTTCGGCTCTGGCTTTGAATTTTTCTTTGTAACTGTTTTAATTGGTTATTACAATCAATTATTGTAATTAATGAAATGATTTCAACTCATGGAGTATGATAATTATTGATCGAAATGTATCTTGTTTTCAAATTGACCCCTCATTGAAAAGTCTGATTTTACCCAAAATAAAGGATTCAATCAACAAAACATAAATTATAAATAAAAAAACATAAATTATAAATTTGTGTCATAAACATTTGGGCCTTTTTTTTCGTCTTGTTCGACTTAAGTAAATAAGTCTTGAAAATAGGATTCTGGAACTGCAAAATTCATTTTGGAATTTCATACGTAATGAACTTCTTCTTCAGGACTGACAATTTTCTGACCAAGATTTTTTGGGCTCACTCATAAAATGTAACCATTTGCAATGAAAAAGACAATATTCTATTCGCCAAAACCGTTTGACTATTGGAGTAAAACGCATTGAAGTACTACCAAGACAGTGTAACTTACACACATCCATAAATAAGTGAAATGCAATGTTTTCCATCGAGAGCCGACCTTCATTGACCAAAATAAACAAATACCAAGTTGATCAACGCTTCTCAATGACTTAATCACATCTGGGAACAAACTGTTCATTTCAGCCATTGTTTTCATGTTCTCGTGGGGAAAGAGAAGAGACCCTATCCGTTTCATCTGTTTTAGCACGTCCAATGGAAATATCAGGAATTAAGGTCGGGGCTTTTTGAACGACTTTATGGGGTGTTGAACTTCGTCATTTTTTATGTTCAGGACTCATGCATTCAAAACCGGGGATATCATCGATAGAAAGAATCTTGTTAACTCCAAAATCCTTTTTTCTACGTCGATGAGGTCTATCTTGTGTATTCTATGCTCGCAAATGGGGATGATGTCCTAGTCTGACTTCTTGATAATATCAGGAATAATACTAAAGTTCAGAGTTTTCAAATCTTTTTGACCTGTCTGATCATTGATCTCCCCCGCCCTGCGCACTTTTAATATCTGACTGGAATGGTCCTGTTCCGAATGCTTCACAACATTTTCGAAACTCCCTTCGAAATGACAGTAGTAATAGGTGAACAGCATGGAACTGAAAATAAAGAAAAAAATAAAACGGACGCCAGCGGATTCTTGGTAATTTCTACTATTTAACCCTTACGGAATTGCTTTGACAAATAGCAAGGAAACTAGATTCTGATATATTTTGATTAAAGTATATTTTGTAGACATATTGTCACCTTCTTTGCTGCAAAGCATTTACAAGTCAGTCACATAATAAATTATTAACATAATCGTTGAAGAATTTCGGTAGTAATTGTAAAACATGATTCTCAGCCGTGAAAACGTTATCATTAAACATAAAAATATTATCATTCCAGAAATGATAAGTTCTGTATTACTTCAAGTCTACACCGTTCACAATTGCATTATGTCTACACCGTTCACAATTTGTTATGAAAATATAACCACACCGTACATAAAACACAGAAACTGCACCGTTGTGTCTGCATATTTTCACTCTGACTACACCGTTGTCTGGCCATTTAATAAACACGGTGTTTGTGGTCATTCTAGACATTTTTGTGTAAAATAACAGTAACCATAGAAAAGAGCATGTTAAAGACATCCAAGTAAGAGCAATAGTTTGTTCCCTAGTTCGCTGATTACTATGTAATCATCCTTAAAAGGGCAACTTTCTCGCTTCGAAAACAGTTTTCCGTGTTGGGCTGTCTTTGCACAACGACTGAGTACGATAGGACAACACTGGTACTTTGATATATAGAACCGTTGATAGGTATACATTTCCCCTGTATAATGATATCAGTATCAAGGCAAGATACGACCGTTTAAGAAATTTATCAATGAAAAACTAAGACACCTACCTCTCATGCTGTATTGTTGTCGCCATCTTTGAATGACTACACAAACCTAACGTACAACTTACATCACAGTGGTTCCGGTAATACAGAGTTGTCGTTCCTGCGGGACGGTATGTTTACTTCCATTTGCCTGTTTGACAAGCGGCAACTTTAATATTTTCGTAAATTCAATGAGTAATTAAATGAAAATGATTTTTATTGTAACTTAATAATGGAATCTAATAATACCTCTGCACCTTCCATTATTTTTAGATCGTTCGGAGATCTATAACAAAAGAAATCTGCCATAATCCGATGATAGGTTATCATTGAAAATATTTTTCCCCGTGGCGTGCCTCAAATTAGGCGAGTGTCGATTTGTGACGTCATGACTTTGCCTTGCTTACTCTAGTCATATTGACGTCATAGAAATAAAAAGAGGGGCAACTTTGGGGAAAATATACATGTATATGTTGTATACCGTTTTGAAACCCGAGCAGTTTTAAAACTGCATGTACGTAACTTTATTCATTCTCGAAACTGCACGTGCAGTTTCGAAACTGCTCATGCAGTCTTAAAACTGCATATGCATGAGTTCTGTATGTCATGCAGAACTCTTCAGACAGTTAATTTTCACTGAATTATTGATATTCAAATCAAACAACGACCTGAAAGGACTTTTTACGGGTAAATTTTGATTTTTGATCGATTCACTTCTGACAAAGACATAATAATAACAACAGAGATTGGAAACTCCGCGAAACATAGTCTGGTTCCCGTACCTGAAATCTACTATGAAATGAAATCAAATAACGTAGTGTATTAGAGGCGGGAACCAGACTACGCGAAACAGTAACGTGGAGTCTCGTAAGCCGAGATTTTATTGCGCACCTGCTTATCTATCTACCTGGCGTTACGTTGCTAGGCAATGATCCCCAAGTCAGAATTGTTTGTTGATGAGATGGCTCGGAAAAAGTTAAACATCGTAGATAATGAAGGAATTACTTCCGACCATGAGCATTTTCTTTATTTCTCACGATGATTTTTGTCCCAAAAGACAATATTTTTGTTCACTTAAAATTGTCGGTACAAGAAATTGTTACAAACTTTTGATAGATCTAGATCTACGTTAGCCAACATTGACAAATTTCAATATTAGCGGGATCGGGGAACAAAAATTCAGATGAAATTTTGTAGGCCCCAGTAATGGATCCAAAGTGGGTTAGGGGGGGGGGACGAACATTTTATTTCAATTTCATGTAGAAATTCAGTAAAATTTGTGTGATATTAGGAAAACGAACCTCCCCTCCTATACGTTCGAACCCCGTCCACAGAAACCCTGAATCCGCAGCTGGGCCCAGATCTACCTAGGCCTATTTGTTCGCGTATACTGACCGACATTATAGGGTGAATGATTTAGCTCAACCAAGTAGTTCGCGTATACAGACTGACATGATAGGATGAATATTTTAGCTCCATTGGGTAGTTCACGTATACTGACTGACATTATAGGATGAATGATTTAGCTCAACCGGGTAGTTTGCGTATACTGACCGACATTATAGGATGAATGATTTAGCTCCATTGGGTAGTTCGCCTATACTGACCGACATTATAGGATGAATGATTTAGCTCCATTGGGTAGTTCACGTATACTGACCGACAATATAGGATGAATGATTTAGCTCAACCGGGTAGTTTGCGTATACTGACCGACATTATAGGATGAATGATTTAGTTCCATTGGGTAGTTCGCGTATACTGACCGACATTATAGGATGAATGATTCAGCTCCATTGGGTAGTTAGTGTATACTGACCGACATTATAGGATGAATGATTTAGCTCCATTTGGTAGTTAGCGTATACAGACCGACATTATAGGACGAATGATTTAGCTCCATTGGGTAGTTCACGTATACTGACCGACATTATAGGATGCATGATTTAGCTCAACCGGGTAGTTCGCGTATACTGACCGACATTATAGGATGAATGATTTAGCTCAACCGGGTATTTCGCGTATACTGACCGACATTATAGGATGAATGATATAGCTCCACCGATTGGTTCGAGTATACTGACCGACATTATAAGATGAACGATTTAGCTCCATTGGGTAGTTCGCGTATACTGACCGACATTATAGGATGAATGATTTAGCTCAACCGGGTAGTTCGCGTATACTGACCGACATTATAGGACGAATGATTTAGCTCCATTGGGTAGTTCACGTATACTGACCGACAATATAGGATGAATGATTTAGCTCAACCGGGTAGTTTGCATATACTGACCGACATTATAGGATGAATGATTTAGTTCCATTGGGTAGTTCGCGTATACTGACCGACATTGTAGGATGAATGATTTAGCTCCATTGGGTAGTTCACGTATACAGACCAACATTATAGGACGAATGATTTAGCTCCATTGGGTAGTTCGCGTATACTGACCGACATTATAGGATGAATGATATAGCTCCACCGATTGGTTCGAGTATACTGACCGACATTATAGGATGAATGATTTAGCTCCATTGGGTAGTTCACGTATACTGACCGACATTATAGGATGAATGATTTAGCTCAACCGGGTAGTTTGCGTATACTGACCAACATTATAGGATGAATGATTTAGCTCCATTGGGTAGTTCGCGTATACTGACCGACATTATAGGATGAATGATTTAGCTCCATTGGGTAGTTCACGTATACAGACCGACATTATAGGACGAATGATTTAGCTCCATTGGGTAGTTCGCGTATACTGACCGACATTATAGGATGAATGATATAGCTCCACCGATTGGTTCGAGTATACTGACCGACATTATAGGATGAATGATTTAGCTCAACCGGGTAGTTGGCGTATACTGACCGACATTATAGGATGAATGATTTAGCTCAACTGGGTAGTTCATGTATACTGACTGACATTATAGGATGAATGATTTAACTCCATCGGGTAGTTCGCGTATACTGACCGACATTATAGGATGAATGATTTAGCTCAACCGGGTAGTTTGCGTATACTGACCGACATTATAGGATGAATGATTCAGCTCCATTGGGTAGTTAGTGTATACTGACCGACATTATAGGATGAATGATTTAGCTCCATTTGGTAGTTAGCGTATACAGACCGACATTATAGGACGAATGATTTCGCTCCATTGGGTAGAGGCGTGTGCGATTTAGGCCGGTAGAGCTCTTCCAGAAGAGAGTGGTTCCCGCCTCTGATACACTACATAGAAGAAAAAATATTACGTAGTGTTTCCGAGGCGGGAACCAGACTGCATCTTCTTCTTCCAGAAGACAACTTCTGGCCTAAATCGCACGCGGCTTAGTTCACGTATACTGACCGACATTATAGGATGAATGATTTAGCTCAACCGGGTAGTTCGCGTATACTGACCAACATTATAGGATGAATGATTTAGCTCAACCGGGTAGTTCGCGTATACTGACCGACATTATAGGATGAATGATATAGCTCCACCGATTGGTTCGAGTATACTGACCGACATTATAAGATGAACGATTTAGCTCAACTGGGTAGTTCGCGTATACTGACCGACATTATAGGATGAATGATTTAGCTCCATTGGGTAGTTTGCGTATACTGACCGACATTATAGGATGAATTAGCTCCACCAGGTAGTTCGCGTATACTAACCGACATTATATGATGAATGATTTAGCTCAACCGGGTAGTTCGTGTATACTGACCGACATTATAGGATGAATGATTTAACTCCATCGGGTAGTTCGCGTATACTGACCGACATTATAGGATGACTGATTTAGCTTCACCGGGTAGTTCACGTATACTAACCGACATTATAGGATGAATGATTTAGCTTCACCGGGTAGTTCACGTATACTGACCAATATTATAGGAGGAATGATTTTTTTTCAATTGGTAATAACATGTAATTTCAACACACAAAATATAAATAAATTCTATTATTGGGAAAAGATTTAGGAATCTGGAGCATTCCCCCTTAAAGGGTGAAATGTTCCGTAATAAAACTTGCTTACTTTCAAGGAGTTTTTTTTTTTTTTTTTTTTTTTTTCAAAATGCCAACTTTGTCAACTAAAATTTCCTATTAGACCTGATTACATAAATTTCATCTTATTTTTTTAAAAAAAATCCTATAGATAGGTTGTTAGGATGCTCATAACAATACATACAATCGTATTGTCTGACCACATTGAACTGATACTGATTAATTTTCGTGTGCAAAGTCCGTTAGTTGAGTGTCTTAACAAAACATTGCCGAAGTGGGGTCATTACATATGCAGATGTACCGGGTAAATCTCGCTGGATAATAGTTCACAAACAGAATAGGCCTACAGACATTTACAATCTGTAAATAATGTTACGAAATGGAATAGTACGACTTACTACATCATTTTCCAATATAATTAATCAGAATCGAGAAACCATATCACCATTATGACAATATTGTCTATAAATTGGACGATATGCATTGTTTTGTACATGTAGACGAACTAGTAAAATTAAGGTACGAAATTTCTAGGGTACGAATCATTTTCGGTAAACCGGAAGCTGTTTTTCGGTTCGATGCAGAACTTCGGCTGTTCGGTACCGAACATGTTTTCAAATAAAAACAGCCTAATATGGTTTGTTTTGTGATCTGTTAAGTTTCCTTCTCAAAAGGAATATGTTTAAGATGAGTTCTGCATCGAGAGAACGCCGTTATACATCAAAATATCAATATAATCGCTATATTACGCAGTTTCGAAACTGCATAAAATGAGTTCTGCAACATCTGTGCAGTCTTAAGACTGCATAGTTTCAAGTTTGCATACGACATATATACATTGAACGCTGTGAGCGAGTTTTTCCAAACAAATATTTTGTAACTGTTTGTAAGAAATTCCGCTCCACACGGTTTTCCACAGTCGGAAAACGATTAAAATCGGAAATAGAATAAGTGAATGTTAAAGCACAGAAAATATTTAGGAAAGAGGCGACATTTCTGACTATTGATTCGGTCGGCACAATCCCTTCAACCAATCAAAAACGTCAGTCATACAGCGCGCACCTGCACTCATTCGGTGGAGGTGAAAGCTTCGGTCTTTTTCCTTAAAGCATTACCAACTTTCAGCATTAATATCTCAAGGACTACGCCCGATTATTAAAAATGCATTGGTAGTTAGAAAGTTTAAATCACATTCTTTAAAAAAAAGAGTTTTGTTTATGAATTTTAACGATGGATTTTTGAAATATTCTGCCTCAAAAATGGTGTCCCGTAACGATAAAGACCGAGGTAGTACCCTCGATGAAAAAATGAAAGTGAGGCTATGACGTCATGCCGACCGATTCTATCATCAAATTGCTTCCTTTTTCTCAAGGTTTTTCCAAACAATCTACTGAGGTCAAATACAGGACTTAAGAAAAAAAAAATAAAAAAATTGAAGAATTCGTTTTTAAATGTGCCGAAAAAATAACGGATTTCTTAAACCCTTACCGATACAACAAAATGTGGTCTTTTCCAAATTAAGTCTTGCTAATTGTCAGAATAATTCTGATTTTGCTATCTTGTGGGCATCAAAACAAAGAATTACAATGTAGATAGGAAAGGGTTAACATAATAAACCATAATTTCAAATTTAATTCAAATTTGAAGCAGGCTGTAGACTATGATACGTAGATCTACTAAGAAGAACAGTTTGGCGTAGATTGTAGAATAGGAACTATTGAGGGAAAAGCAAAGTCAGCATGTTTTTCTCTTCTCTCAAAACTTTGCTATTTCGTTCAAGTAGATCTATGTAGTGTGACGGTTAAAGGGAGGTAATGTGGCAGGCAATATGCTAATGAGATTGCCTGGCCAGAGAAAAACGTGAAAAAGTTGGTATACATATAGAAACATCAGGCCATTTAGGGTTGAGGATCCTTTTCTCTGAATGGACTGTTTGTTCTCTGTATGTAGCCATGCATCTCGGAACGTTACAATTGGTGGCAGCGGTGGGATAATGCGATAGCCATCTCCAGCTATCCCTTACCCATGGTTACCCCCTTCGGATAGGTCATTTCCTTGCCTATTGAGAAGCAGTGCATTGCTGGAACACTGGGTAGAAGGCTCATCTCCTGTATGAATCTCGTGAAGCTTCGCTTCCTTGTAGGTAGATATAGCCGTGCAGCTCGGGTTGTAGCATGCTCTGTGAGATAGTTGATGACTTCGGGGCGAAGTCATAATAGTAGGGAGGAGTGTGACGGTTAAAGGGAGGTAATGTGGCAGGCAATATGCTAATGAGATTGCCTGGCCAGAGAAAAACGTGAAAAAGTTGGTATACATATAGAAACATCAGGCCATTTAGGGTTGAGGATCCTTTTCTCTGAATGGACTGTTTGTTCTCTGTATGTAGCCATGCATCTCGGAACGTTACAGTAGCCTACATGTAATTCATTGTTTGTTCGTTAAAGCTTCACCAAACAAGACCTGGTTTTACTTAATAGAAAATACCTTGAGAAACATTTTGGCAAAATGTAAGAGCACCCTGATAACCAGCATTTTCTCCTTCTGTCTCAATAGACTAGATCTAGATCTGCTTTGATATGTAAGCCTTTAGTGTGTTGAGACTATGTTGCGATGGGATTTCTCTTTCTTCTCTCCGCTGAGGTTCCTTTGTTGGAATCCCCCAACGATCTACGCGTTTCGGCTAATAGGGGCCTACTGTCTCTCACGATGTTTGGTTCTAATTCTTGCGACTTATTACACTAATCCAAGTTCGTCTTGCATTTGCCTCTTTCGAAATAGTTTGTGCAGTTCATTATCCGCAAAATTATGGCATTTATGAATGCAGTAGCGGTTCTCTCCCACCGATCGGCAGCACGAAACTCCCAAATCTACCCAAATCTACCCAAATCTTACCCAAATCTACCCAAATCTACCCAAATCTAACCCAAATCTACCCAAATCTACCCAAATCTTACCCAAATCTACCCAAATCTAATGAGACTATTTCGAACGTATTCCCGAAATTTGTATGATCATATGTTCTGTATTTCTGGAAATTAATTTTTCCACATTTAATTAAATCATTGTGGAATTAGATCTAGATCTATTATAGTTCTAGAATTGTCCTGAGCAAAGTAGGAATTCTTACTTTGTCTGTCGATTTCTTTTCTTTTTTTTTATTGCAATAAAAAAATCTACACTGTGTATTGATCAATCGCATTTTTGTTGTATTTCATTCATTTCTATCCCTTGATCGGTCGTTGTTTCTTGTCGAGGTTTTCCTTTGTGAAGAGTGTAACCACAATTCCAATGCTATTCTATGCCTATTGCTTAAACTTTTCTGTCTTTCAACAAAATAGAAATAGATGAAGATAAGATTTATGTACAATATATAACGAAGATAATATTGAGGCAAATTATGAAAATGCCGGTTATCAGCATTTTGGTCTCTTTCCTCAAAGTTTGTCTTTTTTGTTGTTATTGTTTTCTGTAAGGCACATAAAACTGGGTTCATTTGGGGAAAAGGTTAAATTATTATACTGACAATCATCGGATTAACTGTTGTAACCAGGTGGTTGTAACGATGATATCACAAACTTCTCAACCTGGATTAGAGTAATTTGTCACAGCTTTTATAATTTACACCAATACGTGGACCCAAGGTTGCGCTTCCCTCGAATTTGAGAATTTGTGTTTTTCTTGCGCCAAGGCAGTCGGCCACCCAGAAAACACAAGGAAAAAATCAGGATCCGTGCATGACACATAATAGATCTGGGGCCACAATACGGAAATATGTCCTTAACACTCTGACCTGTCACGCTTAAGGACGTTCGCGCCTATGCACGTCAAAAAGGGCTTTCCCTCAGAAATGCATTATATTCAGACATATATTAGATAAATATTTCGCGACTTTGTTTCTGCTTTTATTTTTCCGATATATCACATGTCCTTTAAGTTACAACGCCACCTAGCGGCATACCGTAAAACGTCAGTTTTTCGACGTTTACGGCCTTTAATAATCCGACAAGGGACCCATTTCAAATGAAAAATACATGTATCGATTGATATTTTAATTTACATTTCAAAACATGTCTCATAAATGTCGAAATACGCACGTATTTTTGACTACGGACGTTTTCTGAATACAAACCAGAGCAAATAATATCCCGAAAAAACGCTAACGGACGGCGTTTGAACGTTCACAGACAAAAAAATCGAACGATGACCCCATACTTTCATTGTTAGCTCACCTGAGCACAAAGTGCTCAAGGTGAGCTATTGTGGTCGCTCACCGTCCGTCGTCCGTCCGTCTGTCCGTCCGTCCGTCCGTCTGTCCGTCCGTCCGTTCACATTTTCTGTAAACATCTTCTTCTCCTGAACCATTGGGCCAATTTCGACCAAACTTGGCAGGAATGTTCCTTAAGGGACCCTTTTCAAAACTTGTTCGCGAATTTTTGATTTGTCAAAAAATGTGGGCGTGGCAGGGCGGGGCTTATCGGACTGAAAAATCCTAAGAAAATTCTTTAAAAATCAACCATTGGGTCAATTTGAAGCAAACTTTGCAGGATTGTTCCTTGAGTGACTCTTTTCAAAATTTATTCTCAAAGTTTTAAATTCGTCAAAAAATGTGGGCGTGGCAGGGCGGTGCTTATCGAACTTATTAAGGGAAATAATGAATAGAAAACTTTTGCAAGTTGTAGTCTTCAATTTGCCTCCCTTGGTCCATATCATTTGACTTGGATTTTATCTTTACACCTGATCTAGTCTTGGACCAGCTTAAATAAACAAACTGAGAGGATAGAGCTCTGTTTTGTTTACTTTTCCTCGGATAATCAGACAAGATTCACTATTAAACCAGAACAATTACAGTTGTTTTGATAAAACAATTCAACTGTAATCTTCTGTTTAATAGTGAATCTATTATACTTCTATTTTGCAACTAACATCCTCTTTAGATCTTTACCAAATTACTGTAAAATTTATTATTTTGTAATGAAAAAGGGCCCTATGTTGTTGATTCTTGGAGGTTAAGAGTTCTATTTTGAACATTTGGAAAACCTTTTCATCTCAAAACAGTTAGCTATGTATTGTGCAAGATACAGTAACAGTATTTTTGTCTTCAAATCTTGTGAGAAAAGCATAAAACATTTTTCCATATCTTTGTTTCTCATTGATATCAAGGGAAAAGGGGCCTAAAAGACAAAATCCCTCTTAGCACTCTACAGGCTACAATTTTGGCACAATGTTCATGAAACTTGGTCAGAATGTTTGTCTAGTCACAAAAATAGACCCTATAGAAAATTGGAATGTTCCCTTGGATATCAAGGGAAAAGGGGCCTTAATGACAATATCCTTGTTAGCACCCTAAGAGGCCACAATTTTGGCCTAATCTTGAAACTTGATCAGAATATTTGTCTTGTCACAAGAATGAAGCTTATCAACAATAAGAATGTTCCATTTTGATATCATGGGAAAAGGGGCCTTAATGACAAAATCCTTGTTAGGCACTTTAGAGGCGACTATTTTGGCCCAATCTTCATGAATCTTCATCAGAATGTATGTTTAGTCACAAGGATAAAGCCTATTGAAAATTGGAATGTTCCAGATGATATCATGGGAAAAGGAGCCTCAATGACACCTTGTTAGCACTTTAGATGCAATAGTTTTTGTGTTTTGTCTAATCTTCATGTAACTTGTGATCAGAAAGTTTGTCTAGTCACAACGATTAACTCTGAGGAAAATAGGAATGTTCCATGGGATAGCATGTGAAAAGGGGCCTTAATGACAATTCTTGTTAGCTCTAGTTAGACCATATTTTTGGCTAAATTTTCATGAAACATAGTCAGGTTGTTTGTCTAGTCACAAGGATGAAGTCTATTGACAATGGGAATATTTCGTTGGATATCATGGGATAAGGGGTCTTAAAGACAAAATCCTTGTTACTATGTTAGCAATGTAGAGGCTACAATTTATGTCCAATTGTCATGAAACATGTTCAGAATATTTGTCTAGATGAGGCCTATTGTAAATGGGAATGGTCTTTTTGATATCATGGGAAAATGTGCAATCATTTCTCACCTTTTGACATCTCAGTTCAGGTGAGCGATATAGGACCATCATGGTCCTCTTGTTTTAAATTATTCTCGAATTAAAAACGAATAGTTTAAGCCCATAAAAAAGGGGGGCATTCTCGTGAAGTGTTTGTCAAAAATCGCGTTGAAATCAGATTACACGCACAGAAAGTGACGTTTTGAATGGCGTATTTTATGTACGTCGACGTCATACTTTAATCGGAACGTCACATGGATAAATTGACGATATTTTACTGACTTGTTGAAATTCAAACTAAAATTTATATATAAAAATGTTTTTTTGAATTGCAGTGTTTTTTGTGCTAAAACAGACTGGGTTCACCGTTTTGTTATGATAAACTGTCTCAAAGGCTAGTGCTAAATCGCTTGCTAAGAGCGGTTTATCTGCTAGCCATTTAAGAATAGCCTTTGATAGACAAGGCATAGATGGACTCAATACTCTGTTTAAAAAAGTGATCTCGAGGTATCACTGATGGTGACCTAAACGAGTTTCGCTACAACAAGGTATAGATATTTTGCGTTTAAATGTGAGTTTATAGATTTTCTTTCTAATGACTCTGAACTTGTTCTAAAAACAGACCGGGTTTACCGTTTTGTATTGACAATATCTCGTAACTACGGCTTCGATAAAGCCGTAGTTACGATATTTTATAACAGCACCGACGGAATACATTGATCGCGAAAAAAACGCCCCTCGCTTTGGCCGAGTTCACCACTAGTGGGTATAACAGTCTCATAAAGAGTCTTTGTCAGTTTTACACTCAAGGAACGAATGATGATTAATTGTTATTTCCAATCTTAGTTAACCCGTTACCACACGGCGACTCTTTTTGACGCCCTACAAGGTAATGGCTTTGGAAACCATTGTGGAAAATGAAGAAATTGCTTATGACAAGCAATTTCTTCATTTCTCACAATGTTTTCTACACAGAAAGACCAAAAAGGTAAAATTTCCGTCATTTGAAATTGTCGTCTGTAGCTTCTTTGAATTTCCAGTCTAATTTTTATTGTTTGGTAATGGTTTTAATTGCATTCGAGAAATATTTTTGGTAATGGTTTTAATTGCATTCGAGAAATATTTTAAAGTGACATTTTACAGATATTTTTTCATATATTTTACTTTTATATTTATCTGAAATAACATATTTTCTTCTGAAAAGATCAAATCAGAATATTGCGCCGTTTACGAGAAATATACTAGGACAAAAAGATACGCAACCCCAATTTTTCATAATATTTTCGTCGCAATATGTTTTTAATGGCTATTGAGTACATTTTTATTATACCTGCATCCATACGCATACATATAGTGTCATTTTCTTCAGATGTCGTAAATTCATCAAGTGATACGTAGTAAATTGCTAAAATAAAAATTGCCCCTGTTGCGTTTTCTAAATGACTAATATCGAAACAAATTTTCTTCAAACACAAGCTTAAACATAGACCAAGAAGAGGCCAAAGCGTTCATGCACTTCTCACTACCCTACGCATAGCACGGCTACGCCAAAACCAGCGTCAAGCTGTAGTAAGGATGTTGTTAGGTGGAAAAAGTCAAAATGTTGTCGCAAGACATTGGTGGGGCAACAAGTTGACACATTTTCGACTGTATACGTGTTGGCTCTCAATGGGATCACAACCGATCGAGCACGGATCGGACGTGCAAGCGATATGACGTCAAGGTAGGAACGTATTACTAGGTTAACACCACCTACAGGATAGGTTTAAGACTGTAACGGAGACCTCTAATAAATCGCATGGACTTCACAACATTCAAATATCGGACCAAATGAACGAAACGGATTGTATTTTTCGACCTACATACATTTTTTGGTCAAATTATGTTGACCCCCCGTGTAAACTGGGTGTTTTCTTATTAAAGGAAATTTGTAACAAACAAGATTTTGTGAATTTTACAAGGTAAAATATTATTGCTTTAAATGTATAACATTTTGTTTAAATTTGATTTGATGTCTTTGCGTAAGAAGAAATTGAAAAGGAAGTTGCGTTTCTTTTTTATCCAGTATATATAGATATTTTTTGTGCTAAAATAAAATAATTTGATGTCAACAGCAGTTCTGGTTTATATGGAATTTCTCATTTTTGTATCAACTTTAAACGCTTATAAACAAAAACTTAAAAAAAAACTGATAGCATTTGTATAACCGTTCTTTACATCAAGACATACTTTTAAGAAATGAAATTGGAATGTTATGCCCCTTTAACCTCTTGAACTTACCTAAATAATATGGTACTTTATTTTGTCAAGGGACGATCAAAACCTCGTAACTACATATTATTCCATCTTGAGATAAGGATTACAACCCATCATTAACTAAAAACACTCCATGCATCTTCTGGCGTCATCGGGGAAATTGATGTCCTCAAACTGACGAGGGTATCGCTCGTTAATTTCCGTTGTCACGGATGACACCCGAAGATACAGGAAGTGTTTTGTATATAATGTTTGGTTGTATTCCTTTAATTATGTTTTCGTCGCTAGACCATGTTCTTATTTGTGATTCTTTAAGCATATATGCTTTATCTTTTTGTTGTTTTTCCAAACATTCAAACTCCTTCTCCTGTGGTAAATCCGCAGAAAAACAAGCAAACTATTGTTTCTTGTTGTTATCTTTCATTTCAAAACAAGGAAGTGTGAATCTAAAATCTAATATTACTAAAAACAAATGTTATAGTATTAGGTTTTTACTTTCACAATTTCACGAATTAAAATAGTGTTCATTCATTCCTTCAATAATAGAATTATAGAATAATTTTTAAATCATTATATAAAATAACATTTATTATGAATTGTCAACGGGTTTATTAAAATCAGATTATTCGTGTACGTGCAATAGGGTTCAGTTTATTTTTCATTTCACATTCAAGTGAACATTGACATTTTAACGGACAAACAATAGTATGTCGCCGGTGTCATTCTGATACCCTACAAATGCAGCTTGATTGAAAATGAAGTTATTGTCCAGCAAGATTAACCCGGGACATCTGCATAATGTAATGACCCCACTTCGGCTTTGTTTTGTTAAGACGCACAACTAACGGACTTTGCGCACGAAAATTAAGTTGTCCCGGGTTAACCTTGTTGGACAATATAGCGGACGAGAATTCACCTGGCAGACCATTACATCCGTTTAGCATGGGCTGCTCTGCCAGGTCGATTATCGTCCGCTATACGAGATTTTATAACAACACCGACAGTTTATCATAACAAAACGGTGAACCCAGTCTATTTTACAAAATACACTGCTATTCAAAAATAATATTTTTACATATAAATTTCAGTTTGAATGTTCAACAATTCAGTAAAAATTCGTCAATTTAACCATGTGACGTTCCGATTAAAGTATGACGTCGACGTACATAAAATACGCCATTCAAAACGTCACTTTCTGCGCGTGTAATCTAATTTCAACGCGATTTTTGACAAACACTTCACGAGAATACCCCCCTTTTTTATGGGCTTAAACTATTCGTTTTTAATTCGAGAATAATTTAAAACAATGAAAGTATGGGGTCATCGTTCGATTTTTTTGTCTGTGAACGTTCAAACGCCGTCCGTTAGCGTTTTTTCGGGATATTATTTGCTCTGGTTTGTATTCAGAAAACGTCCGTAGTCAAAAATACGTGCGTATTTCGACATTTATGAGACATGTTTTGAAATGTAAATTAAAATATCAATCGATACGTGTATTTTTCATTTGAAATGGGTCCCTTGTCGGATTATTAAAGGCTGTAGACGTCGAAAAACTGACGTTTTACGGTATGCCGCTAGGTGGCGTTGTAACTTAAAGGACAGGTGATATATCGGAAAAATAAAAGCAGAAACAAAGTCGCGAAATATTTATCTAATATATGTCTGAATATAATGCATTTCTGAGGGAAAGCCCTTTTTGACGTGCATAGGCGCGAACGTCCTTAAGAGACCTTAACGAATAGGCCTATCTAAGAATCAAAATGTTGAGAAACTGATCACGTTTTGTTTTAACACCGACGATATTACTGTTAAGAAACATTTTGTTTTCCTTTTTCTGTAACTAAAAAACTGAAATATATCGAACAGTTTGCTTGATTTGGGTAAGATTTGGGTAGATTTGGGTTAGATTTGGGTAGATTTGGGTAAGATTTGGGTAGATTTGGGTAGATTTGGGAATTTCGTGCCGCCCCCACCGATAGCGCTTATTTACATTGACACCAGAAGACGGTATACCGTCCCGCATGAACGACAACTCTGTAACGACAGAATTACGAAAATCCGGAATAGGCCTAATAATCACTTGATCAATACAACACAGAAAATCTTCAATAATTTTGTTAATATGCGACCCATTTGAATTCGGCTTGGAGCAGAGAAAGCGAACATAGATCTACGTCACACATTAGATAGACGTTGTGAATTTTTGAAAAATCGGCTGATAAAAAAGTTATTGAAGATCAACCGAAATTTTGGTTGATTTTCAATAACTTTTTTATCAGTAGATTTTTCAAAAATTCACTACACCCAGCTTATGCTTGGCGTTTTTACACCTTCTCTCTTTCAAACAGATTTTAAATTGGTAAAAAAAAATAAACAAAATAATGAAGATTATATGAAATTCTGATTCACGTGAATATACACAGTGTACCTACAGTAACTCAAGTACTTTGATTTGAAAAACCAATATTGTCTCCCCTCTGTGACTCTCCCATTCGGAGGAATCTGTCAATGAAAACAAGACGTGCTACGTGGGACAAAATTAACCAGTTTTAATGTCAAATTTACAATGAAACAAAATGAAATTGACGTAAATATTTGAATATGAACGGATAAACATATCGGGAAATTATTTTGGGTACTCAGAAAAATTTTAGTTGGCGGCTGTCAAGCCAAAACTCAAGAGCTGTCAAAATCGAAAAATAACGGAACCGAAAATATGGATTTTTGTAACGTTTTTGTGGTTTTGACATTCGTGGTAATTTTTCACGAAACACTTGGAAATAATGTGGATATCTATACAAATAAATTTGCAATAAAATTCCACGGCCGGCTAGAAGAAGTGGAACGTTTTGCCAGAGATCATGGCTACACACTTCATGGACAGGTGAGAATTATCCTGTTTAATCAGCGATTTGTGCATGTCATTGATAATATCGGCCCATATGCAGTGGTTGCTACATTCGACTTGTACCCTGCTGGTTATGAGTTCAAGCCCCTCTTGGGTATTGAATGTGTTTATCCCCGCTCTTAAGTGGGTTCGGCAAGACACTTAAGGTAGAACACCGTAATGTAGCCATTTTGAAAATGTCAGATTTTTTCGGGCGTCGTCGTCACTTATCTGAACCTATTTGGGCGCAGTCGTAAATATTCCGTGGTGGAAAGCTCCAACGCTGTGAAATGTTTTCAACATCGCCCAAATAATTCCGAATTCATGCAAATCTCATTAGGGATGGTGAGTTCCAGTCAACAATGCACTAGGAAATCCCACAATTGAAAACAATTTTTTGGTTTGTATGAATAGCTCTGTCAATCAAAACTGAGAATAACTGGGGAATGGATATCACATCACCAGTGGAGCATAACTTAGCGGCACTCGGGCCAGTAGGGGTGTAAAATATCACTTGCCTGGTTGCATAGGCGAGTACCATAAAAAATTTGGCAGCTTGCGAGTGCACCCTTTTACATCTTCCTAACAAAAGAGTATAAAAATGCTGATGACATCATGACAAACACAAAGACACAATAACAACACACCTGTAACGTTCTTGGAACATTGTAGTGCATACGCAAATAAGGTAGACCGTCAAATATGTAGGATGGTTTGTTATTGAATCAGTCGGCATGACGTCATAGCCTCACTTTCATTTTTTCATCGAGGGTACAACCTCGGTCTTTATCGTTACGGGATACCAATTTTGAGGCAGAATATTTCCAAAATCTATCGCTAAAATTCACAAACAAAACTCTTTCTCTAAAGAATGTGATTTAAACTTTCTAACTACCAACGCATTTTTAATAATTTGGCGTAGTCGTCGAGATATTAATGCTGAAAGTTGGTAAGGCTTTAAGGAAAAAGACCGAAGCTTTCACCTCCACCGAATGAATGCAGGTCGACTGACGACGTTTTTGATTGGCTGAAGGGATTGTGCCGACCGAGTCAATAGTATAATATAAGGGGAAATAAACACATCTCGATGTGAGCGTAAGCTTTGCATCGACAGGGTTTGTTGAAGTTGAAGCTTGAAGCTCGGCATGTTACATTTGGTGGCAGCGGTGGGATAATGTCAACTGTCATAATGGAGTTTCCTTACCCATTAGTTCCCAGGCCAAGTTTCAGGTCGAAACTTCTCAGAGAAGGGAATAATCAGCATGCCCACTGGGTTTTCATTTTGGGGGTACATGTACCCTCTAACTTTAAAATTAGGGGTACAAAGAAAAATCTGGGGGTACAGGTAAGTTAAGGGTACACTATATACAAATCTTAACAAATCTTAACTACTACTAATAAGTGCGAAACTAATTTAAGTGCCTTAAGATTTACAACTATTTTGCTGTAAAAAGCATCTTAACAGAGTTTAATAATGTGATAACTACATTCCAAACATTCACGTAATGGTCATAATCTTTTTACGTTCATCCATTATTAGCTCACCTGAGCACGAAGTGCTCAAGGTGAGCTATTGTGGTCACTTTTTGTCCGTCGTCCGTCTGTCTGTCTGTCCGTCCGTCCGTCCGTCCGTCCACAATTTCGTGTTTACACTCTAGCATCTACAAATATAAGCCAATCTTGACCAAACTTGGTCAAAACATGTATGGCCATAAGATCTCGGATGAGTTCGATTATGGGTCAGATCGAACTAGAAAGTCAGGAGTTATCTGCCCTTGAATGCGAAAAATACTTAGTTTTGACATTGTTTACACTCTAGCATCTACAATTATTGATCAATCAAGACAAATCTTGGACATAACATTGCATACCATAAGATCTCGGATGAGTTCGATTTTCAGTCTGATCTGACCAGAAAGACAAGAGTTATGTGCCCTTGAATTTGACAAAATTGCCATTTTCGGCTGTTTTTGACCTTGTTTACACTCTAGAATCTACAATTATTCATCAATCAAGACAAAACTTTGACACAATGTTTTGGACCATGAGATCTCGGATGAGTATGATTTTCAGTCTGATCTGATCAGAAAGTAGAGAGTTACTTGCCCTTGAATTTGACAAAATTGTCATTTTTGGCTGTTTTCGACGATGTTTACACTCTAGAATCTACAATTATTGATCAATCAATCCAAAACTTGGACACAATATTGGGGATCATAAGATCTGGGATGAGTTTGATTTTTAGCTCACCTGAGCACGAAGTGCTCAAGGTGAGCTATTGTGGTCACTTTTTGTCCGTCGTCCGTCTGTCCGTCCGTCTGTCCGTCTGTCTGTCCGTCCACAATTTCGTGTTTACACTCTAGCATCTACAAATATAAGCCAATCTTGACCAAACTTGGTCAAAACATGTATGGCCATAAGATCTCGGATGAGTTCGATTATGGGTCAGATCGAACTAGAAAGTCGGGAGTTATCTGCCCTTGAATGCGAAAAATACTTAGTTTTGACATTGTTTACACTCTAGCATCTACAATTATTGATCAATCAAGACAAATCTTGGACATAACATTGCATACCATAAGATCTCGGATGAGTTCGATTTTCAGTCTGATCTGACCAGAAAGACAAGAGTTATGTGCCCTTGAATTTGACAAAATTGCCATTTTCGGCTGTTTTTGACCTTGTTTACACTCTAGAATCTACAATTATTCATCAATCAAGACAAAACTTTGACACAATGTTTTGGACCATGAGATCTCGGATGAGTATGATTTTCAGTCTGATCTGATCAGAAAGTAGAGAGTTACTTGCCCTTGAATTTGACAAAATTGTCATTTTTGGCTGTTTTCGACGATGTTTACACTCTAGAATCTACAATTATTGATCAATCAATCCAAAACTTGGACACAATATTGGGGATCATAAGATCTGGGATGAGTTTGATTTTTAGCTCACCTGAGCACGAAGTGCTCAAGGTGAGCTATTGTGGTCACTTTTTGTCCGTCGTCCGTCTGTCCGTCCGTCTGTCCGTCTGTCTGTCCGTCCACAATTTCGTGTTTACACTCTAGCATCTACAAATATAAGCCAATCTTGACCAAACTTGGTCAAAACATGTATGGCCATAAGATCTCGGATGAGTTCGATTATGGGTCAGATCGAACTAGAAAGTCGGGAGTTATCTGCCCTTGAATGCGAAAAATACTTAGTTTTGACATTGTTTACACTCTAGCATCTACAATTATTGATCAATCAAGACAAATCTTGGACATAAGATTGCAGACCATAATATCTCGGATGAGTTCAATTTTCAGTCTGATCTGACCAGAAAGACGAGAGTTATGTGCCCTTGAATTTGACAAAATTGCCATTTTCGGCTGTTTTTGACCTTGTTTACACTCTAGAATCTACAATTATTCATCAATCAAGACAAAACTTTGACACAATGTTTGGGACCATGAGATCTCGGATGAGTATGATTTTCAGTCTGATCTGATCAGAAAGTCGAGAGTTACTTGCCCTTGAATTTGACAAAATTGTCATTTTTGGCTGTTTTCGACGATGTTTACACTCTAGAATCTACAATTATTGACCAATCAATCCAAAACTTGGACACAATATTGGGGATCATAAGATCTGAGATGAGTTTGATTTTCAGTCTTATCTGATCAGAAAGTTGAGAGTTATGAGCCCTTGAATTTGACAAAATTGCTGTTTTTGACTGTTTTCGACCTTATTTACACTCTAGAATCTACAATTTTTGACCAATCAAGACAAATCTTGGACACAAGGTTGGAGACCATAAGATATCAGATGAGTTTGATTTTGAGTCTGATCTGACCAGAAAGATGAGAGTTATATGCCCTTGAATTTGATAAAATTGTCGATTTCGGCTGTTTTTGACATTGTTTACACTCTATAATCCACTATTATTTATCAATTATGACAAAACTTGAACACAATGTTTGAGACCATAAGATCTTGGATAAGTTTGATTTTCAGTCCGATCTGATCAAAAAGTGGAGAGTTATGTGCCCTTGAATTTGATCAAATTGCCGTTTTCGGCTGCTTTAGACCTTGTTTACACTCTAGAAACTACAATTATTGACCAATCAAGACAAATCTTGGACACAATGTTGGATATCATAAGATCTCGGATGAGTTTGATTTTCAGCCTGATCTGACTAGAAAGTCGAGAGTTATAAGCCCTTGAATTGACATAATTGCTGTTTTTGGCTGTTTTCGACCTTGTTTATACTCCAGAATCTACAATTATTTATCAAACAAGACAAATCTTGGACACAATGTTGGGCATGATGAAATCTTGGATGAGTTTGATTTTCACAATGTTATTGACCATAAGTTCGTTTTCAGTCTTAAAGTCTTAAATATTTTTTGAATTGAAGAAAAGTGTTGCTTATATCATTTTGGTTCAGGTGAGCGATATAGGACCATCATGGTCCTCTTGTTCTATACATGCTTTCACATCTGGCCTATAAATCTGTATGTGAATTAATGTATTTCTATGTGAATTAAGTACTGTAGTACGTGAATGGGCATGCTGATAATGTAATGTTGGTGGAACGTTGTAATGCAATATGCAAATGAGGTAGACCGTCACATTTATGTAGGATGTTTTTTTATAGTATATGAGCATAAAGTGGGAAATCAACACCTCTTGGTGTGAGCTTAAGCCTTGCATCGACGTTTTTTTTTATTGCCTTAAGCCTCGGCGTGTTCCATTGGTGGCAGTGGTCGGATAATGTCAACTGTCTTAACGGAGTTGCCTAAGGCTTACCCATGTGTTCCCAAGCCAAGTTTCGGGCCGAAACTTCTCGGAGTGGGGAATTTATGTAACGTTCGTGGAACATTGTAGTAAGGTAGACCATCGAATTTATGCAGGATGGTTTGTTATAGACTAGTATATAATGGGAAACCGTTTCACCCCTAGTATCTTATCAATACCCATACCGATGTCAGAACAGCAATCACTTCCAAACTTATAATTGGAGGTGCTAATGACCATTTGATATTAGGTTTATTGGGGTTTTACGCTGTTTTCAACTGCTATGGTCATATCGTGGCAGCTGGAGCACCAAACCATGGATTCCTGTCGTTTCTCATACCAGTACTACGGCAATCCTCTAACTGAGCCTTCAGCTGCTCCCCCACATAGGTTCATGATATCAAACCATTGATGTGTGATATTTTTGTCAGAAACTGAGAAAGGGTATTTGCCGCGACTGGGTATCGAACCCTTGACTTCTTGAATGAGAGGCAGATGCCTGCGCCATGACTGGGACCTACCATTGATATTGCCTAAGGTTTGATGCCTTTTAAAATCAGTTGCACAACAAGTACTACTTTTGTTTCCTAAAAAGATAAATTATTTTCATTTAACATACATAAAAAACAAATATATTTAAAAGGCTATATGACCATACAACTGAATATTTATGTTGTATTCAAGACATTTTTTTAAAACATTATTTTATTGTTTTGCTATCTCTTAATGTTAGAGTGAAATATATAATTTCATTATTTCCTTTGTTGTCTGCAAGGTAATGTGGGTGTTTCTTGTCCTAAACTTGTCGTTGGTAATCGGTAAGACAAAAGTATGTCTTAAATGTTTTGATGAAGCTGGCCCAAGGTCTTGTACGGGAAAAGGTGACAAACACTATTCAAAAAGAATTGAGATTGTCAGTTGCCTATTCATTACAATTATCAAGTTATTTTTTGTTCATTTTCAGATTGGATCTTTAGAGAACCATTATTTGTTAGAACATCCGCATGTTTATAAACGATCAGCGTCACACAGTGAGAACCATCATGTACACTTACGGAAACATTCACAGGTAAGCGTAATACTGTCAAAAAATTCTGACTTGACTAGAAGCAAAACAAAAATTTTTTAAGAATTTATAAAAAACGCAACAGCATTTACAAGTTCAACCCTTTCCCAAATATTGAAAGTTTAGATCAGTCCAATTTGAAAGTTGTTGCAGAAAACAAAATTTGTGATTAATGAATGAATAATTAAAATTTTGTGCATAAGATTATAGCCAAAAAATTGTGAGGCAAAAGGAGAAAATGCTGTGTATCAACATTTTCTTCTTTTGTCTAGATATTTTGTTTAGCCTATTCCATTAGGGAAGTCAAAACAAGGTCTTGTTTAGGAAAGCAGAGTTAAGAGTTAGATATGATATAAAGGGTGAACAAAATATAGGTCTCTCATAAGAATCATATAAGGAACTTTGACAAATTATGGTTTAAAACGGATACAATTTTGAAGTAGCTGTTGCTTTAATTGGACCCCTACTGAGCATAATGTCAAAGTCCTTTCCATAATCTTAAAGGCATTTAGCATAAAATCATAAATAAAGATAACACTGCTTGTATTGTGAAAGCTGACTTATCTTGTCTATGCTCAGTATGCTGATTTTCAAAGTAGCATTTATTCTGATGTCAGCATATTATGAGTTAACTCTTTCTCAAACAAAATCTGGTTTTGATGTCCCTAAAACAAATTACCAGCAATTTCTGTTTGCCTGTGTTTGTCGTTTGGGAAAGGGTTAATTAATTATTGCAGCTGTACAGGTTCATAATTAACCCTTTCCCAAACGACAAAATTTTAGGGTGATCCACTTCAAAAACTGCCACAAATGACAAAATGGATGTTATTAAAGATAAGATTCATGTAAGATATGGCACAGAAAATATTGAGACAAAAGGAGAAACTGCTGGTTATCAGCAGTTTCTTCTTTTGTTTCAATGTTTTCCCAAGCCTTTTCTATTAGGGACGTCAAAAGCAGGTCTTGTTTGGGAAAGGGTTAAGAGTATTCAGACTCTTTACCTCATTATGAAACTCCTACAGGGTTATCAGCGTTTTCTTCTTTTTGTCTTGGTGTTTTTCTTAGCACTTTCTATTGTGAAAATAAAAACCAAGTCTTGCTTGGAAAAGTGTTAACCCTTTCCCAAACAGCAAAAATTGAGGATGGTCCAATTTGAAAGCTGCTGCAGATGACAAAATTAAGGGCTATAGAGAAAGATTAGGTTTGTGTGGAATATAGCACATACATTTTTGAGACAAAAGGAGAAAATGTTGATTATCAACATTTTCTTTTGCTGTCTCAATGTTTTCCCAAGCCAGTTTTTTTTGGAAAGTCATAACCAGGTCTTGTTTGGGAAAGGGTTAAAGTGACATTTCAGAATTTTTTGTCATAAATTTTACTTTTATTTTTATCTGAAAAAGCATATTTCTTTATGAAAATTCTGAAAATTTCAAGCCAAAATATTGCGCCGTTTACGAGAAATTTATATTTTTGTGTTAAAATTGAGCAAATTGTTGTGGACAACAGTTCAGATTTATATGCAATTTATCGATTATGTCTCAACTTTAAATGCGTGTTTCTCGCTTATTGACAACAACTTAAAAAAACTAATAATGTTTATACTCATTAGAATAACCAATCTTGGCTTCAAGACATACTTTAAAAAATTGAAATTGGAATGAAATGTCCCTTTAAAGTAGCAAAAGATTATATTCTGACTTCAATGATTTTGCCCTTTTCATGCAATTTTATCCATTTTACAAAATGTGTACAAATATTATATATCATGTATAATTTGCCTTCTTTAACAGTTTTCAAGTAAAGTCGGTCAAGAATGTTCATTTTATGTCATGCACAGTAACTTGCACTGACAACTGCATGACTTTTTTTATAGCCACTGTTTGAAGTGGAATGTTATACCAGTTAAAAAGTGAGACACTTGCTGACAAATTATTCCCAGTTTTACAGCCACTGTTTCAAATGGGATGTTAGAGTTGGCAGCTGTAAATGTCACCCTATCATCAAATTAGCTTGGTCTGGGCTGGCTATGCATGTGTCAGAAACATAAAATATGCATGGATGTCGGGCCATTTGTCCAGCTAACCCTCTCACAAACTGCAAATATTAGGAGGACTTAACCCTTTTCCGAACGGCAAAATTTTAGGGTGATCCACTTCAAAAACATCCACAAATGACAAAATGGATGTTGTTAAAGATAGGATTTGTGTAAAATATGGCATAGAAAATATTGAGACAAAAGGAGAAACTGCTGGTTATCAGCAGTTTCTTCTTTTGTTTCAATGTTTTCCCAAGCCTTTTCTATTAGGGACGTCAAAACCAGGTCATGTTTGGGAAAGGGTTAAAATGAGAAGCAGATGAATCCATTTTTGTTTGGAACTGTAAGAAATTTGAAAATGATAGCTTGGTGAGCATTGAGGGAAACATCTTCGCAAGCCAAGGGTTACTACCTCCACTTTGTTCCTTACGAACCCTTGGCCGCTCGCTTCTATTGAAATCGAAAGTACCACCATGCCACCTTTCGGCGATAAAGAGTCGCGGCCCTTTGCAGTTGCTATTTCTGGCCAATCAAAAGCCTCGTACTAAAACGTGTTAGGCGATGCATCAAATACGGATATCGATTTTCACGTCAGCCGTGACGTTTTCGTTTTGACAAAGACGGCTTGTTTAGTGTGTTTTGATTGGATAATGGGAAAGTTATCGCGTCCAATGAAATCGCACGGTGGTACTTTCGATTTCCATAGAGGCGAGCGGCCAAGGGTTCGTAAGGAACAAAGTGGAGGTAGTAACCCTTGGCTTGCGAAGATGTGAGGGAAAAGGAGAATCATGAATATGCTGGTAAGCAGTATTTTCTTCTTTTCTCCAATCGCTTTCCAAATTCTGCAGTATTGGAGATGTAAAGATTGGTGTTTGTTTGGGAAAGGGTTAAATAAACCCCAAGACAAAAATACAATAATTGTTAACCTTTTCCCAAAATATCTCAATGACTGCATTGATGGACTGGGTACTAATCATTTTAGATCTCTTTTCTTATTCTATTACATTACAAGCAGTCTAATTAAATGGAGTCGGGACATATTCATGTTTTGGTCAACCAGAGTGATTGTGGTCAAATCATTTTTAGAGAGCGTAGTCTCTCTATTGCAGCCTGAAGCCAATACCGGTATTTTGCAAACCGCACAACGAAAATAGTTCCTTCCAATCACGATAATCACGATAAAAAAGATTTAAATAACAATTGGAATAGTCTACAATTATACATGTCATTATATAAAATAAATGACTTATATGATCTATGCAAAAAATCAAATAATCAAGTCTTAAATAGAAAATAGATCAGTGTAGTAATTTGCCGTTCACAATTGGGTCATGCAGGTCATTCAGTCAAGTCATGTGACCTAATTTTGGACAATGCAAACAGTCTAAAAATAGAATCACTTTCCACAGAAAGAGATGCATAATTTGTCCTAGTGTATGGCAAGCCAAATGCACACTAAGTAGAAAAACCTGGTTTTTCACAGAAAAACCTAGTTTATCAGCTTGATAAACCAGGTTTTTCTAGAAAAACCAGGTTTTTCACACATAAACCTACGATATCAACTGAAAAACTAGGTTTTTCTAGAAAAACCAGGTTTTTCATACATATACCAGGTTTTTCTACAAAACCTGCGATATCAATTGATAAACCAGGTTTATCTAGAAAAACCAGGTTTTTCTCACATAAACCTAGGATATCAAAGTGATAAACCAGGTTTTTCAGAAAAACCTAGTTTATCAGTTGATATCGTAGGTTTATGTGTGAAAAACCTGGTTTTTCTAGAAAAACCTGGTTTATCAAACTGATAAACTAGGTTTATCTCGGATGCATGGTGATAAACCTGGTTTATCACATACAAAGGCAAGCCAAATGCACACTAATTCTGATAAACTAGGTTTTTCAAATTTTGAAAAACCAGGTTTTTCTCTCGAGGTCACGTGTTTTGATATCCCAAGTTTCTTGTTGTTTAATTGGTTCCTCACTTAAACCTGGCATAATAAAATTTTGTGACGTATTTTGATATCCCAAGTTTCTCGGAATTTCATTGGTTCCAACAGAGCGATCACTGATAGCTGGACAAACCCCCAAGTCCCAGAACGACCATTCAAATGTTTCCACAGTCCAGCTGATACTGATTGAGACCAATTAATTCCAGATAACATTGGTGTGTTTTAAATTAAAGTGGCTTTTCTTGATGTAATGATGCTTGTAAATAGTACCTGATGAAAAGTTATTAATGACCGAGCAAAATTTTGTTTGTTCGTCAATAACTTTTTTATCTGGTGTTGTTTATTAATTAAAAATATGTTTAAACATATGCACAATTAGACAGCAGATTTTTTTGTGTGTATGGGCGCACATATCGAGGGCTCAGTGCAAAACTATTGTAACTACATATTTTTCAGAAATTCACTCTTTTCATTTTCTTAATCTTTAAGGAAGGAATACATCACCTGTTTTAATATTAGCTTTCAATTCTGTATACTTAAAAACATATTTAGAAATTCAAAAAGATTTTCCTCTTTGACTTTGAGAAAGTCAATAAGTTTTTCCCTCTCCAGTAAAATGTTACAAAATGTAGTTACAATAGTTTTGCACCAAGCCCTCGATATTCTTTTCAAAATTGTTTGACTCTTGTTCTCAATTAGTGTATGATTTGTCCGACCTACTCATACGCAATGTTTAATCAAGACCTATACATTTCTCTTAACCCTTTCCCAAACGCCAAAACGTTCGACTGTTCCAATTTAGAAGCTGAATCAGACAACAAAATGGATATTGAAAAAGATTGGGTTTGTGCAAAATACCGGTATAACACGGAAAATATTTGGGCAAAAGGAGAAAATGCTTATTATCAGCATTTTCTTCTTTTGTCTCAATGTTTTCCAAAGCCATTTCTGATAGGGACGTCAAAACCAGGTCTTGTTTGGGAAAGGGTTAACCCATACCCTATGAACACCTGAATTCGACATCCCTTACAAGAAAAGTTTGGGTAACATAGAAAAAAATGCTAATAAACTAGCTTCTGTGCTTTATTGTAGAAGTACATTTATCCAATCTTTATTAACAACAATTTTATCCATTGCAACAGCTTTAGAATTGGAGTTGTCTAACAATCTTCCGTCTGGGAAAGGATTTAAGGGTCAAAATTGCTTTTGCAAATGTCAATAAGCTGTATTACTATGGAGATTGTGCATGATGGGATGGGTAAATCTATGGACAAATTTGTCTCGCTTCAGGTAAGACATTTTGCTATAACTTTCTACGTCAATTTTCAAATGGTTTGTTGCATGTACCCGCCTTATTGAGCTCTTACCCCTGATGTATGATTTACATGAAACCCTTCGTACTTTTTGCAAAAATTGGTCCCAACCCACCAGAAAAACGACAAAAATTCTAATCGTTTTTATGGTCGGTTGGGATTTTTTGTGGAAAAGTATGAGTAGTTTTCAGAAAAGTCATATATCTGAGGAAAGAGCACAGTAGGGTGGGGTACATGCTACATACCGCTTGAGTATTGACTCATAAACAAGAAAGATATCGCACAATTTCTTACCTGAAGCGTGGCTAATTTGTCCGTAGTCGTTATCATTTCATTTTCTGGTCAGTTTTGATCAAATATTAAAAAAAGGAAAAGGAATCCATACATAATCCATATGGAAAGAGCTCAGTAAGGCGGGATACATGCAACACATCTTTTGAAAATTGACACAGAAATAAAAAAAAGAGTTATTGCAAAATATTTGACCAGAATCGAGATTATTTTTTTTTTTCGTAGTCGTTATCCATCCCATCATGAACAATCTCCACCGTCCGTGCGTATGAATTAAGATCAGACATATGAACTTACGCCCTTGGCTCATTGTTGTCTCAAATGCCTTACAGTTTTCCAAAACAAGACATGGTTTTGTTGTCCCTATTTGGATGAATTAGAAAAAATAGAGAGTAAAAGGGAAATGGTTAAATTTAACATTTTCTTGTATTGTCCCCAAAATTATTATCTGTAATTCATTACCCACACACCCAATCTTTATCATTATCTAATTCATCATCTATGTACAGAAGATTTCAAATTGCATCAGTTCAAAGTGTTGCTGTTTGGAAATGATTTACAGGCCTTTTTTACTGTCAAAGAGTGAATAAAAATGTTATGTCATTTCCTTGAAATCATCATTTAACTATTTCCAAACAAAGACAAGTTCTGTCGTTAGTAACATAAAGAAAGTATTTTGGGAAAACCTTGAGGCGAAAGAAGAAAATACTTATTTACTGATTACCAAGGGAAAATAATTTACAGAAACATTCAGGGGAACAACAAAAAAAGAACAACAACAACACACAAACAAAATCGCTACTGGTTAGCGTCATTTCCTAAATATGTGTTGACTGGTACATGTGCACAAAGTTTTATTTTGACAGTGGGTCTGTATCTAGGGCTAAGATATTTGAAAACATTGGGAAAAAGTAATCCACATTGTATAATCAACAGAAAATCACATTCCATTAAGTTTTGACATTTAAATCTAACTTTGAAAAAAGTAAACATAATGCATCTTGAATCGTTTATTGCAATATATAACTTTGGAGAAGTCTACAGATTGGGAAACATTGTTGAAAAAGACGACGTTGCTTGTGACAAGCATTTTTTTTCCATTTCCCACAATATTTCATACTCTCAGTGACCAATAAATGTAAAATTCCATTCGCTTGAAATTGTCGTCTGCAAAATCTAATCAAGTGTTTTGCCATCTGGTAATGGGTTAAGAAAATATGAATGAGTTATCGACCTCCAGAAATTCCCACTAGGCCTATTAGTTCAGTGGCTTCGAACCTTCTTTATCTTTGGTGTAACTAATCGCCCAATGAAATATCGAGAAACTTGCGATATCAAAATCACGTGACCTTAGAGAAAAACCTGGTTTATCAGACTTAGTGTGCATTTGGCTTGCGGTCTAAATAAGAAATAACGAAAAGTTTGAAAAACCTGGTTTTTCACAGAAATACCTAGTTTATCAATTTGATAAACCAGGTTTTTCTAGAAAAACCAGGTTTTTCACTCACAAACCTACAATATCAACTGAAAAACTAGGTTTTTCTAGAAAAACCAGGTTTTTCACACATATACCAAGTTTTTCTACAAAACCTGCGATATCAATTGATAAACCAGGTTTATCTAGAAAAACCAGGTTTTTCTCTCATAAACCTATGCTATCAAAGTGATAAACCAGGTTTTTCAGAAAAACCTAGTTTATCAGTTGATATCGTAGGTTTATGAGTGAAAAACCTGGTTTTTCTAGAAAAACCTGGCCCCGGTTTCTCGAAAAAACTTAAGTATCTTCTAATGCTCAAATCTGAGCATCTTGCTCAAATCGCACGAAATCCACGTGAACTTCAATTGAATACCAATCAACGTTGATTGGTATTGAATAGAAGTTGAGCATGAACTCATGAGAATATACTTAAGTTTTTTCGAGAAACCGGGGCCTGGTTTATCAAACTGATAAACTAGGTTTTTCTGTGAAAAACCAGGTTTTTCTACTTAATGTGCATTTGGCTTGCCATACTAGTGCATAGTGAGTGTCTGTCTGGGTAATGTGTAGTAAAGCCATAGTATGTTGTGCCATGAATAAAAGGGTCATTAGAGCAAATTTCCTTATCAACCCAACTTCCAATACATTTATGAACGGGTTGATTTGAATTTACCTTTCCCAATCAAAACGTGTCTCTAAGAGAAAGTTTTTGAAAACATTGAGGCATTTTCTCCTTTTCCTCAATATTTCCTGAACAATTTTGTGCACATTTCTAAACTTTAACAATATTCTGTCTTTTGCATGAGCTTTTGAAATGGACCACTTCAAAAATTGTTGTTTGTAATTTTTTTGTGGTATGGTGACACTATGCTGCATCACAGAAAAGGGGCTTCGATTCTTTTGTCAATAGTTAACATATTCCTCCATTTATGGTTGAGTGCATGGCCAAAAGTGCTGATCTTTCCTTATTTCACACTGAAAATTTAGGGAAAATCCAAGTTAGCCTCCCCCTCAATATTCAGACACATGAGCTTCAAACATATAAAATCGCTTTCTACGGGCCTGACACAACTCCACCTACATTCGAGGATATGCAATATTGTCACAGTTCGAAATTTATGTTGTGTCAAATAAGCTCTCTAACAGTACTTTCAGTACTTTGATTAAAACTGTAATTCAATAGTGGAGAAAACATTCAGAGAAAGAAGAAAATGCTGGCTATCAACATTTTTTTCTTTTCTCTGTATGTTTTCCAAAGCTTTCTCTTAGGAAATGTCAAACAAAGCTTGTAAATATGAAATGATTGATGGAATTTGAAATATATATATAAAAAAAAAAAAATGAAAAAGAAAAAAAACAACAACCCTTGAAAACTAGAGAGAAAATAAGACAATGATAACAAAGTATTTTGTAAATAAAACTTTTGTTGACACCTGCGATGTATAATTAATAAGACCGGAAGTATAAGAAGCACAAACTTCACACATGAGTCAGTGAATTTGAAGGATGCAGTTCAGACTTTCCCAAACAATATTGGTTATCTTCAAGAAAGTTACAGTGCAATAGAAGTCCATATTTTCTCCTACCTGAAACAATAACAACAAACACAACAGCCAATGCAATATGATTAATGACTAATGTCTCCTGTCCTAAATGGGTATTTGGTATTTGCCCGATATTGAGATTATTCATATTTCACAATTTTCGACATACTCAGGTAACTTGGTGACATTGGAAAATAACTGTAGGCTTTAGTTTCAAGCTTCACTACCTTAGATAAATAATCTGATCCTAAACAGTATAATTTAACCCTTTCCCAAACAAGACCTGGTTTTGACGTCCCTAATAGAACAGGCTTGGGAAAACATTGAAACAAAAGAAGAAACTGCTGATAACCAGCAGTTTCTCCTTTTGTCTCAATATTTTCTGTGTCATATTTTACACAAATCCTATCTTTAATAACATTAATTTTATAATTTGCAGCAGTTTTTGAAATGGATCACCCTAAAAGTTTGCTGTTCGGGAAAGGGTTAAGATTGCATTGGCAGCCATATTCAGACACCATGCAGATTCATTCATTTGTTATATCAATAAATATATTGCATAAAGAGATGAAAATGCTGACACGAATTATCATCTCTTGTGGTCTCGGAGTTTCATCAGAAATGTTGTTATGGGCTATAAAAGTAAGATAAGCTGCTTAAGATCTTATGGTTGAATTAGGTTGGTTGTTTTATGGTGAACTTCTGTCATTTTCTGTATAAATGAATAATAAAAAGGTCCAAGAAATGTGTCTGACTTAAGCTCCCACAGGTTGTGCTTTGCATTAAACACCTTTTTTGTACACCATTAGGGTTGTATTGTGATGGCCTTAGTGGTTTGTCTGTCTGTCTATCCATTTGTTTGCTCCTATTAAAATTACTTGTGTGCGCAATCGACAGTCCTACAGCTTCATTTGAATTTGATCTAAATTACCATAGTGAATCTCCATGGACCATGGTGTATAGTTGCGTAGACTAAATTCAGATAACTTGTCATTCCTGAATTATCTGCTCTTGAATTTAAAAATAATTGGCGTTTTCTTATGTGTTCAATAGCTTCAACTGGATTTTGATCAAACTTGCCATAATGAATCTGCATGGCGTCTAGTTGTGCATGGTTCTTTCGCAATACAGATAACTCATGTCTTTCTTTTATCATCATTTTGCTCTTCAAAAATAACTATTTTTACTGACATTAGTCCCCACCCCAACCCCCCTCTCTCTGGTGTATATGCATATGTTATATTTCTTTCAGAAAGAACTTTTTTAATCAAAATTCACTGATATATTTATGCCCCCTTTCGAAGAAAATGGGGGTATATTGATTTGCAAGTGTCGGTCGGAAGGTCGGTCGGTCGGTCGGAAGGTCGGTCGGTCGGTCGGTCCGTAGGTCGGTCGGTCTGTCCGTAGACCAAACCTTGTCCGGAGCATAACTCGAAAAGTATTAAAGGTAGAATCATGAAACTTCACAGGTGGATAGATCTCATCATGGAGAGGTGCAGTTCACAAGAACCGTAACTCTGCCGATCAAATTTTTGGAGTTATTGCCCTTTGTTGATTTTCAAACTTGATTCTTGTCCGGAGCATAACTCAAAAAGTATGTTAGGTAGAATCATGAAACTTTACAGGTGGATATATCTCATTATGGAGAGGTGCAGTGCACAAAAACCGTAACTCTGCTGATCATATTTTTGGAGTTATTGCCCTTTGTTGATTTTCAAACTTGATTCTTGTCCGCAGCATAATTCAAAAAGTATGTAAGTTAGAATCATGACACTTTACAGGTAGATAGATCTCATTATGGAGAGGTGCAGTGCACGAGAACCGTAACTCTGCCGATCAAATTTTTTGAGTTATTGCCCTTTGTTGATTTTATAACTTGATTCTTGTCCAGAGCACAACTCAAAAAGTATGTAAGGTAGAATCATGAAACTTGACAGGTGGATAGATCTCATTATGGAGAGGTGCAGTGCACAAGAACCGTAACTCTGCCGATCAATTTTATGGAGTTATTGCCCTTTGTTGATTTTCAAACTTGATTCTTGTCCGGAGCATAACTCAAAAAGTATGTAAGGTAGAATCATGAAACTTTATAGGTGGATAGATCTCATTATGGAGAGGTGCAGTGCACAAGAACCGTAACTCTGCTGATCATATTTTTGGAGAAATTGCCCTTTGTTGATTTTCAAACTTGATTCTTGTCCGGAGCATAACTCAAAAAGTATATAAGGTAGAATCATGACACTTTGCAGGTGGATAGATCTCATTATGGAGAGGTGCAGTGCACAAGAACCATAACTCTGTCGATCAAAATTTTTGAGTTATTGCCCTTTGTTGATTTTATAACTTGATTCTTGTCCAGAGCACAACTCAAAAAGTATGTAAGGTAGAATCATGAAACTTTACAGGTGGATAGATCTCATTATGGAGAGGTGCAGTGCACAAGAACCATAACTCTGCTGATCATATTTTTGGAGTAATTGCCCTTTGTTGATTTTCAAACTTGATTCTTGTCCGGAGCATAACTCAAAAAGTATATAAGGTAGAATCATGACACTTTGCAGGTGGATAGATCTCATTATGGAGAGGTGCAGTGCACAAGAACCATAACTCTGCCGATCAAAATTTTGGAGTTATTGCCCTTTGTTGACTTTATAACTTGATGCTTGTCCAGAGCACAACTCAAAAAGTATGTAAGGTAGAATCATGAAACTTTACAGGTGGATAGATCTCATTATGGAGAGGTGCAGTGCACAAGAACCATTACCTTGCCTATCAACTTCTTGGAGTTATTGCCCTTTGTTGATTTTTACACTTAATTCTTAACCTTGCCTATATCTCATGTATTTTTACACATAGAGACTTCATATCTCACACATAGATACCTCCTATCAACATCATTCACATTTGACCATGACCTTGGACCTTGTGACCTTGACCTTGGAGTTTGACCTGCTTTAAAAAAAAATTAAACCGGGCATATATCTCATGACCTATTACACATACAGCCTTGATATTTCACACATGGACATCTCCTACCAAGACCTCTCACAATTGACCATGACCTTGTGACCTTGACATTGGAGTTTGACCTACATTTTAAAAACTTTAACCTGGCCGATATATCACGTCCTTTTACACATACAGCCTTGATATTTGACACATGGAAACCTCCGACTAAGACCTATCACATATGACTATGACCTTGGACCTTGTGACCCTGACCTTGGAGTTTGACCTACTTTTAAAAGAAATAAACTGGGCCTATATCTCATGTGCTATTACACATACAGCCTTGATATTTCACACATGGACACATCCTACCAAGACCTTTCACATTTGACAATGACCCTGGACCTTGTGACCTTGACCTTGGACTTTTACCTACTTTTATAAAATTTTAACCTAGCTGATATATCATGTTCTTTTACACATACAGCCTTGATATTTGACACATGGACACCTACGACTGAGACCTTTCACATTTGACCATGACCTTGGACCTTGTGACCTTGACCTTAGTGTTTGACCTACTTTTATAATACATTAACCTGGCCTATATTTTATGTCATTTTACACATACAGCATTGTTATTTCACACATGGTCACTTCCAACCAAGATATTTCACATTTGACCATTACCTTGGACCTTGACCTTGAAGTTTGACCTACTTTTAAAAAACTTAAACTAGGCCTATATCTCATGTCCTGTTACCTATACAGTCTCGATATCTTGCACATGGACAGCTCCTACCAAGACCCAAGACCTTTCACATTTGACCATGACCTTGGACCTTGTGACCTTGACCTTGGTGTTTGACCTACTTTTATAATACATTAACCTGGCCTATATTTCATGTCATTTTACACATATAGCCTTGATATTTCACACATGGTCACTTCCAACCAAGATATTTCACTTTTGACCATGACCTTGGACCTTGACCTTGGAGTTTGACCTACTTATAAAAAACTTAAACTATGCATACATCTCATGTCCTGTTACCTATACAGCCTCAATATTTTACACATGGACACCTCCTACCAAGACCTTTCACATTTGACCATGACCTTGGCCTGTGTGACCTTGACCTTTGATTTTTACATACTTTTAGCAATCTTTAACCTAGCCTTTATCTTATGTCCTATTACACCTACAGCCTTGATATTTCACACATAGACACCCCCTACCAAGACCTTTAACATTTGACCATGACCTTGAATATTGCAACCTTGACCTTGGAGTTTGACCTACTTTAAAAAAAACTTAAACCAGGCATATATATCATGTCCTTTTACACCTACAGCCTTGATATTTCACACATGGACACCTCCAACCAAGACCTTTCACATTTGACCATGACCTTGACCTTGGCATTTGGCCTACTTTTAAAAACTTTAATCTGGCCTATATTTCATTTTACTTTTACATATACAGCCTTGATATTTCACACATAGACACCTACCAAGACCTTTCATATTTGACCATGACCTTGGACCTTGTTAACTTGACCTTGGACTTTGACCTACATCAAATGTAGGCACTTGAAGGGGGCATATATGTTTTACAAACATCTCTTGTTTTATTAGGGATGGTAACGAGTACCAATTTTACTAATCGAGTACTCGGTCACCCTTCCGATCGAGTGCTCGAGTACTCAGATAGAAACTTTGTCTTTTGGTTATAGTATCGATGTTTTCCTACATGTTCATATGCGATTTAAGTAGCATATCTACGGTCGATTTGTCTCTAGATGACATTTGATCGGTGCTTTATTTGAGAAATTTGGACAATTGTTAGATATGTGATGAGAATTACAAAAGCGTCAAAGGTTTTCCATTTAACTGGTAAAAAATAAAAGAAAAATCTGCAAATTTGTTGTTATTATGCCCCCTTTCAAAGAAAATGGGGGTATATTGTTTTACAAGTGTCGGTCGGTCGGTCGGTCGGTTTGTATGTCGGTCCGTCTGTCCGTAGACCAAACCTTGTCCGGAGCATAACTCGAAAAGTATTAAAGGTAGAATCATGAAACACCATAGGTGGATAGATCTCATTATGGAGAGGTGCAGTGCACAAGAACCGTAACTCTGCCGATCAAATTTTTTGAGTTATTGCCCTTTGTTGATTTTATAGCTTGATTCTTGTCCGGAGCATAACTCAAAAAGTATGTAAGGTACAATCATGAAACTTTACAGGTGGATAGAACTCATTATGGAGAGGTGCAGTGCACAAGAACCGTAACTCTGCTGATCAATTTTTTTGAGTTATTGCCCTTTGTTGATTTTCAAACTTGATTTTTGTCCGGAGCATAACTCAAAAACTATGTTAGGTAGAATCATGAAACTTTACAGGTGAATAGATCTCATTATGGAGAGGTGCAGTGCACAAGAACCGTAACTCTGCCGATCAAATTTTTTGAGTTATTGCCCTTTGTTGATTATCAAACTTGATTTTTGTCCAGAGCATAACTCAAAAACTATGTTAGGTAGAATCATGAAACTTTACAGGTAGACAGATCTCATTATGGAGAGGTGCAGTGCTTAAGAACCGTAACTCTGCCGATTAAATTTTTTGAGTTATTGCCCTTTGTTGATTTTCAAACTTGATTATTGTCCGGAGCATAACTCAATAAGTATGTAAGGTAGAATCATGAAACTTAATAGGTGGATAGATCTCATTATGGAGAGGTGCAGTGCACAAGAACTGTAACTCTGCCGATCAAATTTTCTGAGTTATTGCCCTTTGTTGAGTTTATAACTTGATTATTGTCCGGAGCACAACTCAAAAAATATGTAAGGTAGAATCATGAAACTTTACAGGTGAATAGATTTCATTATGGAGAGGTGCAGTGCACAAGAACCGTAACTCTGCCGGTCAATTTTTTTGAGTTATTGCCCTTTGTTGATTTTTACACTTAATTCTTAACCTTGCCTATATCTCATGTCCTTTTACACATACAGCCTTGATATCTCACACATAGATACCTCTTATCAACATCGTTCACATTTAACCATGACCTTGGACCTTGTGACCTTGACCTTGGAGTTTGACCTACTTTAAAAAAATTAAACCCGGCATATATCTCATGACCTTTTACAAATACAGCCTTGATATTTCACACATGGACACATCTTACCAAGACCTTTCACAATTGACCATGACCTTGGACTTTGTGACCTTGACCTTGGAGTTTTACCTACTTTTAAAAAACTCTAACCTGGCCGATATATCATGTCCTTTTACACCAACAGCCTTGATATTTGACACATGGAAACCTCCGACCAAGACCTATCACATACCACTATGACCTTGGACCATGTGGCCTTGACCTTGGAGTTTGACCTTCTTTTAAAAAAATTAACCTGGGCCTATATCTTATGTGCTATTACACATACAGCCTTGGTATTTCACACATGGACACATCTTACCAAGACCTTTCACATTTGACCTTGGACCTTGTGACCTTGACCTTGGACTTTGACCTACTTTAAATTTTTTTAATCTAGCCGATATATCATGTCCTTTTACACATACAGCCTTGGTATTTCACACATGGACACCTACGACCAAGACTTTTCACATTTGACCATGACCTTGGACCTTGTGACCTTGACATTGGTGTTAACCTACTTTAATAATACATTAACCTGGCCTATATTTCATGTCATTTTACTTATACAGCCTTGATATTTCACACGTGGTCACTTCCAACCAAGATATTTCACTTTTGACCATGACCTTGGTCATTGACCTTGGAGTTTGACCTACTTTTAAAAAAATAAACTGGGCCTATATCTCTTGTGCTATTACACATACAGCCTTTATATTTTTCACACATGGACACATCCTACCAAGACCTTTTACATTTGGCTATGACCTTGGACCTTGTGACCTTGACCTTTGATTTTTACATACTTTTAGAAATCTTTAACCTAGCCTTTATCTTATGTCCTATTTCACCTACAGCCTTGATATTTCACACATAGACATCTCCTACCAAGACCTTTCACATTTGACCATGACTTTGAATATTGCAACCTTGACCTTGGAGTTTGACCTACTTTTAAAAAGACTGAAACCAGGCATATATATCATGTCCTTTTACACCAACAGCCTTGATATTTCACACATGGACACCTCCAACCAAGACCTTTCACATTTGACCATGACCTTGACCTTGGCATTTGGCCTACTTTTAAAAACTTTAACCTGGCCTATGTTTCATTTTACTTTTACATATACAGCTTTGAAATTTCACACATAGACACCTCCTACCAAGACCTTTCATATGTGACCATGACCTTGGACCTTGTTAACTTGACCTTGGACTTTGACCTACATCAAATGTAGGCCCTTGAGGGGGCATATATGTTTTACAAACATCTCTTGTTTATCTCAAAATTAGTCCGTAATATTTATACATGTCGTGAGATATACACAGGTCACCTGTACTTTAGGGGAGGCATTGTTAGACTTTCTTTAGTTTATATGCGTGTACAATCGGGAATGAGATGGTTTTTTTCTTTGGGTAGCAAATAGCAATAGAATGTAAAATAAACAATAATCCGATAATTGGCTAATGAATAACGGATTAACCAATCAACCCAAAGTTAGTCTTACGGACGTCCAATTAAAATGCACCCCGAAATCAGAGTAAAGAGCGCCAAAGGTGCGAAAATTTATAACATTGTTTGACAGCGAGAACAATAGTTGTTGGCACTTGATTGCAAATTAGGACAAAATCGAGGGATTAGATAATCGGCAAACAACCAGGTGTTACTTACTCTACCCTTTGCACGGTACAGAGTTGGAAAAGAGGTTACATCCCAGTTGGTCTAATCCCATTTCGTCTAATATATAAAAAAAATTGGATTAGACGAAAAATTCCCATCTCGTCTAATACCTTTTCAGACTTTGTTTTATCAATATCCCATTTTGTATAAAACTTGCATTTGTGTCAAAAAGGTGTAAGTGTCAGAGAAGGTGTGATATACAAATGATATACACAAATTTCAATTTTAAATGCCATAACTTAATTGATATTTTTAGCTCACCTGAGCACGAAGTGCTCGAGGTGAGTTATTGTGGTCACTTTTAGTCCGGCGTCCGTCCGTCCGTCCGTCCGTCCGTCCGTCCGTCCGTCAACATTTGGGGTGTTTACACTCTAGCATCCACAAAAGTTACTCAATCTTGATCAAACTTGGCCAAAACAAGTACGATCATAAGTTCTTGGACAAGTTCGATTATGGGCCTGATCGGACCAGAAAGTGCAGAGTTATCTGCCCTTGAATGTCAAAAAATGCTGTTTTTAAGTTTGTTTACACTCTAGCATCTACAATTATTGATCAATCAAGACAAAACTTGGACATAATGTTGGAGACCATAAGATCTTGGATGAGGTCAATTTTCAGTCTGATCTGACCAGAAAGATGAGAGTTATGTGCCCTTGAATTGGGCAAAATTGCCACTTTTTTGCTGTATTCAAAAAAGAGTTAATCTAAGGGAAGGAACTCTGACACTACTTTTATTCAGTATAAGTAGAGTTATCTAGTTTGATAGAGGATATAAATAGATTTGCACTCTAATATACCATTACCAAACAACAAAATTTTAGCCTAGTCCAAAATCATAGGTGTTGCGGACGACAAGTTCCATTGAACAAAATTTAACATTTTTTGGTCTTTCTTGGTAGAAAACATTGTGGGTAATGAAGAAATTGCTTGTCACAATAATTTCCAAAGCCTATATTTTGTGGAGCATCCAAAAGCGCCAATGTGTGGGAAAGGGTCAATCAAGACAAAACTTGGACACAATGTTGGGGACTATAAGATCTCAGATGAGTTTGATTTTCAGTCTGATCTGATCTGAAAGTCAAGAGTTACGTGCCCTTGAATTTGACAAAATTGCCATTTTCGGCGGTTTTCAACCTTTTTTACACTCTAGAATCTACAATTATTATTCAATCAAGACAAAACTTGGACACAATGTTTTGGACCATAAGATCTCGGATTAGTTTGATTTTCAGTCTGATCTAATCAGAAAGTCAAGAGTTATGTGCCCTTGAATTTGACAAAATTGCTGTTTTTTACTGTTTTCGACTTTGTTACACACTAGAATCTACAATTATTGACCAATCAAGACAAATCTTGGACACAATGTTGGAGACTATAAGATCTCAGGTAACTTTTATTTTCAGTTTGATCTGATTAGAAAGTCAAGAGTAATGTGCCCTTGAATTTGATAAAATTGCTGTTTTGGCTGTTTTTGACCTTGTTTATACTCTAGAATCTACAATTATTTATGAATCAAGACAAAACTTGAACACAATGTTGGGGACTATAAGATCTTGGATGAGTTTGATTTTCAGTCTGATCTGATGAGAATGTTGAGAGTTATGTGCCCTTGAATTTGACAAAATTGCCATTTTCGGCAGGTTTCGACCTTGTTTACATTCTAGAATCTACAATTATTGATCAATCTATACAAAACTTGGACACAATGTTGGGAACTATAAGATCTCATATGAGTTTGATTTTCAGTCTGATCTGATCAGAAAGTCGAGGGTTTTGTGCCCTTGAATTTGACAAAATTGTTGTTTTCGGCTGTTTTCGACCTTGTTTATACTCTAGAATCTACAATTATTTATCAATCAAGACAAAACTTGGATACAATCAGGGCTAAAGATAAGTGGAGGTGAAGACATACTAACATTGTTTTTTCGAATTCAAATCCTATGTTGTGGGTACTCATTTCAATCGTCTCGACCAGACGGTACAAATGAGTACCTACAACATAGGGTTTGATGATCACTGACAGCATTATTGCAGTTTGAAAAGTCACCACCCCCTCTTATCTGGAGCCCTGTACAATGTTTGGCACAACAATTTAGATCTCGGATGAGTTAGATTTTCACAACCTTATTGACCATAAGTTCTTTTTCAGTCTTAAAGTAATAAATATTAATTGAATTGAACAAAAGTGTTGCTCATATCATTTAGGTTCAGGTGAGCGATATAGGACCATCATGGTCCTCTTGTTAATTTAGAGTTTTAGACGAAATGGGAAAATTGAATTTTAGACCAAATGGGATTAGACCAACTGGGATGTCCCCGGAAAAGAGTGGTCCATTTTTTTTGAAAACTTGAGTTTGGGAACAAATTTTCATTTTCTGTTGAAATTATTTTCTCTTTCCGATTATTCGATTAGTGAAATTGGTAATCGATACTTGAACGTTTGATCGAGTACTCGATTAATCGAGTACTCGTTCCCATCCCTAATTTTCATGGTGAAATTCTGTCATTTTTGGGAAGCAAATTTTTAAAAATTTGCTTCTCTATGCAGCCACCTCTCTCTGCACTTTACCATTCTCTGCATACCACACAACATCTTCCGGTCCTCCTCACTATAAATAGTTCTACCAAAAGCAAAGATTTTAAAAAGAGGTAACAGTCTTTCGAATATTCAATATGTAAGTATGAAGTTATGTGTAGAAATTGAAACACGTGACTGAAAATAAAACATTCAGTTAATCATGTCTCTTAAGAGAAAAAAAGACTGATGTAGTAATTTGCTTTATTGTGGTTCAAAGATCAGTCCAATGGCCTTCCTTGTAAATGGGTCAGTCAAGTTTACTGAACAATGAAATATATTCAAAGCTTACACAAACGATAAATATGCATGAAGGTTGTGCTAAAAATAGATGTACAACTCCAGTATGGAATCAAAGTATTCAAATGGATAATAAAAGTACCTAATCAAAGTACTCTATGAAGCAATTTAAGTATTCAAGGTATTCAAATGGATGATCAAAGTACCTAATCAAAATACCGTACTCTACTTCTGGACAGGCCTACATTATTAACAGATTTGCTTCCCAACAGTACTTTCGGTACTTTGATTTGTATCTAGATTAACAACAGTTATAGATGTCCAAGCAATGTGTCTGACCTTTTGGTCCCACTGGTTGTTATTAGTATAAAATATACCATTTGTATAGCCAGACAACAATTATCACGTCTGTAGGAGAACTCTAGACTGGATGTATGTAGCCAGATTTAGAGTGGTTTAGTTGTCATCTATGCTACATCTAATAAGATTAAAAATGCAATGCGGATAATTAGCTTGAAATATGTATACTCAAGAGCTAATCATGGGGCAATGATACAACAAAAACATGATATTGTGAATGCTATTTACCAGTGCAATCAAATATTTAGCTGGAAATGTCTACTATGGAGTTAGAGTAATTATGCCCCCTTTCGAAGAAAATGGGGGTATATTGTTTTGCAAGTGTCGGTCGGTCGGTCGGTCTGTCCGTAGACCAAACCTTGTCCGGAGCATAACTCGAAAAGTATTGAAGGTAGAATCATGAAACTTCATAGGTTGATAGATCTCATTATGGAGAGGTGCAGTGCACAAGAACCGTAACTCTGCCGATCAAATTTTTTGAGTTATTGCCCTTTGTTGATTTTATAACTTGATTCTTGTCCGGAGCATAACTCAAAAAGTATGTAAGGTAGAATCATGAAACTTTACAGGTGGATAGATCTTATTATGGAGAGGTGCAGTGCACAAGAACCGTAACTCTGCTGATCAAATTTTTTGAGTTATTGCCCTTTGTTGATTTTCAAACTTGATTCTTGTCCGGAGCATAACTCAAAAACTATGTTAGGTAGAATCATGAAACTTTACAGGTGAATAGATCTCATTATGGAGAGGTGCAGTGCACAAGAACCGTAACTCTGCCGATCATATTTTTGGAGTTATTGCCCTTTGTTGATTTTTACACTTAATCCTTAACCTTGCCTATATCTCATGTCCTTTTACACATACAGCCTTGATATCTCACACATAGATACCTCTTATCAACATCGTTCACATTTAACCATGACCTTGGACCTTGTGACCTTGACCTTGGAGTTTGACCTACTTTAAAAAAATTAAACCCGGCATATATCTCATGACCTTTTACAAATACAGCCTTGATATTTCACACATGGACACATCTTACCAAGACCTTTCACAATTGACCATGACCTTGGACTTTGTGACCTTGACCTTGGAGTTTTACCTACTTTTAAAAAACTCTAACCTGGCCGATATATCATGTCCTTTTACACCAACAGCCTTGATATTTGACACATGGAAACCTCCGACCAAGACCTATCACATACCACTATGACCTTGGACCATGTGGCCTTGACCTTGGAGTTTGACCTTCTTTTAAAAAAATTAAACTGGGCCTATATCTTATGTGCTATTACACATACAGCCTTGGTATTTCACACATGGACACATCTGACCAAGACCTTTCACATTTGACCTTGGACCTTGTGACCTTGACCTTTTACTTTGACCTACTTTAAAAAAACTTTAACCTAGCCGATATATCAATTCCTTTTACACATACAGCCTTGATATTTGACACATGGACACCTACGACCAAGACCTTTCACATTTGACCATGACCTTGGACCTTGTGATCTTGGTGTTTGACCTACTTTAATAATACATTATTCTGGCCTATATTTCATGTCATTTTACATATACAGCCTTGATATTTCACACATGGACACATCTTACCAAGACCTTTCACAATTGACCATGACCTTGGACTTTGTGACCTTGACCTTGGAGTTTGACCTACTTTTGAAAAACTTAAACCTGGCCGATATATCATGTCCTTTTACACATACAGCCTTGATATTTGACACATGGAAACCTCCGACCAAGACCTATCACATACGACTATGACCTTGGACCATGTGGCCTTGACCTTGTAGTTTAACCTACTTTTAAAAAAGATCAAACTGGGCCTATATCTTATGTGCTATTACACATACAGCCTTGGTATTTCACACATGGACACATCTGACCAAGACATTTCATAATTGACCATGACCTTGGACCTTGTGACCTTGACCTTTTACTTTGACCTACTTTAAAAAAAACTTTAACCTAGCCGATATATCAATTCCTTTTACACATACAGCCTTGATATTTAACACATGGACACCTACGACCAAGACCTTTCACATTTGACCATGACATTGGACCTTGTGACCTTGACCTTGGTGTTTGACCTACTTTGATAATACATTAACCTGGTCTATATTTCATGTCATTTTACATATACAGCCTTGATATTTCACACATGGACACATCTTACCAAGACCTTTCACAATTGACCATGACCTTGGACTTTGTGACCTTGACCTTGGAGTTTGACCTACTTTTGAAAAACTTTAACCTGGCCTATATATCATGTCCCTTTACACATACAGCCTCGATATTTGACACATGGAAACCTCCGACCAAGACCTATCACATACGACTATGACCTTGGACCATGTGGCCTTGACCTTGGAGTTTGACCTACTTTAAAAAAATTAACTTGGCCTATATCTTATGTGCTATTACACATACAGCCTTGGTATTTCACACATGGACACATCTTACCAAGACCTTTCACATTTGAACATGACCTTGGACCTTGTGACCTCGACCTTTGACCTACTTTAAAAAAAAACTTTAACCTAGCCGATATATCAATTCCTTTTACACATACAGCCTTGATATTTGACACATGGACACCTACGACCAAGACCTTTCACATTTGACCATGACCTTGGACCTTGTGACCTTGACCTTGGTGTTTGACCTACTTTAAAAATACATTAACCTGGCCTATATTTCATGTCATTTTACATATACAGCCTTGATATTTCACACATGGTCACTTCCAACCAAGATATTTCACTTTTGACCATGACCTTGGACCTTGACCTTGGAGTTTGACCTACTTTTGAAAAACTTAAACTAGGCCTCTATCTCATGTCCTGTTACCTAAACAGTCTCAATATTTTACAAATGGATACCTCCTACCAAGACCTTTAACATTTGACCATGACCTTGGCCTGTGTGACCTTGACCTTTGATTTTTACATACTTTTAGAAATCTTTAACCTAGCCTTTGTCTTATGTCCTATTACACCTACAGCCTTGATATTTCACACATAGACACCTCCTACCAAGACCTTTCACATTTGACCATGACCTTGACCTTGGCATTTGGCCTACTTTTAAAAACTTTAACCTGGCCTATGTTTCATTTTACTTTTACATATACAGCTTTGATATTTCACACATAGACACCTCCTACCAAGACCTTTCATATTTGACCATGACCTTGGACCTTGTTAACTTGACCTTGGACTTTGACCTCCATCAAATGTAGGCCCTTGAGGGGGCATATATGTTTTACAAACATCTCTTGTTATATAAATTTCTTGAGTTTTGATGGCATATTTCATATACCACATAGAAGTAAATACACCCCCTTCCAAAACTAGATGCCGAAGGGCAACATGTCGAGCCCGCTCATTTTGAAGAAAGAAGACCATACCTATGTCTACAGCTGTCATTACAATGGCGTTGTAAAAGTGGGGACAAAATAAGTTGGAATGATGGGGATCATGGTGAGACAGTTTATTGTTCACAAAATATTACATGTCTATGTATTTATAACGAGATACCAGAATGGATTAATTTGAGTATACATATGTGACCCGTCACGCTAAAAGGGACCTTATGCTAAGTCCATAAAACCAAATTCCGAGAAATATACCAGACCAAGCAGAAGTCCATCCGATGTCGTATTTGGAAAACGAAAATATTGTAAGGTAGAGAAAACATTCTAGATTCAGAAAATACTTAAACGTGAAAAGTTTCGACCCTAGTCAGGCTGCGCGGACTGCGCAGACGGACTAGGGTCGATACTTTTCACAAATCCGATAAGGTCCCTTTTAGCGCGACGGGTCACATATAAGGAAAATAAGCCATGCCCCCTGGCACCCATTTTTTGTTCGGATCGGAATAATTTGAACATTCTGAGAAGTACGAAAATTAGCTGCACGTAGCTGTACGTGGCCATGTTTTTTACGGATTGAGATAATTTGAACAATCTTGGTAGAGGGCCATCCAAAGAATATTTGTGCCAAATTAGTTTGAAATCTGGGCTGTAGTTTTGGAGGAGATGAATTTCAAAGTTTGACTATATACATAAAAAATCAACTCATTTTTTACATTTGACCTCAAAGTTTGACCTTGACCTTTCATCTTGGAATCTGGTTCTTGCACGCGACACTCCATCTTACTGAGCTTGACATTTGTGCCAAGTTATTTCTGAATCCCTCCATCCATGGTGAAGTTATGGCCCGGACAAGCAAAAATCATCTCATTTTTGACATTTGACCTCCAAGTTTGACCTTGACCTTTGAGCTTGGAATCTGGTTTTTGCACGCGACACTCCGCCTTACTGAGCTTGACATTTGTGCCAAGTTATTTCTGAATCCCTCCATCCATGGTGAAGTTATGGCCCGGACAAGCAAAAATCATCTCATTTTTGACATTTGACCTCCAAGTTTGACCTTGACCTTTGAGCTTGGAATCTGGTTCTTGCACGCGACACTCTGCCTTACTGAGCTTGACATTTGTGCCAAGTTATTTCTGAATCCCTCCATCCATGGTGAAGTTATGGCCCGGACAAGCAAAAATCATCTCATTTTTGACATTTGACCTCCAAGTTTGACCTTGACCTTTGAGCTTGGAATCTGGTTCTTGCACGCGACACTCTGCCTTACTGAGCTTGACATTTGTGCCAAGTTATTTCTGAATCCCTCCATCCATGGTGAAGTTATGGCCCGGACAAGCAAAAATCTTCTCATTTTTGACATTTGACCTCCAAGTTTGACCTTGACCTTTGAGCTTGGAATCTGGTTCTTGCACGCGACACTCCGCCTTACTGAGCTTGACATTTGTGCCAAGTTATTTCTGAATCCCTCCATCCATGGTGAAGTTATGGCCCGGACAAGCAAAAATCTTCTCATTTTTGACATTTGACCTCCAAGTTTGACCTTGACCTTTGAGCTTGGAATCTGGTTCTTGCACGCGACACTCCGCCTTACTGAGCTTGACATTTGTGCCAAGTTATTTCTGAATCCCTCCATCCATGGTGAAGTTATGGCCCGGACAAGCTCCATCCGGACGGACGCACGCACTAACGCACGCACGCACTAACGCACGCACTAACGCACTTACACCGAACCGCCATTGTGACAACTATGTCGAGCTCACCGCAAGCGGGCTCGACAAAAATGAAATAAAATAATAATAATAATAATTATAATAAAAATAGATCAAGTGACATCTCCTGAAAATGGTAATAAATTTTCCTGTAATAACAAAAATGCTGATTGAATAATAATCCTTCCAGCATATACAGCCAGCCCCTGCTGTGTGTGATAAGGCTGACATTAATTTGTATTTCATCATTGTATAGCGCAGATAAAACATGATATATGGATTCTCAAGTGGAAAGTGGGAGGGTATCATATGTGGAACTTGTCATTAGAAAGGGGGTTTCCTAGAAATGATAAGATATTAACCCATTACTGCACAGTGACACCTTTTGACTCCCTCACAAGAAAAGGCTCCAGAAACACTATGGAAAATGAAGAAATTGCTTGTGACAAGCAATTTCTTCATTTTCCACAATGTTTTCTAACCCAAAATGGAAATGTTGATAAAATTTCATCATTCATTTGACCCCTTGTTGCAACCCATCCTTTGGTTAATTAAATACTGTACATGTGGTAGTTTCTAAGAAGACTTATGAAAAAGCTCATGATTGCATGGTCACACAAACATACACAGCACTGACACACACACACACACACACACACACACACACACAATGGACACAGCAGTATGAAAGTAGCCCTGACCACCAATGTAGCTACTGTACAACTTGTGCGTTTTTGCCAATTACCATGCAAAGCGGCAATTGGATTTCAGGTGAATTTGAGTGGAAAAACGCGATAGCGGCATTGAGCGCATTTTTCACCTGAATCCTTGGGAATTGTTGCGATTTTTCAAACCACCATCGCGAATCAATGCAGTGATTTCTGCGGACAGGTAATAATCCGCCTTATCAGGCATTCCACAAGAATGAGGCAAATTGCTGTGATTTGCCACCCATCGCCGCGATACATGGTGATGCCCGCAAATTTATAGTGGAAAAACGCGGTGGTCCCGATGGCAAATCACCGCGACTTTCCGCCCGAATTATTTTTGTCCGTGGTGGGTGAGTGTTTTAGGCAAAAACACGCAAGCTGTACTCTAATAACCTTGGCTATCAGTATGTCATAACTTCAGCTATCTCAATATTTTCTGGTCTAGGGCATGTGCACATATAATTGAACATGACAAATGGTTGTAGCACAAGAAAGGTACACTATTTTCATGTCTAACTAAGATGTCCATATCTTTTGATCATATTGTTAGACTTGTTTGATTAACCCTTTCCCAATTTTAGGGAGGACATGAATGTTAGAGCTGCTACATACAACAAAATATGCATTGATAAAGATATGACTTGTTGTAAAATATTGCTTAAAGAAAATGTTGAGTTATCAGCAGTTTCTTCTTTTGTCTCAATGTTTTCCCATGCCTTGTCTGATAGGGAAGTCAAAACCAGATCTTGTTTGGGAAAGGGTTAAAGACTTCACACCCTTATAACATTACTCTCTTCGTTCTGTGCAAAAAGACGAAATGAACTGGCCCAAATTCAAAAGAATTGCTAACAACAAGAATTACAGTATTAAAATCAAGCATTTCAAATGTTACAGCCTAGAAATGATTGGCCATAAAATTAATAGAACTTTTTTTACAAAACTGATGCTTATCGATCAGAGAGTATTTTCTTCTTTTCCGCCTATGTTTTAGAATATTCCTCTATTCTAGAAGCAAAATGCAGGATTTTTTGGAAAGGTTTATGAAGATAGGGATGACAGAAACATTTGATAAATCATTTCCTCACAATGTGCAGGATGCATTAAACCTTTTGAAGTTACATTAATTATAGACCATTCTGAAAAATTAATGGTTGGTTATTTTAACATAAAGTGCTAATGTATTTCAACAAATAATTGTATAATTTATGGTTTGACAGCTGTTTTGAGAAAGTCTTTGAAAATATTGCATATCTAATCAATTAACTCATGACCTGAAGTCAAATTTTCAACTGGTCCAATTTCATAGGTGTTACAGACGACAATTTAAATGAAACAAATTTTACATTATTTGGTCTTTCGAAGAAGAAAACATTGTGGAAAATGAAGAAATTGCTTGTCACAATGCTCTTATCTTGTGGGGCTTTAAAAAAGTGTCAATGAGTTGTAATGGGTGAAATAATAATGAGCACAGATTATTGAAACTTCTGTATTATATTTATTAATCCATTATCTATGAACCTCATGAGCTCAGTCATAAGTAGAAATAATACTTATGTCAATGACAATAACGGTCAAATTGTTGTATTACATGTATATTGCAGATCCACTGGTTTGAGCAACAAAAGCTGCTGTCAAGAAAGAAAAGAGACTTTATCGAGATGCCGGCAGAAGTTTTGCTGAATAACCATGCGGCTGACCTTGGATTGGAGGACAGGAACCGTGGACGACACAGACGGGATGCCAAGAGGGAAAAACCAGACTTGAAATTCAATGACCCGCTCTATCCCAAAATGTGGTACTATGTAAGTAGTTAACCCTTTACCAAACGGCAAAATTTTAGGGTGATCCAATTTGAAAGTTGCTGCAGACGACAAAATTGATAATAATAAAGACATGATTTGTGTAAAATATGACACAGAAAATATTGAGACAAAAGGAGAAACTGCTGGTTATCAGCAGTTTCTTCTTTTGTTTCAATGTTTTCCCAAGCCTTTTCTATTAGGGACGTCAAAACCAGGTCTTGTTTGGGAAAGGGTTAATATAAATGAAGTTTGATAAACAAATTGAATGTTGCTGTGTTCCAGTGAACAGTTAACCCATTATCAGACAGCAAAATAAGGTGTGACAGCTAGGCTCAATAAGGATGTAACTCTGTCTGAACAAATTCCAGTGTAACTCACTCTATTTTTCACAAAGCCAATCTTCCTTAGAAAGATCTGAAAACTGCAATGCTCTTTATCCAGGCTAAGATAGGGTGAATTTGATTCCTACACTAATCTGAATGATGGTGTATGTTATCTGGCTGTGACATTTCCAGTTAATATTGTCTACCAGACTGTTATTTATAGTAGGGTGACTTTCAAGGCTTGGTTGAAGGTGGGGTGGTCACAAAAGTACCACATTTTCTAACCTATACTAAAATGTTTGTCATATCCTGAAGTTTGTCAAACGGTAAATATCAAGTCTTGAATGTTGGTACGAGCTGAGAAATCCAAGATGGCGTCCAAGATGGCCGCCAGAATTGAAAACAAGGGGTTGTTGTATATGACTGCCTGTACTGATTTATTGTATATCTATACATCATACAAACCAGGTTTAATATCATATACTATAGTTGAACTTTTTCATCATACATTTTACAATGGTCACAATGTCAAGGTCAAGGTCAAATTCAAGGTCAAATGTGAAAAATAGCGAAAAAATACGTCATCTACCCGTTTTCTTTTCTTATTACTTAAAAGTTTGCATAAAAAGCCAGGAATGTTATATACCAAAATAAACTACAATATATAGGCTTTAATAATTTAACATAAAGATTAAGATATCTTGTGTTTCCATGGAGAAATTCAAGATGGCGTCTACAGACCCCTACTGAGAAATAATGGAAAACTGTATTTTACCAGTTTCCCCCAATTCTGATATACATAATAATTATTAAATTAATGTCAAAGGGTTATTTTTAAATGATAACCATCATCCACTGTGTATAGCTTTAATTAACTAAGGATGACTGATACCTGAAACATACAGAATAAACAGTACATTAAACAAATGATTAGTTATCTCCTCCCCCAGGGACAAGTTTTTTAAGCAGTAATAAAACTTAGAATGTCTGTATAAATCACTTATCAAATTACAGAATGTTTCATATTACAATTGTACATCAGTCACTATTAATTAAAGATCACTTGAACTGTTTGTCAGTTAGTCTATGTAGAAGCCATGGGAGGCTGTCTATCGCGACGTGGTCTTCCAGGTGTCAACAACTCCTTCTTCCCAGTAGCATTGTGTGGCTGAAGACGAGCCAGAGCACGGGGTAAACGTGTGGTGGGTTTGTCGTCATGGTTTGTTGTAGGAGGAACTTTGTCCTTGTCTGTCAATATTCGTCTGGGTGATAACCTGATCGATTTGTGGACTTTGGAGTCAAGTGTGCTGGCGGGGTCTCTCCAGAGGTGGCAGGTGAACCATGGTTAACAGGGGGTAGAGCAGAAGAAACATCCATCTTAGGAGTCATGTGCGGAGGTTGTGGTGTGCTATATTTTAACGGAGTGGTAGTCAATGTTTGTTGAGCATGTGTCTGGTGAACAGTTCTATCATGGATCTGGAGGGCTGCTGTCATCGCTGCAGCAAAGGCTGCATCCAGGTCCTGGGACTGCCAATCACATCCTTCGACAGGGCACTCTAACGTCGGCATTTTGATAATTATCTACTGTCTAAATTCTGCGTTGATAGGGCTGTATCTTCCGAACAATGACTTGGTATCAGTCATAAATGATAACCATCATCCACTGTGTATAGCTTTAATTAACTAAGGATGACTGATACCTGAAACATACAGAATAAACAGTACATTAAACAAATGATTAGTTAATTTTTATTTTTCATATTAGTACAATACTCATATTCAAGATAAAGCTGTCATGTAAGACTAGAAAATAATCTTATTTGTTTTAAAATCCAAGATGGCATTCAATATGGCCGCCACAATGAAAACTAAATGGGCTATCATATATGATTGTTTGTTTTGACTTAATATGTATATCTGTATATCAAATAATCTAGAATTATTCCATGCTTTCTGTTTGTCCTTTTTAATGATACATTTTAAAATGAAAAAAAAATTAAAATGGATTCAAGGTCAAGGTCAAAATTAGGGTCAAATGTGAAATAAATCTGTAATTTTACATATTCTTTTGTTTTTACAGAAAATCTTGCGCAAAAGATATGAAATGTTATATACCACAATAAACAACAATATACAGGCTTTTATCATTAAATGTTAAAAGGGCCAATGCCAGGGACCAGAACAACAGGGGCACAGTCAGAGTATGCACTGTTACGTGGTGCATTGAATTATCTGTGACCAAAAGAAATGACTATACTAATTTTTTCACTATCTATAAAGGTCCAGTTTCCCATAAATATCACTATAAATATAAAACGTGGGTCAGTCAATCATATACAGATTTGATCTATAAGGACTAAATGAACTTCATTTGAAATTTCCTTTGACAGAAATAATCTAGCAACATATGATACGCATAATGACCATTCCATATGTTAAAGTTTGGTTTAAAGTCTGTTTTACGAACCGAGAAACGCACTCAACCGACTGTACACTTTAACCCAGGACCACTGAGTCTCAAGTCGGCTGTTATTAATTGTCACCTTCGGCAGCCACAGAAATTTGGGTTTTAACTTTCCTGTGTATCCATGTATATACCTGGGTGAAGAAGAGCAACGTGGGGTAACTCTTTTGCTCGGAAAAATTACTGTGGCGCCGGCGGAATTTGAACCCAGGACCCTTCGATTCCAAAGCCCGCGTCCTATCTCTAGACCATGGCGCCCCTGGTAATTCCTTGCATACGTTTTCTTTTACCTCAGACATCCTAGCATGGCTACATTAATGATTTAGATATGTCATGTAGCCGTGGATATTTTCATGGTGGTGTCTAATCAGAAACCTTGTGAAAATAATTGAAAACCATATTGATTAAACCATGTTTCATTTTTAACTTGCGATATGGTCACTACAATAAACTGTTACATGTTAAGTAGGGAGTATACTCGTATTTTAACTATAACAGCTTGAAAAGTAATTACAAAACAACAGTACTCGTGACTTTTATTCAATATTTTACCACCCGGTTTAAGAGTAGGCATAGTTAGCCTGTTTAAAAGACATACTTGAATGATCATTCATGGAAAGACTCATGTGACAATACATAGTAGCAAGATTCTTTAATCGCCATTTATGTCTGTTGCATATACATGTATAGTACTCCTTTAAAACTCAAAGATAATCAACAAGAGGCACAAAGGGCCTTATTGGTCACCTGAATCAAATGAGCAGAAAAGCATGTATTTACATATAAAGTACAAATGTATACTTATAATATCATCCTCACAAGTATATTGAAAGATATACACAGCATGGCAATTTTTAAACAGATTTTATTTTCTTGTACAAACTTTATAGTTCGAAGACTCTAAAAATCAAATATGAATCCAACCCATCAGCCGGTTCACAAGAAGAATAATTTTTAAGATGTACCATATTTAGGCTATCCCCCTTAGTGGCCCATTATGGGGTCCCAAGGGGAGGTAACTCTGAAGCTACTTCCTGTAAGATTGTATCCTACCAAGTTTGGTTGAAATCTATCCAATGGTTCAAAATAACACTAATACACTAATAACACGCCCCCACCCCCACCACCTCAGCAGTGCCAATTCTTGACATATTTTTTTCCTTTATACAAACTTTGTAGTCCTTGCCCTAAAGACTCTAAATATCAAATGTGAATCCAATCCAACAGCCGGTTCATGAGAAGAAGATGTACCCTATTTACACCCTTTTTGGCCCCTAATTATGGGGCCCAAAGGTGAGATAACTCTATGATTTGTACAAATCTGAGGCGGCTTCCCATGGGGGATACTTCCTGCCAAATATGGCTGAAATCCGTCCAATGCTTCTCAAGAAGAAGTCGAAAATGTTAAAAGTTAACATGCGACGGATGACGCACAGGGCACGACAACGGACAAAAAATTGTGGCAATAGGTCATCATGACCTTCGGTCAGGTGACATAAAAATGCTGATCAAAATTGGTTGAAATGAAATAACCTAATTGAGAGTTATACAGGTATTGTCCAGCAAGATTAACCCGGGACATCTGCATATTTAATGACCCCACTTCGGCTTTGTTTTGTTAAGACGCTCAACTAACGGACTTTGCACACGAAAATTAAGTTGTCCCGGGTTAACCTTGTTGGACAATATTGCACAAAGAATCATAACAACTTTGAGTCAAATTCAAACAATAATAAAAGGGTAAACATTTTATGTATTTATAAACGATTCAAAATCTTTTACTAATGAGGGGCCAGACCGATAACGGAAAAGAGGGGAGGCGGGTGTATATTTGACTATTTATAGTAACAACTTATACACGCTGATGCGTTTTACCCCTGAAATAAACCAAAACATTTGTATCGATTCTCGTTTAACTTTGAATGTATAATAAACAGGGTTGAATTAAAAAAGATGTAAAGTTGTGTAAATCACTAAATCGACATATCATGAAAACTTAAGGTTTACGAACTGAGAATGAAATGCAGAGCCAGAAGCGAAATTTGAAAAGTGCCAGTAATTCCTAAAACGTGTTACATTTCCATTCCAAATACAAAGATAAGCATTCTGCATGGTTTAGAATTTTGAATTAATGCATACTTACGGAAATATTTGACAAAAATGTTCAAATTACCTCCCTTGCATATGAATATAGAGTAAAAAATATTTGTAAATTATTTTCTTCTTGAAGCATAATCTTGAAATCCGGCATGGTGAATCCACTTATGTGAAGTGTATACAAGTGTGTGTAATTTGATACATTTAGTATGGCTAGAAAGTGGTGTTTTCATTCTCAGTTCGTAAACCTTAAGAAATCTTCTTTAAAGCTTGGGTTTGGCATTTTAAATAGATGTAAACGTCTGATTTTGAAATAAAAGTGCTCAGACTCCTAGTTCGGTAAACTGGTGCAAAATGATGTAGCAGGAGTATAAAAGATGTCTGTATCTGGACTAAACAAGAGTACTTGGGATAAACATGTATTGTACAAAATAACAATTGACTTGTACAGTATTTTAATCAAATCCACTACTGATTGACATGGATTGATAATCTGGCACCAGAGTTAGAGCTTACTTACAGTATTATTTTGTTTAAAGCCTGTTGAGATGACCTTAGGGTCTACGTAAAGGTGGTCAAGAGCTTTTTTGTGATATATGACTGTCACATTTGTTTGTTTATTTGGCACCATCAATGACGGGTCTCCAAGCTCTTTGCTTGAGTTTAGATTCTGTTCTCAAAATGAGATTAAAGATGACATTAATGAAATTTTACACTTCCACTATTGCATTTAATTCAAGTCTAGAACATATTGTTAGGATCACAGAATATAGGTTGGAGTGGTGATGCAAGAGACTATAATACATCAGCGACTGCCATCTCACCTAAGATGATAGGTCAACCCACACACAATTTCATCAAGATGAAATTAGAGTTTATCAAACAAGTCTCACGTTCTTGTTTGTTACCATTTCGCGAATCTCATCAAACAAGCTAAGTGGTACTTGTGCATTTTCAAATGATATAACTCTTCCCTGTTTCCAGTGGTACCTTTTTAAGCTGTTTATCGCTTACAAACTGATAACAATCTTTTTAATCTTGCATTTCAATTTGGTTTTATGGATCCGATTGCTGCCACTTCACTTTTAAGTAAAGGATCATAGAAGCTTTTCCTTTGTCTAAGCATTATTTCACCATCTGAATTCACAATACATTCAAGAAGCTTACTCCAATCAAGAAGAAGCAGATGCTTGGTACTTAAATGAAACTTCCTACTGACTACATTGGTTGCCAGACTGTGGCCAAAGTAGTCTTGGTTAGTCCAAATACAAGTCATGTGCTAAAACTCCTGATGCACATATTTACCGAATAAGGAGAGAGAGAGGTCTTGTGGCTATCAAGGGAAGTGTTAAAAATGTGTTGGTATTTTATATGGTATCAGTATTTGTAGTTCTTTGAACAAACTTTGAACAGAAAAGGTAAAAAAATAAACCCTAAATTTCTGCCAGCAAAAGACATAATTTTGCTGTATATGCTACAATGCGAGTATCACTTGCTGGTCTGGAGAGGATGCCATGGATGTACTGCAATGTCGCAGCTGTCTGACACACTAAAGTTGGATAAATGATGGACAGTAAGACAGATCAATCAGCTCCATAACTCATTAGTCTATCAGTTACTCAACCAGAACTTCTCAGTGACTTTGTTTGTGATAGAATAGATATATGAGCATCAATGTACACAAAACCTAATGGATATACCATTACCTAAGATCTTTGATTGCACTAATTGTTCATGTAGCTTCTCTCGAGTAACCAGTGTGTATGTATATACGAAACTTGATAATTATCACTAATTCAGATTTTAGTAGGATGTCATGATATATTACAAAAAGAAAAATTCCACCGTAATTGGTGATCTTATAAAGTTTTAAATGGGACATGTGATTCTAAAGCATTTAGAAAATAAATGCCTAAACTAGTTAGGACGGCAAAATTACTCTATACAGTGTATTGTGTGATATAGCCACTAAGGAAGTATCGTCATTTTGATTTTTATTGAAATGAACTGTGTCTCAAATTTGTTTTTAAATGAAGAACTAAATTGCATATATACTGTATTTAAAGCACTTATTTTATTCTACATATTTTCTGTTGTCGAATTCTGACATTTCATAGCTCAAAAGGCTACCGTCAACCTAAATTTAGATGGTTTTTTTTTATCATTTTGCATGGCATATTCAATTCTATATCGGATAATATTATGGTGATACTTCAGAAAGCTTTGTATAGAAAATTAGTATTGTGCCAATTTAGAATATAAAGATGAACGACTTTGACATTATTTGAATTACCACAACACAAATCAAATTTGAAACATGGTAAAAACAAAGATTTTTTTATTATTCTCTCAAGTTTTCCCACAAGGTGTTTGTACACATCATTTTAAAATCTCCATGACAATCCAACACATCCGAATCTTAATATCAAGTTTTTGAAGTTCATACATCATTGTTTTATTTAGTATTCAAGAGTTTGTGTACAATAACAAAAAATACGTAAAATAACAGATATATTCACTATTTTTCACATCTGACCTTGAATTTGACCTTGACCTTGACGTTGAAAGCATTTTGAAAATGTATCATAAAAAAGATCAAACACACTGCATGAAATAAAATCTGCTTTATTTGATATACAGATATACATTAAGTCAGTACAAACAATCATATAAGATAGCCCATTTGGTTTTCATTGTGGCGGCCATATTGGATGCCATCTTGGATTTTGCAACAAATAAGAATATATTCTAGTCTTATATGACAGCTTTATCTAGAATTTGAGCATTGTGCTAATATAAAAAAAAATTAAAGTAACACGTTGACATTAATTTTAATGACCATTATGTATATCAAAATTATGGGAAAACTGGTAAAATACAGTTTTCCATTATTTTTCACTAGGGGTCTATAGACGCCATCTTGAATATCTCCATGGAAACACAAGATATCTTAACCTTTATGTTAAATTATTAAAGCCTATATATTGAAGTTTATTTTGGTATATAACATTCCTGGCTTTTTATGCAAACTTTTGAGAAATAAGAAAAGAAAACGGGTAGATGACGTATTTTTTCACTATTTTTCACATTTGACCTTGAATTTGACCTTGACCTTGACATTGTGACCATTGTAAAATGTATCACGAGAAAGTTCAAACCTAGCATATGATATTAAACCTAGTTTGTATGATGTATAGATATACATTAAATCAGTACAGGCAATCATATACAACAACCCCTTGTTTTCAATTCTGGCGGCCATCTTGGATGCCATCTTGGATTTCTCAGCTCGTACCAACATCCAAGATTTGATATTGACCGTTTTATAAACTTCAGGATATGACAAACATTTTGGTATAGGTTAGAAAATGTGGTACTTTTGTGACCACCTACCCCATGAAATAGGCCACTTTTTCAGCGAAAGTCACTCCACTATTAAACACTCCTTGTGTTATAAGAGGAGATATAATGGTAATGGTAATGATGGGGTGTTGCTGTCATCACCTTTTCTCAAATATCTTAACTTATTTAGGAGGAAAGTACATTCAAGAAGAGAAGACATTTTTATGCCCCCGTATCGAGAGATCGGGGGTATATTGTTTTACTTGTGTCCATCTGTCTGTCTGTCTGTCCGTCTGTCTGTCTGTCTGTCTGAAAACTTAACATTTACCTTTTCTCCAAAAGTATTTGATACAAAGCTCAAATTTGGTATGCATCTTCCTTTCAATGATATCTATCTGTTCCATGCAATTTGACCTTCCTCAAGGTCATCAGTCAACCCTTATCAACCTTTTACTCTACGAAAACTTAACATTTTACAAAAATGGCCATTTTGGGGGCATTTGGGTTTCACCAACACATCTTGTTATTGTCAGCATTCTTAACTCACCTGACTACAAAATGGGATTTAGACTATTGTAATTTGTCATTCTATGTCCATATGTTTGTCTGTAATTGTTTAAAAACAATCTTCTCCCAATCATGTGATGAGGCAGTCTTTATGACACTTGGAAGGAATGATCACTCTATAAGTTCTTAATGCGTGAAAGTAGCATGTTGAAAATACCTTTTGCTCATTTCAATGCCTTGGTAAAAAGGTAATACTGTAATGCACACCATAAATTGTGAGCCATTTTAGAAGCTGAGAATGGATGATATCATAGAATTGCATGCTGGTTTGCAATAAATTGTGTAATACAATGTAATAGAGCATGTCTGAACCTTCATTCTGTTTGATCCTGTTTCCCACTCAACAGATACAATTTGTCTGTAAGTTTACTCTGTAAATAGATAACAAAACTACAAAGTTCACATTTTGATAATTATCATGCTTAATTTGGAACATTTCTTCTTTGCAAGGCAGCATTTTCATAGTTCTTCATACATATTTCTCTTAGTCTACAAGGCCAGCTACTTGTCATTTTCAAGCCGTTAATAAGCTTGAAAAAAACTATTCAATCTAACAACGAATAACCTTGGATCAAATTGTAAATTCAACAGAAATAAAAACAAAGTATTGAAATATTTCAAAAAGAATTTTGGGGGAGTGCAATATTTATGTTATTTTTCTGTCATTACAGCATGGTGGGGGACTTAACCACACAGATATGAATGTTATGGGAGCGTGGAAGCGTGGTGTTACGGGTAAAAATGTCGTCATTACTATACTAGATGATGGTATAGAGAGAACACATACAGACCTGAAGGATAATTATGTAAGTTGTACAGCTTTCTAATTGAAAATTTATTTCATCATAAGCGCCTGTAAAGGTGGATGTCTCTATCTGTGATATGTCCATCCTGGCATTCAAGATGACAACAATAACATTAATAACAACAACAACAATAAAAGCAAAAATAACATGATGGTTGTACTTTAAAATCTCACGGAAATAAATTGTATGTATTTTATAGTCCTTTCTGAATGAATAATTGATGTAAGTGTAAAAATACATCTTTTTTCAATCAATAATGAGAATTGCCCTAGGTCTACCTGTAGAATTGTGAATATTAAATGTTGTTTGTCAACCGTATCTGTGTATCATATACAACTGTATTGTCATCAGTGAACCAAAACATTGTAAATGCAGCTTTAAATTATGAAAATATTTGAAGCTGAAAACTTGCATAGCCATTAAAGGCCCTGTCCCACTGGCAGATTGACAAAAACATATGCAAAAAGGACACAGCGGACGAGCAAAATTTCGGTAGTGGTACCATCCGTTTTCATCCGCTTTTAGAAAATGGCAAAAATATAACGGAAAAGAGCGCACGCCAGTGGTATATAGTGGGGATGTTAAACGGATATTCGTGGGAAGCCTGGCGGATGGGAGCGGATGTCAGCTAAATATACGGAATACATCCCAGATAAAACTCTTTTTTCCCTTTGTATACTTCATATACGCGAAGCATATGCTTACATCCTTTCTATTTCCGTGCTGCTAACGATGTATAGACGTTCCGTGTACCTTATCATTCCCTTTTCAGTTTCGGTTGATTTGAGTTTCAAGGATGCCTATAGGATGGAGAAAGGATACAATGGACTGATAACGGACATAGAACGTCTGTTTCTCGTATATATTGCGGATTTATATTGTACACGACGGAAGGTTCATCCGTTCTAAAAGTTTTGGGCAGCCCAAAACTTCTTGCGCGGATGAAATTACGGTTGACGGATGCCCATTGGATAAAACATATGCAATAAGTACACATCGAACTTCCAACGGATGGAAAGGGATGTCTAACGGAAAGCAAGATTTTTTGTACGTTTTGTATCCTCTTTGCAACGGAAAGTGCAGTGGGACCGGGCCTTAACTACCTATGTATTTGAATACATTTACAACAGTTTTACTGAACCTTCTAAATAGAATCTGCTGCATTCAGAAACAATTTGTTTTCTTGATACTGCATGGTACAGGCTAAACACTCTTACAAATATGATGTTTATAAATAAGGGTAGTTGCAAGAACTGCTATTGGTGCTTAATTTTTTCCTTAAATCCAACATGAATCTGTATGTTTTTGTCCAAAAGTAATTGAAACTTTAACCCTTTCCCAAACAAGACCCAATTTTGACATACATATTGGAAAAGGTTTGGGAACACATTGAGGCAAAAGAAGAAAATGCTGATAATCAGCATTTTCTCCTTTTGCCTCAATGTTTTCTATGCTACATTGTACACAAATTTTGTATTCATTTACACCTATTGTGGCATCGCATCTGCAGCAGCTTCCAAATGGAATGTCCAAAATTTGCCGTTTGGGATAGGGTTAAACAATGATCCACATCAACAATGGCTCTGTAAACTAATTATCCTTAATTTGATTTAGCATTTTGCTACAGGGAATTAATTCATCCTTCCCAAACAAGTAATAGTTTTGATGTCATTAGTGGAAGAAGTGTTGGAAAACATTGAGACAAAAGAAAATTCTGATGACCAGCATTTTCTGCTTTTTCCTCATTATTTTGTGCGGAATTGTACAGACATTGTATGTTCATCAATATCCATATTTGTGTTAGGAACACAATATACAGATGTTTATGATATGAAAGGTACGGTACATTTTTTTAGTGACAAAACATTGTAACAAGCAATTTGAAGAAAGTATTGTTACCATGTTTTGGTCACAAATAACAACATATTATGTGCCTGTGCAGAAGTCTTGTAATTACATATAAAATCATAATAAAACTTGCTATAGTTTAGCCCTGACACCAGAAAATGGTAATTAGTATTGTTAGAGGATTTATCTTGACAAGAGCGCATTAAGGTATTAGTTACATGATATTGTGTTCTATGAGAATAATTGTCATGAAACCCACTTATAACCAATAACAATATTCACAATGAATTATTTTGTATCAGAAAATTGGTCAAGTGATTCTGAATGGTTTCATTTGGATTATAAAAATAGTAGCAAAGATCATCTTGTTAAATGGCCATTATATGTCCCACCTTAATGATGATTATGTTGTCAATCTTTTCTTTGAAAATATTCTCAAAACTATGGGATTCATTTTGACCAAATATCATATTTTCACAGGGATGATCCATGGGTAACCCTACTTCAGATTAATTCCGTCAAAGAATTTTGATTTGGCATGAAAGTCCAGAATTATCTGCCCTTAGATGTAAAAAATAGCTATTATATCCCAGAATTCTGATACATGATATTACCTAATAAGATTAAAATAAATCCACAATCCAGTCTATTTCATAAACTAATTATATACAGGATATATCATTGGTGAAAATGCAAAACCTTGTATGTGTTTTTTTGCGATTTTCAAAGTACAAACTTGTGTGTGCAGATTAGACAACTCTTGCAGTTTTTGAGATATTTTATCTATCAGTATCAATGATACATTATTTATAAACAATATGTCCAAATTTCAAGTAAAACATTTCAGTTTGGGAAAAGTTATTACACTTTTCCTCTCCCCTTTAAAATTTTCCAAAAATGAGATACAAGGTTTTGCATTTACAGCGACAATATAGTGCGGTATGATCTATTATTCATATGTTCTTGATACAATAATAATAATCTAAATACACATATACATAATCACTATTGGTCTTGGTATTCCATGTGAAGGGAGGGGGGTCAATACAGTTGTAACATTTTAGCTCATAGAGTAGTGTCACTTTTTAAAAGAATAAACTAAAAAGGCAAAAGCTGGCTTATTAGATAAATTAATTATCCAGGATTTATAGTGTGAGATTATCTGTTAACTGTTATTCATTTATTCCTGTTACCTATAAGGCATCTAAATACGGTAGAACCAGTGTATTGTTGCTTTTCAACAAAAACATTGTGACTACTGTTTTAAACAAGCTGTTGGTACCAGCGCTAAAAATCCTTTCTTTTTGGCCTTAGATAATGCAATGCACCACACAACAGTTAATGCAAACTCTGACTGTCGGTGTCCCCATGTTGTTCTGATTCCTAAAGTACCAAGTGTGGGTCTCTTTATTTGGCATAAAAATAAAAAATTGATAATGAGTGATTTTAAGGGGGGATCTTCATTTGAAAAGTAGATTTTAGACTCTTCCAAATTGATAGGCTTTGTAGACCAATGTATAAATATGAAGACTTAATTTTTCATTCAATTGAGAAACAAATTTGGAAATTTAGGTGTCAAAAGCGGGTATATTTTAAGCGAAGCAGGGATTCATGTGATACCGCAACAACAACCATGTCAGAAAAATCTTCCATATTTAAGTTTTGTTAAAATGTTTAACTGATTTGAATATTGTTTGAAGCAGAGAAGATGAAACACACCAAAGATTTTATAGATGTGATGGTTCTTTAAACCCCTTCCGAAACAACAAAATTTTAAGGCAGTCCAACTGGAAAGCTGCTGCATTATGACAAAATGACTATAATAAAGACATGATTTGTGTAACATATAGCCAGGAAAATATTGAGGTAAAAGGAGAAAGTGCTGATGTTTGGTCATCAAAAACTTGCTAAAATGCAGATCCATCACATCCAGTATTAAGGACAGATCCTCCATTTATTTCCCACGGTAAGATTTTTTTCATTTTTTCTGTACTGATATTTAAATATATGAGAAGTAAAAAAATGACTTAAAAACTATAGGTCACCAAGCGAATTAAAAAGTTATTGGATTTCAAGAGAGACTACTCTTGTCTAAAATTGCAAAAATGAGGTGTCACTTAAATACCCACAAAAAAGGTGTTCGAAATGACTAGCATTACATAAATAAGTCTTTATTGTGTTCAATATGTTTTATTTTGTATAAATGAGTATCAATTTGGGAAAATTTATTGATGATTTTGAAATTTTTAGTAAATCATTCTTTCAAAAGTAGCTGAAATTGCTCTTTTTTCGCAACGTTTCTGATAATAAAAAATATTCCAGCGGTAAGAATTTTTTCTTTTTTGGTATAGACATAGTGCTTGGTCATACCTACAAAAACAAACAAAGAAAAATTTATCAAACCAAGCGTTTTTCTTAGTTATAAGTAAAATTTGGTTTACTTTTTGCAGCTCTGTCCGAAATTGTTTCACTACTTTTATCCATTTTCTTCCTTATTACCAGCTTTAGATTATAAAAAGTGTCATCTTTTGTGTCCATCTGAAGCGGACTAGCTCATAAAAACACCACTTTGCTTTTGTTGCTCCGTTTCCTATCGCTAACGCCACATGTTGAACGCGTAACAGAAAGCGAAATGTACCATCCGAGTAATATTACACTTTAATTGACCAAACAGAGAAAATTGAAATAACCGAAAAGGGTCTTGTCATTTATCAACCAAACATTAACTAAATGTAAAAAATACTTTTGCTGAAAAGGCCAATTACTGAAACAGCTTTATTTTCGTTATTTAGGATATGCGCAGTAAGTTGCGCAGTAACAACTGGAGGATCTGTCCTTAAACCATGATATTTTTACACCCCTGCTTCAAACAAACTTTAAATTCGTGACATATTAACAGAAGAATTTTTGCTATTGTCCTTGTTCCTATGGCACATGATAACAATTCTCATCACTGGTAAAGGAAAGGCTTAAAGGTTTAATGTCAATTTAATCCTGTGTGCCGAGAGCTTGAAGGTGATCAATAATGCATATTTCTGTTTAGAGAAAAATGAGGTAATTGTAAGAACTTTTCTGTCTCCCAGGAGTTACAAAATCCACACAAAATGTACCACAATAGAGGTATTTTACAATATCTTAAAATTTTATTCCAACAGTTGCAGTCAATCTGACTGAAGACAGAATTAACACTTTCCCAAACAAGACCTGGTTTGGATGTCCCTATTAGACAAAATAATAGACTTGGGAAAACATTGAAACAAAAGAAGAAACTGCTGAAAATCAGCAGTTTCTCCTTTTGTCTCAATATTTTTATGCCCCCTTTCGAAGAAAATGGGGGTATATTGTTTTGCAAGTGTCGGTCGGTCGGTCGGTCGGTCTGTAGCTTGGTCGGTCTGTCCGTAGACCAAATCTTGTCCAGAGCATAACTCGAAAAGTATGTAAGGTAGAATCATGAAACTTCACAGGTGGATAGATCTCATTATGGAGAGGTGCAGTGCACAAGAACCGTAACTCTGCCGATCAAATTTTTTGAGTTATTGCCCTTTGTTGATTTTATAACTTGATTCTTGTCCGGAGCATAACTCAAAAAGTATGTAAGGTAGAATCATGAAACTTCACAGGTGGATAGATCTCATTAAGGAGAGGTGCAGTGCACAAGAACCGTAACTCTGCGAATCAAATTTTTTGAGTTATTGCCCTTTGTTGATTTTATAACTTGATTATTGTCCGGAGCATAACTCAAAAAGTATGTAAGGTAGAATCATGAAACTTCACAGGTAAATAGATCTCATTATGGAGAGGTGCAGTGCACAAGAACTTCAACTCTGCCGATCAAATTTTTTGAGTTATTGCCCTTTGTTGATTTTATAAATTGATTCTTGTCCGGAGCATAACTCAAAAAGTATGTAAGTTAGAATCATGAAACTTTACAGGTAGATAGATCTCATTATGGAGAGGTGCAGTGCACAAGAACTGTAACTCTGCCGATCAAATTTTTTGAGTTATTGCCCTTTGTTGATTTTCAAACTTGATTCTTGTCCGGAGCATAACTCGAAAAGTATTAAAGGTAGAATCATGAAACTTCACAGGTGGATAGCTCTCACTATGAAGAGGTGCAGTGCACAAAAACTGTAACTCTGCTGATCATATTTTTGGGGTTATTTCCCTTTGTTGATTTTCAAACTAGATTATTGTCCGGAGCATAACTCAAAAAGTATGTAAGGTAGAACCATGAAACTTTACAGGTGGACAGATCTGATTATGGAGAGGTGCAGTGCACAAGAACCGTAACTCTGCCGATCAAAATTTTTGAGTTATTGCCCTTTGTTGATTTTATAACTTGATTCTTGTCCGGAGCACAACTCAAAAAGTATGTAAGGTAGAATCATGAAACTTAACAGGTGGATGGATCTCATTAACCCTTTCCCAAACAAGACCTGGTTTTGACGTCCCTAATAGAATAGGCTTGTGAAAACATTGAAACAAAAGAAGAAACTGCTGATAACCAGCAGTTTCTCCTTTTGTCTCAATATTTTCTGTGCTTTATTGTACACAAATCTATTCCTTTTTAACACCAATTTTGTAGTCTATAGCAGCTTTTAAATAGGACTCCCTAAAATTTTGTCGTTTGGGAAAGGGTTAAGGAGAGGTGCAGTGCACAAGAACCATAACCTTGCCGATCAACTTTTTGGAGTTATTGTCCTTTGTTGATTTTTACACTTAATTCTTAACAATGCCTATATCTCATGTACTTTAACACATACAGCCTTGATATCTCACACATAGATACCTCCTATCAACATCATTCACAATTGACCATGATCTTGGACCTTGTGACCTTGACCTTGGAGTTTGACCTACTTTAAAAAAAATAAACCGGGCATATATCTCATGACCTACTACACATACAGCCTTGATATTTCACACATGGACACCTCCTACCAAGACCTTTCACAATTGACCATGACCTTGGACATTGTGACCTTGACATTGGAGTTTGACCTACTTTTTAAAAACTTTAACCTGGCTGATATATCATGTCCTTTTACACATACAGCCTTGATATTTGACACATGGAAACCTCCGACCAAGACCTATCACATATGACTATGACCTTGGATCTTGTGACCCTGACCTTGGAGTTTGACCTACTTTTTAAAAAAATAAACTGCGCCTATATCTCATGTGCTATTACACATGCAGCCTTGATATTTCACAAGTGGACACATCCTACCAAGACCTTTCACATTTGACAATGACCCTGGACCTTGTGACCTTGACCTTGGACTTTAACCTACTTTTATAAAAACTTTATCCTAGCTGATATATCATGTCCTTTTACACATACAGCCTTGATATTTGACACATGGACACCTACGACCAAAACCTTTCATATTTGACCATGACCTTGGACCTTGTGACCTTGACCTTGGTGTTTGACCTACTTTTATAATACATTAACCTGGCCTGTATTTAATGTCATTTTACACATACAGCATTGATATTTCACACATGGTCACTTCCAACCAAGACATTTCACTTTTGACCATGATCTTGGACCTTGACCTTGAAGTTTGACCTACTTTTAGAAAACTTAAACTAGGCCTATATTTCATGTCCTGTTACCTATACAGTCTCGATATTTTACACATGGACACCTCCTACCAAGACCTTTCACATTTGACCATGACCTTGAATATTGCAACCTTGACCTTGGAGTTTGACCTACTTTTAAAAAGACTTAAACCAGGCATATACGTCATGTCCTTTTACACCTACAGCCTTGATATTTCACACATGGACACCTCCAACCAAGACCTTTCACATTTGACCATGACCTTGACCTTGGCATTTGGCCTACTTTTAAAAACTTTAACCTGGCCTATATTTCATTTTACTTTTACATATACAGCCTTGATATTTCACACATAGACACCTCCTACCAAGACCTTTCATATTTGACCATGACCTTGGACCTTGTTAACTTGACCTTGGACTTTGACCTACATCAAATGTAGGCCCTTGAGGGGGCATATATGTTTTACAAACATCTCTTGTCTTTCCCATATTTTACACAAATTCTATCTTTAATAGCTTCCATTTTGTCATTATACCCCCCCACAACAAAGTTATTGGGGTATACTGGAATCAGGTTGTCTGTCTGTCCGTCCGTCTGTCCGTCCGTCTGTCCGTCTGTCCGTCCGTCCGTCCGTGGACATAATTTTGTGACCTCTTCTCCTCCTACAGTTTTTGACCAATTTTTCTGAAATTTTAACAGGATGTATCCTATCATATGAAGTTGTGCACCTGCAATTTTCATCTTGATCCAGTCATTAGTTTCAGAGTTATGCCACTTTGAACTTTTTAATGGGGGGGGGGATAGTCAAAATTTACAATTTGGTTTCTGTGTTCTAACTCAAGAACCGTTTGACCTAGGATCAAGAAACTTTACACAGTTGTTGCCCATGACCCAAGGAGGTGCTCTATTGTTTTGGGATCACCAAGGTCAAAGGTCAAGGTCACAGTTGGACTTTGTTTAAAATCCGTTTCCATGCTCTAAGTCAAGAACCTTTTGAGCGATAGCACTTTTTCAGTGACAAGGCCCTAGTGGGGGGTATTCGTCCGCTTTGCGACAGTTCTAGTTTGTTGCTGTTTTTGAAGTGGATCAACCTTAAATTTTGTCGTTTGGGAAAGGGTTAAGGTTTTGCTTAACCCTTTCCCAAACAGCAAAGACTTGGTATGACTGAATTTGAAAGCAGCTACAGATGACAGAGTTGATATTGATGAATAAAGAATCTGTTATACAATGTAGCTTGAAAAATATTCAGTCAAATAGAGAAAATGCTGGTCTTCAGCATTTGAAAAGCTTCAATAACAGGATCAGGCTGTTTTGGAGGGGAAGTAAGGAAGAGTAAATGACACTTGTCTGAGAACCTGATTTCCATATAATGGGACTTATATACAGAGAATTTCAATTAGAGAAATGTTGTTGACATTGCTGTGTTATTTCTGATAGAATTGGCTCTCTGCGGAAGAAATAAATCAAATGAAACATCTGTGGAATATGGAATAATAATTTTTCAACCTAAATACACATACTAAGGAGACACATGAAAGAATTGCCCACTTTTGTATTTTTTAGCTCTACATACTGAAGGCTTATATCATGGCCATGTGTCTGTCATGCATCTGGTTAGTCCATCCTTCTGTCTGTTTTAAAATGATTTCTCGACAATCACTTGGCCAAGATGGATGTTACTTCATATAGAGAAATGCAGTACACAAGAACCATAACTCTGCCTAGCATTTTGTTTGAGTTATTGGTATTGCTCTTGGTTGATTTTCATACTTATTTTTTTAACTCAAAAATATTCTTTTTATTATCTCAAATATATTTGAGTTATTGCCCTTTATTGAGTATAACCAGCTTCATTCCTATTTTGCAAGTCAAGTAAAGTAATATTTTTTGTGACAAACACTTATTTAGGCACATTACCCAGCTCTGATTGCTATTGTTATTAACTGTAAAGACATTGGGATAAAATGTAATTGAAAAATGCATAAACAGTATCAATACATTTCATTTAACATACTTAAGGTGCTTTGTTACCTTTGGCCCAAAGTTTTTCAGAATTGAAAATTTTGTGGAATTATGATTTTTTGCAAGTAACAATTTTTTTCTCAAAATTTAGTCTGGTGACCTATGCTATTTAGTTATTTGATATATTGTAGTTAAAGCAGTTAGCCACAAAATTATGTAATATCAAAATGGTTATTCATAGTTTTTAGCTCCACTGGCTGTAAGGCCAGCGGGCTATTGTCATGGTGGTGTGTTTGTCGTGTGTCTGTCTGTCCGTCCGTAAACTTTTTCTTTAAAAATCTTCTTCTCAGAAACTACTAGATGGATTTCAATCAAACTTCACAGGAATGATCCTTGGGTGACCCTCTTTCAGATTCTTTCAAAGAATTTGGATTGAATTAGAATAACCTGAATTACAAATATCGAACAATCAAGACAAAACTTTGACAGAATGATGGTGACTATAAAATCATGCCTTGTATAATTTTCAGCTTGATCTGAATTTTACATCATGAGTTATGTGCCCTTGAAATTGACAAAATTGCCTTTTTCAGCTCTATTTTGACTTTGTTTTCACTAAAGCAACTACAAATATTGATAAAACAAGACAAAACTTGGATAGAATGATGGTGACTATAAGATCTTGCCTTGGCATAATTTTCAGCTTGATCTGAATTTTACATCATGAGTTATGTGCCCTTGAAATTGACAAAATTGCCATTTTCGGCTCTATTTTGACTTTGTTTTCACTCTAGCAACTACAAATATTGATAAAACAAGACAAAACTTGGACAGAATGATGGTGACTATATAAGATTTTGCCTTGGTATAATTTTCAGCTTGATCTGAATTTTACATCATGAGTTATGTGCCCTTGAAATTGACAAAATTGCCATTTTCGGCCCTATTTTGACTGTGTTTTCACTCTAGCAACTACAAAATATTGACCAATCAAAACAAACCTAGGACAGATTATGTTGGTGACTATAAGATCTTGCCTTGGTATAATTTTCAGCTTGATCTGAATTTTACATCATGAGGAGTTATGTGCCCTTGAAATTGACAAAATTGCCATTTTCGTTAGTATTTTCACTTGCATTTGCTTGTTTCCAAAGCCTGAACCTTTGAAATTGCATTCAACAAGACAAACAGTCAGGCCTGTAGAGCGCTTCCAGACCACCAGGGCTGTCTATAGGTTTGAGGTAGATTTGTTATAAAAAGTGGTATACAAATTCTGAGTTGGTATTTCTTTTAACCTGTGGTGTTATATAAATTAGGTTTCATAGAGTGAATGATCCATGGGTGAGACAGCATTTCCATATTATTGGACAACAGAGAATTTCAATTAGGGAAAACTGTTGACATTGTGCTGTTATTAAGTAATCCATTTCCTGAACTGGTATTTCTTTTAACCCCTCTTGTTACATAAATTGGATTTCAACAGTTTGTCTTCAGCGTTTTCTGAACATATTAACTAGAATTTCTGTTTACTGTTTGCATCCTCTATGGATTTTTAACCCTTTCCCAAATGACATTTTAGGTGGTTCAGTTGGACCGTCCTAAAATATTGTCATTTGGGAAATAGTTTCTTGAAAAATATCAAGCTAGATGAGGAGTTTTTTGCATTTTGTTCTGTTCCCTAGTTGTTTTCATAATGTAAATACTACTACTTTATATTTCAGGATCCGTATGCTAGTTATGATGTTAATGCCCATGATTCTGACCCAATGCCTCGCTATGACTACGCCAATACAAACAGGTAGGGAATAAATCAGCTTTCAATACAGCAAATGACCAATTGTTTCTGTATATAAAAATTATAATTGACTGACCTATCAAATGATTCATTTAGTCTTGTGTTTATCAGGCAATCTCTAAGTTCAATAGATTGTTTAACCCTTTCCCAAACGACAAAAATTTAGGATGGCCCAATTTGAAAGTTGCTGCAGACGACAAAATGGACATTGAAAAAGAAAGGATTTTTGTACAATTTAGCTAAGAAAATATTGAGACAAAAGGAGAAACTGCTGGTTATCAGCAGTTTCTTCTTTTGTTTCAATGTTTTCCCAAGCCTTTTCTATTAGGGACGTCAAAACCAGGTCTTGTTTGGGAAAGGGTTAAGGTAGATCTAGTCCAATCCTATTGAGATTCACACAATGTCCGAATTTTTGTGCGACATATACATTCATTACATACAGGATTGCCACGCGTCAGGGAAAAGTCAGGGATATTAAAAAATTTTCAAGGTCAGGGAATTGCCAGGGAATTTTGTGAACTGTCAGGGAAAATTGAATATACTGGTAAATGTCAGGGAATTGTCAGGGAATTTTGAAAAAAATAAGTTGCAGTGTCATATAATTCATGATTTAAACATCTCCTTTTAACATTGTCTGGAGACATTGTGAGTTAACCACCAAATGAATGCGACGAAACATGTCAGAGAATTTTCCAATTTGTCAGGGAGATAATATGTCAGGGAATTGTCATGAAATTTTGTTTCTGCTGACTAGTGGCAACCTTGACATTTCATTCATTACATATTCGATCTATGTGGACATGTTACAATTGCAAACAAATCGACTCTTTTCCACATTTCTGATCAGATGTGGCGTGAATCTCTTGAGAAGTGTAAGGTAACTTAAGTATATTTCAAAGAAAGCAACATGATACATCGTCAACAGGTGCCCTGATAAATCTCCAATTTTGACATCCCTATGTAGAAAATTTTAGAAAAAAGAGAGAAAAGAAGAAAATGCTGGTAAAATTTATTATCTTCTTTTCTTTCTATCTTTTTGTTTCTTTTCAAGGACTTTTTCCTGTAGGTTCTTCTAAACCAAAGGTTATTTGGGAGAAAATTTATTGTTAGCTCACCTGAGCACGAAGTGCTCAAGGTGAGCTATTGTGGTCGCTTTTTGTCCGTCGGCGTCCGTCTGTCTGTCCGTCTGTCTGTCCGTCTGTCTGTCTGTTCACATTTTGTTGTTACCACTCTAGCACCCACAAATATTGACCAATCTTAACCAAACTTGGTCAAAATATGTATGACCATAAGTTCTCGGATGGGTTCGATTTTGAGTCAGATCGGACTAGGAAGTCCAGAGTTATGTGCCCTTGAATGTCAAAAATGGCTAGTTTTGACTTTGTTATCATTCTAGTATCTACAAATATAGACCAATCTTAATAAAACTTGGTCAAAAGATGTATGACAATAAGTTCTCGAAAGAGTCTAATTTTGAGTAAGATCGAAATAGGAAGTTCGGAGTTATGTGCCCTTGAACATGCCTTGAACATCAAAAATGGCTATTTTTGACTTTGTTACCACTCTAGCATCTACAAATATTGACTGATCAAGACAAAACTTTGCAACAATGTTGGTATCTATAAGATCTTGGATGAGTTTGATTTACAGTGTGATCGGAGCAGGAAGTCTGGAGTTATGTGCCCTTGAATTTGACAAAGTTGCTGTTTTCAACTTTGTTTACGCTGTAGCATCTACATTTATTGACCAATGAAGACAGAACTTGGCCACAATGTTGGTAACCATAAGATTCTGGATCATTTAAATTTTCAGTTTGATTTGACCAGGAAAACAAAAGTTATTGGCCCTTGAATTTCACAAAATTACCGTTTTCGACTTTATTTTCACTCTAACAAACACAAATGTGGACCAATTAAGACACAACTTGGTTGCAATGTTGGTGACCATAAAATCTTAAATGACTTAATTAGTAAGATTGATCGGACTAATAAAAGCAGAGTTTTGTGCCCTTGACGGTGGCAAAATTTCCGTTTTTGACTTTGTTTTCTCTCAAACAGCAATAAATATTAACCCATTACCAAACAACAAAGTTTTAGCCTAGTCCAAACTGATAGGTGTTGCAGACAAGTTCAATTGAACAAAATTTAACATTTTTTTTGTCTTTCTTGGTAGAAAACATTGTGGGAAATGAAGAAATTGCTTGTCACAAGCAATTTCTTCATTTTCCACAATGTTTTCTAAAGCCTTTATTTTGTGGGGCGTCCAAAAGCGTCAATGTGTGGGAAATGGTTAAACAATCAAAACAAAATTTGGACATAATGTTGATGAGAATATCTTTATCAGAACAGAGTTATGTGCCCTTGACTGTGACAAAATTGTTAGCTCACCAGAGCATGAAATGTGGTTGCTTTTTGTCCGTCGGCGTCCGTCTGTCTGTCCATCCGTCAATTGTTCACAATTTGGTGTTACCTCTCTAGCACCCACTAATTCACCAATCTTGACCAAACTACATAAATATGTGTATGACCATAAGTTCTCGGATGAGTTCGATTTTAGGTCAGAACGGACTCCAAAGTTCGGAGTTATGTGCCCTTGAACATCAAAAATAGCTATTTTCGACTTTATGAACACTCCAAAGTTCGGAGTTATGTGCCCTTGAACATCAAAAATAGCTATTTTCAACTTTGTGAACACTGTAGCTTCTACAAATATTGACAAATCAAGACAAAACTTACCCACAATTTTGGTTACCATAAGATCTTGGACGAGTTCAATTTTCAGTTTGATTGGACCAGAATATCAAGAGTTATGTGCCCTTGAATTTGACAAAATTTCGTTTTTCGACCTTGTTTTTAATCAAACAGCCACAAATATTTGTCCATCAAGACAAAACTTGGACACAATCTTGGTAACCATAAGACTTTGCTTGGTTGTAATTTTCAGTGTTATCGAAATCTTACATAAGGTATTATAATGTGACCTTGAATTTGATGAAATTTCCATTTCTGACTCTGACTTAACTACAACAACTAGTATTGACCAATCATAACCTGGACACAATGTTAGTGGCGGTAGCCGCGTGATATTTAGGCCAGAAGTGGTCTTCCTGAAGAAAGCACTTCCGACTATATCGAACGGGCCTCTTCTATTTCTGGAATCTCTTCTACCTCTTCCAATTTTGAGTCGAAGACGGAACAGGTCACGTGATCGGCAACATGAGAGCATCTTTAGTTACGAAGTGCGGATTTTCTCAATTACTGAAAACCGCTTGTTTACAGCTAGTTTGTATTAATTTTGGGATCAAAACGAGAACTGTATTAATTTTGGGATCAAAACGAGAACAAAACTTGTGCTTTTGAAAAAGAAGTGCCTTTCTCAGTACAACATAGTAGTATCAGAAATGGTACCAAGTCTACGGAATTGGAGCTGGCCATTCTAATTTCCTCCTTTTTGAAGAGCTTTTTGATAGATAAGCCACTTATGCGTCTTCTATCATGTGATTAAGCCTCTTCTAACACGTGATATTCTGGAAGAGGTAGAGGGTATATCGCAAAGGGCTGGTAAGATCATGGATGAATATCCAAATCTCAAATCCAGAGCTATGTGCCCCGGAATTTGACAAAATTGCCGCTTTCAACCTTGTTTATTTAAGATGTCTGCATTGTATTGATGGTGTCATTTATGTGAGTTTACTTTCACATTCAATTTCACCTCCTTAATGCGGAAATTGCCAGTGTTGGCTGAAGTTGGTACAATGGACACAAATGGACTATAGACTCAGTCTACAAGACTCAAAGACTCAAATAGGGAACTGTTTGTGAAATTGTAAATTTTAAATAAGATAACCTTGGCATCACAAACAATAACACCTTTTGATGCAGCTGAGTGTTAAAGCCTGAAAAACTGAAAAAAAATATGTCAGAAAAGGAAGAAAATATTTATTACAAGCATTTTCTTTCTTTTCTTCAATGTTTTCCAACCCATCAAAGTGACTGTCAGATTATTTTTGTCGTCCGCCACACCTTTGAATTTGGACAGGTTCAAGTAATGTCGTTTTGGGAATGTGCTAATAAGATATCTTTTATTTTTCAGGCACAGATTTGATCACCTAGAAATGGATTCATCAATACAAACAGTGCTTATGTTCAGTTTGAACCAACATTTCAGGAGTGAAAAGAAGCTCTCCTATGTTAACTCTTTCCTAAACAAGACCTGGTTTTGACATGTCCAATAAAAAAGGCACATGGAAATATTGTCACAAAACAAAACATGCTGATAACTAGCATCCTGCATAAATTTTACACTAATGAACAATGATTTTGTTGCCTGCAGGAGTATTTAAATAGGAGCAGTCCAGTTTATTTTTGCAAAGGAAAGTGTTAGATGTGGAAGCAAATTAGTTAACTTTCAAACCATTTTCAAATCTATCTTAAATTTTAATTGCCCATAACAAAAGCTTGTACCAATTCTTCTACCAATATTTGTGCTTTGTAAGAGGATCTTTTGGTTTAACTATAGAATATGTTGTTTTCTGTAAAAGCATTTACTTATATTAGTGCAGAACAGAATTTAAGTTTTGAATGAAGCAGTTTCTTTTAGTACCCAAAGACGTCAACCCAGTACCAGGTATTTGGTATTTACCGAAGGTGCCGTTGGTGATTGTCTAATACACTTTATCTTTCAAACTTTATTAATCTTTTGTCAAGTTACTTAATTGAGGACTTCTTTGAACTTCAAATTCATGCTGTAAAAAGATAAATACCAAAGTTTAAGCTTTATTTCAATTTAACAGGAAACCCTGTGAGAAAATGTTTGTGTATAATCTACTTTAGGTATACCAATTCAGAAAATGTAACATTTGTTTATCTAATATTTAGATTTACTATCACCAGTGATTGGAAGGGCTTTTGACTTTAAGAACCGCCTTGTTGATTTATGCTATGTTGAATCGTACTTATTGATAGACAAATATTTCATGTGATCTGTCACACAGAAAAGGAATTTCTGAGAATCTCTCTTAAGGTTTACTCACTAATAACTACTTTCCAATCATCATTTTTATGCCTCCGCATCGATAGATTGGGGGCATTTTGTTTTACTGTTGTCCGTCTGTCAGTCCGAAACTTAATGTGAAAACTTAACATTAGCCTTTTCTCCATAAGCATTCTACAAACAAAGCTCAAATTTGGTATGTAACCTTCATTAATGATATCTATCCAGTGAATAATCTAGAATTTGAAACCATGAGTCCTGGGGACGCATGGCTTTGAAAACACTGCGTCCCAACTCAAAATGTATGAGTCCCACCTTTTCACTTTCACTGAATTGTAGATCTACACCAATTGATATTTATATAGGACTATGTAATTGCTGTTCTTGGGAAAAATATTGCTGTTCTTGGGAAAAATGAATAAACACTGTGAAATTATTGTTATACTTTGCTTTCATTGTGATTTTGATGGACTGTGTTTGAACACTGACCAAAACACAACACAGTGCAGAGGTTCACTTTATCTCTTTGATCTTGACAGTGCGCCTGTTTATGAAGAAGAGATTGGGGAGAGAACTCAGAACCCAGCCTTAATACAGGAAAATTTCGCATGACATTTGTTCAAATTGGAAAAAGTTCTGAAACAAATTTAAGAATGTTTATAACTAAACACCAAAAAGTTGCGAAAACATTTTGGACATTCCGTCTATCTTACAAGTTTAGATGTCTCTCTAGAAGTCCCGGAGTCAGAGTAAGGTAAATGGACAGAATTTGTAATGGGTTGACATTGAGATGTTGTCACATGAGTAGTTTCAACGACATTTTCATTTTTGACTTGGTCTGAAGTCGCCAGTGTCGGTGACATAATTGGCAACCCCCTATTCCCCATCGGCTTCAATCTGTTTACCAATTTCAGACGAAAGAATTTGATCACCGATGAGAGAGCATGATTTCACTTCACAAATGAATAAACTTTCTCAAATTTGTTGCCCAAACTGGCCCAAGCCCTTATGACAGACTGTTTTGTAGTAAATCTATTTTTCTCTTGTGCCTGTCATCTCGGTTAGGTTTAACGGTTTGCTCTCTTACCAAATATGTACGTAAAACAACGATGGGAATAATGTTCTTTCTGAAAACATTTTATCATTTATGCTTTTATCATTAGCCAGATAAAGTATAACAGATAAAACAATATGTCATACTTAAATAAAAAGAATACTTTAGAATCTCGAATATTGTGATCAATTAATTTAAAAGATGTTCGATCAAATTTATGAGTACAGTACTGATCAACCAGACCACCAATCAAGTTATTATGACCACGTTATTTTCTGAGATTTATCTTCTATTTTCACTTTGCAATGACATTTGTATTGAGGTCGATAATTTTTGTAACTAGAGATTGGTGTCAAAGAGGCCATCCTAGAATGATGCGTCCCATAGGACGCGCATTATTCAAAATTATGCGTCCCCAGCCAATTTTATGCGTACAGGACGCAGGACGCAGAGGTAGATTAATTACTGTCTATCTGTTCCATGCAATATGACCTTCCTCCAGGTTATCCATTAACCCTTATCAACCCTTTACCTGAAAACTTAACGTGAAAACTTAACGTGCAACTTAACATTGGCCTTTTCGGGGGCATTTGTGTTTGACAAACACATCTTGTTCAGGTATCATTAACAAGACATTCAACTTTTGCACCTGAAATCCCATCTAATAAATTTCACATCAAAAACTGAATATAGATATGTGCACACCCAGTTCACATGCTCTCATTTAGTCCCTTTTCAAACAAGACCTAGTTTTGACGGCAATACTAGAAAAGACATTGGAAAACATTGCTGATATAAAGCTTTTTCTCATTTTGCATCAATATATCTCAAAATTTTAGAAGTTCTATACACAAAGTTATGCTTATTTTGTCACCTCTTTTCAATTTCAAATTTGAACAGTCCAATTTTTGTGGTTTGGAAAAGGGTTAATTAAGGTTTACAAACTGAGAATGAAAAGACCACTTTCTATCCATACGAAATGCATCAAATTACACACTTTTGTAAATACTCTTCACATAAGTTGATTCACCATGCCGGATTTCAAGATTATGCTTCAAGAAAGAAAATAATTTACAAATATTTTATTTACTCTATATTCATATGCAAGGGAGGTAATTTTGAACATTTTTGTCAAATATTTCCATACGTATGCATTAATTTAAAATTCTAAACCATACAAAATGCTTATGTTTATGTATGGAATGAAAATGTAACACATTTTAGGAATTACTCGCACTTTTCAAATTTCACCTCTGGTTCTGCATTTCATTCTCAGTTCGTAAACCCTAAGGAAGCTCTCTCTCATTTGTTCTCAGAATGTCCTTTTTTGTTTGATGGATGACAGGTTTCACAAAATGTATCTTTCTTTTCTTTTTTTCTGTAGGAAATTAATTCTTCATTGAACTGATAAAACAGTGAAACAAGACTATAATTATATATTGTGATTTATTTTGTTACCAGTAAGTGTACTGGTGTATATAAACAGTCATCCAATCAGTGATAGTGTAGATAGATAGACTACAGCAAATACATTGGATATAGTGACAGACTGATAAAGTGTTGAAGTAGACCGAGATTCTGATTTGGGATTTTGGACTTGAGTGTGTGAAGAGAAACATTTGCTAGAGGAAAGCCTACAGTTCTGTCCAATTTATTCAGTGAGTGTTGTAAACAGAAAAACTTAATTTATGGTTAACCTTTCCCAAACTGAAGCTGCTTTTGATGTCCCTTATAGTAAAAGCATGGGAAAAGATTCAGACAAAGGAGGAAAATACTGATAAGCATTATTTTCATTGGTCTGAATATTTTTCTTTGTCATATTGTATACAAATCCAATTTTTGGCAACATTCATTTTCCCCCTGTAGTAGCTTTCGAATTGGAACAGTCTAAATTTTTGTCCTTTGGGAAATAGTAAAAGGTGTGGTAAATAGGAGAAAAAGCTCAGGAAGGGATGATCCTGGAAGTGAAAATTTCAAAAAGCAATAAAGGAATAAATGCTGACTACCAACATTTTTATTTTTCCTCAATGTTTTCCATGCTTAAGTTTATTAGTTTTCTTCTTTATTGTGACTTAAAGGTTGTTGTATGAGAATGTTTTTGCACTGTTTGTTTGTCTGTCCTTTTGGCATTTCTTTAGTTCGGTTAGATTCAGATGACCACAGGAGTTAAATCAATCAAATGGATTTAGTTCAAAACTTGGCATATAGTACCTTTTCTGTATTCAAAAATTCAATCTATTTTTTTGTATTTACGCTTATCTGTAAAGATGTCATTGCAAAACACATTTTCCTGTCTTCAGCTTATTTGCTGTTGGACCTGCTTTGAATCTTGTGGTCAAGGAAGGGCAAAAACTTTGCTGCATATTTTGGTTGAAGAAGAAAATAAGTAGATACAAGCAATTATGCCATACCTACTAGTAAAAAATAAGTGTTATTTGTATGTCCTTGTATCAAAAGATCTTGGATATATTATAACTTTTTTGCTCTGTCTGTTCATCTATCTTTCTGTCTGTCTTAGGCTTTTTGTACAAATTAACTTGAAATTCTTAACGCTTCCCCAAACAGCAAAAGTTTAGGGTGGTCTAATTCAAAGGCTGCTGCAAGCCACAAAACCGGTGTTCTAAAAGATACAAGTTGTATATAATATAGCATAGAAAATATTGAGACAAAATGAGAAAATGCTGGTCACCAGCATTTTCTTCTTTTGGCTCAATATTTCCCAAGCCTATTGCATTAGGGACGTCAAAACCGGGTCTTGTTTGGGAAAGGGTTAAGTAGATATGCTATTCACCAAGTTATAAATCATATTTCCCAAATTGCCTAATTTAGGCGGTTCACATTTCAAAGGAATTGAAAGTAACCTAATGAATTTGCGTTGAAAACAGTCGGGCAAAAGAAGAACATCAGTTTATTTGTATTTCTTCTCTCTCCCTCTGTTTCCATAGCTCTCTGTGCAGATCACGAAAAACTTGCATCTTTGGGAAAATGGTTATAATTGGCAAGGGTGGGCGTTATTTTCTTTATTTTTTCTATTTCAGGAATGCCGAGGTTAAAGCGGAAGTCTGTTTCTCAGAGGAATGCTGAGAAACGGTCTGTGATGAGGTCCAGACGCACTACGAGAGATGGTGATGGTTATGCTGAGGGTGATGGTAGTGGTGATGGTCATGGTGATGGTACCGGCCCTGGTGTTGGATCCAGGAAAGCAGATGAGGGTCGAGATGACCCTACAGGCCTCATATGGACTGTGCCCGATATGACTGCTTCGGCAGTCGGGCCATCTGTTCAGGGAACTAGTCAACAGATGGGGGTCGATTCCTGCCTCTCTGAGCCCACTTGTGGTCCATCCATAAGTGGGTCATCTGTCATGGGAACCAAGCAACAGACGGAGGAAAGTTCCCACCTCTATAAAGCCATCGTGCCGTCTGTAATTGAAAACTATGAGTTGCCAAATGAGTTGCCAGATGCTTTGCTTGGAGATTTGCTAAATGATTTACTTGATGACTTACAAAAGGAAGTGATTATTGAATCGACTGATGAAATGGCATATAGAATAACACATGATAATATATCAAATGATACTGAGTCTGAGAATATAATAGCACAGACAAATATATCATCATTGTCTGAGACATCCAAATCTTACCCTGATCAGAAATTATGTTTTGCAAGTGGATACAAACATAATGCGAATAATCCATTCAACTATACCACTTTACAACTAGGCTCATACAGTCAAAATAACAGAAGGTTTTCTGTATACTCAAGAGGCAGCCAGTGTACAATGAACTCATTGTGTGCTCTGATATATGCACATTATTCAAATCTGACAGCAAACATAGATGAAGTTCTAACAGTTGGTGATCAGTTGTATCAAAATGTTTCGCAAACTTTGAAGTTTAAGCACAGACATCTTTCTCTTGATGAAATCCCGAATAAAGCTGAGATATTATCAAGGCAAGTGCTTGTTCAAAAGGAGGCTATCATATCAGGCAATGCTGTAGACCAGCTTGATGATCCTGCATTTCCATCTTTGCACAAATCCTTACAAACTGCCTTTCTAAATGTGAAGTATGTTTTAGTGATGATAGGTGCTATATGCTCTGCAGTCTTTGTTAAAGATGACACATTTTGGCTTTTTGATTCACATTCACATGGAAATGATGGAATGTGTGATCCAGAGGGTAAATCATTATTAATTGGTTTTGCTTCTCTTGATGAAATTGTGACCTTTTTATATGCTATGTATGAGAGCATGAGGATTGATTTATCTTCTCCGTATGAAATTTTGCCTCTGGCATTTACATGCTCACATGACAGAGATGACCTTCACTCTAATTTGTTATTGAATTACTTTGAGGATCAAAAAAATAAAGCCATGATGAAATCAGCAGAGAAATCACAAAATCGTAAAAAGCCATCAGTCAAAGATAGAGGTATTGACAGAAAAGAATATTTTAGGAAATATAGACAAGCTAAACGTTGTGATGCTTTGTTTAAAGAGAAAGAGAAAGAAAGTCAGGTTATATATAGGCGTAAAGTAAGAGACAATGTGGATTTTAAAGAGAAAGAGAGAGATAGTCAGGTTACATATAGACGTAAAGTAAGAGACAATGTGGATTTTAAAGAGAAAGAGAGAGATAGTCAGGTTACATATAGGCATAAAGCAAGAAGTGATATTAATTTTAAACAGAGAGAGAAAAAGATTCAAACAACTTCAAAACAAAAAGCAAGAGGCAATGTGGATTTTAAAGAGAAAGAGAGAGATAGTCAGGTTACATATAGACGTAAAGTAAGAGACAATGTGGATTTTAAAGAGAAAGAGAGAGATAGTCAGGTTACATATAGGCATAAAGCAAGAAGTGATATTAATTTTAAACAGAGAGAGAAAAAGATTCAAACAACTTCAAAACAAAAAGCAAGAGGCAATGTGGATTTTAAAGAGAAAGAGAGAGATAGTCAGGTTACATATAAGCATAAAGCAAGAAGTGATATTAATTTTAAACAGAGAGAGAAAAAGATTCAAACAACTTCAAAACAAAAAGCAAGAGGCAATGTGGATTTTAAAGAGAAAGAGAGAGATAGTCAGGTTACATATAGGCGTAAAGCAAGAGACAATGTGGATTTTAAAGAGAAAGAGAGAGATAGTCAGGTTACATATAGGCGTAAAGCTAGACTTGATACTAATTTTAAACAGAAGGAGAAAAACATTCAAACGACTTCAAAGCAAAAGGCCAGAAGTATTGCAGATTTTAAACAAAAAGAAACTGCATCAAAAAAGAAATTGCGTTCGAATCCATACAATTTAGAAAAGGAAAGAATTGCAAAACATGTTGCTCGGTCAAAAGATGGTTTAAGAGAAGCAGAAAGAATTAGTGATAGAGACAGAAAATGTTTGAAAAGGAAGTCAACAGAGTGTAGACAAAATGAAAGCTCCAGTGCTAAAAGAAAAAAACATGGAGGTGATATGGATGAATGTATAGCATTATTTCATGAGAGTATTAAGGTTGGACCTCAATATATCTGCTCCTGTTGTAAGCAAACCTGGTTCAAACAAAGTGTAAGTAGTATTGCAACTATGAAAGATGTGATTGATTCAAAATATTTAACTGGTACTTTATCAGTTGATGATTTAGAATGGATATGTATTACCTGTAAAACAAATCTAATGAATAGAAAGGTTCCGAGATTGTCTGAAGTAAATGGTATGAGATGGCCTGAGAAACCAGATGTCTTACAATTGTATCCACTTGAAGAAAGACTGATTGCTTTACGTATACCTTTTATGCAAATAAGAGAATTACCACGAGGTCGTCAGTATTCTGTTAAAGGCAATGTTGTGAATGTACCTGTAGATATTCAACCTGTTGTTAATACTTTACCTAGACCATTTGATGAAAATGTAACTGTAGCAGTAAAGCTTAAAAAGAGGTTGTCTAACAAATCTTGTGCATTTACAGAGAATGTGAGGCCATTACGTGTTTTGGTAGCATTACACTGGTTAATGAAAAACAGTGCTTTGTATGCAAATTCATCAGTTACAATTGATGAAGAATGGATTTCACGTGTAACAAGAGAATGTGAGGAAACTGTCCAAGAATTCTTTTCATCTGCTAATAATTCATCAGATATTGAGACAGAAAGAAATTATAAACAAGATGAACATGAAAATGAAGGCACCTATGATTCAGATACAGAAGAAAACATGCAAGAGAATGTTGGAAACATAGACACACTCATTGAAGATGGAAATATTGAAAATAGATCAGACACATTTACTTTTGCACCTGGAGAAGGTCAGAGACCTTTAAGTATATACCAAGATTCTGATTCAGAATTTCTGTGCTTTCCAACAATATATTGTGGACAAAGGAGAGCTCAAAATGAAGAAAGATTAGTTCCAGTAAATTATAGTGACATTGCTAAGTGGGAACTTAGAAGCAATGATAGGCGAGCAGCAAACAGTGTGCCAAATATATTTTTCAAACTAAAAAAGATTCAGATGAAGCAACTGCATGACAAAGTGAATCTTGCTGTGCGAAGAGGTCAGTTTGAAAACAAAATGACTGCAGGGCAGGCTAAAGATATGAGCTATATGGAAAACATAGTACGTAAAGATGAAGGATATTATATTTTCAAGCAACTAAGAAATTCTCCTGCATACTTGGAAACAAAGAAGAAAGATGTGTTTGCAATGATTCGACAACTTGGTTTGCCTACTTGGTTCATGTCATTATCATCTGCAGATACAAGATGGTCAGACTTACTAAATATGTTGTCAAGTCTCAATCAGGGTTTCACCTATTCTGAAGATGAAATAAAGAATTTGTCATGGGAACAGAAAATCAGGTTAGTTCAAAGGGATCCAGTGACATGCTCTCGTTACTTTGATCATAGAGTTCAACAATTCATCAATATTGTCCTAAAGAGTTCTCATGCTTGCCTTGGTAAAGTGACAGATTACTTTTACCGTGTTGAATTTCAACAAAGAGGTTCACCTCACATACACATGCTTGTTTGGGTAGAAGATTCTCCAAAGTACAAAAATAGTTCCAATGACGAAATAGTTGAGTTTGTTGATACATACTTGAAATGTAGCACTGAAAATGAACAAATACAAGAATTACTCCAGTTGCAAATCCATAAGCATAGCAGAACATGTCATAAAAAGGCAGACAAAATATGTCGCTTTGGATATCCATTACCGCCATTGAAGAAAACAATGATTCTTGAACCACTTGAATCAGATGCTGAGAAGTACTCGAAAATGTATGATAAAATTCAGAAGAAAATGAATACGGAAAAAGAAGGGTATGACATGACTTATGAAAAGTTCCTAACAGATGTCGTGGAACTGAATGAAGATGATTACATCAAATGTATAAGGAGCTCTTTAAAAGCATCAAAGGTATTTTTGAAAAGAGCACCAAAAGATGTACGTGTTAATTTGTACAATGAAACTGTCCTAAGTGCTTGGAAGGCAAATATTGATATACAATTTGTACTAGACCCGTATGCCTGTGCCATGTACATTGTATCCTACATCAGTAAATCACAGCGTGGAATGAGTGCTTTATTGCATGCTGCAGCAAAAGAAGCAAGAAATGGCAATTTTGACATTAAAAGACAGGTGCGCCATATCGGAAACATTTTTTCAAATAGTGTTGAAGTGAGTGCTCAAGAAGCAGTGTACTTAGTACTTCAGATGCCTCTGTCCAAAGGTACTAGAGATGTAGTTTTCATCAATACTTCAAAACCAAATGACAGAATTCAGCTTCTGAAGGCTAAACATGAATTAGATGAGTTACCTGATTCTTCCACAGACATTGTAGCCGATGATGTAGTAAAACGATATGCAAAAAGACCGAAATGTCTTGAAAATTGGTGCCTTGCTGATTATGTTTCACAGTTAGAGGTTGTGTATCCTAAAGATGATGAAAGAATTCCAAATGATGATGTGAACGATGATGATGACATCAATTCTGATGATTTGTTCAATGACTCAAAAACCCTTGTTGTTTTGAAAAATGGTATAAAGATAAGAAAGAGGAAAACTGCCAAAGTTATCCGTTATGTAAGGTTTAATCGCAAATCAGATGAGGAGAATCATTTTCGTGAGAAAATCTTACTGTTTTTGCCATGGAGAAATGAAAACACAGATCTCATGATGAATTTTGAAACCTACAAAGAACACTATGACACTAAAAAACGCCAGATTGATTACAAAGCAAATTTGTATGAACATCACATTGAGGAATTAGAGATGGCAAGAGAAGCTGCTGAAAATGATTTGGATGCATTTGACGAAATAGCTTCAGGAACACAGCAAGTTGAAGCAGAAACAGCTATGGAAGGTTCAGCTGAGTCAGAAACATTTGTTTATTTCAATCCAGATAGAGTTGTCGAACAAAGGGAGTATGACATAGGCATTGAATTAGGCAGCAGTGTGGCTACAGCCTCAGTTGAAGTAAATGAAAATGTTCTGCCAGATGACCAGTATAGAGAACTTCTGAGGTGTTTGAACACAAAGCAAAGGCATTTTTATAACCATGTTATTCATTGGATTAAAACAAAAGATGCACCAATTTATGCTTTCCTTACTGGTGGAGCAGGTGTTGGTAAAAGTGTTGTAATCAAGGCATTGTATCAAACTTTGTATAGGTATCTTAATCTTAGCGAGGGTCAAAATGCAGATGAGAAGAGGGTTTTGCTGTGTGCATACACTGGTAAAGCAGCTTTTAACATCAATGGTTCAACCATATCAACAGCATTCTGTCAGAAATTCATGCAAAAAGAACAGACATTGACTTGTGACAAACTCAACTCCTTTAGGTCGAAATATAGAAATCTGTCTGTTGTGATAATTGACGAAATATCAATGGTAAGCAATACAATGCTGAGGTTTATTGACCAAAGACTTCAAGAGTTAACAGGCACAAGACTACCTTTCGGTGGTAAGAGCATTATTGCAGTAGGAGATCTGTTTCAATTAAAACCAGTAGCCGGATCTTGGATATTTCAAGACCTTACTAGTGATGCTACATCATTAGCTGTAAATTTGTGGAGAGAAAATTTCACTATGTTTGAATTGACAGAGATTATGCGACAGAAGGATGATAGTGCATTTGCAGATTTATTAAACAGACTGAGGCACAATGAAATGACAGAGCATGATAAGGAACAGCTTAAACAGTGTATGGTAGATCCAAATTCAGAGAACTATCCACAGAATGCTCCTCATATATTCGCAGAAAATTCATTCATGCAATCATTTAATGACAAAATGATTAGTAATATCAATGCCCAAAAAGTTGAAATTCTTTGTCATGATTCCATCTTAGCTGCCAACATATCACAAGACAAACAAGAGAAAATTTTAAATCAATTACAGAAGGATGCATCTAGCACCATGGGTTTGCACTATTCACTTACTGTTGTTATCGGTATGATATATGACTTGACAGTTAACATAGATACAGAAGATGGACTTACAAATGGAGCATCTTGTACTGTTAAGTTTGTAGAATATAAGCAGGCAGAGACGAACAGGCCTAGCATAGTTTGGGTTCAGTTTGATGATAAACAAGTTGGCAGAGACAGAAGAAATAAATACTCCAGTAGAGGGTTTTATCACAATTTGATTGACAGTAACTGGACTCCAATATTTGACATTGAGAGAACATTTATAGTGCGACACAATACAATTCAAAGAATTCAATTTCCATTACAGCCATCTGCTGGTCGCACTGTTCATAGAGCTCAAGGAACTACCCTTAATAAAGTTGTCATAGATTTGTCCCAGAGAAAGATCAGAAAAAATCCCCATATCCATTATGTGGCTTTAAGCAGAGTAAGGTCTATCGAAAACCTTTATATTGTTAACTTGAATGAAGAGGCTCTATCATTAGACGAAAGAGTAGTGCAGGAAACAGAAAGATTATGTTCAGAGGCAAGGCTTCAGCTCTGCTACACTCCGCTAGATACAATTAGCTCTGAAAACTGTCTGAAAATAGTATATAATAACTGCAGGTCTTTACACAAACACTTCAAAGATGTAGCAGTAGAGCAGAATATTTTGTCAGCACATATTATTGGTTTTGCTGAAACAAGATTAGTTGAAAGAGACCTCAGTTCTGACTATTCAATTGCTGGCTACTATCTTATCAGGAATGACCAGAATCAAACGACACAGACAGTTAGACCCCCGCATGGTTTAGCATTGTATGCTAGAGATGATATCACTATTTCTAAATGTCATCACTTTAGTACAACACAGTTTGAGTTTACTCTCATGAATGGATCTCACAGATTACTTGAATTTCAGGCTGTGATCCTTTATAAGTCTCCAGGTTTATCCCATAGAAAATTCATTTCAACATTGAAAAGAGAACTAATTCAATATGTTGACCCTAAGAGACCTTTAGTGATTATGGGTGATTTTAATACAGACATGTCTCAAAAAGGAAATTGTCTTGAACAGTATATGTCGGAAACATTTCATTGCCACCAAATGATACATGAACCCACTACTGACCAAGGATCAACATTGGATCTTGTGTTTTCAAATTACAGTGATAGTGTAGCTGGGACTGAAGAAACATATTGGTCTGATCATAAACTTGTCTACTTTTTTACATGTCCATACAAATAATTGTTTGTATTATGTAATCTTCAAACTTATATAAAAAAACTCCATTTTAGATTGTAATTTGTCATTGGTATACAGCTTCCCACAATAGGGTCACCCGCTTGATGTCTGAATACCTAGTTTCTGTTTTGTACAGGAATAAAAACACATTCTTGTACAAAAATTAAATTAGGTATTAGGTGGTTCTGCTTTTAAGGGTGGCCACCATCTGCTTTCACAGCGGGGGTGGGGGGGGGGGGGGGTGGGGGGGGTGGGGGGGGGGGTCATGTGACTCACAAATTCAGAAAATCATTAATGATTCTGTTCATATGTGACTAATTTGAAATTGGTTGGAGGCAGAGTAGTTGAAAAATGTCAGGAATATGCTGGATGTTGTAGATTATTTAAAAATCAGGTAATGAAAAAGTTATTGATGACCAAGTAAAATATTACTTGATCATCAATAACTCATTTGACAGTTGATTTTCAAAAGATCTACTACAACCATGTGACCCACAAATTCAGAAAATCATTAATGATTCTGTTCATATGTGACTAATTTGCAATTGGTTGGAGGCAGAGTAGTTGAAAAATGTCAGGAATATGCTGGATGTTATAGATTATTTAAAAATCAGGTAATGAAAAAGTTATTGATGACCAAGTAAAATATTACTTGATCATCAATAACTCATTTAACAGTTGATTTTCAAAAGATCTACTACAACCATCTAATCCCTGACATATTTCCAGCTATTCTGCTTTAAATCATTTTCATATCAGTCTTATATTTACATAATTATTGAAAGTTTTCTGCAATTGCTGTATCACATTATTCTGTGCATCATGTATGAACATGCTTCATTGGACAAACTTTCTTTAGCCCTTTCCCGAGTGACATAACTTAGGGTGGTGGGGCTTCAAAGGAGTTGCAAGTGGCTAAATTAATACTAGGCTAAATCAACATATATGTCACAGTTTGGATAGCATTAAAAGAAAAGTAGAAGATGTGAATGTCCTTTTTTATCTTTGCTCCCCAATACATTCTCTGCTAGATATATCAAAACCAGGGCCCCGTATTACTAAGCATCTTATGATCAAGTTTTTGTGTGAACTGTGTAACAAGACATCTGATTGCACGAGAAATCTGACTGAGCCAATCAGGACTGTTGTTACAAGTAATTATCCAAAAATCGAACATACGATCGTTAGTAATACGGGCCCCTGGTCTTGTGTGGGAAAGGGTTAACATTTTACACCTTAGAAGTAGTGTATTGATTGTTATTAATTTATAGAATTGTAGACAATCAAAATATATGTTGCTTAATTGGAAAATGTGTATGCTATGTCAGAAAAGAATGAGAAAAAAGAGAAAATGAGATTTCCAGAATTTTCTTTTTATCACTATGTTGTCCAAAACTTACAAGATACATAAAAAAGACAACATTTAGTGATGTTTGAGAAAGACATTGAAAAAGAATTAGGTTGAAGTTATTGAAATGATTGCAGTCATACATTTATGTAAACTATTACTGAAAAAAAAAGTTCTTGTCAGATGTGGATAGAAATGTGTTAGCTTTATTTGCAAAGAAAATATTCAGAAGAATTCTGCAAAAGCTGGTTATCAACATTTTTCTTGTCTTTTTTTCTCAATGTTTTCTAATGCTGTATGTTTTGATAAATAAAAATCAAGCATAATGTTTGTGAAAGGCTAAACCATTTTTACTAGGAATTTAGATGTCAAGATTTGGATAAAGGTCCTTTAAGCCTTTCCCAAATGGCAGAATTATGGGCCGTTCCAAATTCAAAGATATTGCAGACGACAATTTTAAGTGAACTCAATTTTATGTTCTTTGGCCTTTTTGTATAGAAAACATTGTGGCAAAAAAAGAAATTGCTTGTCACAAGCAATTTCTTCATTTTCCACAATGTTTTCCAAAACCATTATTTTGTTGGGAGTAAAAAAGAGTCTTTGTGTGGTAATGGGTTAATATTACAATTGAGAACGACATATACACATTCTAATCCATATAGTTCTCAGATAGTCATTGCATAACATGTAGCAACTCTACGTTCTCCTGCGAAAAAAGTTTAAGAACACATTTTAGTTCTAGAACTGTTCTAGAACGTTCTAGATCGTTAAATGGCAGTTCTAGAACTAAAATGCGCTCTTGAACTTTTTTCACAGGGGTTATAAGAATGGATCTTTAAGACTATTTTGGATCATTAGCTGATCTTGAAACATGTTTTTCTAAAATATTTTAGGGTATTATCGATTCACAATTGAACGAGAATAATTTCAGTTGTTTTGATAAAGCAGTTCTACTGTAAAAATTCTCGTTTAATAGTGAATCTATTATACCTTTTTTAGATCCTGATTCATACTATAAACAATTCAAGATGAGTAGGTTAAATGCAGAATTCCCCAATGTGTAGGTTGATCTTGTTCTTTGCTGCTAGTCCTAAACCAGAAAATACTGGAGTCTGCATGGCATAGTTCATGTAATATATCGTCAGCTACATTCGAAAACGCCGTAACTACAGCTTCAATAAGTGGTAATTACGTCCTTTTCCGAACGTTGCCGATGATATGTATAGTTATTGCATATTTTTATGCCACCATATCGAATGATCAGGGCCACATTGTTTTACTGGTGTCTGTCTGTCCGAAAACTTAACATTGGCCTTTTTCCTGGCATTACTGTTTTGAAAATACATCTTGTTTATTGCGTTGTTCCTTGATAACATTAATCTTTTTTATATGCCCCCGTCTCGAAATATCGGGTTCATTTTGTTTCACTCATGTCCGTCGATCTTTCTGTGTCAAATTCTAACATTTGCCTTTTCTCCAGAAGCATTTGACACACAAAGCTCAAATTTTATATGTTCCATGCAATATGACCTTCCTCGAGGTCATCAGTTAACCCTTATCAACCTTTACATGAAAACTAAACATTTTAGAAAAATGGCCATTTCAAGGCCATTCGTGTTTCACAAGCATTTCTTGTTGTAAATGTTAATCATGTTTGAATCATGGCATTCATATTTAGGCTTTCTTCTCACGAACTGACTATTGAAAGTGATTGATTACTTAACATACATACCCCATAATGAGAGAATATGTAAAGATTGTAACGCCAACTAACTAGACTATGTATACCACTTCTTATTATCATGTTTAACAATTTTACTCATCTTCTAAAGAAGTACATGTACTATTTTACTTGGTCAAACTTTCAGAGGTTCATAAATCTGATTACTGTCTTCCTGTAAAACTAATATATTTAAAATTTAAAATATTTATACTATGCAAACTTGATTTGAATCTGATTGTAACATCATGTGCTCTTCTGTTAACCCATTACCAAACAGTAAAATTTTGGACTTGTCCAAATGAAAGATCCTTCAGACGACAATTTCAAATGAGTGAAATGTTGTTTTTTAGATCTTTTTGGTTAGAAAACATTGTGGGAAATGAAGAAATTACTTGTCAGAAGCAATTTCTTCATTTTCCATGATGTTTTCCAAAGCCATGATTTTGTAGGGAGTCAAAAAGAGTGATTGTGTGGTAATGGTTTAATCCATGTTCTGTTTCTCCGTTATGTATCTGTGTATTCGCTATTGTTTTCATGCAATGAAATATATGTATGTATATATGTAGGTATTTACCAAGTTTAACATGCAAAAGCATACACAGATTCAAGCCATACTTCTGCTTTATACTTGTGTAATGAATGACTTCATCAAATTAATGTTGAGCTTTTTCTGAGGATATTTTTAATGATAGTGACTCATGTTGTGTATGAAATATCTATGTTTATAGCCAATTAATGGTAACCAGCATCATGATTTGCTACATAATATTTAAAACAAATAATTAGCTTTGATAAAAAGAAGATGTATCATTGAACGGTAAATATTTCAACAAAAACTTATGATATTGATTAATAAATGTGGCATTGCAATTAATAAGCTATTTTCTAAACCATTTCATTATTTTGTTGAAATTTCACTTTCTTTAGTGCTAAGACTTCGTTTTCTTTCTTACTCTGTTCTACTAAATAACTTCAAGCATGGTCTGGTTACAAACATCTTATGATGAAGTTGTTGCACTGACAAATAAAATTGTCACCGATGACAGATCAAGGCAAATCTTAAAGATAGCTGATCTATGCAGGGGCAATTTGTGTAAAATGCACATACAACAATATGCAACAACACGGTTATGAATATATACAACTATCAACCAAAGCTAGACCATTTATATCGTAATGTAGACAGAGATGATATTTCAACATCATAAAAGAAATATCGAAGCAAAAAGCACACAATCCTTGTTGTCACAATAAAATTTCGTTTCATACTAGAACAAGTACAATTAGTTTCCTAATAAAAAGTATTTTCAGTTTTGAAAATACATTTCCATAGTCTTATTGACTGCAATGTCATCGTTTATACATCATTAGACATATAGTTCATAAACTTTAAGAATCTTAGATTAGTTCTTAGTTCAATAACCATATTCATTTGTGATTTTAATGATATGTACTTTCAGTAAAAATTAAAGTTTCATGTGTAAAGTTGTTGTTATGATTTTGTAGTCTTTCAAATCCAACTCTCCTCAAATGCATACTGTTGTGTAACCCTTTCTGAATAACACATTTATAGACTAGTCGAAGTTAAAAGCTGCAGCAAATAATAGAAAGATGTTAATAAAGATAGCATTTGTCTGCAATATAATACAGAAAAAAATTGAGGCAAAAGAAGCAAGTAGTTCATGATTAGCATTTTCTTCTTTTGCCCTAGTCCTTTATTAACCCTGGTCAAACCTTAAATGAGTAAGAAATGACAAACAATTTATTACACAAGAAAAACAGATGCAATGTTTTAGCATAGAAAATATTTATGGAAAAGCAGAAATTGGAGATTATCAGCAATTTCTTCATTTCTCTCAATGTTTTTCCCAAACTATTTCTATTAGGGACATCAGGTCTTGTTTAGGAAAGGGCTAACCTAGCGAAGCTCTCAAAGCTTGAATGATAATGTAATTCTATTGATCGAGGAATCTTGTTCCCCATGTGTTAAAATCCTAGTATGGTCAACTTCCATACAGACATTCGCAAAGGTCAATCATCTGTACAAATGGACAACATGTCTGATTTGACTTTGTTGGGTGCAGAGCTGGTGACTTTGGTAGGGTGTTATTAGCTCCACTGGCCAACATGGCCAGCAGGCTATTGTCATGGTGGTGAGGCTGGTCTGTGTGTGTGTGTGTGTGGGGTGGGGTGATTGGTACAGGGTTTTGTGCTTGTGGGATTGCACTCAATTAGAAACATATCTCTGAGAAATAAAAAAGTGATGGAAATATTAGTTTCAATATGCAATAGCAGTTCAGGTGAGCGATTAAGGACCATCATGGTCCTCTTGTTTCAGAATATTTATTACAAATTTTATCAATTTCCTACCAAAAACAGCAGACGGTCATGCTAATGGAAAGTTTGTCTAGCCAATCAAATCACTAATGCAAATATCATATGTAAATTTTGTTTTGTAGAGATAGGCACTATCAATTGTCTGGCAAATATGTTTTTATACAGCAAAAACTTATCAACCTTGGGCTCACTGAGTGCAAAGTCCTATAGGTTTTAAAATGTAATTGTAAATCTGTTGTAAATATATATGAAGTAATTGCAGTTACATCAGTTTCACATCGAAGCACACTAAAATTAATCCTTTCCCAAACAAGTCATAGTTTTGACATCCCTACATGTAACAGAAACAGCTTGGGAAACATTGTTGTAAAAGATGAAATAGCTGGTAACAAGCATTCTCTTCTTTTGCCTCAGTATTTTCTGCTCTGTTTTTAACTAATCCGTCATTTTCAGTGTCCATTTAGTTGTTTTTAGCAGCTTTCCATCCGGTTCACCATAATTTTTTGCTGTTGAATAGAAAGACCAGACCATTCAGCTCATGGAGTGGAGACTAATCTTTGTCTTCAGTATCTGGGAAGCTGTGTTGAATTATTCAGCATTAACCCTTTAACTGTTCCCATGTTAAAGCTTCTGTAAATGACACAATAGGTGTTGATTAAGATGGGATTTGCAAACACCATGGCAAAGAAAATGTCGAGGCTAAAGGAGAAAATGAGAAAATCAGCATTTTCTTCTTTTGTTTCAATGTTTTCCCAAGCAATTTCTATTAGGGGCGTCAAAATCAGGCCTTGTTTGGGAAAGAATTAAAAGAATTATATTATTCAGCCTGGCTGATTTACTAGGAAAATGATTATACACTATATACAGACATCATTTATACAAAATTGAGGCTTTGAGAGCATGGAAACTATAAGGCTTACATGTATACCATATTTCTTTTGATGAATGCTGCAGAGAGCATTCTTTTAATACCCAGATTATTACAGAAAAACTTTTCATTGTGCTATATCGTCGTTGTAAATGCAAAACCTCGTATCTCGTTTTTGGAAAATTTTAAAGGAGTGGGAAAAAGGTGTAGTAACTTTTTCCAAACTGAAATGTCTTACTTGAAATTTGGACATATTGTTCACAAATAATGTGTCAATAATACTGATCAGTGAAACTATCTCAAAACTTGCGAGAAACGTCTACACTGGGCACACAATTTAGTACTTTGAAAATCGCACTAATCGACATACAAGGTTTTGCATTTACAACGACGATATGTTTAATTTCTCTTATAATATTTCTTGAACTGGAATAGAATCTTATTTCTTCTTAATTAAATCTTTCATGTACAGTGAGTGCATAAGACTCAATTATACAAATAATTGTGGAAGATGTATAAATCCACAAGCAAAAATTGACAGTGACGTAGTTTTGTGTTTATCGTTTACAACTAATCAACCTGTTCATTTATCATGTGCACATTGTAAACAGTACAAATGAGAAGAGTTTATTGGTTTAGAAACAGTAAACACAAAACTATGTCACTGTCAATTTTTGCGTGTGTATCTATATGTATATTCCAGAAGACTTGGAGTATTTGTGGCAGAGTAATGCTTTGTTTAACCCATTCACACATGATGGCACCTTTTGATACCCTAATCTATGAAGGCTTTGAAAAACATTGTGTAAAAATGAAGAAAATTGCTTGTCACAAGCGATTTCTTCATTTATAACCAAAACGACAAATGAAAAATGTAAAATTTCATTCACTTGAAATTCTTGTCTGCAAATCTTTGAATTCTGACAAGGCTAAAGAGTTGCCATCTTGTAATGGGATAAGGTGTTACATACTGTTTCTATCCTTTCATATTCATTGCCTCGAAAATTTTCTAGCAATATTTTGAACCACAACAAAATGTTAAAATACCAGTCTCATAACTCTGACAAGTATTAAGTCAGAATTATGTCCCCTTGTCAAGTTTATAAGTTAGTGGTAATCAAGTGCTTGATAGTTGATGATGCCATCATTTAGCAGCAGCCTGTGAACATTTTACCATACAATAATCCTCTTCTATAGTGATCTACTTCTGTTAATTATTGGATGGCAGGAAAGAAGCCTTCAATCTGTATGAAATATGATAGGACTTGTCAAAAATGCATTTAGCCTAGAATGTTTGGGAAACCTTAGTGTGAAACAAGAACTTCTAGAATCTTGCTTTTAACACGTACCTAAACTTTCCCTGGTTTTGATGTCTGCTTAGACACGGTGGGGATTGTGAATGCTGGGATGGGTAAATCTACGGACAAATTTGCGTCGCTTCAGGTAAGACATTTTGCAATAACTTCTTTATTTCTGTGTCAATTCAAAAACAGTTTGTTGCATGTACCCCGCCTTACTGAGCTCTTTCCTCCGATGTATGCTTTACACGAAACTTTTTGCGAAAAGTGATCCCAACCGACCAGAAAAACGACAAAAAATCTGATCGTTTTTCAGGTCAGTTGGGATCAATTTTTGGGAAAAATATGGGGAGTTTTCAAATAAGTAATACACCTGAGGAAAGCGCTCAGTAAGGCAGGGTACATGCAACAAACCGCTTGAAAATTGACACAGAAATAAGAAAATTATTGCACAATTTTGTACCTGAAACGTGGCTTATTTTGCCGTAGTCGTTATCATTTCGTTTTCTGATCAGTTGGGATCAATTTTTGGAAAAATTAAAAGGATACCACAAATAATCCATGTATCCAAGGAAAGAGATTTTCAAGGCGGGGTACATGCAACAGACCTTTTGAAAATCGACAAAGAAATAAAAGAGTTATTGCAAAATGTTTGACAAGATTCGAGATTATTTTTGTCCGTATTCGTTATCCATCCCAGTATGCAAAATCCCCACCGTGTTAGAAGAATTCTTCAGAAATCATTGAAGACAATTTGAATAAACCGATGTTCTCTCAAACTATTTTTCCTTTCATTATGCAAAAATACTGGTAATAGGTACAGAAATTGTCATCTGCATCAGTTTTGAATTTCAACCAGTCTGGAATATTTCTATCCAGGGTTAACTATTCTTTTATTATTTACGAAGGTTCTTAAACATTTAATGTTTTCAAGATAAATGCTTTTAACCTACACCAGAACATAAAATACTCTTTTTTGAACACCCATGGTATTTTCTCAACTTTCCATCAAAATTTTCCTTCCAAATTATTAAAAAAAATTCAAGGCCTTGTTTGTCTTTCATATTGGCATCTACAGACCTTTTGAATTTGGATCTTATTTTGTCTTATTGAGTTACAGTGAGTTCAATTCCCTTGCGAAAAAAGTTCAAGAATGCAGTACTAGTTCTAGAACTATTCTAGAACATTAAATGGCACTTCTAGAACTGTTCTAGAAGTGCCATTTAATATTCTTTAAATGAACTTTTCGCAGGGGATAAACTAGCATCACTAGACAGGCACTGATTATCTTGTATATTATTACAGACATGGTACTAGATGTGCCGGAGAGGTGTCCGCTAAAGCTAACAACAACTTCTGTGTTGTCGGTGTAGCATATGATTCCAAAATTGGAGGTACGTAGAAAAACATGTTTCTCTTACACATTCTAGGGAATAACTTGGTGCTGTGCTAATATGCTATCATAACTCAAACCCACAGGTTGTTAGTTTGATCCTCCTGTCTTACATTTTAGCAAGATAGACTCAGAGGGGATTATCATAAAATGATCTGAATATTGAATGTTGATTATTCATGCCCCTTTACTTAAATATCAGCAGCATGCCCTTGTTGGGTTTATGCAAAACATTAAGCATCAACCATGTATTGTCTTTTGTTCCATATATCTCTGCTTCTCAACAATTACCTCATATCAGCAGCTAAAAAACAATCAGCAGTTATGAGGATTTCTTTGAAAGAGACAGGGTAATTTTTTTGAATCGGTAAAACGCCAATTTTAGAAAGCAGCTTCCATTCTTTAAATTACTTTTTCATGATCTCTCTATTTAATTCTCAGACTTCTTATTTCAATAAAAGGTCACATTAACTTATTTCAAGAGAGAAAATTTAAGACTGGCTGTAATTGAATGCCATTAGAGATAATAAAATAGTTGTTAAATTGAAATTAGTTGTTTAAGGATATAAGGCAGCGTGGAATTAGGATATTTTGGATATAAAGTGGCTTTGAAAAGTAAGAAAACACTAGTAAGAACTTGTTGCCATTGATACCACATTCACAAGTCATGTTGTAATTGACATCGCTACAGGCAGATAGAGATAAAGAATATTGTATGTTCCCTGAGATCCTGGAATATTCTTGTCCCTTTTCTGTCCCCATCTTTGTCTTTTACGAATTCATAGCCACAATCACATTGATCCTTTCCCAAAGATTTTGAATGAAGGGACATTATTCACATGCTAATTTTGGAGGATGTATTAGACACAGTTAAAGCAGTTAACAGCTATACTGACAGCTAATGGAACATCAGAATTGTGGACTATGTTTTATCCTTTCCAAAACTTATAACATACTTTTGGATATTTAAGTATTTGACACAGTGGAAGCAATAAGCCTCAGTCAAAATCTCATTAACATTGACATCTACTTCGCTAGCTAGGGATGATCAAGAGCATACTATGTAAAATCTTCCCAAAAATGATTACACTCTGACTGTGTGTTCCAGATGTGCATATGTTGGATGGTGATGTCTTTGATGCTATAGAAGCAGCTAGTCTGGAACACAATAGCTAGGCTTGGTCAAGAACAAACTATGTAAAATCTTCCCAAAATATAAATAATGAGTAGTTTGTTGCTTTTCAACAAAAACCTCCTAACTGCAGCTTGTGTCAAGCTGCAGCTACGAGGTTTTTGTTGAAAAGCAGTGACATGCTGACTGTATTCCAGGTGTGCGTATGTTGGATGGTGATGTTTTTGACGCTGTAGAAGCAGCGAGTCTGGGACACAATCGTAGCCACATTGATATATACTCGGCTAGTTGGGGACCAGATGATGATGGTAGAGTAGTTGATGGACCCGGTGTTCTGGCTAAAAGTGCCTTCAAGGACGGTGTAGCACAGGTAATGAATGTGTAGAATCACTTTTCAAACAACAATATTTTTGACTGATAAAATAAATATCCAGATGAAAATATTTTTTTTACATTTGAAAAATTGAATAGAACATACAACAAAATTTAGGACTTGAGAGACTGAAGTGCTGAAGTGCTGCTTGTTACAGAAAAGAATATAATAGCTTTCAGGATTATCAAAAAGTATTTAAACAGTGTTTTTGCTATTATTTCACACATATTATGTCAGTTGGTAGAGCGTTAACCTCTCAATAATGAGTTCTTGGATTCGATCCACGGCTGTGGCTTATATAATATCTTTATCCAACCAATGGGTACAAAATGTAAACTTTTATGGAAAAGCAGCTGGAGGCCCTGCAGAAAGGATATTGTGATTGTGCTTGTGAAATAAATGACAGGAATCCATGGTTAGGTGCTCTAGCCACTACAATATAACTGAGTTACTGTTAAAAGAGGCATTTAAACATCATTCAATCAATCAATCAATGTGAAGATGTGTCTCTATGAGTTTTGCTATGATTGTTTTCAAATTTAGAACCACATTGTATGTTTTAAGATATGCAATATTTTTAGGGTCGTAATGGTAAAGGGTCCATATTTGTATGGGCCTCAGGCAATGGTGGGAATACGAAGGATAGTTGTAACTGTGATGGTTATACCAACAGTATATACACACTGTCAATAAGCAGTATATCACAACGTGGACGCAAACCCTGGTATCTGGAAGAATGCTCATCAACGCTTGCGACTACCTACAGCAGTGGCACTTATAATGAGAAACAAATCGTAGGTATTCCAGGATGCTTAGTGACTGCACTTGCATACAGCTATGATGCAATTGTGTTGTTGCTTACCCCTGTCTTGGCATGTGACAGGGTGTTGTTACATGTCCATATATATATTGTATAGTTATGTTTGTTCAATGAGTTGTGTGACTTGTGCTCTTTTAATGGTTGCTCTTGTCTTTTTGTAAAGACTCATACTTTAAATGGCAAAATGTCCACCTGGAAATAATATGAAAGACAAGACAAAGCATTATGTTGACAATTGTAACAATAGTTATATTTTAATCTTCTTAAATTATTTAAAAGCAAATGCAGGTTATTTCAGAGTCTGTGGACATGTTTCAAAAAGGGAACAAATATCTTAATGTTATTTGTATATTTGGTTCTAAACAGAGAAACGTCTGGTACATAGAATGTTATTAAGTCAATCAATAAATCAATCAATTAATCTATCTCTAAAGAGCTTTACCTATAAAAAGAGCACAAGGATGGCACAACTAGACTGTATGACATATATCAGTCCTGACTTTGTTACAGGAGAATGTTTGTTAGTTGTATATAATGTAGTCAACTGTTTGCCATCCACAGGGCCGGAATGGTAAAGGAGCTATATTTGTGTGGGCGAGTGGTAACGGTGGACGCATGTCAGATTCATGCTCATGTGACGGCTATACTAATAGCATTTACACACTAAGTATAAGTGGCATTTCTCAGAGGATGTCACGGCCGTTTTACCTCGAGGAATGTGCGTCGACACTCGCTACCACATTTAGCAGTGGAAGCGGGAGCGAGCAGAAAGTTGTAAGTGACTGCGGTGAACAAATACATCCAGGTTTTAACCTTGGTGGTGGATTTCTCTTTCACAACTTTTATCCTGATTCCTTGTTTGTGCTTATTTAATCTTGTGCATTTGTAAATTACTGATTTTACCACTTGTGTGAGCTGTGCTTGTAGATGGGTCTTCATGCAATATTAACCCTTTCCCAACCAACAATATTCTAAGGAGGTCCAAATTGAAAGCTCCTGCAGACGACAAAATTAATGCTGCCAAACAAAGGATTTGTTTACAAATAGCTCAGAAAATATTGAGGCAAAAGGATAAAATGTTGAGTTCTCAGCATTTTCTTCTTTTGCCTCAATGTTTTCCCAAGCCTCTTCTACTAGAAACGTCAAAAGCAGGTCTTAGGAAAGGGTTAAGAGAAAACAAATCTATCAAAGTCATTGTTTTTATGAGTAATTCTTTATTTTAGCATTCTTGATCAAGTACTGTAGATAAGCAATTTGAAAAAAAAGTGATATCTCCCTTTCAAGGCTTCTTACATTAAACCCTCATCTTAAAGAACAGCTCATGTGAACACATGTATAATCAAACAATCTTTACCAGATTTGGTTTACCAAAATCTAGTATTTGCTTGAAATTTGAAAATGATCAAAAAAGAAATGAAACCAATACCAGATATGGTACATCATAGAACATAGTCAAACATTAGCAGATTGTGATTCTGGCTTTTTACTGCCCGTATGTCAACTTAAATGTTTGAACTTTGATGATTGCATTAAATTATAACATTCAAAAGTTTCAAAAGATTTTGGTAAACCAATTAGTTCTTAAATGCTAGATAACACCTCTACCCGCTATTATGAAGTGTGATGATTTATTTTCCAGAAATATTCACCAGGTCAGAATATAACATCACCATACAGTAACTTTACGCAAGGTTGATGGTCAAACATGTAATTGGAAAGAAATATGGAAATGCTTATTGATTTTCAGGAATTCATTTCCTTGAAGATTATTTTCTAAACCACTTAAGACACTACATCAAATCATATATTTCACTAGATTCAAGTTTGTGCATATTAATATTGAATCAATTACAAAAATTATTTGACCATTGCCTATAGATCTTCTGAAAGAGTACCATATATTACATGTATTTCTCAGATATCTAAATTAACCAGATTTTCTTGCAGCACTTAACACCTCACCCCTGTACTATGTATAAAGCCACAAATAACAGAGGGTAATCAAGACAGATAAACAACAACATAAAGTAAAAATGGAAAGTGTACAGTTGAGAACATCATGAAATTGACATTTATACCATTCCATTCCGATCAAAACCATTCCACTCAAGCGTTCATTCATTCCGCTCACAAAAACATTCAAACCGCTCATAAAACATTCACACCGCTCAATAAACGTTCCCTGGTCTAATTGGTTGTTATAAAAAAGAATGCATTTCATTGGCCGAAATATTACTGTGGGCGTTTTATCGATAAACCTTCATACCTATAATATTGGTAAATTCCCAATATCGGACTGTTACTATTTAAAGATCACGTTTGATTGGTTGAACGGTTATCGTGGGCGTGTTATCGATTTTTTAGATACACAAAATCATTCAAAACGCTCATTCCATTCATCCGTTCATTCGCTCACAAAACGATCCCATTCCACTCAGAATGTCAATTTCATGATGTTCTCAACTGTACATATTCACCAAATATTGCTACATGTCTAGAAAATGTTGTTTGTAATACTTTGATTATGATTGTCATTACCCTCTTTTATTCATGTTTTACCATCATTATATCCTGGCCCAGGTTTCTCGAAAAAACTTAAGTATGTTCTCAGACTCATCTAAGTATTGTGCTCAAATCACACGAAATCCATGTGAACTTCAATAAAATACCCTTCAACGTTGGAGAGTATTCCTTTGAAGTTGAGCATGTGCTCATGAGTATGTACTTAATCTTTTTTGAGAAACAGGAGCAGGATGTTACTAGTCTACTCCCACTCTAATATATTACACAGGTTTTCAAAACACATACTAGGGGGGGCATATGTATGCCACAAAATACAACACAGCTGTATCATCATGCAGATACAGTATTTTGAAAATTAAATCCATAAAATAAAGTTTTCCACCAATTTTATCTTGACCATAGAAGTTTTGGTCTAAAACTTGCTAGCAAAGGCAATACAGGTTACATTTTATAGTCCCCCAGAATTAAGTCGGGACAACTTTTATTTCTTTGACAAAGTCTTTTAGTTGAACCTGACCTGAAAAAGTTACAGTAGTGGGGTCAATACTTATGCAGATGTCCTGTGTTAAATATATTAGTGCACTATAATACTTAGTTATGCCCTGTGTCGAAATATAGGGGGCAAATTGTTTACTTGTGTCTGTCTGTCCGCCTGTTTGTCTGAAAACTAAACATTGGCCTTTTCTCCAAATGTACACCATTACCGGGGCATAAGTGCTTTACAAACACATCTTGTTTTGTTCATGAAATCCGACTAAAATTGACTATTGACTTTGCAAAAATTTATTTGTAAGTAATGGAGATTATGATTTATTATATCCTTAACAATCTGAAATCTGAAATCTAACCTTAACTTATTCCTGCTACCTAACCTATAACCTAACTCCTTTGATGGATTCATTCACATACTTTATTGCATCTAGACAGACCAATATATCACAATAGTTATTGGTGCAAATTTGTTTCATACACACTCACACATATTTTTTCATGCACTTTTAGTGTGTTACATTGATCCGTTATACAGCTTAACAAAATCTTGGCTTCAATGATCTTCTTTAAGCTATTGATTTCTTTTTTCACAGCTCTATCATGCTAGATGGTCCTTTAACCCATTACTGCACAGTGACGCCTTTGGGCTTTCTCACAAGAAAAAGCTGGGGCAAACATTGTGGAAAATGAAGAAATTGTTTGTGACAAGCAATCTTCATTTACCACAATGTTCTCTTACCCAAAATTGAGATATTTTTGAAATTTCATCAACTTGAAATTGTTGTCTGTAACACTTTTCAAATTTGAACTGTCCAAGATTTTGCCGTCTGGTAATGGGTTAATGCTAGTTAGTCGATATAAGCATTTATATGGTTTTGTTGACATTTTTGTTGTGTCCTATCTTGGTGTAAGGTTATATAATGCTCAATATGAAATTCAGTGTGTTTTCAAAATTTTTTGTGACGGATCAATTATGTTAGTGTTTTGGGGATAGGCCTAAAAAGAGATAAGCATTATACTCATAACAGAGTTACACATCTAAAAGGACTTTAAACTAGCACTGAAGTCTTACAAGCATGCTTTTCATGTATGTTTTCAGGATTTCAATCATTGGGGGTATTTTTATGCTCCCCGAAGGGAGAGCATATAGTCGCCGCTTTATCTGTCCGTCCGTCCTTCCTGTCCGTCCGTCATTCCTTCCGTCCGTCCATCCGAAGCGATTTCTCCATAACCCTTGGGCCAAATCAAATGAAACTTACCACGTGAATTCCCTATGACATAATGCCGATGTACTGTTCCCACTTTTTGGATTTGAGGCCTCGTCATGGGAAAAGGGGACTTAAGGTAAAATACAGTTTTTCTCTAATTTCTCCTAGTCTAATGGTCAGAATTTGATGAAATTTTATATTTAAGTAGCAAATCACATGCCCTTGACAATAAACTATTTGAAATTTGCGTGTAAAAAAATATGTCATGGAAAAAGTGGGCTTAACATTTGTTAGCTTAATCTTAGCTCTGCATGGCATACATTTATTGTGACAATGCCTTATTCGGGGAGCATTGTCCGTCTCTGACGGCTCTTGTCATTCATTTGAAGGCACAAATTTTCTCCAATGTTCTTTCTTTCATTTTGTATACATCAGATATGACTCTTTCATGTTGGATTTCCTTTGCAGGCTGGCCTATTTTCTGGTAAAGTTCAGTGCAATTGCCTGACTTGTTGGGGATTTTTGTATTACTTAGATCTATCATTTTTCTTAAAATCCAACCTTTGTTTAGCTCGACTTTTCGAAGAAAATGAGAGCTTATACTGTCACCCGGGCGTTGGCGTTGGCGTCGGTGTTGCAACAAAGGTTAAAGTTTTTTCAAACATCAATAACTTCCATTCTATCAAAGGGATTCAACCCAAACACATCACACCCTCTACCTTACTACTAGGGCCCATGACCCTGGCTCCACTATATTTGGAGTTATGCCCCCTTTATACTAAGTAACTTAGAAAGTTGAGCGTGCTGTCTTCGGACAGCTCTTGTTACTTAATATTTTTCAGCTGAGCTTTATTTTTCTAACATGTTTGATATCACAAAATTAAATCTTAATTCTGTCATGTAAATTATGAACATAGTTATAGCAAATTGCTTATAATTGCTACCTTAGTGATTATCTAATCATGAGACTTAATAATTATTATCCACAATAGAAAATGTGATATTTGTCATGCATTATATGCATGTCCTTGTGCTACTTATGATATAAATGAAAGAAAAATAAAATGAAAATCTCATGACTTGATTTAGAGTTAGATTGTTGCATGACATGCTTTCATCAAGTAGATGACTTATTCAGAATATCATAGGTTTTTGTTCTGGTACATTGTACTATATAAACCTGAATCTTCAGTTTGTCCACTGTTTGTAGATAACTGATGACCTTCACAATAAATGTACAGAGCTCCATACTGGAACATCAGCGTCCGCTCCACTAGCTGCAGGAATTGTAGCTCTTATACTCGAGGTCAAGTAAGTCAACTCTCATTATCTATGTGTAATGTAGGAGTTGTTTGTATGGTTCTGTGAGAATATTTTACTTAAGGTATTTCATCCATCATTAGATACCAAACACTTCATACAACTAACTGATTGTTTGTGGGATGCTGCACAACAGAAAGATAAGCAAAGTCCCTGTACTCCTTCTGACAAGCATACAAACAAAACTATTCTTTTGGCATTGTAACTCAATTGAATTCTTTCAAGTTGTTATATCACTGCACTATGATAAAGTTTTGTTGTCATGATACAAGACACTATGTATGCTTTTCCACATGGAAGAGATGTAACTGTATTTAAGTTCTGATTTCTTTTGTATTTAATCTATTTTTAAACAGCAAAATATGACAGTGGATTACAATTTCGATCACTGACTAAGTTTCATAACATTTATGATTAATTATTGGATGCATTAAATGTATATGATGGAAACACAGGGCTAAACAAAATCACACAACTCTTTCACAATCATTTTGTCTTCCATCAATATTGGTATCATGTAACTCTTTCACATTTGTCCGTACACTACTTCTTTTTCAGTCCTGATCTTACCTGGCGTGATGTTCAGTATATTACATTGATGACTGCAAGACCAATGCCTGATGGTGCCTGGGTTACGAATGGTGTTGGAAGACAAGGTAATCACTAATCACTAAGGTCATTGCAAAATCTTGTAACTCCAGCTTGATTAAGCTAGAGTTACAAGGTTTTGCAATAGCACTGATATAATATTGTAGTGGACTGTGGGAATAACTGATGATACAGTCAGTTCTGTTTAGCTTCTTTATTCAATCTGTTTGGAAAAAAAGAATGAAAAATTATAATAAAAAACCCTGATTCTGCTAATTAGTACTTCCTTCTATCTCAATTTTATCAATGCTGCATATGAATGCTGCAATTATATGAATCAAACGTATTCACTGTTAAACCTTCAATTTGCTACAGCTTCCTGAGCTGAAATTTCAGACTCTCATTTATGAGGTCCTGGGTTCAATCCCTGGCCATGGCAAACATACTTTCTGACAAAATTGTCTCCCAACAATGGTTTAATAACTGTTAACCTATGTGGGTGAGCAGCTGGAGGCTTGGTAAGGATGATGTGGTAGTCCTGTCATGAGAAATGACAGACATCCATGGATAGTTACTCTGGCCAGTATGACAGTAGCAGTTGAAAGAGACGTTAAACCCCCAATCAATTGAAACAAAAATGTATGATGTTAAGCCCACTGGTTAACCCTTTCCCAAACAAGACCTTGTTTTGATGTCCCCAATAGAAAAGGCTTAGGAAAATATTGAGACAAAAGAAGAACATGCTGGTCACCAGCATTTTCTCCTTCTTTTGCCTTAATATTTTCTGTGCTATGATGTACACAAATAATACTAGCATAAGCTTCCATTTAGTTGTCTGCAATATATTTGTTCAAATTGGAATATTCTAAAATTTTGCTGTTTGGTAAAGCGTTAACTAGGATAAATCTACTGATTACAGTAAGTTTGAGGTATGGTTATGGTTTGATGGATGCTACAGCCATGGTTGAGTTAGCAGAGAAATGGACAACAGTACCAGCACAGCATATCTGTCATGTCTTCCCACTGAATTACCATGTCAAAGTGTAAGTACTCTCAACTACAGTCATGCAAAATTAACCCTTTCCAAAATTTTTACGTTTCTAGCGGATTTGGCTTGGGAAAACATTGATAATCAGCATTTTCTCCTTTTGCTTCAATATTTTCTACGCTGAATTTTAAACAAATTCTATCTAATGACACGATTTTTGTCCTCTGTCGCAGCTTTTGAAGTTGACTACCCTAAATTGTTGCCATTTTGGAAAGGGTTGATATAGGGTATAGGCCTAAGAAATATTATGTCACTTGATAACTTACCCCAAATCTATTATTATGTGCAATAAAATGACCCATGGAGAGAGCAAAAATGCCTGCCATTGTTGTTTTGTTCTGATAAATCTTCCGAGAATGTTTTGCTATGCATGACATCAACACAAAACAATTTTAAGTTATAATTTGGCACCAAAAGCAAACATTGCTTATTACAACACAATATTGTAACGAGCCAGACCTCGAGTGCATTCGATCTTGATTAGTCTAGATAATAAATGCTTATATTCAGTCTAAAAGCGGATCCGAGTCTTTTTATTACAGTCTGCAAAGCTTACGCATTCGTTACTCACTCACCTTGTCGTTATGTTATAACTGTGTAGCGGACAATTTGTGTAGTATTGGTTTTCGAAGAGTTGACATAATTTTCTGTCACGCGCGGCAGCCATGTTTGTTTTGATTTTGCATTTGCCTCGTGGGATAGAATTGATGACGTCATTAACCGACTCATCGATTCTATCTCTCTCACAAAAATAGCGCCATATTCGAAAACGAATACTAAACAACTGCATTTTATAATCCTTATTTTAGGTAAAGATGACACATATTATTGTTCGATATTGATCATAGTTTGTCTTACGTAGGTTATAAGTCGTCAAAACTCGTTATAGTACCTACAGCACTTCGCGTAGTAATATTTTCCAACAAGATTTTTTTGTGTGACGAATTTCCAACAAATTATTTTGTTGGAAATCTATTGAAAATCCCACAAGAAAATTGTTGGAAACTACAGTATAAAAAGCCCATGTTCGGACTTAGAAATTGGACTCCAGACTTGATTTTTTTCGGAAGCACTTCCGTTATTAATTTTTCTTTATTTTTTATTTTATTTTTAGTTAGAATTCTTTATTTTTGCTTTTGTTTTGAGTCGAACTAAATTAGAAATTTTACGTTTGATTATTTTAACGATTTAGGTAGTTTTATTTACGTTTTAAGGCAGTGGTTTCTCGCCACTCATTTCTTTAACGGCTTCACACCTGACAAATTTTTGGAACTTAATTCTTTGACAAAAGTTGTAGATTTATTTATCATTTTCCGAACATCGGCTTTTATTTGTGTCATCTTTTAAGGAAATTATTCATTGTTAGGGATTGTTGTATTATTTTAATGTAACTTTATCATTAGATCTACAAAGGTCTAAATTATATTAAGAACTCGAACACTTTGATTTTTGTTTTCTTTATTCAAATTAATTTAATTATCTGGAGTCCAACCCCACCCCTTTTCCCCATCTGTACATCTTCGACCGACCGCTGGCTCGCAACATAAACCTGGTGTCCAAGAAGTGGGATCTACTACAAGTCATTACAGTACAGTGGATCCAGAGATTCGAACTCACAGCCAGCAGATTACGATAATGGGGAGAAGAAAAGGCGCAGCAGAGCAGCAGCCAGATGACACAGAGTACAGCAGTCATGTGCAGTATACAGCTACAGCAGAGTGTGAGAGTAACACGGACAGCGCAGCACTTGACATCGACTCGGTAGAGAATGTCGGTCGACAAGGCGAGATCACGCACCAGAACAGTTTGCAGCGACAGCACTCATCACCCTGCAGAGCAGAAAGAGACACAGCCGGAGGCGACATGCTGAGCAACCAGCCTAATAACCTAGAATACAGAACGAACAAAGGAACTAGCCCATCCTACGTGACAGAGACAGAGGTTGAAAGGCATACTACTTACCTACCAAATAATGCAACAGGACAAGACAGACTAGAAAGATGTGACGTAAGACTGCAACTTTACAACAGAGGCAGAGATTGGAGTGACCAGCACAGAACATATAGCACTAGTAACCAGCATGAACAGATAAACAGCACGAGAGAACCAAATTGGAACCATAGAAGGGAAAGTGCATCAAATGCAGCCTGGTCATCCCCTCCGCAGAGTCACAACTATACGGGGCATTTCCCTCAAGCAAACTTCAGACCCTACATAAATGATAGAGATCAGCAAAGACAAGACAGCCTACCACCTCAACACAGACACAACTTTGAACAGCATTTAGATAGAGAGTACCAACAGCACAGGTCACAGCGACAATCAAGCAGCAACGACATCAAGATACCCCCTTTTACAGGCAAGGAAGATTGGTCGGTGTGGATAAATCGGTTTGAGGTGATCGCTGAGCGGAACCAATGGAATGAAGACGAGATGGTGGATCACATCCTACCAAGACTACAAGGCCATGCTGGTGACTTTGTTTATACACAGCTTCCCAGATGGAAACTATTCAATTACAATGAGCTAAGAGATGAACTAACCAACCAGTTCAGAGTAATAGAGACTCAACAATCTTATGCAGCAAAATTCAGCAAAAGAGACCAGCGAAATGGAGAGACGGCTGAGGAGTACGCAGCAGAATCAAAAAGACTTTACGCAAAGGCCTATAAATCAAGGGGAAACCAAGTCCGACAGGAAGATTTGGTTCGACGTTTTCTAGATGGGCTGAAAGACAGCGAGGCAAGATTCGAAGTCAAATTCAATAAAGACCCAAAGACCATAGATGAAGCTGTCTACCACCTAGTTAGATTCCGTCATGTGCGACAGAGCAAAGAGAGAGATCCTTATAATGAACGAAAAATGAAGAAATTCGCCAGACAAGTTTACGAGGATTGCTCATCAGCAGAAGAATCTGACTCAGACAGCGACACAGACGAAACCACCGAGGCAAGAATATGTCGAAGCAAACCGATACCTGAGAGACGACCAAGAGACGCGAAAAGAGACATAAAACAGGAAGATAAAGCGTCAAGCTCCCTCCATGCCGCCTTGCTTGAAGTCATATCCAAACTCAACCAGATAGTCAGCCAGGACTCAATGAAAGACAAAAGAGAATATACCTGTTTCGCATGCGGGGAAGGAGGACATTTTGTTAGAGACTGCCCACAGAGGTCAAAGCAGCAAAGGCAAGACCAAGAAAGGCAAGAAGAAAACAAAACAAGAAACCAGAGCCATTTAAACTGGTAGAGGCCGAGCCTAGTGGTCGAGGCGAGGCCCATTACAACATTAATGGCCACAATGACGTTAATCACAGAACTGACTCAATCCGAAGAAGACCAGGGAACAACAGTCTATACGTGAAAGGAGCAATAGAAGGCAAAACAGTACTTTTCACAACAGATACAGGGGCAACCAAAACAGTGATATCAGAAAAGGTGTATAGAAGCATCAATCCACAAAACAGACCGATACTAAAACAGTCAACAAACCTGGTAAATGCGAATGGAACCCCTATAGACGAGATGGGAAAAGGCATATTTGAGATTGAATTGGGTCCAGTCAAACTGCAAAAGGAAATAATAGTCGCCCAAATAGAGGACGACGGGTTGCTCGGAATGGATATCTTACAAAATGACGAAAGCGGTCCAGCCGACATTATAATGAGTAAAGGCGTTATAAGGTTGAAAGGACACGAAGTACCCTGCATAAGCACAGGCACCACAGATCACAGCAGAAAGGTCACTCTAGCAGATAACTATTTAATCCCAGGTCACAGCGAGGCTCTCATTGATGTTTACATTGACAGAACAGAAGAAGACGACATCTTAAACCTAAACGAGTGTGTCATCGAACCAACAAGAGGTTTTAAGGACACTTACCCACTGCAGATGGCAGCCACCCTAGTAGATAATAGCACGAATGTAACAAGCAAAGTCCGCATATTAAATCCGTTCCAAAATACGGTGGAACTTCGACAAAACGCGGTTGTTGGATGCGCAGAGCCTGTAATGGAAGAGCCGATAGCCATCGCTGATGAAGAGAATGCGGACATGTTAGATAACACAAACATTCGCAGAATACAGTTGCAGAAGAAAGAAGAGCAGATCAGCCCTAAAAACATTGAAAGAAAAGATAGGCAGAAGCCAAATATACCCAGTCATCTGCAAGAACTGTTCCAAAGGGCCACAGAAGAGTGCAAGCTAGAAGATAGAATCGCGATAGCTACCCTGTTGGAAAAATACCAGGATGTATTTTCAAGAGACGAATGGGATCTCGGATGCACACATTTAACCGAACATTCGATTGACACTGGAAATGCAGTACCAATAAAACAGCCTCCAAGAAAGGTCCCTATGGCTTACACGGCAGAAGAGAAGAAGGCAATAGACAAGCTGTTACAACAAAAAGTAGCACGGAAGAGTACGTCCCCTTGGGCATCGCCAATAGTGCTGGTAAAGAAGAAGTGTGGTGGTGTGCGTCCATGCGTAGACTACCGAAGACTTAACAAATTGGTCACCCCAGACGCCTTCCCTCTGCCCAGGATCCAAGATTGTCTCGATGCAGTATCAGGATCCACCTTGTTCAGCACATTTGATCTTACCAGCGGCTACTTCCAGATCCCAGTGAAGGAAGAGGATATACCGAAAACAGCTTTTGCATGCAAGTTCGGGCAATTTGAGATGGTCAAAATGCCGTTTGGTTTAAATAATTCGGCCAGTACCTTCCAGAGGACCATGGAGCTCGCCCTGCAAGGACTACAGTGGCAGACATGTATTATCTACATAGACGATATAATCGTGTTTGCAAGAACGATAGAAGAGCATCTCAGCAGAGTAGAAGAGATCCTGATCAGACTGAGACAAGCCGGCTTAAAGCTGAAACCTGAAAAGTGTGAAATGCTACAGAAAGAATTTACCTTTTTGGGACATGTGGTCTCTAAAGAAGGCATAAAACCGAGTCCTACAAACATTTCCAAAATTGTTGAATGGCCTGCACCGAAATCTCCCAAGCAAATTAAACAGTTTGTTGCTATGTGTTCCTACTTTCGCAGGTTTATACAAGACTTCGCCAAGAAAGCTAGACCAATGGTTGACCTAACGAAGAAGGGGAGACGATTCGAATGGACCAAAGCCTGTCAAGACTCTTTTGAAAACAGTCCAGAAATAATGGGCTACCCTCTAAACGATGGTGGCGAATTTATTCTGGATACTGACTCATCCGATGTGGCGATCGGAGCAGTTTTATTGCAGGTCCAAGATGGCAGAGAGAAAGTCATAGCCTATGCAAGCAGGGCCATGAACAAAGCAGAGCGCAATTACTGCATAACAGAAAAAGAATTGTTAGCTGTAAGGTATTTTATTGAGTATTTCAGACAGTACCTGTTAGGGAGAAGATTCCTGGTGAGGACTGACCATCAAGCCCTAGTATGGTTGTTTAGCCTGAAAGAACCACGCAGTAAAATTGCTAGGTGGATTGAGATTCTGTCACAATATGATTTTGCTATCCAATATCGACCAGGTAGAAAACAAGCCCATTGTGATGCCCTGTCCCGGTGCGAGAACCCGAGAGAATGTGACTGCCCAGATGTCGATATGAGTGAGCAGCTTAAGTGCGGTCCTTGCAGAAAATGTACCAAGAGAGCTCAAGAAATGATGATTAGTGACCGATACAAGAGAATGATGTCCACAATCGCCACTAGCACTGTCCAAGCAGAAGTTGTACAGAATATACCTGGTACCAGTAAGCCAACACCAGTAGAACCTATGACAGTGGAGCCCGGTACCAGCGAACCAGCACCAGTGAGATCCGTGACAGTAGAGACTGGTACCAGTAAACCAGCACTAGCGAGATCCATGACAGCAGAGCCTGGCACCAGTAAACCAGCACCAGGGAAATCTATAACAGTGGAGCCTGGTACCAGTAAACCAGCAAAACATCCAAACAGAGATCAATATGGTTGGCAGTGGACCGGGGGTATTTCCAAAACAGACCTCAAGGCTGCACAAGAGCAGGATGAAGATATTGGACTTGTATACCAGGCAGTAATGGCCAAGACAAAACCTGACTGGCAAGATGTCGAAGCCCGCAGCCCAGCAACTCTACACTATTGGTTAATGTGGAACTCACTAGAACTAGTCGATGGCTTACTATTTAAACGCTTCACTAAGAAAGACAATTCAGGATCCTTTCTTCAATTCATTGTCCCACGCACCCTGAAAGAAAATGTGATGAAGCAAATGCATGATACGATCTTATCCGGTCACCTTGGTGTAAAGAAGACCAAAGAAAAGACTAGCCAAAGATTCTATTGGTATGCCATGAAAGAGGAAATACAAGCCTATGTGAAGTCCTGTCAAACCTGTGCATCCAGCAAGAAGCCACAGAAGGCACCAAAAGCACCCCTAGGTCACATAAGAATTGGAGCACCATGGGATGTTCTGGCCATCGATTACATCGGACCGCTTCCTTTGACACCACGGGGCCACAAGCACATCTTAGTACTGACAGATTTATTCACCAAATATGCTGAAGTTTTACCAGTGCGGGATCTTACAGCAGAAGAATGTGCAAGGCAAATCTTAAACAACTTTGTAGCAAGGTGGGGCTGTCCATTGTCAATACACAGTGATCAAGGTAGGACATTCGAAAGCGAGATATTTCGACAGCTGACCAAAATGCTTGAAATTCGAAAGACGCGAACTTCAGCACGAAACCCAAAAGGCAACGGACAGTGTGAGAGATTTAACCGAACGCTACTAAGCATGATACGTGCATACCTATGTGACGAGCAGACTGACTGGGTCTACACCTCGGCTGTCTAGCTGGCGCATACAGAGCGACACCGTGCGAGTCTACAAACCTGACACCCAATTTAATGGCCATAGGACGAGAAATACGCTTACCTGCGGAACTCATCTTTGGCAGTACCACGACACAGACAAACGAAGAAATAACCAACTATGGAGAATATGTCGACACCTTGAAGAAGAAACTACAGCGAGCCCATGATATAGCCCGCAGACATCTTGGAAGCAAAACGCAGCGTCAAAAGAGTACCTACGATACAAAACTGCAATTCCATAATTACAAAGATGGTGACGTTGTCTGGCTTCTTCACGAGTCAAGAAAAGTTGGAGTAAACCAGAAGCTGGAAAAACTCTACGACGGTCCGTTCTTGCTGAAAAAGAAAATAACAGACATTAATTTTCTCCTCCAGATGGACAGAAGAGGGTCTGAAAGAGTAGTTCATCATGACAAAATGAAACCTTTTGAAGGAAGAGATGTTCCTTCATGGATCAAGAAAGCCAGAGAGAAAATGGCATAGTGACCATTTCATTTAACACAACAGTTCAAGTTCACATTATTTGACATTTGTTTATAATTATCCATTTTTCAATATACATGTACGAGGGGTGATCAAAAAGTTCCCGGAAAAGTGTTCTGATTTCTTTATTGATAGTCCGATTTTCACCAAATTTGAACTATAAAAGCATGATCAATTTTCTAATATGCATGTATTTTATATTTTATGACATGCAATAAAAAGAGATTTCATCGTTCCCACGGCAACGTCACTGACGTCAACCCGGCCCAGCTTCTGACGACGTCAACTCAAACAACGTTTTCTTCACATGCCCGGTTTAACAAACACTGTACTTACAAATAAAATTTCCGCATAATCTTTTTCGAAAGTATCCCTATTAAAAGAAAATTTAAGAAACACATTTTCTCCATCTAGTAGCCCAGGACCGGAATAACTTTTGGTAACCATTTTCTTGTAGATCAGTGGTGGATCGTTGCACGGCCTGTGCTAGTTGAGACAGCTCTCCGACGTGCTGACACCTAAGATTTTTCTTCATTGCAGGAAAAAGGTAGAATTTGCAGGGGGGCAGGTCGGGGCTATAAGCCGGATGTTCAAGCATCTCAAAGCCCAGGTCTTGCATGACTTTCTAGTTTGATGCGGCATGGTGGCTGGGAGCATTGTCTTGGTGGAAAAGGACCTGTTTCTCTGGATTGGTCCTTTTCTTTCGCATTGCCCGCATGAAACCACGTCTATTTAACATGTTTGGAATCAATCGTGCACAAAGGCGACGCATATTCAAGTTTTGATTGATTATATTAAACACAATACGATAGCTAATCTCAACTTTGTCTTGCAACTCGCGGATGGTGACTCGCCGGTCAAAATCTTACAACGTCTTAATCTGTTCGACGAATGATGACGTTACCGACGTCGGACACCCAAATCTCTGCGCATCGTCTGTTGTGTCTTTTCGGTCACTCTGAAAGCGTTGGCACCAATCTTATACAACTGATATTTTCATTGCATCATCACCATAGACATTACGCAACATTTCAATAGTTTTATTTTTCGAAATTTTAATTCCAGCACACAGTTTGACCGCTGTTCTCTGCTCTCTACTCATTTTTTGCTACTCACACTCTTTAAAATGGCTGCCACAATAAAAAATGACGTCTCATTTGCATTTGTCGTCAGTTATATAGTGCCTTCTAATCGAGAGTTAAATATGCGAAGTTTAGACGACGTACGTTAAAGAACGCGCGAATGACAAAACTTTATATAAACGCTTATTTCACAAAAATAGTATGATTTTGGGCCGGGTCGACGTCATAGACGTTGCCGTGGCAACGATAATGTCGTTTTATAATGCATGTCATTGATTTTTATTTGCGTTCAAATTAGAAAATGACTGATCCTTGTACAATTCAAATTTGGTGAAAATAGGACCATAAATAAAGAAATTAGAACATTTTTCCGGGAACTTTTTGATCACCCCTCGTATAGAATATTTGTAAAATTTGCAACAAGGCTTTACTTTAATTCAGCATTTCCAACTATCTGTTTGCATAACACAAGTAGAACCTGCAAAGTAGAAAAAATGACTGAGACTGTGAAATTGACAAATTCATGCTGAAGTAACTGGTCCGATGCGAAACTTTAAGTCTGTATATGCTGGTCTAGACGGGATGTAGGACCCGTTGTGGAGTGGGTAGTAGGTCGCAAGATTTCCCGGGGTGGAAGTCCATGGTGGATAGATTGGCGGATGCACATGGGGTGTAGGCGCGTCAAGGCTATTCAGATGGCGGTGTAGGGAATGAGCGACAAGTTTTGGGTCCGATAGATCACATTTCAGCAGAAAGTAATAGTCGTCACGTGACTCAGCTGGTAATCTTGTAAATTGCAGTCAGCACGTCTGAAATGAAAACTGAGAATATGATAATTGCAGGCAGACAAGGTGTTAAAAGTCGACAGCATAACAGAAGCTCTAAAATTGAGAAACAAGATATATCACAGAAAAGTTTATCACACTATATTCCTTATCACAGTCCGCATACTATCACAGTAGTGCTTATATTAGTTATAACAATATGAGATGTTATCACAGCTTTCTTATCACATTCTTAATGTAAGGAGAACCAGCTCCTGTGTATAAAAAAAAAAATTGCAGACGAAAAAAAAAAGAAAAGAAAAGTAAACACACTCAGAACAGTGAATCGTCATCTAAGCTTACACTAGACACGACAAATAGCTGCAAGCGTCCTCTAGTCTGCCCTTTATAAATAATTTTCTTTATGGGTCATATTTCTATTTCGCAGGAGCTAAGTCTATTACATCATCAAGATGGCAACAAACAACCCTGCAAGTGAAGTCACTGATAGCCAGATAGAGAAAGCAGCAAGGAAGAGGGGCAGAGCCGATAGATGCCTGAGATGCTTCCATAGAGAGGGGAGAGACTACATTGATGTAAAGGGCAGGGTGGAACACCACATACTCAAGGAACACCTAAGACGAGACGAAGTGCCCCATTACTGCAGCCTATGCCAGTTCCGGTGTTTGCGGAGGGAGGAGCTGGAAGACCATTTAGTGCGCTACAAGCGACACACGGTACTAGCGCAGCAGTCGGGGGTTAGTTCACTGGATCAGACGTGTTTGAAGTCAAACCCAGATCCTTACCAGATAGATGAGAAGGACTTCTCCGTGTTGAATAGGGACGATTCCTTTAAATACTGGAAAGAGTTGCTCCAGAACAGGAAGCGGAGTGCAGACCCCTTGGAAAAAGTAATGAAGGCCGCGTTCCTAAATGGGATACCGGATGGGTTCCTGGATGGAGATGAGGGGGAGGAATACTCGGTGCAAGGGTCCCTGCCGGCAACCCCACTAAAGACGCCACCACCACTACCAACAACAACAACAACAACAACCATGGACAATGGGAGCATGACGAAAACTCCAACAACAGTGGCCAACAGAAGCACTACAGAAACACCGACAGCAGTGGTCTCACTAGACAACACTATGTTGAGACGGACCTTGGCACCACTGTTGGATAAGCTAGAGGCAGGGGTGGAACCAAAGGTGCTCAGAAGCCTTCTGAGAAATAATGATGAAGGGAAGGTGGAAGACAAGGATGCCGAAGAAGAGAGGATCCTACCTCAGTTGTTGCCCTCTGAAGAGCAGTCACTGTCGCCGACGCCAAAACGCAAAGCTGAGGTAGGACTTGCCCCAACGAAGAGGATGAGGGTAGTCTCCGAATCATCTGAGTCGTCTGAGGAGTCGCAAAATCTGGAGAATGGTGAGGAAGACCACGACAGTTCTTCTAGCGACAGTGAGTCAAGTAGCAGCGAAAGTGAGGATGACAATGTCCAACTGAAAAAGGCAATACAACAGAACACAGCAGCTGTCAGGTCGATGGAGAGCTCATTACTGACATTGGCGGCTGCAGTTACAACACTAGCGCGACAAATGGCCAGGAGAGAGGGAGCAAACCAAGATGAGAGACAGGAAGGAAAGAAAGACGAAAAGAAAGAAGAAAAGAAAGAGGAAAAGAAGGAAGAAAAGAAGGAAGAAAAGAAAGACAAGAAGAAGGAAGAGAAGACAGGTGAGAAGAAAGATGATAGAGAACACTACAGGCGCGAGGATGATGGAAGGAGAACAGATGATGATAGAAGGAGAGCAGACAGACAGCATTACAGAGACGATGGAAGAAACTTTAACTACCAATACAGACGACACAGTAGCGACTGGAACAGAAGACGATAGACAATACATGAATACAACATATTTCAGACATAGTTAGGACATTTACGCCATTTATAATTGAAGTCATAAATTTCTCAGCATTACAAGACTTTTAATTAATTATCTTATTCACACATTGAACTTTACCACTTTAACATAGTTAACTTACCATTTGTATTTTAATTCACATTATTGTTTTGGTATGCCTGTTGGAACTTAGGCATATTAGGAGGGGGTGATGTAACGAGCCAGACCTCGAGTGCATTCGATCTTGATTAGTCTAGATAATAAATGCTTATATTCAGTCTAAAAGCGGATCCGAGTCTTTTTATTACAGTCTGCGAAGCTTACGCATTCGTTACTCACTCACCTTGTCGTTATGTTATAACTGTGTAGCGGACAATTTGTGTAGTATTGGTTTTCGAAGAGTCGACATAATTTTCTGTCACGCGCGGCAGCCATGTTTGTTTTGATTTTGCATTTGCCTCGTGGGATAGAATTGATGACGTCATTAACCGACTCATCGATTCTATCTCTCTCACAAAAATAGCGCCATATTCGAAAACGAATACTAAACAACTGCATTTTATAATCCTTATTTTAGGTAAAGATGACACATATTATTGTTCGATATTGATCATAGTTTGTCTTACGTAGGTTATAAGTCGTCAAAACTCGTTATAGTACCTACAGCACTTCGCGTAGTAATATTTTCCAACAAGATTTTTTGTGTGACGAATTTCCAACAAATTATTTTGTTGGAAATCTATTGAAAATCCCACAAGAAAATTGTTGGAAACTACAGTATAAAAAGCCCATGTTCTGACTTAGAAATTGGACTCCAGACTTGATTTTTTTCGGAAGCACTTCCGTTATTAATTTTTCTTTATTTTTTATTTTATTTTTAGTTAGAATTCTTTATTTTTGCTTTTGTTTTGAGTCGAACTAAATTAGAAATTTTACGTTTGATTATTTTAACGATTTAGGTAGTTTTATTTACGTTTTAAGGCAGTGGTTTCTCGCCACTCATTTCTTTAACGGCTTCACACCTGACAAATTTTTGGAACTTAATTCTTTGACAAAAGTTGTAGATTTATTTATCATTTTCCAAACATCGGCTTTTATTTGTGTCATCTTTTAAGGAAATTATTCATTGTTAGGGATTGTTGTATTATTTTAATGTAACTTTATCATTAGATCTACAAAGGTCTAAATTATATTAAGAACTCGAACACTTTGATTTTTGTTTTCTTTATTCAAATTAATTTAATTATCTGGAGTCCAACCCCACCCCTTTTCCCCATCTGTACATCTTCGACCGACTGCTGGCTCGCAACAATATAAATTGTTGGGAAATGTTGTGGGAAAAGGATCATTTTGAAAGCCCAATTTGTGGTTATTTGAGTTCAAAGCTTTGCAATAATGGCCCATGAATTTACTGTCTAATACACATTTTCTTCCATTAATCGCCCAATTTCTGTTTGTTAATACTTTACCACACAATGACTCTTTTTGACTTCCCACAAAATAGTGGCCATGGAAAACATTGTGGAAAATGAAGAAATTGCTTGTGACAAGCAATTTCTTCATTTCCCACAGTGTTTTCCATCCAAAAAGACCTAAAAATTAAAAATCAGCATCATGTTTTGATAGGGTTTAATTCAATTCTGTTTAATGCATGGTCCTTTTTTTTTAGACATCTCATGATATAACAGCAATTAAAACAACAAAACTGAAAATAAATTAATCACACTTGGAGTAAAGTTATTTCTTCCTTTGAACCTATCCCAAACAAGACCAGATTTTGATGTCCTTAGTAAAACACACTTGGATAAACATTGAAGCAAAAGATGAAAATGCTGATGATCAGCATTTTCTCCTTTTGCCTCAATATTTTCTGTCCTATATTACGCTCTGAATTTACCTTTATGAGCACCCAAATTGTGGTCTGCAACAGCTTTCAGCTTGCATCACCCTGAAATGTTGTTGAAAATCAATTCTAACCATTTATCTGTCAATTTCAGAGAGATCCCAGATTCTGGCTATGAAGAAATGCTTGATACAGAAGCTTGTGCAGGTCAAAATAACTCTGTCAATTATCTAGAGCATGTACAAGCCAAGTTTAACATCAATACGAAGAGGCGTGGAGATCTAGTGATACATCTCACATCACCTATGGGTACTAAATCTACCATCCTGCCACAACGACCAAACGATGGAGACAGGTAAGGTAACCTGTATATCGAAACTTTTCATCCAAACCTCATAGCTGCAGCTTGTTTTAAGCTGCAGTTACAAAGTTTTTTATGCTCCCCGAAGGGAGAGCATATAGTCGCCGCTTTGTCTGTCCGTCCGTCCGTCCGTCATTCCATCCGTCCGTCCGTCCGTCCGAAGCGTTTTCTCCATAACCCTTGGGCCAAATCAAATGAAACTTACCATGTGAACTCCCTATGACTAAATGCCGATGTACTTTTCCCGGTTTTTAGCTCACCTGAGCACAAAGTGCTCAAGGTGAGGTATTGTGATCGGTCGTTGTCCGTCGTCCGTCCGTCCGGCCGTCCGTCCGGCCGTCCGTCCGGCTGGCCGTCCGTCCGTCCACAATTTCTTCAAAGATCTTCTCCTCCTAAACCAGTGGACCAATCTTCTTGAAACTTGGCAGGAATGATCCTTGGGTGAAGGGCTTTCAAAGTTGTTAAAAGAATTTGATTCCATCAAAGACTCTGACAGCCGCGGCACGAGAAAAGCGGAAAATGGCCAAATCTTTTAAAAATCTTCTCCTGCCTAACCAGTAGGCCAATATTCTTGAAACTTGGCAGGAATGATCCTTGGGTGAAGGGCTTTCAAAGTTGTTAAAAGAATTTGATTCCATCACAGACTTTGGCTGCCGCGGCATGAGAAAAGCGGAAAATAGCCAAATCTTTTAAAAATCTTCTTCTTACTAACTAGTTGGTCAATATTCTTGTAACTTAATATGAATGATCCTTGGGTGAAGGGCTTTCAAAGTTGTTAAAAGAATTTGATTCCATCAAAGGCTTTGGCTGCCGTGGCATGAGAAAAGGGGAAAATAGCCAAATCTTGTAAAAATCTTCTGCCTTCAACTAGTGGGCCAATCTTCTTGAAACTTCCCATGAATGATCCTTGGGTGAAGGGCTTTCAAAGTTTTTGAGAGACTTTGATTCTATCAAAGCCTTTTACTGCCGCGGCATGAGAAAAGGGGAAAATTGCCAAATCTTTTAGAAATCTTCTGGCTTACTACATGTAGTTGGCCAATTTTCTTAAAAGTTCACATGAATGATCTTTGGGTGAAGGGCTTTCAAAGTTGTTATGAGAATTTGATTAATATCAAAGCTCTTAGTGCAGCGGCATCAGAAAAAGGGCAAAATAGCAAACATTTTTGAAAAGGCTGAATTTTTTTTCATTCTTTTGAAAAACTAAGAAAAGGGGGCTTTATTGCAAAATTCTTAATTTGCTGCTATACAGGTCAAAATGTTTATTTCAACAAGGCAAAAAATTTCAGGTGAGCGATCTAGGGCCATCATGGCCCTCTTGTTTTATTTGAGGCCTCGTCATGGGAAAAGGGGACTTAAGGTTAAATACAGTTTTTCTCTAATTTCTCCTAGTCTAATGGTCAGAATTTGATGAAATTTCATATTTGAATAGCAAATGAGATACCCTCGACAATAAACTATTTAAAATTTGCGTATACAAAATATGTCATGGAAAATGGGGGCTTAACATTTGTTAGCTTTATATTAGCTCTGCATGGCATATATTTATTGTGACAATGCCTTATTCGGGGAGCATTGTCCGTCTCTGACGGCTCTTGTATTGAAAAGCAGCGATACAAAGCTCAATGAATATAGAAACTGTTGTCTGCTCATTTGATTTTGAAGATCAAATATTGATGTCTTCTTTTTAAAAAATTACAATCACTTGGTCATCAGTATTTTACTAGCACATTGTGCAATTCACCACAACAGTTTCTTGGAATTAACAAATTTTTTGTTGAGAGAACTTGTAGCTGAACTTGATTTATGAAAGTAATTTTGTTCATTTGTGTAATGCCCTAGTCATTAATGTATCATTAACAGGCTTTGGTTATTTTTTTATCCAGACAATCTGGTTTCAAGGACTTTTCCCTGCATACATGTTTGAGAAAATTGAAGTCAATCTTTCTCTATACTTTTGTTTTCAATTTGATTTTCCCAGCAGTCAATGTTTCAAGGACTGGGCCTTGCTCACTGTCTGACTCCAGTTTTAGGGAGAAATCCCTTTCAGATGATTAAAGTATCCTCTAATGTGTGGTTCATGGCGTACACTTTTGTATTGAAATTTTCTTAACTCATCTGTACAGTTTTAAGGAGAGTTCCCAGTGAGACAAGGAATGAAAACTTGATATTGATATATTGCAGGCTGTCCAGCGTCCCTAAAATTCCTAAAAAATCCTAATTTTTTTGGACTTGGCTAAAATTCCTAAAAAAATGGTGAAAACAAGGGGAATTCCTAAAAAAAGCCCTTATTTTTTCTTGCAATTCCTAATTTTTCACCTCGCCTGAACCAAGAAATACTCAAATGTGAGATTTTGTGGTGACTCACCTTCCTTATGGCTGTATGTCAAAGTATCTGCACAATGACTTAAAAATCTCCTCCCAAATTGTTTGTCCTAGTGCTTCGTAATTTTATATCATGATCACTTTTCAACAAAATCCTAGTAACTGCAGCTTGTTTGAAGCAGCAGTTAAGAGTTTTTTGTTGAAAAGAAGTGTTTGTAGAATTGTCTTTTGGCCCACCACTAATATACATGTACTTCAAAATATTTTAGGGCAAAGAAAATTAACTTTATGTTTTAGGACTTTAACCATTATTTTGGCCTACTCCTTTGAAATTTTGTAGATGGCAGCATCTCAAGTGTCTGTTTCAAAATACTCTGTATCATTACTATGGATTGAAAAAAAAAGCACAAGACAATATTTTATGATATATTTTTTTCCTTTCAACCATAAGGCATAGGGCATCTTATTTCCTCACGTAACATCTCCAAATTATCTTTATACATTGAATATAAGCACTACCTGGTATGCTGTAGGTTAACACATTTCACATGGCAAACTTTGACAACCTTCTCCCAACCTGTTTGACCTAGAGTTTTGAAAAAAATTGTGTAGTTTCATATCAATTTATATCATTTAAGAATAAGCCTTACGTTTCTAGCTTCTTGGTTTTACGTCTAGAGATACAGATGGGTGTCCAAAAGCTTTAAAATTTTGTAATGTCTCATGAATCTCTTCCAGAATAAACTTATAATTAATGGCTGCTGTGCATTGAAAATATTCCTTATGTTTATGTTTTAGAATGGTATTTGCAAAAACCATAAGGTCTAGAGATTTTAATTCTGTATCTTGGATCTCTACAGAATTGCTTCAAATTATCAATATGCAATGAAATTTCAGTATTATGTAGTTGGTTCTTAGATTTTGAGAGATAGAGAATCAGACAAAGAGAATAATCTTTGTCAATCTTCTCCCAAACTATGCTTTGTAATTTAATGTGTACCATTGCCCCCATAACTCCTTTCTAGGATGCCTATAGCATTCAAATTGTGCAAGGAACACCAGTAGGTGTCTTGAGGCTTTCTCATGTGAGCGATTTTGGGCCATCTGGACCTCTTGTTTAGGACGATAGCTATCTCTTCATCTGTCTGTGTCTTATTCATATGATATGTTGGTAGAAACAAATTGAGAACTTATGATAACCGTAACACACAGCGTGATATGGCAGTTCAAGGCAACTAAAAAGAAGTCCTAAAGCCCAAGTATTGTTGGGTCTGAGACTGTAAGATGCTTTAACCGCTATGAAGATAAAAAGAGTTAGTTTTTTTTGTTATCAATAATGAAATGGTCAGTCTATTTTGATACATTTAGCAACCTACATTAGTACTAAATTCCTAATTTTATCCCTAAAATTGCCCTAATTTTTAGCTCCACTGGCCTTTCAGGCCAGCGGGCTATTGTCATGGCGGTGTGTCCGTCGTGCGTCCGTGCGTCCGTCCGTCCATCCGTAAACTTTTTCTTTAAAAATCTTCTTCTCAAAAACTACTGGATGGATTTCAACCAAACTTCACAGGAATGATCCTTGGGTGACCTTCTCTCAGATTCCTTCAAAGAATATGGATTGAACCAGAAAAACCTGAGTTATCTGCCCTTGAATGTCAAAAATTGCAGGTTTTGACTTTAGTTTTATTCTAAAATCTACAAATATTGACCAATCAAGACAAAACTTTGTCAGAATGATGCTGACTACAACATCTTGCTTTGGTAAAATTTTCAGCTTGATCTGAATTTTACATCATGAGTTATGTGCCCTTGAAATTGACAAAATTGCCATTTTCGGCTCTATTTTGACTTTGTTTTCACTCTAGCAACTACAAATATTGACTAAACAAGACAAAACTTTGACAGAATGATGCTGACTATAAGATCTTGCCTTGGTAAAATTTTCAGCTTGATCTGAATTTTAAAGTATGAGTTATGTGCCCTTGAAATTGCCAAAAATTGCCATTTTCGGCTCTATTTTGCTGGTTTTGACTCTATTTTTACTCTAAAATCTACAAATATTGACCAATCAAGACAGAACTTGCACAGAATATATATAAGCATTATATGCTGCCTGGGTTAAATTTTCAGCTTGATCGGAATCTTACATCATGAGTTACGTGCCCTTGAATTTGACAAAATTGCCATTTTCGACTTTGTTTTCACTCTAACAACCACAAATGTTAACCAATCAAGATGATACTTGGAAAGAATCGTGTTGACAACAAGATCTTGCTTATGTGTAATTTTCAACATGATCATACTGTTACAATCTGAGTTATGTGCCCTTGAAATTGACAAAATTTCAGTTTTCGACACTTTTTCCACTCTTGAAGCCCACGAATATTGACTAATATAGACAAAATTTGAACAGTATGATAGTGACCATAAGGTCTTGCATGTGTTTAATTTTCGATTTGATTTTTAAATATACATACTGAATTATGTATCCTTGAATTTGGCAAAATCACAGTTTTCAATTATTTTATTATTGTTCTAACATCCCTAAAATATTACGAGGGCTTGGTGCAAAACCATTGTAACTACATTTTGTAAAATTTTACAGGAGAGGGAAAAAACTAATTGACTTTCTCAAAGCTAAAGAGGAAATATGTTTTTAAAATTCTAGATATCTTTTGAAGTATACAGAATTGAAACTTAATATTAAAACACATGATGTATTCCTTCCTAAAGATTCAGAAAATGCAAAAAAGTGACTTTCTGAAAAATATGTAGTTACAATAGTTTTGCACTGAGCCCTCGATTAGTCAATCATTTACTTTCTTTTTGAATTGACCACATGATTGCTGCTTTTGACTTTGTATTTGCTGTAAGAACCACAAGTATTCAAAATTCTAGTCAAAACTTTGATTTAATATTAAAAGAAATTCAGGCCTGTGGAGCGACTCAAGACCTTCAGGTCTTTCTAGTTTCGATTTTTGTCCCTAAAATATGCCCTAATTTTTTCACTGAATGTGCTGGACAGCCTGTATATTGGTATCAATGCTTTTATGGAGCCATTTTAACCCTTTCCCAAGATAAATGTGACATTGATGCCCCTAATAGACAAGACTTAAGATTTTTAAGTCGCTTAGCGCTCGCGCTGCGACTTACTGTTGCCGTACGAGTTTTTCTGGACAGGTCAAATAAGGTCAAAGACGGACCTCTTAACTTCTTCTGTATTTCTGTTTTGAGACAAAGTGGATCTCTGATTTCTTGTCAACACTTTGATTTAATTTTGAAATTCGACTTTCTACAATTTCTAAACTGACATGCCAAATAATCATTGTTGAACGAGGAAATTATACGTTTTATGTAGAACTATTTTTTTGGCGGAGAAAATAGAGATCGCGCGCAATAATTCCGTTTTCTGAGGTATATTGGTCTAAGGGAAATAATCAGGTTTAAATTAGACAGTTTTCATGAAAGAGTTACTTCCCTTAGATAGTGCAATAGACATCGACTTTATGACTCGGCGACAATAAACATACGACAACGACGGAATACTCATTTGCTTGATTCTTTTTATAATAAATTCCATTTTAACAAGGTGTCTTGCTTGATATGCATCGTTCTGCCATTTCAAGCGTGTAATCTCGCAATCAATATGCCCTAAATTAACACACGACATAATTGTACACAACAAGCAGTCGTCACTTTTCTTCGAAAACCTCGTAACTGCATATTGTTTTAATCTGCAATTACTTGGTGATGACAATAGTTTAAAAATCGTGTGGTCAAATTTGCCGAAAATTCGAAAAACTGTGCGGCTAAAAGTGATTTCGGCATCAGTGAAAAGCTAGTGAGAGACTGGCGAAAAAACAAGACAAAGATCTGTGATGGTCCAAAATTGCAGAAATGGAGGGTTATTCGGATCAGTCCCTATGAGCCACAGAAAAATGATCAGAATGATTGGATTTTGGAGTTACGGGCAAGTGGCTATGTTGTAAGTAGGATCGGGATTCGCGTCAAGGCCCTTCAACTCGACAAGGACCAAAATACAAAATCCAGGGCGAGTTCAAAGCTTCTTCTGGGTAGTGTTGCAGGTTCATGAATATTTTAGTCAATACCGGGAAGACCAGAAAAAAAAAACATTTTATTACACACCTGGCCAGCTTATCAATGGGAAAACCTACGGGACCACATCAAAGAAACGAGACTTAACTACTCGGCTGGTTCTGACGATCCCGAAATATGCAAGATGTGCATATCCGACGATTACTTTAAACAAAGAGTTTTCCGTCGCCGGATTTACGGAAATGAAATTGTTGATTTGCAGGGTTGAATCTCGCGACCGGTAGGCGATCATAGACGGCACAAAAGCAGATTTGCAAGTCACGGGCATTTTGTATGATCATACGGTTCCCCCGAAAGATCGCAGCTAAAACCTTACCTTCGTTTCAGATCAGAATAAATATTTCAGCCCACACGTTTTGATTCTTGTGTATGTATGGATAATCGTAAGACCCAAAGTGTAATTCATGGATATTTACATTCAAACAGAAATATTTTTAGACTACTCCATTTTGAAAGCTGTTGCATGCATACGACATAACTTCTTAAAAAACGATTGAATTACATCATGGAAAGTATCTCGGGGGAACGGAGAAATGGCTAGTTATCGACAATTTCTTCTTTTCAATGTTTTTCAATCTTTTTGTTCCCATGATTGTCGTCGAAATCAAGTCTTGTTTGTGAAAAGATTTAAGAGAGAGGTTAAATAGACGAACGTCGGCAAGTATTACTCTCCAAAGCCGATGTCTATTGATTAAGATCATCAAAATACATTACTAATTACATTTCATAAGAGGTAATGTACTTTGTTTTAAGAGAGTAGCAAGTATAAGCACGAGTCATGTAGATCTACATCTGCAAGAAATTTTCTTTTCACTAAGTAGTCTACCATTTGAATTTCTTTCTTCTTTTGAAAACTCTTTATGAAATTAAACTGTCTCTTAAATCTATCTACTCTAAAATTTAAAAATGTAGAGGTCAACACTCTAATAAATATTCCCTAAAGGGTGACCGATTAACCCATTACCAGACGGCAAAATTTTAGGATGTCCTAAATTCAAAGGTGCTGCAGACGAAATTTTGAAGTGAATGAAATATAACTTTTTTATTCTTTTATTGTAGAAAATATTGTGGTAAATGAAGAGATTGCTTGTCACAAGCAATTTCTTCATTTTCCACAGTGTTTTCCAAAGCCATTGTATGGTAGGGAGTCAAAAAGAGTCATTGTGTGGTAATGGGTTAAGGGAGAGACTCGGGGTAAAGCTTCTTTTCTGACGATTGCCCTTTAAGTTCTAGATCTTTTATGAAGCAATGCTTGTAAATACAGATTGGTTGAAAAAGAGAATTATCCCCGCCCATCCATTGACTTACTAGTTGATTGACATGCTTCTCAGATGAATAAGCACGTGATACAGTCGGATCCCTTTTGTTAAAAAAACAATATGACGTCTTGATGACGTAGCGTCTACTCAATCTGGGCTGGAATAGTGACTTCAAAAACACCGCCAACATCTGCTCAGTTATTTCGGAAACTGTTTCAAAATATGTTAGTTGGATTATTACCGGTGAATTTTTGGTTTGGATAATAGACTAACAGGTATCATTTTCTTCGTATCATCATGACGTTATCGCTTGCCGACCAAAAACAAAATAACCTACTAAACCTAGATCTAGATGTATAATTTTCTACGTTACATCATAAAATCTGCATGAATTACCATTCAAATTAAATTGTCGAGCGTCCGTCGATTCAGTCTACGTTTCTGCGATTAAATTTCTTATCATTAATCACCGAATAATCAACGTGAAATAAAATAGTTTTTGTGAAGAGAGGGGAAATTAATTCGTGAATAAACCATTATTAGAGGCTCAAATTATCGATTAATCACGACTTTAGGCTTGCCGCAATAAACAGTTCTAGAGATTATTCATTTCCGTGACTGTAAAATATTGCGTACCTAAATGATATCAATCTTGAGAAATATCACGGTCACCAAGAGGGATGACAAAAGTGCAAGTGTGGAAACACCCCCCCTCTAGATCCGCCCATGCAACAAATAGGAAGGAATTTTATCCGAAACCCAGATCAATATTCAAAATGGTATCGGTTACATTATTGCAACTACCGTGAAATATGTGCATATTTTGAAATTTGCCATGTCATACCACGGGCGGATCGAGAGGGGGTCGGTGGGGGTGTGTTTTGGACCTCCCTCCTGGAATTATCGAAAATTATTTTTAAGCTGTATAACTTTAATGTAACGTTACACATTTTACACATTTTATGCCATCATTTAGGATCGGAAAAAAATCCTTGAGTCACCATTGCATACTAGAACGTATAAGTTCTTATTTTGAAATTGGAAAAAAAAATGATGTAAAAAAGTGCATCATATTGAGTTATAATTTTAAACTGAGTGATAAATGATTTGGAAAACTTTCATCAAAAGATGGTAGTATTTATAGTGTCATGAACGCCTTCCTGAGGGGTTTGAAAACGCTATTTCTTAAGAGCTCCCGGGGGGGGGGGGGGGGGGGGGGGGGGGGGGCTCTGACCCCGTGGACCCCTGGCCAGGGCGTTTTCATAGACCCATCGGGGGCCCTGTGGTCCATGGCCCCCCAGCTGTAAAATTCAGTATTTTGAAAGTATCTTACTTTCAACCAGGGAGGACAAGTGTGATTTTGAGGGGTTTTAGTTAAGTGAGGAATGCGTTATGAAGTATAGATCTATTTTATTCAATGAATTTCTGTGACATCTTCTGAAATTGGGAAATCTGAATAGAACAAAATGGGTAAATATTTCATTTAAAACTTCGTTCTTACCCAGAATTTTATTTAGTTTAGTATCAATTCCAGTCAATTTACGGGACATGCAGCCAAAACATAGCAACTACAGATTAAAGGGGGACCTGCTAGGCTGTCGAAAATGCAAATGGCACAATAATTGCAAACCAGATATAAACGTATGAAATTACCAACCTGAAGGGGTCCATTGTTAGCACTCATTGAGCTTTATCAAGTATAAAAATCCAAGTCAATGAATAACGTGCAGATCCGCATTTTATTGTCCTTTGTTTTTGTTTTGTAACGGTTACATATGCCCAACCTTCAAAAAGCAATTACGTCAGAGGTACGTCATCTGTGCTCAGCGAGATTCAACACACCGTACAACCGGCTGCGTCGTCAACGAAGACAGATTCGGCATCTGATGTCAGGTGCATGGTAGGTCAAATTAATTTACTTTTATGAATAAATGAAAGGATCTTTGGTATTCTATAGTTGATAAATACAAATATAAATGTTCATTGCTAACTGCTTCTACAAAATAAACCTTTCCACGCATCCCTCGCAAATAAGGTCACAGTCATCGACGCAGCCGGTTGTACAGTGTGTTAATACTGCTGGGGATGTGTCTCGTTGACCTTGACCTTGTCTCGTTTCGAAGTAAAAATAGAATCTGTAAACACGCTTGTAAAGGAGTGATCTATAGCAAAGGAAAGATGGATATTCGCCGTGATTGAGGTTTTTATGCATTGCAAATTGTTTTTCCATGTACTAATATGAGTTCCCGAATAGTTCAGAAGCATAAAAACCTAGCATGGGCCCCTTTCAGAAATCTGTCGTTACGACGTTTTTACTCCCAATCACTAAACACCCCAAAATTACCTACAAATTGGACCAATCTAACATTTTGAATATAGATCTAGCTTCCACTGCTTTTCATATGTAGCATTCATTTTAACGATATAATTATCTATGGATTTGCTGTAGCCTATGGTATTATGAATTTGTATATATAAATATGGATGAAAAATAAAGCTGTGTTTCTCTGTAAATATTTTATAACTTGTTTTGTTCTTTCATTTTATTATTTTTTTTTCCAATTTGTTTCTATAGAATGTGATCTAATCACGAGTTCGGTCATCGTTTATAAACTTTATCGTCATTTTGACAAAATATATTTTGCGTATTTAAAATGGAGATCTAGGTCTTGTTTACATCGCATAAAACTTCATAGGTAAGAATTAATACTCTGTCAATCATATTTTTGGGTTTTTGCCCTTTGTTCATTTTCATATTTAATTGTTTGTCAAGAGCATTACTAAAAATTATGTGAGGTAGATTCGTGCAACTTCATAGGTGGATGGTGTCATTATGTAGAAGTGTATTGTACAAAAATATAACTCTGCTGATAATGTTCGTGGAGTTATTGCCAATTTTCCCTTTTCATTCTTGATGTAAATTAATTCTACAATTGCACTACTTCAATTGTTAAAGGTTTACCCTTGTGGGGGCATACATACATTTCATTCAATACTTCAAAGCATTCTCTGATAGGATCATGAAAAGCAAATCTTGTTTTACAAATAATTCTGTTGTAGCGACTTTCAGGCCCTTCAGGGCTTTGATTTTTCTGTGGTATGGTAAACACCAATTGTATCTCAATAAACTTCAATTTTATTTTGTGTAGCTGCGTTAGAAATTAAAACACCTAAAATTTCTGACGTTTGGGACAGGGTTAAGTAATATACTAATATCTAAATGATTTATGTTTCCAGCAATCAAGGTTTCAAGGACTGGGCGTTTCTCAGCGTACACTTTTGGGGAGAGAATCCTGTAGGCAGATGGAAGTTACAGATAGAAGTAAAGAAGAGCTCACGCAGCTATTATGGGGGTAAGTCGATGGGTTATAGTTCTATATAAGTGTCAGAGATGGGCGCTGGTTTATTGCTTTCTCTCATTATATGCCCAAATGATCAAATTATATCTCCACTCTGTGTCTCTCAGCTATAAATCTTAATCCAATTTACTCATTCTGTAACTGAAAACTTTGTTTTGTTATACTCATGCTATGCAAAAATCTTTCATACAATAGTTCACTTAACACAGAGTTTTCCTTTAACTTCTGTTTCTCTGAAGTCTTTAACTTTCACCTTAGAAAATTGTAAGGCAATTAAGCTAAACAGTTGTTACTTTATTCTTCAGGTGTACACAAGCTGAATGAGTTAGTAAACTGGGAGCTGATACTGTATGGTACAGAAGAAAACCCTGTCAATCTTGTACGACCTACCCCACCCACCACCAAACCTGGACAACAAACAGAGGGGGTGAATATTTAATGTTCACCCTTTCCCACATATTGACACTTGTTGGTGTCCCTCAAGACTAAGGTTGAAGAAGGGATTGTGGAAAATGAAGAAATTGCTTCATTTTCCACAATGCTTTCTACACTGAAAGACCAAAAAGTGTAAGATTTCATTCTCTTGAAATTGTCGTCTGCAACAACTTTGAATTTGGACAAGTGGATCTACAGAAGCTAAGCAAAACTTTGTGGTCTCATTTCACAGATGGAAAGAAATAATTTACAAATAATATTATTGTCTCTCAAAATCTGTTTTGAAATTTACCTTAGTTGATCTCGTAGTGCAGAAATAAAATCTTTCACCTGACAAAGTAAAAGACTGAAGAAAAATGTTACTAAGAAATCTAAACCCCCCTGATTTTTAGAAAATCTGCAGAATTAATGTGCTACACGGTAGTAAAATTTCGCAGTTTGAGAAAGGTCTTGGTACAGATATATTGAACTTCTTTCAAGAATGAATGTCAAGGACTTGAAGAGTTACAATATATTTAGATTTTCCTTAAGATTTTTTCCCTTGAGTACTGTTAAACACAAATTTATTTATATGAAGGCGTCAACAACAAATGTGCCATCAAGTCCAAGTACTCCGCCCAGTACTAGCAGTACTAGCACAATCACCAGCTCAACATTATCTAAAATAACAACCACTGAGCACATAACAACAACAACTCAAGTTGTGGTTACAAATCAGACATCAAAGGTAGTATCTGCTGGGATAACCTGGGTTTTCTCCCTTTACCCTGGATAAAATAGATTGTACGAGGGATGATCCAAAAGTAATGTCACAAACGTTGTTTTCGGTGATTTCATGAACGTATCGCTATGCAATTCCACATGCCGAAAGATTAACATTCGTTTAATACATACATAAATTTTCATAAAGTTTGATGAAATATTACAAAAATAAACCACATTTTTACATAGCGCATCGATGTCCAGCGCCGCACAACAAACAACGTCATTGACGTCAAAGTCTGCTCCTTCTCAAAAAATCGCCCTCCCGTGTTTAATGCAATGTTCGTGGCGTTCGACCCACTTCATAAATGCATTTACAAACAACTCGTTCAGCAATTCCTTGAATGCATTCCTTGAATCAATTTATTCTTAGTCGGTCAAGGTCGACGTGATGAATTCCTCTTAGATTCAGCTTAAGATGCGGAAATAGTGCAAAGTCCCATTAACGTTGACGTCATTCCGCTACTCCACATGTCTTCCGGCTCGTTTTTCATCTTCAAACGATTCATCCTCACTCCGAAAAACACTTGCATCAAAGGTACACGGGAATCCTATTAACAATCCGTTCTTTTAGGTAGAATTTATTGTTTCTGTTGGTTCAATCGGCTATTTTCCTAGCCTGTAGCAAAAGTTCAGAATTGCATGTTAAGGGCTTTTATCCAATTTTGTCATTTTCCCGAATGCGAGTGATGAATTCAATTAGGCTTATTTTGTCTTCCAATGCATCGATTTTATTGAAACGTTCTAAAATTGCTGAGCAATATCACGACGATGCGTCATTTAAATATCAGCTTATTTTACGCGTTAGTTCCTTTAATACAATGATAGAACATGAAGTTATAATGCTATTCAAACGAATAGTCTAGGACGTGCGGCGCACATGCTAGATACGGATCTTTTTTAGCGTTTTATTTTCTCGGATATATAAACAATATTCAAATAATTCAGAAAAGCATGTTTCAAATAGGATAGGCTTGAGCGATAAGTCTTTATTTGTACAAGAATATGTCCAATTACCAAACTATAGGCACTGTGACATTACTTTTGGATCATCCCTCGTAGATTCACACAATATCTACAATGTATTGGACTATCTCACACAGGAATTTTAGTCATCCATTATTTCATTAAAAATCATAGAATCTCATATAAAATCACATTTATTAAAGTAAAGCCTAACACCTTTTTCCAAAGAATTGTCATTTACTTTAGATATTTTGTAGTTGTGAAATAATATACTGTGATAAGTTATGAGTATTTTTGATGTACGAGGGGCGTTACTAAAAGATTTCCCCTAACCTACTTCCAATAAGTATAGAGAATTGAAACTTGGCACAAATATTAAACTTTCTCTACATGTCCTATAGCCAGAGAGACATTCTTCTGCCATCGTTTAATGCAGTTTTGGAGACCTGTTCTGTAGAACACCGTAGATTGTGCCCGAAACCTTGCATTGACTTTATGGTGGCATCATCAATGACAGACTGTGGGTGCCCAGGATTCGGGCTGTTTCCACAGACTTGCCTCCACACTTGAACTGAGTTTACCAGTGTTTGACAAAGTCATGTGAAGGGACATCATCCCCGCAAACTTCTTTCATGTCATCAAATTCCTCCTTTAGAGTGCGACCTTTCAAATACAGGAATCTGATGACTGCTTGCTCCATCAGGCTACCTTACTTAACTTCAGCACACAGAAATGAGAAACAAATTACATTTCAGAGCTGCAATTTTTCATGTGACCTATAGAGGTATACAGTAATGTATGTGTACAATTTCAACTTCCGATCTCAACTGAAAGTAGGTCAGGGAAAATCTTTAATGAACGCCTTTCGTATATTTATGTTTGATTTCCATTTTAAAGTTGAAAATTTCACACATTCAGACCTTGACCTTCAAAATAGAATAAAATAGAATTCATTAATTCTATTCTGTTTGGACAGATGATAAAGTTTTAGACCTTAAAACCTTGACCGCAATGAGATAAAAAATAATAAATAATGACAAAGCTAGCTAGTTTGAGATAGTTAAATACATGGCAGGTTTGATTAGTGGGTATTTCTAGTCAAGAGTATATTTTGTGGGTATGTCAGAGCCTATCCCTATCCAGATGTAGTGTGTGTAGAATGCTTACATGAGGAAAACTAATTTGGGCAATTTCGGACTTGAAAGATCCAATGTCTGATTAATGAACTCTTTCCCAAGCAAGACCTGGTTTTGACATTCCTGATAGGAAAGGCTTGGGAAAACATTGAGACTGCAATGCCTCGATATTTTCCCAAGGCTGAAGGGACATCAAAACCAGTTCTTGTTTGGGAGAGAGTTAATAAAAAAGCCTTGAGAAAACATTGAGACAAAAGAAGAAAATGCTGATTTCAGTATTTTCTGCTTTTGCCTTAATATTTTTATACTATATTGTACAGAATTTCAATCTTTATTAACATCCAAAATTGTCTTCTGCAGCAGCTTTTGAATAGGACAATACTGCAATTTTATTGTAAAATTGTACTGCTTAGGAAGGGGATAATAGAGAAGGTTTGTATGTCATTTGTTTAGAGATAAGTAGTAGAGTACAAATTGATATTAGCAATTTATTGTTTTGCCTCAAGGTTCTAAAAAGGTTTCTCTTCAAAAATTGGGAACTCTGGCAGTTGGTAGCCTATCAGACTCTTGATTATGGGATACAGAGTATGATTCTTCGCTGTGGCTTTTATCATTTCCAAAGTTTATCTGAATATCTTACATTTAAACGAATTGATTTTCAGAATATGTATGGACTTTAAAGGGCGACGGTAACAGATGGTCTAATTGCAAAAAATGAAATTTTTTGAAAAAATATGCAAAACTTTTGTGCTGACCACCTCGGGATGGTTAATAATATGCGATTCAGACAGAGAATGAGCCGAAATTACAAGACAGATAGCTGAATTTAGGGAGAATCCAAACCTAAATTCAACCCCGTCTCAGATGGGGTTAGAATTATTTTTAAATTGTTGCGCATGCGCATACAGCGCGGACCATGATTCAAACGAGATTCATACTTGAATTTCAATATGACGTCATCATGTATGTTGTGACGTCATTTAAGAAAGTCGCATGTCCTACTGTTTTGACCTACTTTCGACATCGCTTCATGAATTTGGTATCAAATTGCGAAAAAATGAGTTGTTGCTTCAATAGTTTGTCGTAATCATTTTAATCAGGTCATATAAAGCTTAAAAAGTGTACATTTCGTTTGTATTTGACAATTTTTGGGTCCAAATCTGGGAAATAGTAGCTTTAAATAATCTGAAAGATAAAAGTGACATTTGAATTGTCTGTAGTTTATGTCTGGTATTCAAGAGACAGTAGAGTTGAAACACTTAAAGATGTTAATTTTTTTTGCCAAAATTGGACATTGTCATGTTACAAACTGCTATTTTAGAACTATTGAAACTATTGCAATAGTGACAACCACTATTTTGATACTTTTGATATTCCCAGTTGCCAGTTATGAAAGTATTATTGCAGAGATCACTATTGCGATATATCGATAGTCTGATGTATCGTTACATCCCTACCAAAGACATTAGAAACTAATATTAGCATAATGTGCAAAAAGAAAAGTATTTTCCATAGAATCAGATATGTATGCCAGTATGCAATATTTGTTCCTTTATCAACACTTTCTAAATTCAATTTCAATAATCATACTATATCCAACAATAATTTTCAATTTGAAGATGTTATTTTAAGTAGAGCACTGGTTCTGATTGAAAAACTTTGGACTCTCCTTATTTTAGTGGGATTTAATTACAGACTTTGGTTAACACTTTGTTTAATATTTTAATCCTACCCTGGTAACAATCTTTGTGGTATCTGTTAATCTGTTTCATTCTTTTTATAAGCCTGAGGGTTTGTATTGTACTTCTGTTTTCGTAAAAATGTCGTTCTCAATTTCACATCCTGCTGATAATTTCACTGTTTCAGCTCTGGCATTACATAATAGTCCATTAAGACAAATTTTAAGGGCTTTAAAAACACCTTAATTTCTCATTCACAAATAAAGCTTTGGACAAGATTGAGAAAAAGTATGATAACAGACAATCCATGTTTAATCCTTCATTCTATTTTAGCTCCACTGGCTGTCAGGTCAGTAGGCCATTATCATGACGGTGTCATATCTCATGCCTCAGTGTGTGGGCATACATGTAAACTTTTTCTATCAAAATGTTCTTCTCAAAAACTACTGGATCTTCCCTTTTGTTGATTTTCATACTTAATATTTGTCTGGAGAATGGCTCAAAAAGTATGCTAGGTAGAATCATGAAACTTCATATGTGGATAGATTTCATTGTGGAGAAGTGCAGTGCAGAAGAACAATACTTTTGCTGGTCATGTTTGTGGAATTATTGCCCTTTGTTGATTTTCATACTTATTTTTTTTTTGTCCAGAGCATGAGTAAAAATGCTAGGTAGAATCATAAAACATCAAATGTGGGTAGATCTCATTATGGAGGATTGCAGTGCAGAAGAACAATACTTTTTCTGATGATTTTTATGGAGTTATTGCCCTTTTTAGATTTTCATACTTAATATCTGTCTAGAGCATTACTCAAAAATAGGCTAGATCTATGTACAATTATGAAACTTCATTGCCCTTTGTTGATACTCCATACATGATGGATACATGTACCACATTGGACTGTATCAATAACTTTAGTTCTATGCAATGGATTTGACACAAAGTTTACAAATATTTAGTGACAGGATATAGGATCATGTTCACAAAATATCATGTCAATTCATACAATAATAAAAGCTGTAGAGATAGTTTCATAAAGTTAGTACATCAAAAATAAGCAAAATCTGAGATTGACTGAAGGACAAATACAGAAAATCAGCAAACTGATATATATGATTAATGATTCCAAAATTCTTCTGTCCCTAGTACATTGAAAGTACCTGCAAATGTTCAATTCGATCTAATGTTTACAGAAAAAGTTATTTAACTTCAAAGTAAAATTTTGCTTCTCATGTCAATTTACCCCACCCACTTTGTTAGCCATTACCTCCAAAAATAAGTCCTCATCAGATTTTTTACACATACAAATTAAAGATATTATGTAACCCTATCAATTCACAGAATTTAAAGAAAATCTATTCTTTGAGCAATTTTGAGCCCTTGTTGCAACCCATCCTTTGCAAGAATAAGATTATTCTTATAGATTTGTTAAATTGTGACCCTGTGAATATATATTTTCAGACTTGCAATAATCAATGTCAGGGTGGCTGTACAGGTCCAGGACCAGATAAATGTGAATCATGTAGAAACTATAAGATGCAGGATACAGGGTATGTATATTTACAAACATGTAATAATCAATGTCAGGGTGGCTGTACAGGACCAGGACCAGATAAATGTGAATCATGTAGAAACTATAAGATGCAGAATGCAGGGTATGTATATTTACAAACATGTAATAATCAATGTCAGGGTGGTTGTACAGGACCAGATAAATGTGAATCATGTAGAAACTATAAGATGCAGAATGCAGGGTATGTATATTTACAAACATGTAATAATCAATGTCAGGGTGGCTGTACAGGTCCAGGACCAGATAAATGTGAACCATGTAGAAACTATAAGATGTAGGATACAGGGTATGTATATTTACAAACATGTAATAATCAATGTCAGGGTGGCTGTACAGGTCCAGGACCAGATAAATGTGAACCATGTAGAAACTATAAGATGCAGAATGCAGGGTATGTATATTTACAAACATGTAATAATCAATGTCAGGGTGGCTGTACAGGTCCAGATAAATGTGAATCGTGTAGAAACTACAAGATGCAGGATACAGGGTATGTATATTTACAAACATGTAATAATCAATGTCAGGGTGGCTGTACAGGACCAGATAAATGTGAATCATGTAGAAACTATAAGATGCAGGATACAGGGTATATATATTTACAAACATGTAATAATCAATGTCAGGGTGGCTGTACAGGTCCATCTTCGCTAGCCAAGGTTGAACCCACCTACGTTTGTATTCACCCTTGGCGGATTTAGTCCGATTTTCTTGAAATCGCGAAGCGCCGCCTAGCGGTTGTTCTGCTGTTTGTTTACGTCCATTATTGATGATGTCATTAACGCGCGTTGTCTTTCGTGTCATACGTCATGCGGATTATGTAAAAGTTAGCCGCTTTTTAGGTCGAATTATCGAAAGTATAATAATTTGTCGATTATAGTTAGGGAATTCCTGTCTATTGCAGTGAAATTCTTAGGAAAAATCGCCCATCTTCGCGTTTTTGAGTTGCAAATGCAATGTTTTTTCCCGCCCGTTGTCATGAGTTGGTTACTCATAACAAATGTATCAGTCGACAATCTGATTGGTTCCAGCGAGACCTCGCTGGAACCAATGAAAATGCTTTCCAGGAGACCAAGAAAATCGGACTAAATATGCCAAGGGTGAATACAGAAACGACGTTACGTCGTAGATGTCACCCTTGGCTTGCGAAGATGGTACAGGTCCAGATAAATGTGAATCATGTAGAAACTATAAGATGCAGGATACAGGGTATGTATATTTACAAACATGTAATAATCAATGTCTGGGTGGCTGTACAGGTCCAGGGCCAGATAAATGTGAATCATGTAGAAACTATAAGATGCAGGATACAGGGTGTGTATATTTACAAACATGTAATAATCAATGTCAGGGTGGTTGTACAAGTCCAGGGCCAGATAAATGTGAATCATGTAGAAACTATAAGATGCAGGATACAGGGTGTGTATATTTACAAACATGTAATAATCAATGTCAGGGTGGCTGTACAGGGCCAGATAAATGTGAATCATGTAGAAACTATAAGATGCAGGATACAGGGTATGTATATTTACAAACATGTAATAATCAATGTCAGGGTGGCTGTACAGGACCAGATAAATGTGAATCATGTAGAAACTATAAGATGCAGGATACAGGGTATGTATATTTACAAACATGTAATAATCAATGTCAGGGTGGTTGTACAAGTCCAGGGCCAGATAAATGTGAATCATGTAGAAACTATAAGATGCAGGATACAGGGTGTGTATATTTACAAACATGTAATAATCAATGTCAGGGTGGCTGTACAGGGCCAGATAAATGTGAATCATGTAGAAACTATAAGATGCAGGATACAGGGTATGTATATTTACAAACATGTAATAATCAATGTCTGGGTGGCTGTACATGTACAGGACCAGATAAATGTGAATCATGTAGGAACTATAAGATACAGGATGTGTGTATATTTACAAACATGTAATAATCAATGTCAGGGTGGCTGTACAGGACCAGATAAATGTGAATCATGTAGAAACTACAAGATGCAGAATACAGGGTATGTATATTTACAAACATGTAATAATCAATGTCAGGGTGGCTGTACATGTACAGGACCAGATAAATGTGAATCGTGTAGAAACTATAAGATGCAGGATACAGGGTATATATATTTACAAACATGTAATAATCAATGTCAGGGTGGCTGTACATGTACAGGACCAGATAAATGTGAATCATGTAGAAACTATAAGATGCAGGATACTGGGTGTGTATATTTACAAACATGTAATAATCAATGTCAGGGTGGCTGTACAGGACCAGATAAATGTGAATCATGTAGAAACTATAAGATGCAGGATACAGGGTATGTATATTTACAAACATGTAATAATCAATGTCAGGGTGGCTGTACAGGTCCAGGACCAGATAAATGTGAATCATGTAGAAACTATAAGATGCAGGATACAGGGTATGTATATTTACAAACATGTAATAATCAATGTCAGGGTGGCTGTACAGGTCCAGGACCAGATAAATGTGAATCATGTAGAAACTATAAGATGCAGGATACAGGGTATGTATATTTACAAACATGTAATAATCAATGTCAGGGTGGCTGTACAGGTCCAGATAAATGTGAATCATGTAGAAACTATAAGATGCAGGATACAGGGTGTGTATATTTACAAACATGTAATAATCAATGTCAGGGTGGCTGTACAGGACCAGATAAATGTGAATCATGTAGAAACTATAAGATGCAGGATACAGGGTATGTATATTTACAAACATGTAATAGTCAATGTCAGGGTGGTTGTACAGGACCAGATAAATGTGAATCATGTAGAAACTATAAGATGCAGGATACAGGGTATGTATATTTACAAACATGTAATAATCAATGTCAGGGTGGCTGTACAGGTCTAGGACCAGATAAATGTGAATCATTTAGAAACTATAAGATGTAGGATACAGGGTATGTATATTTACAAACATGTAATAATCAATGTCAGGGTGGTTGTACAGGTCTAGGACCAGATAAATGTGAATCATGTAGAAACTATAAGATGCAGAATACAGGGTATGTATATTTACAAACATGTAATAATCAATGTCAGGGTGGCTGTACATGTACAGGTCCAGATAAATGTGAATCATGTAGAAACTACAAGATGCAGGATACAGGGTATGTATATTTACAAACATGTAATAATCAATGTCAGGGTGGCTGTACAGGTCCAGGACCAGATAAATGTGAATCATGTAGAAACTATAAGATGTAGGATACAGGGTATGTATATTTACAAACATGTAATAATCAATGTCAGGGTGGCTGTACAGGTCCAGATAAATGTGAATCATGTAGAAACTATAAGATGCAGGATACAGGGTATGTGTATTTACAAACATGTAATAATCAATGTCTGGGTAGCTGTACAAGTCCAGGGCCAGATAAATGTGAATCATGTAGAAACTATAAGATGCAGGATACAGGGTATGTGTATTTACAAACATGTAATAATCAATGTCAGGGTAGCTGTACAAGTCCAGGGCCAGATAAATGTGAATCATGTAGAAACTATAAGATGCAGGATACTGGGTGTGTATATTTACAAACATGTAATAGTCAATGTCAGGGTGGCTGTACAGGACCAGATAAATGTGAATCATGTAGAAACTACAAGATGCAGGATACAGGGTATGTGTATTTACAAACATGTAATAATCAATGTCAGGGTGGTTGTACAGGTCTAGGACCAGATAAATGTGAATCATTTAGAAACTATAAGATGCAGGATACAGGGTATATATATTTACAAACATGTAATAATCAATGTCAGGGTGGCTGTACAGGACCAGATAAATGTGAATCATGTAGAAACTATAAGATGCAGGATACAGGGTATGTATATTTACAAACATGTAATAATCAATGTCAGGGTGGCTGTACATGTACAGGACCAGATAAATGTGAATCATGTAGAAACTATAAGATGCAGGATACAGGGTGTGTATATTTACAAACATGTAATAATCAATGTCAGGGTGGCTGTACAGGTCCAGGACCAGATAAATGTGAATCATTTAGAAACTATAAGATGCAGGATACAGGGTATGTATATTTACAAACATGTAATAATCAATGTCAGGGTGGCTGTACAGGTCCAGGACCAGATAAATGTGAATCATGTAGAAACTATAAGATGCAGAATACAGGGTATGTATATTTACAAACATGTAATAATCAATGTCAGGGTGGCTGTACAGGTCCAGGACCAGATAAATGTGAATCATGTAGAAACTATAAGATGTAGGATACAGGGTATGTATATTTACAAACATGTAATAATCAATGTCAGGGTGGCTGTTCAAGTCCACATTATGTTATATTGTATGGATAATTAGTACAATAGAAATTTTGAGTATGTACCAGCCTAGTGGTTGTTAGACCCAGCCCAACATTGTAGATAAGCGATAAATTGAAAAATTCTTGACATCTATGTCAAAACTGATACAAACAAAATGTGTATAACAAGTTCAAAATTTAGATGAAAATCATTACAGTTGTTTTGATTGAAATCAAAACAGATGTAATGATTCTCGCTTAATTTTGAAAGTATTATAATTATCTTTGTCTAGTTGTATATGATTTATTTTACAGTGTATGTGTACAGTCATGTCCGAACAATTTCTATGCGGAGGATTTTATATGTAAGAAGTGTAGTGAAGAGTGTGAGACATGTACGATGATAACAGCGTCGCAGGTGATGTGTCTGGCATGTAAACCTGGCTACCTGCTGGTGGAGGGGAAGGGAACGTGTATAACATTCTGTGAGAAGGGATATTATCAAGGTAAGGGGTGTTTTACAGGTGAAGGGTTGAGAAAGTTTGTGGTTTGTGACTGTTGTCATAGTGGTTTAGATCACCACTCTAAAATGGGAGTGACATATGATTTTGCTTACCTCTTCAAAACTAATTAACCCCTTTGATTTGTACTGTTGATATATTATTCATGTGGCTCATCGCTCTCATTTTAGGATGGTAGATTAATACCAGCTGTATGGTATATTTTGTAGATTTATTTCTGTCACATACATAAAAGTCATGAAAAATGTGTTGTTTTCAGCCGTTGTCATGTTGATTGACAAATTACAGTCAATGAGATTACACATATCAGCAGGATTTACTTTGTATAACTTGCTGATTCAAAACTGTTCTTTAGAAGAATATATAACTTGGAATCAGCATGACAAAATATGTACATATAATAGTTTTATTTGATGTGGTATAAGTATTAGCTAGTAAAATTTTAATATCTAGTACACAGATTTACTTACATTTATACAGTATAATACCATATTTGCAGGTTTGACAAATTTCCTGTTGAGTCCTGCATGGAGTTGTTTTGTGTTTCAGAAAATGAATTTTTATAATGTTATAGATCTACAACAGAATAATTCTATAGATCTACAGCAGAATCTTATCTTGTTATGTTCTCGTTCTTAAATTTCAGAACAGAAACATTGAAAGATTGAAAGAAAAATATTGCTCTTTCTTCTTGAAGCTTCCCTCTGCTGTTTTTACCAAAAGTTTCTCTGCGGGATTGAAGAAAACCATTAGTATTTGGTCAAAGATCCATAAATAGTTTTGATTTGCACTTGTCTTGATTAATTATTTATAAGGCAAATATTCTTAAAATGGCTTGGGCAAAAATTATATGATTTATGGTGGTTGATGCTATTGAACTGTTTACAAACTTATTTCTGCTTAAACTGTTTATCAAATAAGCTAGTGTCTGGAAAAAGAACCTTCATGGTATTTCACACCAAAATAGATTCAGATTAGCTTACAATAAAGTACAGTCTGATCAAGCATTATGCCACAGTAGCAACAGGTGAAGGAGAAGCTTTAACCCATTCCCTCTCAGTGACAATTTTTGACGCCCCTCTAGATGAATGCTTTGGAAAACATTTTGGAAAATGAGGATATTGCTTGTAACAAGCAATTTCTTCATTTTCCAAAATATTTTCTAACCCAAAAAGGAAAGTTTTTTTCAAATTTTATCAAATTGAAATTGTCATGATCAGACTGTGTGTAGATGCAGGCTGATCTAGATACTGGGCACTCTCAAATCCCATCATGGTGCTTTTTCCAAATATAGACTCAATGTGTGAATTGTAAATACTGTACTTAAAATGTACACTATGAATGTATAGTTCAAGTCATTCGCGTAGTTTCAAAAGCATTTATTTCTTCTTTTTCATATCAGGTAAGAAAAACTTTGGTTGAATTGACCCAGTACCCGAGTGATCTTTGATTAGCATATCATAGAAAATTGTAGCAAAAATTAATGGCAATGAAGAATATGTTAGCGACCACAATATTCTCCCTTTCCATTGATGTACTTTCTATTCAAACAACTTAACTGTTTCAAATGATACAGGGTCAATTTACATTTTGATAGGCATGCTTTTATCTGAGTTATCATGTGTGTTGTCCCCAAAATATATCTTCAAAGCATGCATATCAAGAAGAATGGAAATAAATGATATTTAAAGAATATAGGTCAAAAACAGTTAGAAGGAAATATGGTACAAAAACTTCTGTACAACTTGGTACAACATTTTAGATATTTTTTAGCGAGCCGGGACTTTAAGTCCGGTGAGCTAATGTCACAGCCCTAGTGTCGGCTTCCTGTTGCGTCTTCACTTGAAAAAAAAAAACCTTTAACCTGGTCTATATCTCGGGCATTATTTGAGATATAGCCTTGATACTTCACACATGGATAACTCCTGCCAAGGTCTTTCATTTTGGACCATGACCTTTGACCTTGATACCTTGACCATGGAGTTTTACCTACTTTTAAAAAACTTTAACCTGGCCAATATCTCATACAATATTAATGATAGGGCATTGATAGTTCACACATAGATACCTCTGGCCAAGACCTTTCATTTGGAACCATGACATTTGAACTTGTGACTTTGACCTTGGAATTTGACCTACTTTTAAAAAACTTCAATCTGGCCTATATCTCATGCACTATCATAGATAGAGCCTTGATATTTCCCCTATGGATACCTCATGTCATGACCTTGACCTTGAAACCACGATCTTTGACGTAGTGACCTTGACCTTTTGACATTGGACTCCTTTTTTTGCGACATGCTTTTGTATAGACGAGCTACGATGTCCGCGGACAACTCTTGTTTAAAATTATGTGTTTGAAAAAGGTATGAAGCAGAGAAGGCAGACAAACACTAGGGATTAGCTTGATGTGGCAGATCATTTAAACAGTACCTAATGAAAAAGTTATTGATGACTAATATTTGATTATTGATATCAGGTGATGTTTTATAGATCCATCACATCCAACAAATCCCTGACCTTAAATACCTTCTCTGCTTTAAACCAAATTCAAATCAAGATTTTCTGCAATTTTGTTGTTGTAATGTCACATGATTCCCCATCGTGTTCAAGCTTTTACTTTTACCATCAATATCAATTCTGTCCTAAAGTTATTCCATCTATAAGTAGATAATCTGTCATTTATTAGGCTATTTTACTATCCATGCATGAGACATGTATCTTTATTTTATACCTTAAACTTTTTTTAATTTTGGTTCAAGCAAATGCTTGATTTGATGACACAAGATTTTTGTGTTGAAAAAAAAAAGTTTAAAATTTAAAAAATCAGGAATTTATTAGGCCCTCATGTAAATAGATTTGGGGCATATTACTTTACGTGTGTCTGTCTGTCCATCTGTCTGTCATTCTGAAAACTTAACATTGATTTCGGGGGCATTAGTGTTTCACAAACACATCTTGTTATACCCTTGCAAACGAAGTTTATGGGCAGTAATGTAGGGGGATTTATGTATGTATTTAGGGAGGAATTATGTAGACCATCAAGGTTTTGCTTCTTCAGTCTGTAAGCATTCTACAGAAGCTTTCAATTCTAGTGTAATATCTTTTGACTAGAACATTTTTTTAATTTACCCCACAAACAATGTTTTGGGTGTAAGGATGGATTGTACTGGAATCAGAATGTTTGTTAGTTAGGGTGTCCACAAAGTCATGTTTGGACATTACATTATATTACAAGAAGAGAAAAAACATATAAAAAAAGGATATAGACAAATTTAGTCACAATGATTTTTATTAGAATTAAAAACAGTCCCATAAACACAATGAGTAAGATTTATTTCTTCTTGTATACTAGTCTAAAAATTCTTTATCATCTTGACATAATGTGATAATCATAAAAATTAAAATATGTAAATATCATGTTATAGGATTTTAGATAGGTCTAGAACAATTTAAAATTTTGATACATATTTTTACACATATATTTTTTGACATTTTTTATGTATCTTTATTACAGATAAGCAGTCGCATCACTGTCGAGTATGTAGTGGTAACTGTGCAGAATGTTCAGGTAGAGCTAACAACTGTACAGCATGTAGGTGGGGCATGGAACTACAGAAAAATAAATGTGTGCCAGAGAAAATACCCTGTCCTGCTGGTCAGTATATACCACACATATAGCCATCTTATTTGCATTTATGTGGCAAAATGGCACATCTATGCCAATTATTGGTGAAGTATGCAACATCTATGGCAATTATGAGTGTGGCATGCCACATCTACTGCAATTATTGGTGCAGCGAATGCCACATGCGTGTCAACACCTATGTGTGCATATAAATGTTTCTGAAGCCTTTTGTCTTGAAAGCTCTCAAGACAAAAGGCTTCGAAAAACATTTAGGCTAAAAAAGAAAATGCTTATGATCAGCATTTTCTCCTTTTGCCTCAATATCTGTCATGTGTGAATAAATGTTTAGATGGTAATAAAGTTTGAAATATATCTGCACATGGTAAATATGTTTCCATCATTCAATTCTGCAACTGTTTCATCTACATTCATGGTACTTGACACAAATATTTAGCATGACAATATTAAATATCCTGTTTATTTTTATGCCCTGTATCAAAAGATTGGGGGCATTTTTTTTTTCATGTCCGTCTGTCTGTCAGAAAATTTAACATTGGCCTTTTCTCCAAAAGTATTTGACATACAAAGCTCAAATTTGGTAGTAACCTTCTTCCAAAGAAATCCATCTGTTCAATGCAATATGACCTTCCTCATGGTCATTCATTAATCCTTACCAATCCTTTACATGAAAACTTAACATGAAAACTTTGCCATTTTTGGGGCAGTCGTGTTTCACAAACACATCTTGTCTTTGTGTAGAAATTGTTAGCTCACTATTTATATTCCTTATGACTTTTATAATAAAAACCGGTTGTTGTTTCAAAGTGTAAAATAAGTGATGTTACTGCCTACATGACAGTCTGGTGAAGATTTATACCATATTTGCCTGCCTGGCTTGGGATATTTGTTCACTTATCAACTGTCCATGTTTTCTTTGTAGGTCAGTACAAGGTGAACTCTGTGTGTAAAGATTGTCCTGCTGGATGCTTTACATGTACTAGTGCTACAAACTGTACATGCTGTAATATAGGAAGGTAAGGCAAAGGGTCATGTAGGGATCTGGAACAAAGTTGTTGAAAATACTTACAAAAGTTTCACAGTGAACTACATCTATCCAATATGTTACAGGCACGTAGGAACAAGGGGGCTATGGGGGGCTTAGCTCCCCCAAAGTTGGCCAAAAATGCTGAATTTTCTTTAATCTACACTAAAGAATTTATGGAAAATCCAATTTAGTCTGGACGTCAGTTTATACCAAAATGCACGTTGAGTGAATAGCGCATCAATAGCCTAGCTTGGCAGAGGACAACGACAGCCAACCTCATGTTCTCGCAGGGGATTTATCACAGTGTCACGAAGTATAGGCCGCCTGCGATTGCCAACCATAGAATTTGATGAAGACTCAGACGTCATAAGCTGTTGCATGCGTGACATTGATGTATATAATAGTGTTGACGTATGTGCAGGTACGAGCGGCTGACCGGAACAAGGGTGGTCTGTGGGTGTTCCTGTGTTGTTTGCACGTATCATTAACCTTGAAAACGTTGAGTTTGGTACTTAAAAGCGTCTAACTATGTCCATTTGCTAAACACGGCAAACCAAAAGCCCCAAAACATGGTTCCTTTCTGCCAAAGTAAGCCTAGAGCTGTATTTTGCATACAAAAATTCATAGTTCCCTTTTGTTTTTAAGGAGTAAATTAATGTCGCAGTTTGTACACAAAAAATCTTGGGTGATTTAATACATGGCCTGAATGCACGTGACACACAAGCATTTGAAGATGGGCAGTTCAGATGTTCGTGCATTTTACAGAGGATACGACAAAATCGCTAGGGCATGAAGGGTATATATTGTCTTATACATGTCCCCAAATATGGTGCCAATCGAGGCTGCGGGAAAGAAATGGTTGATGAAAATGTCTTGCGTTTTTAAATCGTGTCAGTTTATCATCTGTACTATTTATGAATTAATACCGTAGTATTCAGGTTAGAGGTCTATATTGGCCAAATAAAACCTGTTGTGAGTGGAGCTATGCTGAATGTAAAAAGTATGGGTGGAGCATTACATTATGTTACACAATATGTCCTGGTATATTTACAGTTATCTACAAGATGGAGTGTGTGTAAACAGCTGTGATAGTGGATATCGTCCCTTCCATGTAAACTATAGCTCTGAATTTGTGTTTCAACAATGCCAACACTGTGATAAAGGTAAACATTCAGAATTGGTGATTGTTTTATTTTTGTGCTCCAGTTTTTTTTTAGTTGGTCACCACTTTTGTTTTATTGGGCCACCAATAAGTTGGTGGAAACCCTGAAAATTTCCGGTCTGTCTATTCACAGTACAAATTCTTCATTTCGTAATATATTTCTTTTAAAATTCAAAATGTTCATAGCTTTCATCAATATCTCAAATAATTCAAAAATACTGCCAATTAATGATACATGAATTAACACAACTTTTACTTCTTGCAACATATAATGTTTCCATCCATGCATTGATAATGATAGGGTGCAAAAGCTTGAAAAAACAACTTTAGGATTTATATGGGTTGGTAAAAGTTGCTTATTGCAAATTTTAAAGCATCTTAACTCGTACCCATCCACTTATTCCTTTTGACACCCATAAGACAAAAATCATCAGAAAAAAAAGTGGAAAATGAAGAAATTGCTTGTAACAAGCAATTTCTTCATTTCCCACAATTTTTTCTACTCAGAAAGACCAAAAAAAATGTAAAATTTACTCACTTAAAATTGTTATCTGCAACATCTTTGAGTTTAGACAAGTTTAACATTCTGTTGTCAGGGAATGGTTAAGAATGTGTAACTAGTGAAAAGTAAATGCACTGTTTTACAGAATGTGGTCTATGTCCTGATGGGTTTAAGAAAGTGAAGGGAGTGTGTGTACAGCAGAGTAATTGTCCAGATGGCATGTACTTTCAGTGGAACTCTATGGTGAGTATAACAAATACCATTCGGTACAATTGGAAATGAATATGCTGGAAGTAAGGCATTTTAAATTGTTAGGGACGATTTGTTCATTTAATTTAAAAGATGATATTCCACTATGGCTCATGTCTTTATCATTGGAATCTAGTATCTTTAAAATATTGTCTTGTTTCAAATCCAGGTTCAACCACTTATCCTTTTGACATTTGACAATATCACTTGTCTTTTACCATCTTTTACCAAAATGAATAATCTTTGAATGTTTTATAGGGGATGAGCAGCTAGTTGCTTGGATTAGATGTTTTGTTTTTAAATATAAAAGAAAATTAGGCTGACAATTTCATGTCTAATCTGTTATTTAATCTGGAGTCTTTCTCAAACCAACATAGTACAAAAGTCATTTCAAATAGAACATGTCATCATGATTTAAATAGACTTCTAACTCTCATTCCAATCAGTGCAATATATAGTATGTGTAACACTGAACTAAATGAATAAATGTCCATGTATTTTCAGTCGTGTAAACTGTGTAATGCTAGCTGTAAGACATGTATAGGACCAGGTGCTAGAGACTGTCTGTCCTGCTTCGCTCCATTTGGCTACCACAGTCTGCTGCGACAGTGTATGAAGTGCTGCTCAAATAGGGACCAAAACCAGGGGAGACAACACTGTTGTGCTTGTGTGGAGGAAGGTAATGAATTGTGGTCACAATTATCTCCCTTTATCAGGAGAAAATTGAAACCCTGGCTTCGTAGTAAACTTTGGAGAGTTTTGACTTCTAACTGGAAAAGTGTGGACATCAAATGTAAATTGACTCACAGGAATTATAATAACCTGTTTGTTCCTAAACCTTAACCCTTTCCCAAACGGCCAAGTTTGGAACTGCTTCCTTTTGGAAAGAGTTGCAGACTGCAAAATAAGTGTTATTTTGTGTATGAAAGTTGTATATTACAACAAAGAAAATATTGAGGCAAAAGGAGAAAATGCTGATTATCAGCATTTTCTTCTTTTGCCTCAATGTTTTCCCAAACTATTTCTATCAGGAACATCAAAACCAGTTTTTGTTTCAGAAAGGGATAACTAGAATTTATATCATGAGTGGTAAAGAATGACTTTGGAGCCTGTGTCTAAGCCCATCATGTATCTCGGTGGAGGACACTGTAACTTCCTGTCTTGTAAATTGATAAGTACCCTCCCTTCTAAATGGACAAGTCTGGTTTTATTATGCATATAGTCGTCACGCTGCCCGTCCGTCCGTCCGTGTGTCCGTCCGTCCGTCCACAGCCATATCTCAGCAACCCTTGGACCAAATTTAATGAAACTTTACATGTGAACTCCCTTGGTCAATACCTAGGGATCTTTTTCTCCGTTTGTAAATTTAAGGCTGCGTCATGGAAAAAGGGGCCTTAGTGTATAAATTAGTTTTTCTCTTATTTCTCTTCATCTAATGAGCAGAATTTAATGAAATTTTGTGCTCATGTAATAAATAGGATGTACTAGACCATATTCTATAAAAAATGTGTGTACAAAAAAGCTGTCATGGGAAAAGGGGGCTTAATGTATGATAGTTTTTATTTTGTGACAAACACTTATTCGGGGAGCATAATCCGTCTTTGACGGCTCTTGTTTTCACCTGTGTCAACTTGAATTCTACTTGTACCACATGTTTTGACAAGAAGAATCAAATGTGGACAAACGAAAACTTGATAGATATTGCAGCATAAGATCGGATAAAATATTTTTAACCACTGCAGTAAAATTAACATAATAAATTATTTATGTTATCCTACATGATTAAGGCAGTGCAATATAAGTAATACCTCAATTATAAATACCTCTATTATTTAAAGTCTTCTGTAAAATGTATTTATGTATGTATAGCCATTTAAGATACTTCTTTAAAATAAATGTGTGTGTCTTTTTGTATGCATGCAACTTAACAAAACTGATTTCAAAATCAATGGAAATGAATCAATAGGTATGAAATATGATTTTAAAAGTAGAACCTTATTAGTGAGTTATGACTATCCTTTTGGAACCTGATCAGTTATATCATACTGTGGATTTTGGATACTGTATTATACAATGTAGTTAATTATGTTATCCTTTACAAACAATATATGAGCCGCGTCATGAAAAAACCTGCCTTAATGACATTGATGACGTTATCGGGAAATCCACTTTTAAAAGTGACGTCAATTTTTTTATAGAGTTAAACCAGGAAGTGTAAACATAAGATCGCGTTTGAATCCACATTTCGTTTACGTGCTTATTAGCTCACCTGAGCAACATGCTCAAGGTGAGCTTTTGTGATCACCCTGTGTCCGGCGTGCGTCGTGCGTCGTGCGTCGTGCGTTGTGCGTCGGAAGTCGTCAACAATTTCTTTAAACATCTTCTCCTCCTTAACCACTGGGCCAATCCTAACCAAACTTGGTAGGCATGTTCCCTGGGTGACCCTTTTCAAAAGTTGTTTTCAGATTTTTGATTCGTCAAAAAATGTGGGCGTGGCAGGGCGGGGCTTATCAGACTTAGAGAAATTGTTAAATAATTCTTCAAAAATCTTCTTCTCCTTAACCATTGAGTCAATTTCTACCAAAGTTGGCAGAAATGTTCCTTGGGTGACCCTTTTCAAAACTTGTTTTCAAATTTTTGATTCGTCAAAAAATGTGGGCGTGGCAGGGCGGGGCTTATCAGACTTAGAGAAATTGTTAAATAATTCTTCAAAAATCTTCTTTTCCTTAACCATTGAGTCAATTTCTACCAAAGTTGGCAGAAATGTTCCTTGGGTGACCCTTTTCAAAACTTGTTTTCAAATTTTTGATTCGTCAAAAAATGAGGGCATGGCAGGGCGGGGCTTTGCTATCAGACTTAGAGAAATTGTTACATAATTCTTCAAAAATCTTCTTTTCCTTAACCAATGAGTCAATTTTTACCAAACTTGGCAGAAATGTTCCTTTGGTGACCCTTTGCAAAACTTGTTTTCAAATTTTTGATTCGTCAAAAAATGTGGGCAGGCAGGGCAGGGCTTATCAGACTTAGAGAAATCATGAAAAAAATCTTTAAAAATCAACCATTGGTCAAATTTGAAGTAAACTTGGCAGATCTGTTTCTAGAGTGACTGTTTTCAATGTGTGTTCATGAATTTTTTTATTTGTCAAAAAATGTAGGCATGGCAGGGCGGGGCTTATCAGACTTGGAGAAATCATTAAACAATTCTTTGAAAATTTTCTTCTCCTTAACCGTTGGACAAAATTATACCAAATTATTCAGGAATGTTCCTTAAGTACCCCTTTTTATTTTTATTACAAATTTCTGATTCCTAAAAAATGTGGACATGGCAGGGTGGGACTTATTCGACTAGGAAAAATGATAAAAAAAAAATCAACTGTTGGGCCAATTTGTACCAGGGATGTTGCTTGAGTGACTCTTTGTAACAATAATATTGTTTGTGAATTTTTGATTTGTTAAAAAAAATGAGTGTGGCAGGGTAGGGCTTATCAGACTTTAAAAAGTCGTACAGAAATTCTTCAAAAATCAATTATGGGGCCAATTTAAACCAAGTATAGCAAAATGCTCATTGAGTTACTCTTTTCAAACACTTTGTTGTAAATTTTTGACAGGCTAATAAATGTTGATGAGGCAAGGAGGGGCTTAAAATATACTGAGCAAAAATGAAAACTTTACACCTACATTGCTTGTCATATTTCTTCTAAATGCAACAAGTAAAGAAATCAAATGAATGTGTTTCGCTTTGTCCATTGACTTGGTTGTGCCAAACACTAAATGTCTTGTTGATCTTAATTACAGGGATGAAAAACGGACCCTTTATATGTGACAGGGGTCCGTTTTCCAGGTGTTCAATTTTTACGGAAATTTTACAAAATTTAAACCCTCAGAAATCCGAGCAGAAGAATGAAAACCATGCCAGACTGCACGGAGTGGAAGTCTGACGACTTACCAGTCAGAAAATGTAAAGAAGCTTGCATATCACTGTTTAAGCTTTTTAAAAATGATGTTTGAAAAGCAGAATTTTCATTGTGTTGCAAAGCTTGAAAATTTTATAATGCAATCTCCATAGGAAATTGGAATCGCTATTGCATGGACATCTCGGAACAATCCTAGTCGAAAAAAGGGTCTAATAATCCACTGTAAGGCTCGCATGATGTTTACACAAAAACAATCGAAAAGCGTGATAAATTTGTGAATATCAAACATTTAAAATTCCTTATTTGTTTATGTAAAAGGGAGATAATTCACAAAATTGACAGATTAGACTTTTATTTTAGAGCTTGCTACAAGTGATAAGAAAGATTTTTTGTGTTTTTTTGGCAACCCGGACATGACAAATTACGAAAAAACAGTGACTCGTTTCCTGCGCATGCGCATATGTGACGTTAGATGTAACTAGCTCTAAACGCATTAAGGGCCGTAACTCTGACATTAAATGAGACAAGGCAATGGAATTCCAACAAAACGATTGCTGAAAGCCTAGGAAATAACGTCAAAATATAGTTTAGGCTTTTAGTTCGATACTTTTCCAGAAACAAGAAATCTTGAAGTGTAAAGTTTTCATTTTTGTTCAGTATATTAAGCATATTAATGCTTGTAATGTATCATTCTGATGTTTCAAAATTTAATTGTAAAAGTTAAATCTTGGTTATAAAAATCAAACTGGAACAGCACATGATATTCAATATTTAAGATGTCACTACATGCAATATGATTGAATACTAATGTGACTTCATTGCATTCATTGGAAATTATGAAACTTTATTAACAATAATTTGATACGACTTATATATTTGTTCACAACAAAATTTATATCATACACAATCAAATACAGGAAGAACTCAGGTGAGCGATATCAGTGCCTTTCAGGCACTCTTGTTTTTAATTTGGAATGAATTATGGATCAGGAATTAGAGGTGAGTACTAGATCTATTATTTATTTTATTTCATTTTTTTTGCTCTACGCAATCTAAATTTGTTTACATACGCATAGAAATCGGCGAATGGTCGAAGCCTGATATTATGACGTAGATCTAGTGAATGACATTAAACCGAAATAACAGATTGAAAAAGTCTTCAAGACCCACTTCTATCTTGAATTTGAGAAATATGTAATATTAAAACAATATATTTTCCATTTAGATCTATATAGATACTTTATTTGCAATGTTTTCTTGAGAAAAATGACGATATCTTTACTCTATTAATTTCGCAATTACCCGATATTGATTTCATATACTTTATAATAATCCGTGTAGAACGACGATTACATAGCGCAGTCGGTAGAGCCCCGGTCTCATAATACTTTTCTCCCAGAGAGCATGGGTTCGAATCTCCGCCAAACCATTCTTTTATTATCCCCCGCCGAAAAAATTTTTCGGGGGGGATATTGTTTTTGCCATGTCCGTCCGTCCTTCCGTCCGTCCGTCCGTCCGTCCGTCCGTCCGTCCGTCCGTCCGTCCGTCCGTCCGACATTCGTTTCCGCGCTATTTCTTGGAAACTATAGACCGGATTTCGATGAAACTTGGCACACAGCTTCACTACAAAGAGGACATGCGCATATCGTCGGGGTTACCTGGTTCGACCATTGAATTCAGAGTTACTGCCCCTGATTGTTTAAGCCATATACATACAGAGTGATATTCGTTTCCGCGCTATTTCTTGAAAACTGTAGACTGGATTTCGATGAAACTTGGCACACAGCTTCACTACAAAGTGGACATGCGCATATCGTCGGGGTTACTCGGTTCGACCGCCGAATTTAGAGTTACTGCCCTTGAGTGTTTTAGCCATATACATACAGTGATATTCGTTTCCGCGCTATTTCTTGGAAACTATAGACCGGATTTCGATGAAACTTGGCACACAGCTTCACTACAAAGTGGACATGCGCATATCGTCGGGGTTACTCGGTTCGACCGCCGAATTTAGAGTTACTGCCCCTGACTGTTTTAGCCATATACATACAGAGTGATATTCGTTTCCGCGCTATTTCTTGAAAACTGTAGACTGGATTTCGATGAAACTTGGCACACAGCTTCACTACAAAGTGGACATGAGCATATCGTCTGGGTTACCCGGTTCAACCGCCGAATTTAGAGTTACTGCCCTTGACTGTTTTAGCCATATACATACAGTGATATTCGTTTCCGCGCTATTTCTTGGAAACTATAGACCGGATTTCGATGAAACTTGGCACACAGCTTCACTACAAAGTGGACATGCGCATATCGTCGGGGTTACTCGGTTCAACCGCCGAATTTAGAGTTATTGCCCCTGACTGTTTTAGCCATATACATACAGAGTGATATTCGTTTCCGCGCTATTTCTTGAAAACTATAAACCGGATTTCAATGAAACTTGGCACACAGCTTTACTACAATGCGGACATGCGCATATCGTCGGGGTTACCCGGTTCGACAGTCGAATTTAGAGTTACTGCCCCTGACTGTTTAAGCCATATACATACAGAGTGATATTCGTTTCCGCGCTATTTCTTGAAAACTGTAGACTGGATTTCGATGAAACTTGGCACACAGCTTCACTACAAAGTGGACATGCGCATATCGTCGGGGTTACCCGGTTCAACCGCCGAATTTAGAGTTACTGCCCCTGACTGTTTAAGCCATATACATAAAGAGTGATATTCGTTTCCGCGCTATTTCTTGAAAACTATAGACTGGATTTCAATGAAACTTGGCTCACAGCTTCACTACAATGAGGACATTCGCATATCGTCGGGGTTACCGGATTCGACCGTCGAATTCAGAGTTACTGCCCCTGATTGTTTAAGCCATATACATACAGAGTGATATTCGTTTCCGCGCTATTTCTTGAAAACTGTAGTCCGGATTTCGATGAAACTTGGCACACAGCTTCACTACAAAGTGGACATGCGCATATCGTCGGGGTTACCCGGTTTGACCGCCAAATTTAGAGTTACTGCCCCTGACTGTTTAAGCCATATACATACAGAGTGATATTCGTTTCCGCGCTATTTCTTGAAAACTATAGATCGGATTTCAATGAAACTTGGCTCACAGCTTCACTACAAAGTGGACATGCGCATATCATCGGGATTACCCGGTTCGACCGCCGAATTTAGAGTTACTGCCCCTGACTGTTTTAGCCATATACATACAGAGTGATATTCGTTTCCGCGCTATTTCTTGAAAAGTATAGACTGGATTTCAATGAAACTTGGCACACAGCTTTACTACAATGAGGGGATACGCATATCGTCGGGGTTACCCGGTTCGACCGCCGAATTTAGAGTTACTGCCCCTGACTGTTTAAGCCATATACATACAGTGATATTCGATTCCGCGCTATTTCTTGAAAATTATACACCAGATTTCAATGAAACTTGGCACACAGCTTTACTACAATGAGGACATGCGCATATCGTCGGGGTTACCCGGTTCGACCGTCGAATTTAGAGTAACTGCCCCTGACTGTTTTAGCCATATACATACAGAGTGATATTCGTTCTGTTGAAGCCATATACATACAGAGTGATATTCGTTCTGTTGAAGCCATATACATACAGAGTTATATTCGTTTCCGCGCTACTTTATTGACAATGAAAATATATTCGGCGGGGGATATCAATTCAACGAATTTGCTTGTTTTTCTAATTATCCCCCGCCGAAAAAATTTTTCGGGGGGGATATTGTTTTTGCCATGTCCGTCCGTCCTTCCGTCCGTCCGTCCGTCCGTCCGTCCGTCCGTCCGTCCGTCCGTCCGTCCGACATTCGTTTCCGCGCTATTTCTTGGAAACTATAGACCGGATTTCGATGAAACTTGGCACACAGCTTCACTACAAAGAGGACATGCGCATATCGTCGGGGTTACCCGGTTCGACCATTGAATTTAGAGTTACTGCCCCTGACTGTTTAAGCCATATACATACAGAGTGATATTCGTTTCCGCGCTATTTCTTGAAAACTGTAGACCGGATTTCGATGAAACTTGGCACACAGCTTCGCTACAAAGTGGACATGCGCATATCGTCGGGGTTACCCGGTTCGACCGCCGAATTTAGAGTTACTGCCCCTGACTGTTTTAGCCATATACATACAGAGTGATATTCGTTTCCGCGCTATTTCTTGAAAACTGTTGACCGGATTTCGATGAAACTTGGCACACAGCTTCGCTACAAAGTGGACATGCGCATATCGTCGGGGTTATCCGGTTCGACCGCCAAATTTAGAGTTACTGCCCCTGACTGTTTTAGCCATATACATACAGTGATATTCGTTTCCGCGCTATTTCTTGGAAACTATAGACCGGATTTCGATGAAACTTGGCACACAGCTTTACTACAATGAGGACATGCGCATATCGTCGGGGTTACCCGGTTCGGCCGTCGAATTCAGAGTTACTGCTCCTGACTGTTTAAGCCATATACATACAGAGTGATATTCGTTTCCGCGCTATTTCTTGAAAACTGTAGACCGGATTTCGATGAAACTTGGCACACAGCTTCGCTACAAAGTGGACATGCGCATATCGTCGGGGTTACCCGGTTCGACCGCCGAATTTAGAGTTACTGCCCCTGACTGTTTTAGCCATATACATACAGAGTGATATTCGTTTCCGCGCTATTTCTTGAAAACTGTTGACCGGATTTCGATGAAACTTGGCACACAGCTTCGCTACAAAGTGGACATGCGCATATCGTCGGGGTTATCCGGTTCGACCGCCAAATTTAGAGTTACTGCCCCTGACTGTTTTAGCCATATACATACAGTGATATTCGTTTCCGCGCTATTTCTTGGAAACTATAGACCGGATTTCGATGAAACTTGGCACACAGCTTTACTACAATGAGGACATGCGCATATCGTCGGGGTTACCCGGTTCGGCCGTCGAATTCAGAGTTACTGCTCCTGACTGTTTAAGCCATATACATACAGAGTGATATTCGTTTCCGCGCTATTTCTTGAAAACTGTAGACCGGATTTCGATGAAATTTGGCACACAGCTTAACTACAAAGTGGACATGCGCATATCGTCGGGGTTACTCGGTTCCACCGCCGAATTTAGAGTTACTGCCCCTGACTGTTTTAGCCATATACATACAGAGTGATATTCGTTTCCGCGCTATTTCTTGAAAACTATAAACCGGATTTCAATGAAACTTGGCACACAGCTTTACTACAATGAGGACATGCGCATATCGTCGGGGTTACCCGGTTCGACCGCCGAATTTAGAGTTACTGCCCCTGACTGTTTAAGCCATATACATACAGAGTGATATTCGTTTCCGCGCTATTTCTTGAAAACTATAGATCGGATTTCAATGAAACTTGGCTCACAGCTTCACTACAAAGTGGACATGAGCATATCGTCTCTGTTACCCGGTTCGACCGTCGAATTTAGAGTTACTGCCCCTGACTGTTTTAGCCATATACATACAGAGTGATATTCGTTTCCGCGCTATTTCTTGAAAACTATAGACCGGATTTCAATGAAACTTGGCACACAGCTTAACTACAATGAGGACATGCGCATATCGTCGGGGTTACCCGGTTCGACCGCCGAATTTAGAGTTACTGCCCCTGACTGTTTAAGCCATATACATACAGTGATATTCGATTCCGCGCTATTTCTTGAAAATTATACACCGGATTTCAATGAAACTTGGCACACAGCTTTACTACAATGAGGACATGCGCATATCGTCGGGGTTACCCGGTTCGGCCGTTGTATTTAGTGTTACTGCCCCTGACTATTTTAGCCATATACATACAGAGTGATATTCGTTCTGTTGAAGCCATATACATACAGAGTGATATTCGTTCTGTTGAAGCCATATACATACAGATTTATATTCGTTTCCGCGCTACTTTATTGACAATGAAAATATATTCGGCGGGGGATATCAATTCAACGAATTTGCTTGTTCATTATGTTTTCCTGATTTTCCTAAATATGTTGTTTTCTAGTCACTCACAAGTTAAAGATTATAATAATAATAAAGTCGGGTAAATTCGACAGTCGTCAAAATTCGACACCCTTCTATAATTTTTACAGTATATGACACACAATTTGTGATAATAGCATTCTAATACTGAACACCTTATGTCGGGGCAATAACTGACGTATAAAAATATTTCATGTCCTCCAAACACCCACCCTTTCCCCGAAAAAATCGCGGAAGAAAAAGGTCGTCGAATTTTCTGATGAGCAAAAATGACCGTTACAGATTATCGTAAGAAAGTGGATCTAAACAAAGACATTTGAAAAATTATGAAAATCATTTTAATATGATAAATGTCTCAACACTATGCCGGAAATGTATATATTTTCATATATCATTTGATAAAAAGCATCTCTCCGTTTATTTTCAACTTGAGAAAGGGTGTCGAATTTATACGACAAAATATTTCAAGATCGTATAATTTCGACATGCCCTAAAACGTGATTAATTGTTTGAATTTGAATGTTCCTACATCGACAGAAACAGACTACAGTTTGGTTGTTGCGCTTATTTTGAACAGTAGAAATGGCGCTGATGCCCTTTTCATCAACCAAAAAACAATTTTGATCTTAATACGCATTATTAACAAATTCCACATCAATTTGCATCTGAAACGTTTCACGAGGAAAACTGTTCTGTAAGATTCATATTCTGAGGTCAGTCAAAGTTCTCGACTGTAGTAGATGAATATATTAAATATGACGAGTCTTACTTTGTAAGAAACATCCTTATTAATCCACAGCAATAGTTAACAATCCAAACATCACTCAAAGATTTGACCTTTGTTTGAAGGTGCACAAATTCCTTGTTTAGCGACAATCAAAAAACCCGAATGCGGTTCTTTTAATTCACGTGGCACCGCCTTGTAAATCTACTGAGTAAATTGTGTTTGATTGATTGGTCGGAACAGTTTGTCAGTCTCCGCCCATTCGATCATTTATATGCTTGATTGACAGGGATATCCACGTGCTGATATAGATCTCATTCCTTTGTCGGAACAAAATGATGTCATACAATCGTCATACCACTAACCGTCTACGGGAGAATTTAAAACATCAAACAAAGCCGCGAAGCCACGCGCGGAACACCTGTTATTGAACAGTTTCCGAAAATAGAAATAGACTCATTCCCATACAGTAATTAAAAGGGAACAGTTGTTGAAATTTCGGGCTGCGCATGTTAAGTTAAGATTAATTTGGTCATGGATTAATTGAACCATTAATTGGAATATTTCAGCGACAAGGTATTACTTTTACATTTCATTCGAGGAGACAGTTAACTTTCTAAACATTGTTGTTTGGCGACCGCGGTGTTTTAAATGAAGAAGGAATATTTCGTAGATGCTTTAAGGGAATATTTGTGGTTTAGGATATGACTTTGCGCGGATGAACCTTTGAAAAAATCACATTTCGCAAATTGATCTGTCTCCGAATCGTGGGTGAGAATGAAAATCCCAATAAAGAAAAATCAAGTGCATCGTTATAATCAATATATTCACCTGATTTGAAGTTCATAAGAGACATCGTTTTCTGATTATTTCCTTACAAAAATTCTTGGGTTGTCGAATTTACCCGATATTTCAAGCCTCTGGTTGGAATTAGGTGAGTTATAGTTCTCATTTTGTTAAAACCTTTCCCAAACAAGAACCGAGGTTTGACGTCCCTATTAGAAAAGGCTTGGGAAAACATTGAGGCAAAAGAAGAAAATGCTGATCATCAGCATTTTCTCCTTTCGTACCAATAATTTCTATGCTATATTGTACAGAAATAATATTTTACCAACATCTATTTTGTCATCTGCAGCAGCTTTCAAATTGGACTACTTAACACAACAAACAACATAACAGTTAACTTATATGAAATGCGCGAAGTTACATACACAAGTTTCATATCTTATTCTTTATCAAACTTGTAACTTAAACCTGCGAAATATTTCTTTTGGTATGTGACATGTGTTATTATAATTAATAACTGTAATCAATATTTTCAGGAAATTTCAGTATTTCCGGTTCGCAGCAGATGAGCCTGGAGTGGTAACTGTAAAGGAAAATTATGAAAGACAAGAAAAAAAGATGTGTTTGCTGAAAGACCCCTCCTTTCGATTTGAGAACATTGAAAGACCATATCATGTCGGTTGTCAAGGTCTAACTGTTGAAAGGCAGCGATATCTCCAACCTTTTGTGAGACCATACGTCAGACCAACCAACCAAAATGATTTCTGTTCAGAGCCAGCTGCACATTTATGTACAAGTAATGACGTTACAGGAATCACCGACTCGTGCTTTGTTGTTTATGTTGCTTTGATTACTTTACTGTTCTACAAAAATTACATTATCATTACAACAGAAATACAACATATATTTTATTCACACTAATAAAGTAACGAATAAGTGTAACCAGTTTCTTTTTTTTTGTGGTTCACAGCTTCTGGTGAGACGTCGTATCCATGGTTTCCATGGTTGCTATGCATTTATATGATAACCATAACACTGGTTGCTAGGCAACAAAAATAGAAATTGCACTTTACATGAGGATATCAATGTTTTTATTTCAACTGCATAATTACAATATATCTGAATTGGCGATAAGAAAACAGTCTGGTGAGAAATCACAAATATTTGAACGAGTTTTTACCGACGTCGCAATTCGTTTTCATGACGTTCTCTATGCTCTTTACTCCTACGTCCTATAAAATGCTGTAACTCAGTGAAAAATCAATATTTTTCAATACTGTTTTCGATTTTGTTATCCTATATAAATGATCTTTACAAAAACGTAAAAATCTGAAAATGTGAAATTTTGTCATTAAGGCAGGTTTTTCCATGACGCGGCTCATATATATATATGTACCTACAAACCATATCATAATGGCAATGAAAAAAAAAACCAACTCGCCTGGTTTGAAAGTTACTTTTGGTGATGGATTTAAGTTTATTTCTTTCCTAAGCAAAACCTAAAAAACTGATTACCAGCATAGTCCTCAAATGTTGTCTATGTACTTGTAATTGCATTCAAAGTTTAGTCCACTTGTACATGAAGTGTATTTAGACACTATTCTATTCCCTCTAGTTATAATACTTATAAAGTTGTAAACTTAAGATTTACATGCAAGTTTGAATACATCTACACCATCTGATGCTATATTGCTTAAACTTTGGATATGTGTGTTGACAACACACTGTTATAGATTAAACTCAACAATAACTCTCAAACATTAATACAGAATTATAATAAGCATTTGTTAAATAATTCTGGCTAACTTGTTGTTGATCAATCTATGTGGTATTATTTGACCTTCTATATAGTGTTTACAGTTAACTCTTTTATGTGAATTACAAAATGTTTGTCTCATCCAATTTAAAAGCTCTTTCAGAGGACAGAATGAAAGTTGATGCTAGTTGAATATCTGTAAGATAAATCATAGAAATCCTTAAGGGAAAAGAAAAATGCTGGTTATCAGCATGTTCTTTTTTTCCTGGAAAGGTTTCTTAACTTTTGTCTGTAGGGTCGTCAAAATTTATCCTTAGTTTAGGAAAGGGTAAGAACTTTTTATATTGTAATGAAAGTATGAAGTAGGATTAAGATGACTTAATAAAGGACTGTTTACCTATTACAACACACTGATGCTTAAGGATGCCCCAAGAAATATATTAGGCTTTGTAAAACATTGTGGAAAATGAAGAAATTGCTTGTGACAAGCAATTTCTTCATTTCCCACATTTTTTCCAATCAAGAAAGACAAAAAATATTTTAGAATGGCAGTCTGCAACATCTTTCAATTTGGACCAGTCTAAAATTTTGTCATTTGGGAAAGGTTTAAGACCTTGTAATTTATTCATTTCAGGTAAATGTGATCTGCAGATAGGGACAGACATGTCAAACAAAAACAGCATTAATACAGTTGTTATAGTGTTTATTGTGATAACACTTGTTGCTTTGTTGACGTTTGCAATCATATTCTTTGTGATATATCATCGAAAGAAATACCCGCGCTCAGAATACAGTTACAGTAAACTGCAGGATAATGATAAAAATCTTTTAGCTGATGCGGAGACCTAGTGGCATGTGATCAAACGGAAACCTAGTGGCATGTGATCAAATTTATTTCTTTCATTTCAAGGGATGAGTAAACTGTTGCTTTTCATTGAAATCCTCGTAACTGCAGCTTGTTTTAAGCTGCAGTTACAAGATTTTCGATGAAAAACAAGGAAATAATTATTGTAAGTGCATATGGAAATACAGTTGACTCTTGTTATATCAACATTTGTTAAATCAAATTAAAGCTTAGCTCAAAAGTGAAAATTCTGCCATTTCCTCATCAATGGAAATAGGGCTGCTGCGAGTATCTGAGTACTCGGATATTCACGAATCTAATCAAAGATTCGAGTACGATTAATCGTCACCTAAGAGATCGCTGGATCGCGATCTTTTACAATAAAGTAAACAAACATGTTTAACACTTAAAACATAACAAAAAAGATCAACAGTAAGGCATTTAATTTAAATTTACCCGAACTTTAACTGTCAAATGGCTAAATGGAAGTAAACAAATGATGTAAGGTAGAGCTAGTTTCCAATTATAAATACGAACTGATAGTGGAACATTCTTCGTGTCACTAGATGACTTTCTAATACACGTTTTTTACAATTCTATATTTCTAATATCACATTACGATTATCAAAATAAAAAAGATACATCATTACATTTTTCATGCCAAAATCAAAGGAAACGCTGCAAACACAGTTGTCATTTGATGATGTAGTCGATAGAAATTGTATAGAAAATACTCTCGTAACAGCGGAAAATTACAGTCTCAATACAACCACGTGACTTTTTCAAGCGGGTGCAGGTCATCCAAATATGGCTATGTTTACTACGGTTTGTTGACAAAAAATGCGCGTGCTAGTAAGGGCGCGGAAAAATGATGACGTAATGAAAGCATTGTCGATTTGATATCGCTGTTTTACAATCAAAACTTCGTAACTGCAGCTTAAAATAACCTGCAGTTACGGGGATTTTGTTGACATGGATTTAACATCGATGCTTCCCCTCTTTCCGCCGCGTGATTGCACTACAAAGGAATTTGTAACTTGCGTGCTTACTAGACCGTTTAGACGATTTCATTCAATCACGAATTATCGATTTTTCATGTTAAACAATAAGTAAGTGTTGACACCCTTGTTAATTGGTGATTGGTTTACGGCAAAAAAGTCAAGCCTTTGAGCCACATTCGATTTTTTGAGCCACATTTTTATGCTCCCCGAAAAAATTTCGGGGGAGCATATAGTCGCCATGCTGTCCGTCCGTCCGTCCGTCCGTCCGTCCGTCCGTGTGTCCGTGTGTCCGTCCGTCCGTCCGTCCGTCCACAGCCATATCTCAGCAACCCTTGGACCAAATTCAATGAAACTTCACATGTGAACTCCTTGGGCCAATACCTAGGGACCTTTTTCTCCGTTTGTAAATTTAAGGCTGCGTCATGGAAAAAGGGGCCTTAGTGTAAAAATTAGTTTTCTCTTATTTCTCTTCATCTAATGGGCAGAATTTAATGAAATTTTGTGCTCATGTAATAAATAGGATGTTCTAGACCATATTCTATAAATAATGTGTGTACAAAAAAGCTGTCATGGGAAAAGGGGGCTTAATGTATGATAATTTTTATTTTGTGACAAACACTTATTCGGGGAGCATAATCCGTCTGTGACGGCTCTTGTCTAAATTGTCGCCAATGGCTCAAGTGGCGATCGCCAGCGCGAGCCCTGCATATGAAAACCCCTAGGAAGAAATTAAGAGAATGTGAATAACTGACACTTAATTTGTCTTTTGCAATAAGATTTCTGACCACTTTTGCAGCTGTAGAGATTCGTGGATCGATTTGTGAATCATTGCTCATGAATCGTGGATCGGATCGGATCGCCACTTACCCAACGATCCACAGCCATAAATGGAAATAGAAGAAGGATGTAACAAAATTATTTTGAAATTTATCTACTCTGTGAAATATAATAGGAAAAGGAGAGATTTGTCTCATTTAGAGCAATTTCTTTTCTTTTACAAGTGTACCGTAATTATTCTAATAAACGCCCGGGCGTTTATTATAAACATGGTCGATAGAAAAGCAGGGGGTGGGCGTTTATTAGAGGTATTCTCATTTCGTCTGTCAAAATTTTCGAAGCAAGTGTCATTTTATGGACTCAAAGTTCAGCAAGTCTAATTTGGCAAAGTTTTGTAATAAGGACTGCAAAATACGATTTTTCAAGGAAACTCCTTCATTGCCAACAGATTTTGGGCTGAACATCCTATTTTTCATTGTTTTTAGAAATGTTCTTTGGTTATGACTTATCCTCGAATAACCTACCTCCTCCATGCTAAGCTTTATTTCGAAATAACATAAAATTTACTAAAGCTATCGCAAAGATAATACCCCTACCTTAAAGAATAGTCATTTTTCAGCATATAAATCGAAAATCTTCCTCTAAGATGAATCACAGGTTGATAAATCGAGTCCTAAAGTGACCAGCCATTTTATGTCGGCCATTTTGGTTTGTATGTACCTTCGCCCACTTTATTGTTTACAAACAATAAAACTTGCCCTGTCTTACAATTTTTTAAGACCATCACATTACTTTCATTCATAGGATAGTAAACAATGCACACACACTGTCAAACAACTTCGGCATTGATTTTTGGGGTAAAAAAACGCCATTTTAAATGAGCACTACATCAGGAATAGGAAATTACCGCAAAATCAGCTAATTTCAATTGTTTTTCTCATTATTTACTTGTTTTGGCGCATTTTCGGCCTTGTTTTTAATCTGTGTAGTGGAATGTCAACTAGGTGAAAGTATTCCCATGCCTAGACGTAATTCTCGCCTTTTTAGAACCAAAAACAAAAACGTGGCGAAGGTAGGTGGCGGGCGGAGGTAGGGGGTACGACGATATATTAATTTAATCTGGAATCAGGGGGTGGGCGTTTATCAGAATCACCCCTTTTTGCTAAAATTGTGCTTGAAACAAGCAGATTTTCAGCCAAGGTTTGGGGGATGGGCGTTTATTAGAATATGGGTGTTTATTAGAATAATTACGGTATTTCAATTATGAACATACTTGATTCAGCAACAAAGAGGGTTAAATATCATATTAATCAAACCTGGATTTTTCGAGGTAAAATGATACTTTCTTGACACAACAAGTTTCAACTGTACAGGCACGTAGGAAGCAATTTCATATTGGGGGGGGGGGGCTAAAGCCTCATTGTTTGAATATTGGGGGGGCTAAATTAAATTTTCCCAAAATTTTCAGTGTGAAATAAGGAAAATTTGGCATTTTTGGCCAACTTTGGGGGGGGCCCCCCCTAGCCCCCCCTGTTCCTACCGGCCTGCTGTATATGCATTTGCAAAAAGTAATTTGCTTGTCCTATAAATTTTTGTTTCAACGCTGGCATGCACAAATCAGAGCTGTTTGTAATATTCTATGCGGTCAGTTTTAAACTATTGTAATTGCATATAAAGTTATAAGCTCATATAGTAGATTTTGACTGTGCCCCTAATTCATGAATTAGCTCAATTTGTATTTCGATTCCTAATGTACATACAGCTCAACCTGATGAAAAGATGTGTTTACAATATTTAATTCTTTCTTGCATTTGACAAAATACATTCATTCACCTCTCATTAATTTATGACTTGTATGTTCTGCATGTAGGCTGGTAGCTTCAGGTGTTATGTTTGTACTGGTTCAAGCTAGGCCCTGAACACATGGCTAAGTAAACCAGTGGCCTAATTTAACTGAAATTTGAAAGCTGCTTTAGGCAACAAATAAATACTGATTAAGACACAATTTGTGTACAACAAAGTAAAGAAAATATTTAGGCAAAAGGAGAAATTGCTGATTATCAGCAATTTCTTCTTTTGCCTTAATGTTTTCCCAGACTTTTCCTATGAAGGACTTCAAAACCCAGTATTGTTTGGGAAAGGGTGAAAGGGGTACTATATCCTCTTCATTGCCAAGTTATAAAACAGACTGATTTGTGCATGCTATGGTTATTGATTTGTGGAGATTTTCTCTAATAAACCCTTTACCATGAATTCTCAATGATAAATGCTCATTTTGAAAGGGCTTTAAGTTAACAATGTGGGAAAGAATATAAAACTTGTGCATAAGTGACTTTTTTTCCATTATTTTCCACATTATTGTTAAATTTTCTAGCTCAAACTTGCCAGACTAAGCCATTTTGCTTAGAAATCATTTTGAGCCAGTCTGTAATTTTGTTATTTAGTAATGGGTTAAACATTTATCAAAATATAACAATTTGTGATCTGAATGTATTTTATTTGTTTGTTTTACACAATTTATTAATTTCTGGTTTCACATGATATCTTGTTTTGGTGATCAGAAAACTTCAGAAAACATTTATAAAGAGAAAAGAGGAAAATGCTTATGGGCAGATTTTTTCCTCCTTCCTCAAAATTTAGACTTTTCCAAACAAATCTGTTATTAGAACAACTATATTTTACTGTCATCCTTGGTGATCTTAAAGTTGTCTATGCACCTCCCATTGAGCGTCTTAAAAATCTTGCTCTAAAGAGCACTTTATCCTAAAATATCTTAAGAAATCTAAAGGTATCTCTAGAAATGTCGCTCTAAAGAACGCGCCTCTGATCTGGATCCATGCTGACTGACTTACCTACAGCTTCTACATGTAATGAAGAAGCCATGAAAACAACAAGGACCTGTATCAGTCTGCATGTATATAATATTATGGTGACACAATAACAGATAAGAGATAACCTGAAATTGTTGTTTCAAAACTGAAGAATAGTTTTGATAAACAATGAATTACCTTTTAACCCATTTCTAGACAATAACATTTTGGACCGTTTTAAATTGAAATGTGTTACAGACAACAATTTTAAGTCGATGCAATTTTCAAAATTACTGCATTTTGGATAAGAAAACAGTGTGGATAATTACCACAGGCAATTCCTTAATTTTCCACAGTGTTTTTCTTGAGGAGTGTCAAAAGGCTTCACTTTGTGGTAATGGGTTGAAAAGCCAAAATCTCTCATACGTAGACTGGTCAAGATCCATTTTGCATCCCTATTGTCATAACACCTTGTTCTATATCCCATGTCATGCTGTAGTCTGTGATTATTCAGATTAGAGTTTTCCATCCATTCTGAATGCATGCAGTCAATTTGAACTTTCCGATGATAATGCAACTTGTCTTGTTTAATTTTAACTTTTTATGAGGTTTGATGGGAGACAATTGTTGTAAGTGTTTACCTAAGGCATACTTCAATACTAAAGTTAGTGCATCGAGTATTTGCTTTGAAAATGCCGTTGTAATAGTTTTGTTTCAACTTAAAGTAATTTACCAAACAGTGATGATTTTTTACCCCCCCCCCCCCCCCCCCCCCCCCAGGAAAGGAAAATGCTTTGGAAAACATTGTATGAATTTAAGAAATTGCTTAATTGCTTGTAACAACAAATGGTTTCTTAACCCTTTCCCAAACAAAACTATGTCCCTTACTGAAAATGCTTTGGAAATCATTGAGACAAATGAAGGAAATGCTGATAATCAGCATTTTCTTCTTTTGTTTCAATGTTTTGAGCTCACAAGGTGAGCTATTGTGATCACTTTTTGTCCGTCGTCCGTCTGTCCGTCCGTCCGTCTGTCTGTCTGTCTGTCTGTCCGTCCACAATTTGGTGTTTACGCTCTAGCATCCACAAACATTAATCAATCTTGATCAAACTTTGTCAAAACAAGTATGGTCATAAGTCACGGGAGAGTTCGATTATGGGCCAGATCGGACCAGAATGTGCTGAGTTATCTGCCCTTGAATGTAAAAAAATGCCGTTTTTGACTTTGTTTATACTGTAGCATCTACAATTATTGATCAATCAAAACAAAACTTGGAGACAATGTTGGAGACCATAAGATCTCAGATGAGTTTGGTTTTTAGCATGATCTGTTTAGAAAGATTAGAGTTATGTGCCCTTGAATTCGACAAAATTGCCATTTTCGGCTGTTTTTGACCTTGTTAACACTCTAGAATCTATGATTATTTATCAATCAAGACAAAACTTGGACATAATGTTGGGGACCATAAGATATTGGATTAGCTCGATTTTCAGTCTGATCTGATCAGAAAGTCAAGAGTTACATACCCTTGAATTTGACAAAATTGCCATTTTTAGCTGTTTGCGACCTTGTTTACACTCTAGAATCTACAATTATCAATCAATCAAGACAAAACTTACAAACAATGTTGGGGACCATAAGATCTCGGATGAGTTTGATTTTCAGTTTGATCTGGTGTCAAGGTCACAATCTGACTTTGTTTAAAATCCCTTTCCATGGTCCAACTAAAGAATCTTTTGACCTATAGCACTTTTTCAGTGACAAGGCGCTGGTGGGGGGTATTTGTCCGCTTTGCGACAGTTCTAGTTTGCAAATGTTATCTTTAGTAGCATCTATTTTGTTGTCCGTAGCAGCTGTCAAATTGGACCACCCTAAAGTTTTGTCAATTGGGAAAGGGTTAAACTGAGCCAGATGGCTGCAATATTGATATAGGTAGCACTTCATTGATTGTGTGGCATTTTGTATCATTAACTTCTGTGGCATTAATGTAATTTAAAATGTTATTTTTTATACCCTTATAGATTTTTATTTCTAGTAAGTGTTTCCCATTTTGCTAACAGGGTTTACCCAAAAGACCACCTTTCATAACCTTTGTAAAGTTTTGTAAATGTGATCATTTTCGAAATGATGAATTTTAGCACTGGTCAAACTTAAAAGCTGTTTTAGACAACAAAATAAATTCTCTGAAAAGCAAATTTTGTCATTTTAGCATATAAAGTATTGAGGGAAAGGGAGAACATCATGGTTATCAGTATTTTCTTCTTTTGTCGCAAGTTTTTCAAAAGCTATCTTCTTTTGTGATGTCAAATCCAGGACTTATAATTTTGGTACAACATTAAGATAGTTTGCTATGATTTTGTATCATTTATGGTTGATTGTACTACATTTTGTTGAAACAGACCAACTATAAAAATCATACATAAATGAATGGTCCGTATTGCAAACTCATGGGGCTAGTGTAATACCTATGTAAAAGATGTCAGTACTTACAGCATGTTTCAACTAATCCCTTGCCACTTTTTATTATGCCCCCGATAGGGAGGCATCATAAATTTGACTTGTCCGTCTGTCCGTCCGTCCGTCCGTCATTCCGTCCAAAAACTTTAACATTGGCCATAACTTCCTTATTACTTAACATATTCGCTTCATACTTTACCACAACATTCCTTGGTACATTACCTTTCTGTAGGCAAATACTTTGGTGACCTTGACCCTGGATGACCTTGACCTTGAACATAGATTGGCCATAATTTAAAATCAAAGCGGTGTTGGGGGCATTGTCATCTTACAGTGACAGCTCTTGTTTATAATGAAAGTCTTACAAATACCTCAGAGTGAAAGTCAAAAACATGGGCAAGCATACATGTACTTGTTATACACCCCAAGGGTCGTAATTATGGTAGGGCCCTGGTCGTCTGTCTGTCCATCCGTTAGCAATTTCTTGTGTGTGCAACTTCTACAGTTTCAATCCGTATTTCATCAAACTTGCCATAATGAATCTCCATGATGTCTAGTTGTGCACACCACTTATGGAATTCAGATAATTCTTTTCGTTCTTGAATTGTCTGCTCTTGAATTGGAAAAAATTCCCATTTTTGTGACTGCAGCTCGTACAGTTTCCACCGCAATACAATCAAACTTGCTATAATGAATCTCCATGGTGTCTTCTTGCCACTATTTAATTCAGATAACTCTTGGCATTCTTGAATTATCTACCCTTGAATTGAAAAAATGGCTAATTTTACTGACCAGCCCCTCTGGAGCTTATATGGGCCGCTCCGCGAAGCTCTTGTATGAATTTTGGGAACAATGGAAAAGTAACCTTGAATGAGTGTACTATGTAATATAAATGTGTTGCACAATTTTATTGCATGCATATTTTATTTTGTTTTATGTGCACCTACAAGTTTTGTACCAGCCCATCGATGTGGATATTAGATATGAGCCAGGATCTGGAAAAACGCCCCTTAAGGCTTTTGAGCCCAACATAGATCCAGATCAGCCTGTGCATATGCACAGTCTGATCAGGATCCACTTTGTTCTCTAATAGCTTCTTTGTGACCGGTAGTAACTTAAAGAGAGCATCATGGATGCATATTGGACTGCATTTGACAAAAGGCTGATCTTCAAGCTCAAGTTTTCAAAATGCTATAAGGGACGTTTTTCCAGATCCCGGCTCATATGTATTTGTCTGTGTTATTTCAAAAACTTGTTTCTTCAGATTGATTAAACCTTTCCCAAACAATAAAAATTTGGAACTTCCAATTAGAAAGCCGCTGCAGACGTCAAAATGAATGTTGATAAAGGCAGGATTTGTGTACAATATAGTACGGAAAATATTGAGACAAAAGAAGAAATTGCTGATTATCAGCAATTTCTTCTTTTGTCTCGATCTTTTCCAAATTTCTTCTTTCGTCTCAATCTTTTCCCAAGCCTTTCCTTCTAGGGACGTCAAATGCAGGTCTTGTAGCTACAAGGTTTTGCAATAACACTTATGATATGGTATAAATGTAGAAGGAATATGTTTGAGTAAATGGTTTGATGTTTGTGTATTTGTCTATTATCTTCTGTTTGTTTGATGTACTATTTTGGATCTCTTTTTCAATTGTTGGATGTATTTTTGAATTTTAAACTTTGTTGTATTATTTGTCAAGTAGAGCAAGATATGGCTTACAAAGTAGAAGTCAATCTATGGTGTATAACATGGGGTGGGGCGATTTTACCTAGCTCTCTCAAACAACATATTTTTGGATGGTCCAATTTCATAGCTTCTGAGTGCAACAAAATGAATGTTGCTGAAGATGAAATTTGTGAACATTATAGCATGGAAAATATTGAGACAAAAGGAGAATATACTGTTATAAGCATTTTCTTCTTTTGTCTCGGTGTTTTCCCTAAACTGATGTCAGTTTGTTAAGAATAACATCATTTGTATGAAGAAATATTTTATGAAATAAAAAAATAAGATACTTAGAGAATTGTTGCTCTGTGTTGCCTCGGGCCTCTTGGATTATTTATTGTGCTGCCTAACTTAGAACCGTGGTTAAATAAACAAGAAACCGAGGTAAAAAAAGGCTATATTTCTTAAATCATCAAAAGTTGCCTTGCCTAAGACTTTGTGTTCATGTAATGAAATCCATAGCTTGACCAAATATCATATGAATGTGAGATTGATTGTTAAGAAAACTTTTTCATGTGTATTTCTTGTACAGTCTTTAGGTGACTGATCTACTCCGAAAATACCATTATTAACCCTGTCCCAAACAGCAAAATTTTAGGGTGATCCTCTTCAAAAACTGCCACAAATGACAAAATGGATGTTATTAAAGATAGGATTTTTGTATAATGTAGCTAAGAAAATATTGAGGCAAAAGGAGAAACTGCTGGTTTTCAGCAGTTTCTTCTTTTGTCTCAATGTTTTCCTAAGCATCTTCTATCGGGGGCGTCAAAACGTTCTTATAACATATGTATGACATTTCTTTTTAGTATGATGTAGATCTATATTTTAGTAGATTTTATGTTTGTAAAGCGCTTTTGAACATACTTTCGTATGATTAAAGCGCTATATAAATTCGGTACTTAATGATAATAAATAATAATAAAAACCCAGTCTTGTTTGGAAAAGGCTTAACAGATAAAACACACCTTTTTTGTCTCATTTTCCTTACATCTTTGTAACAGCACATAATTTTCAAGTTTTTAATAAAGGAGGCTTTAGAAAACATCAAAGTAAAGGTGGAAAGTGATAGTAAACAATTTCGCCTTTTTCTTCAATATTTTCTATCTATAAAATTATAGGTTTTCTAGTTCTATTGAATTTTATCTTAATGTTTGCAAATCATTATGATTAGAACTTAAAAGTGAAAACATTTTGTCTTTAAATTGTTGTTTGACAAAGCAGTAATTACATAAACCCTTTTTCAAACAGGTAGAATTTAGTCTGTTCCAATTGGAAAGCCACTTTACATTTCGAAATTGGTCTTGATAAAGTTACGATATATGTACAAAATAGTTAAGAAAATATTTGTGCAAAAGGAGGAAATTCTGATTATCAATGTCTAAATGTTTTCCAAATCTGTTTCAATTAGGGATGTCAAAATGAGGTCCTCATTCAGAAAGGATTGATTGGTATTAAGTGCAACACGAAAGTAATATCTACATGAATAAATCCATAAGGATGAATTTTAACAACTTTATTGAACAAAGCCTGATTTTATATGGTAGTTACCTATATTAGTTGTGGATCAAATAGTTACTATGAGGATTCATGATGATCAAATATAATAATAATTTTTTTTTATTGTTCCTTTTAATTATGGAATATTGTTGTTCAACAAGAATCAAAATATTCTGATATTTAGCATTAACTCCTTTTCCCTCAAAATTTTGCTCTTGTTGACAAATAGAATTTTCGGGTTCTTCTATTTATTTTTTTGATTGAATCTCTTTTGAATTGATTTCAGTGTAAAACTTTGTCGTTATAGAAAGGATGAATTGACTTGTACATTTTTGCTGTATACCATTGTATAATGTCATTAGAAAACCATATTTACATGTAAATGTTGATATATCCACTTTAGAATACAATAGATTATATAGATGAAATAATGGTGATATATATGGGCAAGATGATTGTGTAAAACCTACTGACACCACATATTTCATACTTAATGCATTCCTACACAATGTCTTACTTACTATGAAATAATGCTTTTTGGAAAACATTGTGGAAAATAAAAACAAAATGCTTGTGACATGCATTTTTTTCATTTCCCACAATGTTTTCTACCCAGGAAGTCCAAAAAATGTAAATATCCATTCACTTTACATTGTTGTCTGCAACTTCTTTGGTTGGACCAGGCTGGAATTGTGCCGTCCAATAATGGGTCATATTGCTACACAGACTTGTTACACTTGTAAATATGGATTTCTGATACAATGTGGGTGTTATTAGATCTATTTAGATTCATCATATATTTTTGACACACTTATCTAATAAGTATTTAATAACGTTGTTTGTTTCTACAAATTCTCTGGTACAAAAGATATATCTACAAAGAACAAAATATGACACTCGTATGTTGTTTGTTTAACCTCATAACCCTGTAACCTTATTGTGTTAAATTATAGACTGGTCCTCTGTGAAAAAGCGGGAGATGGTAAAATGTGTTAAGACTTGGACAAAGCTAATATGAAGTTATTGATAGAGAGAAGACAGGCTGGTGACAAGCATTTTCCTCCCATTCAAATTTTCACAACTTGCCATAAAAATTAACCCTTTCCCTAACAAGACCAGTCCTAGTTTTGACATCCATATTAGAAAAGGCTTGGGAAAATATTGAGGCAAAAGGAGAAACTGCTGATAACCAGCAGCTTCTCCTTTTGTCTCAATATTTTCTGTGCTATATTGTAGACACATCCCTCCTTTTTGACATCAATTTTGTCATCTGCAGCAGCTTGAAATAGGACCACCATAAGATTTTGTCGTTTTGGAAAGGGTTAAGCTGATCCATACCCATCAGCACCAATTTTAATCTAGATCTGGATAGATTTCACCTAGATATTAGTATAACAGTAAAATTACACAACAATCAATCTGATTAGTCAAGACATATGTCTCATCCAATCACATTGCTTGTAATGTAATGTAGGATTAAAAGATCGATTCCACAAATTTTAACTTTTAAATCATCCATTTTGTTGTCTGCATCAGCTTTCTAATTGGACAACCCTAAAATTTCGTTGTTTGGTAAAGGTTTAAAACTGAAACAATTGCATGTGTGGCTGGTCCAAATCAAAGGAGTAGCACGCACCCATATCAATAGACTATTTGTACAATTTGTACTGCTACTGAGAAAGAGGAAATACTTATATTTTACTTTTTATGCTCCCCGAAAAAATTTCGGGGGAGCATATAGTCGCCATGCTGTCCGTGTGTCCGTGTGTCCGTCCGTCCGTCCACAGCCATATCTCAGCAACCCTTGGACCAAATTCAATGAAACTTCACATGTGAACTCCCTGGGATAATCCCTAGGGACCTTTGTCTCCGTTTCTTAATTTGAGGCTGCGTCATGGAAAAAGGGGCCTTAATGTAAAAATTAGATTTTCTCTAATTTCTCTTCATCCAATGGGCAGAATTTAATGAAAATTTGTGCTTATGTGATAAATGAAATGTTCTAGACCATATTCTATAAATAAAGTGTGTACAAAAAATCCGTCATGGGAAAAGGGGGCTTAATGTATGATAGTTTTTATTTTGTGACAAACACTTATTCGGGGAGCATAATCCGTCTGTGACGGCTCTTGTCTCTGTTTGATTCCAAAGTTATCTCTACAAAGGGAGCCAAAACCAGGATTTGTTTGAGAAGGATTTATTATGATCTTGTCTGTGGGTGTGGATGATTAGCTGGCGGCATAGATTGTATGCAGTTTTTGCTCTTTTGCGGAAAAAGGATAAATTCAAGAAAACTTGGGAAAGATATTCAACCTTTGAAACCAGAATGAAAATTCTTATAAATTGACCTTTTTCCACTCTGAACAACAAAAATTAAGTATTTATGTAGTCACTTATTGCCGCTTTTCTGCAAGAACCATGTCTTAATGTAGAATAACCCTGATGTGACCATTTTAAGATTCATAAAACACCGGATTTTTTCGAGTGTCGTCCTTACGTATCCGAACTTATTTGGGTGCGGTCGTAAACATTCGGCGGTGGAAAGTACCACCGCCGAATGTTTTGACCTCGCCCGAATAATTTCGACGTCGCGTGAATCTCAGGGGTAGACTACATTAAAGCAGTCCACCCCATTGAAATTCACACGAAGTCAGAATTTTCATGTGACGTCGTTAACATTCATCACATCCCTAGTTAATAGTCCTAACCCAGCCTGCGGACGTCGTAAACATTAGGCAGTTGAACGTTCCACCGGCGAATTTTACGACGAAGCCCGAATTGCTGGACATTTTATTCATCTTAGCAACGCGAATATTTCTTTGTTCTAGACTTGTTTACACTAATAACACAGGCGGCAATTTTTCATGATATGTTTTCCTTACTTTTGTAAACAAAAACGCTCGGTAAGTACACATTTTCTCAAAGTTGAATATTGAGATACGTTCCATTTGATACGTTGTATTGTCCGGTCTATTTTGGTACCAAGATCTTCCCTCAAATCCCTGTCAAAGCTGAGAACATTCGTGCAAAGTATTTTTGAATGCCGTGATATATTTTCTTAAGAAATGTTTACACTTTGCACGAATGTTCTCAGCTTTGATCCTAAGAAACATTGGCACTGCGTACCTTTTTGTCCTAGTTAGCTCCACTGGCCGAAGGCCAGCGAGCTATTGTCATGGCTTTGTGTCCGCCGTGCGTCCGTCCGTGCGTGCGTCCGTTAACTTTTTCTCCAAAAATCTTCTCTCAAACCAGTCGACCAATTTTGACAATACTTTGCAGGAATGTTCCTTGGGTAACCCTTTACTTAAATTGTTCAAAGGATTTTGATTGGTCCTTTAATATGGACGTGGCAGGGCGGGTCTTATCAGACTTAGAGAAATCACAAAATAATTTAAGAATCTTTTCTCAAACGAGTGGGCCAATTTTGACCAAACTTTACAGAAATGTACCTTGGGTGTCTCTTTACTTAATTTGTTCAAAGAATTTTGATTGGTCCATAACTGTTGGCGTGGCAGGGCGGGGATTATCAGACTTAAAGAAATCACAAAATAATTCTTTAAAAATCTGCTTCTCTCAAACCATTGGGTTAATTTTGACCAAACTTGGCAAAACAAGGTGACCCTTTACTTAATACTTTGTAGAATTTTGGTCCATAAATGTGGGCGTGGCAGGGCGGGGCTTATCAGACTTGGAGAATTCCTGAATTATCTCTTTAAAAATCAACCATTTGGCCAATTTTGACCAAATTTGGCAGTAATGTACATTGGGTGACTCTTTATTTAAATTTGATAGGTCCATAAATGTGGGCGTGGCAGGACGGGGCTATCAGAATTAGAGAAATCACAAACTAATTCTAAATCAACCAATGGGCCAATTTAGACCAATTTTGGTAGTTATGTTCCTTGGGTGGGCCCTTTACTTAAATTGTTTGTGAAATTTTGATTGGTCCATTAATGTGGGCGTGGCATGGCGGGGCTTATCAGAATGGGAGAAATCACAAAATAATTCTTTAAAAATAACCATTGGGTCAATTAAGTACAAACTTAGCAGGAATGTTCCTTTCATACTTTGTTCGTTAAATTTTACTTGGTCTATAAATGTGGGTGTGGCAGGGCAGGGCTTATAAGAATTGGACAAACCATGAAATGATTCTTTTAAATTAAACCAATGGGCCAATTCAGTCCATACTTGGCAGAAATGTTGATTTTGTGACCCTTTTCAAGATTTGGTAGTGCGAGGCTTACAAGTAATCATAAGGTAATTCTTTTACGTCAGCCAGTGGAGCTATTCAGGTCCTCTTTGGCCTCTTGTATATAATACGGTACAGTGTGTTTTTGTCTTGTTTTCTTTTGTCCCATACTATCCTCAGCCTTTTCTTCTTTTATTTTCTGTGATTAATTAGAAAAGGGTTAATACTTTGTTCATTGAGGTGTCGATTTCTTACAATGTAATATAAATATTTGATATTTGACAACTGAAATGAGTTTAAATGTACTAATATATTTACTATTTACTTTTGACTTCCATTAGTGCAAATATTGAAATAAAGATTACATAATTAGTATTAACAACAAGACACGCGGAAATGTCTCGATAGAGTTTACAATTGAAAATGATGCATAAAGAGTGTAAGCCTAGAAATGGTAAAGATGAGGCCTTGAACGGAAAAATGCATTAAGGGGGAATGCTCCAGTTTTTCGGAAAACTCGGTCATTACTGTAGTAAATTAAATGTTTCGTACCAATATGTTTCGCTACCATATTTTCAATGATATAACACATCGTAACAATTTACCATTTTCGACGGTTAAAGTGTATTTATTATGCGAAACTGATTTCCACAAGATGGAAATCGATTATTTAGCGCAAGAAAGTCGTAAGCGTGTATGCAGTTACCACTGTTTTGCGTCATTTTATTCATGTACAGCTGATAAAAATTGCAGCAATTCACTAATAAGTGCGCTGACCTATACATTTTCTTTTTGAATTATTACCAGGACATGTTGCTTAATACAATGATGGAGTTTTATCACATTCTATTATGTAGAACTTGAAATATTTCCAAAAATATGCAAATTTTGACATAAAACACTCCAGCTTCGTTGATCTAACTGATTACGTGAACATGCTGTTTTATACATTTAGGCGTTTATGATAGCACATATATTTCGGATTTTCTGTTCTTATTAAATGTAATACGTTATTTTAAATCCGTTTTCGGGACTAAACGATGAATATACTGTAGCATTTTATTAGCATTTTAGTGACCTTGGATAGGTGCAAGAAATTGTACATCTTTTCGCTGTAGGGGTATGTGATACGAATGCCTATAAAATTCAAACAAGATCGCTGACCAATCATTTTTATTTTATTTTTCAATTGGTAATAACATGTAGTTTCAACATACAAAATATAAATAAATTCTATTATTGGGAAAAAAAATTAGGAAACTGGAGCATTCCCCCTTAAGCTTGCGATTAATGGCAGTCTAGTCAGGATCCATGCTACAGATAATAAAGAATTTTTTTAAAAGAAAGTATCATTGGTTTTAATTTGACTACACGTATGTACAGGCTTATTTAATCCAAGTTTTCTCTGATGAAATTCGCTCTTTGATATATTGATGTGGCTCATTTACTTGAGCGACATCAACATATCGAAGAGCAAATTTCATGAGAGAAAATTCGGATTAGTCTAGCATACTACAGGAAGCACAGGCGTCCGTAATTTGAGCCTTGGCACCATCTAAGACTATTCTTTATCAAGAAAGAATAGTCTAGATGGTGCCAATGCTCAAATTACGGACGCCTGTGACAGGAAAAAGGTCCATCATTTAACTCTTTCATAAATGGGAATTCAGACGGTAAAACGGGCGTTGATGGAAATATGATTTGTGAAAAATGAATTATAGAGAATATGCCTCAATACCTTTTCAAAGATTCTCTGCAATAGTTTTGTCACGTAATTCTCCACCGTGTTTGAATAGTATCTGGATCGATTTATTGCTAGCTCATCACACATCATGCCGAATTTGCTAAAATAGTTGTATATACATGTATATTCTATTACAATACGGATTATCTGATTATTTTGTTTCGAAATAATGTACGCATGTGTGGAGCCTCAATATGGTAACTGGTCCCATAATTCGATGTATGTTTACGCCTGTGTGTCCGCGTGCATGCGTGTGTGCGCGGGGGTTGGAACAACACACTGTTGAAAAGAAAGATATTTAGTAGACTTGAAAATATCAAGCAATTCGAAAAGGCAAACAACACTCTCCTTTGCTAGTCCTATCTAAATAAGCCCCGAAAGACCTATGTTTGGACTGTATCATGTATGTTAGGCCTTATCAGATCCACCACTTTTCTATAGCACATGCGCAACTGGTCTTTTGCGCAAGTTAAGCCATCAATTTAAATACATTTGAAATCGAAATTACGATCTTTACATGGAATAGATAGAAAGACAAATCAATGATTTTCATTTTAGAAGTCTTAAAAACAAAATTTACCTCGTTTTATCTAATTCAATCAAATTTCCAAGAACCCTTACAAAAGCAAGATGGCCGACTTGCTTACCAATTGAAATGAAAATATAATTCAAAGGCATAATATAATTATATTAAGTAATATTTCAATAAAACTTGGGTGGTTTTAATCATTATGTAGTAGGTTTTCATTGTTTACGCAACCTTGAATAGGGACTTTGAACGATTTTACATTTGCTAAACAAAGCGATAGCAACCCGTTTGGACCATGTCCTTCTATAGCTATAAACCATTTCCAAAGCGTATTTTAGACTGGTCTGTGTCAATAATAGATGTGGAATACGACGAAAATGCTACCGAAAAAAAACTACATTATATAATCTAAATTTTTCTTCTATTCGCTCAATTATTTAAATGATCAAACGAAACGCGTCATAGAGAGACAGATACTCGACATGTTTGTGATTAATCCTTTCCCGGAGAACGACGTGTCTGACAAATCAATGTAAATGTGGCATTCAATAAACTTCGCATACTTTCAAATGGAGTCCTTTAAATGTTAGAACGTCTAAACTGTTCAGAGAGTATAAGAAATCGCTAGTCATCGGATTTCGTTTTTTTTGTCCAAATTATTTTACCAAATTGGTCCCTATATTAAAGTAGATCAAAACCGGAACTTGTTTATAAACGTTTGTATTGGTCGGATGTTGTATTTGGGATGATGATTAATTGATGCTGTTTTGTACTACAAACGAATGTCGACCATTTTAGTGATAATATCATACTGCATCACAATTTTAAATATGCTTCTATCATAATAAAACCGGGACCATAACAGGAATTATAAGTGCCGGTAATGGTGTCATTGTGGCTTTAGCTCGACTGTTCTTGGAAGAAGATTAAAATTCTATTCATAACAAAAATATTTTTATAGAGCCCGCCTCGCAGGAAGCGGCCTAACAAGGAAGTTTCTTTTTCGCTCTAGTGTTAGTGTGTACGTTTGTGAATGTATACGTGTATGCGTCCGTCCCTCTTGTTTCTTTGTCCGGACAATATATCCTAAACCACATACACGTTCATAATTATTTAGATCACTTTAACGAGAGAGTGTTACTTGCACATATTGTCCATTAATAATTTATTTCTCAAACTCTTGTTATTTTGTCTGGGTAATATATCTCCTGAAACATCTTTAACCCTTTCCCAAACGGCAGAAACCTGGAGTTTCCCATATTGAAAGCTTTTGCATACGGCACAGTTGAGGTCATTAAATTTGTGTACAAAATAGTACAGATAATATTATCAGCATTTTCTTTTTTTGTCTCAATATTTTCCGAAGCTTTCCCATATAGATACGTCAAAGGAAGTCTTTTTTTTTTTTGGGGGGGGGGGGATTGGTTAAACTTCATACACTTATCAATTACATAATTGGATTAGACATCCACAAGAATAGAAACCACGACACCCTTACTTATTTGCCTTTAAATTAAAACGAGCTTGTAGTTGTGTCTACCGTAATTGTTTAACATTCAAACTATAAAGACCATTCTAAAATTCTACCAAGATAGAAAAAGGCAAGTTAAGAGAGCGGACTAATTCTGTATCGACCTCTTGTTTATCAGCAATCGGGATTCGTTCAATACCCACCAATAAAATTGAACGTAAATCTAACTCTTTATAATATTTTTCCTATTATAAACGAAACACTTTTTGAAAGCCTCAACATAAAAGAAGGTGCTGATAAAAAATATCATGTTTAAATTATTCAACTTTTATTAGAAACGATAGAAAGCAATCCGAGAAAAGAGAAAATCTTAGTTAAAAGTATTTTCTTCTTTTCTATCAATGCCTGTTACCTGTAAACCTTCCGCTGAAACTAAGGATTGTTTTCAAAGTAAGGTTAAGTCAGGATGGCCATTTCTTTAATTAGTTAATCGATCGATTAGAGAAAATAATCAATCAACCGACGTCTTGAAAGACTAATCCTATCTATAGACAGCCGATATCTTGCTGATATTGAATTAATAATAGTAGAATGAAGCTGGCATTAATATGTAAAGATTTTGATGTGGATTTTATAAATTGACATCGGAATCTAAATTTTTCGTAAACGCAGTGTTATTTAGTGAACGGTGTTGAGTTGTAAATATTTAAAAAAAAAAATAGTTATTTTTAAACGTTGCGTTGAAAATAAGTTGATATGGACTATTAAACACGCTAATAATCTAAAAGTTAATGCAGGAGTAATTTTTTCGCGTTGTCTTTTAATACTCCTTCTTTCGAATAACACATTTATATAGATTAACACATGTGACATAATTTTAATGGAATAAATAAATAGAAACGGGGTTAGAAATGGCTAATTGGTATACACGTACGGTCAAGCAAGGAAATGTTTCGTCTAACGGTTAACTTATTAAATTAGAAAAAGAGCAGAACGTGTGTTGAGGAATAAACTATGATCGGATCTGTATGTTCTGATTTTATATGGAATACTGTTTCTACATACACATCAATATCTGGATTATGAAGTTCTCTTTATTATTGTTGTGTTGTCACGTGTTGTATATTATACATGAATGTGATGCGGAGTCAACATTCCAGCTAGTACCAGCTCTGTCAGGTCACCAGTGTATCACCGATCTAGATCTCGGGGTTAGTCGGAGTGTGTTGGAATGCTCCATGACATGTGAACGGTTACCGGGCTGTGCTAGCTTCTTCTATAATCAGAACAGTCGGAGTTGTGTCGGAGTCACCTCCATATTGTCCGGGACAGGACTGTGTGTGGTGGAAACAGGCACAAAATATTATGCAGGTATGTACATGCTGTCACGTCTACACGGAGCACGTGCAATAACACAGGTCTGTTATTCTGAAATGTAACAGATTCTTTCTTGTAAAATCTTTTTGTTGGACACAAACAACGAACTTCTTTGAAAATATATAAGGTGTTACATGTGCAATTTGTATTTCATAGCTTAGATGTTTCGGGAAAAGAACTGAGAAAATGATAACCTTTAGCACTAAAGTGTATCCCTTTATTTGCTTCGATTAAGATAAAGCTTCCATGAAATAAAATCCTTACAAATACGACGGTTTATCCAAATGTTCGTAGACATTTATGCACTAAATTAACCATTGTTTATAAAGCGCATCATATTTTTACGATGACAATTCCTAATAATTTGTCGTGAAATTACCGAATTTCATAAATATGTCATATAAATTAAAGTTTCGTAATTGCTTTACAAACAGAGAGGTACCGAGTCACGGTACAGCTCTGTAGCAACCAGTTATGTAATAAAAACGAGAAATGTAATAATTATTACAAAACTCGTTGCGATGACAAAATTCGTATTACATTTCACTTAGCAACCAGAAATGTAATATAATCGAGAAATGTAATAAACTTGTTTTCATGTATTTTTCTCTTTCACAAAGTGTCTTCTACTGATTCAAGTGAAAAATGCCGCAGTTCAATGATTTTTGTTACATTTCTAGCTTTTATTACATTTCTCGTTGAATGATAGCAAGGAGTTAGCGACGAAACGAAAAATGGTATAGGCTACATTATACATGTCGATCTATTTGGAATATTTATATATCACCCGATTATTTATGGCTTCTTACATATGTTTCATTTCTATACATGGAGCCACAATTCTCACAATTAAGATGTGGTCAAAATTTGAAAAGTCGTAAAACGACTTGATCATCTTCTTCATAATCGTTCTTCTGAATTATCGTTATTTTGTCGTTTTGTTACATTTCTAGATTTTATTACATTTCTCGTTCGTATATTGCAACCAGTTTTGTAATAAAACCAGAAATGTAATAAACTTTTGATATACATTTCCGTTGAAGAAATGTAGCTTAAATTCAGACTAAAGGCTTCATTTCAGTTCTTCGCGATAATATACTTTACAGCCAAAAAGTAATGCGAAAAGTACCAAACTGCGACATTACATACTTAAAATCAGTTGAAGACACTTTGTGAAAGGGAAAGTACATGAAAACAAGATTATCACATTTCTGGATTTTATTACATTTCTGGTTGCTACGTGAAATGTAATACGATTTTTGTCATCTCAACGAGTTTTGTAATAATTATTACATTTCTCGTTTTTATTACAAAACTGGTTGCTACACAGCTCGTCATAAACAACGTCACGTTTTCTCGAAAAGTATTGCTGTTATTTTCAACGGCGTCCGACAGTCAATGGAATTACTGCACTTACTAGGTAATGACGCGCTATATTTCTTAATGTAATTAACTGTTTATTTTATGCGCGGTATCTATGGACGTTTTGATCACTACACGAAGTATTTAGTGAAAAGGAGAAAATTATCTGTTTCTTCGGTCACTACAATTCTTTCCATTAGCCTTCTCCGTAAGGTAGATCTACTTCTAAAGCATGTGCTGTTTGTTTAATTTTGACAATCATAACGTTAATAAAACATCTTAACTGATTCTAATTGAAACGTATGATTATAACTCATATATTCTGTTTTCAGTAAAAGGTACAACAACAACAACACATTTACCCTCCACACTGACACCAAGCACAACCACTACAACAAGTAGCACAACAACAAGTACAACTACAACAACGCAACCAACAACCACAAGTAGCACATCGACATCAAGTACCACAACAACTGCCACTCCCCCACCTCCAACTACTACAAGCAGCACTACGTCGACGAGCACGACTACCACTCCCCCACCTCCAACTACTACAAGCAGCACTACGTCGACGAGTACGACTACCACTCCCCCACCTCCAACTACTACAAGCAGCACTACGTCGACGAGTACGACTACCACTCCCCCACCTCCAACTACTACAAGCAGCACTACGTCGACGAGTACGACTACCACTCCCCCACCTCCAACTACTACAAGCAGCACTACGTCGACGAGTACGACTACCACTCCCCCACCTCCAACTACTACAAGCAGCACTACGTCGACGAGTACGACTACCACTCCCCCACCTCCAACTACTACAAGCAGCACTACGTCGACGAGTACGACTACCACTCCCCCACCTCCAACTACTACAAGCAGCACTACGTCGACGAGCACGACTACCACTCCCCCACCTCCAACTACTACAAGCAGCACTACGTCGACGAGTACGACTACCACTCCCCCACCTCCAACTACTACAAGCAGCACTACGTCGACGAGTACGACTACCACTCCCCCACCTCCAACTACTACAAGCAGCACTACGTCGACGAGTACGACTACCACTCCCCCACCTCCAACTACTACAAGCAGCACTACGTCGACGAGTACGACTACCACTCCCCCACCTCCAACTACTACAAGCAGCACTACGTCGACGAGCACGACTACCACTCCACCACCTCCAACTACTACAAGACAATTTCATATTATTACTAAAGGCACAGAGAACACGCCTCAGAATATCATTCAAAAATCGACAACGGCATACTCTCCTATCAAAATCAATGCCGGCTGAGCTTATCTAATCGTTTTTGAGCATTTATTTTTAACCCTTTCTCAAACTTTACCATAAAGGTAGAACCGGATACTTTTAAAACTTTAAGCTACGGTCATAAATTTGATATCTTTGGAAACCAGAAGCTATTTCTGGTTCAAATCCGAAATTAATTTCCTCGCTTATGTCATGTCGACGTTACCACGATGACGTCAACATAGGCACCTCGCACGTTTTTACGTCGAATTTCTATAGCCCGGAAATGCACAAAATGACGTTTTGGTCGGGCAATTTCAACGTCACGATAATGAAAATGACATTGATGGAAAGATCTTTTCAAACATAATAAGATGATACAAAAATAAATTATTTCGGACTGACAACGCAGAAATAAACGACGAACTTTCATTTTCTTTCCGCGTCAGATTTCGAGGAAAAACTTACTTTAGAGCAGAATTTCGTAAAATTGGCCAGAACGATTTTTGCCATTTTTCATTATTATATTTCACGCTCATATTGTAAACATTTTGCAAGAAATCAGAAAAAATCACCTTACCGATTTTTAATAAAACATATTCAAATATTGTTGGTATGCGTCAAAGTTATGCAGTCGGGCGTCGGCAAATTTCGACGAAAAAGCACTTTACTACGGATTTTCGTAAAATTGGCTAGGAGGGCTTTACATTATTTCATTTTACATCCATATTGTAGGTGTTATGCAAAAAAATCAGAAAAGTTTACTGTATAGTTTTTTAATAAAACGTGTTTGAATATATTAGGTATCAATCAAAATTTGCACAGTCGGACGTCGACGTCGAATTTGAAACTACGTACGTTGACGAGCAACAAGGATGTAGACGCGTCGGGGTTTTCAAACTGCTCAAGGAGACCAAATTTGTGTACTCAATTAGTCGGACAGCGAAAGTAAATCTCTATTGTTTAAGTAAATACCTAGTAAGAAGTACATAATCGGGATAACAGTCGACACGCTCATGAAAGCCTATTCGAGGGGACAACGAAAACGGGATTGAAATGATACTTTCGAAAAAGAATATGCGGAAAATATTGGCAACCAACAGTAAGAAATGTCATAGAGTAATTAAACCACTTCTGTTCGCATGATGTGGCAGAATAGAAAATGTAAAAATAATAAAATGAATAAAATGAATAAAAAATAATACGAATATACATAACATCGCAATATCAAAAAATTATGTCTTTTGCATCAATTTCTATCGGATACTTTTTGTTTCATTTCTTATATATCAAAATCGCAGTAGTAAATGTAGCTTACTTAATATCTCGTTAATTAAAACGTTGTCATCGATGAAAAATAAACAAAGACTCATATATCACAGTCAGAATTTTTAACTGTTTTTACTTCAACCCAAATGTTACATTTGACCATTAGCTAATTACGATGTGATTTTGACGTTCCGACCAAAACTGTTTGAGAAAACGTTTAGAGAAAAGAAGAAAATAGCGACAGTCACAATATTAATTATTTCTCCTTTTTATACCCCCCACAACAAAGTTATGGGGGGTATACTGGATTCAGGTTGTCCGTCCGTCCGTCTGTCCGTCTGTCCGTCCGTCCGTCCGTCCGTGGACATAATTTTGTGTCCTCTTCTCCTCCCACAGTTTTTGACCGATTTTGCTGAAATTTTAGCAGGTTGTTTCCTATCATATCAATTTTCATCTTGATCCAGGCAGTAGTTTCAGAGTTATGCCACTTTGAACTTTAGCACTTTTTCTGTGACAACGCGCTAGTGGGGGGGTATTTGTCCGCTTTGCGACAGTTCTAGTTATTTCAATATTTTCTATGGAATGAAATACACGAATTCCATGTAAATGCATTTGCATAAGTTTTTTTTTTCTCGTGGAGCAGTTTTAAATCCTGGCATGTGCTCATCCTTGTTGCTCATCAACGTACGTAGTTTAGACGTCGACGTCCGACTGTGTAAATTTTGATTTATACCTAAAACATTCAAATGCGTTGTATTAAAAAACTATAAACTTTTCAGATTGTCTGCATTTTACCTGCAATATGGATGCAAAATAAGATAACATAAAATCATTGTGGCCAATTTCACGAAATTCCTTTATAAAGTGATTTTAGTTTGCCGACGCCCGACTGCATAATATTGACACATACCAACAATATTTAAATATTATGTTTTATTACAAATCGGTAAGGCGATTTTTTTCTGATTTCTTGCTAAATGATTACAGTATGGTCGTGCAATAAATTAATGAAAAATGGCAAAAATCGTTCTTGCCAATTTTACGAAATTCTGCTCTAAAGTTAGTTTTTCCTCGAAATCTGACGTGAAAAAAAGATGATACTTTGTCGTTTTTTTCTGCGTCGTCAGTCCGAAATAATTCATTCTTGTATCATCTTATTAGGTTTGAAAAGATCTTTCCATAAATGTAGTTGTCATTGTTGTGACGTTGAAAGTGCCCGACTAAAACGCAATTTTGTGCATTTCCGGGCTATAGAAATTCGACGTAAAAAACGTGCGAGGTACCTATATTGACGTCGTCGTGGTAACGTCGTCACGACATCAACGAGGAAATGAATATCGGATTTGAACCAGAAATAGCTTCTGATTTCCAAAGATATTGAATTTATGACCGTAGCTCAAAGTTTTAAAAGTATCCGGTTCTACCTTAAGGTATTCGCACACTAATGAACGTCAAAAATCATCGGCAAATGTCGACATATGTCGACATTTTCCGTATTTTCTTTCAAATATTTTTTCCGATGGAAATTATTTGTGTCAGTATAATTAAATCCATTTGTTCCAATATTTTAGAGTTTTAAAGATAAAAAGTTGAAAAAAATAACCCCTTACTGCATTTATCTTGAAACAAAAGTTATAATAAAGGATTTGTTTTGATGACGTCATGACGTCGCCGCCAAAAAATACGACGTCGTTCCCTCGTTCTGTATAATTGACGTCGACGCGTGTAGAGCTTGTTGTCATACAACTAAAAACAAATTATAGGGAAATCGGTTAATAGATTTGTAAATGGGTGGTTTGTAAGAGAATTATAATTCAATTTTCAGTTTAACCTCTTCACAAAATCATGTCCGAAAGGATAGATACTTAAAGCAAAATAAAATTTAACACGTTCTTTGTGTGGGTCAAAAAACGCACAAGGCATGTTACCATGGCGATTTCTTTAAGTTTGGACGGCGAAAGTTCCCTATTCTTATTCATTTACTTCCTACACCTGTGTAGATATTTTTCAAGTTCTGATTAGAAAGGCCCCACTAATACTTAATGTAGAATGACTTTTTAAATATGACAACCCAAAAAATTTCAAGTAGATTTTCAAGAGAATTTTGCTGCTATGCATTCCGACTTTTGCATTTTTTTCCAATATTATTGTTGCAACAATATGTCAAGAGTAATTTTTTATAGTAATATATTTAATAAGCTCTTGTTTGGTGCATAAATTATAGATGTTTCTGGAAAATGTCACTTTTTATTTAGATTTGAGCATCTGTTACTCAGTGCGCGAAAAGCCCATTTTTTCATATCGGTGTGATAAATCTTAAATTTGTCATAAAATTTTAAAATTGTGGTCAAATTCCCTTATTTTTTCAGAAAAGGTGTCTCTTTGTATGTAGATTGTAAAAATAAAGTGATCCACCCCGTAGAATTTTATGCCCATTAGTGTGTGAATACCTTAAGGACTTGTTACAGTTAAAATTAATTGCATGCGACAAAACAAATGGTCATGAATATTGATAGAATCGTTTTCTTACTTTCAGTGAAATCTTTCTTTGTTAGAGACGACAAGCTTAAATGCACAGCACCTGTATTTTCTAAAAATACGACAGAGCTAAAGAAAAAAAAGGGGGCCACCTTTTTTTTTGTTTTGTTTTTAGCTCCACTGGCCTTTCACGCCGGCGGGCTATTGTCATGGCGGTGTGTCCGTCGGTGTGTCCGTCGTGCGTCCGTCCGTCCGTCCGTAAACTTTTTCTTTAAAAATCTTCTTCTCAAAAACTACTGGGTGGATTTCAACTAAACCTCACAGGAATGATCCTTTGGTGACCCTCTCTCAGATTCCTTCAAAGAAATTGGATTGAACTAGAATAATCTGAGTTATCTGCCCTTGAATGTCAAAAATAGCTGGTTATTACTTTATTTTTACTCTAAAATCTATATACAAATATTGACCAATCAAGACAAAACTTGGACAGAATATATAATGCATTATATCCTGCCTGGGTGTATTTTTCAGCTTGATCTGAATTTTACATTAGGAGTTACCGCTATGTGCCCTTGAATTTGACAAAAATGCCAATTTCGACTTTGTTTTCACTCTAACAACCACAAATGTTAACCAATCAAGATGATACTTAAAATGAATCTTGTTGACAACAAGATCTTGCTTATGTGTAATTTTCAGCATGATCACATTGTTCCAATCTAAGTTATGTGCCCTTGAAATTAACAAAATTTCTGTTTTCGACACTTTTCTCACTCTTGCAGCCATGGATATTGACTAATATAGACAAAATTTAAACAGAAAGATGATGGCTATAAGATATTGCATAATTTTCGGCTTGATTATAAACTCACATACTGAATTGTGTGTCCTTGAATTTGGCAAAATCACAGTTTTCAATTTTATTATTGCTCTAACATCCCCAAAATATTAGTCAATCATTTACTTTCTTTTGCTTTGACCACATGATTGCTGCTTTTTACTTTGTTTTTGTTGTAAGAACCACAAGTATTGAAAAATATAGTCAAAACTTGGATTTAATATTAACTATAAGAAATTCAGGCCTGTGGAGCGACTCAAGACCTTCAGGTTTTTCTAGTTTGAAAAGCAATATTTTATTAATTGCTTACCAAATCCTTTGTTGTTCGCACAACACTTGTATGTCCACTTGAAGACGCTTCCAACGCAACACTTACTTTTTTCATCATAATTAAATAAATAATGCAGCATATTTTATGAAATTTTCAGCAAATATAAATCATTTACGTTTACATGTGTTCTGTAAATTTCATTAAAATCGATTGATCAAAACATAAAAAATATTAAGGTTTTTCACTAAGACTCAAATATGAAAAGTCACAAAACCACAAACAATTGCAGAATTCAACAGCATCAAAGCAGCGTTACCAAATCATGCTCATATCTCATACCACTACTTCATAAGATTTAGTAACATGCTAACAAGTGCGAAGCAATACTAGAATTCAGCTGCACCTATTTTGTTAAAGAAATAATGTTTTGTACGTATCAGCATTGCACAAAATCATCGAATTTGTTACCAGACAAACTTTTTTCGCCCTTTTGCTCCAAGAAATTTTCAACAACTGGAACAGGAACGAGTTAAGAATGATCCCGCAAAGATTCATCATCAATTATGCTTAATCAATGAAAAGGGGGTGTCTTTGTGTCATTTAGGCCCATGACGGACACACAGAAAACTAGCAGAATGTCATAAACTTTATTGCAATTACATAAATAAGATGAATTTACGTTATCAGCTCGCACAGATTTTTTGCGACTTTTTGTTTTCTAGTTATATTATATGAACTGCAAATTTAGTCATTTCTACTCAATGTTTCTTTATGAAAATTACAGATATTATGCAATTGTAAATGAATTGGATTTGTTGAAAATTTTATGAAAAATGGTTATTGCTAAAAAGGTAAGTGTTGCGTTGGATGTGTCTTTAAGTGTATGTATGATGCGACATTGCCATATTCCGTGCTGTAAGCGTAGAATGGCCAATTTCATATATTTTGCAGAATGCCTTTCAATAAAGTTATAAAGTTGATTTAAGTTGTAAAATCTTAAGAATTGACCAGTCACCTGTCTTTCAATACACTATCAATATTGAAGCAGTTTTTAGCTACACTGGCCTTTCAGACCAGCGTGCTATTGTCATGGAGGTGTGTCCTTCGTGCGTGCGTCATTGCGTACGTGCGTCCGTGCTTCCGTAAACTTTTTCTTTAAAAATCTTCTACTCAAAAACTACTGGATTGATTTCAACCTTACTTCACCGGAATGATCCTTGGGTGACTCTCTTTCAGACTCCTTCAAATAATTTGGATTGGACCAGAATAACTTGAGTTATCTGCCCTTGAATGTCAAAAATAGCTGGTTTTGACTTGTTTTTACTATAAAATCTACAAACATTAATCTATCAAGACAAAACTTTGACAGATTAAATACTTTGGTCTGAAATCAAAGGCGTTGCAGACGACAATTTCAAGTGAATCAAATCTTACATTTTTGGGGTAGAAAACATTGTGGATAATAAAACCCAAGTAGTTTCCGACTATAATATCCTGTCTGGGTGTTATTTTCAGCTTAATCAGAATCTTACATCAGGAGTAATGTGCCCTTGAATTTGACAAAATTGCCATTTTCGACTTTGTTTTCACTCTAACAACCATGAATGTTAACAAATCAAGATGATATGTGGACGGAATCTTGTTGACAATAAGATCATGCGTGTTCATAATTTTCAGCATGATCACACGTATACAATCTGAGTTATGTGCTCTTGAAAATGATAAAATTTCAATTTTGACCTTTTTATTACTCTTGCAGCCACGAATATAGTCTAATATAGACAAAATGGGCAGAATGTTGGTGACCATAAGATCTTGGATGACGTAAATTTTCAGCTTGATTATAAACTCACATACTGAATTATGTGCCCTTGAACTTGGCAACATTATAGTTTTCAACTTCATTATCACTCTATCATCCCCAAAATATTAGTCAATATTAGTCAATCATTTACTTTCTTTTTGCTTTGACCACATGATTGCTGCTTTTTACTTTGTTTTTGCTCAAAGAACTACAAGTATTGAAAATTCTATATACAACTTCGATTGATATTACAAGAAATTCAGGCATGTGGAGCGACTCAAGCCCTTCAAGGCTTTCTAGTTTAAACTAAAATATTAGAAATTTAAAATGACCCCTTTGATTTGGGCGTCAAAGATAATTATCTGAAAGTCGCTCGATGAGAGATTCTGGCTCTGTTAAATAAGTAGCTCATTGTGACGTGGGTCGATATTCTAAATCGATACTGATCTACATTTTAAGGTAATTAGTGTTGTCCTTTTGCTGTAAGAACATAGACCTACTTTGAGTTAAGATCGGAGACCTAGATTAGACAGCATTTATTAGCTTTATCAACATTATGATTATCCATTTCGATCTTCATCTTGGCATTGAGTATATGTGTTGATGCTTTGAAATGCAGTTTGTTCCACATACATTTCGCTAATATCATTTACATTGATTTATTAAACATCTTTTTGTTAACCTCGTCTTCAGTCTAAAAACATTTCGAACAAAAAAGACAGAAAACACATTCAACCTTGGGCAATTTTCTTATAGAAATGTGCCGCCAATGTTGTAAAGAAAGCACGCGATCTTCTTTAGAAATGATATAACGGCATCAAAAGTGTAACGACTTGGAACTAATCGAAATCGCTTAAACAATAAACACGAAAAAAGAAATAATAATCGGTTAATGCTTTATAAGCTACATTCCGTGTAGCTTTGACCAATAGTATAGACGTAGATAACTCTGCTCTAGTACCGGTATGTTTTATACAAAATTAACGTTGTCCAAATATTCATAGCGAGACAAACCCTGCAAGGTATGTACAGGCTCTGTATATTGGCCATTATAGCACTAGTCTCCCCTCAGATATCGACTGGTCACGTTGGATAATCACGTGATACAACAATTTCAGAAACTCTTGTTCATATGGGGCCGATTTAAATTCGGTTTGAAGCAGAGAAGGAGGACAGATGTCACGCATATCAAATTAGCTGGAAGTGGTGGATTTTTAACAATTCATCTGAAAAAAAGTTATTGAAGATTTATCTTCAATAACTTTTTTATCAGCCGATTCTTTAAAAATCCACCACGTCCAGATAGTTCCTGGAATTGTCCAACCTTTTCTGCTTTAAATCGAATTCAAATTGGTCAAGTATTAAGAAAAATATTGATGATTTGATAAAATTTTGAGTCACGTGATTATCCACCATGCTGGTGCCCATTTGTAAAATGAAGCAGGTATGAACATTCTATACATTACTATAAAGTCTATAATACATCCCATGTAGGCTATTGCAAGCAGTATAGTCCACCAAAGTTAACCCGGGACATCTGCATATGTAATGGCCCACTTCAGCAAAATTTTCTGAAGACACTCAGCTAACGGACTTTACCGACGAAATAAAGCTGTCCCGAATTAATTTTGGTTCACTGTACGAGTCTGTTGTATAGGGAGTGTTGACATATAGACTGCCTTCGACGAGCGCTATCGCCGGATACCATGTTTCCCAACGATAATCTTTGTTTTACATCGACGCTGATTCACCTGGTGATAATAGTCTGATTGTCTGACCACAGATATGAAGATGGTCAGTCTATTAGGCTACTGCTGAAATGACGTCAAATAGGCTAGCCCACACTTTGAGTGTTCACTAGAAGCTATACATATAGCTTGAGCGATAGCGCGAATCTAAGTCAGCCATAGTACTTACCGAACAGCTTTTAAACCATAACAACGTAACTGCAACGTACCGGGTGTCCCAAAATATGTGTCCCCATTTTGAACATCTATAAAATTAACAAATGTTGTCACTGAGCAAAATCAGTTACATAGGCATGAAGGGGACATGATAAAGTTTTGTTTGATATATAGAACATCTATTTTTACTTTGAAATTTTATTCCACAAAACGTTTTAAAAAAATATGGCATTTTTTACAATTTTGTCAAGTGACGTCAACGACGTCATCTGATAAAGTTTCTTTTCCCATGCTAAAATGAGCAAATTGATCCTTTTAATTTTGTTATCCATGGCCATTGTGGCTTAAATAGATGAAGTGAAAGTCATAACATCATTAAATTTTTAAGAGGTGAAAACAATCACAAAAACTAGAGTTTGAAATGAGGAAAGATGTCGTTTCACTGAAAATTTGGATGATGGTGCAAATGGTGCTTTAAAGGGGGATCGTTTTTGAATAGACAGACATTTGCGCAGGGCAATTACAATTTGTGAAAAAGTATTGAAATTATCATTCCTATTTGTGCACAAGAGATCCATTCAAGGGGTGTCGTAGAAGGGTGTGATTTAAAGTTTTTTCCTTTAAAAACCTAAATATTTCACAACATCAATGATGCCATGGAAGACATCACCGGTAAATTATGAATAAGTAAGAACTAGAGGAAGGGCTACCGATAGCTTTTCTTTTCATTTCAAACTAAAAAAAATATCATTAATCTTAAAAGTAGTAAGACATTCACTATGTCTTATACAGTCATAGAATACGAAGAAACACAAATTATTTTATCAGTACAGAATGGGAGAAAGAGACATTGTATTTTTCGAAAAGATGACGTCGATGACGTCATTTGACAAACAACATAAACAATGGTGAATTTCTTAAAGCGTGTTGTTGAATATATGAGGAAAGTAACTATGTATGTTTTATATATCAAACAAAACTTTATCATGTCTACTTCTTACCTTTGTAACTGAATTTACTTGATGACAACAGTTGTCAATTTTATAGATGTTTAAAATGTGTCCCCCTTTTAAGCATCATCATCCAAATTTTCATTGAAACAACATCTTTCCTCATTTCAAACTCTAGTTTTTGTGATTATTTTCATCCCTTCAAAATTTAATGATGTTAAGATTTTCACTGAATCTATTTAAGCCAAAATGGCTACGGAAGACAAAACTAAAAGGATCAATTTGATCATCTTAGCATGGAAAAAGAAACTTTGTCAAATGAAAAGATGACGTCCTTGACGTCACTTGGCAAAAAGGTTAAAAGTGACATATTTTTTAAAACGTTTTGTGAAATAAAATTTCAAAGAAAATATAGATGTTCTATACATCAAACAAAACTTTATCATGTCCCCTTCATGCCTGTGTAACTGATTTTACTCAGTGACAACATTTGTTAATTTTATAGATGTTTAGAATGGGGACACATATTTTGGGACACCCTGTAACTGCAGCTTAAAAAACACGCATTACATTGTTTTTTGTTGAGGAGTGACGGTGCTGTCATACAGGAAAGAGTTAACCAATAAACCAGGAAATGTCCTTGGTGCCCCTTGTGACTTTTTGTTCTCTTTATCAAAGATCAATGTCTTTTACGGTACACCGGTGCCCCATTTATAATATATCACTTAGTAAAGTTCAATACAATCAATTTGTACTCTCAAACCTAGTATCCAAAACGGGAAAAATCGTACTTTTTCAATACGAGGAAAAAATTAAAAAAAAGTACTGGAAAATTAATGATGATGTGTGCACTACAGCAATAAAAATACCGAAAATACTGGTTTTCGTATTTTCGATGTATCCAATAGAAACAGTTTAATAAATAAATAAAAACGAAGAAATACTGATAACCATCGTTCTCGTTTTTCTCTTTTATATGTTTTACTTACAAATTTGTCTGCTACAACTTAAACGTTCAACCAGTTTAACATTTTGTTTGTTTGAGAAAGGGTTACATTGCAATGGTATATTTTGCGCTATTTTAGAAACAGCACTTAGTAGAAGAAAAATGTTGAGAGACACTTCTGTAGAGACAGTCCATCATAATGAAAATGGATGGCATGATTCTATGTCACTTGATCATGTCACCTTTGAAAGAACAAGAGTTGAAGCCCCAAACAGAAAACGGGAGAAAAGACAACAGTTTAAAAAATTCTGATCTAACAAGCATTTTTTCCCAATTGCTTTCACATTTTCTTTGGTGTGGTGTACACAAATCCTATCTTTGTTAACATCCATTTTTTTATCTGCAGTAGTTTTATAATTTGTACGGTATAATATCATGTTTTTGCAATTTGAGAAAGGGTTGAAACGTCTGTTTTTACGCTTATAAAATTTCCACAAAACAGGACATGACAATTTTCATGCTGATGCATGGGATTTTGAGGCTCTTTCTGGCATTTAAGGGACATAACATTCCCATTCATTATTTTTAAAAGTAGATTTATGTCTTGATGCCAAAATTGGTTATTCTAGTTGTGTTTAAATGTTACCAGTTTTTTAATTGTTGATAAACAAAAGAAACGCATTTAAAGTTAAGACGAAATGCTGTTACAGTATAAATCAATTAGATAAATTTTAAGAAAAAGAAAGCTTTCTCGTAAACGGTGCAGAATTTTGGTTTGAAATTTTCAAAGATCTTCCAAGAAATATGCTCTTAAAAAGAAATCAAAGTAAAATTTACGACAAAATAACAGCGAAACGTCACTCGTAAAGACAAAGACTGACTTGCTTTCAGATCTCATACCTCGCTACCCGTATTTCTGTATCCATTATGGGCAGTCTGTATTTTGATGTTTCTGTAGAAGAAAACAATCCTGAAAAAACCTGTGCTATCAACAAAGTCTGGTATACGTATTGATGGCGCAAGATCGTATGGCTAATGTTTACGTTTTGTTCAAATGTAAACAAAACATTTTTCGATAAAACGCAGAAAATTCTGAACAGTGAACAGACCACTCTATCACTGTACCTAAATTTTCAACATGTCTACGTCACTACTTATAAAGAATTTATTCATCTTTTATATAACACTGTTTTGTTTACATTTGGACAAAATGTAAACATGTGCCATACGATCTTGCGTCAACAAAAATAGTGACGTACATGTATATATGCTCACTATATATACGCCACTACTTATAAAGAATTTAGTCATGTTTTAAACAACAATGTTTTGTTTACATTGAACAAAATGTAAACATGTGCCATACGATGTTGCACCAACAATAGTTTGTATAAAATATCTAATAGCACGGGGTTTTCTCGGGATTGTTTACTTCTAGTTTGTATGAATGCGTTTGATAGCTTTAAATATAAATATAATACACCGCAGTAAACAAGATCATTATTATAAACGTTATCTTCATGATACATCAGTGTTGGTAATCACGTGATTTAAGTTTGGATTCATCACACGGAAAAATGGCGACTATCGGGTTAAATTGGCAGTAATTCTGAAGGTAAGCGGATATTTCTCGATCTGTAGGCAATGTCATCCAGAAAGTTATACCCATGTCCTGGCCCACGAAATTTCTGACCTAATGGTACCAAGATATTATCGCAAAGATCCGTACTTTCAGCAAACACTCTGTCACAAAATTTCTATCGACGAGAATCCAAACTAAAAATATGCGAATACTGTTCACGGACGAGTGGTAATTTTGGCGATTTTGAGGTCATACTATGATTTCTGGCAAAAATCGGTCTTCAAATCAAATGTAGATAGTCTCGGTAACCCAAAATATCCTTGTTGTTTACTTACCTCCACCCAACTAGTGAAGAATTGAACATTTTAAAAAAGAATACCTCACACGGACAAAGAAAATTGAATTCAATTCACGGACAATCTTTCGAGATTGGATAGCACTCACGGATTGGGGCTTGTCATAAACACGAGAATGGTGACAAATTGGAATCAAACCATAAAATACTCGCTTTTTGTGTAACAATGATATAAAGTACATGTATGTCTTAACATACTATGTAATATGTTATGAAGACCAAATTGTATTTTCCCCGAAAAAGAAACTGTGTTTGACATTGCAAGACACAGAATGGAATTTTCAAGTGATTTCTGTTGCTGGATCCATGTAAAATTCTCTATCTGTCTCTCTGTATCCATCTTTATCAATGATCTGTCTCTCTCCTTTCTATCTGTCTGTCTCTCTGTGTTATGTCTCTGTGTCTGTCTCTTTTTAATACAAATAAAATAATACATACTTTTGGCTTCAGATCCTTTGCCTACTGTACGAGTAAAGCTAAAGTATATGACGTAGTTGATGAGTCTGACGAATTCGAATACTGTAAGCCCGAAGGATGCTCTGCTTTAAGATCTATACAAACCAGGTATGTCTAACAAGAGCTTGACGAGCCTACTTGCGTAACGTTTCGACCCTGCCGATCATTTAAACGTTTGATGATATGAATTGAGTGCTATATGTACCTCCTGCAATAACAGCAAAAATAGTTATGAGGAAAGGGATGGGCCATGTCACATAAATTGTGGTATTTTACATGTAGTCCTCATTATCGGGAAAAAGGAGTTCTAATTTTCTAAAGACATAACAAGCCTTCTATGGTTAGATTAGTAAATCGGTCTTTCCATACGTGTTTATCTACATTTAGGCAAAACATAAAACGGCGAAACATTATGGTGGTCCAGTTTGATAGCCTTTACAGACAACATTATGGTACGATCTGTGTATAGCACAGAAAATATTGCTACAAAAAAAGGAGAAAATGGAAAATGTTGGTTATCTTTTTCTCCTTATTTGTGTCAATGATTTCCTAAACCATTTATGGCTACACACACTCGGCGCTGCAAAATTATTTGAATACGGTTGAAATAATTCACCACTCTCCGTTCAGATGCATGCATCCAATGTGTGTCATACATTTCTATCTTTATATTTTCAGAGATCTTACATGTTTTTGACAGAGCTGACAGGAAAAGGCTGGTAGGACGACGTAACGAAATGCTGTCATGATAGGCACTTTTTGTCAGATATAACAATACGCGACCAACTATGTCCACAATACTGACTCCGGATAGGATGGGTATTCCTGAATGATCGTATATTGCCTGTGCATAAAAGACACTTTGATGCTGTGTCATATACCTTACCATTTTACTTTGGACAGACTTCTAGGGCATGTGCAAATTAGACTTGTTATCGTCTCTTATACTATGTCAAGTTTTTTAAACACAAAGCAGGCCAATTACCTGGGCGATAATTATTTCAAAGACGCGCTTTGGCTGAAAGACTTTTGAATGTACACTGGTACGGTATGAAAGGCGACTTAAAATGCTTCATTCTCTGTCATTCAAAGAATCTTTATCATGATTTTCCTTCCTTCATTCCTTCATTATAAAAGTTGAAGGGACCCATGCTAGGTTGACGAACATAAAAACAGGTAAAACATAAATCAGTAGATTAAATCTGTCCAAGGAAAATTTATCGGTCCAATGAAAATTCAATTGAAGTTCATATGGCCATTTTAAAATGAAGTTGTTGTCTGACTTTATCTACCCTCACTTTCTTTTTATAGTAACGTGAATATGAAATGGACCATAATAGATAGTGAAAATCAGCACTAAAATTTTAATGCAATGCTGCCTGTCCACATGTTGATCTCATGCATGAAATATCAAGTATGGGCTCCTATAAAGTGAACAAAATGCGTCATTTATTTTTTAAAAGATTTATTAATTCCAATTTGTTAAAATAAGGAATAAACATCAACATACAAACCAAGAAACAATACTGAAATAAAATGGTAAATCACATATACAGAATCGCAGATTGTTGTTCATCGGATATCTCATATCTATTTTACAGCCAACCTACGAAGTCTACCATTACATGTAATGCCAATGAATTGCATCCATTTCATAGGATTCAGTCGGTCATTTCGTGAAATTGGAAATATTTGTTTGTTATTATGAACACGGACGATGAATAGTCCATTTATTGCTGCTGATCGTGGCGGTCAAGTACTTTTAAATTGAGAAGCAAAATGTTTATATGTACTTAGTTGTAAACACAATTTATTGTTGTTTTGATACATGTGTATTATTTCATAAGGGATGCATTGTCATTCCATTGATGCTAATAACCAAATACATGTATAACCTTAACAAAGAGACCTTGTTATGACGTCCGTAGCAGTGGGAAATAGTAAGGCAAAAGAAAAATTAACCGATATAAACAGAATGATATGTATCTTTTTCTCTTATTGTGATACGTGCTATGAAATATACTCAGTGTACAAGTTCTTTTAATTGATATTGTTTTGTTGTCTACAACTCCTGTTAATGAAGGCTTGTCGAAATTTTGTCATTTTGAAAGGGTGAAAATTCTATTTTTTATTCCTGTAAGGTTTGTCGTTTATGGAACTTTCATTCTTTAAAATTATCAAGTTCCGAAAAGACTTATTTTATATTAAAACAAGGTTTCTGTATACATTGCGGGCAATGAAGAAAAATGATGAATATCACAGTTGTCTCATTTCTCTCAATGTAATACAATGTATTGTTCTATTTTCAGTTAAAGTGATATTTTCAATTTGTACTGATTGTAAAAGTGATATGCAAAGATCTGTTTACGAAATAAAAAAAGACATTTAACCCGATTGAATCCAGATCTTTAAAATTTCTTGACTTTTCCCAAGCCAAAGCATTTTTTTTTTTTTGGAAATGTTATTGTCATTTGTAAAGTGGCACATTAGAACTTTTGACAAGTATATTTGAAAGGAAAGACGACATTAGCTGCTTGGAAACTTCACAGCTAATGATCCTCTCTACTTTCAGATTCCGAACATTATAGCAGTAACTATATTAAGTTATTCAAATAACATACTTCCAAAAACATTCCCCTGACTTCTTATTAAAAAGAAAACATAAATATTGATTTCGATTTAAAAAATGACTAGAATCCTTTTCCCAAACGACAAATTCTTGTGTGGTCCAATCTACTATACTTCTTCTTTCTTTGGTCTTCGTTTCTACACACAACTTAATTAGTATAAGTATCAGAAAAGTTAACCAGGCTAAAATGGGATAAAATAACGTAAAAATAATTTACTGTTGTGTATCGTTAAACCGTCGGTGTTTTTATAAAATCACGTAACTACGGCTTGAATCAAGCTGTAGTTACGACATTTTATATCAACACCTGTAGAAATACTATTTTTTGCCGAAATTACATCACGGTACTCTGGATAAAATCGTTCCCTATTCCAAAAGAAATTTTCTCAACAGAATATTTACATGGCCGAACAAATTACAATGTAAATACACATCTAAACCCTTTTTAAACAGCACCTGATTTCGACGTCCTTATCAGAGATGAAATTGGAAAATATTGGGACAAAAAGAGAAAATACTGATAACAAGCATAATCTCATTGTGCCCAAATATCTGCCTTTCTGTATCGTATTCTGATCATGCTCTCATTAATTGGCATCTTTCGTCTGCAGCAGCTTTTGAATCGGACAACCCAAAAATATTGTTGTGGGTGCGTACATGTTTACCGTAACACTGTTTCTTAATAGACAAGTTTCCACTCCAGACTCCCACACACAACAGCCACCGGAAGTCGTCCTTAGAGGCAAAAGGCGAAATTCATCCCTATTCACTGCCTTTATCCATGTTCTACACTTGTGTTGATCTTGTGGAAATCGGAAAAAGTGAAGATTCTCCTTACTTCCGTCATTTATCTTTTTTCCCGATTCTTGCATTGATAAACGATGCAGTTTAAAACCATTTCGATTCCCTATAGATTTAACACAGTTAATTTCCTATAAACCCATTGTTTGCCACTGGATGTTAATGCGAGTCTTCTCTGATGAAAATTCGCTCTTTGATATTTGGATGTCGGCATGTCGCTGTTTACACCGGAGCGCTGTCCCATTAAAAACAAATGAAAATTCCGACACAATTTATGTCGCTGTGTCAGACTTTTCTTTTGTTTTTGAATGGGACAGCGTTCCGATGTAAATAGCGACATCCAAATATCAACAAGCCAATTTTCATCAGAGAAAGACTCGAATTATCGGAAGTGTTCTGCGGGTACGGACTAAGACGATAATGGAAAGGAGTCTATTGTGTTTCGCTAGGCCCGACCTGTATCGATAGGCCTTCCCACACAGGCAAATGTGTCTTTTCGCTCCTTCGTGATCTTGGAGGTCTTGTTTTGTTGCAAATGATTTATCGCAGGTATGGCATACAAAAGGACATTCAGCGTGCACCCTGCGTAAATGTGCTGATAAATATGCCCTCGTTGCAAACTTGTTTCCGCATGTCTCACATGTATAACGTTTAGCAGTTGGACTGTGAACATTGCACCTGAAAGTAAAAAACAGTGTTATCTCACACGCTGAAAGGTACAACCAAGAAAGTTCAAAAATGCAATATATGATACATTTTCAGAGCTGTTCGTGGTCAAACTGTTTTCAAATTTGTGAAAAAACATACTCATTGCCAAACATTGACTTATAGTGACACTTTTCAGACTTCCAAGATTTCCCCTTTCAGATTTATAGGTCGCAGATGCTAAACTATAATCAAAACAAGACTTGTCCTTCACTAACAAATTACAAATAATTCGGAAAGGTATTGAAGGAAAGAGCTAGATGCTGACAATCGTCGTTTTATCATTTGCCTTTAATATTATTCAATGTTCTATTTTTACACCGTTTTGTCTTAAACAACTCCTTTTTCGGGGAGAAGACAATTGGATCTTTATAACATATTACATTAGTATGTTAAGACATGCATTAAATCATTGTTACACAAAAAAGTGAGTATGTTATGGTTTGATTCCAATTTGCCACGATCCTCGTGTTCACGACAAGCCCCAATCCGTGAGTGCTATCCAATCACGAAAGATTGTCCGTGAAATGAATTCGATTTTCTTTGTCCGTGTGAGGTATTCTTTTTTAAAATGCTCAATTCTTCACTAGTTGGGTGGAGCTAAGTAAATAACAAGGATATTTTGGGTTACCTAGACTATCTGCATTTGATTTGAAGACCGATTTTTGAACAGAATTCATAGCATGAACTCAAAATCGCCAAAATTACCACTCGTCCGTGAACAGTATTCGCATATTTTTAGTTTGGATTCTCGTCGATAGAAATTTTGTGACAGAGTGTTTGCTGAAAGTACAGATCTTTGCGATAATATCTTGGTACCATTAGGTCAGAAATTTCGTGGGCCAGGAGATGGGGTATAACTTTCTGGATGACATTGTCTACAGATCAAGAAATATCCGCTTACCTTCAGAATTACTGCCAATTTAACCCGATAGTCGCCATTTTTCCGTGTGATGAATCCAAATTTAAATCACGTGATTACCAACACTGATACATGTATAAATCATAGTAAAATATTCTAATTTTGAATTCTTTAAAATGTGTTTATTTCTCTCTCTAGAACTGACAATGTTGGAAACAAGTACTAAATATACGTGTGGTCTAATGGTTGTAATTGTCCGTTTCTCAACCCAGTTTCCAAGTCAGTCTAAAAGTGTCCTTTGAAGTGATTCAAATCAAGTAGTAATGGCGATAGTGGCCCAAAATGCGCATCTTTCGAGGCTTGCTATTTAAGCGTAAAAGATAGGCTCGTAAAAGATATACACACACTAGTAGCGTGATTAGCCCCGATATCTACAGTGTTTTGTGTCCTGTTTTCACTAAAACATTACGGCCTTTATTTCGTAAAGCAGCGGACAAACGAACCTTCGTTGAAATTAACGAAAAGGCATAAAGTAAGTCTTTAGTTATACAGGCCACTGGTGTACAAACAAGTTATTATGTTTTGACAATGTCATCAGTTTTCGTGGATTTCCGTCTGGACAACCGGAAGCGGTTGTCTCGGTACCAGACTTCCGTTTCTGCAAGCGTCTGTGGTAACTCTCTCTTGTTCGTCTCTGGTACCCACAATAAGGACAGGGAAACAATGGCGCACATGATGCCGTAAATCAATCCTGGCGCCCAGATTGACACTTCCGCCTACAGGAAGAAAATAATATAACAATCGATCTTTCATTTCTATGATAAAAACCCCATTTCGACAATTTTTTATAAGGAATATGTAGGATAAACAAGCAAAGCTTTAAAGCGTTTCCGCATTAATGAAATAGGAAACTTATACATTGTATAGCGCACAAGAAAGTTACTTTTTGTACATTAATAACCTATTTTAGTTACATGTGATACCAGAATATCTCGTTAAATAACAGAGGGTAAATACTTAACATCCGGTGCTATAAGTCAGAATAAAGGACTCATGTTGTTTTCAGATTTCATGTAAAATATCGCCTTTATTCATGAATTATGGTCGATATTTAATCTTTGTCATACTTTGAGAGTCATCATAAAATAAGATTAGCAAACATATAAATACAGTCTAAGTCTGATCCTACAAGATACTTAACATGCCATGGATTGAACTTTAGTCAAACAGTGTCGCATTTTGATACACATCATTACTAAAGCTTTGGATAATGTTTTAAAGAAAACCAGGAAATTAAGATAATAAGGATTTCCTTTGTTTTTCTCAATATTCTCCATCCTGTCTTGTGGATGTTTCATTTTGGCAGTCGGGTTTTTATTTTATATCGGCAACACATTTGGACTTGACAGTTCCAAATTTTGTTGTTTGGGAAAGGGTTAAAGAAGTATTCATAATATTTATTGTTTTCACCACATTTTAATTCTTCATCTATCAGAAAATTAGCTTGAAACTCATATTAATTCCTCTCGATCACGATACTTCCACGAACGTTACGAGTCAACATACTGACAATGACCGTACTTGCAATCATTCTATCTACCGAGTGTGAAGCCGTCTACGTACACCGCACCTACTCTATATGCGTTATTTATTTCCTGGTCTCCAGTTAGATACGATTCTGCTGTCTGTAACATTTATCTAAGTCTACAGAATTATGAGTAGTATAACTTACCAAGTTACGAGAGAATGGTGCTATCATGGCTCCTATACGAGCTGCTGCTGACGCCATACCGATACCAACATTTCTGACAACGAGAAATATAAAGCCATTTATACAGTCTGTCCAAAATCAATGGCAGTCATAGCACGTATTAGATGGAGGCTGTAAAGAAAATTCTACGCGAAATAAACATTCTAATGCGCGCTGCGCATTGAATGTTTAGATCGCGTAGAATCTACTATACATACTCTATCTGACTTAGTGTTCGCTAGCGGTTCATTGGAGACAGGGGCGTGGCTATGTATAGACGTCACATAAACTAGCCGACAGTCTCGTTTATGCGAAATATAGTGACGAAATTTTACAATATACTGCAATTTCATTGGTCCAAAAAGTAGGTCGAACACTATGTTTAGAAAACTAAACATTCTGTGCGAGAGTACTGTGAATCCTGATCAAACTGCACAAACTGGCCTATTGGATATGGCCATATGATATATAAATGGTTGAAAGCTTATAGTGTTATTTTAAGCAAAAACTCCATTCGTCACTTAGATTAGAGTAGACCAAACCAAGCTAGCAAAATATATTTTAAAACTTGGCGAGTTTAAAACTATATATAAATTGAATCGCCAAAAAGAAAAATCAATATACATGGACATGTATTGGAGAAGGAAAACGTGTAAATTGATCATATATCTCCTTTTTTGCAATCTTTATCGCGTTCCTGACCTGAAGGCGTCATTAAAACGGTGTAGTATGTGGGGATGGATTAAGAGAAGAAGCGCAATTAATTGCTTTTTATTGACTTTGAATGTTATAATCCAGGCATTCACATATTATTGACTTTATTAATTGCAATGAGTGAATTTTAACGCGAGAAATGGCACCGTTGGTTGCACTTGATTTAAATTTTGTTTACATTCAAAGTAGAGAACTACAGATTTGTTCGTATTGTTCTCTGAACTACGGTCAATGAACAATTTTTAGAACCAAGTTTATTGACGTTGTGTAACTGCTTTTTATATCATTGGGCTGACATGTGGAGAAGGGCTCGTAAGGCTTAATCCTTTCCAAAACTTCACGTGGTCTGACGTCCCTAACCAAAAGGGGTTGGGGAAACATTGAGACAAAAGAAGAAAATGCTGATAATCAGAATTTTCTCCTTTTGCATCGATACTTTCCATTCCATATTTTTTCCACCAATTTAATCTTTATCAACACCTATTTTGAACTGCTTTCAAATTGGCGTAGCCTAAATTTTGTTGTTTGGGTAAAGGTAAATAAGGTATTCGATTTTTTTTACAAAAAAAGAACAAGAACAAAACAACAACAAGAACAACAAAACAAGGATCCACATTGTTGTTTTTTTTTTAATTTCTAGACGGGTTTGCATTATATTATCGTCTACAATCCCTTTCAATAATGACCAACCTAAAGTGATACCGTTTTTATCCCTTAAACATTGAAAAACGTGTCATTACCTCATATTAGTGGGGTATAACTCGGGCGTATACAGAAACAGAGTGCTGAAGGAGCCTGTGATGGCAAACTTTCCGATCAATGTACAAACAGTCGAACCCACCAACATCGCCTGGGAGTCCCCTGTAAAATACAAACTTTCCGATCAATGTACAGACAGTCGAACCAACCAACATCGCCTGGGAGTCCCCTGTAAAATACAAACTTTCCGATCAATGTACAAACAGTCGAACCAACCAACATCGTCTGGGAGTCCCCTGTAAAATACAAACTTTCCGATCAATGTACAAACAGTCGAACCCACCAACATCGCCTGGGAGTCCCCTGTAAAATACAAACTTTCCGATCAATGTACAGACAGTCGAACCCACCAACATCGCCTGGGAGTCCCCTGTAAAATAATATACGATTATGGTTTTTCATCTGATCTTAACCGAGTCAACAGTTATTTAGAATCACTTCATGACGAGATCGAAATTTCAATGTAACAGAACATCAATGACAAACGTTAAAAAGGGCAAAATTGAAATCGGAAAACATGATAACAAGTAGTGTAACTAACCAGCCAACGTTGTAAGAATGGTTGCCAGAATAAGTGAAACACAACAAATAGACTGGAAGGTAATACAGGTGACCTTTCTACCGAATCTGAAATATAAACATTCATTATAACTTGATGTTTACACCGTACATAAACGGCAAGTATGTGAGCTATCTCGGTAGCTGAGGGACACGATATAACGAATGGATGTCCACAACAGTTCAGATTTATATACTGAGAGGCTAAAGAAAGTATACAGTTTTTGTCTTTTAATATCTCTCTTAATTTCCATCATATTGACTCAAAGTTTTGTATTTTTATTTCTACCCCGAAACCAATAAGACAATTTTGATAAATTTCATATGAAATTACTTTGACTACCCATACTCCTGCTACACACCTATTTAGCAAACTTTGCATACATGTGCGACTTAGCGGAGCATCAAATATTGCCTTTAATCCGAATTTGGTGTCTTTAATCTTCATCACAACAAATCATTACGTTAAATTTTCTCTAACATTCTAACCCAATTCTCAGTGGCTGGTAGAAATCGATCAATATGCCACTTATTTTGCATTAAGACGCATTTTCTATGACGCAGCATAATGATGAAAGAAACGTGACTCTATATTCACTTAGTCAGGCTTACTAGGGACATTCTACGCAAATTTTATCAAAATCCAATTATAAATTTATAAGGAGCTATGTCAGATAACCCGTTTGTATCAAGTCCCATTTTGCCATGACGCACCGTAATATGGAAACGCACTAACAATGTACGCATAGTCCTGGGTGACTAGACTTTTTCTGTGAACATTCTATCAAAATCCGTTCATAAATGTTGGGGATGTGTCAACGTATATGCATGAATTAATTTAGCGACTTTAATTTAGAAGTCCCCATTTTCGATGACGCTGTATGCTATGAAAAAACCGTCGCACCAAAAGAAAATATAGATGGGCGGATAGGCTGAGAAGGTTACATCAATAGACGAATACCTTCGGTGCCGTTTAAAAATCGTACACAATCTATTAATCGGTTTCTCCGAAAACGTGAAATAACTAGGGTGTATACTTAATTTTACCTCTCAGTATATACATGTATTGAATTTGTCATTAATGTCTCAACTTTAAAGGCGTATTTTTCGCTTATAAACAACAACTTAAAAAACTGAGAGCATTTATACGCATTAGAATGACCAATCTTTGCATCAAGACATACTTTGAAATATGATATTGGAACGTTAGGTCCCTTCAAGGTTTATAAAAGAGCCATTAGGATTACGTGTGAATGTTTACACTCGGCAAGACATAAATAATTGTAAAAAAATAGGTTGATTTGAAAAATTGATACTTTTTTATGGCGGTGAGTATATGTTAGAAACCTCTCTCTATGACACAGGAGAGTATTGCAATGTTAGAATTTAAATAAGAATTTGTTCCATGGATATGGGCATGGCAGAGATCTTGATATTTATATCGTCAGAAAAGATATTGAGACAGAAGGAGAAAATGGCGATATTCAATATTTACCCACCCTTTTTCTTTAAGGGACGCCAAAACCAGTTTTTGTGTGAGAAAAGTTTTCGTACGTAGATCTATGTGTGTGAATGAGCGATCAGTGCTTCCATGGGGTGTAAAGCATATAGAATGCTAACCTTGCATATAAGAAGGTGTGGCTAGTGATTCATAAATCGATGAAATAATAACACATTATACCTGTCAAACATCAGATATTCTAACAATGCAGCAGGGTAATCGACGGCAGATCCAAGAAAGAAGTTGACGAATCTGTTACCAGCGAGTGACGAGGACAACAACATGATCCCGTAGTACGTTAAACTGTCCGTGATCCTGAACAAATAAACCCGACATCATTCTTATGCATATCCTGTAAAAACTACTTTTTGGCAACATATTTTTTATGCAATCATTCTTATTTTGACTGCGTTTGTGACTAGATAATATGATTTCTTCTCAGCATGGCGTTCAACTTAAGAGACTAATTTTAAATGCATGAAAACATTTTGAATTATATTTTCAACAAACTTCTTTTGTCTGCAACAATTTATCTTTTCTTTTATGACATATGTTCAGGTAATAATAGTCTATGGACGGTTTAACGTGGAACTGATCTAAAACTAAAATTTACACTAACCATGCGAACCATATAATAAGAGATGACAAGAACAGCCGTTTAGATTTAACCAGGTCGATCACCGTGTACTTCTTCACTGCCTGGTTGGAATTTGCCACTTTAGTTCCAGCATCGCCGTTTTTGACTAAATTATGACCTTCATCCTCGTCCGATACCTGTTTGTCGTCTTACAAGCGAAAGAAAAGCATAAACATAATAAAAGTACATACTACATGAATGAACAACCAGTTTAGAATGAAAGTAGACCAGTAATGTATTGTAGACACGTATTCGAAATTGTCAGTCAATGTTTGCTTTCAATGACCAATCTATGACATATACACTAAGTAAAGAATTGGAACTATGTCAGTAAAAATGGCATACAAACTCCTAAATATCTAAGTGAAGAAAGTGAAGTGGTTAGATGGCACATCGGATGATTAACACAACCCCACATGTTATATAATATAGGAATAATATCATGACCGTTACCTGTCTTGGCAAGTATTGTTGACTTCCTTTCAAACAGTTCAAATCCGGATTCCTTCATAACGTCTGCATAGTTCTTCTTATTCCATTTGCATGCTTTCTGAATCAGTTGCTTTGCTTGTTCATATTTGCCATTAGCTATTAACCATCGCAGTGACTCGTCTGTCAGCCTGTAATGGACCGATCACTGTCAACGAAGAATCAATCGATTGGCTGATCATTTAAACATGTATCACATTTTAATGAAATATCTAAACAGCATGTGCATATCACTTTCAATAGACTATACATTTGTTAGAACGCTGCAATTTTGCGTCAAATTACATCTCCACGTTGGACACCATGAGTTGATGACGAGGTAACAAAAAAGTGCAGGACGGAAACAACGTGCTCATGTCTGTGTGGAGAATATCTGATAAATCAAAGACTAAAATGGAAGTAAAACTGCTGGATCGTTTAGATGTGCACAGGCTTATAACCCATGGTGTCCAAGATTCCCTCGGCAATGTTCAAACGGCTACGAAATAATCCGCATGCGGTACGCCCTTTTTTTACTCGTACAAGACTTAGCACTTTAAAGCTACTATTTCCCAGATTTTGGATCAAAACTTGTCAAAAACAAACGAAATGTACACTTTTTAAGCTTTATATGACCTGATTAAATGATTACGACAAACTATTGAAGCAACGATTCATTTTTTCGCAATTTGATACCGAATTCATGAAGCGATGTCGAAAGTAGGTAAAAAACAGCAGGACCTGCGACTTTCTTAAATGACGTCACAACATACATGATGACGTCATATTGAAATTCAAGCACGAATCTCGTTTGGATCTTGGTTCGCGCTGTATACGCATGCGTGACAGTTAAAAAATAAATTCAACCGCATTTGAGACGGGGTTGAATTTTGGTTTGGATTCTCCCTAAATTCGGCTATCTCTCTTATAATTTCGGCTCAATCTCTGTCTGAATCGCATATTATTAACCATTCTGAGGTGGCCAACACAAAAGTTTTGCATATCTTTTCAAAAAATTTCATTTTTTGCAATTAGACCATCTGTTACCATCACCCTTTAAGCCACAAAATACAGCATTGAAACGTCAGCGGATAGGATCGAGAGTCACTTAGATAAAAGAAGTTCAAGACCGAGTCATCTGCAGACAAAGTTAGTTAGATAAAGATCTCAGTAAATTGGGACACTCAGAGTTTTATTTTGTTGAGCATTTCACCCAAAATTTTAATGACATCGGGAAAATACTACAATTCATAGGCCCTACATGTACGCTTACTTGCTGACCAAGTGAAACATACCATCCCCGAGTACCATTTAGCAAATTCTTAAAAGGTGGAAGTCAACTCTTGCAAAGTTGAAATGAACGTTCTAGCGCAAAATGCGTAAATGGATTAATACCACACATACATTAGTCTACCCACCACCGCCAAGTAGGATAGATATTTCTGTTGTTATTTCGGTTCATTCCTTGTATAAATTTCATCTCTAAGAATTTTAAGTTGACGGACACGACACGTTTTCAGTATCTTTCCACAAAAAAGCCTTTTACAATTCGACTACAAACCACCAAAGGACATATGGCCATAGGGGGATCAAAACCTTTGTCAAGCGGTAGTTACGAAGTTTTGACTCCCCACTAACGATTGTGTACATCATTAGAAAAGTACAGATAAATGATCCTACCACCATTGTATAAGTGACCAGGCAGATAGACAAGATAGACATATCTGCAGGTATCTCCACGATGTGTTACGCAGTACGTACGCAAGCGGCGTGATCAGTGCGATACCCGTGGACCAGAACAGCAGACCACCGACTTCTACCATACTACGTATGTTGGCGGGGAACATTTCTAGGTTAAGGATGGTTAACGTCAACGTAACACCCTGCAATATTACAAATATGCGGAATGAAGAGTCACCAAAACGAAACGTGTTTAACGTTTACGATCCAATTAAAAAAAACTGTGGAAACAATTGGCATTTCCCATTTACTTTCGATATAGTACAAGGAAATACTTTGCTAAGACGTGTCTTCTGCAAATTTGTCATCAGCGTAAAAAAGTGAAAGGGTTAACTTTTAAAGAAGTCGCATACGATAAACAACTAGGCAATATGGAGTCTTTAAAGATTCAGAGTGTTTGTACGAAAGGTCAGCGATAGAATGAAAAATTAACGCACTATTATCGATCTTGACAAATAGCACGATAAAATAGTTCTAAGTCATAGTTACGAACAAATACAATGCGTTGGAAGGTTTTTTTAAATTATATATTTATCCTAACAATGGAATTGTTAATAATACTTCAGGGTCTAAAGCTATTTTTATATATGATTATGTAGGGAAAAATGCGCATGTATCAGATCAAATATTGGAAAGATTGTATTTAAGATTTCATCAACTTTTTTAAGACATAAATGACAATTCTTCAAGAATAATGCGTTGAGATCATTCAGTCTTAACTTTTCTCATGGTTATTATGCTTTCTCGAGATGAATTATTTGGGGGTCTCTTCATTACACAACGTCGTACCTGTTGAAGGGAACCAGTAAGAATCCGCAGCGCAATGAAATAACCATAACTTGGGACGAATGCTGTAGCTAGCGTTACCAAAAATAGACCGACATGGCAGAACACACAGGTTGGTTTCCGGCCCAGCTTGTCGGATAGACTCGTGAAAATAAAGGCACCGAAACCTTGGCCAAGCATCATCAATGTCTGTGTTATTTCTGGAATTTCTCCCCTGGCACAAACCAAGTCCCACTGCAGATGTAAACATGGGACATGGCCATAAAATAAATTTCGGAAAAAAGGTCGTGTTTTCGAACGACATTCATTTATTCAGAAAACAATTTTAGAAGCTCAACAAGGCTTTAGTCTATAATGTAATGGTCGATATATTCACTAGAGCTATCGTGTGTCCAACAGCTTATTTACATTATATGCAATCAGGTTCCTAAATGCCAAATTATTACATAATTCTTATGGGTTTCTTACAGAACCATCGTTATTTGTTATTTGATAAAAATGCAAGGAAATTGGCGACCATAGAAAAAATGCATCTTCAGATAGAATCTTTTATATTGGAAAATGTTTCGTAGTAAATATATAACTATAAAATGATTTAAATTTATTTTGAAAAAAAATGGGCAACATAATAATTATAAAATAGAACCATTATTTTATACCTCTGATACGAAGGATCGTTCGGCGGGAAAATCATCATGCGTTATCGGATATGTATAATTCCACCCAGAGGTACACGTGATCTCGTCTGTTGTTATAACACCGGATGTGTTCAAGTGTGACGTCACGGAGCACTTGCTATACTCGACCTTGACGTCGGTAACATTTGTACGAATTGTGGACAGGTTGTATGAATTCTGGCATTCGTAGACGGGTCGGTATCCTGTAATGTTAGATTATTTAAGATGGCGTAACGTCAAGTGAAACTGTGAACCATCTTCCGTAAACCATCTTACGTCTTTCGATTGCTATTAGTATTACATACTTCTTCTGAAATCATTTATAACATTCGACTGGCTGTTTATATTTTACGCAAGTAATTAATTCTAAAAAAAACATACTTTATGTTTTTCATATGACTGGTATGAAACAGAAGTTATGGAATGTCTTATATCTTTTTGTAAAACACATTGTAGTCAGTAAGATAATGAATGTCCACTGGAAACCCATTTACCAAGTATATACGATGGTTTGAAACAATTGTTCTGTTTTGTTGTACGAGGTACAGTCAAAAAGTTCCCGGACTGCCTTCGTACGTAAATTATATGAATTCCGATTTTTCTAAAACTTATATACCTTAAAAGAGGAAATCATGTCCGATAAGTCCATATATCATTTATGTTGATACAATACATATAACATAATATTTTACAATTGTAAAAACATACATAAACGATGTACGGATCACTTTGACGTCGCACAGCGACGTCTACAAAACGTCGTATTTTACAGGGCCAAAATCAATGAGTTCGGGTTAGTTCACAACTTTTCAAATTATTTATAAGAATAATCTGGATACTTCCCATCGCGATACACATATAAAGCAAACGAATGAATTCGGTGTCATGATATTCCAAAGCTGACCTGGTCGCAGGCCAAAGCATTCGTTTGACTCAAACCTGCAACATCGGTGACATTCTAATAAACGAGGGAAATGCTGAAATGGCATTTTACTGAGTCCGGGCTGTATTGCGTGTGGGACAGTCTTTCATAGCTTAGAACATTATTATGTGGTTCCTATTCTTATATCGGTACGATGGGTGCATCAGGTTGGTAAGGTACATTATCCTTGTAAATATCAGCGTTCAAACGCTTCTTAGGAAACGTTCAAAGAAAATACATTGTGTACACGACGTGGGCCTTTTGCTCATCATCCGTCTAAAGCCGCGTCTCCCATCCTGTGTACAGTTTAGACGTATTTTATTTTTAAATTATTTTATGAATTGCACCACGACAATTTCCAACAATATTAGCTACATCGTCGAATAATTCCCACCGGTCCGTGAGAATGTCGGTCTTCATGTCTAAATGAGCACGTTTTAAGGCCGCTCATTGCTAAGATCATCGCGTATCTTCGCGCGGTAATTCCAAAATTTCTTGTGTAAATTAAACAAAGTTATCCTAGTATACTGACTGGCTTTAAAAACGCATCACTAAAGTTCATCCGGCAATAATATGCAAAATACATAATCAACTTTGTAGTATTATATACTAAACAACAGCTTGACATCTTCCTAACATTTCCTGAAAATTTCAGACAAAAATTCGATTAAATGACTGAGATATAGCCATCTAAAGAGAGGTGGTGTGAGGAATTTGACAGTTTTCTCTATTTAATAGCACGTAATTCCGCTCTGAGTATGAAAAATGTTCCACAATCGTGAGCTCGTTGACCCTTAAGTTGAAACAAAATCTTTATTCTTTTGGTCTTGAATTATCTACCATATATTGCTGGAGATTATTCAAAAGTTTTGGCGTTCGTTTTTTTATCATATCTAGGCCCAACGCACCCTGATCTGATGATGATTTTCTGTAAGTATCTGTCACGGGCATAATCGCAAGTATATCTTATTCGTTAATTCACTGTTATGGCAAGAGTTTGTCAGTAGCAACGTTTTTGTATACCAATTGCAGTTGAAAACGTTGTTGTAAACCAATTACGTAATTGACGTTGACGTATGTTATTATCTTGACGTAATCTCGTTTTAAACGGTTGATCAAGACGCTGATGCTCAGCAACAATCCCTGTAGATTGACTACGTTAATGAAAGTGAAAAATCGTCGATTGGTTTACATTTAAACGCCTCGCCCATTCTCATTGAAAAACACCCGCTTAGAATAATTCAAAAATTTGTGTGTGCTTAACGAACTTTGGTCTCTTGGCTTTATTTTTTTATTTAATCAAACTGGTTGAGAATTAAAAGTAACTCCTGACCATTTGAATATGGAATATGAAAACAAAAATCCAATTGGTCACCTAAGGTGTAGTTACGTAAACGTTATCCATATTTTGCACGTTGACGTCATGCGAAATAACGTGGTAACTGACTGCAATAAATTTTATTGGATACCGTGTCGTATTGGTTGAAATATATATCAGAAGTAGAAATTTGATCCTGTTGACTTTAACTACGAAAATATTTTGAAAAATAAGTGATGCGTTTTTAAAGCCAGTCAGTATATATGCACTGAAGTCGTTTCTTGGATTAAAGAACTTCTAAATTTCCATTGGCGTCATTCCGGCCTTCACATAGACGTTAATAGCACAGATTTGTTCCTTACGCTAGGGTGACGTCGCCTTGATTTCAGTTGTCTTTCATCCATTGCTAGGAGAAATATGTATGAAATGCAGAATTTTTATGCCACGACGTTAAAATTTTGAAAATATTCAGACAATATGTTGTTGTGATGTCATATCGTGGCTGCATGTAAAAGCGCCTGTAATTTTTGAGATATGGTCTTTTGAATAATAGTAAGAATATTGGGAGCAAGCGTTATTTCAAAGTGATCCGTACTCTTGAACACTATGCCCTAACGTCTTTGAAAAATTTGTTTTTTAACAATTTAAAACCACAAAAACTTATCAAAGCGGTAGTTGACATTTCGAAATTACTCATTGCATAAAGACTTTAATCAAATACGTCGGAAAAAATACAATTCAAAGGCAGTCCGGGAACTTTTTGACTATACCTCGTACATATATAAACCGTCGTTATTTTCGTGCACTAAATATGGGAGAAAAATATACATACATACTACATACTGACCAATAAATACAATAGACAGCATATGAAAACAGCAGGACCAGACAGTGACCAACAACACAAGTAACTGTATCATTTGGTATCTTCCATACTGCCCTAGAGCTAGCCAGATGTTATCCACGTCAACCGCAGGCTCCGTCACTACAGTCGCTTCAGATCGCACAGTATCTGCATCTTTATCGTATAATTTAGATTTCCCATCCATGTTTCAAAAAGTATTTTAAAAGTGAAACATGTACAACATTGTTCGAGTGTGCGATTAGCGATGAATGAAATGTCCATAAAATTCACTAACTGCTTATTCCTGTGTACATCTAGGCTATGGATACCTATATTTTTATGTTCAAATTTTAAACATGATGTCGATTAACATCCCTAATTGTTCATCTAAATGATAGTGCATCTTATCAATTCGTGGACATGATTCACTTGGCTAAACTCTCATTTGATTCAGCTAGGATCTTTAACCCTTTCCCAAACAAGACCTGGTTTTGACGTCCATAATAAAAAAGGCTTGGGAAAACATTGAGGCAAAAGAAGAAACTGCTGATAACCAGCAGTTTCTCCTTTTGCCTCAATATTTTCTTGGCCATATCAAACACAATTTCCATCTTTATTAACATCCATTTTTTCGTCTGCAGTAGCTTTGAATTGGACCTGCCTAAAATTTTATCGTTTGGGAAAGGGTTAAAAAGATAACCCTTATGGCATTCTAGACAAGTATGGATTCAGAACAATCTGTACACAAGTATAATCGACACTCGTTGTGTCGAAGTCAGAAGGGCCGTCAAAATATCTCGACATATCCGGAGTTCGACTCATCCGATTTTGTTCAATTACGAATCAATACCATTTGACCATTTTTGTTGCTTATCAAGTGCGTTCATAGTTGAAATATAGTAGGAAAAGGACAGAAATTGCTCGAATCGAGCAATTTCTATCCTTTTCCTACTAAATTTCAATGGCCATATTTATTTTGAAATTATTTCATTTAACTTTCTGATTATCCATTGTTGAGGTCGGGGCCAGATTTTCACTTCGGCTTAAGCGGAAATTCGACTTATCCGATGTCGACATAACGAGTGTCCACTGTATAATCTGATAACGCATATGAAGAAACTTGAGAAAAGACACAGTGTTGGTTATCAGTGTTTTCTCCTTTTCTCTTAATGCTTTCTAAAACTCCCTAATTTGGTTAGGTTTAAACCAGGTGTTGTTTGAAGAAGTGTTAATAGTGGAAATATTTACAACTGGTTCTTTACCCCTTCCCAAACGACAAATTGTGAAAATGGTCTTCTTTGAAAGGCAATACAGGCATCAAAGTAACTGAGGTCAAACGTTGAAAATGTGTTCTAAGCATATAAAACATTAAGGTAAAAGGAGAAATTGTGATCAGTAATTTCTTTTTTCCTCTCAATTGTTATCCAAATTATCTGTACATCAATGTTTTCCCAAACTATATGATACTAGGGACGTCGAAACCAGGTCTTGTTTGGGAAAGAGTTGCTTTCGTAGCTGAGCTTGAATTGATGAAGGTAAGATTATACATGTCCTGCATGTTGAAGTCATATACACGATGTCCACACACGACGATCTTTTTTTCGACACCACGTATAGGTCGTCCATGAGCTTGAATTAACGAGACTATGGTCATGGCTTTTTTATATTAAAGTTCATGTCACGATATCGTCATATGGTTAAGAGGGTTAGTTTGTATCATGAATATGTAGAAATTGACTTTCATCCTATCGGATGAGCCATTAAGTGTACGCTACGAGTGGAATTCTATTCGTCTAGACTAGGTTCTAATCATTCTTCCCTCTTTACTTTCTACGGTCTAAATATCAACACAATCAAAAACGGGTGCCACAATATCTTTTATGCATTATCTAATGGACCAAACTGTATATTGACGACTGGACCCAGGATAATATTCGTCCGATGTCCAACAGATAGTACACTTTTTACTCCACCACATCGCCTATCTCACTCTTGTTCTCTTTCTCTCTCACTCACAATCTCTCGCCATAATTATTGTCGCTATCATCATATTCATCAGTATGTCTCGTTCACACACATTTTTCTCGCTCTCTCTAAATTTGTGTAGCATTGTCAAATGGCTGCTTTAATTTGGATTGATATGACCAAGCGATTACATGTGACACCAAGTATACCCTCCTATCCTCTTAGCGGGGAATGTGCATGATAGGATAGGTAAATCTACTGACAAAATTGCCTCGCTTCAGGTAAGACATTTTGCAAGAATTTTCTTATTTCTGCGTCAATTTTCAAACGGGTTGTTTCATGTGCCCCGCTTTACTAAGCTCTTTCCTCTGATGTATGACTACTTGAAACCTTCTTGTACTTTTTGCAAGAATTGATCCCAACCGACCAGAAAAACGAAAAAAAAAATCAGATCATTTTTTCTGATCGGTTTGGATCAATGTTTGGGTGAACTATGCGGACGTTTCAAATAAGTCATATATCTGAGGAAAGTGCTCACTAAAGCGGGTACAAGCAACAAACCGCTTGAAAACTGACTCGTAAATAAGAGAGTTATTGCACAATTTCCTACCTGAAGCGTTGCTAATTTGGTAGTAGCTGTTATCAATTTGTTTTCTGGTCGGTTGGAATCAATTTTCGGAAAAAGTAAAAGGATTCTATATATAATTCAAATATCTGAGGAAAGAGTTCAGTAAGGTGGGATACATGCAACAAACCTTTTGAAAATTGGCGTATGAATTTTTTTGCAAAATATTTGATCAGAAACGATATCATTTTGTCCGTAGTTGTTATCCAACCCATGATGCACAATCTCCGCCGTGATCATTATCTCGTGGCAACCCTTTTAATATCGTGGAATTTATCTTTTTTGCGAGAATGAAAGAAACGTTCAATAGCCACAAAAGTATGAGATGAATTAAATAAAATCAAAAATGAAAATTGTATATAAAATAAATCTTTAACCCTTTCCCAAACGACAAAATTTCAGGATGATCCACTTCAAAACCTGCCACAAATGACAAAATGGTTGTTATTAAAGATAGGATTTGTGTAAAATATGGCATAGAAAATATTGAGACAAAAGGAGAGACTGCTAGTTATCAGCAGTTTCTTCTTTTGTCTCAATGTTTTCCCAAGCCTTTTCTACAAGGGACGTCAAAACCAGGTCTTGTTTGGGAAGGGGTTAAATGTTGAATATTAGTTTTCTTTTAAATCAATCTCACTCTCTTTGTGCGTATTGACCATTATACATAAACTTTTGTAGGTTACCACGAGATAATGACGTCACGGTTTTTCGACGGTCGCTTTCACGCTCATTGTAAACGGTTAATTTAATCAAATATCAAATGTTTTCAGCAAAACGGACACACCTTCAAGAAAGAAAATTTGATAAGGTAATTAAAGTTTCGTATATTTCAAACCGCAGATCACATGTATTGATTTTGCGACAAAATAAATTGCTTGTACCACAAGTTTAAGGGTTGACAGCCTACTCTTGTATTTGTGAACATTGGTATACACCGATACTTTAATCTCTGCTGCAGACGACAAAATTATTGTTACTTAAGGTAGAAGATCCATAATTAGCACCAAAGAGCAAGCGTCGAAATTTGAAAAATGCCAGTAATTCCTAAACTGTGTTACATTTCCATTCCAAATATAAACATTTTGTACGGTTTAGAATTTTGAATTCATGCATACTTATGAAAATATTTGACAAAATGTTCAAAATTACCTCCCTTGCTTATGAATATAGAGTAAAATGATATTTGTAAATTATTTTCTTCTTGAAGCATAATATTGAAATCCGGCACGGTGAATCAACTTATGTGAAGTGTACTCCGAGGGGCGTTCAATTAAAAGTGGTACTAATGGTCCGCCATACTACATGGTTCTATAGAACTAGTGGTGCTTGTGGCTATTTGACGGGAAAATTGCTGTCTATACTTGGTCAAAATTTGAGACAAATTCGTTGACTCTTTAAAAAGTTATTGAACTCTTAAGTTGGTTCAGTCATATACACTGGCTATTTCGCTGTGCGCAAAATGTAAGACGAACTGAAGTAGGATGAACGGGTCTACATTAAAGGTCGCATAGGCTTTGAAATATCTGCATCACATGTATATAATGAACTATATCAGAGTCGTGGACATCCGAACGTTGAATATACGTCAGTTTGTAGGATGATAATAAAAATTAAAATTGGTAAAACTGGCCTGAATGATGCCCCCCTCTCAGGCAATCCGGGTAGAGCTAGTACCAAAGCAAATTTTGCTGTAGATTCCGACATGCTCGAACAGGACGCATGGATAAATGTGCACGACATAGCAGATAAAGTTGGTTTTTCATCGGGGATATGTTATACGATTTAGACGAAATGGTTGAAACACAGAATGGTGTGTGCCCATTGGGTCCCCACCTGCTGCCTAAAGGACAGAGAGCACCCCGTGCAAAATATATTTTGAAATAATGCAATAAATGCAACAAATGTGGGCTTTCTGGGCTTTATTCATATGATTGAACAATAATCTTCTATTATGAGCACCAATTGCATGTAATTAGCAAGCAATGGTTGCGAAAAGATCAGGCAAGGTCCGTAATAGCCACAAAATTAAAAGCGCGGGAAAAGTTTTGTACGCGGTAATTTTCAAATGTAACGGGTGTATTGTTCAAATTACTGTTTCAAATAGTACCACTATCGCCGGTCATTCAAACAAGAATTGTATGTCGGGGAAAGTAAAGAAATATAACGAAAAGAGCAGGTCTAGGGCCGGCTAAAGAGGCATGTACCAAATCCATGACAGCGGAGCTGTCCACAAGTGTCATCTTGTCCAAGACTTCCTGAAAGAGACACATGCTGCACAGCGTATTCATCCACTCTTATAGCCCGGCTTAAGCCCGTGTGGCTTTTTGTGTTCCCCATGATGACGAAAAAAGCCTCTGGTCGTCGGTATAGGCCTTCATGTTCCATATGCAGTGCAATTTACCAGTGTCTGCGGGGGTGTTCCAAAAGATGCCCATTTATTGGCATATAAGTAATGGATCTCAAAACTTCAGAAGTGTGTGGGTGTCAAAGAGGATTACTTCAAAGGATTGAAGAAACTTAAAATTGAATTGCGACATAACTATGGCTTATAGAACCCCAGTTCCATAATTAATTGAACGTCCCTCGTATTTACAAGTGTGTGTAATTTGATGCAGTTCGTAAGGCTAGAAAGTGGTGTTTTTCATTATGGGTCTTCTACCTTTTGGCACAATTTGTAAACCTTATAGTATAGAAAACATTGAGACAAAAGAAGAAAATGCTGGTATTCAGCATTTTCTTCTTTTGTCTTAATATTTTCACGAGTCGAAGGGACGTCGAGAAAAAGGTTAAATGGTGTCCGTGTAAATTAAAACAACGAAAAATATCAAAGAAAAGGGAGAAAATCCTGTTTGTGAGTTCCTTCAATGGCTGCGGAAGCTGTATTTGTCCATATCGTCTCGTTTCGGACAGGATAACATGTCTTTACAAAAACGCAAGGTAGACTATCCATCATATATTCTTTCTTGTTTCACAAGTTATATCCCTTGTCTGAGCATAGCTAGCTATCTCGCTGTAAGGAAGGGTATGAAAACACAAAAACGAAAAGATGAAAATTACTTTTGAAACCTATTTAATGGTCATTTAAAACATAATAAAATGAATGATCCACGGTCAATATATTAAAATATTTTCACAAAATAGAAAACGAGTCTAACAAAAAACATACAGATGTGAAATAAGATTTTTGTTTTGGAATTCAATTGCGCAGCATAGTGAAACACGTCCTTATGACATGTAGGATCACTGTAGATTCAGATCAGTTTGAGCCTAAGTACACTCTGATCCGGATCCATACGACTCAACCATATTGTCTGCAGATAACAAAGATCTTACACAGAATGTATCTTGATCAGACTGTGTAGACGCAGGCTGATATGGATCCATGTCGCAAATGCCGTAAGGGGGCCTCTATACAGACCAGGGGCCCGTTTTACTAACGAACTTACTATTATTTTTTGCGTAATTACTTGTAACAACAAACTTGATTGGCCTAATCCGATTTTTCGTGCAATCAGATGCCGTGTTACACTGTTTTCACAACAACATGATCGTAAGATCGTTAGTAAAACGGGGCCCTGGTGCCCGTATTATCAACAATCGTACGTTAATTTTATGGGCAATAACTTGTAATAACACACCTGATTGGCCCAATCTGATTTCTCGTGCAATCAGATGCCTTCATACACAGTTTACACAAAAACATGGTCGTAAGATCGTTGATAATACGGGCCCCAGGTCCCGTAAAATGTGCCACGTTTGATGAATATTTGACATACCATGTAAAACAGTGTATATGCTTTCAATATTTTTGAATAATTCATTTTTTTCAAAATTAGAGACGCAAGATTCCCGACATACGTTTTCCTTATGAAATGTAGAAACTATGCAGTCTTTTAGAAATACAGAATAATTTTAAACAGTCCGATTATTTGACAAGTGAATGCCATTCGCGGTTTTAAACAGATATTTCAAACAGAAATGGAAAACATTAATTTGATTTCCAGTGCTGCATAACGATATATCCCGATGTGTCTAAGATTTAGCCGTCTAGTAAAGTGTGTTTCAGATCAGGCGGAACAATGGTTGCATGTATTACGAATTTCATTTGACCTGACACTGACCTTTATTCGAAATGTGTTCATATTTCGGTTATATAGCGTAACATTCTTCAAAACGACTTGTATCATAGCACGCAGAGATATAGCAGGAATACGAGTAAAATACTGAATTGTTATTAAAAAACCCCAAACGTGTTATAGACAATAAAAGCTAAAGCTTCGCCATGTGAAATGACATCTGTAATTCGAGACAAGTTTATAGCAGCAACCAATATTGGTCATCGGTGTCAGTATTTTTCTTCTACCATTTATTTTCTCAGATTGTTTCGTAAAAATAAAGTTTATTATGTAAAAGTGTCTTTATACAGCTGTGCATATTTTAGGCTAAAGGCAAAACAAAAATGATACATGTATATGAAACAAAATAATGTAATTACAACGGAATCATTGATGTTTGGAAAGTTTCATTTGGTTAACCCTTTCCCAAACAAGACCAAGCCCCGGTTTCTCAAAAAAACTTACGCACGTTCTCAGACTAAAATCTGAGGACCATACTTAAATCAAATGAAATCTACGTTAACTTCAATCGAATACCCTTCAACATTGAAGTTGAGCATGTACTCATGAGTGTGTACTTTTTCAAGAGACTGGGGCCTGGTTTTGAAGTCCCTTTCAGAAAAGGATTGGGAAAACATTGAGGCAAAAGAAGAAAATGCTGATAACCAGCATTTTCTCCTTTTGTCTTAATATTTTCCATGCTTGTTTTTACACAAACCTCTTCTTTATCAGCAAGCACTTTGTCGTTTGCAGCTATCAAAATGGGATCCATCTAAGATATTGATGTTTAGGAAATGGTTAAATTTGTATTTGCTCTTTAAGTTTAAGTGCCTTGCTCATTATACCGGTATCAGGTCTTGTCTGTTCACGTAACATTTGTTAGAGCGACACAATTTTAGACTGGTCCAAAATCAGATGTTGCAGATGTTTGAAGTAGAGGGGAAATCATAATGTTTTAAGCCGCACGTAGAAAGAATAGGATATTTTGATTTGAAATGTCCCTTTCCAACGCCACACACTTCATTCTAACTTGCCATTCATTTGTACCCGATCTATAGGAGTAATAATCTTGATACCCTGACCAGACTTCCTCGGCATCTGTCACCCATCATCACTATCGTTATTTACTCTATCATGTTGGAACTTATTTACAGGGAATGTTACATTTGCCAAAGGAGGTGAAATCTCCCCATAATCTAGAGTCAATCGTTCTTCAATCTGTTGGCAGATTCACTCCCCAGGAATACAATGGTTTCTAGTACATTCTTTTTGAGCAAACGGATATGATGAATTATTGCAGTTAGCAATATGGTCGTACACTGAAGGGAAATAATTATTCGCCACCCACCTATTTTTCATTAAAAAAATGAGTGATTATCTGGACTAGAACTGTGACAGAATCTTTATTCTTTCAGTTAGCAGAAAAAACATAGATATGACACAAAAGTATAAACATTACCGGGTAAAGTCTGCATAAAATTTCTTTTGGAATGTCTCAAAGACACGGTTGCTAGGCAACATAAGAAAACCAGTGAAAAACTTCTGGCAATCATTCGTAAAACCGCTGCTATGGCAACAGATAGTGACTTTTTTTATAACTGAGCAAATGAAAATATGCACAACATACTAGATATAAAAGTGACAAATTGTTCATGAGATTGGTTGGCTACTTACAAAGTACTGCAATTTTATTTGACCAAGTTACCACAGAAAAATGCAACGCTCCATTCACTCCTATGTTAATTTTGCATTTTTTGTAGTTTTGCAACGAAAATGAAATTTCAAACATTTGTTTCTCAAAGGAAACGTTATGGATATTGCAGCAAACATAATAGTTAAATAATATATCTGTTGAAGATAGATTTATCATTAAATCATATCTGTAATGAAACTCATGTTACCATGGCAACGATGTTATGGAGGCTGGTCAGAATTTTTCAACGATTTTCTTAAGTTGCCTAGCAACCATGTCTTGGAACAATTTGAAAAAGATTTTTTTATGCAGATTTTGTCCGCAATTGGTTATACTTTTAAATGATATCAAATAGTGTGTGGTGTGTAAGAAAATAATGATTCAGCATCAGTTTTAGTCTAAAATTATGTGTAAAATTCAGCAGGGTGGCGAATAATTATATCCATTGACTGTACATGCAATCTGTATCTGAATTATCCTCTATCTAGGGTAAAAAGCATTACACTGTATGAAACGCCTAAATGCCTTAAACGTAAAACGTTTTGATGTCCCCTTCTGACAAAATCCCATGATTCATAGCAAAACGCTGCTTTATGGAAAAGGACAAATTGTGGATTATAAACATTTTCCTGTTGTCGTAGTGCTTTTTATTTAGTTGCTGTTTTAAGGTCCGCAAATATGATGTTGGATGTCAACGAAACAATGACTCCCGATCAGAAGGATGAGGGTAAACATTAATCAAAAAGCAAAACTAAATAAAGTCGTTCAAATTTATCTTCTTCCAGATGTGATGACAAACTTTAAGGCGCTATTCACTAACGTTGTCTGTGCTACATGAACTTGTGTGCCAGGACCCGTGAAAATTCTGAAAAAAGAAAAGATTGTCATCTGAATATTTTGAAAGCATTATTCAACATGTGTCTTTTAAACTTGTTGAATAAGAGAACCCTGCTTATCTGGATTTAAAGTAATAGAAAACACACCCTTGAAACTGTAGATTCACCTATCTATAATTCTGTTGTGCTAAACCTCTCCTAGAGTATCATGGGTCTATTGGAAAATTGTTTGAAAAACCAGTCGAGAATTCAGGAAAAGAAAGTTTTGAAAACTAACATTCATCTTTCCCTGTGTACGTCTGCCACATAGACATACACATTACAATTATTTATTATGTTCTTTGCTTCTCTATAAAATTCAACCAGTCCAAAGTTGTGTAGTTTTGGAAAGGTCTGCTGTGGTTGGAACCGTCTCCACTACCATATAAAAAAGCAATAGGAGTGTTGAACTTTATGTCACTGTCAATAGGTTCACAAGTATAATTATGATCTCGAATCGGGAAAAGTACCCAAATAGCATTTGAGAATATAATATTTCTTGATCAGCCTATTATATGTAAGTACAGACTGATCAGGATCCTTGCTTCTACCTTATAAACGCTGCTGGTCAAAACACCATTAGTGAACAACAAGGAAATCGAGCATATTTCGTGTAAACTCAGTAACAGCTGGATACATGTCTCTAATGCAATAAAGACTGTTTTCAAGATACGGTCTCTCTGAGCATCACCCCATAACCTCGACTTACCGTCAAAACCCACAACCACAGACTAACCGTCAAAACTTATCGACCCGTCACCATCCGCATCCGCCTCTGGGCATCACCCCACAACCTCAACTTACCGTCACAACCCACAACCACAGACTTACCGTCAAAACTTATCGATCCGTCACCATCCGTATCCGCCTCTCTGGGCATCACCCCACAACCACAGACTTGCCGTCAAAACTTATCGATCCGTCACCATCCGTATCCGCCTCTCTGGGCATCACCCCACAACCACAGACTTACCGTCAAAACTTATCGATCCGTCACCATCCGTATCCGCCTCTCTGAGCATCACCCCACAACCACAGACTTACCGTCAAAACTTATCGATCCCTCACCATCCGTATCCGCCTCTCTGAGCATCACCCCACAACCACAGACTTACCGTCAAAACTTATCGATCCGTCACCATCCGTATCCGCCTCTCTGAGCATCACCCCACAACCACAGACTTGCCGTCAAAACTTATCGATCCGTCACCATCCGTATCCGCCTCTCTGAGCATCACCCCACAACCACAGGCTTACCGTCAAAACTTATCGATCCGTCACCATCCGTATCCGCCTCTCTGGGCATCACCCCACAACCACCGACTTACCGTCAAAACTTATCGATCCGTCACCATCCGTATCCGCCTCTCTGGGCATCATCCCACAACCACAGACTTACCGTCAAAACTTATCGATCCGTCACCATCCGTATCCGCCTCTCTGAGCATCACCCCACAACCAAAGACTTACCGTCAAAACTTATCGATCCGTCACCATCCGTATCCGCCTCTCTGGGCATCACCCCACAACCACAGACTTACCGTCACAACCCACAACCACAGACTTACCGTCAAAACTTATCGATCCGTCACCATCCGTATCCGCCTCTCTGAGCATCACCCCACAACCACAGACTTACCGTCAAAACTTATCGATCCGTCACCATCCGTATCCGCCTCTCTGAGCATCACCCCACAACCACAGACTTACCGTCAAAACTTATCGACCCGTCACCATCCGTATCTGCCTCTCTGAGCATCACCCCACAACCACAGACTTGCCGTCAAAACGTATCGATCCGTCACCATCCGTATCCGCCTTTCTGGGAATCACCCCACAACCTCAACTTACCGTGAAAACCCACAACCACCGACTTACCGTCAAAACTTATCGATCCGTCACCATCCGTATCCGCCTCACGTATCAGCTCCGCAAACTCTCTTTCCGACATCTTCTCGCCGATTGAGTTCAACACTGAGCGTAGTTCTTTACAGCTGATTTTACCTGTGCAAAAAAAATGTTATAAAATGATAATTGATTTTTTTTTAAATTTGAATCATTTTTTACTTGAGATCATTTAATAGCAAAGGTCACGACGAGGTATCATGTGACACAACAACGATTGCAGAAAAAATCAGTAGTCCTGTCAATTCGAGACCGATTTGAATTTGGTTTGAAGCAGAGAAGGCGGCACGTTGTAAAATAGTTATTGACGAAAACAAAATACGAGGGACGGTCGGAAAGTAGTTGGACTTTTCGTGCTGCTGTCTCTCCATTTGCAACTGTATAAACACATTACATATTGGTGGAATCTACATCCATTTGCCAATAATGTGGTCAGTTTATTTTCAAAGATAATTGTATATATTCAATATTCTGTCCACTTATATGTGATAGGGGTTTTATGTACAATAGTCTATTTGTCAGAGGAACAACAAGGGTAACCAAAACAAAAGAACATTCTAGTCATTTCAATCGCGAAGAAGTTTCGTTTTTTAACTACATTATCACTGAAGATTAAATAATGATTCATAATTCCGAACTTGGGATAAAAACTTGGTCACAGCATTCATAGAAACGAGCTGGTTCCCAACCTCTGAAGACATTAAGCTTTTACATTCGGCTGGTAGTCATGTTTGTTGCTTTTGTGGATTCACGAGGATTGAAAGTTAGTCATTTCATGTCAAATGGTAAAAACTGGCATTGCCAAGTACAATTCTGAAGTAATTCAGAAAAACGAAAGAAAAAATGCTGAAGTAAACGCGTCCATGATAAGCAAAGAAAAATATTTTCTACTTCACGATAACGCACGCTCCCATACCACCGCATCTACAGTGGAGATTACCAACTATTACCCATGACAAAAGTTGTTTTACTCTTCTTATAGCCCAGACCCTACCCCACATGACTTTTATTTGTGTCTAGAACTAATGAAAATGCTTGCTGGGAAGACATTTGAGACCAGGGCGCCTTTGATACCGGTGGTTACATAGTACCTTATACAGTGGGTCTACGTCATGGTTGATAGTGGGAATAGTAAAGCTCCCACGAAGAAGGCAAAAATGCATAGACATAGATAGACAATTTGTTTAAACAGTGTAGAAAGAATTTTGTTAAAAAGTTAAATGGTTTTAGAGAACTAGTCAAAAGTCCAACTACTTTCCGACCGTCCCTCGTATTTTTCTAACGCGATGTTTAATTATAGACCACCTCCAGAACACGCTTGGTGTTTTACCGTCTTTTCCGCTTCAAATCGAATTTAAATCGGTCACGTACTAACACATTTATTTAAGATCTTTTAAAGGACAATGCTCCAGTATTCATTTTTCTTTTTCTCAATAATAGAATTGTATGGTATACCCCTACAGGTTAAAAAGGGTCAATTTCTTGCCCCTTTCAACGATCACGAAAATATTCAGAAAATGCTGAATGACCTTTGCTTAATACCGAAAATGGCTTTAAATTAATGTTTTACATTTTTCGAAAACAGAAAAACTAAAATCTTTGATGTTAAGAATGCGTTGATGTAGAAAACAACATAATTATAGACATATTTAATTAGATCAACGAAGCAAAGGCGCTTTATGTTGAAATTTGCACTTTTGAGAAATATTTCAAGTGCTACATAATAGAATTTGATAAAACTCCCACAATGGATTGAGCAATATGCCCTGGTAATAATTCAAGAATAAAGTGTATAGGTCATCGCACAAGTATTTATAATTGTAGCATTTTAGTAGTAAAATATAAATAGTAGTATACACGAATAACATGACGCAAAACAGTGGTAAGTATGGTGCGAAACATTAAAAGTTTCTACAGTAACGACAGAGTGTTCCGAATAACTGGAACATACACACAGACACGGTTTAAATCATGAACCGTGACCTGAGTATGCATAAGAGCAAACAAAAGATCGCGTGGTCGTTTTACTATATGTGACTCATCCCGCAAAAAGGGACCTTCTCAGAAGTAAAAAAATCCACATATTGACAATCTTTTCAGGCTCAGCACAGGTCAACAAAATAATGTAGGGGCCTATGCAAAAAAATGGACATATAGTAAGATAGGGAAAACATTCCAGATTTAGAAAATTACATACAAGTGGAAAGTGCCAGCCCTAATCTGGCTGCGGGGACTGCGCAGACTGACTAGGGTCGATATTTTTCACACTTCCTATAAGGACCCTTTTATCGTGATGAGTCACATTTAATTAATTTGCGAGTCGTTGGTTTCACACGAGCATTTTTCAATTATTCTGCCCAAGTACTAAGAAAATTTTCTACAGTCATTTACGTTAATTATCAGTTTTAAGTCACAGGAATATTTTTGCAACTTTGATTGAAAAAAGAGAGATTGTTTGGCTTGTAATCATTCGTACCCTGTCTCCACCGCCCATTACCACCATGCAAGTTCAGGATGAGCAACTGCTTTTGACAACCAAATGAAATCGATTTTGCAGAAGCAGGTGACATCCTGTCCAAGTATGATCGGTAATATTTTGCATGTGCTTGTGCTCTAGATTAGAGCCAATAATGGACAGGTCACAGGATGGATTCCCAGCCTCAGAGCGTGTTCAATTATAAATAAACTTATGGCTGAAATATTGTTTATAAGAGGTGTTAAATTAAAAAAAGAAATGAAAAACAATTGTTTTAAACCTTTACCAAACAAGAAATGTTAATGTTTTGACTGTCAAGGACGGATCCAGGTTTTTTTCAAGGGGGGGGGGGTCTAGCCCAAAAGATGGCTTTTTTGTGAATTGTGTAATGTTATACTGTACTAACGTTGTACAGTCAAAATTCGATTTTCGGCCTATTCCAGGCGGGGTCCGGACCCCCGACCCCCTTCTAGATCCGCCCTTGACTGTCTTACAGAGAATATTTCAGAAATCGTTGCAAGAGGCAAAATAATGCAATACTTTTAATCAGCATTTTCTCCTATTGCCTCAAGGTTTTCTATACTATATATAAGGCCCCTATGTACACACACAAGAGTGGATCCAGGATTTTTTCAGAAGGGTCCAAGCCCAAATGCCAGGGGGGGGGGGAGTCCATGCCCAAATGATGACTTAAATGTGTTAATTTATATAATTATAACGTTGTATTGATGCTTTATAGTCAACATTCATTTTTTCGGCTGATTTCAGGGAGGGGGGTCCGGACATCCCGACCCCCACTAGATCCGCCCTTGCACACACAAAAGTCCTACTTTCAAGATGCCCAATCTGTTGTCTGCAAGAACTTCCAAATTTAATCAGGTGCTGTTAAGGAAACGGTTTTAAAGCCGCTGTCAAACATGAAAAGTCTAAATAATCTGTCGCTTGGAAATGGGCTTTAAGAGCAATGCTTTTATTATCAAATTGATGTACCATAATGAACATTATCTATGTACATAAACCTTCCGATACTAAGATTATCATCTTCACACTGAAAATGGTATGTTTCGTACATTTTTGTTGGGGAATGGGTGTTTACGTGAAAATGACAGTTGAACCTGGCGGCTAGGTCCTCAAAAGATCCGTGGATACTCCTTTTTCGGAGGGTCAAAATGACTTAAAAGCCGGTGAAGACCATAATTGGAAGTCGGTCAATGATATGCCGTCGAGATTCACAGAGGAATCATCACTAAACGGAGTGTGGTTCCTCTTAAACGTTTTCTTTCCTACGTGCGTTTCCATTGAACGTTGGATGCTTTGCTCTGATTAGGGTCAGAGCCTCGATCAGGAATACAAAAGTGTTACTATTTTTAGCTCGACTTTTCGAAGAAAATGAGAGCTTATACTGTCACCCGGGCGTCGGCGTTGGCGTTGGCGTCGGCGTTGCAACAAAGGTTAAAGTTTTTTCAAACATCAATAACTTCCATACTATCAAAGGGATTCAACCCAAACTTGGAATACTTATTCACCATCACACCCTCTACCTTACTATTAGGGCCAATGACCCTGGCCCAACTATATTTGGAGTTATGCCCCTTTATACTAAGCAACTTAGAAAGTCGAGCGCGCTGTCTTCGGACAGCTCTTGTTGATGCTACGTTCCCACTGTCGTGCGTTCTTTTACGAACGCCTCGAATGACCAGTCGTAACTTATCGTTGAATTTCACAGATTTGTTTGCGTTCAATACGTTGCGACGAGAATTATTGCGAACTTAAGCGAACTGCTGCGATTATATACGATTATTCTAATCCACGGTAGGCGACCTGATACGATCTTATCGACGTTCATATACGATTGAATAAGATTAGATACAGTCCGATACGTTCTTCAAGACCAGGCTTGTCGAATTGAGACGATAAAACACGTGTAGATACGTTCCGATAAGTTCTTTCCGACCCGGTGCGCTCATTTGAGACCTGCTAAGACTGTGGCTGTGCGATCCAAAAATAGTGTCACGATTTCCTTTACGACTGGAATCTGAAGGGGTATAAATATGATCCGACAAATGCAAAATTTGTCATTTTAAGTCTTAGCTTACAATAAATATGACATAGTATTTAGTAATACGACAAAAATAACAGAAAATGAAGTAGCATTTCCTGCGCTTTTATATAGTTATATTGTCACTCATGAAGTTTAGGAGCAAAGCCAACTACAACACCTAGGAGAAGTGCTGCAAACAGACAGTGTTGGCGGGGCTATGGATTTCAGAAGAAATGAGGCTACTATAAGGACAGTAATCCAGACTCTTAGACATTCACTTAAGATTTGAACATCTATCGGCGTTCCATAATTATACGGTGCTTGCTCGAGATCTTTTCCAAGAAGTGTATAAGAGGGTTGCTCCATACATCGAAATGGAAGACATCTGTTTCGGGAAACCCATGACATCTGGTCTTGAATTGTCTGTGACGTTGAGGCATCTTGCAAATGGAGATAACAACCGATATCTTGCTTAAGCATTCGGGTGTGGTGTATAAAGTACAGGGTGTCCCAATAAAAACGGAACCCATTTTTGAAAGTGAATCGCTCATGTATCAAGTAATATGTCTCCACCAAATTTCAATATGCAATAGAAACGACAGTTTTCTATCAGCAGTTAAAATTTGGTTGAAAAATGTCTATTAATTTCGAAAATATTGGGATTCAAATGAATGCACCCGGAAAACCATTTTAACACGATATCGATCTTTCCGTTCGCAGCGCGCGCCTACGCTTGACTCTTCACAATTGTTTAATAAAATATAAAATTGATATTGAAACATTTTGCTTGCAAAAGTGCATATTCGTTTCATCTTTACCGTTAACAAATAGACTGTTACAGTAGAGTTGCGGTGTAACCAAAACAAAAAATGAATACAAACAAAATATCAAAGTGTATCAAAGATTCATAATACATGTAGTCATATGCAGTTATTTTATTACTCTACAACATGCTGGTCAGCGCTCAAATGCCAAATACTTTAACCCTTTCCCAAACAAGACCTGGTTTTGACATCCATGAGAGAATTAGCTTGAGAAAGTATTTAGACAAAAGAAGAAAGTAATGGTCACCAGCATTTTCTCCTTTTGCCTCTATATTTTCTGTGCAGTCTTTATCAGCGTCAATTTTGTTATCAGCAACAGCTTTCAATCCAGTCCATCCTAACTTTTTGTGGTCTATGAAAGGGTTAAAATTATTTCAAACAGCCACCTTACGGACTCAATTTGAACATGCGGCACTTTTATATTAATCAATTTTGAGAAAATTGGTACCTACTTGTACAATGGTAAAGAATTCAACAGTTGACCGTCAGTGCGCTTAAATTACTAACAAACAAGACGCAAAAATCGATTTCGTGTTAAAACGGGTTTTAAGTGTCTTTATTAAATTTCATATAACTTTTGAACCAATTCATATTTTGAAGTGCAATTTAGAACACATATGCAAAAATAATCTATCTTTAGTACTGCAAATTCAAAAATCAGATTCTATGCTTTCGCTTTGAAATATTTGACTTTGAAATAGGGTTCCGTTTTTTTTGGGGGGACACTCTGTATATCAAAGATGGTATCGGAAGTGTGTAATGCTATTAAGATGACATACGAAGACGAGGTATTCAATTTACATTTATCCCCTCAATCATTGAAACCTTTTTCTAGTCAGTTCGAGGTGAGATGGAACATTCCACCTGCAATGGGAGCTGTAGATGGAAAACACGGCGTCATCAAGAAGTCACCATAAATTGGAAACATTTACCACAATTTTACGGGTTCTTTTCAATTCCACTTCTGGCTTTAGCTGATGCAGATTAGATTACCAGTTTGTCTGGGACTGGGTTAGGGGTAAAGGACACATGTCGGACGCTCAGAACTTGGGGATTCGGAGGTTTTTAATGGACTAGAAGATGGATCCACAGGATTTCAAGAACCATGTCCAATGACCGCAAAACTGGATGATGATCAGTGTGTATCATTTGTCATCTAGGCGATAACTCTTTTGCTCTATTACATTACCTTATGAAGCAACAGTAGGAATAACTTATCTAGAGAGGAAATGACATTCAAATATAGAATATCAAGGGGTCGTCGAGTGGTTGAAAACGAGTTTGGGATCTTAGCTAACAGATTAAGGCGTCTCCTTGGGACTCTAGAGCAGAAGCCTGACACTGTAAAGGATATAGTGGAGGCAGCGGTGGTTCTACACAACCTACCCAGGTAACGATACTCAGTGGTAGTAGCACAAGAGACAGACCGCGAGGATGTTAACTGAAGCATTATTCAAGAAGCATATAGGGATCAAGTAGACTGGTTAGATGTAGAACAACCTCGTGCACCTCGCAACTTAGCTACATAAGATGCGAAGAAGCAAGATGAGCTTCTAAAGGCGTTTTTCATTTCACCCCATAATGCAGTGGAAAGGCAAGAAATGGTGATTGAGCTACATGATCCAGAAGTTAGAAAAATGAAATCTGATGTTTGTGTTGAAGTTAAAAACTGAAAGTTTGAATATAAAGTTCAACGAGACATAGCCATATTTCGATTTGCCATGTCCCGATCAGCGCGATTGTGAAATACGATAAGATATGGTCTGATATGACTTGTTACGATTTGTTAAGTTATGGTGCGATAGATACGACTGAAAGTCAATCGGGTTAATCGTAGAAAATTTTTTGGCAGCCAAAAAATTTTCTACGATTAACGCGATTGCCACGATTGACCTGAAGAACTGAGAAGATCTGATACGAGAGCCACGATTTAGATCACGATTTCAATCGTGGCGCCAATCGTGATAGTGGGAACATAGCATTAGTAACAAATTGGAACCGTGTCTGTGTGTATTGTCCCTTAAATTGGTTTTTGTTTATGTGTAATTTGATTCCCTGCCATGGACAGTTGTTGGTCTCAGTTTGTTTGTATTTTTTTTTAAATTTGAAAAACAAAAATTGGTTCTACATAAGAACAGTCGAAATTGGTTTGAATGTTGAAACTTCGAAAATTCTGTTTAACCATTTCCCAAACAAGACCTAGTTTTGACGTTCATGAGAATAAGTGTTTTGGAAAACGTCGAGGAAAAGATGAAATATTGATAATCAGCATTTTCTCTTTTTGCTTCAATGTTTTATACACATATTCTTTCCTTATCAACATCCATTTTGTCATCTGCATGTACTTTAAAATTGGATTACTCCAAACCTGTGACGTTCGGGAAAGAATTAAAGCACTCGCTGACTTTGTTTTATCAGAGAAACATTATCAATAAACTTACCGTCGCCATTTTGATCAAAGACTTTAAAGGCCTCTCTAAGTTCCGTCTCCTCACGTGACATTTGTTTACGCGCTTCCTGTGTTTTTGTTGTCATCAAGCTCACGAACTCCTCGAAGTCGATCTGGCCGTTACCTGGAATCATAGAATTGACGAAAAACTGATTTTAACATAGTTCAGTGTATCTATCTTTTTTACAAAGCCTTCGACGACATTGTACAATTCAACAGTGCTGATGCTTTGGACAAAACTGTACTTTGATCTAACTATCAAAAAGCTGAAGTCGGGCTTGATACCTACTATTCGGCATTAGAAACGTTTGTAATACCGGTATGCGTATAAAGCACTACATCGTCGCTTTTATTCGAAAACATCGTATCTGAAGCTTGTTTAGCTGCAGATACGAGGTTCTCGAAGAAAAGCAGTGACATATACGTTAAGACATCCCCTTTACTGGTGTCACCCACCACTATGTAGACTACAGAATACATAATAGAGATTGTCTCCCTATGTTTTTATAAAAACCCGGTTTAACAGCTTGGTGAGACACTAATGTATGGTGATAGTTTTCTTTTCTCTATTTTGTTGTTTTTCTTGGGGAGATACCTAGAAAGTACTAATAAATCAAGAACATGCTAATCTATTATTCATATTGAGAGCTAGCTATCGTCGATTTTCTCTATTTGTTTTGTTCTGAAGGATGATAGACTAAACATCCCAACGGAAATGGAAAATGGTATCACGGTACAAGAAAACTGTCTGCAACACGAATTAAACACGCTTCAGAACCATCACAAAAATCGAATGGGCGTTAAAACATGAGAATGTCTAGATATGCTGAAAGCTACCTAACTTTAATTTTGCAGTACACTTCATCTGGTCGAATAGACAATAGACATTGAACAGCTGCCATTTCATTTTCATGTCACCAAAATTAAAATCTGTTTTGTTTTAACGACGCCAAATATGTTCCATGTTTTATATATAGAGAGTAGGATGGACGATTCAACAAACAGATGACTCATCCGTGTAATAGACAGAGTTCGGGCTGCTTTATGTTGTGCATAACAATGTTTGATGTTTGCTGTACTGTCTCATTTTGTCATGTATAGATGTGATACAGCTGTTCTATAATTGTTGATGGTATAGCATCAAACGGAGAGTCTACATGTCACCAGTATGGGAATAAAAATCATGCAATCACTCAAATCATCAGATAATGACGAAGAAAACTTGACTAGTTCTCAGAGGAGTCCATTTTCCAACTACTACGTCATAATTTATAAGGTTTTCAAGAGCACTTGATTTTCACATAAAGAGATTAAACAACGATCAATTCACATTATCTCAAACTTTCGACAACACGATACCTTTAATATTTAATGCCGCTATACTCCCTCTTCATACAAGCATAGCAAAGCTTAATGGAAATGTCCAAAAGTCCACACTTTTTGTCCGAAATACGTACGTTAAGCACCGCGGATTTTTTTCTCGCAAGTTAGACCTTTTCAAGAACGACTCATGGATCATTTGGACAATGCTTTGGACAACATTATTTCAAAGAAAGGAACAAAATCATAAAAAACTGTGCAACGAAACTTATCGCTCAATAGAGATGAATGTCTCTATTTTGATTTTACAGCTTAAACGTCATTATAAAACATGTATGTCCTACAAAATTTCTTTTTTTCTTTTATTCAATCATTAAAAAAAAAAAAAAAAAAAAAAAAAAAAAAAAAAAAAAACACTCCACAAAATGCAAACACTATAGAGTTGTCCAACATATCAAATATTGTTTGTTTTTAAGCAAGCCATAATCTGGACTTTGTGGCAACATTATGAAGCCTTTTACTGGTGTGAGGATACATTTATTGCGTAAACTGTCTCTGATCTGAATAAAATCTCAAAGACAAGGACTTTTTACGGATGCCTACATTTTCGGTTGTCATCACAAATTGAATTTGGAAGCCTTGGCGTTTGAGAAGACTCATGTTTGTTGTTTTTATGTTGTCAGAATATTCACTACGTAATGAAATAATCCCTTCTGATAGGGGCTCATGTTTGTTTTATACGTCTAGAATAGTCGAGAAATAAAAATAGCATTGCACCGGGAAATAATGTATCCAGCATGTATTTCTATCATCGTTTCACCTTTTTACAATTTCATTCTTGAAACGACGATTGTTTTAAAGTCCTCAATTGCCCACCTTTCAACCACGACGACGACGATGATGATAATGATGATGACGGTGGTGATGATGATGAGGATACATTACACATATTTACAAACAATATCTTCATGTAAACCAGTTTGACAAGTGTTGACAGTTTATGTAAGGATTTTAAGAAACGACCTTTGGAAAAAGAAATACATGGTCGATATATACTTGAACGTCCTTTAATCTCTTTCTGAGAAAAAAATCTTAATTCCCAAAAGGTCAATTTTCCCAGAAATGATTTCATAATACCGGTATAAAACGGTACATAATTCACGATCGGTTGCCCAGACGCCGTTAGGTAAATGGAAGAAAATGTGCCAGGTCATCCTCAGACGGGCACGCTGTCGACTCCTCCAATCAGTCCTGTTCATCAAACATGCGCCTAGTTCCTCCGGAGTTGCTGCACCCGCATCCTGTATCAGATCATCCACCATGGTTGTGCCTAGGTTTCCTCTGTTTCTCTTGCCATGCTTAGGCGTCCAAAAGAAAATGTATTTTACCCATTACCAGACGTCCCTTAAGGCTTTTCAGCCCAACATAGATCAAGATCAGCCTGTGCATACGCACAGTCTGATCAGGATCCACATTGTTCTCTATTAGCCTCTTTGTGACATTTAGTAACTCAGAAAAAGCAGCATGGATGCATAGTGGACTGCATATGACAACAGGCTGATCTTCAAACACAATTTTTAAAAAAATGCTATAAGGGAAGTTTTTCCAGATCCCGGCTCAAATGACATTATAAATAAAAAACGGATTACCGTCGTCATCCACTTCACGGATTATGTTTCTGATTTCCTCATCCGGGATATTTTGACCCTGTATCCGGAATGCGTGCGCAAGTTCGGAAGCGGAAATTGTGCCATTTCCATCTCTATCGAACATTTGGAACGTTTTCCTCAACTCTGAAAGGAAATTCAAAACTTTTTCACACGAAAACTTTAATAATGACATCACAAAATTGTTTCACATGACGTAAAAGGGTTAGAGCCAAAGCAGACCATGCATTGTTGTAACTACCACTTAATACTCTCCAAATGCTGATGAAAACTTCCCTTTTTATGGTTTTTTGAAATAATTTTAAATTGTAACAAATTCTACAGGGAATGCATATCGTCCGATTAAAGTGTCGTTAAAAGCTTTGTCAAATTCACCGACAAAATCCTACTTTAGCTTTTTTTTTTTAAAACCCTTTCCAAAACTTCGTGATTTCCGAATGTAGAGTATTTACTTTAGGTTCATGCATTACAATCAATAAAACTGATGGGAAACATAAAGTCAAAATGTAAATGTAATAAAATAAGTATGGTGTAAATTTTGAAGGAATTGGTGAAAATGTCCAGTATAGTAATCAATATTCATTTACTTCAAACAACACAATTTTGGATCTTTAGAAATCTAATGTGCGGCAGAGGAGAAAAATAATGTTTTGAAAAGCATGTAATTATTGAACACCATTACTTGGAAAACAGTGTGGCTTTCTTAAGCATTTGCTTTTAGGAAAGGTTAAACCAATTCCCACACAATGACTCATTTTGACTCCCTACAGATAATGGGTTGGGAAGCATTGTGGGAAAATGGGATTTCCCACAATGTTTTCAATTGAGAAAGACCGAAAAATGTTCATACACTTGAGAGTGTCCTCTTCAACTTATTTGAATAAGGAAAAGTATGGTATTTTGGAGTTTGGTAATGGGTTACATGTAGTATAAAAGTAAAAAGTTAAGAAAACACGAACATTGAAGATATTGCGTGGGAATATATAGAGGCAAAGAAGGGACTGCTGATAAATAGCAGCCCCTTTGCACCAATAACTTTCTGCTGTATTTTACAGAAAATCATATCTTTATCAAACCAACGTTTACTTTCAGATTGGACATGTCTAACGTTTTGCCGTTTGGAAAAATATTGAAGCGCTTATGGAGAGAGTTCACGATGGTTAATCACGTGACTCAGAATTTCAGAAAATCGTCAATATTTTCGTCAATACTTGACCAATTTGAATTCGGTTTGAAGCAGAGAAGTCAAGAATAAGCTGTACGTGTTGGACTTTTGAAAAATCAACTGATGAAAAAGTAGTTGAAGATAAACCAAAATTTTGGTTTATCTTCAATAACTTTTTATAAGTTGATTTTTAAAATAAAAAAAAAAAATCCAACACTTCTATCTAATGCGTAGCGTCTGCCAATATTCTTTGTTCAAAACGAATTCAAATCGATCCAGTATTTACAAAATTATTGAAGATTTTCTGAAAATATTATATCACGTGATTATCCACCGCGTTTTTGCCGTTTGGAAAAATGTTGAAGCACTTTTGGAGAGAGTTTTCAAAATCAATCCAGACAGATTTCAGTCTACACCAGACGTTATTAAATCACAACTGGCATCATTCATTTTAAAGCTTGATATTCAACTTTTTCCCGGACGGCATTGTTCAATTTACAAGAAAACACACATGCCTACTATTCCTTTACCATTTTCATCGCTGTAGAAATACAGTCGACACTCGTTATCTCGACATAGGATGAGTCGAATTTCCGCTTAAGTCGAAGTGAAAACCTGGTCCCATCCTCATCAATGGAAATCATAAATAGTAAACAAAATTATTTTGAAATAATGTAGCCATTGAACTATATAGTAGGAAAAGGAAAGAAATTGCTCATGCCGAGCAATTTCTTTCCCTTTCCTACAATAGTTCAATTAAGAACGTACTTGATAAGCATCAGAAAACGGTTAAACATCATTTTAAAAGAAACACAAAAATCTGGACGAGTCAAACTCAGTATATGTCGATATATTTTGACGGCCCCTCTTACCTCGACACAGCGAGTGTCGACTGTAGCTTGCCTTGCTGACTGTAGCTTGCCTTTCTGCCTCTTCAGAAGAATAAATGTCTTACCTTTAAGTTGTTTACTGGAAATTTTCTTACTCTGAAACAAAAATAATAACATAGGAATTTAGCATTTTTATTGGTTGAACTTGAGCAAAGATATGGAGAAAGAACCATTGAACATTTCCCAAAACAAGACCTGGTTTTGACATCCCGAATAGAAAACGATCTTGGAAAAAACGAAAATTCTGATAACCAGCACGTTCTCATTTTGGCTAAATATATTCTGTACTACATATTTTTACAGAAATTTGATGTCGTTAGCAGCAGCTAAATTTGACTACCCTAAAATCTCGTCGTTGGGGAAAGGGTAAATGCATTTAAGACAAACATGGTTTCATTTATACACACAGTCTGATAAAAAACTATCATGATGTTATCTTTTAAGTTCTTCATGGACCTGTGGAAACCGTAAGAGAGGATGTATGAATCCCGATCAAACTCCATTTTGGCACAGGCTGATCTGTATACAAAATTGCTACTTGCTAATTGCTAATGAGGAAAAGTGGAAAAAATGAATAAAATGATACCCTACGATACCACAAGTATTATACTTTTATCTTTCTATCTGTGACACTGATACAGGTAAAGGTAAAGGTTTGTTTATTATAGTGTCACCCCTATTTAAAGGGCCAGCCAGTTTTGGCTTATGAGACACTCTCTTTCTCAATACGCAGTACCTCCCGATTCCCCACTCATGATGCCGGGCGTCAGGCAGAGATGGGTCTACGGTAACCATTAGTTTAACTAGCGGGCGGCTCACCAGGCCGGCTTCCACCGGGATTCGAACCTTCGACCTCCCGCTTCCAAAGCGGACGCCCTAACCACTAGTCCACGGAAGCGGTTACAACGGATACAACCAACTGCTTTATAAACAGTTAAAACATTTTTACTCTTGTATCATCTACATACATGTATGAATAACATTAAATACAAAAAAGTCAAGTGATTCTTGAACATATTTGTTTCCAAAATTAATGTATGAACATGGCAAGGGCGGATCCAGGATTTTTTTTCCAGGGGGGGGGGGGTGTTAAAGCCCAAATGATGGCATTTAATAAGAAGTTATATAGTCAAAAATCAATTTTCAGCCAATTTTAGGGGTTGTCGTGACCCTCTGACCCCACCCTTGCATGGACCCCACTCTTATAAGTTCACCGTAGACAATGTTGCGAGTTGTGGATGGTGGATCATAACTTTGTGGCCACATCACGTCAATATCGCGTCAAATGCTTCATATGACTGAACATTCTCTGGACGAAGTCTGGAACTGTGTATGTGACCGATCCTTCACTACAGTTAATCACAGATGTTCTACTCATGCATCATCCACATGCTATCACGGATCTAGCGTAAATCATGGACGAGTTCATTCTTTGGCATGTCAATGAATGTCAAGTTGAGCGTTTAATAATGACAACTGATTTTCTCAGAATACTTGGATAGTTTATTTACTCCACCACTCACAGGTTGCTGACCAAAGGAATATCGATGTTAGCGAGCGTTTCTGTCGGAAAATGGCATTGTACATCTATACAGTGCTTCCACAGCCTCCGTTGTATGTCTGCAACATAAACTGACCGAGCTTGATCTGCTACGTTCTGGCTTCTTTCTCATTTTTGACAGGTCAAACATACTCTAGCACGATCGAATAAAAAATTGATCCGGAGGCAATCGTACATTGATAGGATAGAGGATCGGCCTGATCGAAAATCAATCGTGATTGGAGATCGAGTTTTATCGTGTTGGTACTCGACCTGCACCCAACATGATTCGATCACCTCGACTTGTACTCGACTGGTTCTCGAACACATGTCGATCTACTCGACCTCTGTTCCATCTGTTGATAAAAACAATATAAATTTTACGATTCTGTTTTGACTTCTCTTTAACAGATAACACGTCAGATAAGTAAACACCGACAAATTTGTCATGTGAACGAGTCACAGGATTATGATCTTGAGACGCCCCAGAATATAAATAGCCTGTCTAGTTTTTCTGACATTTTGATCAGAATGAGGCGCTAAGTGTAAATGAAATTGACAGGGTCACGAAATATAGTTCGAAAACGGAGAGAGGTAATTAAAAAAAGATGCGAATTGACACGGAAATTAAATGGCCCGCTAAACAAATTCTTTTTTGTTCGAATCAGAGACAGCTCAAAGTTTTTTACCTGTCAATCAAGACTGACTTTGTAACTTTGATTATTTATTCGCGTAATTTGAATGAAAATACAACTTGGTAATTATCATACTTTTACTCCTCTTGAAACTACTTGAACGACGCCGTTCTATCGGCATGCTATAGGAGTTTTGTCACCGGAGATGTAAATTGTACAAGGACATGGACACGGTGGAGATTGTGCATCATGGGATGGATAACGAATACGGACAAAATAATCTCGGTTCTGGTAAGATATTTTGCAATAACTTACTTATTTGTGCGTCAATTTTCAAAAGGTTTGTTGCATGCATGCGCGGATGTAGGGGTGGGGTCAGGGGGTCATGACCCCCTGGAATTGGCCGAAAATTGAATTTAGTCTATTTAACTTTACATATTCAACACATTTTAAGCCATCATTTAGACTTTGACCCCCCTTCCCTGGAAAAATCCTGGATCCGCCCTTGGGATGTACCCCGCCTTACCGAGCTCTTTCATCGGATGTATGACATATTAGATAACTCAAGGTACTTTTTCCGAAATATTGTCCCAACCGACCAGAAAGCGAAATGGCAACGACTACGGCCAAATTAATCACGCTTCAGGTAAGCATTTGTGCTTTTTGCGCCAATTTTCAAGCGGAAACTCCTTGTACTTTTCTCAAAAACCGATCCCAACCGACTAGAAAAAGGACCTGAATTTTTTGTCGTTTTTTTTTTGGTCGGTTGGGATCAACTTTTGGACAAAGTACAAAGATTCTACAAACAAGTCATATATCTGAGGGAAGAACAATGAGGGAAGAACAATGCGGGGTACATTCAACAAACCGCTTGAAAATTGAAGCATCACAAGAGTTCGTCGTTTTTCGGGCAGAAAAATGGGAAACCTCAAATGTATAAATGTATTGACTGTAAGGGTATTACTTAAAATGAAATGCAACCCCCCCCCCCCCCAAAAAAAAAAAAAAAAAAAAAAAAAAAAAAAAAAAAAAAAAAAAAAATCTTTACACAACCTTCATTCGACAATATGTCCCACAAGGGTAATTTCAAAAATAATGCATCCAAAACGTGACATAGGGGGTCCAAAATGAAGTTGTTGATATTGAAATATTATTCGTCAAAAGCACATCCCAATATGTCAAATTTTTATAAACCAGACACGAAAATATAAATACTTAACATTTTTTTTTCAAATTTCAACGGTTTTAATTGAAACATTGGAGAATTTTTAAACAAATATGTTTGCCTTATATCGCTCCTTTAATTCTATTAAATGTATAAATTTCATCTCTTATGCCACTTAATATTGTTACACGAACGCTAAGGTAAAATTTGATGTATAACATGGCTACCTAATGTGAATATACCAACTTTATGGCAATTTTAGTGATGTTTTAGTAAAAAAAAAAATATCAAATACCTAGGAAAGTTTACATAAAATGTTCCATACATGATATACAAAGCCAATACTTAATCTGTTACATTAGGAGGGTACTTGCAGCCAGCATACAAAAAACTATTTGGGTACAATAACTTGAAATGTGATGAGGACACATCAAAAATCAAATTTCAGCAAAACCGTTACACTTGGGACAAACTAATGACATAAATAGCTCTCAGAAAATCCATTTTCTAGTTACAATTCATGTTTGCTTTTGATAATATAGATAAGAACACACCTGGATGAGATTGTAAAAGTAGCTGTTTGGATACAGATGGGTGCCATTTTCCAAAATAAGCTTCATAAATCACTGGAATTTGTTTAAAAACTCCAAGAAGTCTCTTATTTGTTGAAATCATTTATGATTTTCAACATTTTGTATTAGGTATTACCAAGATGTAAGTGGGTATCAAAAGTTGACACGTTAAAGGTGTAATATATATAACTTTTAAGCGTTTTGGATTTAGTTTCAAAGATAAAGAAAAAAATACACTTTTCTTGAAACAAAAAATTATTAATGTGATTTTTTTTTGAAAGAGACTTTGCTGTTACGAAATGGGTGTATTAGTGAAAACTGCCATTAAAACATTGTGAATTGATGCTATTCTTGTTTTCCTCACAAAGACACACAGTTTCATTACCGTAATCACCACATTTTATATGTGAAATACTTTGCTCCAAATATTTCCCATGGCATATCAAATTTGTTGTTTTTAACCCAAAGAGTCTCATTAAGTCAATATATGATTACTTTACTTGGTTTCCAAGAAACGCAAATGAAAAAACACTTTCCAAACTATCACAGGTTAAGATTTTGCTGAATTTGTCAAAGTTCTACGCCGTTACACTTGGGACAAACATTTTAAATACTTTTAAGATGGATTTAAAGGATATTAAATGAATTAAACTGTATATGTTGATTTAGGATGTTCAAATAACTCATACAGATCCAAAGAAGTCAATGATATGTATTTCTGCTAGATAATTGGTATGAGCCAGACAATAAATTAAATTGACACATAATTCAATCATTTCTGAACAATAATTGTTTTCTGAACAAAATTCAGACAGAATCCTACATGTTTTGCAATATTTTGATCGAACTTTCTGTGCAACTTAAATATTTAAGCATTTCTACTTGATCACTCTAAATCGCAAAAATAGCGTTACACTTGGGACAATGAATTTTGGTTGATTAAGTTCATAGTAACAATTCTTTTTAGATTTAACTATTACTGATCTTTCATGGGGCGGATGCGCATCTGTAAAAAAAGAAATCAGAATAAGTTTTAATATCACATGACAAAAATACAGGCTTTCTAATACAAAACGTTACACTTGGGACATTTTTGGGTGTCCATAGACATGGCATCAAGAGAACTTGATTATATGAAATAAATTACATAAAATCATACTAACATTGCACCAATGATATTTGTCTAACAAAGGATACCTATTTTGAGACATAAAGATGTCTAGTAGCAAAATAATAACCTTTGATTGTCCAGAGTATTGTATTTTTATGCCTTTATGTTTTTTGAGGGTGTGTCATTTTCTGGGCATGGTTCATAGACAATATATATGTTGTCCATTAAACGACTATTGAAAAACTGTTGTATTGTTGCAACACTTTGTATACTGTAAACCAGGAAATTATTTCGCGCTTTTTAAGTTAGCGTCTTTCGCGGGTTGGTGTGATTGTATGTTGTGGGGTCTTTCAAATCCCGTAGTTTTAATGATTGCCACTTAAAAATTGAATTTTTATACAAATGTCACGCTAAAAGCGTTACACTTGGGACAATTTTGGACACTAAAAATGCTATAAAATTGAAACGAAAGTAGATATTCTCTTAAAATTTTGTACACATTTTAGCAATAACAGAATACATATTCTGGAGTAAGACAATCACTAGAAAAACTTTTCACCCGAACTGTATATCAGTTTTTAAAAAAGGATGCATTATTTTTGAAATTACCCACAAGTTAAATAATTATGAACTTTTAATTTGATATACATAAAGATATACTATTTTGCAATAAAATGTGTAATTTAATTTACTGTAAGTGCCCTTATCCTTTTATTATTTTCTGGCTGATTTAAGTGCAGAGGGGTGAAAATAAAAATTCTGAGTAAAACGAGTCTGGTCAACATTTTCTGAAACAGTCCCATTGATTGCAATAATGAGACAAAATGCGGTTATTTCCCGCTCAGTAACCTATTTGGCCTCCGTCTACACGAATACACTTCAGAGGACGTCGCCGCATGGAGTGTATGCCTGTTTCTCATTGATTCGTGGATTCTCATTGATTTCGTGGATATAGAAATACCGCTCGTGCAGTTATTCTGTATGTTCAAAATATGTAAAAATGATAAGTCTTCACACAAGAAATATTTTGCTGTTGTTAAAATGTCAAAAATTGGGTTCTGCTGATTTTTTCTTACAGAATTTTAATAAAAACCTATTTATGAACAGTTTCTCACTTTGAAACAAAAGTTCTGCACTAGGGATATAGTTTGATAGCAATGTCTTCAAAGAAAATCGTCTTTACCCACCATTGCTGTGCACCAATTGATGCAAGTCTATTTAGACTCGCTCTTCTGTGATTCTGGTGTTTGTTTATACCTCTGATTTGCAAGAAAATTAGGTCTCATCAGGATCCACGAAATCAATGAGAAAAAAGATGGCCGACCTTTGTCTTGAAGGCACCTCAAAATAATGTCATTTACCAAAATCTTTTATTGTTTTTGAGTAAAATTCTTATTGTAAGTTAAAGATTTTATGTGTTTTAATTGATCTATGAATAAAGGTAGTGATAATTTCATAAATTATTGTGCACAGACAACATTTCAAATTAAGATCCACGAATTTAGGGGTAAACAGCATACGTAACGTTGAATGACGTTACATGGAATGCGCTGCCATTCCACCTGACGTGCGTTTTCAAGATCAGCGACGTTGTTCGATGTTATGAATCGCCGACCAAACTCATTCCAAAAGTGTTTGATCTGGTTTAATTCAAACGACGTATTGCTCACATAAGACTGGCTACACGATGATGCCCTGTCACAATCTGCCCAGTATATGGTCGCTGGGCTCATATAGTGCGCGGGCTCTTCCTCAGACGATTAATTATCGCCTTGCAGTAACCATTGCTGGCAAAAAAAAAACAACAAACAAACAAAAACAAAAACAAAACAAAAAAACAAAACAACAACAAAAAAAAAAAAATAAATAAAACAAGAGGACCATGATGGTCCTATATCGCTCACCTGAACCAAGATGATATGAGCCACAGATTTGTTCAAATCAATTACTTGTGACTTTAAGACTGAAAACAAACTTATGGTTAACAACATTGCGTCCAAATTTTGTCTCGGTTTGTCGCTATTTGTGGTTGTTAGAGTAAAAACAGTCGAAAACGGCAAATTTGTCAATTTGAAGGGCTCAGCAAACTCAGCAAATTCTACTCTAATTAAGCTAATTCAAACTGGTGCAAGATCTTATGTTCAGCAACATTGTGTCCAAATTTCTTCTTGATTGGTCAACAATTATTGTAGATGCTAAAGTGTAAACAAAGTCCGAAACAATCGAAAACATCAATTTTGTCAAATTCAAGGGCATATAACTCATGACTTTCTAGTCTGACGAGACTGAAGTTCAAGCTCATCCAAGAAATTATGGTCACCAACATTGTGTCAAAGTTTCATCTTAATAGGTCAATAATTGTAGATTCTAAAGTGTAAACAAAGTCGTAAACATTCAAAAACGGGAATTTTGTCAAATTCAAGGGCGTTTAACTCATGACCTTTTGATCTGATCAATCTGAAAATCAAACTCATACATGATCTTATAGTCCCTAAGATTGTGATCAAGTTTTGTCTTGATTGGTCAATAATTGTAGATGCTAGAGTGTAAACAAAGTCAAAAACAGTCGAAAACGGCAATTTTGTCAAATTCAAGGGCGTTTAACTCATGACTTATTGATCCGATCAATCTGAAAATCATACTCATACAAGATCTTATGGTTCCTAACATTGTCTCAAAGTTTTGTCTTGATTGGTCAGTATTTGTAGAAGTTAGAGTGTAAACAAAGTCGAAAACAGTCGAAAATGTCAATTTTGTCAATTTCAAGGGCACATAACTCAAGACCTTCTGGTCTGATCAGACTGAAAATCAAACTCATCCGAGATCTTATGGTCACCAACATTGTGTCAAAGTTTTGTTTTGATTGATAAATAATTGTAGATACTAGAGTGTTAACAATGTCAAAACTAGCTATTTTTCGCATTCAAGGGCAGATAACTCCGGACTTTCTGGTTCGATCTGACCCATAATCGAACTCATCCGAGATCTTATGGTCATACATGTTTTGACCAGGTTTGGTCAAGATTGGCTTATATTTGTAGATGCTAGAGTGTTAACACGAAATTGTGGACGGACGGACGGACAGACGGACAGACGGACAGACGGACAGACGGACGACGGACAAAAAGTGACCACAATAGCTCACCTTGAGCACTTCGTGCTCAGGTGAGCTAAAAATACGTAGGTGCGTTAACGTAATCATGCGGTCGTCACGTAACGTTGTTATCTGGAAACGACCAGATCTTGGAAGATCTCTAACAGACCCAGTAATATTGAATTTAATTCTGAGGCTGTAAACAGTCTGTCTGGTGCAGCCCATCCGACGAGCGACTTTAGTGACGTTAAGTCCTGCCCGTAGCATGCCAGTTGCTTGACTAAGTTAATTTTTCCTCTTTATGCTTCCCGCTGTGTAGTGTAATGTAGGTTTAGAAACTCTACCTATACCAAGTGCTCAGGTGCACGACACTGTAACGTAACGAACACGTTTATCACGGTTATAAGCCAAGATAAACCGACTGGACCGTAAGTGTTTACACAATAAGGAACAATTTTCGCGCGCTCGTGTGCTTAAAATAGATTTCTGATGGGAAATCCCTCAACAACGTTTGCCGGGTACCAGTCTAATATTTTGTTTATCGGTCATGAATCGGACATTTTTTCGTAACAGTGTTAGCGAAAAATTATTATTTTCAAGCGAGATATTAGTGGATCATAGATAATGCAGACGGGAACTAAAACTACGAAACATTGCGCATATTAAACATGCAACATTGATCCCAGATACGGAGACAGACCAGAAATGACAAACGTTTTTCTTGAGATTCCTCGGCAGGTTAACCAGAAAAAACATCGAAAAGTCTGAAAGTAAAGTAGCTATGACCACGAAACTTCGCGGGTAGATAGATCTCACCAAGTAGAAGTGCAACGTACAAGGAGCATAACTCTACCTTGCTTATTTTGTGAGTTATTGCCCTCTGTTGTAGTGAAAGCCTGTATCAAATTACATTCAGCGACAAATTCTAGTTTGTTTTTTTTTCTAGATAAATCCTTTCCCAAACAAGACCGGTTTTGACGTCCTCAACAGAAAATTCTTGGGAAAACATTGAGGCAAAAGAAGAAAATGATGATCGACCAAATTGAAAAGACCTGCACAGCAAACAAAATGAGTGTGAATAACTTCTTTGGATATTGATGATCATTCTACTTTTGCCTCGATATTTTCTCTGACATAAAACACTAAAAGTATTCACATCCGTTTTGTCATCTGCAGACTTTTTTCAATTTGGCCCAGCATGACATTATGTCGTTTTGGAAAGGGTAAGCGAGTACGCACGAGCGACACGACGAAACTAAGGCAGGACCGTATGTGTAAACATTACTTGTCAACTGGTTATTTCATAGTTACCTATCTTAAAAAGTACACGACAGTGCAGCAACCTTCTCAACTCTGAATTAAAATGTTTCTCAACAAATGATTATGGCAGTCCAGCTCTTAGAACGTCATCTTCAGCAAGTTGAACGTGGAAAAACTTCGCGAGATTCACAGCCATATTTGTACGATAGAGGATTCTCAATCTATTTTTAGACCAGTGAGGCGTGACGATGACGTATTTGTTTGCACGAAAAACCGAACCCTATTGTAAGCCTAAACGATAGCCAAATAATATAGTGGGGCTATTTAAGTATATGTCCCAGCTAAAGCTGAATATTTGTTAAAAAAAGTGCAAAGAAACTTTTTTGGGTCAGTGTAATTGATGGAAAATACACATATTTTTACTGTGTAAAATGTTTTTTTGGGATAATTTGATTTCCGACCAGATCGGTTTGGTCAATCAATTCGGCGTCGTACCACCATTTCGTCTTGTAGTAAATGCTATTGTAGTAATAGATAAATGTATACTGAGTAAAAAAAGGTAGGCATATTTCTACTTTACATATCTACTAACAACTGTAATAAACTTCACCAAAATTCTACACAGAGTTAAGCTATCAATTTTCTCATTTCTATTGACATGGGAAGCAACTTTGGATAATTAAATTGTCTGGCAAATTGCAAAACGCTGTTATCACATTTTTGAACGTTGTTATCAAAACAAACGTTTCATAATAAACTTAATTGTCTAATATCTGTATTCAAAGTGTATGAATGTCAACTCAAACATAACATTTCAAAATTCTGAATAGCAAAAGATGCTACGTCTTAGTAAACACAAAAAGATTTTACACGTAAGTTTTTTTCTAGTATCTTGAACCGGCGTAAAATGTGTCGTTGTCGTAAAATACCATCTTTCTAAAATTGACGTTTGTAATCATGTTTCCAAAACAAAGGATACTTTTTAATAGGATTCGGTCTGACATGCCTAATGCAGCAATGACTAGACAAGATCGTTACATGACATTATAGCCCTTACGTCAACGTTTCAAAACTACACCATATATGGTGATTCAGTAAAGCAAGCATATGTAAGCAACAGTTGAAATCGACGAAGGCAGATAGACAGCTCATAAGAGGATTGAGACAATATGTTTGTCGCATTTCATGATACCTAAATCTTACGTTACGCCTGCATCAGGCAGGTTGTCATCGGCACGCGTGAAAATTAGTCCTGAGTGTGGTTCTGTGAATTTTGAAATTGACCCCTATCTTGAATATCTTAAGAAAACACAAGAAAAATTCCACTTCATACAATTTCAAAAGACACCTACTTATAGGCAACTGACTTCATCTTTAATTTGATACCAATGTTATAATATCAATATTAACATTTACGATAGAAACTTTAGTTATTCTCTGTGCTCACTTTCTTTTTTGACTCAGCATATATTCATATGCACATGGTAAAATAAATAAATGAGTTATGGAACTAAATAAAAAGCCGCTGTCATAGAAATGTAATATAATCACCAATATATTACACAATGTACTGTTTTATTTATTATTCATAAGACTATGATAGGCATGATAAAACAAACAGGAAATTTGTAATGTATGGTACATTGCTTGTGTGTCTCATAGGCAAAACCGACAACAACGTGCTTATTAACCCACTACCAGACGGCAAAATCTTGGACAGTTTCAATTTGAAAGGTGTTGCAGACGACAATTTCAAGTTTATGAAATAATAGAATTCTCTCCATTTTGGGTTAGAAAACATTGTGGTAAATGAAGAAATTGCTTGTCACAAGCAATTTATTCATTTTCCACAATGTTTCCCAAGCCTTTTCTTGTGAGGGAATCAAAAGGCGTCACTGTGCAGTAAGGGGTTAAACATCATGGTTCTTACCCTATTTATTAGCGATCGGAACTGATCTAACTTTCCTAATTACTAGAAACCAAAGATCGACAGTGCAAAAAAGGACAATGGACAAACAACGATAAATATTGACAATTTAAGATGACCCCCACCCAACGGGAATCATGCGACGTCGAAAGGTTTCGTGGGACGTCGTTTGTGTTTGTTTATACTTGTATCATTAGGGTTGGACTACCTTTTTCAAATTCATGCCAACAATGGCGAAGTTCAACTTCGATTAATAGTTCTTTTCTTCGAACACTAATTTTTTACATAATTGTTATTTTATATACACATTGGATTAAACATAACTATGAAAAAGGAATTTCTTTTTACTAGCTTTCACATTGTGAACACTTCATTGAAGTCCATGGGATGCCTGTATTCCAAGTCGAACAATCTACAAACTACAACCATTTCTATATTCAAATCCCAGAGATTGATGCACGACTAAGTCTGCTTAGCACTTCTATAAATAACATGCAAGTTATTCTTTCTGGTTTCATGGGCCCAAATCATTGGAATCAAAACATTGGCAATATTCGATCAAACCATCGTAATTACAGATTGAGAAAGCCAAATTTCCGGTATTTTGCTGTCCATTTACTACTTAAGGAATACGACCCATCATTAGCTCTAAATGATTCGTGTAATGTCGGCTGTTTCCGCAACAACGGAAATAATCGAGCATGTTCGGATTTACGGAGATTTTTTAAAACATTTTTTGTAAAGAGACTTCTACATTAGATTTGAATTTGTACGAACAGTTTCTACAACGAATCCCAGCCGATGAATTTATAAAAAAAACGTCTAATGAAACAACAAAAGACGAAAAAATCAAAATATTTTGGCATTTAGAATGACCTCCCTTTGCAAGAACAACAACTACAGCGCACCCAGTGATCTCCCCTGAATCAGAATTACGTACCTCTGACGTAATATGTCACTGTTTGGAGGTTGATTCGCACCATAAATATTTCGTTCCATAACTGGTCACTTTGTTTATCGTAATTTGGGCTTTTTCTTTGCGAAAAGGTAAGCTTTACCTTTGCCATTTCTTTCTGTTTAACCCTTTCCCAAACAACTAGACACAAGATAAGACCAACAGATCCTTTCTCTACGCTAGGTTTGCGTGAAAAAAGAAACCAAAGAGAGAAAAGAAGAAAATACTGATACAAGCAGTTGTATTCATTTTCTCTGTAGAATTTCTATTTGATTATATATTTTTGTGTTTCTGTCTCGTCTTTTCCATCTCTTTAGCTACTAATAAGGCAGCAAACCTGATTCAAACATGACATCAGAAAACTGATATTCAAAAGTTGCTTGTTCACCTAACCCTTTCCCAAACAAGACATAGTTTTGGCAGAGACCTATCTTTCTTCAACATTCCTGGCTTTATTTTTTTTTCAAAATGTTTCTTGTGATGATAATACCGTCCTCAACTCACACTCAGACACACACATTTCTGGGGGTATTTTAACAATTTTCGAAATAGACATGTATGGCTAACGATTTACATGCAGATAGTATGTACTTGTAACATTTTTATTTCTACCATTGTTAAAGTATTGAAACTTTGCACACATGCTTGTGGTCAGACATGCATATATTCATTATTAAGGATAAAGATTGGGTAAAGATTCATTACCCTTTCCAATTTCTACTTGGGTAGACTTTTTATTCTTTTCATCCTATAAAATTTCACAATCCAACACTTTTTCGTTGAGCTATCCTGTCCACTGACAACTCTTGTTTTATAAACATTTTTGTTTATATATATGTTTTTTAATAGTAACATTTACTATTATATAAATATTCGAATACAAACAATAAAAAAAAAAACAGTAAAATTCGTATGGAACAATTTATTTAAGTATAATGAACAAAGAGTGCCATTTTCCGTAAGAAATTGGGCGGTGGTAAAAAAATGGGGTGTATTAGTCAAAGGGATTTTTTTTAAATTTGTGTACGGCGAAACTGTTTAATTTTTACTTTATTTGAAAGAATATACAAATAGGAAAATTATGATCTTTCTTTTGTGTCATGCATTTTGATATATCATTGGAATTAATGTTATTTAAAATTGACTATTGTTTCAGATTCGTCCGAAAAGCATGTCGAAAGTATGGTAGCCATGTATTACAAAGGCAAAAAAAATATTTTGTTGCTGGTTATTATTTATTTACTTGTTAGTCCATTGTTGGGGATAATATAAGCTATTGATTAGATGCAAACACTTGTGTTTATTGCTTTTAATCATGCAGTTTTTGTGTTTAAAAGCTCACTTGGGGTGTTTGGCATTTCATGATTTTGTGTGACCCTGATGCAAGATATAAAATTATCAAAATTTCACCAACGAAACGATCAAAGTTGATAAAGATTGGCAATTAGATGCGGGATACCATGCTGATTTTAAATATATATAGTTACTTATATATCTTTATTATTCTATTGATGGGTCGTATACCTTAAATCTTCTATGGTAAACATGTGAGGTTTAATTGTTTTACATGCCAATGTATGCCAAGTTCAATTTGATCATCGAGTCTTTGATTGAGACAGCTCCATTATTTTAGATCAATATACGTATTAACCCAGTCCGACCTCCATTTGCATAGCTAGAAGCACGGTATCTGTAATTCTGTCCCAAGCGCGGATCCCGGTATTTTTCCCAGGGGGAGGGGGGGGGGTCATCCGATCTTTAACCCATTTTTTTCGCCAAACTCAGGGGGGGGGGAGGTCAGGCCTTCTGACCCCCACCCGTCTTGATCCGCATGCAGATATATGTCATACCATGAAGGACTAGATATAACAACGGTTTGTCGTGGCACACAGGGACAAAAGACGCAGCTTATTTGGGACATAATCACTAATCTTTTTGATAACCCCATTTTTCACCAAATTCCAGGGGGGGTCATGACCCCTATCCCCCCCCCTCTGGATCCGCGCATGTGTCCTATACGAGAAGCATACAATAAATATGTCTTTTCGTCTTTACTTGTACGAGTGGTTATAATATATTGTTATATAATATCTGTCTGTAATACATTTTACTATGGCATGTGTTTTTGCTCATGTCATAACCATGTGTCTGTCTTGAGTCAGATCGTCCGTTTGTCCATGCGTAGTTTTCTTTAAACTTATGCCTATTCCTCTCTAAAATATTTGGGTATCTTCCTTACTTGGGCATCTTCATAACTCTTTCAAAGAATTGTATTTCATTCGGAAACTTGGTTGTTAAGGTAACATAGATTGTAGATAAATTAAAAGAAAATACTTTAAAATTAGTTTCCTCTAAAACAACTGATAGGATCCCATTGAATTTAGCATGAATATAGTTTGAATAGTTCTGTGGTGCATTAAATTACCTAGGGTCTAAAAGTAAGTTTAAGTAAGAGTTAACGCGCTCGTACCGAGTTTTTCACTCTCTATCGGATTCAGTTTCTTCATTTCTTATGAAAATCATGTGACAACTAAACTAAGGGGTACGAAAAACCGATGTCTCCGTGTATAAATTCTAAATTTCAAACCAAAAATGTCAATTTTAACAATAAATTATCCTAACAGAATTGCCCAAATCTTGTACAGAAAACATAGAGCTCCAAAACGATACATAGATTTATATAAAAAATGTAACCCAAAATTTTTAGAACAGCCTCGAGTGGTTGTCTCAAAAATTCAAAAACGTGCGGGACACTTTCTTTAAAGGTAAGAAACACTGACATAAATCTACATTTAATGCATTAATCTATCGTAATGCACATTAGTATAAATATATATTATCAAAATGAAGTCGTATTTTGATATACCTTTGTCAATATTTTTAAAAAATCAACATCATTTTTAAATAATTTACCGTAATTGTAACCCCGTAACGTACGAGACATGAATTAAATTAGCTGTAGTAAAAATTGGGTAACTATGAATAGTTTAATTCTTCAAGTAACATCACTATTCGAAGTGTCTTCAAATATGATAAAAAGAATTATGCCGATTACTATAATAGCATTGATACAGCAGACCAAATAAAGTTGAGTACACATTAAAAAGTGACCTACGAGTCCATAACGTTCGAGGCAATTTTTAGTTTTCAGTTTTTAAATTGCTGAAATGGAACGTTTTCGTTGCTTTATTTATGTGTTTTGGGTTCCTTAAGGACTCCAGTTTAAGCAAAATAGAATTTTAATGCACATAATAGACTGTACACGTACTCGTACTAGTCTCGTACGTTATGGTATTATAATTACGCTTAATTGATACTATTTTTACAATATTGAGGAAAGTTCCACAAAACATACCGGTGTTTTGTTGATATATATAGGAGTATATTCATACCCATATACATTACACTAGATTGATGCATTGAAATAGTTTATCTCAGCGTTTCTTACCTTCATAAAAATTGTCCTATACGTTCTCGTACTTTGGATCCATCAGAGATGTCCAGCAAATTTTGGATAACATTTCACTTTAGTTAAGAAGTCATTACACATAACTCATGTGTCATAACAATACGAACATCTTAACTTTTATAAATTGAAATGAATTTGGCTAGGAAGTTTTAATTGGTAAAACAACACACCGCGATGGCTTATATGCTTGTATTTATTTTCATTTATTCATTTCATAATACTTTTTTGACAAAGTGTCTGGCAAATGGATATTGCCTTAAAATATTGTTATTTCATTGAAAAGGTTATTTTACAGCGGCTGGGATGTTAAAGAAAAGAAAGAATATTACGTACGGGACAAGCTCTAGTTACGTTCGGGACAGACCAGTTTTAAACTATTGTTGATTTGTAATAAGTCATAGACTTTCCATTTCCGTCTATCGATTAAGGGAATAACTCATTGCTTTTGTTTAACAATTCGAGAGAAAATTAAAGGTTGTTTGGTGCATTTTAGAAGAGTTGGAAGTAGTCAACGTTCTAAAATAAAGGAATCGTACAAGTAGGGCCGTTTTGTATTTTCATTCTCATCGGTACAATTCGCCATTTTCACCCATATTGTCAATTGATTCACATTTTACACACAAATACTCATCAAAATGTATCGGTTTTGTTATTCTTTAGGCATTACTTAATGTGAAATTAGACACACATTTCACAAAGGGGTCTATTTAAAACACGTAGTTTTTGATGCACACATTTGATCATTTAACAGTCTATAAATCCAAAACTAAGCAAGCCCAGCTGACAAGACTAGAGAAATTTGCGCAGAAGATGTGATCCATGAAGAAAATTTGTCCAGAATGAGAGTATGGTATAATAAAAATTTTCGAAAAAAATTTAGTCAATTGTCCTTTTTAACTGGGATTGCATCTTCTCATTAATGTTACTATAAATAGAAAGTGCGGGTCGGTGAAGTTATATACATTGTACAGTCTTGACTAATTGAACTTCATTCAAGTTTTCCTTTGACAGAAATTATCTACTAATACAGGTTCACAAATCCACCCGATATTCCACGATTTTTTTTTATCTGATTGTGTTTTCGACAAACTAGCAGGGGTCCCTTTAACTTTAGTTTTATGTTGCATTGAATCTGTAAAACTCGGCAAAAATATTCTTTGTGTTTGCTGCCAAATAAATTAATGTTTTAAAAGCACTAACAGAGAAATAAAGACCGACAAATTTGTCCCAGGATTATGATCTGGAGAAGTCTCAGAATATAAATAGCCTGTCTAGTTTTTCTGACATTTCGATCAGCATGAGGCGCTAACTGTAAATGAAATTGACAGGGTCACGAAATATAGTTCGAAAACGGGGAGAAGTAATTAGACAACTATATGAAACTTGACTTATAAATAAATTATTTTTTTAGATTGCTGCAACAATGACCAGTACTAGTTTTAAAGTATCTATAAGGGTAACATATATGACTTTTTTTATTTAATTTGACTCGGGACAGCATTAAGAAGAATAAGGGCATTTTGAAGTGTTTTTTTCCAGAAGAATTAGTAGACTACATTATCAGAAAGAAATTGCAGATAACTAAAGAAGTCAAGTAAAATTAAAATGAGAGACACGTAAGATTAAAATGCAAAAACAAAAAGAAACACCAAGTGGAAAGTTAAAAAAAAAACGTGTTTCTGCGATACTCGTCCGTCGAGACGATTTAAGCAGATTGGATTTTCAGATTTTAAGTTGATTGCTTTTTCCAGCAGGTAACACGCCAGGAAAGTAAACATCGACATATTTGTCACGTGAATGTGTCGCATGATAAGGTCACGTGACTTAGATCTTAAGAAGTCACGAAATGTATAATTATTTATTACAGCCTGACTAGTTTCATTTTATGACTTAATTGGACACTTAGTGTAAATGCATTATAACAATATAGGAAAAATAAAGGACCCTTCAGGTATTTCAAATACGAGGGGTGATCAAAAAGTTCCCGGAAAAATGTTCTAATTTCTTTATTTATGGTCCTATTTTCGCCAAATTTGAACTATACAAGGATCAGTCATTTTCTGGTTTGGACGCAAATTAAAATCAATGACATGCTTTATAATACGACATTATCGTTGCCACGGCAACGTCTATGACGTCGACCCGGCCCAAAATCATACTATTTTTGTGAAATAAGCGTTTACATAAAGTATTATCATTCGCGCGTTCTTTAGCGTACGTCGTCTAAACTTCGCATATTTAATGCTCGATTAGAAGGCACTATATAACTGACGACAAATGCAAATGAGACGTGATTTTTTATTGTGGCAGCCATTTTAAAGAGTGTGAGTAGCAAAAATGAGTAGAGAGAAGAGAACAGCGGTCAAACTGTGTGCGGGAATTAAAATTTCGATAAATAAAACTATTGAAATGTTGCGTAATGTCTATGGTGATGCTGCAATGAAAATATCAGTTGTATATGATTGGTGCCAACGCTTTCAGAGTGGCCGAAAAGACACAACAGACGATGCGCAGAGATTTGGGTGTCCGACGTCGGTAACGTCTTCATTCGTCGAACAGATTAAGACGTTGTAAGATTTAGACCGGCGAGTCACCATCCGCGAGTTACAAGACAAAGTTGAGATTAGCTATCGTATTGTGTTTAATATAACCAATCAAAACTTGAATATGCGTCGCCTTTGTGCACGATTGATTCCAAACATGTTAAATATACGTGATTTCATGCGGGCGATGCGAAAGAAAATGTCCAATCCAGAGAAACTGGTCCTTTTCCACCAAGACAATGCTCCCAGCCACCATGCAGCATCAAACCAGAAAGTCATCCAAGACCTGGGCTTTGAGATGCTTGAACATCCGCCTTATAGCCCCGACCTGGCCCCCTGCAAATTCTACCTTTTTTCTGCAATGAAGAAAAATCTTAGGTGTCAGAACGTCGGAGAGCTGTCTCAACTAGCACAGGCCGTGCAACGATCCATTGCTGATCTACCAGAAATAGTTAGCAAAAGTTATTCCGGTCCTGGGCTACTAGATGGAGAAAATGTATTTCTTTTAATATGGATACTTCAAAAAAGATTATGCGGACATATTATTTGTAAGTACAGTGTTTGTTAAACCGGGCATGTGAAGAAAACGTTGTTTGAGTTGACGTCGTCAGAAGCTGGGCCGGGTTGACGTCAGTGACGTTGCCGTGGGAACGATAAAATCTCTTTTTATTGCGTGTCATAAAATATAAAATACATGCATATTAGAAAATTGATCATGCTTTTTATAGTTCAAATTTGGTGAAAATCGGACTATCAATAAAGAAATCAGAACATTTTTCCGGGAACTTTTTGATCACCCCTCGTATACACGGATATTTTGAAATAAATGAAATTTCTTTATTTATGTGTTTTATAAAATATTCCTATAACTTATAACAATGTTCATAAAAATAACCAGTTACCTCCCTTTGATAAAAATAATAAAAGTTAAACAGATGAGGGTGCAAGAATGCGTTTTTGAAAGTGTTTAATCTCTTGGCATTAAAATGACATCCCTAACAATTATCAAAGGGGCAAAATGGAATAAACTAATATATTTTAAAATGGTTCAATTAGAAAAAATAGAAGGGGCAACTTGTCAGAAAGTAAGGATTTTTGTGTACTTCACCTCTCCATAATGACATCTACTTTCCATTGCCGAGGTCTATTAATTGAACCATCAAATATGACCTCTGCAATTTTCGGTACGCCAACAGCCTATTTGGTCGTCATAATCTAATTATAGCACACCATTTGAATTATCGAATCAAAATCATTCAGTTTTATCTTGCATGATCATTACGTATACATTACGTCGCTTCTATTTTTGGCTGAAGCAGGTAACATTTGAATTATCGAATCAAAATCATTCAGTTAGATCTAGTTTGATTACGTATACATTACGTCGCTTCTATTTTTGGCTGAAGCCGGTAATTTGATGCGTCAGCCAATGAAAGCTTGTATCAGCTTTTAAAATTGTTTTGGTGTGTATCGCCAACAATTGGATACTGAAATCCCGCCAAGGCCCCGAGATTAGACGTGAAATGACCCCGCGAGAACAGAGCTCATTCTATCGAAATGGAATGTAGAGATAATGCGCTCTGTTCATAAGAGAGTAAATGACATCTATCTACCTATCACGGTACGGAAACTACAGAGACAGAGCCATTGGCTCTGTCGCTTAAATCCTCTGGGGCGCTTCCGGCCATGTGTGGCTCTGTCTCTGGGGTCGCGATTTTTTGACAAAAACATGTGAGTGTTCAACTTTGTTGTTCATTTATTTTCTTCTGGTGCTTAAAATCGAAAAACCGGGAATGTCATGCTCCCCTAAGACCATTTATCTGCCTGTTCTAATTCTGTGGGCTTCAAGGTCGGCAGGGTTTTCACAGGATCATTGTCGTCGTGGGTCGACCCTATGTGATTTTTTCTTGTTTACATCATGTATTCATGTACATTTCAACGGTAAATAGCCAATTGCTGCAGCCAAAACATGTGATATACTTATCGAGGGATAATCTCGATCAGACTTTGCTTTCCCATGTAACAAAACCTTAGAAATGATTGGCAAACGTAAAGTTTGAGCAATTTCTATCGGTGGCTCTGTCTCTGGCGGCTGGCTCTGTCTCTGGCGGCTGGCTCCGCTTTGAACTGTCGGTTAATTTTAGTTTTTAGCCCGTTGTGCAATATATGATGACTTATAAAGGCCAAGGGTTTATCTTTTAAGGAGATTTCACTTATCATTACATACGCACTCAAATAAAACCATGTGACACATTCGCTTTATGTACTGTTAGCCTAGTGACCACGTCCTCCTTTTGATCAATATTTAGTGTTTAATTTGTACCACCCAACAAAGCAAAGTCTGAAGAATTTGCTAGTCGTTTCGGTTTATGCTTCGCAAATATTCTTTGTCGTTTTCTTAAACATGGTATACATTAGATTAATTGAGGAGTTTGTGTCAACATTAGAATAATGATTCACAAAGTGCAAACAAAGTGGTGGTGTGGCTGGCTGCAGATTAGAAATGTTTTTAGAAATAATATCGTTTATATAATTGATATGCACTTTCTCACGAAAGCTTGGCATTAAGTATGCAAAAGAAGCAAGTGAGACTATATATCGGATCCGGGATTTCTATGATGGGGTTCGAACATACAAAATGTGTATTCGTTTTCCTCTATTACGCGTTTTTTTTACTGAAATGCTTTATCATCCCAACCCCATGCCCTCCGTTTACATCTTATTTAGGACTGCTCCAATTCAAAATGATGTCCAGACATGCAAGGATGCAGATGGGCGCCCCCCCTCATGAGAGAGAAATGTATCTGCGCATAGCTCTGAAGTATCAAATATGTAATAGTTATCATTGAAATCTGTGAGAAAAAAAATATGAAAATGCTGGTTATGAGCCATTTTCTTTTCTCGCAATGCACCAGAAAAATGTCTTGCTTGAGAAGGATTAAATGGAAAGATGTCGGATATATTGGTGCAAAATGAAAAAAAAAAAAAAAAAAAAAAAAAAAAAAAAAAAAAAAAAAAAAAACAGGGACCAGTTTCATTTTTAAGACGTATTTTTTGTCTTACCGATGACTTACGACAAGTTTAGGACAAGAAACGCGTATCGCCAATTTATCAAGACCTGGGGCCCGTATTATCAACGCTCGCACGCTTAATGTTTGCCCAGTTACTTGCAACAACAAACCTGATTGGTCCAATCTGATTTCTCGTGCACTTAGATGTTTTGTTACACATTTTATACAAAAACTTGGTCGTAAGATCGTTGAAAATACGAGCCACTGGATTATGCGATTGTTGTTTTAACCGATATTTAAGACATCATTAGGTCAAAATTACTTTTTAAATGTTTTGATGAAACAGGCCCCTGACTTTTCGGAAGCGTTCACACCGAAAAATCGTCTGCTTCAAGTCTGTTTTGTGTATTTTCTCAGCTAATACTCGACGGATTTTGACCAGATAAAGTGCACCGCACGCGCGTCATTGAGAGGGACATTCCCCGGTTCTAACTCACTCCGCATCAAATCCCATGGTTTCTCCAAACATTCAAAATAAATGTTTTTGGTTGCATTTTAATGAAACTATGGAATTCCATGCATAAAGAGGTTCAGGAATTACCATCTCAAAGGCGCGTATGGTGTAATTTCTCATCAAAGTACGTAGAGTTTAAACTGAGATATAGAACAAAATATACTTGAAACAGACAATTTTTCGGTGTGGACCCTTCCCCAAATCACATGGATTACCCATCGTGTAATTGTTTCTTTGTCTACACCCAGTTTGTCGCCTTAAGTACAGTACTACATAGAATCATGAGCCGTGACGAAAGGTTAGTGTATATTCCGATACATGAAGCATGTTTCCCACTGAATAAAAGCGAATAATGGCACATTTTGCGCGGTGGCCTTGAGAGTTCAGTAGCAATCTCCAGATAGTACGATGTCTTTATCACAGGATGTTCGGTTCCGACTTTACATAAATCGAAATCCCTCTTCCACGTCAATTTCGACTCGCTGATCTCTGATCATTCAAAGGACATTGTTTAATTGTAGCTTTGAAATTGAACAACGCTGAATGTTCGATGTTTTGCAAAGGGTTTAATCGGTGACTGAACCATTCGCCATACACAATATGATCTATTCAGTGTGTGAGTAAATTACTTCGACACGAATTTTGTGATAGATTATTTTTTTTCACCATGCACACAGAGACAGAGCCACCGATAGAAATTGCTCAAACTTTGCGTTTTCCAATCATTTCTAAGGTTTTGTTACATGAGAAAGCAAAGTCTGATCGGGATTATCCCTCGATTAGTATATCACATGTTTTGGCTGCAGCAATTGGCTACTTACCGTTGAAATGTACATGAATACATGGTGTAAACAAGAAAAAATCACATAGGGTCGACCCACGACGACAATGATCCTGTGAAAACCCTGCCGACTTTGAAGCCCACAGAATTAGAACTGGCAGATAAATGGTCTTAGGGGAGCATGACATTCCCGGTTTTTCGATTTTAAGCACCAGAAGGAAATAAATGAACAACAAAGTTGAACACTCACCTGTTTTTGTCAAAAAATCGCGACCCCAGAGACAGAGCCACACATGGCCGGAAGCGCCCCAGAGGATTTAAGCGGCAGAGCCAATGGCTCTGTCTCTGTAGTTTCCGTACCGTGCCTATGCAGTTTCATGATTCTAACCTATGTACTTTTTTGATATATGCTCCATACAAGAATCAAGTTTGAAAATCAACAAAGGACAATGACCCCAACAATTTAATTTTCAGGGCAATGGTTCTTGTGCATTGCACCTCTCCATAATGAGATATATTCAACCATGAAGTGTAATGCTTCTAACTTGCACACTTTATTATCAGTTAAAATGACATTTCAGAATTTTTTGTCATAAATTTTACTTTTATGTTTATCTGAAAGAGCATATTTCCTTATGAAAATTCTGAAAATTTTAAGCCAAAATATTGCGCCCTTTACGAGAAATTTATATTTTTGTGTTAAAATTGAACAAATTGTTGTGGACAACAGTTCGGATTTATATGCAATTTATTGATTATGTCTCAACTTTAAAATGCGTGTTTCTCGGTTATTGGCAACCACTTCAAAAAACTAATAGTATTTATACTCATTAGAATAACCAATCTTGGCATCAAGACATACTTTAAACAATTGAAATTGGAATGAAATGTCCCTTTAAGCTCCTGACAATTATTAAGTTTGAAAATCAACAAAGGGTAATAACTCCAAAATATGATCGGCATAGTAACGGTTCTTGTGCACTGCACCTCTCCGTTATGAGATCTATCCACCTATGAAGTTTTACGATTTACCTTAAATACTTTTTGAGTTATGCTCCAGACAAGGCTTCGTCCACGGACCGACCAACCGACCAAACGACTGACCGACATTTGCAAAGCTATATACCCCCATTTTCTTAGAACTAGGAGGCATTGGAGCAGACATCATTTAGCATTAAGAATATTAGATCGTTGAGTCATGAACCTCAAAAGCTATCGACATAAAAATGAACACGTTTTGCCACACATTATGTAACATTATTAAAATGTACGATTTATTATTTATATATTATTCAAAGCAACATGACAGGCATGATGCAACAAACAAAATGCCGTAATATTCATATCACGAGTTCGTTTATTTATCTGTATATTTCCCAATGTATCACCGTTTACAAGGATGGAGATTTCTCGAATCCATTACCTCATATGGTCTATCAGAGTAAAAATGTAAAGAAGTTCAATTAAATGCCTTAAAGCTACTATTTCCCAGATTTGGACTCAAAAATTGTCAAATACAAACGAAATGTACACTTTTTAAGCTTTATATGACCTGATTAAATGATTACGACAAACTATTGAAGCAACGACTCATTTTTTCACAATTTGATACCAAATTCATGAAGCGATATCGAAAGTAGGTCAAAACAGTAGGACATGCGACTTTCTTAAATGACGTCACAACATACATGACGTCATATTGAAATTCAAGTATGAATCTCGTTTGAATCATGGTCCGCGCTGTATGCGCATGTGCAACAATTTCAAAATAATTCTAACCCCATCAGTGATGGGGTTGAATTTAGGTTTGGATTCTCGTTAAATTCAGCTATCTGTCTTGTAATTTCGGCTCATTCTCTGTCTGAATCGCATATTATTAACCATCCCGAGGTTGTCAACACAAAAGTTTTGCATATTTTTTCAAAAAATTTCATTTTTAGCTCCACTGGCCGACAGGCCAGCGGGCTATTGTCATGCCGGTGTGTCCGTCGTGCGTGCGTCCGTGCGTGCGTCCATGCGTCCGTCCGTCCGTAAACTTTTTCTTTAAAAATCTTCTTCTCAGAAACTACTGGATGGATTTCAATCAAACTTCACAAGAATGATCCTTAGGTGACCCTCTCTCAGATTCCTTCAAAGAATTTGGATTGAATCAGAATAACCTGAGTTATCTGCCCTTGAATGTCAAAAATAGCTGGTTTTGACTTTAATTTTACTCTAAAATCCACAAATATTAACCAATCAAGACAAAACTAGAACAGAATGTTGGTTACTATAAGATCTTGCCTTTGTATAATTTGCAGCTTGATCTGAATTTTACATCATGAGTAATGTGCCCTTGAAATTGACAAAATTGCCATTTTCGACTCTATTTTGACTTTGTTTTCACTCTAGCAACTACAAATATTGACCAATCAATACAAAACTTGTATAGAATGTTGGTGACCATAAGATCTTGCCTTGGTATAATTTTCAGCTTGATCTGAATTTTACGTCATGAGTAATGTGCCCTTGAAATTGACAAAATTGCCATTTTCGACTCTATTTTGACTTTGTTTTCACTCTAGCAACTACAAAGATGGACAAATCAAGACAAAACTTGTACAGAATGTTGGTGACTATAAGATCTTGCCTTGGTGTAATTTTCAGCTTGATCTGAATTTTATATGATTTATGTGCCCTTGTTATTGACAAAATTGCCATTTTCGGCTTTATTTTCAATTTTACAACCATTAGTATGAACTAATCAATACAGAACTTTCATAGAAATCTTACAGACCATACGATCTTACTTGCTCGTAATTTTCAGCTTGGTCATGCATTTGCTAGTTTGTGCAGCCTGAACCTTTGAAATTACATTCAACAAGACAAACAATCAGGCCTGTGGAGCGCTTCCAGGCCGCCAGGACTGTCTAGTTTGCAATTAGACCATCTGTTACCGTCGCCCTTTAAGGTAGAATACCGTAATGTGGCCATTTTTTCGAGCGTCGTCGTTACGTATCCGAACTTATTCGGTCGCGGTCGTAAACATTCGGCGGTGGAAAGTTCCACCGCCGAATGTTTTCTAAGTCGCCCGAATAATTCCGACGTCGAGCGAATCTCATTTTCAAGAGGTATATTTAATTACCGGGTCATACAGAAATATTGTCTCCATATTGCATGTCAGTGTTGAGATATTCATTATAACCTATCATCAAACAAATGAAAGCCTCGTGTCGCCTTGCGTGCTGTGTTATTATTTTATATCGTGTAATATATCTATTATTTATCGGTATATGATCGTCGTAATATGATATTCCGAATATTGGTTATATATTGTACCGCCAGGAAATAGATATGATGATATATAATGATATACACCAGGCTGAATTATCTTTACCTTTTATGTATCTCAAAGAACATCACGTATTCAAATCGAAATTGTTGCTATTTTCATGCTTTCAAATTATCGCCATGTAAATATCCATATGATTATGCTATTTACAATTTTTACAATTATTACAATTTAATTCATCAGAATTCATCAAAATTGCACCATCTAAAGTTACTATCGTGGATAGTAACTTTAGATGGTGCAATTTTGATGAATTCTGATGAATTAAATTGCAGCAAGTTCGAAAATGATTTACACTTGTTTCTATCTGTGTATGTCTATTAGATCTAGATACGTTTAAGCAGAAACCGGAAGGTCATCGAGATTCAAATGAGTAGAAATAAACGAAAAACAAAACAACAACAACAACAACAACAACAACAACAACAACAAAACATTTAAGTAATTTAAGAAAATATAGCAGATCCGTAGGGAGCAATTTAATGGGGGTTCAAGCCTATGTCTTGACCAATGTATGAAAATGGAAGGGGCTAAATTGGATTTTTCCTAACTTCCAAGTGTAAAATAGGGGGAATTAGCACCCCTCGCCTTCATGTTCCTACGGGTCTCTATATGGGCCCTACGCATGGTTTTAATTTTATTGTTTTATGCTACTTCATTGCGGAAATCTACCGGATCCATAACTATCCGACTTATGTTTCGGCATATAAAATTTCTGTTTAGCGAGACTGGTCGCGTATATTTCTTGGCTTGTCGCGTAAATTTCGAGATCAATCGCCAAAAAAAACAACAGGCATGCGCGCGTAAACGACGAGCGCGCCCTCGTAAATGATACGCGTGTACGCGTATATATTGAGCGCGAATGCATATATATTTTACGCGTGCACGCTCTAATAAGACTTTTGACACATCTAATACGTCATAGAATAGAGTGTGTACTACTCGAGTTATCTTAGCACCGTATCTTACTTATCTTGGTATTTCATTAATAAGAGATGTCCGCGGACTACGTAGATCCCCTATATCGAAGCACGTACTTAATTTTTTCGAGAAATCGGGGCCTGGTTGAAGTTTTTGAAGACGCGACGGAACGCGACTTTTACTCGAGGGTTCTGACATTAGCTGCCTGAACATACAGTCCCGGCTCGCTAAAAACAACCAACTCAGACCCATGTCTGACTTGTTGATACTACAATACACAAAGTAAGACCATCAAGAGCGTGCTGAATAGTGCTAAAATAAAATATATGGTACTAATATGATTACACTGAGATGTCATCATATTTAACCACATTGTGTTATCGCATGGGAATTTATCATTTTATCCCGGAAAATCGCTCGGGATGATATTTGTATTCCGGCATTCCAATCATATCACTTATTTCATTTTTTCATTTTATTTGAAAAATATGGGATACTTCAAACTGCATACGAAGCTTGATTAGGATTATTTATCAGCGTGAGATGTTTTAACCATTCACTAAAGGGGAAAATTTTATACTTCAAATTCAAAAGTTGTTTTGGACGAGAAAATAGATATTGTTAAAGACAGAATGTGTGTACAATGTAGCACAGAAAATAATTAGTCAAACGGAGAAAATGATGGTTATCAGCATTGATTTCATTTGCCTTAATTTGTTCGAGAGCCTATTTTTTCAAAATCAGGATTTTTTGCGAAAGTGCTGAAAGGACCCATGCTAGACATTTCAGACATCAGAACAACATGGGGACAGTCAAAGTTTGAGTAGTCGATAATTATCTAGGACACAAAGGAAAGGCATTTTTAAGCGCTGGTACAAAGTATTTCGCTTTCTGTCGAGGATCAGCTTCCTATTTTCGTTCTGCTTTCGCTTGAATGTTTGCAGAAACAATTGGATATGCAGAAGAGTGGGTTAGAACCGGGAATGGCCTTCTCAAAAGCGCGTACTGTGCACTTCGTCAAAATCTGTAGAGTATAAGCTGAGAAACTTACCTTGAAGCGGACGTTTTTCTTCAGCGTGAACGCTTGCCGAAAGTCACGTGGGTTACCAACCGTGCTTATAGACTATACATTATTTGTAGGGTTTGCAAAATTTTGTTCTTAATTAAGAATTATGAATCATATTTCCAAAATCTATTGGTATCAGTAAAATAATCAAGATTTGCTTTTAGATCTGAAATTATCTGCGATATCGTAGCAACAAAAATGAAATCAAGATTTAAAAAGGTTTTGGTTACAATATTGCAACTACGCTAAAACATATACGTGCAATAATTTCTCGTGGTTCTCTATACATTTTCTTTTCACTTAAAAAGGGTAGCTAAAAAGGGCCCCTGCCCGAAAGCCAGTCGAGGTTACACAGAAATGATGGTATGTAGTTTCCATCAAATATAACCGCATTACGTCACCCTCTGGGAATTTATAATCTCATCAGATGGAACTTATTCGCCGAATATCGCACAGGATAATGATATATGTATGTCCATATTTTGATCATATCAAATACTTAATCCTTTCCCCAAAACTAATCCTAGTCATAACAGACCTGGGAATGATTGGGGCAAACGAGCAACGTCCCTTTGTTCCAATACATTTTTGTGTCATACTTTTATCCCATCTTAATCAGCATCTACTTTGTCGTAAACTCCAGCTTCTGAATTGGTAAAATGAAATACCAGCACATTGGCGACCGATCGGAATCTTAACGAGAAGGAACTATATAACTACACCTAATATCTTTTAACCGTCTATTAAGCGGCCCATACACGATCAATATTTTTGACAATATTATTGTCATTATTTGGTATTGACAATAATATTGACCGTGAATGGACAATATTGAAGGATTGTCAATATTATTGACGAATATCTGTGATCGCTGAAATATTTTCTTCAATATTTTTATTGACGTTATGTTACCCATGGTTGATTGTTCTCTAAATTAATACAGTCAAAACTGTGTTAGCGGCAACCTGTGAATAGCAGCCAAACTGTCGTATGCAGCCAGTCCAGGTCCCCCAAGCAATTTTACTCTTTAAAGTAAATGTGAATAGCACCACACTGTCAAATGTGGTCAGTGGCCACCTTTAATTGTCCTAATCGCTCTTTACCTATATCCCCTTAACCCTTTCCCAAACGGCAAAATTTTAGAGTGATCAAGTTCAAAAACTGCCACAAATGACAAAATGGATGTTATCAAAGATAGGATTTGAGTAAAATATGGCACAGAAAATATTGAGACAAAAGGAGAAACTGCTGGTTATCAGCAGTTTCTTCTTTTGTCTTAATATTTTCCCAAGCCATCTCTAATAGGGACGTCAAAACCAGGTCTTGTTTGGGAAAGGGTTAAGCAGCCATTCACAACTAATTGGTGGCAGGTAATTATCATTATTAAGTACCGCATTTATATAGCGCTTTTATCATACTAAAGTACGTTCAAAAGCGCTTTACAAACATAAAATCTACTAAAATATACATCATACTAGATCTAAAAAGAAATATCATACATACGTTATAAGAATTATATGAGTATAAAATTATGAACCGTGAAAGACGACACACATAAAAGGAAAATCAGTGTTTAATTTCCATAAATCTGCTGAAACAGATAAGTCTTTAAGTATTTATTGAAACATGAAACAGTAGAAGCAGCTCTTATTTCGGATGGGAGAGAATTCCATAATACTGGAGCAGCACTCATAAAACTGCGGTCCCCATACGTATTAGTACGGCGTTTCGGTACTACAAGTGTTGTGCCATTTGACCCGGATTTAAGTGTACGAGATGGTTTGTGTATCATTAAAAGTGATGTGATATATTCTGGGGCTTGTCCATTGAGAGCTTTAAATGTATAAGTCAGTATCTTAAATTGAATTCTGTGCTCTACAGGTATCCAGTGCAACTCTTTCAATACTGGTGTTATATGATGACGTCTCGGTGATCTGGTGATAATACGAGCTGAAGTATTTTGGACTACCTGTAACTTGTTCAGGGTTTTTTGGGGTATTCCAAAGAGTAAAGAATTGCAGTAATCCAACCGCGATGTAACCAAAGACTTAACAAGAGACTTAGTAGCGTCATCATTTAGATATTTTCTAATATGCCCGATTTGGCGGAGCTGGGAATAACAAGGATCTACAAACACTGTTTATATGCGATTCCATGTTCATATGGGAGTAAAAAAGGCACCAAGATTTCTGACAGACTTCACCGATTTCACCTCGGAACTGCCAACTTTGATTGGCATGTTTTCTATTTCATTCGAGTGTTTTTTGGGTGCAAAGACAATAAGTTCAGTTTTATATGCGTTGAGCTTGAGCATGTTATGGTTCATCCAATCAGTGATTTCGTTCAAACATAACTCAACACGCCGGACAGCTTCTCCTCTCGAAACATTGTTATTTGGTTTGAATGACAGATAAAGCTGAGAGTCGTCCGCATAGAAATGATGTTCAAGGTCATGCTTTCTGCAGATCATACCGACTGGCCTCGTATACATGGCATAATTCTTAGGCCCAAGCACAGAACCTTGAGGAACACTGTATTTCATGAGTACTGGGTCTGATAAAACACCGTTTATGTAAACAGATTGATGTCTGTCTGTTAGATATGACTTCATCCAAGCAAGAGGCTTACCGGAGATATGAAAGTCATGTTCTAAATGACGAAGAAGAATGGCATGGTCTATTGTATCAAACGCTGCAGACAGATCAAGCAGTACAAGAACAGTGATATTGCCCATATCTAATGATCTCAATATGTCATTTTGAACTTTTAATAGAGTAGTTTCGGTTGAATGAAATTTTCTATATGCAGACTTGTGAAGTTCATGTAATTTATTTTCGGACAAGTGTTCTTCTATTTGTACGTCTACGACCTTTTCGAGCACTTTTGAGATGAAAGGTAAATTAGAAGCAGGTCGATAGTTCTTCAGTTCATTCTTGTCTAAACCGGGTTTCTTTAACAACGGTTTGACATGCGAACTTTTAAACAGTCTAGGCACATATGATGACTCCAATGATAAATTTATTAGCTTTGTAATTAGCTCAGCAAGATCATCAATGCAGAGTTTAAGAAGCCATGTAGGGATTGGATCTAGCTCACAATTTTTATTTGGAGATTGAAGTATGATGCGCTTCACATCCTCCAGGGCAACCGATCGAAAATTCGTTAGAATATTTAGTAATGACTTTTCAATGTCTGATGATTCTGGTGGTGGTGATGACGGTGTACTTGAATCAATTCCATTTCTTATGGTTTCAACTTTATTGACGAAGAAATCACTGAATTTCTGAACCAGGGATTGAGTAGATGTATCAGATGGTAAAGTAACGTCGTTTGATGCCCCAAGAAGGTGGTTAGTTACTTTAAACAACCTTTTCTGGTCACGTCCACAAGACTCAATCTTTTCTAAGTAATGTGCTCTTTCTGTTGATTTTAGAAGTTTATTTACAATTGAACTCTGGTTTCGGTACATTTCATGGTGTATGGCTAGATTGCTCTTGCGCCACCGACGCTCAAGTTTTCGTTTGAGGTGTTTGGCATCATGAAGATCCTGTGTATACCACGGACACCCAGGTCTCAAAACAATAGTTTTGGTAAGTAAAGGAGCAAGTGGTTGCAATTCATTGGTATAGGCATGTGTGAAATATTGATAATGCTATAGCTTATCATGTTCATAAATCATGACAAGGTGTGATAAACAATTAAATGTCACAAAATTGTACCCTTTTGACTTTAACACTTGTATTTTGAACATATTAATTGGGCCAGTCATACAAGTGGACATTTATTTACACCATGCCTGATGGAAATCATCCTTGCTTAAGAATTTCCTATTCTGTGTTAAGCAGCCAACTGTCGTATGTGGCCAATTTTGGTCTGTCCCTTGGCTGGCTGCATACGACAGTTTCGACTGTATTGTCAATAATATTGATCGTGTATGGATGGCTAGAAAAATATTGTCAATATTGACTCAATAATATTGTCAATGATAGTGATCGTGTATGGGCCGCTTAACGAAATTACACATGAAATTACTTTCACATCTATCAAATGGTATGAGAAAATTCAGTTTACTTTCTTAACGCCAAGATTGACAACACCGTTGCGTCAGTTACTTGCAAGTCCAAAAAAGACTTAAACCAAAACACATGTGCACATATTTAAATGGAATTCTGCCTTAGAAATGAATGACAATCAAAAAGAATATAATAACATTGAATAATTTGTGAAATAAAGAAACACCGTGGGTCTGTTTAGAACAATACAAAAATGATATAAAATAGAAAGGTAATTAAAACAAACATACAAATGCAAATACTATATCATTATACAGAAATGCAAATATTCTCGGATAGATTAATATACAATATTTATCTTTCACGATAATTACAATCAAATGTGGAACAAACAAACTATTTCTCTAAATACAATATTATATGGCTGTTGAAATAACAACAGAAAACGTAAACGTTGGAAATGGCATATAACCTCTTCATAGGGAGAAATACAGGAAAGGAAGTGAGCGCGAAAGAGTTGTTCAGAAAATTACAAATATCACGTGAAAAAATTCTGTTTTGCCTTTGTTTGATCCCTAGTGTGCCATTAGCAAGCTCAGACCCATTAACTCTCCACTTTATTATGTATACTCCACAACATACCCTCCTGATAGTACCGGGCTGTGTAGTGATATTTCACGGCCAAACGAACCGTATTTAGAGAGTTCTGCTACATGACCAACGCCCCCCCCCCCACACACACACACACACTTATGTGTACCTGTCAGTCATTTGATCCCTTTTTTCATAAACCGCAGATATACCGGGATAATTATTTTTGGTAAAATGCAAAGAAAGATACTCCACATTATGTATAAATCTCAGTCTTTTTAAGCAAAAATTGACAAAACTGCTACGTTAATTTATTGAATATTCCTCGTAGATTCAAATAAGGATTAAACTTCATTTCAGACCTTATTCCAAGATCCCTTAACGCATATCTTTTATGATCGATATTGATAAAATCTATGTAATAAATGAATGGTCTAATCTTTATACCATAATATGGTAAATATAATTATCCAATCCAACAATACAATGCATCTATACACGCACACATAATAGATTTGTCCATTAATGTAGGAAACAGACGTTTCTTTGCCACTTTTATCAATAAATGAGTATAAATTATATGATTTGCAAAGCTTTGAATGGTACAAAATTATATTAGGATCCTTATACATATTAGTTCAGAAACATCAAGAAAGAGACAGACAACATGTGGAACATTTTAAAGGATGAGTGTCAACAAGGCCATTTTCATACATGTAACCCAACCCGATTTCTTCTTTTTCGCCACATTTGACCCCAAACACATTGAACGTATGAAGGCAAAGTATCAGCTTTAATGGAGCCTTGGTTTGGAAGATGTATGAACATTTCATATCACTATAGGGTAAAGGGTTAAATATTTCACATTGACCTTCTGGGTATGAGTTTAACCAAATCATGGGTCAAGGGATGAATATTTCACCTTGACTATCAACATGTGTGTTCTTTCCATCAAAGTTATCAATGAAAAATTCCCACATACAACAGATAAAGACTGAGTCTTGAAAAAACAATAGACTGATTTACATGTATTTTAGAGTACGAAATATAGAAAATATATAGTTACATGTACATGGCATTGAGCCCATTTTAGCATTTTACAGCTTCATTGAGTCCAAATATGACATCAACATCACCTAGGGTCGCCATAACAATAAAAGTGCTGAACAACGGTTTTGTTTTCATTGTAAAAGTCAAATTGAAGATATGTATCATTTTCTACTAGTATGTCCAATTTATTTTGATCTTAGATGTTCTTATATCAAGGAAAATTATTTCAATTCGCCATCAATTTACAAATTTAAAATATTTATGACTAGGGAAACAGAATCAGAAAGTAAGAAATATTGCAATGTACATTTATCATGCGTACGAAAAAAGAAAATCATGTGTCATTGCCTGAATATCCACAATATTATATCCTCAACTTGACTTTACAATTGCTTTTCAAATGTCAAAAAAATTTGTATTTGTTAACAGTCTAACTGTTTATTTTTGTCGCTGGTTGTACAAAGACCTAGTATACATGTATGTGTTGTATACGCCCGAAGGGTCGTTTTATGTAATGAACCCGGTCGCCCGTCTGTCCGTCCGTTAGCAATTTCTTGCGTGCGCAACACCTCCTACAGGTTTAAACAGAACTTGATACAACTTGCCACAATAAATCTCCATGGTGTCTAGTTGTGCACACCGCTTACCGAATTCAAATAACTCTTTTTGTTCTTGAATTATCTGCCTTTGAATAAAAAAGTCCATTTTCTCGTATGAGCAAATCAGAAAGTTTCAACCAGAACTTCATCAAGCTGCTATAGATTCTGATATTACGTACCCGTGATACAGGTACATGGTATGAGCCTTTTGTACACACAAAAAAAACGATGAAGAATTTGGGACTGATATTTTAGCACTGTGAATAGGAAAGCTCACTCCAAAATCAAACGTGAAACAGACAGGAATATTTCATTGTCAAAATCACTTGTATTTCATTTTTATTTTATGGTTGCATTTTCATTCATTTTTAAAGGCATTTAGGCGAGCCGGTACTGTGTGATTCGACGACAAAACGAGCTTAAACAAACATACCTTCATTTGATTGCCCAATGACAATATGCAAAGGGAGTCATGGGAGATGAAAGCTTCATGTTGGTTAAAATGATTGCGGATTTTGCAGAATACTTATATCTCCTCTCCTCTCACTAAACAAAACAAATACTTTGATACAGTTTTTGCGAGTACTGTGTGTTTCCTAATAGAGAACAATAAATTTCAATTACAACTGAAGATAAACAGACAGTGCGGTCCTCATTTATCACTTTATTTCTAAAGAGGAAAATTAGCCAGTTTCAAGCAAATTAAGGATGTCAAACACGACCAGATACATGCATGGCGTAAACACTCTAGATAACACTTGCAAATCAATGATCCGAGAGAAAGTGATTTTTCTACATTTTGAATGGCGACCATATATATCATGTACGAGTGACTTTCTGCTCATAAAGTCGAACAAGACATGCATTATTGTTTGAAACGCTGCAGAATTAATAAGAAGCTAAATAATATTAAAACAAAAACACACACATGCTATTGTCAATGATTACCAATGCAAATTCAGTGTTGTAAATAATGTGGTATTGTTGTTTTACATTAATGTTCAGAGAGTGTTGAAAGCAAAACAAAAACCAAAAACACCACAACCACCAACAACAATATCAAAAACAGAAACCCAAATAAAAGCATGCTTACCTAAAATTGTAGCAATACGACAGATGTAAGTCAAGTTATTGTCAAAAGTCTGACCCGAATCGAGAGGTATTTCCCTAATGTTCCTCTTTGTCAGACAAAACCATGACGTCGCAGCCACGTGGGTTGTACATTGTGTATTGTACACTGTCAATAACAAACGATACTTATATGTGGCTGAACAAAACTATTGTCACGACTGCACGTCGTAAGGATGCAAATTAGCAAAGTTGCAGTTTGTTTGCAATCTTGCATTTTTCACGTTTTAACGTGATTGGTACAGCCTTATATTAAGTCAAAATATGATTATATTGTATGTCACTATTGTGCTACAATAGTCACAATCAGTTCATGGTATTTATGGCATAAAATCCCACATGCTTGCTCGTTACATGGGAGTACAGCACGGGCGTTTTGGCGGGGATATTTTGCGATGAGCGTTTTGGTTAGTCTTGTTGGAAAAACGGACGTTTAGGCAAAACTCAATTTCATAGACGTATCAAAAAGTATGAAAGTAAACGATTTTTGTACATAATTTGTGCAATGTGTATTCATAGTTTAAAATTTATTAGATTATTTCAACATTTCTGGAGGTTTATTTTTGTAATTCTATTTTCAATGATAATTACATGTTCATATACTAATGACATGTTACCAATGGGTAAAAATATAATTTAAGTAATAATTAATAGCAGTAAAATGATTTAGAATAAGGAAAAGGTGATGGACAAACTGATACATACACGAAATATGTTTATTTAGTATTAGAGTTTTTTCTGTACACACGATGAGAATGTTTTGGAAAAACTACTACATTTTCTTATTCTTAAAACAAAAATGAAATACTCAGAAACCTTGAAATCATCAAGACACAATCAACACTCACCATAGTATTCTAGATTGGATTAGTTCAAAATATCGTTCATGAAGCCAAATGATATACAACACTATACAGAGTATCCCAAAAATCACGGAACCCTATTTCAAAGTCAAATATTTTAAAGCATAAGCAAAAATTTTAATTTTTGAATTTGCAGTACTAAAGATACATTATTTGTGCATTAGTATTCTAAATTTCACTTCAAAATATCCGTTGGTTCAAAAGTTATATGCAAATTAATAAAGACAGAACAAAACCGTTTTAACACGGAAACGATGTTTTCGTCTTGATGGTTCGTACACTCAAAGGTCAAAAGTGATTCCACAAAACATGGCTGAAGTCATAAATTTTAACAAAACAGAACGCAACTGTCGGGTAAAATTTCAAACTTTAACAACTTGTACAAGTTTACCAAATTTGCATCAAAATTTTGTTATACATCCATTTGCTCTCAATACATGTCGAATTAGGCGTGGAATGGAATGGTACAATGTCTTTATATAGGCTGGAGTGAGGGATGTCCATATGTCTAGAATGTTATCAATTAGGTCCTGTTTTGAATTTATTGTGTGTGTACGCCGGTTCAACTGCACTTTAAGGGCTCTCCAAACATTTTCAATAATATTCAAATCTGGGCCCTGTGCAGGCCTCAAAATAGTGGGAATATTGTTTTCTGTTTTCCATTGAGAAGTGAATCGGGATGTATGGGGGTTGCATTGTCATCTTGAAAAAACCCAAGGACTGTTAGGAAAAACTTTTGTCACAACTGGCCATAAATAGGTTTCTAAAATATCCACATATTTTTCTGAGTTTATGTTACCATTCACAGGCACTAGAGTTCCAACACCATCGTAAGTGATGCAGCCCCAAAACATAACACTCACTTTCAAGTTTGGGTGGGGATCAGCATGCTCTCCAAGACACCTTGGGGCCCATTTTTCCTCATCTCTACGCCAAATATACACTTTCCTGTCTTTCCCTAACACAACCTGAGTTTCATCTAAGAAAATAACTCTCCTCCAATAGTTTTCAACAGTTAAATTCAACCTTGTTCTGCACCAAGCCCTCCTGGTTACTCTGTTTTTGTGCATGACTTATTACAATTTTCTTTTTTGCTACTCTCCTCTTGAAACCATTAAACTTTAATCGCCTCTTCACTGTCTCTCTAGATATTTTAGTTCGCGTTTGTGAGATGAAAGTTGTTGTGATGTCAGTTAAAGTCTTTCTCCGATTGCCTTTCACAACGCGCAAAAGTCGCCGGTCTGCGCGATCGTCGGTCTTCTTCGGTCTTCCACTTCGATGTTTATTTTCAATATAGAACCACTTTTTGTCTATACCTTTTTAGAAACTTTCCCACTATAAATCTATTTAATCCATATATCTGTGCGATTTTTGAACAGTTGATGTTGTCATTTGCTAGTTTTACGATCATTTCTTTGTGATCAGTGCTCATTTCTTTCCGTTTCCGATCCATTTTGAAAGCAGACGAAAACATAAACAAAAGGGAGACCAATCCCCTAAATTTAAGAATCAAAGCACGCGAGTATCACGCAAGAATCACTTACATGTGTAAAATACACCATGGTTTATAATACACCCCCATTCCGGACAATTTAACTCGCCGGTTTTGTAAACGCAAATTTTACGGCCGCCATTTGTGGAATCACTTTTGACCCTTGAGTGTAAAACGCACTGACGGTCAACTATTGAATTCTTTATCGTTGTACAAGTACGTACCAATTTTCTCAAAATTTAATCTATACTAGTGCCGCATGTGCAAATTGAGTCCATAGGGTGATTGTTGGAAATAATCTTAAAGTGCTTGTCATTTGAGTGCCAATATTTTCAAAACTAATTGGCGTTTTTCAACCAGATTTTAACTGCTAATAGGAAACTGTCGTTCCTATTGCATATCTAAATTTGACATATTTCTTGAAATATGAGCAATTCACTTTCAAAAATGGGTTCCGTTTTTATTGGGACACCCTGTATATAGACTCGTCCATCGGGTTTGGTAAAAAACACGCGTTTTTAACGTCGGTGGCCGAAACGTCTCGACCAAAACGTCCGTGTCCAATACGTCCCGACCAAATTGTCCGTGACAAATACGTCCTGCAGTAGTATAGGGGCTACTTTGGATGTAAACAAAGATGACGTAATCGGCCGCCATCTTGTTACCTTATATGGCAAACTCATTTGCATATAAGGAGTTTTCTATTTTTAGAACAGCGGCCATATTGGATGACCTACTTTGTTGATTTTGTTATTAATGAATATGGGTTTCTATTTTTAGACTAGCGTCCATTTTTGTATTTTGTGAGTTATATTTTAATCCTGGTAACGTCTTAAGAGTACATGTGTCTATAAATGATTCAGAAGTGCGCATGCGTCGATTCATGTTGAGACCCGTTCCACTCTGAGAACAATAGTTCTTTGGCACCAGATGGTCTAACAATAGGGCGATCTATTTTTAGCTTTAGAACAATAGGGCAGTATTGATTTTTAGGACGACGATCCACTTCGAGAACAATATGTCTTTGTTAACGTGGCAGATGGCACCAGATGGTCTAACAATAGGGCGATCTATTTCTAGCTTTAGAACAATAGGACAGTATTGATTTTTTAGGACGACGACCCGATCTGAGAACAATAGGTCTTTGTTAACGTGCCAGATGGCTCAACAATAGGGCGTTCTATTTTTAGCTTTAGGACAATAGGGCAGTATTGATTTTTTAGGACGACGACTCACTCTGAGAACAATAGGACGGTATTGATTTTTAGGACGCTTTAGGACAAAATGGAGGTATTAATTTGTTGTTACATGCAGTATATGAATTTGTTAGAAACTGTATTTGAAAATAAAATGACTTACCACGTGTTTTGTGTTTATATCCATTTTTATATCCACACAATTTTTTACTAGCACACAAATACATTTTATCGGGACATTATAATTTAGAATCAACGTTGAAGACGTGATAGATAATATTAAAATATTCTGTCTAAATTGTTTTTTTTCTACAAATACTAAGATTTCAATCTGAGCGTTTTTGATAAATGCGAGAATTGGTTTTGTACATTTTAAAATATTGCCTAGCCAGCCTCGTTTTGATATTGACCAATCAAATGAAAGAAAAAGGTGACGTCGTTTCTAAATATAGATACAGTTCTAAAAATAGACTTTTTAGTGTAAAATTCGTCTGCAACACTTTTCGATATTGCCCTCAAAAGTTCTGCCAAACTGCTTCAAATTTGAATCAGGGTTCTCATTTTTTGTCGTTTTCAACATAATTTGACCAAAATATCAAATTTCTTTATTTTTGAACCAATCCGTTTACAATCTTTATTATTGGAAAGATCATGACGCGCTGATTCTAAAGATACTTACTTTGGTGGGTGTATGTCTTACCGTTTTCGAGATATTAATCTTCGAAGAATGACACGTGGCCCCCAAAAATGGCGCCAAATTCAAAATATCGATTTTCTTAAACTTTATACCTATCCCTTTGAAATTACTACAAATCGAAAGATCCCGACAAGCTGATTCTAAAAATGTTTACTTTGATGGATGTACGTCTTGCCGTTTTCGAGTTATTAGTGTTGGAAGAATGACACGTGACCCGAAAATTGGCGCCAAATTCGAAATATCGATTTTCTTCAACTTTATGCCAATCCCTTTGAAAAATAATACAAATGAAAAGATCTCGACGAGCTGATTCTAAAAAAGTTAATTTTGACGGGTCTGCGTCTTACTATTTTGGAGATAATGACATTTGAAAGTGTCACGTGACCCCAAAATGGCGCCAAAATCTACTGTTTAAGCGCAAATTCTTTTTATGTTAATATCTCAGTCATTTACCAACTGATTTTAATGATTCAGGTATCGATCGAAAGCTACGTTTATAAACTATACGATCAAATTCATACACCGGAAGTTAATTTATTTTTAAAACCGGAAATGACGTCATACAAATAAAAATAACCTATTTCTCCCTTGTACCTGTTTAGGATTAGTTTTGAAAGGGTCAGATATATACCTATCGACAGTTTCACAGAGCGCTTGAAATGAACATTTTCTATCATTGATGTTGGAATAAAACGGAACAAATCAGCGTATATATAGGTGGCACACCAGTGCAAAGTTTACGAGTCATAAAAAACAAAGACAGTGTCCTTTTTTACATATTTATTTCTATTAATAATACAGTTCGTTTACAAAATTCGTGACATATTCATCATTCCATGGTCTATTATACGCATTCAAAGGATTTAAAATGTCTTTAAAAGGCATCCCTGTACTACGAGTCACGACATAATACACGCAATAGAGTCCACAGATACCACCACCACCACTACCACACTGCCATCACCACTGCCATCACCACCGCCGCCGCCGCCGCCACCACCACCACCACCACCACCACCACCACCACCACCACCACCACCACCACCACCACCACCACCACCACCACCACCACCACCACCACCACCACCACCACCACCACATTACCACCACCACCACACTGCCACCACCACCACCACCACCGCCACCACCACCGCCAAACTGCCACCGTCACCACCACCACCACCACCGCCACCACCACTGCCACACTGCCACCGTCACCACCACCACGACCACCACCACCACGACCACCACCACCACCACCACCACCACCACCACCACCACCACCACCACACCACCACCACACCACCACCACCACACCACCACCACCATCAACCACCACCAACCACCACCAACCACCACCACCAACCACCACCACCAACCACCACCACCAACCACCATCAACCACCACCACCAACCACCACCACCACCCACCACCACCAACTACCACCACCAGCCACCACCAACCACCAACTACCACCAACTACCACCACCACCACCCACCACCCACCACCACCAACCACCACCAACCACCACCACCAACCACCAACTACCACCACCACCACCCACCACCCACCACCACCAACCACCACCAACCACCACCACCAACCACCACCAACCACCACCAACCACCAACTACCACCAACTACCACCACCACCACCCACCACCCACCACCACCAACCACCAACTACCACCACCACCACCCACCACCAACCACCACCAACCACCACCAACTACCACCACCACCACCCACCACCACCAACCACCAACTACCACCACCACCACCCACCACCACCAACCACCAACTACCACCACCACCACCCACCACCAACCACCACCAACCACCACCACCAACCACCAACTACCACCACCACCACCCACCACCAACCACCACCAACCACCAACTACCACCACCACCCACCACCAACCACCACCAACCACCAACTACCACCACCACCACCCACCACCAACCACCACCAACCACCAACTACCAGCACCACCACCCACCACCAACCACCACCAACCACCACCACCATCCCTCTGCCACCACCACACCACCACACACTGCCACCATCACCACCACCACACCACACTGCCACCGTCACCATCACAACACCACTATCACCACCACCACCACCACCACCACCACCGCCGCCGCCACCACCACCACCACCACCACCACCACCACCACCACCGCCACACTTACACCATCACCAATACCACACCACCACCACCACGGTCACACCACCACCAACACCACCGCACTGCCACCACCACACTACCAACACCACCACCACCACAACACTGACACCGCCAACCACCACCACCGCACTGCTACCACAACACCCCCACCACCACTGCCACCACATTAATCGTCACCACGCCACAAACACAACAACAACCTTCGCCCCCTCCTCTCTCCTCACACTTCGAAGAGCGTAAGAATGAATGAAGTACGCGTAAGAATGATCGAAACACGCGGCTTTATACAAAATGATTACTTGTCCTGTTTGTCATATGCCATTCTCGAGGCTTGACAGTATGCAAAGACACCAACGTAACAAACACGGAGGGGGTGATAAGACTCGAGTTTCGTCCAATACTTCCGAAAAAATGACGTTTCAGCACCCATTTACGATGGTAGTAACCGGACCGAGTGGTAGTGGCAAAACTGAATGGACTAGAAAAATGCTCCTTTCCAATATGATCAAAGAACCTGTCGAGCGAATCATATGGTGTTTCGGACAGTGGCAACACCTTTACGACGAAATCCAACGCAGAATACCTTGGATAGAATTTAGCCCCGGTATTCCCGATTTCTTAAGTAGCAGGGATTATTTTGATGCCAAGAAAAAGAATCTCATTATTTTTGACGATCTGATGACAGAAGCTAAATGTGACCAGCGTATCGCCGATCTTTTTACCAAAGGAAGTCACCATAGAAATCTCTCAGTCATCTACCTAACCCAGAACCTATTCCCACAGGGTAAAGCCTGCAGAGATATCGCTTTAAACACACAATACCTGGTCCTATTCAACAATCCTATCGACAGACAGCAAGTAGCTACATTAGCCAAGAGAATATACCCCTCGAATAGCGGGATATTCATGAAAGTATTTGAACAAGCGACGGCTAAACCCCATGGCTACTTGGTAGTAGATCTTAAACCAACCACTCCAGAACAAGATCGTTTTCGAACTGACATATTTGAACAGAACAGACCGCGTGAGGCAGAATTTGGTCGCAGTTCAGATACCGATAGCGATACGGAATCAATTAATGGCGACGAAGAACTAAACAGGAGGCGCACTTTAATGGATCTCCCGAGAAAACGATATAGAGAGGCTGATAGCGATACGGAATCAATTGAAGGCGACCAGGAAATTAAAAAAATGCGACCTTTAATGGGCCCCCCTGGTAAGCGATATAACGTGGACTTGCGAGAACGTGGTATACGTAAAGAAATATGGAACATCCGGTTTCAAGAGCCTCTGCGAAAGGCTAATCGGGAACAGTACATTGCAAAAATTAACGAATATATGGATGAGGGTCATACACGTAGCGGTGCTATCGCCAGAAGCGCGAATGACATTTTACCGAATCTGCGTAAACAGCTTAGGCTAGAGTACGCAGATTTTCTTATTGATTATCACCGCTTAGAAGAAGGATCCGTACAACCCCAAATTTTGCAATCGGCCAAGACTCTCAGAAGAGAGCACGGGATGGATGTTGCCGAATCTATCAGACAAGCGATTAAACTCAGAAAGGATCTATGTACAGAAATATGGCCAAACCATAGTGTGAAAGACGCTGACGATAGTCAAGATGACAATGACGAGGATGAAACCGGCGATAGTCAAGATGATAATGAAGACGATGAAAATGACGATAGTAAAGATGACGGGCAGGACGAGAATGCGAAAGAATGAGGGCCAAAGTACACTTAAATGACCTAGATTGTAAGAAGGCATTACTATTGCGAAAAAGATGAAATTTCATCTTTATCTCAACTGTAGTGATTCCTAGAACGTACGTTAGAACAACAACCCGGCAGACTTTTATCTGCAATTTACCGTCCTGTGTTGAAAGAACAGTGGACTTCAGCTGTGACAGTAATTGCTCTCAATTGTGATTTACGACTAGAAGCATAAGACTATCTGTGTTGCGATCTAAAACAATAAAATTACATAAAAAATCAGATATTCAGATTTGCCGAGATAGGAGAGAGGTACAAAAAACGACACTGAAAAGGGGCGTACAGAGTACATACCAGTGTCTGAAGAGTACTACAAATCGATATATGTGTAATTCAGAGACGAAGATTTAACCCCGATCGAATTACGGTCCAACGATTTTCACAACATTTCAAGAAAGGATGGGCTCCATAGAGGTGTATGACTATAAACAACAGAAATGGGTTCCTTATAGAGAGGATCCAGAGAAATGGTATCAACATTTCAAGGACTTGAGGGACGGTTACGTTAAGCCCGATCATAAAGGCCGATATATCGTAGGTAGTGGAAGCCATCTCAGAAAACTAGCGGAAATGAAACAGCAACCTTCATTGAAGCTGGTAACACCCGTAGCCCAAGCGGTTGAAATGGCGAAATCGGAAGTTGAACGTAAGAAGGCCGAAGAAGGCGAAATGGTTCAGAAGCGACCAAGAAAACGTAAAAATACTTCAGTCCACATCTACAAGTCACCTAAACGACGAAAGCCCAAATTTGTCGATCCAGATTTTCAATACTAGACATGGCAGACAAAAAATGATCATTGATCTTGACACTTAGAATGTTTGCCCGAGGCACTAGATATCAAACGAGATAGTGAATTAGAAATGAATAATTTGGAAATAGAAGAAATATTGCGAGGCTATCCAGTAACGGTTTGTGCGGCCGATCAAATCCGCGTGAAGAGAGGGCAGTTTGTAATCACCAACACGGATACCAGCGACGGACCGGGAAAACATTGGGTGACGTTTTACTTTCCAAATGATGGACCGTTCGAGTTTTTCGATTCCCTCGGCAGAAGACCGATTGACTACAACTTCGAATTAAAGAAAGAGTATTGGATGGTATGCGAGCCCCTTCAAGATTCTAAATCCGATGTCTGTGGACTCTATTGCGTGTATTATGTCGTGACTCGTAGTACAGGGATGCCTTTTAAAGACATTTTAAATTCTTTGAATGTGTATAATAGACCATGGAATGATGAATATGTCACGAATTTTGTAAACGAACTGTATTATTAATAGAAATAAATATGTAAAAAAGGACACTGTCTTTGTTTTTTATGACTCGTAAACTTTGCACTGGTGTGCCACCTATATATACGCTGATTTGTTCCGTTTTATTCCAACATCAATGATAGAAAATGTTCATTTCAAGCGCTCTGTGAAACTGTCGATAGGTATATATCTGACCCTTTCAAAACTAATCCTAAACAGGTACAAGGAAAAAATAGGTTATTTTTATTTGTATGACGTCATTTCCGGTTTTAAAAATAAATTAACTTCCGGTGTATGAATTTGATCGTATAGTTTATAAACGTAGCTTTCGATCGATACCTGAATCATTAAAATCAGTTGGTAAATGACTGAGATATTAACATAAAAAGAATTTGCGCTTAAACAGTAGATTTTGGCGCCATTTTGGGGTCACGTGACACTTTCAAATGTCATTATCTCCAAAATAGTAAGACGCAGACCCGTCAAAATTAACTTTTTTAGAATCAGCTCGTCGAGATCTTTTCATTTGTATTATTTTTCAAAGGGATTGGCATAAAGTTGAAGAAAATCGATATTTCGAATTTGGCGCCAATTTTCGGGTCACGTGTCATTCTTCCAACACTAATAACTCGAAAACGGCAAGACGTACATCCATCAAAGTAAACATTTTTAGAATCAGCTTGTCGGGATCTTTCGATTTGTAGTAATTTCAAAGGGATAGGTATAAAGTTTGAGAAAATCGATATTTTGAATTTGGCGCCATTTTTGGGGGCCACGTGTCATTCTTCGAAGATTAATATCTCGAAAACGGTAAGACATACACCCACCAAAGTAAGTATCTTTAGAATCAGCGCGTCATGATCTTTCCAATAATAAAGATTGTAAACGGATTGGTTCAAAAATAAAGAAATTTGATATTTTGGTCAAATTATGTTGAAAACGACAAAAAATGAGAACCCTGATTCAAATTTGAAGCAGTTTGGCAGAACTTTTGAGGGCAATATCGAAAAGTGTTGCAGACGAATTTTACACTAAAAAGTCTATTTTTAGAACTGTATCTATATTTAGAAACGACGTCACCTTTTTCTTTCATTTGATTGGTCAATATCAAAACGAGGCTGGCTAGGCAATATTTTAAAAATGTACAAAACCAATTCTCGCATTTATCAAAAACGCTCAGATTGAAATCTTAGTATTTGTAGAAAAAAAAACAATTTAGACAGAATATTTTAATATTATCTATCACGTCTTCAACGTTGATTCTAAATTATAATGTCCCGATAAAATGTATTTGTGTGCTAGTAAAAAATTGTGTGGATATAAAAATGGATATAAACACAAAACACGTGGTAAGTCATTTTATTTTCAAATACAGTTTCTAACAAATTCATATACTGCATGTAACAACAAATTAATACCTCCATTTTGTCCTAAAGCGTCCTAAAAATCAATACCGTCCTATTGTTCTCAGAGTGAGTCGTCGTCCTAAAAAATCAATACTGCCCTATTGTCCTAAAGCTAAAAATAGAACGCCCTATTGTTGAGCCATCTGGCACGTTAACAAAGACCTATTGTTCTCAGATCGGGTCGTCGTCCTAAAAAATCAATACTGTCCTATTGTTCTAAAGCTAGAAATAGATCGCCCTATTGTTAGACCATCTGGTGCCATCTGGCACGTTAACAAAGACCTATTGTTCTCAGATCGGGTCGTCGTCCTAAAAAATCAATATTGCCCTATTGTTCTAAAGCTAAAAATAGATCGCCCTATTGTTGAACCATCTGGTGCCATCTGGCACGTTAACAAAGACCTATTGTTCTCAGATCGGGTCGTCGTCCTAAAAATCAATACCGTCCTATTGTCCTAAAGCTAAAAATAGATCGCCCTATTTTTGAACCATCTGGCACCATCTGCCACGTTAACAATGAGCGATTGACCCCAGAATCGAACGGGTCTCAACACGAATCGACGCATGCGCACTTTTGAATCAATTATAGACACGTGTACTCTTCATTATTATTAGATCCGTTGGAAGGTTGAAAATATGTCAAAGACGTTACCAGGATTAAAATATAACAAAATACAAAAATGGCCGCTAGTCTAAAAATAGAAAACCCATATTTATTAAAAACAAAATCAACAAAGTAGGTCATCCAATATGGCCTCTGTTCTAAAAATAGAATACTCCTTATATGTAAATGAGTTTGCCATATAAGGTAACAAGATGGCGGCGATAACGTCATCTTTGGCGGCGATTGCGTCATCTTTGGCGGCGATTGCATCATCTTTGTTTGCAAGCAAAGCGTCCCCTATACTACTTCCTGCATTCTATTACAAGTATGTAAACTTGTCAAGATCATGAAGACAAACTATCTTTTGCTTTTTTAGGGGGTATTGTTTCTGTCTAGCGACAATGGCATCACGCTCAGTTAGACATGTCAATCATAAACAGCATCTTTTTACATACCATCCTCTCACTTCTGGCACAGATTGATGGAAGCTGGTTCTCGACGGAAAATAACAATACAAAATACATGGCATGGTCATGTTTCCTTTCCCTTTGGGCCGAGATAATATTGTGAAACAAAATTTCGCGTGCTTGGACTGTCCCATCGATGTTTTGGTACCTGCAATCTAGCACGCGTCCATCGCTTACGTGAAATGTAAAATGTTGTTAAATGTTGACATTGATCTTACCACATATTTTGCATTGATCGCTGATCGTCCCATGTCATCATGTTTGATTTAATTGACATTTATCAGCTGCCTATTCACGATATGTACCACGTAATTTTCCCTGACATCGACCCTCGTCAATCAAATTACTTTAAGACCAAACTGCTGATTTAACTTTTTTCAAAATGACACAATTTTAGTTCGGTCCAATTCGAATGCTGCTGCTTACGTTAAAATATATATTAACAAAGAAAGGATTTATGTGCAATATAGATATGAAAACATTTAGACAAATGGAGAAAATGCTGATTATCGGCATTTTCTTCTTTTGTCACATTGTTTTCCAAGTCATGTTTAAAAGGGACGGCAAAACCAGGTCTTGTTTGAAATAGCATTTATATTGTTATACATGGTCCCGTCTTGTCAGATGTCTGATTAACAATTTCTCGGATCAGTGGATGTCAGTAGACACGGTCGATAATCACGTGATCATCAACATTTTTGTTAATACTTGACCAATTTGAAGTCGGTTTGAAGCAGAGAAGATCGAAAAAATGCCAGGAATAAGCTGGGCATGGTGGATACTGGTGGACAGACGTCACGCATTAGATGGACGAGGAGGATTTTTGAAAAATCAACTGATTAAAAAAGTTATTGAAGATCAACCAAAATTTTGGTTGATCTTCAATTACTTTTTTATCAGTTGATATTTCAAAAATCCACTACGTCCATTTAATGCGTGACGTCTGTCCACCTTCTCTGCTTCAAACCGAATTTAAATCGGTCCCATATTAACACAGTTATTAAAGATTTTCTGAAATTGTTGTATCACATGATTATCCACCGTGAGTATAGGTGCCATAATATACGTTAATTTTTTTAAAGTAGACGACATGTACTGTATAATAAAGAGAAAATGTTGTAAAGAAATTTTCCATCCTTAATCAAAATCAGACGAAGGATCTTCAAAGGATGGATTGCAACAAGGGGTCAAAATATAGATTTTTTTTTAAATTTTGTGGATTGATAGGGTTACATAATATTTTCAATTTGTATGTGTAAAAAAATCTGGTTTCGGCTTATTTTCCGAGATATGGGTAAATAAAGTGGGTGGGGTAAGATGGACTGAAACACAGTAGGGATTATTATTTTAGCCCCAGATGCGTGAAAATTTGTATGCGTGTCTTGTGATATATGCGTTAAACATTTATGGGCTTATATTTGATATTCTATGTATTTTTTTTCCGTAATATTCATTCTTCTTTCTTTCGCAAAAGGGGGGGGGGTCTCATTTGCGCCCACGCACAGATTTTCTTGTAACTTTACTCATAGAATGCCTCTGACCTATGAACTACAAAAATATATTCGTTTTACTCAAAGAGTGCATATAGGCCTATACGCGGCACCTTAAAGTTTTCCCGGTTTTCGTTGATACCCGTCTTACAAAAACTCAATGTTGGCTATCTAGTTTTGGTATAAATCCACAAGTTTTAATTAGAATAGCAAGAGGAGTCATTGTAGAAACTTTTGATACCAATATTGTTGGTACCAGCATGCGCAAAAGATTCTTAGAAATTAATTTAGTCAGAACTTGTCAGAAAAATAGCCGAGAAATTTTCAAAACCTAAAATTCTATCAATTTTTTTGTATGTTCCCGTCTTTGTCAACCTATGAAATTGATAGAAAAGTTGGCCATATATGTTTCCAGTTTGTATGCAAAATTTGGTGAAAATTTGAAACCGGTAACATTATCAAATAATAAGAATTGTGAACAACGGCACCTTAAGATGCTCCCGGATTTCAATGGTACCTGTTTAGCAAAAGCCCAATTTTGCTTACATAGTTTTGATATCAGTCCCAAATTTTAAATTAGAATAGCAAGAGGAGTTACTGTAGAATATTTTAGTACCAATATTGTTGATATCAACATGAACAAAAAAATTCTTAGAAATTTATTTAGTCAGAAATTGTCAAAAAAATAATCAAGAAATTTTCAAAACCTAAAATTCTATAACTTTTTCTGTGTGTTCCCGTCTTTGTCAACCTATGAAATCAATAATAAAATTTGCCATATATATCCCCTGTTTGCATGCAAAATTTGGTGAAAATTTGACACCGGTAACGTTGTCAAATAATGAGAATTGTGAACAACGGCACCATAAGATGCTCCCGGATTTTAATGGTTCCCGTCTAGCAAAAACCCAATTTTGCTTACCTAGTTTTGTTATCAGTCCTAAATGCTAAATCAGAGTAGCAAGAGGAGTTATTGTAGAACATTTTGGTACCAACATTGTGGATACCAACATGAACAAAAAAGTTCTCAGAAATTTATTTATTCAGAAAAATAGTCGAGAAATTTTAAAAACCTAAAATTCCATCAATTTTTTTTGTATGTTTCCGCCTTTGTCAACCCATGATATCGAAAAGAAAATTTACCATATATGTCCCCTGTTTGTAAGCAAAATATTGTGAAAATTTGAAACTGGTAAAGATGTCAAATAATGAGAATTGTGAACAATGGTACCAAAATATGCTCTCGGATTTCAATAGTTCCCGTCTAGCAAAAGCCCAATGTTGCTTTCCTAGTTTTGATATCAGTCCCAAATTTTAAATCAGAATAGCAAGAAGATTTATTGTAGAATATGTAGAACATTTTCAGACCAATATTTTTAATAGCAACATGTCACATAATTTCTAAGAAATCTATTTGGTCAGAAATTGACACAAAAACAACCCAGAAAATTATATGAAACCTAACATTCAATCAAACTTTTTTGTATGTTCCCATCTCTGTCAACCTATGCAATTAATAAGAAAATTTGCCATATATGTTCCCTCTTTGCATGCAAAATTTGGTGAAAATCTGAAACCGGTAACATTGTCAAATTATAAAAATTGTGAACAACAGCACCTTAAAATGCTCCCGGATTTCAATGGTATCCGTCTATTAAAAGCCCAATTTTGCTTACCTAGTTTTGCTATCAGTCCCAAATTTTAAATCAAAATAGCAAGAGGGGTCATTGAAGAACATTTTGGTACCAACAATATTGATGCCAACATGCAAAAAAAAAAAAAAAAAATTCTCAGAAATATATTTGGTCAGAAATTGTCAGAAAAACAGCCGAGAAATTTTCAAAACCTTCAATTCAAATAATTTTATTTGAATGTTCCCGTCTTTGTCAACCTATGAAATTGATAAAAAGGTTAGCCATATATGTCTCCTAGTCGTATGCAGAATTTGGTAAAAAATTTAAACCGGTAACATTGTCAAATAATGAGAATTGTGAACAACGGCACCTTAAAATGCTCCCGGATTTTAATGGTACCCGTCTGGCAAAAGCTCAGTATTGCCTACATAGTATTGATATAAGTCCACAATTTTAAATCAGAATAGCAAGAGGAGTCATCGTACAACATTTTTGTATCAATTTCGTTGAAACAAACATGCGAAAATGATGCATTTTCTTCTCAAATCTGAGATTATCAAAAAGTGAATATGTCAACAAAGCAGTGGCTATTTCATCATTACAATAGAAATATTAGCAATTTTGCATTGAAAGGCAAACTTTATGTACAATAAAAACTGCTTTTGTGTTCTTTTTATTATCTTGAGCAGGGTGGTAAAGAAAAAAATGTTTGTATCTTTAATAATTGTGCGAAAATGCTCTTATAAGGGCCCAACACTGAAACCGGAAGAAGAAGAAAGTAGTCTAAGTGCTGATAAGCCACAAAGGAAAGTTAAAAAGGGTGATATAATAGATTAAATTTGTAACATTATGCATCTCCTTTATTTTTCATCCCCACATTTTATAATTTACTAAGCTGTTTGGGATTTATTATTACATTATATTATTGGTGGGTGGGGTACGGCAATTTGGCCATTATTCTTTAAAATCATGTTTTTGTGTGAAAAAAAGCTAAAATTAGTGCCATGTATAAGTTGGTTATGTTAAATAAAGACAAAACAAAGCATAATGAGCTATTTACAAATGTATATGAAAATGATTAAGTAACATCTTAGATTTTACATTCTTAGCAATCTGGACCCTTTACACTTAAATTCAAAAACAACACTGTTACCGGTTTTATTTTTTCTTCATATTTTACCATAAGTATGGGCATATTTAAGGGCAATTTTAATGTAAATTTCATAGGTTGACAAAAACTGGAACTAGGTGAAATTAAGACCTGAATTTGGTCGAAATATTTAAAAACTAAAAAATTTGGAGATGATGTCATACAAAATCTTTTAGAAAATTGTTTTTTGTTGAGTAATATATACTATTCTGGTTTATACATGATGAGGAATTATTAGACATTATTTCTGGGGACAATTTGGCTAGAATACAACAAAGCTGGGTGTATATGGCCTCTTTAAGTTAGGATACCCCTCATTTTTAAGCAAAAATCTTAAAATTCTTAGAAAATTATTTTCCAGAACAGATTTTTAAAAAATATTTCGGGAATAACGCCGTAATAAAGAATACTAACTTCATACCAAATTTCATGAAATTCCGAGCGTGGGCACAACCCTATGGGAATTTCTAATAGGGTGAGACCCCCCCCCCCCTTTCGCTATTTTTAACAACCAACTTTACCAAACTATCTCCACACGTTTTATTTGAAACCCGATTTCTATGAAACTTTACAGATGTATTATCCAGATATTAATATAACTTTGTGTGAAATTTGAAAGAAAAGCGTAGGCCTGTTTTTGAGAAATTTGACCTTGACCTTCAAAATAACATCAAATTCGGGAATGTCCATTAAAACTACGCATTGTTTGGAAAATGGTTAGGGTTGAATGACATGTGAAAGCCCATTCATAAAAGAATGCATTTCACACATTATTGCGTTTTTTATTGTATGATTTTACCGTTAAAATTGATATACTCAATATAATAAACTTGGCCACCTCTCAGAGTTACCCGGTCATTTCATCTAATGAAATCATTGATAGACAGATATGGACAGACAGGCCTGTCTATACATTTAACATTATTTTCTTTTTGTTGATATTATATAATGTTATATAAATATTTAGCTTAAGTTAATTAATAGTAAGCACATTTGGTCATTTAGTAAAATCATTCACAATGCGTCTTCTTTATAACCATAAGAAATACAATCTGAAAATGATTAGTTTTCTCCTAGCAAATTGAAAATTCTTGTCCATCGTGAGATGAGTGAATATAAACTCTTAGACAATTCAAGTTGCAAATAAAGCTTTGATAGTTCTAGCAATCTTAACACAATGCTAATATTTAATTTCACTCACCTGTGGTAGTAATATTAATCACAGCGCTTTCCGCGTAGACATGTTTCATGTGCAATGTTTAGTTTGATAAGAAAACTGAGAAGTAAAAAGAATTCTTTATGTTTCCCATTCTTCCGAATGATACAAAAAAGTAAATATTGCTACGACACTCATTAGGAACAATACAAAGAAACCATGCTTCCAATCCTTAAGAATAAAATTGGCGCTTTAACTATCACATTTTGGCATTTCCCACACGTGAAAATGGTCTTAGTACAAAGGATTTCCTAGAAAACGAATGGCCAACATATTTAGCAAAATACACAACAGTAAGCAGCAATATTATAATTACAGGAGATCTGAATTTCCACATGGATATTCCTACTGACCGTGATACCACAAAGCTAATTAGCGTTCTTGAATCGTGCGGATTAAAACAGTATGTTTCCCAACCGACACATATAAATGGTCACACTTTGGATGTTATTATCACAAGAGAATCTGACAATATTCTTTCAGACATAAAAGTTACTGACCCGGGGATCTCTGACCATACCGGTATTGCTTTCTGCGATCACTACGCGTTAGAATTCAACGTACAGGCAACAAGACCTAGCCCTGTTAGTAAAACTGTTTCATATAGACGTCTTAGCTCAATTAACATAGATACTTTTAAACAAGATATAGCTGAATCAGAAATACTGCGTTGTGCTTTGCAGTCGAATGATGTGGATACTCTACTGGAAGCTTACATCAATGGAATTCAATTAATTGTTGAAAAACATGCCCCTTTAAATACTAAAACTATTGTACTGAGGCCTGGCTGTACGTGGTATACACAGGAGCTCCATGATGCTAAGCACTTAAAGCGAAAGTTTGAACGTCAGTGGCGTAAGAGCAATCAAACTGTTCATCACGAGATTTACCGGAACCAGTGTTCAACTGTAAACAAACTCCTCAAATCAACTAAACGAGCACATTACTTAGAGAAGATCGAGTCTTGCGGGCGTGACCAGAAGAGGTTATTTTAAGTAACAAATCATCTTCTTGGTGTCTCGAACGACGTTACTTTACCATCTGATACATCTACTCAATCCCTTGTTCAGAAATTTAGTGACTTTTTCGTCGACAAAGTTGAGACCATAAGAAATGGAATTTCTTCCAGTTCATCGCCAACACTACTATTGGAAACGTCCGAAATTGGTCAACCCTCTTCTAATCTGACCAAGTTTCGACCGGTTACACTGGATGAAGTTAAACGAATCATACTCAAATCTCCAAATAAGAACTGTGAGTTAGATCCAATGCCTACGTGGCTTCTTAAATCGTGCATTGATGATCTTGTTGGGCTCATAACAAAACTAATTAATTCATCACTGGCGTCATCATATGTGCCAAAACAGTTTAAAAGTTCACACGTCAAACCTTTGTTAAAGAAACCCGGCCTTGACAAAAATGAGATTAAGAACTACCGGTCTGTCTCGAATCTACCGTTCATCTCGAAAGTTCTTGAAAAAGTCATAGACGTTCAAATAGAACAACACCTGTCTGAAAACACTTTACACGAACGTCACCAGTCAGCCTATAGGAAATTTCATTCAACTGAAACAGCTCTACTTAAAGTTCAAAATGACATACTGAAATTACTAGACATGGGCAATATCACTATCCTTGTACTGCTTGATCTGTCGGCAGCGTTTGATACAATAGACCACAACATTCTTCTTCGTCGTTTAGAGTATGACTTTCATATCTCCGGAAAGCCTCTTGCCTGGATGAAGTCATATCTAACGGACCGACATCAGTCGGTTTACATAAATGGTGTTTTATCAAACCCAGTTCTAATGAAATACAGTGTACCTCAGGGATCCGTCCTTGGGCCTAAGAACTATGTCATGTATACGAAGCCAGTCGGGATGATCTGTAGAAGGCATGACCTTGAACATCATTTCTATGCAGATGATTCGCAACTTTATCTCTCGTTCAAACCCTGTGACGATGTTTCTAGAGATGAAGCAGTCCTTTGTGTTGAGCTATGCTTAAACGATATCACTCACTGGATGAACCACAACATGCTTAAGCTCAATGCTGATAAAACTGAAATGATAGTCTTTGCTCCGAAGAAACATTCGAACCAAATTGAAGATATATCAATCAAAGTTGGTAATTCCGAGGTAAAACCGGTGTTGTCTGTCAGGAATCTTGGTGCCTTTTTTGACTCACAAATGAATATGGAATCGCATGTAAATAGTGTTTCCAGATCCTGTTATTCTCAGCTTCGGCAAATTGGACATATCAGACAATATCTAAATAGTGATGCTACTAAGTCCCTCGTCAACTCGTTGGTCACTTCAAGGTTGGACTACTGCAACTCATTACTTTTTGGATTACCCCAAAAAACTCTGAACAAGTTACAGATAGTCCGAAATACGGCAGCTCGTATTATCAGCAGAACTCCGAGACGTCACCATATCACGCCTGTCTTAAAAGAATTACACTGGATACCTGTACAATACAGAGTTCATTTTAAGATATTGACTTACACGTTTAAAGCACTTCATGGACAGGCCCCAGATTAGCCTACATTGCATCACTTTTGAATATTCACAAACCAAAACGTGAACTTAGATCCGGGTCAAATGGCACGACACTTGTTGTACCCAAAAGTCGTACAAAAACATACGGAGATCGCAGTTTCATGAATGCTGCCCCTGACCTGTGGAATTCTTAACCGTTCGAAATAAGAACTGTTTCTACAATTTCCATCACTGAAGACTCATTTATTTGTACAGATATATGGAAAGTGAACTTTCTTGTGTTTAAATTATTTTACGGTCAATGACGCTACCAGGTCCTATCAGGACCACGATGGAAATAAGAGATTTCTCTTTATCGTGTTATCCTGGGTTAAAGGTCATTCAATGGGTAGTGCAACTTTGATATGCTTGTAAAATTTGTAATCGTGACAATATTTTATGTATGTATTTTAATATTGTTACATAATTCTCACATTTGAATTGTAAATGCATTTTATTATCGTTTTGTAATGTACTACATGTGATCTTTTTTACCGAAATAAATCTATCTATCTATCTACATGTACATTGATATGTTTTGTGTAGTTTTTTTAGGAGATTTTTAATTTGTAAAGCGCTTTTGAACGTACACCTGTATGATAAAAGCGCTATATAAATATGGTATTTAATAATAATAATAAATAATGATAATAATTTCCCGAGTTTTGAAGTCATTTTGAAGGTCAAGGTCAAATATCTCATAAACGGACCAACGCTTTTCTTTCAAATTTCACAGAAAGTTACATTATTATCTAGAAAATACATCTGTAAAGTTTCATAGGAATCGGGTTTCAAATAAAATGTGTGGAGATAGTTTGGTAAAGTTGGTCGTTAAAAAATAGCGAAATTCTTCGAAAGAAAGAAGAATGGGTATTACGGAAAAGATATTTGGTCTTTTCGTAATTCCGGTAATATAGAGTTGTCGTTCCTGCGGGACGGTATATTTACTTCCATTTGCCTGTTTGACAAGCGGCATTTTTAATATTTTCGTAAATTCAACGAGTAATTAAATGAAAATGATTTTTATTGTAACTTAATAATGGAATCTTATAATACCTCTGCACCTTCCATCATTTTTAGATCGTTCGGAGATCTATAACAAAAGAAATCTCCCACAATCCGACGATACGTTATCATTAAAAATAATTTTCCCCGTGGCGTGCCTCAAATCAGGCGAGTGTCGATTTGTGACGTCATGACTTTGCCTCGCTTACTCTAGTCATATGACGTCATAGAAATAAAAAGAGGGGCAACTTTGGGGGAAAACATACATGTATATACATGAACGCCGTGAGCGAGTTTTTCCAAACAAATATGTTGTAACTGTTTGTAAGAACATTCCGCTCCACACGATTTTCCACTGTCGGAAAACGATTTAAAATCATCGGAAATAGAATAAGTGAATGTAAAAGCACAGAAAATATTGAGGAAAGAGGCGATATTTCTGACTATCGTCAAATTGCTTCCTTTTTCTCAATGTTTTTCCAAACAATCTACTGAGGTCAAATACAGGACTTAAGAAAAGAAAATAAAAAAAATGAAGAATTCGTATTTAAATGTGCCGAAAAAAATGACAGATTTTTTTACACCCTTACCCAAACAACAAAATATGGTCCTTTCCAAATTAAGTCTTGTTAATTGTCAGAATGAATTTCTGATTTTGCTATTTTGTGGGCATCAAAACAAATAATTAGATAGGAAAGGCTGAACATAATAAATCATCATTTCAAATTTCTCTTCTCTCAAATCTTTGCTATTTCGTTCAAGTAGATCTATGTAATTCATTGTTTGTTCGTTAAAGCTTCCCCAAACAAGACCTGGTTTTACTTAATAGAAAATACTTTGGGAAACATTTTGGCAAAATGTAAAAGCATCCTACTAACCGGCATTTTCTCCTTCTGTCTCAATAGACTAGGTCTACTTTGATATGTAAGCGTTTAGTGTGTTGGGACTGTGTTGCGATGGGATTTTTCTTTCTTCTCTCCGCTGAGGTTCCTTTGTTGGAATCTCCCAACGATCTACGCGTTTCGGCTAATACTGTCTCTCAGACTCGGGTATGCCTAGGCCAGATACGATGTTTGGCTCTAATTCTTGCGACTTATTACACGAATCCAGGCTCATCTTGCATTTGCCTCTTTCGATATAGTTTGTGCAGTTCAAATTTCCAATTCTATCCGCAAAATTATGGCATTTATGAATGCAGTAGCGGTTCTTTCCCACCGATAGCGCTTATTTACATTGACACCGGAAGACGGTATACCGTCCCGCATGAACGACAACTCTGTAACGACGGAATTACGAAAATCCGGAATACATGGAATATCAAATATAAGCCCATAAATATTTAACGCATATATCACAAGACACGCATGCAAATTTTCACGCATCTGGGGCTAAAAATAAGAAAGATAAGCGGCTTAGAATAACCCCTACTGTGTTTCAGTCCATCTTACCCCACCCACCTTATTTACCCATATCTCGGAAAATAAGCCGAAACTCGATTTTTTACACATACAAATGAAAGATATTATGTAACCCTATCAATCCACGAAATACAGAAAATCTATTTTTGACCCCTTGTTGCAACCCATCCTTACCTATATTATAAAGGTATATATAATTATATTCGTATTTGATGAATAAACATATTTCAATAAAATGGCTTACGTCTGCATTTTTCTTCCCTGTTGAAGTGGTGTGTTTTAATTATACAGACTTCATTCATCGTAAAAATGGACATTCGCCGATATCCTTCAATTCCCAAAAGCAAAACTTAACAATGTTAAGACTTGCAGACGTAGCATTTCGTTGGCAAAGAACGATGAACAGGAAATGAATAGACCGACATATTGGTTCCTCGATCGAATTGCTGTGGGAAAATTCCCAGCGAGCTGGTTTATATTGACAGAATAAGAAAATTATGACCAGTCGAAGAGATGTATACATGTGATAGTGAAATGAAGTAATACTTAAAGTTATGTTGTTTATAAAGACAATTTCAAAATATTTTCCACAATATTTCATTCACTTTCAGTATATAAACATAGGTCTGCTCTTTTGTCATTATTTTGTACATATTAAATTAGATACGGTGTATGTAAAAATATGCCTGATTGACAGCTGTCTTTTACTTTGTCGGAACTTGGAGGAGAAAAAAATGTTTATCTTAACATTTTGGCTTTTCAAACTAACTCTATATCTCAATTTGAAAATCTGGTAATGGAATTTTTTTTATACATTTTAAGAACTAAACGTGAAATATCGTATGATTATATATTGATGTACACTCTGGATTTAACATAATAAAATGTGTGTGTTGGGGGGGGGACACATGAAACGCCACATGTATATGAACATGTACATGAATTTTGATTCTGTAAGAATTCAGTATTTGTATAAATTCATTAAATGTCATTTTACAAAGTCTGTTTTATATGGGCAAATAATAATCCTAAATGTTTATTATCAAATAGTAATTTCTGACTAGTGCATGATTCGTTACAGAAAACAATATATTTCAATTACATCTGAAGATGAACAGACAAGTTGGTCATAATGTTTTATATCATTCCCGAAGAGAAAGTTGGCCATACACACAATCAAGTATAAAACAGACATAAAGTAAATGCAATGTACTCCATTCTATTTTCACGTAGACAAGAATTATTATTTTCATGCTCATTTAGGCTGTATATACTTTTATATCCTGATCCTCTTTTTATCTATTGACAAAATTTATAGAGAGATCATATACATCTTCTTCTATAAATTTTACCTTTACTTTTATCTGAAAGAGCACTTTTTTCTTCTGTAAATTCTGAAATTTTCAAGTCAGAGCATTGCACCGCACCTGCAGTTCCATTCATTATTAGATACAAATAAGTGCAACTTTGTGCATTATCTATTGCAATGGAAATTGACGAGGAGGTGCCCTGTCATTTTATTTTGTCACGGAGGACGCCTAGAAATTAACGATAGTATCCAATCGTTGCCACGAATGAGGGCCGAAATTTCACGAATTGTTTGGTATCTCATGACGAATGGAATACCTCAACAATTGAATATTAACAATCTGTATAATTTCTGTAAATTGTGTAATCATTTCTACACGTATACCTGCGTGAAAATGATTCAACAAAAACAATTCTAAATTATTACCAGATGAGATTGTTTCAGGTATGCTCAAATTGAAGCATTGTACAGATGTAACCATATCCTTCAACGTTTTTGTTTTTCGGCTTGTTTTCGGGTTTCAGCTGTAGGTGGAAGGTGAGTAAGGGAAGAGGTATGATTAAAATTAGGTTCGAAATATTTGATGCCCAAGATGATGTTGTTCTATCAATCTTAGCTCTTGTGCAGAGGAAGGGTTTAAAAATTCATATCGCTTTGTAAAAGAAAATTATAACCTTGAATTGAAGAAAAATGTCGGACTATTTAAAGATTCAAATGCAATGTTATCTTTTTAGAAATTGTATAAGACAAAGACAACATCATTGTGTAAATTAATTGCCAGGTTTTCTTCAGACTTGGTCTGACTTCCCGAAACATCTAAACGTGGGAAAATTGGAATGCAACCGTACAGGGTAAATTGATTTCCATGACAATAATCTGACAATTATACAAGGCCTTGGTTTGTAATTCAAGCTGAGTTAATTGCTCTCTATCAGCTATGTATTCATGGCTCGCTGTGGTTAATTAAATCGTTAGTAATTTTGTCTCGTTAAAAGAACTTTTTCACAAGAAATAATGAAATAGTCTATTATCAACAGAATGAAGTCAACCAAAATCACTTTAGAATAAAAACGTATAAATCAATGTATTGTTGGTTTTGATTTCACAACTAAGGAAAGTATTGTGGTGCGCATTTTAACCAACACCCATACAAATAACAAACCAACAAACAACAAGATCATTTATTATTTAGGATCGTCCAAAATGAAGCAACGGGATTATGACTAAAACCTCTTTTTCAATATTTCGGCCGGTTACATCCATTTTCAAACAGGCACTCAAACTTGATTACGGTTATGGATTACTCGAAGGGAAAAAGTCAGAGTATGTGTTTGAAAAAACCTATAAACGGTCGAAATAATGACATAACTGTTTGTCGTATTTACGTCCAATTTAGGAATACATGCCTGAAATGATAAATGTATTTTCTTTCCTTAACAACCTTCTAGATTGGTCCTGTTTGTACGTGTAGGGCCGCCAGTTACGGCAGTGTTAAACGTATCGTTTCTGCTATGAAGTCGTATATAATCAATCGGCATCCACATACTCATCATGTCCGGAAGAACGTTTTCATGTCCGATTATTATAGCCCTGATTATCCCAGGGATCGTTTATGTCAGCGTATATCAATAACTATGTCACTCGTCACAAAACCTTTCACTCCTTCAATTTTGCAGGAGAATGTGAGGCCAAACTCAGTAACCTTCATGTGAAACTGCATAATAATTATCTGAAAACTAAATTTGTGCAAACGATATAACAAGATGATTTCCTTTTCAAGTGTTATCCTTCTTTAACAAAGGCTTTATCACGGTGGAGATTGTGCATGATGGGATGGGTAAATCTACGGACAAATTTTCCTCGCTTTAGGTAAGACATTTTGCAATAACTTTCGTATTTCTGCGTCAATTTTCAAACGGGTTGTTGCGTGTACCCTGCCTTACTGAACTCTTTCCTCTGATGTGTGACTTACTGGAAACCTCTTTGTACTTTTTTAAAAAAATAATCCCGACCGACTAGAAATACGGCAAAATATTCAGTTCGTTTATCTGGCCGGTAGGGATCAAATTTTGGGAAAAGGATAAGGATTTTCAAATGAGTCATACATGTCAGTAAGACCGGGTACATGCAACAAACTTGAAAATTGACTCATAAATAAGAAAATTATTGCACTATTTCTTAACTGAAGCGTGGCTAATTTGGCCGTAGTTGTTACCATTTCGTTTTCTGGTCGTTGGTCCAATTTTTGGAAAAAATTAAAAGGATTCCACAAATAAGTCATATATCACAGAAAATAGTTCGGTAAGGCGGGGTACATGCAACAAATCTTTTTTTTTAAATTGACACAGGAATAAACAAGAGCCGTCACAGACGGATTATGCTCCCCGAATAAGTGTTTGTCACAAAATAAAAACTATCATACATTAAGCCCCCTTTCCCATGACAGCTTTTTTGTACACACATTATTTATAGAATATGGTATAGAACATCCTATTTATTACATGAGCACAAAATTTCATTAAATTCTGCCCATTGGATGAAGAGAAATAAGGGAAAAACAATTTTTTACACTAAGGCCCCTTTTTCCATGACGCACCCTTAAATTTACAAACGGAGAAAAAAATCCCTAGGTATTGACCTAGGGAGTTCACATGTGAAGTTTCATTGAATTTGGTCAAAGGGTTGCTGAGATATGGCTGTGGACGGACGGACGGACGGACACACGGACGGACGGACGGACAGCATGGCGACTATATGCTCCCCCGAAATTTTTTCGGGGAGCATAAAAAGTTATTGCAAAATATTTGACCAGAATCGAGACTATCTTGTCTTTGTCCATCCCGTGATGCTTAGTCTCCATCGTGCTTATGTTTTTTATGAGAAAATCAATTTTAAGGTCAATGACGTTAAAGCTGAAATTTCTAAAATAAAATGGTTCATTATCCGAGTCAGTGAATGTAATACATGGCAATATAATAGTTGGTTTATTTAACACTTTAACAAAGAATAAACATATTCGATGGTCCCTTTTTAAACACTGTATTATATAAAAATGAAATATTTATGTATTCTGGTAGATTCGTGACATCGATTCATTTATACATTCTCTTATTCTGGCGAAAAATCAAATAAAAAGATTCGAAAAACATTAAGAGATATAAAAAAAAGATTAATAGTATGAAGCATAGTCTTCTTTTCTCTAAAAGTTTATCTTTAATTATTACATGTACCTTGTCACTTAAAACTACTTATAATTTAGATAAGTGACTAGTCTGTCATGTTTGATAGCGTTAATAACGACACATGTAAACGTTACATTGTTATAAATAGCTTGTCAGCACCATAAATTATAGAGTCTATAATTGTCCTTCATTGTCTGAAGCAATAAATACCCATCTCTTCGTACTTTGGGATTTTTTTATGTGATAAGGTCCACTTTTCGTTTTCAAAGTTGATTTCTTCAGGTTGTTACTTTTTCTCTTGTTATTTTCAAGATTATTCATATGAAAAATCGCCCTTTGACACTGAACTTCTTCTTTGGCTTAAAAGGAATGAGAACACAAAACTTAAAATATTCCTGATCTAAGTGTAACATTATAGTTTACGATACTACTGTAACATTCCTGACCCAATAGTAACATTATAGTTTACGATACGAATGTAACATTCCTGACATAACTGTACCATTATAGTTTACGATACGACTGTAACATTCCTGACATTAAAGTTTACGATACGAATGTAACATTCCTTACAAAATTGTAACATTATAGTTTACGATACGAATGTAATATTCCTGACGTAATATTATTGTAACATTATAGTTTACGATACGACTGTAACATTCCTGACATAATAGTAACATTATAGTTTACTGTGTGGCTGTAACATTCCTGACCTAATAGTAACATTATAGTTTACTGTGTGACTGTAACATTCCTGACCTAATAGTAACATTATAGTTTACGGTGTGACTGATTTTCCTGACCTAATAGTAACATTATAGTTTACTGTGTGACTGTAACATTCCTGACCTAATAGTAACATTATAGTTTACTGTGTGGCTGTAACATTCCTGACCTAATAGTAACATTATAGTTTACTGTGTGACTGTAACATTCCTGACCTAATAGTAACATTATAGTTTACTGTGTGGCTGTAACATTCCTGACCTAATAGTAACATTATAGTTTACTGTGTGACTGTAACATTCCTGACCTAATAGTAACATTATAGTTTACTGTGTGACTGTAACATTCCTGACCTAATAGTAACATTATAGTTTACTGTGTGGCTGTAACATTCCTGACCTAATAATAACATGCTTGATTCAACTGTAACATTATAGCTTACGGCACGATTGAAATATTCCTCATTTGTTACATTATCATCCTTGATTTAATTGTTACATTATAATTTATGGCGAGACTTGTAAATTTTGTACATCTCCTGGCGTTATTTGGAGGAGTTTCTTGATAAGTTCCATTTTTGTGATATTCCTTAGATTATCTTTCTTCATTAAATGGTAACCTAACTGGCTTCAAAACTATTTCAATCATTCCCGACGACAAAAGTTTAAACTGAAATTGAAAGATATTGAATACTGCAAAATATGTGGTATTTAAAGGTTAATGAATATTTGTATGCAAATATTCGGAATAATTGGGGGGGGGGATACTGGCTCTCTGTGCTAGTATTTCTTTCCTTTACCTCACTGTTTCTTATTTAATCACGATTGGTGCCATTTCATGAATTCTTTCGGAGAGACATGAGCGTAATACATGTATATATAACTATATATTTCTCATTTTTTTCCACTAGAGCAGTATCAGAGCGCCTTGAATGGCCTTTATGTGACAAGAAATTCACATTAAACCCCAAAAATCCAAAGCACAAATGATCTTGAAATATTGAAAATTGATACCATGTATACGGCTTTATAGGTTTTAATATTCAATTATATCATAAGAGGACTCAGAACTATTACCCCGGCCATGTTTGATACTTTTTAAATATGATCACACAGGCTTCCTAATTACTGTTTTTTTTAAAAAGTGTCAGATTTGAACGAAATAATGCCAGAAGGCACCTTTAAACTTCTTGGGCACCGAATGCCGATTGATGTTATTTAAACATCCCTATCATGAAAGTGCTGTAGGACCCTAAAGACTTTTGAATTCGTAAGGTAATCCAATATCCTCGCTCTAAGATGACTAATTTGGTCAGACAGCGCAGTGCTAATGTTACAGACAAGATCGCCTTGAGACATCAAAGCCTGACAAAAGTTCATGAAGAGAACTGTGAACTTACAACTCTCGATATTGTTTATAGCCAATCATTTAAAAGAATAAATGGATTAAACATTTCGACAGCTTCACAAGCATAATGTGTAGGCCCTAGTTTTACATGATTAGTGAATAAAGATAAATAAGTATGCTGCTAATTGCAATCTGCCATTTCAACACAAGAGTGCACTAGATGGTCGTATCGCTCCACTGGCTTTACTTTGTCTTATAATTTCTTTCTGACCCTCCCCGCAATCCCATATCCCATTTTTAGGAATACAAATTCACGGACATTTTAAAAGGGTAGCATGCCAAGTTTGGTCTTAATTGGCTGAATAGTTAATGAATTATTGTAGATCGTCTCATAATTTGTATGATATTCAATTAAATCCTTTCCCAAGCACGATTTGCTTTTAAGTAAAGAACAGAACATGTATGGGAAATAACTTCATATAACGTCTAAAAAGAAACAGTCGCAAAACGGCACTGTTGAAAGAAATACTATCAGACGTGCCACGGTAGTGGTAATGGAAGTGGTAGAACGCGGAAATAAAACAGAATAATATTGGGCGTGGTAAATGTTTCTGAACTGCACATTTTACTGTGTCCAAACACGTTTAACAGACGCGATAAGGCAGTGGAACGGACGGGGAATGGACGTGAAACAGATGCGATAATGAGTTTTCAGAGGTGATAAAGACGCAGTTAGACATGGCCACTAAAGCGCTTTATCACTCACAGAACACGTCCACCGACGACCGATGCTGTTTAACTGTTTATCACTTGCAGTTTTATCTTTTCACTGTCAGGACATTATAAGCCGTGCTGTGACAGTGCTTAAGCCGGGATAAAGCAGTGCTCAGGCAGTGAAACAGCAGTCCAGTGCTGCACCCCGTCCAACAAATAATACAAAATAGTGAAAATACAACCACGTCCACCAGATTTTAGGCGTGATGTGGACGTGACGGGGACGTCGAATTGTATATAGCCGGGTCTTAAGGGCGAAAAATTGTCAAACGCCTCTTGTTGCCTTATCACATTTAGTGCAGATAATTTTGATTTATTGACGATGATATGAGTGTTCCGGAACTGAAATTGGAACAGACACTTCTAGCATATAGATCTGTCATTTGGAACTCCTCGGACAATTATATCGAACCATTGCCTGGGAAGTATGTGTATTGAAGAAACGTTAAAAAATGCTATTTATTAGCCGGAAGTAGTAACGCTTCATAAAGTAGTTTTCGAGGTCATCCAAATGAACAACCATGGCAACTTGCGGGATTTGCAGGTTGTAATCATTCTAAAAAGAGAGGGCACTGAAATTGCAAACAATGCATTTCAGTATCATTGTCGATTCATTGTTGATATTTGTTACAGGTGTTGTTGTTCGTTCTATTCTACTCTCTTCATAGTCTGAAAGTTGTTCCACGACCTACATCCAAGGTATGATTCGACATAATTGTCCGAGGTGTTCCAAATGATAGATATGTATGAAAGTTGATAAACAAAAATATTCTACCACATTCCTTTATAAATTTTGTGAATCCAAAGAGAAATAACTGGCCTTAAAGTTTGCATTTACGTCAATGAGAAAATATCTATTTTGTCAATATTTGAAATTATGCAAATTCTTGAAATATCTAAAATGTAGTAAGCTGTCAATTAGTATTTCCATCCGTTACATACAGTAAAATAGCGTGCGTACTATCCACAATTTGTAAAAATGAGTTTTTGGTCATATTCAAGTGCAAATACGTGCGTAATTCCTAGAATTTTAGTTATATGGAGATAATACATTATTTCCAAATCAGAAATATTTAATACCGTAATAAATTTGATGTTTTGCAGTTCATATAATTAATAATTATATGACATTAAAACTATAGGGTATAATTGTTTTATAACTAATTTTGATTCAGAAACTTTAATATCATTGAGATATCACTAGTGTTGTACTTGCTAACAGATGTGATTAGGTCTACAGGTACAACGAAATATAGCGAACCAAAAGTCAAATAATCGAATGATACTATTACAACTTCTTATTTAAATCCTGGCTTTAAAAATGTAAGTTTCTAAAACATCTAATTGTTACCTATAGAATCTTTTGAACTGGACCAGTACTCTTTCCGATGTTTCCGAACTCACAGATGGTCCAGATTGGATATACGCTTTATCCATGCCGTGTTTACGTTTGATACCTGCATCTTATTGATACAATATTGACATGCGAACCTATAAAATACTTCTCCATTTTCGCTTGTTATCCTTACAGATAAGGCGATTGGTGTAAGACGCATTCATGATATGACAGCTAGCCGTTGACAAATATTGACATTTGTCATTTTGAAAAAATATATGCACGTTTGTACATTACAGTTAAGTCTTCATGGTGTTGGAAAAAAATGATTCTTTACTACTTTAGGTAACATTTAGCGAAGATAACATTGATTTATTGGTAATGACATTAATGTTGTTGGGATATCACTTATGTTGCTATTGTAAACAGTTGTGATTAGCTCTACAACGAATTATAACGTATCAAAAGTCGATTAATCGATGTCACAGATAAGAGACTGCTAAATAGCGACTTGTACAATTGTTTATAATGTTTCTGACTACGCTCAGTGCACATGTATCATGTAGAAATTCATTTACTTCCTTTGGATGATTTATAAAATAAAAGAAACAATCAGTCGTAATGTTGGCGAACGAATCCTAAGATATTTCACATCATTCGTGTCAAATTCCCTTGATATCGAGTTCTGATTCACGCCTTTCTCTGCTAGCTTTTTATCACGTGTAGTAACCAGAGAAATAAGGATCCTGGTAAAACTGTAGATACACGTTGATCTGCAAACTCCATAGTATAAAACATGCTACAACATATGAATATACAAACATATGATATAAACCAGGCTGGAACGTTTTACGATACAAACTTTTATAAATCTCAATTTTAACCTGTTCAATGTGCCCACGAGGACCCTATCTGTTTTAATTATCTATTTTCATCATTTAGCATGCCTACCAGATCATTTGGGATATTATTTTGCTGAGTGGATGTACTTTAAGATACATGCTTTCTATACTCAAAAAGGAAATCGTTAATCATCTACTAATACATCTTGTAATTCTTGTAATTATATGTAACAGAAACGTGTCTTAAAAGAATAGCCAACGGAATCAAAACTATCTTAGCGGTGTTTTGTATTTGTTCATAGTACTAGAAATTTGATGCATGTTGTTTTGTACCGATAGATGACTATAATTGTATTCTAGGTCTGTCTGTCCCACAGGAACAATTAACGAATCTCTACTGTCAATCTGCTGTAGCGATTGGCTGATCAAATGTTTTATTCACACATTGACACACAAATAGATAAAACCGAATTGGCGCTGCGGGTATAACACTTTGTAGAACTGAAAGTACCACATGATATTTTGGCCTGTAGTAAGATCAATGCCATTGATTTATCTCTAAGTATATTGATTGAGTGAATGGGGTTAACGACACGTTTAACTGCCTTGGTGGACTTTCTGTGATTCAGTTACCAGGAATTCTACAATATGCAACCAACCCGAGTTTCCAGCTGCTCTCTCATTTAAATCATTTCCATTTATTGGTTAATGATAAAAACGTTTGTCAAATGTCAGAGCCGAAAGTGGCTGAACTGGGTGCGAATTTCAAGTGTGGGGGGGGGGGGGGGGGGGGGTTAACACTCTAAGTGGAGTTGGAGCTACGCCAAGGTGTACAACCCACGTGACTTGTGACGTTACGGTTCGGTCTGGGTTGAGAAAAATCAGGAAAACACCTCTAGATTTAGGCAAGATTTTCTTCAGTTATTTTCCTAACATTTGTCATATCATTACATCACATGGATGAGAACCTTCCTCATCCTTGTTGAATGCTTGACCAGTTTGCCATGCATTTAGGGGAAAACCCTACAAATCGGGGATTTAGAGCTGCATGATTAAAACACATTGTATTTCTAAATATAAAGCCTTTAGGCTTAGCAAAATGTGCGGCTTTTGAAAGGACATAGGAAGAGGAAAATGTGAAAAACTTGATTTAACTCTATTAACTCAGATAAGAAATATAATTTCACAATAAGGCGCCAAATATTTTTTCGGTATTTTTTCTGAAATGAACCAATCCGTTAAAATAACATACTACTAGTAAAACAAGGCAGGTGAAAGGTGTGTGCCATAAATTTATCGAGATCCCCTGGTGTCCCCTAAACGCCAACTGGAAGTTCCTCTGAATATATACTTACGGAAAAAAGTAACTGTGCACGTTTCCTTTATATATAACATTTTAAATACATATTAAGTTAAATGAATCAAATTTTACAATTTACGTTTAACCTTTAAATTTCAATGAGTGTCAGTTTACTACCCCACTCGCTATCACCGTAACAAGCCTGGAAAGTGGGTAGGGGTAAAATTCAAGTTCACAAGCCATTTTCGATTGTGTACACTATTGACACCGATAATGCTCTGCAGCAACGAGACAGCTTAACTGTCACAAACGGCTCTTTAAAGGTTCTTCTTGAGATGTTAACCAATAACGAAGCCAACTAGTCAAGCGCTGACGTTGAATAAAGCATGAATCCATATGACGTTCCCCAACGCGTTTATGAATGCGAGCTCGGGCATCGGACTGTACAGATGTACTCGAGGCGCGCCAATAAGCAATACCTTGTTCAAATCAACCTTACGAAAGGGTAGATGCTGTCTAGGCAACTGTAAACGATGTCATCGATGACGTCGTAGCAAGACTAGACGTATCGGAGTACGTCTAAGACGGATGTAGCGTTCCATTAACCGATCTCTAACAGGCCTTCTGCTGATAGAAATCAACTCTGGAATCAACCTAGCTGTAACTTTTGCCGGCAAAAATCGATTTCACTAGTGGTTGTTTCGATTATGGTTGACTTGTCGGAATGACGTCACGCGTCGACGTATCGAATGTGGCATGTTGCATGTGTTTCTAAATTGTTAAAATTGTCTCAAAAGTGCCTATATAATGTTTCTATGAAAACCAAAACGCTTTGCGACCTATTGCTTTGGCATTAGGGGCTACTGTCTAAAGCATGTATTAACGTGCATCTTAGAATAAACGTATCGCGTTGTTTTCTGTTCAATGGAACAAATTAACATGTTTTTTCTGAACAACAAGCAAGTGAACGACAGTTTCGCCATAAAAACAAATTTCAACCTTACTTAGGAATAACGCAGTGCAAATAAAACCACTCGAACAAAAAGGACGTTAACGTCGACCGTCCGTGCAAGTGCAGTTGGTGGAATTCGACATTTTGTAAACAAACGTCTCTTATGGACAATTGCGAGAGATTTCTTTGTCAATAGGTCGTATATTTACATAATGAATAAGAAAATAAGCATGCACAGTTACTTTTTTCTATTAGTATTTTTTATGTGATTTAGGAAAAAAGTGGCCTTGCATTTGATTATACTCTTACATGTATCATATGTATCATAGTTACAAAATGTGAATATCAATGGACAATGTAAGCCTGGCACTGTCCGTGGTGTCAGGGCTGAATAATTTATTGTTTCTATAGCCACCAGAAGAGATCATTTATCAGCCTAATGATACAATTACGTGTTATGGATGATATTTAGACAGTTTGTGTAATACACAAGACGATGTGGTTGGGTTGTACGATTCTGAAGTACATAAACGTATAGTGACTCTAGCTAGGCGACATTAGCTAATATATACATGATTACGCAACACTAATTAAAGTATTCCATACGTCGTAGATACGAGGGGCGTTCATTAAAGATTTCCCCTGACCTACTTTCAGTTGAGGTAGGAAGTTGAAATTGTACACATGCATTACCGTATACCTTAGTTTATAATTTGTTTCTAATTTCCGTGTGTTGAAGTACAGTAAGGTAGCGTGATGGAGCAAGCAGTCATCAGATTCCTGAATTTAAAAGGTCGCACTCTAAAGGAGAAATTTGATGATATGAAAGAAGTTTGTGGAGATTTTGTCCCATCATATTACTTTGTCAAACACTGGTATACTCAGTTCAAGTGTGGACGTAAGTCTGTGGAAACAGCTCGAATCATGGGCGCCCACAGTCTGTCATTGATGATGCAACCACAAAGTCAATGCAAGGTTTCGGGCACAATCTACGGTGTTCTACAGAACAGGTCTCCAAAACTGCTTTAAACGATGGCAGAAGTATGTCTCTCTGGCTAGAGGCCATGTAGAGAAAGATTAATATTTCTGCCAAGTTTCAATTCTCTATACTTATTGGAAGTAGGTAAGGGAAATCTTTAATGAACGCCCCTCGTACCAAATACTTCTTGCAACTTCGATGGATTATCCTGGTCAATTTCCGAGTGTCATCCATGGCAAAAGAAATTGACAAGGCATACCCTCATCAATTTCTGTTGCAACGGATGACATCTGAAGTTGCACATAGTATTTTTTTTATCAATTAATGGATGGAATAACTTAATTAGGTACGCCACAATTGTTTGTGCGTAATGTACTTATACGAGGGACGTTCATTTAATATTTCCTCAGACCTACTTTCGGTTTGGGTAGGAAGTTGGGATTGTACACATATATTACCGTATACCTCAATAGGTCACATGAAAATTTGCAGCTCTAAAATATAATAAATTTTGTTTCTAGCTTTATGTGCTGAAGTTAGGAAATGTAGTGTGATGGAGCAATGCTTCGCAAGCTGTCATCAGATTCCTGTATTTAAAAGGTCGCACTCCCAAGGAGGCATTTGATGAGACGAAAGAAATATGTGGGGATGATGCCCCCATCATATGACTTTGCCATGCACTGGCATGACCAGGTCAAGTGTGGACGTAAATCTATGGAACAGCCCCAATTCCTGGGCACACACAGTCTGCAATTGGTGATGCAATTATCAAGCAGGTAGAAGCCAAGGAATGGTTTTGTGCACTATCTGCGGTGTTCAACAGAAGAGGTTTCTTAAACTGCACAAAGTGATGGATGAGAAAAGTGTCTCTTCAATTCCTTCGGTTCATCGGAGGTATGTAAGGGGAAATCTTTAATGAACGTCCCTCGTATGACATTTTTCAAGGGAGCATTAACTGTTGCACCAATAAGAGTCAAGAATCTTTGACCGGATTTTCTAACAATGACTTGATAAAATTAAACGTCCAATAATGGTTTTAGCAAGAGGGAGCAGTGCATACAGAATTTCCATTACAATTGATATAACATTCTGTCACTTAGAGGTCGGTCCTCAAGATACATGTGTTGATGTGTGTTTGAGCTTATATTTTTAATACTTTGAACTTCGGTCATGTTTTTGAAGAACCAAACATACTTCATTTTTCTTTTTCAAACAAATCACAAATACCACAAATATTGGAAGAATAAAAAAGACTGTTTCAGGATCCCCCCCCATCCGAAAAAAGTCGCAAAATTTTTTGTGTGGCTTTTTGATATACATGTACAGGTGTCACCAAAATGATGTGCAAAACACCGGATTGATATTTACAATACTTCACTCACTAAATTATTTGATTAGTAAATCAGCTTATGAACGGGAATTTGTCTACTACAGCGCTACACTACAACACAGAGTCATACCGATTTAGCTGCTTCCTTTGACATGTTGGTACTTGATGACTTGGCAAGTATGTAAGCTGATTGGCATATAACTGACAATCCACAAATAATTGTTATGTCTCACTTTTTAGTCTATCTTTGGAATTAAAGCTTATTCTTTTGGTATTTATTATAGTCTGGATTCGTCTCGTTCGGTCTGTAGAATCTCCGCCAAACATCCACTCTTTGTTTAGTACGATCCCACAGAAAGCCTTTCCTTGTAGTAAATACACATACGTCTATCTAGTTTCAATGCCTTGTACAGACGATAACGAGGGCGACAATGGAGGGTATCAAAAGAAAGTTTATTAGGAGAAATCCGTATTTTCATAGACGTGATTACTGTTCTTTGTTATGAAGACGATCCTTTTGAATAAGTAGGACACCTTTTGCACAGATCTCCCTTTAAAATATAATTATCCAAATAATAATAGTTGCACAAAGAATGCTCACATGAAAGAGAGAGTTATCTAGTTTCAAAAGCCGACAGAGCGCTACTAAGTAGAACGTCAAGCCTCTAGATGATTGTTATTTACTTGCTGCAACAACTCATCATATATTTATGGCTTTAGCTGCCTAATATATCTTTATGGGGAGTTTGAAAATTAATTACGGTTTTCCCTGGTTTGTCTCCCGTCCAATACGTCTTTCTGAAACAGGAAAAATGAGATACATATTAACAATTGACTGACTGATTCAGCGTCCATTCATCTCAAACAAATACAATTTTAGTGCGTGTTTAGGTGTACGATAGTGACATTTCGGCATAAGTATCACTTTACCTTTACTAAAAACAAGTTTGTATAATTATTTCACAATTTAGATTTACTATTCCCAGGATACAATGCATATTTCTAAAGTTGGGTTCGAAATGACACACACACAATTCGATATGAAAGAGGTTTTGTGTATACATGGCTGTCATAGAAGATTGTTTCTTATTAAAGAGATGACAATCAAAATTCTTTCCTAAACCTTTTACGGCGATCCATTTGCCGAGGTGTTGTCACGAAGATCATACTTAGGTTATAACAGGCGAAAGGAAAAGATGTTGTTTTTCTTTCCATATTCTACATCAATATTTTCAAAGCTTATTTTCATTCTACCCTTCTAAATCAGGAGTCGTTTTGAATATTAAGTCTAGGCTAATTTCATCATTCAGACTTACTGTAGACAAATGAAACAATTTTCTTCCGCACTAAATAGACCGTGATTTTATTATTCAAAAAACGCAAACCGATGCTTCATTTTCATCATGGCTGTAAAATAGTATCATGCCAGCTCTATTTGATTTGATAATTGATAACTACATATACTTGTTACTTGTTATTTAATGTAGAATCAACTTTTAGACACGTTTAAGAATTGTCGACTTTTCTTAAACATGTTTAGAGAATGTCAAATACGCTTTATACGAATGAGAAATAAAACAACAGATACTTACGTAGTCAAGCCCAATATTCGAACAGAAGATCCACATTAAATAGCGTCACGAATATGTTGTCTAACTATCAGTGTTCGACACGATAAATGTATCTAAAAGAGATGCGCCCGCCCGGTCAATAGTGAAGTGACTGCTTATCTTTATTGGTGATTCTTCGCGGTATCACAATGGTTGTTGTTTATATCCCGTAGCACCTTTTACCATTTCCAAAGAAGAGAGTTGTACAATTTATAAACGTTGATACGGACAAAGAAATAAACGTTGATAAATTGTAAATTTACGCACAATACAATACAGAAGATATTGAGACAATAGAAAAACGACGGTAAGCAGCAAAATAGAGAAGTAAACGGTTATTGTTATCGGTGATTCTTATCCCCATCACAAATTACATTTTGTATTTTATTCTTTCCTGTACCTTTCTCCGGTTACCGTTATAAAGCCATTTAAGGCGATGCTTGCATAAATAAACTGAGTAGTTTTTTCTGAAATATCGTGTCAGTTGAGGCATCTACCTATGTTTTGTGTCACAACTTGCTGTTCAACTAAACATATAATATCGACGCTTTTCAGCAAAACCAATCCAGCTTTCAGGCGTCGATGTTTTAATTGCAGTTCTGGCTTATCTTCTTACTTTAAGACATACTTTTAAATGAAATGGGAATATGACGATTCTTTAAATATATCCACACACCATTCCTTACAAAGATGTCAAAATAGGATTTATTTAGAGTGACACATGTTTAAAAAAGGTAATTAAGATCTATCTAACATTCAACCGAAATATTCTTTTTGAATGCTTGGAAAAACTATGGGACTCGGTGCAGTGAAATAAAACTGGTAATGGCTCTGTCAGAGGCGCGTTTGGTGCACTTTGTCTCGTCAAAATCCGTAGAAGTATTAGCTGAGAAACAAAACGTACTTGGTGCAGATGATTTTTCGACGTGAACGTGTCTCAAAAGTCACATGGGTTGTCCACCGTGAAAAACTATCATGTTTTTATCTTTCCACTGTAGTATTACATATTTCAATTCTCATGACACAGTTTTAGCTTTTATTATCATAAATTACACGCCTCGGCTTTTTGTAAATAACAGTTCAGTATTTTTTCTTGTATACATGTTATATCTGTGTACTATAAGACAAGTCTTTTTGAAGAATGCTACGCTAGATGCGCAATATGAACACATTTTGAATAAAGGTCAGTGTCAGGTCAAATGAAATCCGTAATAATGAATGCTGTGGTTAACAACATGCGATGACAGGAATCTGTGTGCTTACCACACACATGATTCAAAGTGCAAGTCTATTGAATTGAAGTTCCCCTTTAAATGATCGTGAAAATAATTAAACTAACATATAAACTATAATTATGCCCCCTTTCGAAGAAAATGGGTGTATATTGTTTTGCAAGTGTCGGTCGGTCGGTCGGTCGGAAGGTCGGTCGGTCGGTCGGTCGGAAGGTCGGTCGGTCGGTCCGTAGGTCGGTCGGTCTGTCCGTAGACCAAACCATGTCCGGAGAATAACTCGAAAAGTATTAAAGGTAGAATCATGAACCTTCATAGGTGGATAGATCTCATTATGGAGAGGTGCAGTGCACATAAACCGTAACTCTGCCAATCAAATTTTGTGAGTTATTGCCCTTTGTTGACTTTATAACTTGATTCTTTTCCGGAGCATAACTCAATCAAAGCGCTGAAAGCGCTGAAGGCCTTGAAGAATTTGAACACATGCAGATTATTGGTATGAGAAAGTTTAAATATTCTTTAACTTCAGCAATAATCAAAGCACTGAAAGAGCTGTAGGCCTGGAAAGTGTACGAAAAATAACAAGAGTAATATTTTAATCTTTTATATTTTTTGAAGAAGTTTCGAACAAATTTGAACACATGCAGATTTTTGGTATAAAACAAAAGTAAAATGAACAGAAATCATCTGTATGGTATGAAACAAAAGTAAAATGAACAGAAATCATCTGTACTGGATGGCCACTAGAATCATGGGGGCAAATTATCAAGGATCAGGTAAGAAGGATTTCGATTGCAGATTTATCCATTTTATTTATTGCATGATCAATTCCTGTCCAAATTGTGTTAACAATAAATCTGCGACCAAAAGCGGTCTTAAGACCGTGAATAATTTGGGCCCTGCCCCCTGGTTAATAAATCATCGAAACACAATAGCATATTATCAGAACATTATATAAAAATAAGTGCATGTCGTTCTTTAAACCCTTTATCATTCCATTACCAAACGGCAAAATTTTAGACTTGTCCAAATTCAAAGATGTTGCAGACGACAATTTCAAGTAATTACTAAATATAATTTCACATTTTTTCACAATGTTTTTCAAACCAATTATCTCTAGGGGAGTCAAAAACAGTCATTATGTGGGAATGGGTTAATAAATCTGTTATTATTTTGCTGCTGAAGCTAGAAGTTTTTGAAATTTCCCTTTATGGGCATTTTCTTTTGTTGAAAAAGACATGTTTTGGTTAAATTTCAATTATAACATGCAAGTCAAAACATATAAGAGAACATGAAATATCATGGAAACACAATAGCAAATTATCTTGACATTATATAAAAGTATGCGAGCAAAACTAATTATATATACAAGAGGGCCATGATGGCCCTATATCGCTCACCTGAGTTTCCGATTCTACAGACAAGTATAGTCTGGTCTTGGATTGGATACAGTTTGGTAGGTCATTTATATAGACTAAGAAAAGATAAGAAAAGACATGGACAGAGCACTGAACCCTGAGGGACGCCTAAGAGAACAGGTAGAGTAGTTCATGAGTGATCATCAATACCTACTCTTTGAGAACGATCCTTTTAGAAGGATTATATCCATCTTGATATCAGTGGAAGGACACCCAGCTTATTCAATTTGGATATCTAATTGCTGTGATCAACCTTCTTCTTCTTCCGGTTTAGGTCAGGTTTCTTCATAGAATGTATATTTGACCTACGATGGGATGAGACAATAACCTCTTCCATTGGTTATGTACAGCTAAAAGTCTATACGGTACAGTTAAAACTATGTACATCCATCAACCGGTTACTTGCTACTGGGTAGGGCCGCAGCATGCTGTGGTAGGGCGACCCTGAGCCCCTGAGCGTAGAAGCATCTGAGACGGCTATAGGAAGGTGGTTCCAAATCAAATGCCTTACTAAAATCCATTTCAAGTATATATCCGCTTGTTGAACATTTTCAAGATTGTCGTATGCTTCTTGGGTAAGGCTAATCGATTGAGATTCACAGGTATGTTTTGCTCTGAAGCCATGCTGGTACTGGCTAAGTAGATTATTCTTATCAAAGTGGCCCATGATGTTTGTTATCAGGATGCGCGCCATAATTGTTGATGCTATGCAGGTTAAAGAGATTGGCCTATAGTTGCTGCTTTATACTTTGGACAGCTTTTCATAGACGGGTGCTACTGTTTTACTTCTCTTATCTTTGGGGACAATACCTGATTCTAGAGAAAGATTGGAGATGACCTTGACAATAGATCAACTGTATATTTTGTAATATTTCTTTACACCTCTTGTAAAATATGTTTTTGGAAAACAATGCGGCATAATTAGAAAATTATCGGTATCGGTAATCACTGACGCGTTCCGTGTGTTCCGGTAATTACTATGCGTTCCATGGTGTTCCGGTATTTCTATGGACCCAATAGTTCCTTCGCGGGGGAAAAACGAACATTTACGGACAATTTTGCAATGAACGAGTTTCTTTAAAAATTAGAGGAACGTCGGGTACTTTCGGACAGTTAAGCGATCGTCAGCCATTATTTAGATAGGTGAAGACAAAAACTGTATCTTATGTCACAATACACCCTGATACAGTTCCAAATTTTTAACCGTGACCTGCGCATGAAGAGAGCAAACAAAAGGTCACGTGGTCTTTTTACTATATAATTCATTGTGCGAGTCGTTATTTTCGCGCGAGCATTTTTCATTTATTCTGCCTAAGTATTAAGAATATTTTATACAGTCATTTGCGTTAATTATTAGAGTTTTCAGTTACAGGAATATTTTTGCAACTTTGATTGAAAAAAAGAGATTTTTTGGCTTGTAATCATTCGTACCCTGTCTCCGTCGCCCATTACCACCATGCAAGTTCAGGATGAGCTACTGCTTTTGAAAACCATATAAAAAGAATTTTGCAGGAGCAAGTGAGCTCCTTAGTACTGTCCAAGTGTGAGCGGTAATATTTTGCATGTGTTTGTGCTCTAGATTAGAGCCAATAATGGACAGGTCACAGGATGGATTCCCAGCCGCGGAGCGTGGACAATTATAAATTAACTTATTGCTGAAATATTGTTGAGAGGCGTTAAATTAACAAAAGAAATGAAAAGAAAAATGTTTTAAACTTTTACCAAACAAGAAATGTTAATGTTTTGACTGTCAAGGGCGGATCCAGGATTTTTTTCAAGGGGTGGGGGTGAGGTCTAGCCCAAAAGATGGCTTTAAATTTGTGAATTTTGTAATGTTAGATACCAAGTTAACGCTGTGTAGTCAAAATTCGATTTTCGACATATTCAAGGCGGGTCCGGACCCCGACCCCCTTTTAGATCCGTCTTTGACTGTCTTACAGAGATTGTTTCAAAAATCATTTCAAGGGGCAAAATAATGAAATACTTTTAATCAGCATTTTCTCCTTTTGCCTCAAGGTATTCGTTAATTACTATATTACTATATTTTTCATGGGGGTCCAAGCCCAATTGCCAGGGGGGGGGGGGGGTCCACGCCCAAATGATGACTTAAATGTGTTAAATTATATATAACGTTAGGCCTATATTGACGCTTTAATTATAGTCAACATTCAATTTATGGCTGATTCCAGGGGGGGGGGGGAGTGCGGACATCCCGACCCCCCCACTCTAGATCCGCCCTTGCACTTTAAAAAACTACTTTCATGATACCCATTCTGTTATCTGCAAGAGCTTCCAAATTGAATCAGGTGCCGTTTAGGAAAGGGTTAAGCCGCTGTCAAACTTGAAAAGTCTAAATAATTTGTCGTTTGGGAAATGGGCTTTAACAGCTATGTTTTATTATCAAATTGATCTACCATAATGAATTATCTTTCTTCATAAACCTTTCGGTACTGACATAATCATCTTCACACTGAAAATGGCATGTTTCGTACTTTTTTTTGTTGGGGAAGGGGGTTTACGTGAATATGACAGTTTAACCTTGCGGCAAGGTCCTCAAAAGATCCGAGGATACTACTTTTTCGGAGGGTCAAAAATGACTTAAAAGCCGATAAAGGCCATAAATGGAAGTCAGTCAATGATATCCCGTCGAGATTCACAGAGGAATCATCACTAAACGGTGTATGATTCCTCTTAAACTTCTTCTTTCCTCCTATCCGTTCATTTCCATTGTACGTTGGATGCTTTACTCTCATTTGGGTTAGAGCCTCGATCTGGCATCAAAAAGCGTTACTATTTTTAGTAACAAATTGGAAGTGTATTTTGGTGTATCAGAAAATTCTAAGCCTTTTCCCCGGCATCGGTAATGAGAAGTATGTATTAAGCGTATAAAACCGGGTACCATAAGGAAAACAAAATGAGTCATCAACGACAGATTATTTCGGACACATCGGGTCTGATCGGACAGGCCGATAATCGAGCTAGATTTATTTCAAATAATTATGTTTGCACTTTTACGTAATTAATTTGGAACAATCTAAAATTTTGTTTGGAAAGGTTTTAGGTAAGATAAAATACAAATGAACGATCTAAGATATTTATTTGCATCAAGTATTTCATAAAAAAAAATAAAAAAATACACGCTGATGGCTGGATTTAAACGTCGGTTCCCCGAGTTCTGAAACTTCGACATTACCGCTCGACCACTGAACTTGCTGATCAGTGATTGACATAATTAATATATAAAATCATTATTTGTCCGGTTAGACCCGACGTATCTGTTTTCCTTCTATTCGGGTCAGATCGGACAACATTTTATTTCCGAAAATAACTAATATTTCTATCATCGACAGGTAAAAACCTCTCGAAAACCTTTTAATCTTCTTTTTAAACCAGACTAAAAAAGATTTAATCGCAATAATATATCGTCATAATCTTGCGTCTGCATGGTTTCTATATTTAGATATTTCTTACGAACCTCTACGGAAATTTTGATTCGGGAAAAACCCACTAAACGTTGAGTATTGGCGGCGAATGGATCCGCGCATAATATGTTGCAATCGATTTCTTGATTGTAAATATTTTACGATTTTAAATGCCTTTACTACTATCAACGTATGTATTTACTTCTTTTGTGATGTACATGGGTCGAAATTTACAAAATATGCATAAAGTAACTTAGATCTAATCCAGTTCCGATTTACTTTTCATCGCGCAAGAACACTATCTATCTGCGTTCAACGTTTTCACAAGATAAATTCTGCACGCCCTGAGAAAAATGACATGCTAAATTTGGCCTCTTCAAGGCCAAAAACTATGTCAGGTACAATCATGAAACTTTACAGGTGGATAAATCTCATTATGGAGAGGCGCAGTGCACAAGAACCGTAACTCTGCTGATCATTTTTTTTTGAGTTTTTGCCCTTTGTTGATTTTCAAGCTTGATTCTTGTCCGGAGCATAACTCAAAAATTATGTTAGGTAGAATCATGAAACTTTACAGGTGGATAGATCTCATTATGAAGAGGTGCAGTGCACAAGAACCGTAGCTCTGTTGATCATATTTTTTGAGTTATTGCCCTTTGTTGATTTTCAAACTTGATTATTGTCCGGTGCATAACTGAAAAAGTATGTAAGGTAGAATCATAAAATTTTACAGGTCGATAGATCTCATTATGGAGAGTACATTGCACAAGAACCGTAACTCTGCCGATCAAATTTTGTGAGTTATTGCCCTTTGTTGATTTTACAACTTGATTCTTGTCCGGAGCACAACTCAAAAAATATGTAAGATAGAATCCTGAAACTTTACAGGTGAATAGATTTCATTATGGAGAGGTGCAGTGCACACGAAGCGGAACTCTGCTGATCAATTTTTTTGAGTTATTGCCCTTTGTTGATTTTATAACTTGATTCTTGTCCGGAGCATAACTCAAAAACTATCTTAGGTAGAATCATGAAACTTTACAGGTGGATAGATCTCATTTTGAAGAGGTGCAGTGCACAAGAACCGTAACTCTGCCGATCATATTTTTTGAGTTTTTGCCCTTTGTTGATTTTCAAACTTGATTTTTGTCCGGTGCATAACTCAAAAAGTATGTAAGGTAGAATCATGAAACATTTCAGGTGGATAGATCTCATTATGGAGAGGTGCAGTGCACAAGAACCGTAACTCTGCCGATCAAATTTTGTGAGTTATTGCCCTTTGTTGATTTTATAACTTGATTCTTGTCCGGAGCACAACTCAAAAAAATATGTAAGGTAGAATCATGAAACTTTACAGGTGAATAGGTTTCATTATGGAAAGGTGCAGTGTACAAGAACCGTAACTCTGCCAATCAAATTTTTGGAGTTATTGCCCTTTGTTGATTTTTACACTTAATTCTTAACCTTGCCTATAGCTCGTGTCCTTTTACACATACAGCCTTGATATCTCACACATAGATACCTCCTATCAACATCGTTCACATTTAACCATGACCTTGGACCTTGTGGCCTTGGCCTTGGAGTTTGACCTACTTTAAAAAAAAATAAACTAGTCCTATATCTTATGTGCTATTACACACACAGCCTTGGTATTTCACACATGGACACATCTTACCAAGACCTTTCACATTTGACCATGACCTTGGACCTTGTGACCTTGACCTTGGACTTTGACCTACTTTAAAAAAAACTTTAACCTAGCCGATATATCATGTCCTTTTATACATACAGCCTTGATATTTGACACATGGACACCTACGACCAAGACCTTTCACATTTGACCATGACCTTGGACCTTGACCTTGGTGTTTGACCTACTTTAATAATACATTAACCTGGCCTATATTTCATGTCATTTTACATATACAGCCTTGATATTTCACACATGGTCACTTCCAACCAAGATATTTCACTTTTGACCATGACCTTGGACCTTAACCATGGAGTTTGACCTACTTTTAAAAAACTTAAACTAGGCATATATCTCATGTCCTGTTACCTATACAGTCTCGATATTTTACTCATGGACACCTCCTACCAATACCTTTCACATTTGACCATGACCTTGGCCTGTGTGACCTTGACCTTTGATTTTTACATACTTTTAGAAATATTTAACCTAGCCTTTATCTTATGTCCTATTACACCTACAGCCTTGATATTTCACACATAGACACCTCCTACCAAGACCTTTCACATTTGACCATGACCTTGAATATTGCAACCTTGACCATGAAGTTTGACCTTCTTTTAAAAAGACTGAAACCAGGCATATATATCATGTCCTTGTACACCTACAGCCTTGATATTTCACACATGGACACCTCCAACCAAGACCTTTCACATTTGACCATGACCTTGACCTTGGCATTTGGCCTAGTTTTAAAAACTTTAACCTGGCCTATGTTTCATTTTACTTTTACATATACAGCTTTGATATTTCACACATAGACACCTCCTACCAAGACCTTTCATATTTGACCATGACCTTGGACCTTGTTAACTTGACCTTGGACTTTGACCTACATCAAATGTAGGCCCTTGAGAGGGGCATATATGTTTTACAAACATCTCTTGTTACTAGTATATTTTCACGTGATGTAATATAGGCCAAGTAAGGAAAAATATTCTCAAGTTCTTTGGGAGATATGGAAAAATACTGACTATCAATCTTGTCATTTTCCTCAAAAAGGTTTTTCTAAACTAAGGTATTACTTGGACGCCGGAACTAGTAATTTTATAGGGAGGAATACAGTCTTAATTTTCCACCCACATACGAATAGATAGCTGAGAACAAATGCTTCTTTAAAATTGGTAAACGAGTCATAATTTTCTTCATAGTGACATAACTTTGGTATTGAATCATTGACAATCTTTGTCATATTTAGAGATCGGCAGAAGTAGAGCTTTTCATTGGTTGAAGTGGTTATTACACACTGTTGATTTACCACCAGGCGGCCGATGATCTTGCATTCTCAAACAACAGCTAACACAAATTCCAATCTGATCAATTATTAATTCCTCCCTCATCGACTACTCATCCCTCATTAGTGACGTAGCAGATCAGGGTGCAAATCTAGGTGGAAGTGGATCCTGTGGTTGAAGTACTCAACGTTTCCGATATCAGCTTAACCCATACCAGACGTCAAAAATTTAGGTTGTTCCAATTTGAAAGGTGTTGCAATTTGGTGGAATTTGAAAGATCTTTCCAGTTTGTGTTAGAAAACGTTGTGGAAAATGAAGAAATTGCTTGTGACAAGCAATTTCTTCATTTTCCACAATGTTTTCCAAGGCATTTTTTCTTATGGTGGAGTCAAAAGGCGTCACTGTGCAGTAACGGGTTAATAGAATTAGACAGACTGTATAAATATGGTGTAACTCCTTTCTGAACAAGACACAGTTTTCACCTTTCCAAGGGGGAGTTCTTTGGAAACACGGTAGCGAAGAAATGACATGATCATAACCAGCATTTTTCACTTTTCCTCAATATTTCAGTTAAATTATGCACAAAACTATATTTCATCAACATCCAATTTGACGTCTGCAACAGCTACAAATTTTAGTAAGTCTCGGATTTCACCGTTTCAGAAAGGCCCATATATCTCAGACGATGTTTCAGACATGAAAATAGTCAAGTGTAAGATAAGGTTACCCACGAGAACACTATCGTTGTTTGTTACCAGTTAGCTTCAAGTTTAAATGTTATATTTCACAACAAATGACATAATTAGTGGAAATATAACGTTTCATCAGACTTCTGAAAAGGCATCTTTTCTATCTTTGACAGTTTGACTGATACAGGACTATAACCAAATTAAGAAGGTACATAGCATTTATGCATTTGAAAGGTGCAGATGTAGTAAGACAGAAGACACTCTTGATTTAGAGAATCATGTTAGAGCGAAAAGCGTCGATTATAGTCCTTACAGACTGATTGGTTCGATGTTTATATTTTGAACAGATTGTCCCTCTCACGCTTAAAGTTCATTCGAAGCAAAAAGTAGTCCTCGGACAACGTTGCTCATAAGCAGACAACAGCATTTTGGCGCGGTCTAATTTAAAAGAAGTTGCGTACTTGATGAAATGTTCATTGTCATGAAATTTTTAAAGTTCGTGACTTCGGGGGGATGTTTAGAAATGAAGAAATTTCTTATCGCAAGCATTTTCTTTATTTTCTACACACACATTTTTTTTCAAATGAGGTAAATTTGTGGTATGTATGCATGTACGTCAATCTGCATTGTTTGCATATATTATTTGGAATCTGACATTAGAAATGACCGCTGGTGTATAGGAGAATGCAAATCTGTCGACGTCGACAATCACTATTATTTCCGATCTATCTTCTCCAACAACTCTGTAAACTCGAATGTCCACAGCGGCAACATTTGTTGACTACCTGTCGTCTTTCAGGACACACAGTTCGTTTATCGTTTGGAATTACGGCTTCCAATTTGGAATAAATATCGTTGGATAATTACACTTTAAGCGTGTACAAGTTAAACTGGCACATATTGAGAGAAATGCGAACTATTTGAGTTCAAAATCAAATTTCGTAACTTTTTGTGGGAAACCTCCGAAATAATCAATGACTGTGGCCTTCTTTGCGAGGGATACGGAGCATAGATTAGGTACTGACAGTTAGTTTTTAAAACGTTAGAGCACAATAAAAGACCGGAAATATAACTGATAGGGTCCATTTTGATGGTGAAGCATAACTGGGGGTATACAAATGTACTTTTCAGTGACATTGACCTTTAATAACGTGTATCATTAAAATGGAAAACCTTTATATTCTATAGTTCTTTTAATTGTTTATATGAGGGTTTATGAAGTTTTTTGTTACTTAATAACGGTTTGAATCAGTACATTAAATGTTGTAATTAATTATTGTCGTATTAAAGAGCTTGAAAAAAACACAAGTATATCAGTTGGAGCATTCCGTATAAAACGTAAACGCACATTCACAAAGACCACCCCTTCGTTACGGAGCATAGGCATTGTATCTTGATTTGGAAAAGAGTTCCGATATCTCTAAATTATTCGCTTAATGATGTCTCAATTGTTATAAATATTTCATTTAATGCAAATGAAAATTTTCAAAACATTTTAGGAAAAAAATGACAAAAACAATTTTATGAAATTACCCCCAAAACCTGGATACATTCATAAATTTGAAATATCCAATTAAAAACACCAGAATCGAGAAAAGATCCATTCCTAAAGCACCAGTAAGGAAACCTGCATACGTATGTTAAATTCACAATGCTTCGCTATCGAATTTAACACATTAGTAAAGCTTTCTTGTAAAATATATTAGTTACGGAGCATATGTTATGGAAAATGATCATTGCTTTGTGGAATACATGGCATAGTTTTGCAAATCGCCCACCAAATTATGAATGATTGTTACTTAAAGATTTCAAGTATCTGTAAATCGCTTGGTTGTATGATTTTAGGGGCTATATATTACTGTTCGTCAATTCTCTATAAGTTTTTATTTTGCAGTCTTTTAACTGGCATATATTTTATAAATGTTGAAATCGTCTTCAGGATTTTTCCATTTTCCGCCCCTTTTAAATTCTGCAAATCATGCACATTGTAACATCGACTTTTGTCGTTTGCACACCCCGTAAACTTGAATCTGTCTAAAATTTCGTTGTTGGGAGATAGTTAATAAAAACGTCAGGGTTCGCGTTGAATCGTTGCATGTATTCTCTCCCTACAGTTTGTATTGCAAAGACACACTATCGATGACATGTGCAATGAATCTAAGGATGACGTGAACGAAAAAAAAAACTGTCATAAAAGTTTGTTATGCCTTCATTTACTTATGATCCATTTTACAATTTGCGTGTTAGATTTTAAGGGATACGTCTTGAAAAAAGAGTATGCAGATATTCATAAGTGTGTTTCTTTTTGTTGGTACATTTCAGTTACTGTTACATTGTATTTATGATTATTTAAAACTGTGCTATTATCTTCTTTTTACGAAACTCCACCCACCCCTGTCTAATCACAATAAGCTTTCGTGGTTCTGCTGGGTGAAGGACGATGCATCCTTTTGAATACCCGTTTCTTGTTAGTCATATCACTGAGTACCTTTATCGTGCAGCAATACTGTAAATGAGAAATTGTTACCTGGTCAAAATGGTGTTAATTTGCACAGACTTGTTACTTTCACCATTTGTTTTAATTGAGACTAAACTTATCTCTAGTGTATTATGACATATGAATTGTTAAACACTGTACCATTTTTTTATATCACAAGCTTTATATCAATTAACAAATGCAAATGAGAGAAACATAATAAAGTTTTTAATGGTCTTTCAAATGGTTTCAGTAAAGAGATCTTTTTGTGTCTTGGTTCTTGACTTTTATAGTTCATCCCAGAGATAGCAATAGCCATATACACCATACATTTTCCATTGCTGCTCTACAATATCTCTTGTTCATCATATTACCCTTGTCATATGTTGAAAAAGAAATGTCCACATTCATGGTGTGGAATCATGTGACACAACAATTTAAAAAGTAATTTTGTACTCATTATATATTTACTTTTTTTTCATTTTATGAACATTTTTTCTTTCGTTTTCCCTATATATTTTCTCATTTTCGGAAGATAGTCAGTTGGTATACGTCTCTTTTCACCAATCAGCTCACTGTAAATTAACTTTAGTAGTAATTTCCACAACAATTCTTTTTTCTACTTTTATCTGCATTACTAAGGACAAATAAACATTTTTTTGTTTTGGTATCACATTGAGAACTATTTGAAATGGAAACATCAATGATTATGTTTATTCTGATAAATTAATGTACAATACGTATGTAGAATACGAAAAACGTTTTGAATTGGTAGCCTTGGATAGCCATAAAAGAAACATTAAAAATTATGTTCCATAACGCTAAGTTCCGTAACAGAGAAATCTGTTAAATAATGCTATTTTTATTCAAAATATGAAAGTCAAGCGACTACAATGGTTTTAGCCTGAGTAGTGTGTCTAGACAGCGTACATGAAAAATCATTTTAAGAATACACTTTATATTTTTAAGAGTTACGAAGTCACTATGCTGAAATCAACCGATACAGTCATATGTTTCATGGTATCCTCAGCCGAGAATCCTCATAATATGTACGTGCAAATTGATTCCATTGTCAAATATAGAGACATTTCATGTTAAAACGTAATGTTTCTTATAGATTTGTGTGATGCTGTTGACGCAAATTCAGATTATAAATACGTTATGGAAACTAACAGTTATGGAAGCATAGTGACCAACGAACAAAAACAGTGACCACATTCTGAATCTAATTGATATTCATAATGTTATAGTTTTGAAAATATCCCCTATTATTGCTTCATCACCGACTATATCTATTTTTACTAAGAGCATTCTGGTTCTGTAGATATGATCGTTATGGAAGCATAGCGTTTGAAATGCGACATTTCAATTTTCGTTTTTATTTGTCTGTACAGTATAAATCAACGACACATTTGTTTAAAAAATATGTTTTCCCGATAATTTTAATACCCTGCGCATTTGATAAGATGTTAATGGCATGTCCTTGATACTTTTCTTTAGCAATTTAGGGACAAAGAAAAGTCGTTACGGGAAAATAGGATCTTGTGGCGACACATGCATTTGGGTGTAAAAAGTAGTGAAAATATGCAGCATATGCATAATTAGCTTTTAAACTTCAAGTCCCTATATATTCCGCACATATTGATAACATTTCCTCAGTATGTAAGCTTTGATTGAAGAAAAAAATGAGAAAGATATAAAGAAAATTGGCTTGGCGACATGGGAATTTTAAGACCCCCATGTTAATAAATGACACGTAGTTTTCTTAGTTATGAGGTTTTTCGCATCCGAGTATACATATATTATCTCGAAAATGGTGAGGTAATAAGAATTTAATGATCTAAATGAACTGCAAAAACAATGAATTTTATTTTTTAGTGCATATAAGCTTGCGACAGCTTTTTTTTCAAAATGGCTTCAATTTCTGGAGAATGGCTGTTACACGCGTATTTATCAACGATAAAATACCATAGATCCTTTCGTTTATTCATAAGATTAAATTAATTTGACCTACCTTGCACCTGACATCAGATACCGAATCTGTCTTTGCTGACTCTCGTCTGTCTTCGACGCAGCCAGTTGTACGGTGTGTCACATGCAATTTCAAATCTAAATATGTACAACGTCAATCTCCTACCCAGTTATCTACCCTGAATCAGGATTTGATCCCTGTGACCATAGCATTGACTTACAAGAGCTGACTTCGATTGGTACTTTAGCTCAAAACATTGGGATATTTTGATCGTGTTTAAGACCATTAGCCGTTCCAAGAAAACTAAAATAAAAAAAACGACAACAGTTCAGAGGACATCAAAGCGCGACAACCCAGTGCTGAATGGTGGAAAAATCCAAAAGTACTCTTCAAAGTACACTCAATTAAATGACAGTAAGAAATAGTTGAAGTAAGAACCTCAAAAATTATCACAATCTGAGATTGACATAAGAATGAATACAGGAAATCAACCAATCAATGTAATAAGATTTATGATGCCTGCAATGTTCTGTCCTTGGTCCCTTCAAAGTACATGCAAAATTTCACTTTCATGCGAGTTATTTAACCCTGCTTCTTGTGTTTATTTACCCCACCCACTTTGTCAGCCATTATATCCAAAATTAAGTCGTGTTTTATTCTCAATATCAAAGTCATAATTTCGTCAATGACATGTTAATCGTGAAGTTGCATACATCACGGTGGGTAACCCACGTGACTTTTTGGAAGCGTTCACACCAAAAAAATCATCAAAACATAGAACAAGGCATGCATTATCATTTGAAATTGACAATTTATTCAGAATTGTTTATAAAACCTTATTATAGCTCTTATTCAGATCTACAGTAGACTTACATCTGAATCTGTGCCGTCTACGGGTTCCATCGTCAACATGGCCGACAATTAACTCTGCGAGAAGGCGCAAAAATCAAACAGCATTGTCAAAGGTAAAAAATCAAATGTCAAAAGTTGAGAGTCAAAATTCAAAATGACCCTCCAGGGCTTCCATAGAAGAGGGACTTTGAATTATAAAAGTATGTGACTCGAACTTTCAACCCTGTAATAAATTGGCAAAGAACTGTCTGGATACAGTTACTGTACTGTCACGTCCACCGAGGGCAACATGTATAATGGCAATGAATTTTGTGCTAAAAATAGAATGGGTTATCGGTTATGTTTTGACAAACCGTCGGTGTTGTTATAAAATCTCGTAACTACGGCTTTAATCAAGCCGTAGTTACGAGATATTATAACAACACCCACGAAAAACTCTTTGTTTGTCCGAAATTACGTCACAATTAGCTAGATAAAATCGTTCCCTATTACATAGGCGTTATTTTTCGTTTTATTCGGTGGGCAGTTTCTCCCTCCTTTTTACTTGTATTGGAATATACCGTTACATTTCGTCACGGTTCATGGTCCCATATCAGATTATAACGAAACTTGTGTGCATGACGGATTCAATACTCTGGTAAACTCCGTTCAGCTGAACAATGGTTCAACACACCGAATATACCGTTAATTGATTCGTGTCCCACTTATCCCCTTCTCATATCTGGGTTTGACGTACAAGAGTTTGGATCACACAATAGGGAACGATTTTATCAAGTAAAGCGCATGACGTAATTTCGGACAAATAAATAGTATTTCGTTGGTGTTGTTATAAAATCTCGTAACTACGGCTTGAATCAAGCCGTAGTTACGAGATGTTATAACAACACCGACGGTTTATCAAAACATAACAGTAAACTCAGTCTATTTTAGGCACAAAGTTTGTTGCCATTATTCTGTCATCTCGGAAACAGTAATGAAGGTCAACAGTACCTGTGGTAAGTTTCATTTTATTCTAATATATTTACCCTTTCCTAAACGGCAACAAACTATTAGACCGCCCTGTTTCAAAGAAAATGCAGATAAGAAATATGAAAAATAAATGTAAACTATTGTAGTGCACAGCATGGTAATCATTGAGACAAAAGGAGAAAATGCTAATTATCTTCCGCTATTACTTCCAAAGCTGCCCCTTGCAACGCCGTGGTTTTCATTGATACAAAAGGAGAAAATGCTAACTATGTGTCGCTATGTTTTCCAAAGCTGCCCCTTGCAACGATGTGGTGATCATTGAGACAAAAGAAGAAAATGCTAATCATTTGTCACTATGTTTTCCAAAGCTGCCCCTTGCAACGCTGTGGTGATCATTGAGACAAAAGGAGAAAATGCTAATCATTTGTCACTATGTTTTCCAAAGCTGCCCCTTGCAACGCCGTGGTAATCATTGAGACAAAAGGAGAAAATGCTAATCATTTGTCACTATGTTTTCCAAAGCTGTCCCTTGCAATACTGTGGTAATCATTGAGACAAAAGGAGAAAATGCTAATCATTTGTCACTATGTTTTCCGAAGCTGTCCCTTTCAACCTTACGGACCTGTATCTTTTAACATTCAACATGTTCACCAGAAAACTTCCATAACTAGAATTTCATTTTTGTGTTGATGAAACAGACGGGAAAAAATGGTCAGATATGTTCTAAATGGGTCATTTGATAGGTCAACTTAGATTTTGATTGACAACAAAATTAATGTCGATCCAATTAGACGGAATCTGCAAATTCCTGCAATTGGTTTGCTAGAAGAGTTTGTCAGAACTTCACCAGTGTTCGCAGGTAGACGCAACACTCCTGCAATCATGTTATAAACTCATTTCACTTTGCCAGAAGTTTGTAAGAAGTTTGCAGGAAAGTATCCGTGTATTTCTGTTGCATGTAGTTTGCAGGAAATTTTTGAAAAATATATACTGAAACAAAAAAGAAACGCAACTTCATTTTCAATTTCTTCTTACGCAAAGACATCAAATCAGATTCAAACAAAACTTAATACATTTAAAGCAATAACATTTCACCTTGTAGAGTTCACAAAATCATGTTGGTAGTGAATTTCATTAATAAAAAAACACCCACTTTAGACCGGGCGTCAACACAATACGACAAAAAAATTGGACGTAGGTCGAAAAACACAATCTGTTTCGTTCAATTTGGTCCGATATTCGAATTTTGTGAAGTCCATACGAGTTACATTTGTGTATTAGCGGTTTCCGTTGCAGTCTTAAACCTATCCCGTATGTGGGGTTAACGTGATTATACGGTCCTGCCTTGACGTCATATCTCTTGCATGTCCGCCTCGTGCTCAATCCGGTTTTTGGTCCAATTGAGAGCCACCAACGCATACAGTAAAAATGTGTCGATTTTTTGCCCCATCAATGTCTTACGACAAAATTTTGAACCTTTTCCACCAACAACATCTGTACTGCAGTAAGGCGCTGGTTTTGGCCTAGCCTTGCTATGCATAGCGTAGTGAAAAGTGTGTGAACGCTTTGGCGTCTTCTTTGTCTATGTTCTAGCTTGTATTTGATGAAAATTTGTTTTGATAGTAGTCATCTAACAAACACGGCAGGGGATATTCAGTTTTTAACAATTTACCATGTATCACGTGATGAATGTACGACATCTGAAGAAAATGACACTGTATTTGTGCGTATGGATGCAGGTATTTTAAAAATGTACTCAATAACCATTAATAACATATTTTGTCGAAAATATTATGAAAAATTGGGGTTGCGTATCTTTTTTGTCCTAGTATATTTTGACCTATATTGGATTCACTGCAGTTTGCAAGAAGTTTACAGGAATTTCAACTTAAGGCCCGGTCACACCGACCGAGCGGTGCTATAGCGGTGCTGGAGCGGTTAAGAAAATACTTAATCGCTCGTCACCGCTCACAAACTGGGAAAAAAGATCAAAGAAGACGAGCGTTGCTTTAGCGGTGCCTCGCGGAAGCCGGCGTTGCTAAAACGGTTCTAAAGCGGAGCGTAACGGTTGATAGCGTTGAAGTGAGCGTTGGTATAGCGGTGTATTGCGCGTGCGGGTTTTTGTTTTGTAGGGCTTTTGCTTATTTGAACATATAGCCCTTCCACAAACATAACTTTGTTATAAAAGCAGTTATTCATTGTCCGAAAGCGAAATGTTTGACCATTCCAATTTGAAATGAAATCCAGACTATGATATCAAAAGCACAAAATGTTTATGTTCCATCACAGAGGTATACCTCACGATAAATGACCCGGCAGAGCAGCTCTGGCTAGAAACATGAAATACCCTGGCAGGTCAATTATCGTGAGCTATATAAAACAAGAAAAAATGTATGTTACTATATCCGCAACTACTCGTAGAATGGGGGGGGGGGGCTATGCTAGTCACACGGGCCTCGGCATCGGCGTGGGCGTCGGAGTAATGCTTTGGTTAAGTTTGTCAAATCTCTGTTTCTTCTAATGATATTACTGTGAAACTTTGCACATGCCTCTGTGACCTTATAATATCAGCATCTAGGCAAAGATTCATCTCTCTAACATGTATTTATGTGGATCTTTTACCCTTTTCGACTTAAATTTTTTTGTTTTGTTTTACCAGCAACTTCTATACATGTATCGGTCCTCCTACATATCTGTGGTAACTTTTTTCTGTAACAGCTATTGATTTCAAGCTTTGCGCATGCTTTTGTGACCATTTTATCAGACAAAGATTCGTTACTCTGGTATTGAATTTTATGGATTTTTTTACCGTTTTTGCACTTAGAATTTTTCACTATCCAGCACTTGATAGTCGCTCTTGGCTGTCCCAAGGCAACTGTTGTTCTGAATTATTTCCAGATGAATCTTGATTTAAAAATGCCATATAGCCAAATATTGGTAGGATCATGGTAAAAACAGTTATATATCAACATAGCTCATTGTAATCTAACATTTGGAATCAATCGTAGAGTTTCTATAACCACTTTTCGATTGTGGACGAGTCCTCCTGGAAAAAATGTTGTAGAAAACAAAATGAACAATGATAGTAAAGATATGATCCCTATATAATTAACATGTGATATATTGAAGCATAAGGATGAAACGTTCATTTTCAATACTTTCTGATTTTGTTTCAATTCTTTGCAAAGTAATTCTATTTAGGGATATCTAAAGCCAGTTCTCCCTTGGAAATGATTGACGATGTTGAATAGCATTTACTACAAAGAAGTAAACATGGGATATGTATACTACAAACTATCTACAAGAGAGGCGTTACGAAGCTTTGAACACAGTGTTAAATTAATATCTGCTATCCTCTCCTGACAGACCACTGATCAAACAGGTTACGTAGTTGCGCCAATGCTTGAGTAGATTCTGCTGTCTCTTCCCATTACATGGGGCTGGATATCGATAGATTCCATTAAGTTACGCCCCAACCTCTAGGCTGATCGTTTCCATCTGGTTGCATACGGACACAAATCTGATCGGGAAGTTCCCAACGGGAACACTGTGTATGCATCAAGTTTTGGAGAATGCAGCAAGACCCAACGATAAGTCTGACTATTCCGTGGTGTTGCATGGTGGCAAGCGGGATCCGAACCCTGCTGACCAGGATGCAAAAAACGTTCTCCAAGACCTGCATTGCCATGCAAAGCCGTTAGTTGAACATTCGCTCAATGTGTTATAGTTTTTATTTTTTGCGACTTCGTGAGATAGGTCCGCAGTGAGAAGACGTCGTTTCCGCTTACACAGTAAGATAGACTTTAGCAATTTAGTATGGGTCTGGCCCGAGGAAAGGAGTAGATCCTGTTCTGGTCAATCCCACGATAGATTCCGCTCTCAAATCTGAGCGTCTGGAGATGAGCCGCTGCAAAGGGATAACGTTGTGGGGAACTCTCCGGGCATGCTGAATGTTACGGTTACTATTACCAGAGGCTATGTTTGACAACCTCTGTACGAGCTAGTCTAACATGGCAGGTGGCATTTAAAATAAAATCCTGGAACGCACGTGGCTCTTCATTCCTATCACCACCGCTTATCTAGAATAGAGTCATTGTTCAGGTCTTACTTTCCATTGTCTGATCCAAGCAACCATGTCTCTCCTTCGATAATCTCTTTTCCTCTTTCAACATGAAATTGTAACCTGGCAAGGTAGTGATTTTGAGGCTGCACCACTGCACCTTTAGCAAACAATCTCTGACCATCCATTGTGGCACAGATTTCTGTACAAGACATATAAAATGTTAGTGATTTGAGCGACAAATTATGAGGTATCATAACTATCGTGCTATTTTCTATCCGTTCGTCTAGCTTAGAACAACTGTCTTCCATGTTTTTTTAATAAGAAGAGAAAAAATGTCGCTTGGATTGAACAAGTTCATAAAAAAACGAGGTGTACCAAAATAGTGATACTGTTTCATGATACCCCACAAGATAAATACTTCCGAAATTATTGTGGAAAATGAACACATATTCGTTTTCTAGACAAAAACATAAAAAAAGTTAAATAAAATTATTCAATTGAATTCGTTATATGCATCTTAATTTAAATATTTACCAGATTAAAATGGTGCTCTCTGGTAAACTCGTTTGTGCTTTCAACTGATCCAATGTACCTGTCTAACACATGTCGAATAGGTTATGTGGTCGAATCAGTAGTCTCGGAAATAGGATATTTAAATAGGTAATAATAATAATAATAATTATGATGATGATGATGATGATGATGATAATAATAAAAGTAATAATATAATAATAATAAGAAGAAGAAGTTTGATTAATATTTGGTTGAAACGGTAGGAGTTGCACACATGGGAAAATGTGCATTTGTTTAAATTCAAGAGCTGATCATTCAAGAACAAAAAGAGTTATTCTGCATTCCGTAAGCGGTGAACTCAACATGACACTATGGAGATTCATTGTGGTAAGCTTGAAAGGGTTGAAACTGAAGGACGAGCTGTGCACACAAGAAAATGCGCATTTTTCTTTTTTTATCAAGAACAGATAATTCAAGAATGAACTAGTTATCTGAATTCCGTAAGCGGTGTGCACAACTAGACACCATGGTGATTCATTGTGGCAAGTTCGATCAAATTCCGATCAAAACTGTAGGAGTTGCGCACAGACGGAAAGACAGACGGACGGACGAGCGGGTCCATAACATAATAAGACCCCTTTGGCGTATAATAATAATAATAATAATAATAATAATAATAATAATAATAATAATAATAATAATGATATATAATATTGATAATTATGATACCCTTTTTGATATATTAAAAGTTTGCTTCTCTGTTTTTAGCGGCAGCTTGACTCAAAATGATCTACTTGTCAGCTTCTCTGTGTGTCGTTGTCTACCACTTTCGATAGGTGGCATTTTTTTCAAAGACTGCCAGACATTATAACATTTATATATAAGCAGTCAATGTTTTCTGTGTGTTGAAGTCAAATTCTGTGGCATATCCGACGACTACCCGAGCGTTCCCAAAGCGGACCAAAGCGTTGACGAACTTTCGTATAGCGGTGCCCAACTTTAACATAGCGGTAGCCCAGCGGTAGTGAACGGTGCAAGAGCGGAAAATTGTCTCGTTCTCACCGCTCGCGATATTTTGGGCAGTCCAAAACTTTCGGAGCGGTCGTGAAGCGGTAAAGAAGCTTCAGCGGTAGTTGGGCGTTTCACAGCGGTGTTCTAGCGGAGCCCAGCGTTTCTAAAACGGTGGTGAGCGGAGACGAGCGGTTTGCAATTTTCTTTACCGCTCCAGGACCGCTATAGCACCGCTCGGCCGGTGTGACCGGGCCTTTAACTATTCCTCATGAAATGAGTTCTAGATAGCAACTTGCGCAGTTCTTTCATAGACCCTTACAAATAACGATACATTTGCAATTCTACACCTATGCTCACTACGTTTTTCATTATAGATGTACAAATATCCTGCATTTTGTCAGGGTTATGTCCATAACACACATAACTGTCATTGTAAAATTTCATTCAAATTTCAAATTGATTGGGATATTAAGGGAAAAATAGTCTCATCATTAATTATTGTCAATGTAGGCAGTCCACACCTATTGAAATACACGCATCGCCGGAATTATTTTCTGTGGTGGACTGTTCCATCGCCGAATGTTTACGATGTTGCCCGAACAGTATCGGATATTAAACAAATGTTAACGACGTCACGTGAAAAAATCCGATTTCACATGAAACCCATTTGGACTGGAATACCTTAACCCTTTCCCAAACAATACCTGGTTTTGACGTCCCTAATAGGAAATGCTTGGGAAAACATTGAAACAAAAGGAGAAACTGCTGATAACCAGTCTCAATATTCTCTATGCCATATTTTACACAAATCCTATCTTTACTTACATCCATTTTGTCGTTTGTGGCAGATTTTGGAGCAGATCACCCTTAGATTTGTCGTTTGGGAAAGAAAGGATTAATAATAAAGTGTGATGTATCATGGAAGATATCATGGACGTATCCATGTGCAGATTTGGTGCATTACCTGCAGTTGTACATTTGTAACACACTAGACTTGTACATTGTAACACATGTGTTTCTGGTTCGAGCCGCCGCCACCCAGTCTTAAAACTGAAACTGTTTGATTTACTTAAACGCCTAATTTTACGCAAAGCATATATTCACTGGGGTTGTACAAAGGTAAAGTGTGCTAAAATAAATATGTAAAAGGATGCAGATACGCATGAAGCACTACTCGCGTTCAGTTGAACAGAGCGTCGAAGTCTTTGAAAAACATTGTTTTCAAGCCTTTCTTGAAAGAATCAACGGTGTTGGATTGTCGTAGGTCCTGTGGGAGCCTGTTCCATAGTTTTGGGCCTGCTGTTTTAAAACCCCTGTCACCGAATGTTTTGCATTTGTTGAATGGTATTTTGTAACAACCTGCAGATGGGATAGTGGATCTCAAATTTCGTTTTGACGGCAATTGTTCGGTAAACAACTCGGTCAAATAAGTCGGAGCGCGTCCCTTTGAACAGTTGAACATGACAGTTAGAATTTCGAATTCAATCCTTGCTTTGATAGGGAGCCAATGTAAATAGGTCATAGAAAGCATGTTTACTACTGTCATATTTTGTTTCGGCCTAAAACGAGCTCTGTCCGTCCGTCCGTCTGTCCGTCCGTCAGTTCGGTGAATTAGTTTTCCAGACTTTTTACTAAATGGGGGCAGCTATTGAGCTGATTGTTGGTATGTAGACTCGCATTGATGAGTTACAGAACAAGTTTGAGTTTCGTTCCGGTCCAATGGTTTTTAAGGAAGATACGGATGCTGGACTTAGAAAATTTCTAGGAAATTACAGTTTTCCAGACTTTTTTTTATAAACGCTTGCAGGTATTGAGCTGATTGTCGGTATATAAACACATATTGATGAGATACAGAACAAGTTTGAGTTTCGTTCCGGTCCCGTGATTTTTGAGGAAGATACGGGTGCTGGACGTAGAAAAATTCTGGGAAATCACAGTTTTCTAGACTTCTTTTTCTATAAGCTGGCAGCTATTTAGCTGATTTTTATTATGTAGACTCGCATTGATGAGTTACAGAACAAATTTGAGTTTCGTTCCGGTCCAGTGATTTTTGAGGAAGATACGGATGCTGGACTTAGAATTTTTGGGCTCCTTTTTCTAAACGCATATATAAAGCCGGTAGGGGACTTGGTATTGTTTTGCAATACTTCAGGACACTTGTTCTTAGATAGTTGAACACTGCAGTTTGGCATTTTTAGCTCGACCTTTCGAAGAAAATGAGAGCTTATACTCTCACCCGGGCGTCGGCGTTGGCGTTGGCGTCGGCGTTGCAACAAAGGTTAAAGTTTTTTCAAACATCAATGACTTCCATACTATCAAAGGGATTCAACCCAAACTTGGAATACTTATTCACCATCACACCCTCTACCTTACTACCCGGGCCCATGACCCTGGCTCCACTATATTTGGAGTTATGCGCCCTTTGTACTAAGCAACTTAGAAAGTCCAGCGCGCTGTCTTCGGACAGCTCGTGTTTCTTAACATGTTGGCTGAAGGTTAAATGTTTGTCTAGGAACGCACCAAGATATCTTATTCACATGGTCACCAGCAATATTGATTTCATTTCTTGTACACTTTTGTAGTTGTTGTTTGCTTCCGAAAGTTATAAATTCAGTTTTTGAAGTGTTCATTTTCAGCTCGACTTTTCGAAGAAAATGAGAGCTTTTACTGTCACCCGGGCGTCGGCGTTGGCGTTGGCGTCGGCTTCGGCGTTGCAACAAAGGTTAAAGTTTTTCAAACATCAATAACTTCCATACTATCAAAGGGATTCAACCCAAACTTGGAATACTTATTCACCATCACACCCTCTACCTTACTATCAGGGCCCATGACCCTGGGACCACTCTATTTGGAGTTATATCCCCTTTATACTAAGCAACTTAGAAAGTCGAGCGCCCTGTCTTCGGACAGCTCTTGTTTAAAGTATGTCTTAATGCCAAGATTGGTTATTCTAATGAGTATAATACAATCAGCTTTTTTAAGTTGTTGCCAATAAGCGAGAAACACGCATTTAAGGTTGACTCATAATCGATAAATTGCATATTGTCCACAGCAATTTGTTCAATTTTAACACAAAAAGATAAATTTCTCGTAAACGGCGCAATATTTTGTCTTGAAATTTTCATTAGGAAATATGCTCTTTCAGATAAAAATAAAAGTAAGATTTATGACAAAAAAATCTGAAATGTCACTTTAATTGGTTTTAGAACCTCTAAAAATCCCGGTAACCCATGTTCGTGCGATTTAAGACTATCATTATACTCCATTAAGTCACTGACGAAACAAAAAGCAGAAACAAATCGTTTAAGTCGAGAAAAAAAGTTTACCCCACCAATTTACAAGCAACATATTTTCAAGGGTTCTTGTCTTTTCGTCCTTACAACACAATTCAAAATGATGAGCTAGGTTCAGAGTTCTTTGATTACTGTATGAAATGCACCAAAACAATAATTAAATAGACTTCTTCATTGATTATTAAGTTTATCATCTTGAACTTAGTCTTATATACTCGACAAAAGAGCTAACGCATCACTTTTCAAAATTGCATAACTTCTTTATTTTCAAAGATTAAGATTTATAATTTGGCATATGTTTATCCCACAAGTTTCTGCACTCATCCATAAAACTATTTCAAAGTTTTCTCTCTAACATGACCGTGTCATAGGAAAAGGGGACCAAAACAGTTTTTCGGCTCGTGTAACTTGTGACCTTTTTCAATCATTTTTATTGGAATTGATTTTGAAAGCTGATTTATTGTTGTATTGAAGTCTGAAAAAAATAATTCCTTATCTAACGTAACAAGGGCTGTTCGCGGACAACGTAGCTCGCATAGACGCACCTTTTTAAAAGAAAAGGTCAAACTTTCAAGGTCAAGGTCAGAAGGTCATATTTTATAGTCTCAGGTGAAAGGTCTTGGTGGGACCTGTCTATGTGTGAAATATCAAGACTGCATCTCATACAGTTCATAAGATATAGACCGTTACGTTTTTGTCTACGTAAGCGACGTCGCCGTCGACCCAAATAATGACACCAACGACACTAGTAATGTAACATTACCTTTGCGGGAATAAATTATACGCCCACAAAAGTGTTAAAGCTGTCGGTTTGTTTAAGGAATTGTAACATTTCTTTATAGGAACTCTTTCAGCCAATACAAACGGTTTGAAAGTTATGTGTGAATTTCCCATTTTAATTAAATTTCAGACTTTATGAATTTTAGAATTAAGAGTGTCCTTATCAAAAGTTCTATATTTCAATACAGACTGTAGCATTTACTATGAAATTTTTTGGGCGTCTTACCAGTGGTAGTCGGCTTGTGCAAATTTTGAACGTATTCTGTTGATTTATTGAAAAAAATATTAACAAAGATCTGAGTGACGCGTTAGAAGTTTTGCCGAGTATATATCGTACTATCAAATTCAAACTTCATAAACACTCAGAAGTGCCACTTGCGAGAGACCCAACTCTTGGACCCTTATTTGCTTAGTTATAGCACCTTGTTTCAAAAAAGTTGTAAGTTTGCACTGTCAATATCAACGGCTGGAATCATGTGACATTTTCATAAAATCGTCAATAATTCAGATATTTTGGTGATTTACTGGATGTGGTAGACCTTTTAAGAAAAGGCTGCGAAACAGTTTGCGGGAACTTTGTTGTAACAGTTTGCGGGGCATTTGCAGCAATAGTTTGCGGCAACTTTGCGGCAAATGGTTTGCGAGAAAACATATTTACATACGAGGAATTAAGTGGCAGCAACTTTGCCGAAAATGAGTATAATATTTGCGGAAACCGTTTGCAGCAGAGCTGGGTTGTCGCATGTTTCTTTTCTATAAAACTTGCACGTTATTTCGCCTATAGTTTCAAACTTTAAGCAACATATACAAATTATGGCGTTATGCCTTTACACGCAATCTGAGTAAAATTCTATATTTACTTTTCAGTAACATCTGACAGGCACCCGTTAGGGATCATTTTCTGTGACTGTTTCCGCTGACCAATGAAATAAACCCTTTCGTGACTTTTAAAGCTTAAAACTTTGAAGATGACCTTAAACTGGTGGCAGTCATAATTATCTTAAGCCTCTCTTACAACTGGTCGTACGTGCTTCTGCGTGCGGTCTGCGTCTAAGACGTACGCATAGTCGTGCGATGCACGCACGTGCAACGTACAATTTTGATGGACGCAACCAAAACGCAGGACTGGACGCAGCAAAGAATAGACTGGACAATTCTCTAGCCTCACTTACAACCCGTCGATCGTCTTTATAAATCGTACTATTTAAAACGTACGATTTATAAAGACGCACGACGGGTTGTAAGAGTGGCTTTACTGTATGAAATAAGATGAAACATCTGGTTTGAACCAGATTACTTTACACGTGAAATCGCATTAAACATGTTCAACAAACGTAAGAATAAGACCATTCATTCTTATCTGCTATACCCACGGTCTCACTGGACCCGAGCCGAGCCCGGATAGCTCAGTCGGTTACGTCGGAGTCTGTCAATCCAGGGGTCTCGAGTTCGAACCCGGCTCGGCCAGTATCCATTCTGACATTTGACAAAAGTCATTTGTCTCTCACCAATGGGTGTGAATCATCTATGTGATAGAGCAGCTGGAGGCTCGGTTTGTATATTGTGGTTGTACTGGTGCAAGAAATACCAGAACCCACGGTTAGGTGCTCCAGCCGCCGCGATATGACCCTGGTAGTTGAAAACGGCGTAAAACCCCAATAAACTCAAACCCACTGGACCCAATTTGATCCAGATTTCGAAATTTTCAAAATCGGCACGAAATCGGGTTATTTCGGGAGACTCGTAGTACATCCTGATTCAAATCGGCACCAAATCGGGATCAAAAATTTCAACATGCGCAAATTTTTCTCCCGATTTTGAAAATCGCTGTAAAATCGGTGCACCTCGTACTAAGTCGTAGTTGTTCGGGTTAGTTAATCGGGGTTATTCGGCGACATATTCGGCCTATTTGGCTATACTTATTTAGGCGATAAACATCGAATAACGGCGATGCACTACGAATACTCGCATTTCTCGTCGATGAACTACGGCGACGGAACAAACTGGTGTTATAAGAAAATACGCCCCATCTATGGATGGACCGAAAGAAGTCGGCTCTAATTCGTAGTAAATCGGTGACAACGTGCTCTCCTGAGGCACAACGAATATTTTTAAAATCGGGCTCAGTGGGACCGGGGGGTTAGGTTGATCTACATAATTATTTGTAGAATTCAATTGAATTTTAGTCCATCATGTTCATATTCTCAAACGCAATTTAATTAAAGTGTCTGTAAAAAATCAAACATGACGAAAACAGAGATTATCTATATTCAGCTTTTTTTATTTTCTTCTTCAAGTGTTTTTAAAGTTTCGAGTTTCAGAAGTGTTTCCAAACAGGATATTTTGTTAAAAGTTTGAGCCGTGATGTATGTTGAATGTTTACACATCTAGCCAGTTTTCTCGGCTACTTTATCTTCACTGACAGGATGGTATGTTAGAACCAGTTCCTGTAGTTGGTCCGACCATCCTGTACATTGAACGTAAAACACGTCATTTCTCATGTCATACGCGAGTCCGCCAGGGAAATCAAACGTCTGATCCGAGTACACAACACCCTTCTTCACAAAGTCACGTGACAGGTGGTGAATGTTGTGTGACCTTTGACCTACTATAAATAAATCTCCGTCACCGTTAACTGTCACGGTAACTGGTCTATTTAGGTCATCATCTTTATAGATATATATTATGTTTCCGTCAACGTCGACGGCAGTCACGGCGTTAGTTCCGTAATCTGATACATAAAGCTGGTCGCCGGCTGGATTAGAAGAAAGGTACCAGGGCAGACTGAATTCTAGTCTGCTTGATTTTGTCATGATCTTTTTCATAATTCGTCCACTGTAATTTAGTAGCCTTATTTCATATCTACCCCGGGATGGAAGGTCTGTGGACACAACGACGGCAATACCATACGACCAACACGTTATTCCGAAACATTCTCGGTTAGTATTTATGGTATCAATAAGTTCTAGATTCTCTCCAGCTTTAAGTTGATGTATTCCTAGAACACCGCTCTCCACAGCATACACGTCATCTCCAAACTTGTTTGAAGCACAAATATCTCGCGTACCATGTTCAAGATGGTATTCTGAAATGCATATTCGTTTTCTTGTGTCAAAGAGCTTTAATTTACTATTCTTTAAATCAGCTAGAACTATTAGGCCATTTGAAAGTACGGCGGTTGCATGGATACTGCATATTTCTCGGTCTGAGATTGCCCGCACGCTATACTCGGTTTTCAAAATGGCTGTCAAACGGGGCGGGGTTTCCGATATGTCGTCATCGCTGTCGTCATCATCAGTGACATTATCCTTACTTCCGGGTACATACATGTCACATGATCGTCTCAGAAACACTTTGAGATCTCCGTTTTGAAGATAATCATGCTTTTTTGTCAGTCTATTTTTTCTGTGTTGTTTTAAGCACCAGTTTGTACAGATGTATTCCCTGCATTGTTTACAGTACGCTTGTACCTTCTTCAGGCTCGGCAGATTTTCAAGACATTGTCCACAAAACTTGGTATCAAAACTCGGTACATTATGAGAGGCGTTTAAATGATACTCCATTGTAAAAATAACGAGTTTCTATCAGCCGCACAAAACATGTATCTAAACATATGTTTAAAATGTAACATTACAAAACTTATTCTAGAGTATTTTCTCACAATATTTGGTTTTACTGTTTATATGGAATTGAAATACTTTTAACTCATACTCATGAGCGAGTTTGAATAAAAGCACTAGTCCTTTATTGTAAACCATTGAATTGTATCGCTGTAAACAAAACACTTATTATTTGAGTGAATGCAATAAAGATTTTATCTGTTAGTCTTACTATGTGGCATACTATCTCAAGCCAACAAAATTCAGGCCTAAGGTTTATAAAAGAACAAAATTCAGGCCTAAGGTTTATAAAAGAAATGCTCCAGTTTTTTCGGAACACTCGGTCATTACTGTAGAAAATTTAATGTTTCGTACCATATATGTGTCGCTACCATATTTTCAATAATATTACACGTCATTACAATTTACCATTTTCGACGGTAAAAGCGTATTTATTATGCAACACTGATTTCCTAAAGATGGAAATCGATTATTTGGAGCAAGACAGTTGTAAGTGTGTATGCAGTTACCACTGTTTTGCGTCATTTTATTCATGTGTAAATGATAAAAAATGCCGTAATTCACTAATACGTGCGCTGACCCATACATTTTCTTTTTGAATTATTACCAGGACATGTTGATTGATACAATGAGGGAGATTTATCAAATTCTATTATGTAAAACTTGAAATATTTCCAAAAAATATGCAAATTTTGGCATAAAATACGTCAGTTTCGTTGATCTAACTTAACACGTAAGCATGCTGTTTTATACGTTTATGATAGCACATATTTTTGGTTTTCTGTTCTTATTAAATGTATGACGTTACTTTAAACCCGTTTTCGGGACTAAACGATGATTATGCTGCATTTTCTCAGCATTTTAGTGACCTTGGACAGGTGCAAGAAATTTTGCATTTTTACGCTGTAGGGGTATGTGATACGAATGCCTATAAAATTCAAACAAGATCGCTTACCATCCATTTTTATTCTATTTTTCAATTGGTAATAACATGTTATTTCAACATTCAAAAAATAAATAAATTCTATTATTGGGAAATCTTTTAGGAAACTGGAGCATTCCCCCTTAAAAAGACAGCCATGGCTTTATTTTTTTACTAATTGCTTCCAAACCCAACCATTCACGACGCATACACATACATATAATATAACATGGAAATAAGTGTCATTACTTCAAGATGCAAAACAAATGCAAACCGTTCCTTCTTACGTTAATTAAATCTCTACGACAGACGACACAAAAAGGTGACAAAATCATTCAATATGCTACATTTGTATGGCAAAGAAAGTATAATGAGGTAAAAAAGAGAAAAATAATGTTTGTTTATTCATCCTTTCTCGTTTTACCTCAGAGCGTTTCAAAGCTTTTTTCTACTGACCGATCAATTAATACTCGTAACATTACATTTGATAATGCTCTGTTACGAGCAATGTAATCTTTGTACACGATCCAAGATGGAAAACATCGACTACTCTAAATTGAAAACTGCAGCAAATGGATGTTGATTAATGTGAGTTATGTTCCATATAGCACAAAAATTTTGAGACAAAATGAGAAAATGCTGGTTATCAACATTCTCTTCTTTTCGGCAACGTTTTCAAAATTATTTTCTGTTATAATGCCCAAAACCACAATCTTATCTAGGTAAGGTTTAATCTAAATACTCCCGATTATGAATTATTCCTGAGGCAGGGGAAGTAATTCTGTATCTGGTCCTCTGGAAGTTAAACTTAAGTTATGTTTCTTCGATTAACTCATCTCAGCAAACCAAGCATTCTACATCCACTTTGTTCCTTAACGTAAAAGGGGCTCATGCTAGATTTTTTTAAGCTTTCGAACTATTCGGGAACTCATATTTTTACATGGAAAAACAATTTGCAATGCATAAAAACCTCAAATACGGCGAGTAACATCTTTCATTTGCTATAGACCAATCCATCACAAGCGTGTTTACAGATTTTTTTTTTATTTCAAAACGCGACAAGGTCAAGGTCAACGAGACACCCACCGCGGTATTTCAATTGAATACACCGTACAGTCGGCTGCGTTGAAGACAGACCAGAGTCGGGGATTGTTTGGAAATACGGCTTCATTTGGAAGATACATCGTTGAATGATTAAACTTCATTCGTGTACAAGTTCAACCGGCAAATATTGAGAGATATGCGAAATATTCAAGCACGAAGCCAAATTTCCTAACTTTTTGTAAGAAACCCCCGAAATAATTAATGAATGTGACCTTAGTTGCGAGGGATATGTGGAAAGGTCTTTTTTGTAGAAGCACTGAACGCATACACGCGTATTTATCAACTATAGAATACCATAGATCCTTTCGTTTATTTATAAAAGTAAATTTATTTGACCTACCGTGCACCTGACATCAGATGCCGAGTCTGTCGTCGCTGACACTCGTCTGTTTTCGATGCAGCCGGTTGCGCGGTGTGCAGGATCTCGCTGAGCACAGATGACGTACATCTTACGTAACTGCTGTTTGAAGGTTGGGCACATGTAACCGTTACAAAATAAAAACAAGGACAATAAAAATGGGACGCACTTTATTCATTGACTCGGATTTTAAAACTTAATAGAGCTCGTTGCCTGCTAACACTGGACATAAATGATCTACCCCTTCAGGTTAGTAAATTCATATGTTATTCCTGGTTTGTAATTTTTGTGCCATTTGCATTTTCAACAGCCTAGCACGTTCTCCTTTAAGCTAGATTCGTCGGCTTGCAAAATCGTTGGATTGCAACGATGGCATTAGTTACGAAGTATTTCAAGTCTAAAATGCATATATCTGGAATAGTTCACGTAATGATTCTCGAGTTTAAGGGTGGTCAATATTCAGAGATTTGAAGGAGACAAAATGAAGGTAATATACATAATCAAGAATGCTGGATATTACCTTTAACATTGATGGAAATGAGAAAATGTGAGTTGATAATACTCGTGCTAGAAGACTCTACATGTATTTTCATATTCTAAGTGTGCATGTGATGTTAAGAAATATTGGAATTAAATCATTTAAAGCATGGCTAGGATTAACATATCTACTGAGATAATATAAAACTACCAAAACGAGATACGAATTATAATCTCACTAACATGTAAATTGAAAAAAAAGCCGGTGACATCTCCTAAAGCTAAAACTGTTCGTCTGCAATTTATTTTACGTAGTTTCGCTGTAACTGTTTCCATATATTTCCATTCCTCTAGGCTACAACACAAACTATTGTCACGCGAGGTATATTTTATTGTCGCAATCAAGTTTTCAAGAGAATGTATCTATATTCTCACAATGACCTCACATTGCTGATTGAAACTGCTTTAAAATGTTGTTATACTCGGAGAGCAAAATGAAGACAAATAGGAGGTGAATTTTAACAGTCTGTTTCTTTGAAGGCAGAGTACGTGCTACGAATTTCAGCAATTGGCTTTTATATCGTCAAGGTCTAAAATGTTAAAATGATAGATCTAATTTTTTAAATGCATTGCTCGATCCAGGATATTTAAAATAAATTCTTTCATATGATCTGCTGTACTCCCTTTGTCTTTGAAACACAATAAACACATGTAAACACAGGCAATTCTTCCTACAAAGTAAAATTTCTTATCTTGTTCCATAAACGTGTCCAACCACATTCCACGTATTATGCTAAAACCCTTTAAAATGAGTGACGTAGGTACGTGTTTACATATTTCAACCAATTTTAAAACTTGTTCGTATGAATGATATAGCATTCGATAAAAAAAAACTGACAGAGCATCTCTAGCTCAAAGCTAATATCAAGTCAGGAATTATTGCACAATCTTAAGAATCTATTTTGGGTTTTAAAGCAAGTCTACTGTCGAGAATTTCAAGCCAAATTTGATGTAGATATAATTGAGCGAGGATCTTGAAAAATGTGCCTTGGGGCATTTGGGAACAATATGGATCCCGATCAGCAATACTCTCCAAAGCCGAGGCCTATTTTTTTAACCATCAAATATGATATAATATTATATCATAATGGAATGAAGAGAGAATGTGCTCTGTTCTTAAGAGGGTAGATCAAGGGTCTAAGTTGTTCTCTTAAAAGCTTTTTTATGGCATGTGTAAACTTAAATGTCGAAGCATTAATTTTAATTAGACTGCATTTAGGCACAAACTGATCTGGACCGCCTGCGATCTGAAATACTTTAAGGTACCTTTTTCCAGATCCTGGCTCTTGTACTAGATCTGGAAATATTTCCATAAAAAAGAAATTCATATTGTAGAGCAAATAACTTGCGGTGGTTCAATTTTCCTGCAATTTATTTCGAGATGTGTTATTTGAATATTTTCCTTCACCTGGGGCTATGGTGATGATTAAATGTTCATCTGTAATGCGAGAAAATAATATTCCCATAGAGATAGTACGATTGTTTGGTTAAATCTTTATCCAGAGGATAACAATTTAGATTAGTCCAACTTTCATGGAGTTAACCCATCCTCGGTCAGGAACGGCGTTACAAACGCACGTAAAACGGACACAGTAGGATTTTGGCACTCGCTAAACCATCTTATTGCACTGAAATGGTCATGCCATATAAAGCCATATAAAGGTGCGTTCCCATTGCCGACCAAATCGGTCGGCAAAAATGATCGGGAATTAATCGACGAGAAATAAAGAACAAGTCGTGTATCGAGTTCAATCGGGTTTAATCGGGGAATTTAGGCGATCGAGTTGATCGAGTTGATTTGGTCGACAATGGGAACGCGGCTTAAGGAAGATAATATTCTAAATCCGTATCAGGAATTTTATGATTATTTTAAATTCAAGTGAACGTTCAATGTATAAGATATCTTAATACATGTCCGTATACCATTGTATTCCAATAATGTGAGGGATCTGGGCCGCGTTTTACTAACAAAGATTTTTGCAAAAACCTTGTAACAACACATCTGATTGAAGGAGAAATAGTAACAGTAATTATTCGGCCAATCAGGTTTGTTGTTGTTTCAAAAATGTTCGTAAGTTTGTTAGTAAAACGGGCCCCTGTTTCGTCGTGCAGGAATTGTTTTTGGACGCCTTTCGACTATTTTTCGTATGTGTTTACTTTTATATTTCTATCCTGAGTTCGTCATATTGTACGCAATAATAGCGCCAATTCACACGTTGTGGTCGTTAATATTCTCAGAGCCCGTAAAATATAAAAAATACAGTCTCGTGGTTCGCACTTATTATACTTTTATAACTAATATTTTCTCGAGCTCTGACGAAGTATACAAGTATACATACAAACGATTTATGATGAATCCAAACAAATGGAATATCAAAATGTATAAAACGAAGAGTAAGACTGACAGAATAGCAGACAGGATATATAGGCTAAACTTCCAACTCATCGCTAACGTTTTAGAATATTTTCGTTAAGTTAAGTATATGAAATTACATCATAAGATTTTTAGGCAAGTTAGAAAGACCACATCATTTGCTTGAAACTCGTCACGGTTGATCGGAGATATTACCGAAAAATTAAATCATTCAAATTGATCTGTACATGCAGCACGGGATTATCCCCGGAAACCACATAAAACACGTTTATACAAATTCCAGCAATTCTTCGTTGTGAATAATATGCATTCAAAATTCAAAGTAAACATGAACAAACGCAATATCTACATGATTTTTCTCTTGATTTACATATTTAAGGGGCACAATTCGTGCTACTTTATAGTGCGGTGTAATATTTTCTTATTCAATAAATAAAGTGATGAAAACTGATAAACTATGTTAATATTTTGGTCATTTGTGCTAAAATTTGATCCAACAAATTATGAGAGTAATGAACAACAACAACAAAAATGTAATTTAGGGGAAGATAATCAGCCGTCCCGCATATGCTTATCCTGCACCTATATATCAAACAACAAAATGCATTTGAAAGGGAATTCATGAAGCTTTACAATGATATAGGAGTCATAAAATCCGCATAGCGTTCCTTTGACAACCAGGAGTGGCCATCAGCACATTTGGCCGAAATGGACTTTTTAGCATAAATGGGATGCAAATAAGGTGTTCTATATACACACTAGATTTCATTGTGCTATTCCAACTATAAATGGTAAAACTGACATAACACATTTATAGGCTTATCAGTAACTGGCATATTCATTGACTGCCTTAAGGTAGAATACCCATAATTAGCACCAAAGCCAGCGGCGAAATTTGAAAAATGCCAGTAATTCCTAAGATGTGTTATATTTCCATTCCAAATATAAACATAAGCATTATGTACGGTTTAGAATTTTGAATTCATGCATACATTTGCTGATAGCGACTTTCGGCAGCGTCAAATTTCAAACTTCATTTCTGTAAAATCCCTGTACAATTAATACTATGAATGAATAAAAACACATTCCTTTCCATGTCCGAACGAGTGTTATTGTACAAGCCGACAAATTATGTCAGCAGACTAAATCTTTTCGGCGAGCCTGGACGTCTGTCATATAAAGTCTATAAACGATGTGACAACATGCTAATAGCCAACTTTTGTGGATCATTAGAGATATAGGCCAGTGGATACTTATGTAGGACCCTACCTATAAAGACAAACCATATTGTTATCGTGTCTTTATGAAGCATACTTTGGGCATTTGATGTAGAATGGCCAATTTTTCAGACTTACATATCCATGAAATAATCATTTGATGTGTGTATGATAAAAACGAGCATTTATAAAAATGCACAGATGTTTGTGTTCCACGTTTTCCAGAAAAAGACCTTATTGATATTCACCAAAATCATATTCACATCCGCCCCACCCCTCAGACTTCTTAATTCTAGAGTATTGACAAAAACGCTGACGACGATTAAGGTATGCAAACCCCCATTAGCACCAAAGAGCAAGAGGCGAAATTTGAAAAGTGCCAGTATTTCTTTAACTATGTAACATTTCCATTCCAAATACAAACATATGTATTTTATACGGTTTTGAATTAATGCATACTGATTGAGATATACTAGTCAAAACTTCTAACCGGTCACTTAAAAAACAAAGAATTTTTTCTTTGGTGATTGGATTTTCATGAAATTTTTCATGAAATTTGCTTTGTGAATTTTTAAGCAACTCTCAGTTTATTTTTGCGAAAAGTTACCGTTGTTTGGTTGAAATAAAGGTGCAACGTGAGAAAAGCTCAAAAAGCTCTAAATTCACACAGAACTCAGAATATTGTCAATGTGGTGTTTTTGGTCTCAAGGATCATAAGCTACAACATAGACTAAGAAAAAATCGAAAATGTTTGACAATCGTGCGCGACATATGGCATTTTGCGTAAAATTTACATATCAAATTTCATTCAAATGTAATGACTTTTAAAGATACTATTTCCCAGATTTTGGACCAAAATTTGTCAAAAACAAACGAAATGTACACTTTTTAAGCTTTATATGACCTGATTAAATGATTACGACAAATTATTGAAGCAACGACTCATTTTTTCGCAATTTGATACCGAATTCATGAAGCGATGTCGAAAGTAGGTCAAAAACAGTAGGACCTGCGACTTTCTTAAATGACGTCACAACATACATGATGACGTCATATTGAAATTCAAGCATGAATCTCGTTTGAATCTTGGTCCGCGCTGTATGCGCATGCGTGACAATTAAAAAATAAATTCAACCGCATCTGAGACGGGGTTGAATTTTGGTTTGGATTCTCCCTAAATTAGGCTATCTCTTATAATTTCGGCTCAATCTCTGTCTGAATCGCATATTATTAACCATTCTGAGGTGGCCAACACAAAAGTTTTGAATATTTTTTCAAAAAAAAATCATTTTTTGCAATTACACCATCTGTTACCATCACCCTTTTAAAAAAGATATAGTCATTTTCAAAGTGCCCGGTCAGGACTTTTGGTCAGTATTTTTGACAAAATGTTCAAAATTACCTCCCTTACATATGAATATAGAGCAAAATGATACTTGTAAATTATTTTCTCCTTGAAGTATAATCTTGAAATCCGGCAAGGTGAATCAACTTACGTGAAGTGTATTTACACATGTGCATAATTTGGTGCATTTCGTATTGCTAGAAAGTGGTGTGTTAATGAGGGGGCTGTAAACCTGAATTATAAAAAAAATTAGTGTTCAACCTAGTTTTTGGACCAATGAAATTGCAGTATTTTCAAATATAACGGCGCTCTATTTCGCGTAGACACCACTGCCGGCCAGTTTACGTGACCTATATATATAGCCACGCCCCGTCTCCTGTGATTTTTAGCTCCGCCCATCTGTCGATACATGACAGATCCTTCACAAGTTTTTTTTGTTTTAACCCTTTCCAAACAATCAATTTCTATACGGATCCCATTTCTAAGCTTCTAAATAACAAAATATTATGTTGATAAAAATTGAGTTTGTCTATAAAACAGCACAGAAAATATTTTGGCAAATGGAGAAAATGCTGGTTATCGGTATTTTCTTCTATTGCCTCAATATTTTCAAGTCATTTCTATTTGGGAGATCAAAACAAAGAAATGTTTACACGGGTGGGCATCAGGGGAGCTACCTCGAAAATGTGTTAACGTAAATTTGTTCCCACGCCACATCCGGTAACTGTCGAGGTAGTGGAAATCCCTGTATTTTGACAAACGGACAGAGGTGAGCTCTCGCTTTTATTTGTTTTCTCTTTCAAAGAGCGCATTACTTAAAAATCTGGCGATGCAGTGCAATGCTACTATGTTTTAGCAATGCATGAAGACTGAAAACCCCATTAAAAAGTGGAAAATACGAGCAGGACGACATTAATTCCAGGACTGGTGGATTGCATTTTCGCCCTGTGTTTACATATCGGCAGGCATCTCGAGGCAGATATTGTACTTTATTTTCAGTTTCTGACCACTATCACATGTTTTGATGCAACACGTAGTCAAATTGACTACAACGACGCAAAAAATTGAGCTGTTCTGGTCTCCTGAATAGATTACCTGCCCAAAAAACTATTTCGTGTTGTTCCCAGATCATCGAGGTAGCGGTAATCTATCGAGATAGTTCCCACGCGTCCCAAACCTCTAGCCTTCTGATATATTGATGTGTTGATGCATATTAATGATTCTTGACAGCGACCTAATGGCTAGTTGGCGAAATTCTGTTCCGCTAGTCACAGAACTGTGATGCGCGTGCAATATCTAATCGGTGTAAACTAATTAATGCAATTTACTACAAACAAGATTGTGTAAACTTTAGAAGGAGAAAGATTATTGCTTGAAATGTATTACATTTTGTTTAAATCTATTTTGATATCTTTGTGTAAGATGGAATTGAAAAGGAAGTTGGGTATCTTTTTTGTCCTAGTATATATACAAATAATCTTTTACGCACAAACAAGAATAGTGTATATTCCAAAGTAATCAAGGACAATACAAAGGAGGGTTAGAGTGACTGCACTAATAATAAAGCAAAATCTCAGTAACTCGGATGTTGCGCTGTATTCCTTAATCATATTAGCATTCATGAAGAACAGAGACAACTATAAATCTTAACTCCCAGAATGCCGGAAGTGCCTATCTTGATTTAAGTCCTCCGTAAATAGCCTACAAACCCACCTAGGAACAATACAGCTAATAAATTTCTCTTTTCTGCAGGTACATTTGGGTTTGGCGGAATCAGTACTATAACTTGATTTTAAGGTGTAGGTCTCTGGCTGAGGGTAAGCAGTACTGCGTTTTGTTTTGATGTAGATGTTCCTGAAAAAAATGAATAAGGTAAATTGTGGATTTTTATGCTTTTCGGTCATTTTATGTGTCCTAACGCTTTCAGTTAAGTTCTGGTGACTGAGTGACAAACTCGTGAGAAAAAGGATGCAAACGCGGCTTACAATATGTTCTCTTTGTATTGGTACTTAAATGTAATTTTTGTTGTTTCACACTTGGGTTTCAGGTTGGTTTTTAGGTTGGGATTTATGTTGTGATTGCGACAGTTGCTGCTCATTGTTTCATAAGTTAGATATTGCACGTGCATCACGGTTCTGTGACTAGCGGGACTGATTTTCACCAACTAGCCATTAGATCGCTGTCCAGAATCATTAAAGTGTGTCAACACATCAATATATCAGAAGGCTAGATGTTTGGGACGCGTGGGAACTATCTCGATAGATTATCGCTACCTCGATGATCTGGGAACAACACGAATGAGTTATCGGGCATGTAATCTGTTCAGGAGACCAGAACATCTCAATTTTTTGCGTCATTGTAGTCAATTTGACTACGTGTTGCATCAAAACATGTGATAGTGGTCAGAAACTGAAAATAAAGTACAATATCTGCCTCGAGATGCCTGCCGATATGTAAACACAGGGCGAAAATGCAATCCACCAGTCCTGGAATTAATGTCGTCCTGCTCGTATTTTCCACTTTTTAATGGGGTTTTCGGTCTTCGTGCATTGCTAAAACATAGTAGCATTGCACTGCATCGCCAGATTTTTAAGTTATGCGCTCTTTGAAAGAGAAAACAAATAAAAGCGAGAGCTCACCTCTGTCCGTTTGTCAAAATACAGGGATTTCCACTACCTCGACAGTTACCGGATGTGGCGTGGGAACAAATTCACGTTAACACATTTTCGAGGTAGCTCCCCTGATGCCCACCCGTGGTTTAGGAAAGGGCAAATGCGTCTGTTTTTATCAGGGTAATTTCATCTAGCAGAAATCGTTTGAGTTTATTGGGGTTTTACGCCGTTTTCAACTACCAGGGTCATATCGCGGCGGCTGGAGCACCTACCCATGGATTCCTGTTGTTTCTCAAACCAGTACTACCACAACACCCTTACCGAGCCTCCAGCTGCTCGCCCACTTAGGTTAACGATTTCAAACCCATTGGTGGGTGACAATTTTGTCAGAAAACTAGCAGAAATCGTATTATGACGTTTATTCAGTCCAAATTATTTCAATTGCTTTTCATCGGTGGGCGACAAAATTACCGTAACTACAGCTTGAACAAACCTGCACTTACACTTTCATAGCTCACAGACGATTTCTTTTCAACCATCCTCATGAATTAAGTGTTATAAAAAGACATGTGTGTATCGTGGTATAGCGGACGAGAATTGACCTGGCAGAGCATTCCATTTGATTATCATGGGCCGTTCTGCCAGGGCATTTATCGCGAGCTATAAATAGTGAAAATTGTTGACCAAAATATCGTATGCGGCTATTTTCAGACTGTACTTACAGGATTTTTTATCTCGGTAGGACGGATTTTATTTCATGAAATAAAACAAGGGCGAAACTTTGACACAATATTCAGTGGATTTTAAGAATCATTTTAATGAACCGTTGGTGAATCTAAAGCAAACCATGAAAATAATCTGACATGAATATCAATACAATCAAATGTCAATGGCAACCCGCTTGCCATCTTTAACCAAAATTACCTTTTTCACACAATTCGGCAAATGAATTATCATGTCACTATTGGTATCATTCTCTGAATTGGCATGTTCAGTGTCAGATATGATGTTATTCGACCCAGATTGACAAGTGGCTGGTTTTGAGATGACAGTTTGCGATACCTTCCGCTCAATTGGGGGCTCAAGCGCGTTACTGATGTCATTCAAAATTCCGAAATTTTCCCGCTGGTATTGTTGCACGGCTGAACTTCGATGTTTGCTTCTTGAGATAACAGATTTATCGGAAAACTTTTCGTTGTATAGTGTTGTGCACAAACTGACCCTGGCTGAATGATTACTGATATTACGTCCTTCAACATCAATTCCAGCCTCTTCAAAGAAGCGTTTCATCATCTGGCGTACATTATTTTGAGAAATAGTACCGGCACCATATCTAAGGTTGTTGTTTTCGTCTGTTCCACCTAATGGTTTTCTATAGAAGGGTCCCTTGCGTGGTATTAAATCCAAGTATTTTTCGTATAAAGAATAGATACTGAAACCGTTACCAGGTTGATCATAGTGTACAATCGGATCAATGTCTATCCGTTTATGCTTTAATCCACCTTGTAAGTTCTTTCTCATTCGAGGATTAAATTGTACATATTTCCGCTTGTTTGTGTGGTCGAAATTTAATTCAAACTGTTCTGCTTGACATTCAATATGCTCCGAATATCCTCGAAATCCAAAAACTTTACCATTATAAAAGAACACTGCGTTACTTAAGCCCAATGAGGAGTTCATCGAAAATACGCCAGAATCCCACAATCGCTTTTCGTCATCTACGGTAATAGGGTCCGCTTTCTTAGTTTTCACGCCGCAACCCTGGGCAGTCAACTCCTTCATCTTAGCATCCAAAACTTTTCGAAATCCAGAAAATATAATATCATCGTCCTTATAAAAGTTAATCGATTGCTCATTACTCCTAAGGTACCTTTGAATAGCACTCGTAATATTCACTAAAGTGTTTGGTGGATAAGGACCACCATCCTTTCTGCGAATTTCTACAATGAATCGCTGCATCCAGTAATCCAACATTGAATGGTCTCTCAAATTTGCAATGTCCGATGGGATAGGAAATCCTGGTTCAAACTGAGTTTGTATGAGCGTATTTCGATTCTCCGCCCATTCGCGCCAAAGTCCAGTTGCCCAGTTGTTGCTCTGTCTGGTATTTTTTGGTACAGCGTTAGCTGTTTGCTGCTTCAGTTGTTCCGAAGACACAGGCTCGGCAAATCGCCCATTCGGCCCTGAAAATAAAGGGGTAAAAAATATAAATTTTCAGAAATAATAATCACATATGCGATGGGTCAACGGCTACGTAATAGATATACATGTATAACTAAAATTGTTATTACAAATTCAACCCCGATGTTGTAGGTACTCATTTGAATTGTCTTGGCGAGTCAATTTCGATGAGTACCCACAACATAGACATATGGGTTTGGTAAACAATAAATGAAATAATGTAAAATTAACATCATTTTCTTCTTTTGTCTCAATGTTTTCCAAAGCCTTTCGTTTAGGGACTTTAAAACTAGGTTTTGTTTGGGAAAAGGTTAAAGAAGGATTTATGCGTCGTCTGTATCAATGGCTAAAGGAAGAGTTTGTTCTCGATTACTAGACAGAAAGACAAATAGAAAAACTTTGATTTTTACCTTTTTCGTGAATAGGTAACAACAGTTGCTGCGTCGATATTTCCTCTAACAATTGGGTTGACGTGATTAAATCAGAATCGTCAATTTCGTCAAAAAAACCGTCCAAATTGAAACTTGCATCCATGATTGTGATGTGAACGCACTTCACGGGTCTTTGCACAATTTTTGGCGGGGAATTACTTCCGCTGTTGTTTTAGTGTTATGAGCCAATAATGTAGCGAGGTCAAGGAAGAATATTGACGTCCAAAACATCGTATATCGGTTACAATCAAGCTGTGAATACGCTATTTAGGTCTCTATCGGATGGAATTATTTTGGCGGGAATTGCTTGCACTATTGTTTCAGTGTCCGAACATGCTTGGGCGCGGTCGTAGACATTCGGCGGTTGAGATATCCACCGTCGAATGTTTTCAACGTCGCCCGAATAATTCCGACGTTGCGCGAATCTCATTAGGGATATTCTACCTTAGGAATGAATCAAAACTTATTTTGTGTTAAATGATGAATTAAACCAGGGCCGTCAGAGACGGACAATGCTCCCCGAATAAGGCATTGTCACAATAAATGTATGCCATGGAGAGCACTTTATTGTCAAGGGCATCTGATTTGCTCCTCACATATGAAATTTCATCATATTCTGACCATTAGACTAGGAGAAATTAGAGAAAAACTGTATTTTACCTTAAGTCCCCTTTTCCCATGACGAGGCCTTAAATCCAAAAACCGGGAAAAGTGCATCTGCATTTTGTCATAGGGAGTTCTCATGGTAAGTTTCATTTGATTTGGTCCAAGGGTTATGGAGAAATCGCTTCGGACGGACGGACGGACGGACGGACGGACGGATGGAATGACGGAATGACGGAATGACGGACGGACAGGACGGACGGACAGACAAAGCGGTGACTATATACTCTCCCTTCGGGGAGCATAAAAACCTAAAAACTATAGGTTAAATAGATCAAACTATTGATTAATCTGTTGATAGCTGCCAAGGATCGACGCATTTCTGAATAAATATGGGGAGCGAAAAGTGGCTATCAGCTATACCATTTTTACCAAATACGGCGTAAAATTTCAAAATATATCTTAATGTGTATCTTAAGGTAGAATATGCCTAATGGCAACTTTAGAAATTGGGGTGACAAACACTTCTGCCTGATAGTACATTATATTAGACATCTATATGTGCAATATGACAGAAATTCGTCCAGAGGTTTACTAGAAACTTGATTTTCCCTTATCCCACCCCCAACTTGCGAAATTCCAATATGGCGGCCACCACTCAAAGCAAAAAAGTATCTGAATTTTGGACATAAACACATTAAATGTGTTTAGATTTTGGTTTTTATTATCAAAAACATGTTTACCCATCGTCTGATATGAAATGATATGACATTTGTGCGCATATGAGAGATATTTTGTTAAATTACTGCGTGTTTATTTAAAAATCAAGCCTCTTTATTTCCTAGTTTGAAATTTATGCCTCTGAAACAAATGTTGACAGTGCCAGAAATAAGTTCGCGCACTCTCTAAAACCGATATCAAAATTATTCTTATATGTGTAGGGACACGATACAATCCACATATGTACATTTCATCCGTCAAAAATTGAAAATATATAAAGGTAATTCTTAGTACTCTCATGCTTTCGAACGCACTATTTCTTTCCCAAAAGACGTCAATGTCCCAAATGAAGGGTACCGTAGCCCATATCTAATTATATGCTTATAACTAAAACCCAAACGTTGTATTAGACTTTCAGAACTTGGCAAATGATAACATATCAGTTGTGATTTCGTACGACTTTCACCATTTTAACCCTTTACCTAGTAACCAATTGAACATCGCTATTCATAAAAAGTAATGCAAATTCTAAAGACAAAGTTGTACTTAATCTTTTTATAGTTTATAACAGCTTCCTTATACCACTTCTTCTGGATTGCATATTGAATCTAAGGACTTAAATGGAAAAAGAATCTAAAAGAAAGGATCAAATCACGGACCAAACCACGTTACAATTAACTGACAACGAGTTTGCACATTAAATAAGGATCGCCGGCGAAGAAGTGATGAAAATCGAGTGCGAAAGTCTGAACAATGATGATCTGATCCATGCATCGTTCTCAAACGAAAGGCGTTTGATAACCACATCATAGATTTTATTAGATTACATGTATGTGCCTTCTACTGAAGGGTTTATCGTTATATTGAGCCAACCATACCAAGGGAAGAAACGAATATTATACATACTACAATTAGTTTCCTAAATAGGCAGTTTCATTAAAATCAAAGTTTCTAATCACTTACAAACTGATGATATCAATCAAAATCATATGAAATTACACGAAAAATGTCTCTGAAAAATTGCTGTTAAACGGAGAACCATACCAGAAAAAGATATTCGGGGTGTATTTGGGGAATTTCATTTACAAAGGGAAGTAATATTTAGCAATACTGTTGCTATATTTAGCAATACTGTTGCTTAAAATAGATACGGAAATTGTCGACATTTGTCGAAAATGTACGACAATAGTAAATATCCATTAGAATTATTCTACCTTAATGTGTAAAATCTCCAGTGGTGTATCTACCACCATGCAACATTCCATTTACATACACCGATTGTGTGAATATAGAGACAAGTTAAAATCTTTACATGCGTTTTTTCTCAAAATTATAAAACCTGCTGATAGCCACTTCTGGCTATCAAGGGACGAGTTAGGTCGGACCTAGAGTGTAGCAAGCACACGGGCTAGAATGTTTGTAATAATCAGTTATTTTGCAAAATCATCGGACTATTCAACATTTTGGTGCTTATCAAACTTTGAGTAGTATTTTTTAGCTTTTATTATGTGTAATCTTTTTATAGTAAAACGAAGCGAACTTGGGAAAGAGGAGCCTTACCTCATTTGAGACCGCCATGGATCCAAATTAGTCTGTTCCACAATAATTCATATAGAAAATGATGAAGCTATAAAAATGGATCTTGCTCAGCCTATGTGTAGATACAGACAGATCTGGGTCCATGGCGGACTCAAATTATTATTAGGGCCAATATTACAAAATCCCAGTACCACTAATTTCTCCAGACAACAAATAAACAAAATATGGAAATCATTATTGAACCTGTCTGATTGTCAGACATATTTGACGAAACACATCTATTGTACAACCCAATAACTTTTCTGGTTATTCAAATTAGATAGCTGCATTAATAACATATGTCTTGAATAAGTTTATTGAGTCTTTCAACTGTGTTGGTCATATCGCGGCGGCTGGGGCACATAACCGTGAATACCAGGTATTTCTCTCGCCAGCACCATCAAAATATCCAAACCGAGAATCCAGCTTCTCCCTCACAAAGATGATTCATATCCATTGGTGAGAGACAAACGACTTCCGAAAAACTTCAGAATGGATATTGGCCAAGCCGGGGATCAAACTCACAACCCATGGATTGGCAGACTGGCAGACTCCGATGTTACTCACTGAGCTATCCGGGCTCGGCTACTTCAAACTGAAAAGACCGCTCCCATTTTTGTGTAGTTATAGCCCTGTCCCACCTAACCGAATTTTACACCGAATGCATACCGAACTTAAGGTATATGACCCATCATTAAAAACACAACTTTCTAGCTATGCGACATGCATCAAATTATACACACTTGTAAATACACTTCAAATAAGTTTATTCGCCGTGCCGGATTTCAAGATTATGTTTCAAGAAGAAAATGATTCACAAATATATTTTTACTCTATATTCATATGCAAGGGAGGTAATTTTGATCATTTTTGTCAAATATTTCCATAAGTATGCATTAATTCAAAATTCTAAACCGTTCAAAATGCTTTTGTTTGTATTTGGAAAGAAAATGTAACACAGTTTAGGAATCACTGGCACTTTTTAAATTTAGCCTCTGGCTCTTTAGTGCTAATGATGGGTTGTATACGTTAATTCGGCATATTCGTTAAAGGTTCGTTCCAGAAACGGTTAATATTCGGTATATTTTCGGTGCCTTTCGACGACATACGGTGGTGTTCGCAGTTTTTGAGCATGCACACAAGTTTTCAACGATTGCAGCGAATCAAAATTTCGGTATAAGTTCGGTAATGCTTCGCAGAGGGATCGGTAGGCGCGCGTCTGACATTCGCTGCTTTCGTTTCGGTGTCGGTTATAATTCGCCGACGAATTCCTGGTCGGTATGTTCGTCATGATCGCACCGAAGGACTAGCGTTTGCACTCCGATGAAGGGTTATATACCGAAAAGGCAAAGGAACCCGGCGCTAACGAAACACACCGATCCTCACGGTGCCATTCCGAATATGACGTTATATTCGTAACTCATTCGGTAGGGGTTCGTTGATGTTTGTGTACGAATTGGGATTTATTTCAGAGAAACGTCGTTAGCTGTTCGACACGGTCACTACAAGTTCGTTACGTGTTCGGTGCTTTGTCGGTACATAATCGTTGAAAACCAAAGTTTACCGAATAAAATGACAACGAACAATGCGAATTTCGCACTTGACATTCGGTATAAATTCGCTTAGGTGGGACAGGCCTATTAAAACCAAATAAAACTTCCCGTTTGAAATTGACTTTGGAATTTCAACAAAATTAAAATAGAGAAGCAATACTTTTTGACAGATCATTTTTCATATTACCCAGGCCTAGAGAAGTGTTTAACGATATTTTAAGGAAACCAATAAGTTAACAATATTGTTTATTGCTCTCCTGAGGTTATGAGAACACGAGGTTTTACTGTCAGTCATACCAAAACTTTGTCCGGACAACTCCTCCTACACTTGACCGATTTATTTCATACTCGGTTCAAGTGTTCATTTTGATCTGTAGATTTGCAAGACGCAAATTTCACGAAAATCGGACTGATACTATCTGAGTCAATGGCCCCTGGTATAATGATAAATACTTCTCCGGACAACTCGTCCTACAATTACTGTTCGATTTTCTTCATACTTGGCACAAATGTACATTAGGACCTGTAAATGTGAAAGACGCAAATTTCCCGAAAATCGGGCTGATACTTTTTATACGCCCGTCGAAGACGGGACGTATTATGGGATCACCCGTGGCGTCCGGCGTCCGGGCGTCCGGCGTCCGGGCGTCCGGCGGCGTCCACTTCTTTGTCCGGAGCATAACTCTGTCACCTTAATTCCGATTGACTTTAAACTTGGCAGTTATATTCTTCTCATCATTACAAAGTGCAGTGCACAAGAACCATAACTCTACCTAGCTTATTTTTTGAGTTATTGCCCTTTGTTGTTTTTCATACTTGAATCTTGTCCGGAGTATATCTCTAAAAGTATTATAGCTAGGATCATGAATTTTCATGGGTGTATAGATCTCACCAAGGGGGAGTGCAGTGCACAAGAACCATAACTCTACCTAGCTTATTTTTTGAGTTATTGCCCTTTGTTGTTTTTCATACTTGAATCTTGTCCGGAGTATATCTCTAAAAGTATTATAGCTAGGATCATGAAACTTCATGGGTGTATAGATCTTACCAAGGGGGAGTGCAGTGCACAAGAACCATAACTCTACCTGGCTTATTTTTTTTAGCTATTGCCCTTTGTTGTTTTTCATACTTGAATCTTGTCCGTAGTATATCTCTAAAAGTATAATAGCTATGATTATGAAACTTCATGGGTGTATAGATCTCATCAAAGGGGAGTGCAGTGCACAAGAACCATAATTCTACCTGGCCCATTTTTTGAGTTATTGCCCTTTGTTATTTTTCATACTTGATTTTTGTCCAGGGCATATCTCGAAAAGTATAATAGCTAGGACCATGAAACTTTTACCAATCTGCTCCCCCTGTCGACATAAAGCAGTGTTACGGGCGTATTTTGTGACAGTTTGACACCTTGTTGAGTAATAGCCATATATTTGATGAAAAAATGCTTGTCCGGACACCTCATACAATCACCGTCTGATTTGCTTCATACTTTGTACAAGTGTGCAATGTGACCTAGAGATGTGCAAGAACAACATTTCACGAAATTCGGACCGATATAATTTTATGAGTTATGGCCCCTGAAATGCTTGTCCGAACAACTCCTATAGTTACGGTCCAATTTGCTTCAAATTTGACACAAGTGTTCATTATGATAGGAACATGTTCAAGATGAACATTTCTAGAAAATTCAATTGACAATCTATGAGTAATGGCTCCTGATTCGAAAATAAAAACCCAACAACACTTGTCCGAACAAATGGGGTGGCGGGGATATTTTAATCACCATCAGATTTTTAGTTTGCTATGACGAGTCGGTATTCATCTGTCTTCCGAAAAGAAGAGAAAGTAAAATGTGATATAAATCAGCACATGACGTCAAAATTACATGTCTTTCGGAAATTTGATTTTGCAACAAGTTGTACTAGCACGAAATTCAAATTGGCTACAGTGCCATAGGTCACATTTCTATGTCAAATTTCTGTGGAAAAGATGAAATAAAGAAAAAAAAGTTTGCTCGTAAAATGCACAAAGTTATACTAACCTTGTCATCTAGTGATGATATAGCTTACAGCAGAATCTTCATTTGTTGACTACATCAGAAGAGATTAAACAACTGAAAGCAAAAAGTTCCGGCATCGACGATATTTTTCCGGTTACCGTCAAAGTCGACAGCAGGGAGCGAGTTGATCAAGTAAACATTGACGTAATTTTGGACAAACAAAAGTTCTTAAAACACCACGACAGACTGATCTTGCTTATATCTATCCTGAAATTGTTCTGTAAAACTTTTATGGGTAAATATACTACTCAAACACTCAAAATAATCGTTAAAAAATGCATATTCTGCTGTGAAATTAGCGAACAGTGTAAAATTGAATTCCAAAGTTGGAGTCTTTGTCAAGATACCATATTATCAAAAAGAAAAAAATGCTACGCGCTTCTTCTTACTTGACCCAAATAACATGGAAATCCAAAACCGATAACAGTGTCATTTTGGTACATATTATAGATGGAGGTGATATTTTGGTCCAAAACTTGTATTCAATCAACATTTGATTTTGATCCCTAAAAACATATTTGTATTTATCAAAATTAACGGTAGCATACAGTGCAACCATAAAGCAATATTCATGTTCGAAACGGCTATTCAAAAAATATTGAATGAATATAAATATCATTTTTATTTGCAAAATTTCATATATGGTAGCGAAAATAGGCATACATGTATGCATTGTTATATTTCTTTACTTTTTGATTACATTGCCTATGCAACATCATAAGTGGCACAACGACATGCAATAATGTTCAAGTCTTATGTTATAAGATGGAAAAGTCTTCTAGAACCTATACGGTATAGCATCCAATGTTGCCTTTTCAAGTTTAAAGTAAAGTAATGTTTTAGCTCTAAGAACCACTAATGCACTTACGAGATATAGAAGGATGCATAGGGATGCAATTACAGCACTGTCTTCTTTTGGATTTCACAGTTGAAATTGTCCTTGTTTATTTCAAAACGTTTTCCTGTCGGGGTACAACAGGGTGCAATTATTTCTGAAAAATTATTTTTCATGCATAGCTTAACCTGTGTTGATACACAATTAATACACATTTCTATGATGCCTTGTGGTTAAAAAGGGTTTAGCCACCAATCCTTCAAAGTCACTTGGGAGCTTGATTATCTATTTCTGGTGCATGGCAACAACAAATTTCATTTTTGCATGATAAACAGATACAATCAGAGAATTTGATTCTTTTTCTGATTTGATTTTTCATGTTTTCAAAGATTCGTATGGAACACTTGTTGTTAACTTTCATGAATCATGGCTGACTAAAATGTTCGTAGAGGATTTTGTAATATAGGATTTCCTCTTTTATGTTAAAAAGGGTACGCTTGGGACAAGAGTAAAAAATATTTTAACCAACTTTTTAGTACACTACCCTATTTTTTCCCGTTGAAAAATTGAAATTCTTAGAAATTTGAATTCTGGAATGTTTGATTCTAATCATTTCATGAATATGAACCGTTATCTAGTGTACTAACTTCGTGCCAAATTTCATTAAATTCAAAGCGTAGGCAGACTCCCATGTTAATTTTCCTATCCGTGAAAGACCCCCTTTCTCGATGATATTCCCTACATATCGAGAAATATCCGCTTACCTTTAAACTCACCTACAACTCAGGTCATTTTCCTTGTGAAATCGAAATTGAAGTCCTGTCAGAAAAATAAGACTGAAATCATCTAATTGACCAAACGCCGACTGTCAATCAAAAACATCGATTAGCCAATTGGCGATCAGAAAAATGTCATGCCCTAATTGCTCTTCGTTGCACGTGTTATTGTATCGATTTATCGACTGACAATCAAAACAATCGACATGCCAAATGCAAAGAATTTTGTGCTAACAATAGACTAGGTCTACCGTATGTATGTCCGAATTTACTTCACGACTAACAGGATATAATCGTTCCCTATAAACGAACACATGTCCATTGTTTGTATTAAATTCTATGTTGGGCGGAGCGAACTGTCGATTGGCGTTTGGTCAATTGCATCCGATTGAATGGAGTCTCACTCAACTATAAAGGTCATATGGAGACGGGACCTCGGTTTAAAGTCTCCTCCGAAAGACTGGAGAAGCGGGGGATCGAAACAGCGACCCCTGTGTTTTAAGTCCAGCGCGTTACCACTTCACTCCTCTAATTGCATCTGAAGTAAGTCCAATGGCTTCAAGTTTCATTAACAAAATATCATGATTAACGGTATCAAACGCCTTTTGTAAATCTAGTGAAACCATCCCAACCAAAGTTCCTTGGTTAATATTAAATTTGATGAAATCTGATAGATGAATTAAAGCTGTGGCAGTAGAAAAGCCATGCCTAAAACCAGATTGAAAAATGTAAAGGGCATTTTTTGACAGTAAATACTTTTCCAGCTAATCTCAAAATAATTGACACTTGTAACCAAACCAGCACATTTACATATATCAGCATTTACCTGCAAATAAGAATCGTCTTTCAATTTTGGTCCAGTGTGCCATAAATTGTCTGGAGAAATGTAACGGTAACTTATTGGATTTGCACACGATACGGTCTGGTCTCATTACATAATAGAAAATACTCCACCAAATACACGAAATGTCGGACGGCAAACTATTGGCTATACATTCGTCTGGGGTTTTGTACTATGGAAAATGATGTTCATTTGATTCAGTTACCGTTGCAATTTCATAATTAGAACATGCCAAGAATACAAGTTTGGTTGTTTACAAGCATTGAAGTCGCAAATTGGAACTTTGACAATATACACAAGCGGACATTCATTTCTTACTTAATGGTAATGAAATGTTGAATAGCTGGTTTATACTAGCACGGCCACCAATCCCTCTCATTCATTGCAAAATGCTATGAGCGAAATCTCAGATGAGGGACTTCCGGCTATGAAGAAAGGGGACCCATTTTGAGTAAATAAACACTCGTTGTTACTTTAAATCGGTTATTTTGCTACTTATGGGTTGAATCTCAAAAATCGGGGAATGCTATTCGATGGGGTAATGAATGATGTGTTATATTGCCAAAGCCCTAGCTTACCGAGTAAACTTGTAATTACTTTCGAAGTGAGTGCACACACTTACAACAAAACGACACATAAACGACTCCTATGGCGCTATCATACGCATTTTTCGAATGAGACATGTTCAGTTTAATATTTTATGGTCTCTTTTAGTATTCCGCACGTACGAGTTTGAAAACCTTTGTTTATTTATGAGAAAAACAAGTATGCAATGAAGAAGAGCAGTAAGCTATGAAGAAGCGAGAGTAGCTATGAACAAGTGCATGTCGGATTGCGATGCAATACAGGAGTCCCCCACCGGATAAAAAAATCCTTTCTTATAATATATCTCCTACTTACTAGATCTATAACTGTATACAAAATTTGAAGTTGCTATCACATTAGGTTTTGGACAAAATGTCCCAAACAAAAATATAAGGGTAAAAACAACCAAGGGCAATAACTCCAAAAGTGGGCGGAGAAGAATTATTCTTGTACATGCCACTTGTCCTCAATGAGATCTATAAGTGTACAAAGTTTGAAGTTGCTAGCACTAATGGCTCAGGAGATATGGTCCGGACAAAAATGTAAGGATAAAAAACAACAACGGAAAATAACTAAAAAAGTGGATGTGGTAGAGTAACAGTTCTTGTGCATTACACTTCTTCTTAATGAGATCTACCAGTGTACAAAGTTTGAAGTTGCTAGGGCTTATGGTTTAGGAGATAAGTTCGGGACAAAAATGTAAGGATAGAAACAACAAAGGGCAATTACTCAAAAAGTGGACATGGCAGAGTGACAGTTCTTGTACATGACACTTGTCCTCAATGATATCTATAAGTGTAGCAAGTTTGAAGTTGCTAGCACTTATGGTTTAGAAGATATATTCCTGACAAAAATGCAAGGGTAAAAACAACAAAGGGCAATAACTCAAAAAGTGGGTGTGGCAGAGTAACAGTTCTTGTACATGACACTTGTCCTCAATGAGATCTATAAGTGTACAAAGTTTGAATTTGCTAGCACTTTAAGTTTAGGAGATATGATCCGGACAAGAATGTAAGACTAAAAACAACAAAGGGCAATAACTCAAAAAGTGGACATGGCAGAGTAACAGTTCTTGTACATGACACTTGTCCTCGATAAGATCTATCAGTTTACAAAGTTTGAAGTTGCTAGCACTTATGATTTAGGAGATATATTCCTGACAAAAATGCAAGGGTAAAAACAACAAAGGGCAATAACTCAAAAAGTGGGCGTGGCAGAATAACAGTTCTTAAACATGACACTTGTCCTCAATAAGATCTATAAGTGTACGAAGTTTGAAGCTGCTAGCACCTATAGTTTAGGAGATATGATACGGACAAGAATGTAAATGTAAAAACAACAAAGGGCAATAACTCAAAAAGTGGGCGTGGCAGAGTTATGGTTCTTAAACATGACACTTCTCCTCAATGAGATCTATAAGTGTACAAAATTTGAAGTTGCTAGCACACATATTTTAGGAGATATGTTCCGGACAAGAATGTAAGGGTAAAAACAACAAAGGGCAATAACTCAAAAAGTGAGCGTGGCAGAGTAACGATTCCTGTAAATGACACTTTTCTTCAATAAGATCTATAAGTGTACCAAGTTTGAAGTTGTTAGCACATATGGTTTAGAAGATATAGCCCGGACAAAAGTGTGACGGACAGCTAGCACACATATTTTAGGAGATATGTTCCGGACAAGAATGTAAGGGTAAAAACAACAAAGGGCAATAACTCAAAAAGTGAGCGTGGCAGAGTAACGATTCCTGTAAATGACACTTCTCCTCAATAAGATCTATAAGTGTACAAAGTTTGAAGTTGCTAGCACAAGTTTATAGTTTAGGAGATATGATCCGGACAAGAATGTAAGGCTAAAAACAACAAAGGGCAATAACTCAAAAAGTGGGCGTGGCAGAGTTATGGTTCTTGAACATGACACTTCTCCTGAATGAGATCTATATGTGTACAAAGTTTGAAGTTGCTAGCACACATAGTTTAGGAGATACATACCGGACAAGAATGTGAGGGTAAAAACAACAAAGGGTAATAACTCAAAAAGTGAGCGTGGCAGAGTTATGGTTCTTAAACATGGCACTTCTCCTCAATGAGATCTATAAGTGTACAAAGTTTGAAGTTGCTAGCACACATAGTTTAGGAGATACGTTCCGGACAAGAATGTAAGGGTAAAAACAACAAAGGACAATAACTCAAAAAGTGGGTGTGGCAGAGTAACGGTTCCTAAACATGACACTTCTCCTCAATGAGATCTATAAGTGTACCAAGTTTGAAGTTGTTAGTTCATATGGTTTAGAAGATATAGCCCGGACAAACGTGTGACGGACAGACGGACAGACGGACGGACGGACGGACAGACAGACGGAATCGAGCAAACCTATAGTCCCCCAACCGGTAACCGGTGGGGGACTAATAAAGGGGACCAAGCTATGAAGAAGCGCGGACTTCATAATTCTTTCTTGGCACTCACATATACTAAATGGTTATGCGTTTAGGAAGAATTGAAGACAGAAATTCCAATATTTCTTTTTACAAATTTCAATTTGAAAAAAATCAAATTCTAAACAATAGAACGATATTTATTGTTATGCAGCTTAAACATGTATTTAATGCCAACCGGTAACTTACAGGTGCGTAGGACTGGAAACATTTTAATGGGGAGGGGGGGGGGGGGCTAAAGCCCCTGTTCTGGCTATTGTCGGAATTTTGATATACACAAATCTTTCAAATTGGACCAGTCTAAATTTTGTCGTGAAATAGGCTAAATGACCTTGACCACACCAAATAACAGTCTCCTGTTTTGGAAGCAGACTTTGCCAGTTCTAGTGAAAACATTTTGAGAGACTTTAACCCATTGGGAGATTTATTACCAAAAAGTCTAAAACCTGGAATTTTAGAATGTGTAATAAAATGTAATCAGAAAATGATGATGGAACAAGAGGCACAAGAGGGCCTGCATAGCTCTACTGGATTCAATAAAAGAATTACCTCATAAATTGGGTCTCTAGAATGCATACAAGGTTTTTCTAAGATTTGACCCCGTGACCTGATTTTTTACCCCAGTTAACCCAATTTTATACTCGTCGGAGATTTCATCATTGAATTTATCATGACAAAGTTTCTGGGTTTTTTGGACAAAAAATGTGGCCTCTACATGTAAAGAATATACACGGATTTTATGATATTTGATCCTGTGACCTAGTCTTTTACCAAAGTTGACCCAAATTTGAACTTGTACTATATTTTATTAAGACAACCATTCTGGCCACATTTCAGATTGACCAGGCAAAAATGTGGCCTTTACAGTGCATACGATGTTCTTCTAAGATTTTACCCTGTGACCTAGTTATTGACCCCAGGTGACCCAATTTCAAACTTATCTGATATTTAATCAAGACAACCATTCTGACAAAATTTCAGGTTAATCGGAAAAAATAATGTGGCCTTTAGAAAGCATACAAGTTTTTTAGATATGTGACCTAGTTTATGACCAGTTGACCCAATTTTGAATATGTACTAAATTCTGATTCAAGACGACCATTCTGACCGAATTTCAGGTTAATCGGACAACAAATGTGGCCTCTAGAGTGCATACAAGGTTTTTTCTAAAATTTGACCTTGTGACCTAATTGTTGACCCCAGTTGATCCAATGCGAACACGTCTGCATTTTCAACAGGACGAGTGAGTCCTTTCAATTTTTAGTCCGTACCCGCAGAACACTTTCGGTAATCCGAGTCTTCTCTGATGAAAATTGGCTTGTTGATATTTGGATGTGGCTATTTCCAAAAGAGCGCGGTCCCATTCAAAAACAAAAGAAAAGTCCGACACAGCGACATAACTTGTGTCGGAATTTCCTTTTGTTTTTGAATGGGACAGTGCTTTGATGTAAATAGCGACATCCAAATATCAAAGAGCAAATTTTCATCAGAGAAGACTCGGATTAACTTCCGGAAGCAAAAATAGTAACAAATCGACATTATCAAAACGAGGCTCCCAAAACATGCGGAGAAAACAATGACGTCGCACGTGCATTCAATATACAGCGATAAAGCACACGTGCATTCAATATACAGTAATATAGCGAAGTTTTAAGTGGAACAAAAATAATGAAATTGAATGAATTTGTTAATGGGTAAGATGGTTATTTTATTTGATTTATAATCAACCGTTCCCCGTTTAAAAATTTCGCCTTTTCCCTCTAAGGACGACTTCCGGAGGCTGTCGTTTGTGTGGGGTCTTAGAGGAAATAACCTAATTCTGATCAACTTTAAGATTGATCGGACAAAAAATGTGGCCTCTAGAGTGCATACAAGAAAAAAATAACCGACGGACGCATGACGAACACATCGCAATGACAATATCTCGACTGGCCGCTATAAACATGTAAATAAGATCTGTTTTCATTCAAAATACATGCAATGTATCTTGTGTAGGATTAAAATTATTAAAGTGTTAGGGTTCTTATACGGTTTGCCAAGTTTTGCCTAAATAGTTTACAATGACATTGGTGTGCGCATGTGCAGGCCTATGTTATTTACATAATTATATCATCATTCCAAATATAACCACATTGTATACTGAAAAGTCTTGAAGTAGGCTAATTTGGAAATTAGATTGATCTTACAATTCTAAATGTGAGATAGTATTAACAATAAATTCGTATCACTTTCCGAGTGAAAATTATAGCGAAAAGGCAAAGTTAAGAGTAAAAATCCGACGCTTTGAATATCCTCTTCTTCATTGCCTATTACATCTTCTTCATATCTAGTCCCCTTTATTCATAGCTGATCTCTCTTCTTCATATCATATTACTTTTTTAGCTTTTTCTCTTTATCAGAAAATCAGTCATTGGATTTTAATGGATATATATATATATATATATATATATATATATATATATAAGATAGAGCATTCTAAGCTTATGGGACCTGTATAGAAGGGAATAATAGTAGTATTTCAACCATAATTTTTCGATCAATTTTGACATATCTTCAAAACACAGCACTGTGATCGCATGACAAAGCAGTTTGAAGCAAACACAGTGAGACCATGCCGAGGAGACATACTCTAAAAGAAGTTTAAATACGCACACCATCGAATAGCATTCCCCGATTTTTCAGAATCAGCCAAAAACTGACAAAATCACCGATTTAAAGTAACAACGTGTGCTTACATTCACAAAATGGGTCCCCTTTCTTCATAGCCGGAAGTCCCTCTTCTGAGATTTCGCTCATAGCATTTTGCAATGAATGAGAGGGATTGGTGGCCGTGACTAGCCTGGGTCCAGTCGTCAATATACACTTGGTCTGAGATTATTTATACCCGTTACATTGCGGAATATAGATGTCCCAAAAAGAGTGGCCTACTAATAATGAACTATAGTCCGTCTGATGAAATCAAATAAGGGGGCTATTTAAGGAGTTCGCTGCACCCCCCTAGGTACCAAGGTTGTTATATACCATTTTAAAGCTTGAAATATGCTGGATACGATGCACGATGTTGTCAAGTCGTAAACCTGTGCAGGTCCCGTATAAACACACAATTATGTGGGTGGGGTAAGACAACACATAAATTATTAGAAATGTATTTGTCAAATAGAAATCGTCTTTAACCCAATCACTTTGGAATGTACTCATTCGAATTCATGAAATCACATTCAAGTACACCAGAAGAGATATACAAAAGACATTTCAATCAATTTTTCGCAGAAATAATGCTCATATATCTCGTCAATTTGCATATGGTGGGTGGGGTAATTTATGCACAGTAAAACACTTAGCCACACAAACAAATAATCACATTATTGTTCCATGAAACGTTTGCACAACCGTTTTTAGATTGAATACCACTTATTTAGGTCTTGGTAAAACATCTATACCCAATATTTTAACAGATTTAAACAAGACGCAGTTCTAGGCTTCTCTTGAAAATGCCCCCTCTTTCCCTGTATCTTACAGCATAGTCCGTCTAATTCTTTCAAATAAGAGGACTTTTTAAGGAGATCGTTTCACCCCTAAGAATCGATATACCAATGTTGTTATATAGCATTTTAAAGCTTGAAATGTGCTGGATACGATGCACGATGTTGTCAAGTTGTAAACCTACGCGGGTCCTGTGAAAGCACACAAATATGTGGGTGGGGTAAGATAACATATAAATTACTTAAAATACAATTTTCAAATAGAAATCGTCTTAAACCCAATCACGTAGGAATGTACTCATTCGAATTCATCAAATCACTCTGGAATAAACCAGAGGAGATATACAAAACACATTTCAATCAATTAAACGCAGAAATAATGCTCAGATATCTCGCCAATTTGCATGTGGTGGATGAGGTGTTTTATTAACAGTAATATACTTAGCCACACAAACAAATATTCGCATAGATGTTCTTTGAAACGTCTGTATAACCATTTACAGATTAAAAACAACTTATTTGGAATTTAGTAAAACACATTCACTCTGTATCTTGACATATACATGTACACACAAGACACAGTTCTAGACTACACTTGAAAATGCCCCCACCCCCTATATCTTACAACATAGTCCATTAGATGAAATCACACAAGGGGGTTATTGAAGGCGTTGCTGCATCCGACCGCGATGTACCAATGCTGTTATATACTATTTTAAAGCTTGAAATGTGCTGGATACGATTCACGATGTTGTCATGTTGTAAACATGTGCAGGTCCCGTGTAAACACACAAATATATGGGTGGAGTAAGAAATGCATTTGTCAAATGTAAATCGTCTTAGACCCACTCTTTTATAAAGGTTCTTAATCGAATGCATGTCATTATGATTTAAATAACCAGAAGTGATATAGAAAATACATTTAAATTGATTATACGCAGTTTATACACAGAAATAATTTCAGGTAGTCAGTCAATTTGCATATTGTTGCTAGATAATTGTTATACACAGTAGAAAACGTACTAGCCACACAAACAAATACTCGTTTTATTGTTTCTTGAAACGTTTGTACAACCGTTTATAGATTAAATACAACTTATTTGGACATTGGTACAACATCTTTACCCAATTTAATAGATATAAACAAGACATAGTTCTAGGCTGCTCTCAAATGTCCACTCTTTCCCTGTAGCTTACAATAATCTCTGCTTTAGCCATTCATAGTCAGATAGCAAAACTCATTTTGTATGGATCACCAATCCCTTCAAGAGCATCCACTGAAAATATTTTAGCATTCTTTGATATAAGAGATATATTGATTGGTGAATGACAAAGATTGCACTGTGATATCACTGGACAACACACTAATAATATGATAGCGTTCAAGATGGCGGCCAACAGTAGATATACACATGGAATAGATATATAGAACATTAATTTTGATTCTGACTTGATCTGGAAAATGAATACAAATAATTTTGAGGACAGTAAAGATAAACACAAAGATGAATATTTAAACTTTAAATAATGGTTAATAGGAGGCACGTAATTAATTTCTGAATGACTCTTTGGGAGTAAAATACCTTCATGGGCTAAGCAAAAAGATCTGTTTTGGAGAATCGTTTTGTTAAGTTCATGTTTCCACTTTCTCAAATTATTCTGTAAATTCCTTGATCTTTATCTATCTGTTATAAATTTACTAAAAAAAGGGGGGCACAATTCAGCTAGAGTGATCAAATGGGCCTTCTATGCCTTTATCGAAGATGTTGCAATTTAACTCATTTAATATTGCACTTTCGAATAAATCAGACCATTGTATCAAGAGTTTACCTTCCTCGAAAAATTGCTAAAATGTTGTTTTTTTTACCCAACCGCGGATACCTACACATGATACAACGTGTTTAACCTCTGTTACAAAATCTTAAAATTCAATTGGTGATACAGCTGACCGAATGCAGTCACTTATTTAGGGAAGATTCAACCAAACGGTCCTTAAAAGAGAGCGCTTATCTGATTGTACGGATCGATGTAACGTTTCGCATGCTTTTCCGTCTGTTGATACAAAAGATAAGTACAGTAGCTATTTTCGATAGGGGACGAAATGGTATGTGTTAGCTGGGTCTTCGATGATGGTCTTGACCAATAGTTGGCTAGACGGTGTTGATCATACGACCTAGGGCATATACGAGTAAGGGATGTTTTATTATATTATAACTCTATGTAAGCATACACCACCATTGTGGTCTCTCGTCATTAATTTGTATGATATAATGTGTGATGTATATCAAAACTAATTTGATTTGGAATACTGAAGGACGGGAATTCAACACTATAAAAATGCAAAACTTGACAAAACTTGATAACACTAGGTTACTGATTTTTCACTAAATTGAGGATGATTTGGGCATTGCTCATAGATTTTAATTGCATTGGGTTTTTTTTATATATGTATAGTTGTCTTTATCATTCGTCATTTCTAAGCTTGTAAAAGGTATTCTATGTCTATTGCAATTATATATTTTAAGTTGTTTTCTCCATTTATCCATCTGAAACAATTACATATACTTCTGGCTCCTCTTTTTAATTTGGTCATTCACATTTTGCTACATCAATCTTCTGTACCACAACTAGTTTGCCCTATTCTTTAACGACATAATTGTTACAAACCTTTATTATTTGACGTAAGATCTTTATGATAAAGGTCTTCTTTTTAAGCTTTCCATGGACATTCACACTGAATTCCTGTGATGCTAATAATTATGTCTCGTCGAAATTAGGATTCACAATTTAAAAAAGGTAGCTTTAACAAGTATCATATTGACAGCAGAAGCTTTAGTTGGAAAGTTTTGAAGGCTAATTGATCAGATTATATAGAATGATATACTTTGATAATTCCCCATCTTATGGTGAAAAGTGTACCTATCATAGAAATATTATAATGATTATATTGTAAAGGTCATTTTATAACGCAATGGCTTTCGTAATAATTTCGTTAAGCCATGCGTTCAAAATATGGTTTTGTAAACTAATAACCATCACATTTTATCTGTTCCATCGAATTAGGATTACTACTTTGGATATATTTTTTTCTGGAAGTTTAGGTCCGAATCGGATAAATAAATCCAAATACATCTCCCACTCAATTAATGAATATATCGGTTTCTCATTAACGACAACGTATAAATTCTTATAACATATACAACCTTGATAAGCATTGTAATATCCATATTATCTAAGACGTATTCTCATTTTGTGCCGTTAGGTACCAGTCTCGAATTGACTTAATTTGAATTAGCAAAACTGACGTTTCAGACTTCATTTTACCACACAATTCACAAATATAAACAAATTCTGAAAACATGTTACAATTAGTTTAATAGCTATAAAGTGACTGAGGCCTATGGTTATCATAAGCACTACATCCATCACGATTATAAGCTGTCATTGTGCGATTATGTGCACCGATAGCACATCTTTGGTGTGATCACCACAAAAAGAATCTCTGTAATATTTTCTTTCTGATCACAATGTGATCGTTATTAGATCGAGACTGATTATTCCGATTCTTGAGTGAACAGTTCCGATGAGCACCCATACTTTCCGCAGTTTTGATGAATTTTCTTTAACAAAAAGTATTTACAAGTGCATCTTACATACCTACAGTCTAATTTGTAGCTTTAAAACATGTTTCAGTTTTCCCCAATTTAGGATAAAACGTCGCTATGTTTCCCAATTGCACTGGCCCATGGCCCAAACACAAAATGTAGCAAGACCCTTGGCCCTGACATCACTTTCTTATTCATAAGAATTTAGTTTAGTTAATTTCTAAATTCTTAAGGTAGAATCTTGAAGAAAGTTGAATCCACTTTTAAAAATTCATTGCCCTTTTCTTGGTGAAATCGATTGAAATGTGTTTTGTATATCGCTTCTGGATATTTCAATCATAATGTCATACATTTGAGTGAGAAAATTTTTAAAAGGGTGGGGTTAAGACAATTTATATTTGACAAATGCATTTCATTTTTTTATCTTACCCCGCCTACATATTTGTGTGTTTACACGGGACCTGCATAGGTTAAAAACTTGACAACATCGTACATTGTATCCAGCATATTTCAAGCTTTAAAAAGGTATATAACAGCATACATCGGGGTGGGATGCAGTAACTCCTTCAATAGCCCCTCGTGTGATATCATCTAACGGACTATGTTGTAAGTTACAGCGGGGGGGGGGGGTCAAGTGCAGTCTTAAACTGTGTTTTGTATATATCAGTTAAGATATAGGGTGACGGTATTTCATTAAGATGCAAAGAAGTTGTATTTAATCTGTAAACGGTTGTACAAACTTTTCACAGAGAAATAATGCGACTATTTGCTTGTGTGGCTAGGTATATTATTGTTTATAAAACAGCCCACCCACCAAATGCAAATTGACTCAGCTTATAAACGATTGAAACGCATTCTGTATATCCAATCTGGTTTATTTGATAATAATTTCATGAATTTGAATGAGCACAATCCTAAGTTTGGGTTTAAGAAAATTATCGCTTGGCAAATGTATTTCAAGTAATGTATTTGTTGTCTTACCCCACCCACATATGTGTTTGATTACACACTACCTGCGCAGGTGTACAACTTGACAACATCGTGCATCGTATCTGGCATATATTAAGCTTTAAAATGGTATATAACAACCTTGGTACATCATGGGTAAGGGATGCAGATAATTCCTTAAATAGCGCCCTTATCTAATATCATCTGACGGACTATATTGCAAGTTACAGGGAAAGAGGAGGCATTTTAAAGATCGGCATAGAACTGTGTCTTGTTTATATCTGTTAAGATATTGGGTGAAGATGTTTTACTGAGATCTAAATTAGTTGTATTTAATCTATAAATGGTTGTACAAACGTTTCACGGAACACTAATGCGATTACTTGTTAGTATTTTACTGTGCATAAATTACCCCACCCACCATATGTAAATTGACGAGATATTTGAGCATTATTTCTGCGAATAATTGATTAAAATGTGTTTTGTATATCTCTTCTGGTCTACTAGAAGGTAATTTAATGCATTCGAATGAGTACATTCCTAAGTGATTGGGTTAAAGACGATTTCTATTTGAAAAATGTATTTCAAATAATTTATTTGTTATCTTACCCCACCCACATATTTGTATGTTTACACGGGACCTGCACAGGTTTACAACATGACAACATCGTGCATCGTATCCAGCATATTTCAAGCTTTAAAATGGTATATAGCAACCTTGGTACCTAGGGGGTGCAGCGAAATCATTTTTTGCCTGGGTCATCAGACGGACTACTAGTTCATTTAAGGAATGAAAGCAATTTTATTTTTTTCATGCAGGTATGAAAAATAAAATCTAATCACACTGTATGAATCCGCGAAGCGGTTCATACAAAAGTGAGATTAGATTTTATTTTTCATACCTGCATGAAAAAAATAAAATTGCATTCATTCCTTATAATTTAATATTACATTTTATTACCGTAAATAGTAATATTTTCGACTAGAAAAATGAGATATCGTCCGGACTATGTTTGAAAGAAGCGGACAGATGTGCGATATCTGGCCGCTGCCAAGGTATTTAGATGTTACGCACGTGCCTTTCCGTTACGAAAACTTTAAATGACGTCATAAAAAGCGCGCGTTACTGCAACGTTGTTTACAGCGAATTCAGACGTCGTAACGTTATTTTCCCTCCTCTCAGGTGCGTCTTAAGCAATATATCTTTGAAATTGAGTTTGTTTCCACTAGAAAATCTATTTAAGAGTAAGATTTAATGATAAAACTTGCAATTTATTACTCAAAATGAACGTAATATGCCGATTTGTACAGGACACATCCATTTATCCATATTGTTGACACCGAAAGAAGTTCCGGCAAAGTCAAATTATTTTTCATGGAGTTATGAAAAAATATTTTTAGCCAATCAAAACGCTCAGATTTTAATGAAATCAACTAATATTTAATTATTAACATATGAATATCGGGTTATTGATTTGAAATTAAAATCGTGTAATCACGGTACGGAAGCACCAGATACAGAGCCAATGGCTCCGCGGTTCGAATCCTTTGTTACGCTTCCAACAATGTGTGGTTCTGCCTATGGGAATCACGATTTTTTAACCAAACCAAGTGAGTCTTCAACTTTGTTGTTCAATTATTTTCTTTTGATGCTTGATTTTAAGCCACAAAATCGGAATGACATGCTCCCCTAAGACCATTTATCAGTCTGTTCCAATTCTATGGGCGTCGGCAGGGTTTTCATTGTATCATGTTGTTGTTAGTTGGCACGATGTGACTTTTCTTGTTTCTATCATGCATTCATGCATTTTTTTACCCGACGGTAAAAAGCTAAATTTCCGCCGCCTAAACATCTTATATACTAATCTAGTGTTACTCTCGATTAGATATCCATTTTCCATGTCACGAAATGTAAGAAAAAATGGATGAAAATAAATTACGAGTATTTTAGTGGCTCTGTCTCTTGGGGCTGACTCTGTCTTTGTGTGACAGGTTAACGTGTTTAATCATTCTGAAACTCGTGTCGAAGTAATATACATCTTATTGACTCACACACATAATATATAGATCATATCGCCTATGACAAATGATTTACAGTCACAAGTTTATGTACAATTTTGTAACCCTTTCCTTGTTCAATTTCAAAGCTTCCATAAAAAAGAAATTGGGTGTTGACAAAGAAAGAATTTGTGTACAATTTAGCACAGAAAATGCTGAAGAAAAAGAAGAAATGCTGGTTATCAGGTCTTTTTCTTTTACATCAATATTTTTTCGAAATGTGTCCATTTCACCTTTCCCGGGCAAGAACTTCTTCCGATGTCTGACAGCCGTGCACAATAATGTTTTACAAAGCAATATTACATTCTGTTACTATAAATAGAAACATTTTCGGCTAGAAGACAGAGAACGTTACGACGGTAGCCATTTTTGTAAACAACATTGCGTTTTTCTGACGTCATTGACGTTTCGCGTCACGAAAAGGCACGTGCGAAAGATCTGTAGCTATAGTTTTTAGAATAAATTCCTTAGCACCTGACAGATATCGCATTTCTGCCCGCTGCTTAGGATTCACGTGTGTATAGCTTTTTCGACCCGCCCGATATCTGACCGATTCTAGCCGAAAATGTTACTTTTTATACTTTATAGTAACAGAATGTAATATTAGTGTTTATTATCTAACCAATCCAATTTCTTGCGAATTCTAAAATTTGACGTTCATATTACCTAGTAGGCTGCCGACCCCTAAACTCGTGGTAGGCCTACAAACTATTTATTTACCTCGCAAATGAATCCATATAGTACGTGGTCTAACATAAACGAAATATTTATTACCTTATCAATTGTTCTTTCTTCAAAGTTTATCCATTTCGCTGAAAACATTTGAGCGAGGATCTGAGAAACGTCCCTTAAGGCTTTTGAGCCCAACATAGATCCAGATCAGCCTGTGCATACGCACAGTCTGATCAGGATTCTAATAGCTTCCTCATTACCTGTAATAACTTACAGACAGAAGCATGGGTGCATATTGGACTGCATTTGACAACAGGTTGATCTTGAAACTGAATTTTTAAAAATGCTATAAGGGACGTTTTTCCAGATCCTGGCTCATTTAAGTGTTCATACAATCCATGTTTACAAGAAGGGTAGAAGCTGCCATCACTGTGACGTCATCGTCTCGTGGTACACTAAACAGCTTAGGTACGACTGTCAATGTGTACCAAAAGAGTAAGTTTATTGTAAAGAAACTGATAAAACTTTCATTTTGGTATTTATTTGTTACAGTTTTCATTTTAGAATTTATTAAATAAATTATATATCTTTACTGTGTAACAAAAAACGAGTACATCATCTTTATTTGGCATTTTTGTCTGTAAGTTGTTTCATACGAAAGTTCATTGCTCACATCCCTTATAAATGCTGTTTCAGATGAAACAACTTACAAACACAGCATTTGTATTCTTCTGCAATGGATTGGCTATCAATATAAGAATCTGGGGTATGGTGATTTATAGGACCACCTTTTTTGATGTACCAGATGTACTCGGTTTTGGATTACATTGAGGGCTTAAGCCTTTTCTGCCTTATTACATTTTTTCTCTTTTTTACTTCGGGTGTACCGTAGGGATATTTCTTTTAAATTTGCAATAATGGCATCTATTGTCATTATTCAATGTTTTCTCAGTAGTAGCATTTTGGGACTCGTTTACAAAAGTGGGGGGGGGGGGTATTGGCTGACTAATTATCTACAACAGCACTTATTTGAATATTCTGATTATTCTCATCATCACATCCAACACTTGGGGCACTGTTATTTTCTGCTGCATAAATTGTTGTTGGTGCAAGCTGTGATGGTGACAAAATACAACTGTTGTATTTTTATATTTTTCAGGACATAAAGCCTTTAAGTAAGACCTGACAGTCAGTTTTGAAACCTCATAATTATCTACTTATAGATATACCGGGATTCTTTTGTATATAGCTCTGGCATTCTCTATAATAATGAGCTTTCAAGGGTCCAAATACACTTATATCTGAAGGCTATGTCAAATGCCTACTATGTGGTGGTAAAAACAAACAAGACAACATTCATTTTCTTGGCCCAATCTGTCAAAGTGATTTATATGTGAGATTTATGTCCATCATAGAGGATCAGCGTTGTTTCTTCTTTTCCCTCACAAAGCCATGCATCTCTTGAGAAGTGATCAGTTATGTATTTTTCAAATACATGTGAACTTGACCATTCATTATCGGTCATAAAACCAGCAGATCCAAGTGGTGAACCGCTGGAGAAGTTCACCCATCCATTTCTTGCCTGGAAATACAAAAAATGGAGGAATGTAATTCCCAACGGCATTAGCACCAGCAATGATAATAACATTGGATGATATTTGGGATGTCACAGATTGGGCATTAGAGTTTTTACTGCAAACATTTTTTGGTGGTGAATGTTCAGTGCTGATTCCAGTCTCGTCTACATTATAAATTAGTTCAGGTGAATGAGTTAAACCATTTTCCCTCATGACAACAGCTAGTTCCATGAAATAAGCACCAATGGCCTCTTTAGAGGCACTCTTCGCTCTACTTAATTGAAGTTTTTTTAGGTTTGACAAATGCCAGTTCAGGCCATCTTTTAAGGAAGTCATAAAACCATTAAGTTATCGCTTAAACTGTCCACATTGACTGGCTTCTCCTTTATCAATCTAGAAAAATCAGCGGCCAGATGTTGGATATTTCCTAATGTCCCACATGTATGTAATGTAGTCACCTAACTGCTTTTCGTCCTTTTCAGTCAACAGTTGTCCTGCACCACGTTTGGCATCAACTAATATGTGGTATTTTTTCCTGTCCCACAACGTCTGTTCTGGCACTTTGTACAAACGAGCAGCTCTGTAAACTGACGTTCAGGACTGATCTTTTGGTGTCGTCAAAAGCCCTCTGCACATTTGCTTTATCATAGGACTCCTCCCTCTTTGATTTGGCCTATAAATAAAACAGAAGCTAACAGGATAAGGATATACACTTTGTATTTGCACATATTCAAAAGTATAATCCATTTTTATCCACCTTTAAGGGTGTGGCTAAGCAAAGAGGTTATTAGACGAGTTTACTTCTTGATACCTTGGTTGATATAAGAGTAAAACGTGTGGCACGAGTATGAACACATTTCGAAGTTGAAAGAAAGTGCCACTGTAAAATGTGTTGGTTTAAAACCTCGTAAAGCCTGATTCACGCTGTAGTTATGCAATGTTTTGCAATAAATGAATGTTTTGCAATAACACCGACGATTTACCGCCAAGCGATAAGGCTGTTTCTCCTCAAGCTTAAATGTAATGAACCGTTAACCAGGCTCCGCCCTGTTTCTCGAATAAAAACAGAATAATACCGTTTATGGACATCTAGATGTTTTTTTTTATTTGTTGCTGCTGTTGTTATTTTTTTCATTCTCTAATTCAATAAGGAAAACAGTATGTGTATATAATACATGTATATGTATATTATTGAATACGTGTATCAAAAAATCTAATAAAACTTCTGCATATAATAAAACTTTTCCAATTTCTTATAAAAAAAAACTACCTATACTAAATTTATGGTCCTAATTGGCCACCGAAGAAAAACTGGCGGGAATTTTTCTTCACATTCATGTGGTGTTTTTGTTTTCAATAACAGCCGACTGCTTGACAGCAGAAAATGAAATTATGAAACACATGGATTTGAACATGTTTTGATTTGATTTATAGAAGGGTATGCAGTAAATGACTTTATTTTGACCGTGAAAAATATTTTTCATTTCATACTTACCCGAACATTTCGTAGCATTTTGACAGCTCAGTGAAGCGTAGTGTTTTGGCCACAAATTGATTCTCGGAAACAAGAGGGCCATTGGCCCTGAAGCGCTCACCTTAGACAATAGCTTTCTGTGTATGGTGTGTCTGAGCCTTAGAATTCACACAGTTCTACTAAGATTTGTGGCCTGTATGGTACACATACTTTGTTTTAAAGATTTGACCCTGTGACCTAGTTTATTACCCAAGATGACCAATTTTCGAACTTGTCCAAGGTTTGATCAAGATACAGTCAAATCTCTTTATGTCGAACGTCCCTTAGCCGAAATTCTCCATACGTCGAAGTAATTTTCAAGTCCCTATTATTTTGCTCTATATTTTCCTAAGACTTGACCCTGTGACGTAGTTTGGGTCCCTAGTTGGCCCAATTGAAAACCTGTGCCAATTTTTATCAAGATGATTATTCTGACCAATTTTTAAGTTGATCTATCAAAAATGTGGCCTCTGGAGTACACACAAGTTTTTTTCTAAGACTTGATCCCGTGACCTAGATCATGACCCCAAATGACACAATTTCAATCTTATCCGAGCTTTTATCAAGATAATGATTCTGAGCAAATTTTAGTCTGTTGGGGGTAAAAAGTGGCCTCTCCTGTACAAAAAGGGTTTATTAAGACTTGACCCTGTGACCCAGTTTAAAACCCCAGATAACCCAATTTCTGACTTGTCTTAGATTTTCGGGTTGATTGGTCAAAGCACTGTGGCTTCTAGAGGGCACACAATTTTTTATTTGTCCGAGCTTTTAAGACAATCATTCTGAACAACTTTCAGCCTTTTTGAGTAAAAAATGTGGCCTCTAGAGCGCACACAAGGGTTTTTCTAAGACTTGACCCCCTGACCTAATTCATGACCCCAGATGACCCAATTTCGAACTTATCCGAAATTTGATCAAGACAATTATTCTGAGCCAATTTACGTTGATTGGGCAAAAAATGTGGCCTTTAGAGTGCAAAAAAGGGTTTTCTAAGATTTTACCTCGTCACCTAGTACATGACCCCAGATGATCTTTTATTTATCAGAGAATTCATCAAGATGATTATTCTGACAAATTTTCCAGTTGATTGGTCCAAAAATGTGACCTCTTGAGTGCAGACAAGGTTTTTCTAAGACTTGACCTCGTGACCTAATTCATGTACCCAAATGACCAGATTTTAATCTTGCAAAAGCTTTAATAAAGATAATCATTCTGAGAAAATTTCAGCCTTATCGGTTAAAAATTGTGGCCTCTAGAGCGCACACGTTTTGCTAAGACTTGATTCCGTGACCTTGTTTATGACAACAGATGACCCAATTTCAAAATTGTCCAATATTTTGTCGAAACAATTATTCTGGCCAGATTTCAGATTTATAGGATAAAATTTATGGCCCCTAGAGTGCAAACAAGGCGAAGGTTGACGCACGACGGACGCCGGACACATAGGTATCTCAATACCTCACCATAAGCACTATCGTGCTCTTGTGAGCTAAAAATGTAAGTAACACGAGATTAAGGTTGCAACGAGATTATGATAGAAGAGAATACATATATAAATGTGCATGTATACTAGTTTATTATGTAATAATTGTTTTTACAAATATCCCACGCAGATTATGAAGCGGGTTCGCGCTATCGTGACCGATTCATGAACTCTCCAATATCTACCCAAATGTATTTCAGGATATATGCTATAAGCTTAACGCAATGCTACTGTATTCCGATCTACTTTGTTGTGTGGCAATACCACCCCATTAACGATAATATACTAGTCAAAACTTCTAACCGGCCATTTTAAAAACAAAGATATCTTTTTCTGTGGCGATTGGATTTTCATGAAATTTGCTAAGTACATTTTAAGCAATTTTTTAGATGATTTTGGTGAAAAGTTGCCGTTGCTTTTAATGAATTTAAAGTGCAACACCAGAAAAAGCTTAAAAAGTTCTAATTTAACACAAAGCTCAAAATATTGTCAATGTACTGATTTTGATCTCATGGATCCTTAGCTGCAACATAGACTTAGGAAAAAAATGGAAATGTTTGACAATTGTGCGAGGCATATGGCTCTAGAAGAAAATGAAAGAGCTTATGTATGCAGAAAAATGGTTCCTAAAACAACACATAAAACACGTTTTTCTTCGAAATGCTTTAAATATAGACTGATGGTTCTCGGTGAGCTACAAAATGTAGGATATATGTAAAAAAAAACCCAGTTTGTTGCATCATTTTCCTCACCAGACCATACTTAAGCATATTCGCTAGATAAAATGTTGTGCCGGTTGAATTTTAACACCATTTTACCATGCCTCATATACTTTCTGTTTCTTCTGTAGTCAAGAGTCACACAGAATCGACAGTACTTTCCATTTTTTTTTTATTTTTTTTTTTTTTATTTTTTTGGTCTGGGATGCAGCTAACCATTTGTGGACTTTGTACTGTTGAAAATGTAATATCTTGAGCTATATTCAAATTAAGAGCTTTTAGAGCTTTTTAGCTCACCTGAGCACGAAGTGCTCAAGGTGAGCTATTGTGGTCGCTTTTTGTCCGTCGGCGTCTGTCTGTCCGTCCGTCCGTCCGTCTGTTCACATTTTGGTGTTACCACTCTAGCACCCACAAATATTGACCAATCGTAACCAAACTTGGTCAAAACATGTATGACCATAAGATCTCAGATGAGTTCGATTTTGAGTCAGGTCGGACAAGGAAGTCCGGAGCTATCTGCCCTTGAATGTAAAAAATGGCTAGTTTTGACTTTGTTACCACTCTAGTATATACAAATACTTACCAATCTTAACCAAACTTGGTCAAAATATGTATGACCATAAGTTCTCGGATGAGTTCGATTTTGAGTCAGATCGGACTAAGAAGTCTGGAGTTATGTGCCCTTGAACGTCAAAAATGGCTAGTTTTGACTTTGTTACCACTCTAGCATCTACAAGTATTGACCGATCAAAACAAAACTTTGCGACAATGTTGGTAACTATAAGTCCTCGGATGAGTTCGATTTTGAACATCAAAAATGGCTAGTTTTGACTTTGTTACCACTCTAGCATCTACAAATATTGACCGATCAAAACAAAACTTTACCACAATGTTGGTATCTATAAGTTCTCAGATGAGTTCGATTTTTTGTCAGATCGGACATGGAAGTCCGGAGTTATGTGCCCTTGAACGTCAAAAATTGCTAGTTTTGACTTTGTTACCACTCTAGCATCAACAAATATTGACCGATCAAGACAAAACTTTGCCACAATGTTGGTAACTATAAGTTCTCAGATTAGTTCGATATTTTGTCAGATCGGACTAGGAAGTCCGGAGTTATGTGCCCTTGAATTTGACAAAATTGCTGTTTTGGACTTTGTTTACACTGTAGCATCCACATTTATTGACTAATCAAGACAAAACTTGGCCACAATGTTGGTGGCCATAAGATATTGGATGAGTGAAACTTTCAGCTTGATTTGAATAGAAAACCCAGAGTTATTGGCCCTTGAATTTCACAAAATTACAGTTTCAACTTTATTTTCACTCTAACAATAATATTGACCCATAAAAAATGGACATAATGTTGATGAGAATACTTTTATCAAAACAGAGTTATGTGCCCTTGACTGTGACAAAATTGTTGTTTTCTTCCACTTTGTTTTTACTGTAACAGCCACATATATTGATTATTCAAGATGATGAAAGCAGTTTTCAGCTGGATCATAATCTCACATCTTAAATTATGTGCTCTTGAACTTGACAACATTGTGACTTTCTTTCTATCTAGGTTCAGGTGAGCGATTAAGGACCATCATGGTCCTCTTGTTATTTATTACACTTCCAAATTTGATTACAATTGGTAAATCATTATGGAAATCCACGTACATTATGCTAAATAATTCACATATTAAATTTCATTAAAATGTAATAATTTTCAAGAAAGTTATCGTCATTTTTAAAGTGGCCGGTTAGAACTTTTGGCCAGTATATATTGTATTAACAAGAATTGTCCGTGGACAATAAAAGCTCGCCCTAACGAGAGCTTGTCACAAAGAAAAGTCTTTTCCTAGGTCAAGGTAAAACATCATGGTCCTAAATGAAAATTCTTGGCAGGAGTTATCAATGTGTATAAGAAAAGGGCCAAGTTAAGGTTTTGAAAAGTAGATGAAATTCCAATGTCATTGTCAAATATGAACGGTGCTGGTAAGAAATGCCCATGTGTGAAATATCAAGGCTATATGTGTTAAAGGGCATGGGATGTAGGAAAGGTTAAAGTTTATTAAAAAATAGGCCAAACCCCATGGTCAAGGTCACAAGGCCATGGCCAAATGCGAAAGGTCTTGGTACGAGGTGTCCATGTGTGAAATATCAAGACTGTATGTGTAAAAGGACATGAGATATAGGCCATGCTAAAGTTCTTTAAAAGTAGGTCAAACTCCAAGGTCAAGGTCGCAAGGTTATGGTCAAATGTAAATTGTGTGTGTAGGAGGTGTCCATAAGCGAAACATCAAGGCTGTATGTATATAATAAAAAGACTTGAGATATAGGCCACGTTTATTTTTTTTTAAGAGTAGGTCAAACTCCAAGGTCAAGGGTAGCGTTTTACTAACATTTGCGTGTGTTTTTGCGTAACTTTACGTCTAGAAAAATCTTACGCAAATTCTTAAGAGCGTTTTACAAAACGATCGTGAGAAAATTTTGAACGTAAGAAAAAAAATATCGTAACTCTAAAAATAGAACAACAGTGGCTAAAAATAAACCAACAATATGCTCTTATCCCGGTTTCGTTTCTCGTAAATATCAAAACTACGAGTTGTGTTCTAGTTTCAAACCGTGCTTTTTAGCATTGATAAAGGTAATTCTGCTATTAAAAATAACATAAATTGGATATTTTAGATGAATTGCTGAACTATTACTGATACGGTTCCAAACGTATTATATACGTTCGAAGGTGTCCATTAGAATCGGGAAAACGTGAAAAATACTAGCTGTCATTGTGTTGTTGTTTTATTCTATAAATAGTAACACAAAACAAAGTGAGAAAAACAACGAAATAAACATACATTTTCCGTCGATTTTTCAATTTCAGCCTTTCCTTTGATATGTATTTTGAATTTTTCGGTAATTCTTTAGTTTACAAGGCTTTATAAGGTAAATTGAGGCACTTGCTTTAGTTACGAAAATACTTACGCAAACTGTTTTTGATCGTAAAGTTACGCAAAAACTTACGCAAATCTTAGCTGCGAACATTTTTAGTAAAACGCACTTACGCAAATAATTTGAACTTCTACGAAAAATTCTTGCGTAAGTTCGTTAGTAAAACGGGCCCAAGGTCACTAGGTCATCGTCAAATGTGAACGGTGTTAGTAGGAGGTTTCTATGTGTGAAATATCAAGGCTGTATGTGTAATAGGGCATAAGATATAGGCCAGGTTAAATTTTTTTAGACCAGGTTATAGTTTTTTCAAAGTAGGTAGTTTTTTCAAAGTAGGTCAAACTCGAAGGTCAATATCACAAGGTTAAAGGTCATGGTCCCAAATGAAATGTTTTTGTTAGAGGTATTCTCACGTATAACATATATGCTGTATCTGTAATAGGGTATAAGATAAAGGCCAGGTTAAAGTTTTTTAAAACGGTCAAAAAGTAAATAAAACACAAAGGTCAAAGTCACAAGGTCATGGTCCCAAATGAAAGGTCATGGTTACACGTACCCAACAGGTGAAATATCAACAGTGCATCCGAGAGTATGACAACAGCTCTTCAGAGACTTTCGTCTAAGGTGAGCTAAAATAAATTTAGTCAGTATTTTGATGGTCATTTATTCGACCCAAATACTAACCTAAGTGGGCGAGCAGCTGGAGGCTCGGTAAGGGTATTGTGGTAGTACTGGTTTAAGAAACAACAGGAATCCATGGGTAGGTGCTCCAGCCGCCGCGATATGACCCTGGTAGTTGAAAACGGCGTAAAACCCCAATAAACTCAAACTCGACCCAAATACAACATATTCTGTGTTTTCTGTCGAAAGACAGGTGGAGTCTTAAGTAAATTGTTATTTGCATTTAAGACACGTTTTCGATTAGTCGTTAAAATTGTCCATGATAATGCAAAACATCGATACTTATGGCGTGTGGAACGTTGCAAAATTCGATAAATATTTTTATGTGATATAATTTGTCGCATGTAGTAGCATTGAAATTGAACAGCGCCGATATTTTGATGTTTTGGAAAGCGTTTAATCAGTGACTGAAACGTTCGCCATACGCAATATGATATATTCAGTGTGCGAGTCAATAAGGCTTCGACACGAATTATGTGGTGGATTAAATTTATCAAAGTTAGCACGCAGAGACAGAGCCAGCCGCCAGAGACAGAGCCAGCCGCCAGAGACAGAGCCACCGATAGAAATTTCTCAAATTCTATTTTTGTCAATCATTTCTAAGGTTTTGTGACATGGGAAAGGGATATCTAATCGAGAGTATCCATCGATTAGCATATAAAATGTTTTGGCAGCAGCAATTGTCTATTTACCGCTGGAATGTACATGAATACATGATGTAAACAGGGAATAATCACATGGGGTCGAGTCACGACGACAATAATCCTGTGAAAACCCTGACGACTTTGAAGCCCACAGAATTATAACAAACAGATAAATGGTTTTAGGGGAGCATGACATCCCCGTTTTTTCGCTTTTAAGCACCAAAAGAAAACTATTGGACAACAAAGTTGAACACTCACCTATTTTGGTCCACAAATCGTGCTCCCAGAGACAGAGCCACACATGGCCGGAAGCGCCCCCAGAGGATTTGAATAGCAGAGCCGTTGGTTCTGTCTCTGTAGTTTCCGTACCGTGTGATAGCGCGAAAAGAATTTATGTGGTATAATTGCATCATGGGATACTCGTGACATTGATTGACAACGGTTTTCACAACGAAGATGGCTGCCCCCGCAAGGTGTGTAAAACATGTTGTCGTTTATCTAAAGATTTGTTTGCATAATACGTATAGGGATAGGATCACACTCTGTCACTGTCTTTATCACTGAAACACAGGTGTCTGACAAGCGTATGTCTGTCTGTCTGTCTGTCTTCAGCGCTTGTCAGACATCTGTGATAATAAAGACAGTGACAGTGTGTGATCCTATCCCTATATTATGCAAACAAATCTTTAGATAAACGACAACATGTTTTACACACCTTGCGGGGGCAGCCATCTTTGTTGTGAAAACCGTTGTCCAATCAATTTCACGAGTATCCCATGATGCAATTATACGACATAAATTTTTTTCGCGCTATCATCGAACATAAATAAAAATTATAGAACATAAATAAAAAATATAGAATATAAATAAAAAATTATATCACATATTTTTTTTTCGCGTTATCGAACATAAATAAAAAATATAGAACATAAATAAAAAAAATATACAATATAAATAAAAAATTATATCACATAATTTTTTTTCGCGTTATCGAACATAAATAAAAAATAAAGAACATAAATAAAAAATATACAATATAAATAAAAATTATAGAATATAAATATAAAATTATATCACATAAAAATATTTATAGAATATAAATAAAACAAATATAGAATATAAATATAAAATTATATCTCATAAAAATATTTATCGAATTTTGCAACGTTCCACACGCCATAGATACTACACCTTTATCATTTATTGCAATATATTTTATCATTTTGAAATGCGTGTCCGCTCGTTTTTTTTTTTCTCTTAAATTAACCAAAGTATTGAGAAGTAAACTCTTCGAATGACCTCTTCGCTTAGCCACACCTTGAAAGGTGAAAAAAATGGAATATAATCAAGAATAAAAATGTTGCCAGCCCACATCATTTTTACAGTCTGACTCAATCATTTTTTGGTAAAAAGGTCAATGTGGAAACCGTCTACCTAGCCTACAAACTCTCGCGCTTTCCTAGTATAGGAAGTAGTGGGAAGCTCAAATCCAATATGTGGCCAAATACTTAACTTTGTATTACAAGCACCAAATGTTCCTCAGAGTATACTATACTCCCCGTCATAAGAAAGAAGCAACTTGTCTACTGCAAATAGTCGGCAATTTTAGGATTTTTCATGAACGTATCGGAAATAAATACAAAACATTGCAACAAGGCAAGTAAAAAGGCTTTCGCGAAAGTACCGAAAACAGTCGAATTATCCCATTAGCTATGGTAGCTTGTTGGTAGTTCCAGGAAATCCGTTACTGATACGGAACACACTACTGAAATTCAGGGCCATATATAGGGCTAGAAAAGAGGCAAAAATGCATAAGGATATGTGTTTATGATACTGTTTTTATTCAAAATGCTTAGTGACTAATAAGTGATTTTCATTACACCCAGGAGCTTTGCAAAATGGTGGTTTCCGGTTTTAGCCCAACCAATCCCCAATTTCCCCTCAAATGTTCCATTCATTGATTTTTTGTTTCTGTTTGGTCTTTAGCAAGTTCCTTATTCAGAAAACGTTTCCATCCACTTTCCTCACCAACCACTTTCGGTTATTATCAAACTTTTAATATTGAGATATGCTATACTGGTATTGCTAAATTTTCATAGACCTCTTTCAATTCAACGGAATGATTTTCTGTAAAATTGAAATGGGACTTTTGTTTGTGTTTCAACAGCTCAAACTTCTGCAGAAAATGACAGCTGTAAGTAAACAAAACTGAATTTTGTATCCTAAAATACTGTTTTGAACCCATATCAGAACTAAACATCTTTACGGACATGTTGAAAGCATTTAACCATTGATGTGTGGAAAGGAAGCGTTGGGAATGCGTATTAATGTGTAAAAACAAACAGACATAAAGAATTGGAAAAATATGGCTTTTTGAAAAGTGGCTACTTTCTTATGACGGTGAGTATATTTTCGAAACATATGATATCAATCATCAGAAACCAATATGGCTTCCATTTTCCATGACGGCAACCATCTTTGCATCAAAATTTTTAAGTAAAGAAAAACAGTAAAGTAACTTTCGTTTCGAGACATAAGTATTGTCCAGCAAGATTAACCCAGGACATCTGCATATTTAATGACCCCACTTCGGCTTTGTTTTGTTAAGACGCTCAACTAACGGTCTTTGCGCACGAAAATTAAGTTGTCCCGGGTTAACCTTGTTGGACAATACTAAAGTTGACACAATTGATCATCATTTTTTTTTCTAAACATATGGTATCATGAAAAAAATGGAAATTTATTAAGCATTCTTGAATCTTGTCGACTAAAACAACATGTTTCCAAACCAAAACATTTAAATGACTACACTTTAGATATCATCATCACTAGACAATCTGAGCATAATTCTATTATACATTATAGTAACTGACCCGGGGATTTCTGACAACGACGGCGTTGCTTTCTGCGACCATTACGCGCTGGAATTCAACATACAATCAACAAAACCTAGCCCAATTAGCAAAACTTTGCCTCAGTTTTAAACAAGAATATATCTGAATCGGAGGCATTGCTTTGTGCTATGCAATCGAATGAAATTGATACATTACTTGACACGACATAGCATTGCCATAAATATCCATTTTTGCGATAACAATCAAAATAACAACCGACACCTGCCTTTGTCTACACGTTTCTAGCCATTGGACCGACCTCGCGAGTTCCCGGATGTGCAATGGGAACAGAAATTTACTACCTCTTTTTGGAAGTCGTTCCAAAGTTTACCCCCCGTGTAGTTTTACAACATAGAATTCAATACAAAAAACTGTCTTACACATTTAAAGCTCTCAATGGACAAGTACCAGAACACATCACATCACTTTGAATCTTTCACAACCCAAACCGTGCACATAGATCCGGAACAAATGATACAATACTTGTAGTACCAAAACGCTGTACTAAAACATATGGAGATCGCAGTTTCATAAATGTTGCTCCTGAGCTGTGGAATGAACTCTTGTTCGAAATAAGATCAGTTCTCACAATGTGGTGTTTTAAGAAGTACCTAAAAACTCATTAATATTTTTAAAGATTTGTGGAAACTAAGCAGATTTTCTTTTCTGTGTAAATCGTCTTTCTTTTATTATATGGTTTATAATGTTAAACTGATATATTTTACGGCTTATAATGTATAGCTGAAATGTTTTATGTCTACATGTATTTTTAGCTCGACTTTTCGAAGAAAATGAGAGCTTATACTGTCACCCGGGCGTCGGTGTTGGCGTTGGTGTCGGCGTTGCAACAAGGGTTAAAGTTTTTTTTTCAAAAATCAATGACTTCCATACTATCAAAGGGATTCAACCCAAACTTGAATACTTATTTACCATCACACCCTCTACCTTATTACCAGGGTCCATGACCCTTGCTCCACTATATTTGGAGTTATGCTCCCTTTATACTAAGCAACTTAGAAAAGTGGAGCGCGCTGTCTTCGGACTACTCTTGTTAGTACATTTCCTCAGATACAATCACCAAATTTGGCACAATGGTTTCTCAGAGTAAACTTTATTCTTAACATATACTGAGTACATTTAATTCCGCAGATATACTTCGTTCGCTTATAGGATGGAAAAGACAAACAAAGGTTTCGTAATGCCGGTTTATTTTCGTTGATTCATCTAATTCCATAAACTCAAAGGTTAGGAAATAGTCTAAAGGCACGTCGGAATAAAATTTGATTATTTTTTCATTGAGATGAGTCAAATCAAGTAATAACGAGTGTGCCCACCTAAGGCTTGAATTAAAGCCTGGCATTGTCGTCGCACAGAAAAGATTTTTTTCGCAATACAACCTCTTGTGGCATTTTGTTCCGCTCTTGAATAACAGGAATACAAAGTTGTTGCAACGTTTTGGGTAGTGGGGTACGTGAATACACGCGTCTCTTCTGGCCATTCCAAACATGTTCTACGGGGCACATATCAGGCCAGTAGTGTGTAACCACAGTATGTGGCCAAGCCATCGTGTCACTAGTCGAGATATTAAGGGGTTACAGCATTCTACGTGTCGTAAAATATCCGAGTTTGAAAAAAAAAAAAAAAAAAACAAACGCGTTCCAAAAGCTTGATTTCTCACATTTTCAAGAAGACGAGACATACTGATAGAATTGAGAATCTTTCAATGAAAGTTGTTTTTATAGTGTCCCTATAGACAAACTTTACAAACATGTTGAAATTTAACTCGAGTTGTACGTGCATCGAATTTACACGGCGTCAACGTGTTTAACGCATTGGCTATGACGCTGTAAAACGTTTAGGAATTACTGGCTCCAGTCTTTTCTATTCATGTTCAAAAACTTGTGGGATATTTATAACAAATATTTTGATTTCTTTTAACGTCTTATAACATCTAGATTTAAAGCTTTGAAAACTCTGCGTTTTTAAATGTACTAAGTATATGATACCCACTATGAAAACCCAACATGGTTGCCATTTTCCAAGACGATCGTCATCTCTTAAACTCCTGGGCCCGTTTTACTTAAATTTGCCTAAGTTTTTACGTAACTCTACGTCTCTACAAATACTTGCAAATTCTTAAGAGCGTTTTACAAAACGTTCGTAAGTATTTGCTTAAACTTGAGCGGACGTTTCGCTCCGTTTAGTTTTCCGACAATTATATCAGATGTTCGTAGTTATCTCTGTTCCATAGTGTTTTTTATTCATAAAAAACGTGTAGAGCTTGATAAATAACAGAAGCAGCCTGCAAAATACTGAAACAGGCCTGCAAAGCATTGAATGCAGTACTTAGTCGTGAACATTTAAAAAATGCATTGGCTAGATGTTCAACCTCAACTAGAATGCAATTTTCAATGCATTAATTTCGATTCGCCGGTACTGACACAGTAATGCAAACTTAAAACGAGCGTGGAATTGAGCAAAAGTCGACGATTATCTCTGAGCCTGGCCCGTGTGTTAACTGGGATCAAACATGTTTCAACAAAGAACAAAGTCAACATGTAGTGTTCAAAACTTAAGCAAGAAAACGGACCAAAATCAAACAAGTACATACAACGATAATCCATTTATCCAAACAAATAATTCCAAAATCCCACGTTTCTTTGCATAAAGTAAGTTTGGAGAGCGGCCATGTGACTTACAAATTTTGTATTTATTCTGAGGCTCCAAATGCCAATGCTACAATTTTAATCAATTTTTCAAGCGAAGAATTCCCCTTTTTTGTGATGGTGAATGCCAGATGAAGTATTTTATTGTTGTAAATGTAAACATATGTCAGAAAACTTAAGATTTTCTCTGAAAAAAAAAAATAGATATTTTTGTCATAATAAGGCTAAAACAGGGTGGGAGGGGTAAGATAAAGTCAAATATCTTTTTTATTTGCGCGGAAAGGTGTGCTGATTTTTTTTTGTGTAAAAATAGCTCTTGGTTTTGTCTTTAAAATATCCAAAAACAAAAAAAAAATATTCATTGGGTAATATTTTGGCAAATTGAGAAAAAGTTGCAAAATTTTCTAAAAAAAAATGTGATTTTTCGACTTTTCCCATAATTGTTTCCTGAAAATGGTTTTAAACATTTCTATCAATCATTTCATCACATTTGTACATATGTAAAGTCTCGAAATTGATGTGACATTTGAAATTATTCATTCAGAATAACTTGCTATATGACTTTAAAACATAAGGGTAATTTTGTGAAAATGGTCATTACTAGTCAAGTGTAGATAACTCAGACACGAAAACGAGTCGGGAAACTTACCCTGATTCTTTTATATTTTGTTCAGGAAATGTTACTTTACAACATATATACAAATAGAAATAATTCATCGCGCGAATAAAAAGTAACCCCCGAGTCCAAACTTACCATAAGTGAAGTTTCCATTTAAATAAGTTTACACGAGAAATCGTCAAATGTTGTGTTTGGTATGGAGCAAATCCCAAAGATAACAATGGCCTCGAATCATAACACAGGCCTATTATTTCCTTGAAATAAGTTACATGTAACTACCCATTTATTTTGATTTCCCCTGTTAACAAAGTCCACATACGTTACAAATTATATTAGAATATGCAGTAATATTACGTTATCAAAACACTCTATCGATCTTTACGATGTATATAGGATGCACAGGGGATCTTTCAAGAAACTCTTGGGCGAGGTCAAAAGAAATGACAAAATTTAAGCCTTACTTTCGGTTTTCTGAATTATCTAAAACAAACCACTGATCTTTTTTAAAGGCAAATTGGGGCATTAGTTACGAACAGACTTACTTCAACTAGGTTTGATTGTAGTAAAGTTACACAAAATCTTACGAATTTTTCAACTGCGAACATATTTTGTAAAACGCACTTAGGTAAAAAAATGTAGTTACGTTCGTACGTTCAAATCTACTAAAAATGTTCGTATATTCGTCGATAAAACGGGGCTCTGGTCTTGATTAAAACAATTCGTATCACAGAAATAAAATGCTATGAACGAACAGACCGTGCGCATAGGTCGCCGTGATCTACTGTGAAATCATTTAAAGAGTATTTCCTCCCTAATCAAAGAAACTTCTGTTCTACCAAGAAATGTCACAAAGGATGCATTTCCACCTCAATAACCGGGAATTAGATTAAATATATCCTAAAAGGATAAAGCAACGCAGGGTGAACTTTAAGTATGATATCGGGATTCATCTAAAACGAAATACTGTATACTTACAGATACATAAATGCTTAAAAAATTCCAAAGTCTGCATTTTATACCTGACCATTGCTTTAGAGGTACTGATGATTAGATGAAATGGACCCTTATGATTACTGAACCACCTTCAAATCATTCCCTCTCTTCAACGTAAGCGTCCGTATAACGTTCACAACGACGTCGACACATTGACGGCCATCAGATAATAAAAACAGAATCAAGACTCGTTCGTGAGGAAAGCTTGTCTCCACTGATTTAGTGGAAACCATCGTGGTGCATGTGCAGCGACACATGCCATACGACGCTGACGTCGAGCAGGGGTCAGGTATTGACCTACGTAGGGGCGACGTGCTCTTATACCAAAGTGTAGTAATCAATTCCTTACAGTTTTTGAATTTATAGGACGCCCATGATTTCCACAAGCATTAAGTGCACTCTCATCTGCAGTAAGTCGCCGAATACACACGAGAGACGACGTTATAGCAACCCTGACGTCGTGCCGTTACACTTGGACGTCCAGACATAGGTCGATCGTCCAAAAGCCCAGTTTCCCGAAGACGTCTATGGTGGAGACGTTGCACCAAAGTGCATAGCAACCTGATTTTGCATCTTTCCTTACACCTGCATCTGAATGGCCAAACCCCTCTGAACTTCTGTGAGTCGTGCCATTCTTAAAACGATCAAATTCTGAATTATTTCTGGAAAGCAGTTAGTCTGTTTAAAAACTAACGAAGAGTGACTTGACCAACGCTGCATGAGACCCGAATAATACGATGCACGAGATTCTAGTTTTTTCCTTCCTCCATTTACAAGAGCTCGGCACCATACCGTGACTAAACGTTTGATACATGGTAAGGTGCATTATGACATAATTACTCAATCCATAAAGTTTCACTCTACTTGGAGAAGGCGTTTTCAAAATTGCGGAACAAATGTTACCCTGCATTTCTTTATCCTTTCAATATACATAAACAAATACTCCTAAAGCTTTGAATTTTGAAATTGACTCGATCTGGGTTGGATTGTTGAAGGTTTATTAGCAAAGCATTTTGGTATTAATACATTTTTTGACAAAACAAACAGCACAAAACCGTAAACTGACTCAAGTTTTTAGCTCCACTGGCCTTCAGACCAGCGGGCTATTGTCATTATTGTCAACTTTTTCTTTAAAAATCTTCTCCTCAGAAACTACTACATAGATTTCAATCAAACTTCACTGAATTGGTCCTAAGGTGATTTTCTATCAGATTCCTTCAAATAATTGTGATTGAACCAGAAAGTCTGGAGTTATCTGCCCTTGAATTAAAAAAGGGGTGTTTTGACTTTGTTTTCGCTCTAGCCACTACAAATATTTATCAATCAAGACAAAACTTCGCCAGAATGTAAGTGCTGATAAGATCTTGTCTGAGTGCAATTTTCAGCTTGATTTGAATATTGTGTCTTGAGTTATGTGCCCTTGAAATTGGCAAAATTACCATTTCCGACTTTATTTTTACTCAAACAACCATAAATATCTACCAATCAACACGAAACTTTCATGTTATCTTACTGGCCATAAGATCTTGCATGGATGTAATTTTCAGCTCATAGGAATCGTAAGCATTGATCAATCTGCCCTTGAATTTGACAAAATATCTGTTTTTGACTTTGATTTTACACTCTTTACTTACACAAATATTTAAGAATCAGGTCAAATCTTAAATGAGATGTAGGTCAAGTTAAGATCTTGCTTTAGTGTGATTCCTAGCTAGATAGGAAAATTATTTGCCTTTCAATTTGACAAAATTGCTAGTAGTGACTTTGCTTTCACTTTAACAGCCAAACTCACTCTAATAAAGACAAAGCTTGGTAACCAACATATCTAATATGAATGTATTTTCATCTTTCTAGTTACTTTGTAATTGCTTTAAGAGCAACAAGTATTGAAAAATCTAGGCAAAACTTGGACTTGATATTAAAAGAAATTCAGGTTTGATTAGCCATTTGCATTAATTTTGGAAAAGGTATTTCCCCGAATCTATTTTTAGCTCAAATCTACTTTTAGAAATACAAAATATTTTTGAGTATTCAATGGTCTGTTGATTTCGATCTGTTTGGAAGAAGGAAAATTCTAATTGCTAGTATCATCCTTGGCTGGAATGTTCTACAATTTCCTTTTACCCTTTCTCAAATGGCAAATATATAGTTTTCCTTCCTTGCTTTAAAAACCACACATTTTGAACAATCTAGTTTTGTAACTTTTTTTGCTCTATGAAACACAAGCATTGAACAATCTAATCAAAACTTGGATTCAATATTACTTGAAATCAGGCCTGTGGAGCGACTCAACACCTTCAGGTCTTCTAGTTCACTCCTGTTTAAGTCCATAACTGTTCACAATATCAAGCGAGAGGTCCCGGGTTCGATACCCGGCCGCGGCAAATACCCTTCAATGGTTTGATATCGTGAACCTATGTGGGGGTGCAGATGGAGGCTCGGTAATGGTGTTGCGGTAGTACTGGTATGATAAACGCCAGGAATCCATGGTTAGGTGTTCCTGCAGCTGCGATATGACCTCAGTAAAACCCCAATAAATCAAATCAAATCACAATATCAAGTTTTAGTTATACCGACTTCAGAATCATTACATCATAGAAAATACACCACAAAAGGTCTGCAGACAAACTATTGTTAATAAATCTGTCTGCTAGGTTGTATTGTGAGACAACTCTAATTTACTGTTATTGTTCATACTCGATTCCCCGACAGAACACATAGGAAATTTTGAAAATGAAAGGAAAAAGGAAACAGATATAATCACCATTATAATCAAACTTTTTTTGTTTATTTTCCCAAAAATTTTCTGTCTCAAAAAGTATGTTTTTTGTATTCCAAATAACTCACAATCTTTACTCAACCGTTTATTGAACGTTTGTTATTTCAAGACAGCTCAGATGACATTGTTTACTGAAACTACACAAAAGATCATGTGATGATCGTATAATCACACAATGGTCTAATCCTGTAAGGGGTTATCTCTGTGATGGAGATTGAGGGTTTCCTGCTAGATTCCAAATTCACTTTTTTGGTTTTAACCTCTGGTTTGGAATAGAATACCTATGTATAACACTTGTTCGATAATAAGAACTTTATTTTTAAGGTAACATCCTGTCATAAGAATTTGTTTTCAAGATTGTTTAAATATTAAAGTCGCAAAATAAGATAAATCCCAAGAATTCAAATCATTGTAATTCCGGAATATCTCGCCGATCTTTGCTACACGATAGTAACTATTTTCCTACCACAAACTGTCAAATGTATTTAGACAATTAATCAATCAAAATTTACATTTCACATGTATCAAATCGTGTTTTGTCTAGACAATTAGATCTACGCAGCGTGTGCTACACGTGTTATTATAATGACTTACATGATGCAGACAATCTTGAAGAAAATTATTCAAATTGTAAACGTCCTGAACAATCCCACAGGATCCGCCATGAATGTATACAATATGCCTCTTTGATTGTACAGACGTAACAATCTACCTAGTCAAGATATAAGCATAAAACAGCATTTGTTATAGAAATGTACATTGAAGATGGTACAACCAGTTTGATAATTCAACATCAGAAAACACAGAAAATGTCAAAATTTCATCGATACAAATTTTAAATAATAGCATGAGTACACTACAAATTGAAAAGTGTGTCTGGTACGTTTCACTTTAACAACAGAGTGGAGAGCTGTAAGATTTCTATGTGTAAATAGCTTACGTTCAATTATATGTAAAAAAATCAGAAATATGCACTATAAAAATTTTCGATACAGCTCTAATAAATGACACTTTAACATGTTTTCTTGGAAATTATGTAGATTTTTTTCGTCAGAAGTATACATTGTATTTGAATCTTTGATATTCACAGATTTTTTATGAATTTCACCAGGAAATTGCCACGAAATTATAGAACAACGTAAATTATGCAATTATGGCCAGTCTAGTCCACCATACGTTAGAGATCTAATGCACCCCTTTGGACCATTTCGAATCCTTAAATATCCCAGGGGATTGCGTACACATATGTTGCATTCATTCATGTAAATTTCATTGGTGTTCTCGGGGGGGGGGGGGGGGGGGCTATTTTCTATAGAAATTGGCATTATTGGTGACAATTTTGAATATTCGTCACCGTTTATTCTCAAAAAGGACTGATACTATATATTAACAAGAGGCCCAAGAGGGCCTGTATCGCTCCACTTGCTAAAGTAAAAGAAAAAAAGACATTACTGCCAAAATTGGTCTCCATTGACCCATCGGTTAATTTATAAAAAAATATTTTGTGATTTCTCCAATTCTGATAAGCTCCCCTGCCACGCCCACATTTATGGACCAATCAAAATTTCACCAACAATTCAAGTAAAGAGTCACCCAAAGTACATTTTACCAAGTTTGGTCACAATTGACTGGATGGTTGATTTTTAAAGAATTATTTGTAATTTCTCTAAGTCTGAAAAGCCCTGCCCATGTCACACCCACATTTATGGACCTATTAAAATTCTTTGAACAATTTAATTAGAGGGTCACCCAAGGAACATTCTTGCAAAGTTTGGTCAAATTGGATCACTGGTTTGAGAGGAGAAGACTTTTAGAGAATTATTTTTTCGATTTCTCCAATTCTGATAACCCCGCCCTGCCACGCCAACATTTATGGATCAATCGAAATTTCACTTACAACTTAAGTAAAGAGTCACCAAAGGTACATTTATGCCAAGTTTAGTCTAAATTGGCTGAATGGTTAATTTTTAAAGAATTGTTCTGTGATTTCTCTAAGTCTGATATGCCCCGCCCTGCCACGCCCACATTTATTGACTAATCAAACTTTTTTGAACAATTCTAGTAAATGGTCACACAAGGAACATTCCTGCAAAGTTTTGCCAAAATTCGCCAACTAGTTTGAGAAAAGACGATTTTTAAAGAAAAATTTTAACGGACGTACGGACGCACACACGACGGACACAACGCCACGACAATAGCTCGCTGGCCTTCGGCCATTGGAGTTAATAATGTAAGATATGAAACATTTGTTAAATAAAAAACAAAATCCGATTTTTAGCTCGACTTTTCGAAGAAAATGAGAGCTTATACTGTCACCCGGGCGTCGGCGTTGGCATCGGCGTCGGCGTTGGCGTTGGCGTCGGCGTTGGCGTTGCAACCAAGGTTAAAGTTTTTTCAAACATCAATAACTTCCATACTGTCAAAGGGATTCAACCCAAACTTGGAATACTTATTCACCATCACACCTTCTACCTTACTATCAGGGCCCATGACCCTGGGACCACTCTATTTGGAGTTATGCCCCCTTTATACTAAGCAACTTAGAAAGTCGAGCGCGCTGTCTTCGGACAGCCCTTGTTACCAATTATTGTTAAAATTAGAAATTGAAAAATCTTTCTTGGACAAAAAATCGGTATTTTCCTGTACAAAATTGCAATATTTCTAAGAAACGTTTCGTCTGGCAAGCTTAGTATAGTCTTCCTGTGATAGTCGTTACATAACGTACTAAAATAAACATGTGCACGAAAAGTTATTTCTGAGAAAATGAGCCCGGACAGCGATTATGACCTAAATGAATATTATCTCGAATGCAGCATTGATATGCACTAACCACATAAAGAAGTGTAACGTTTTAAAATTTGAATCGTTCTCTTTTAATCAAACCAGGATCTAAAATCTGTGCTTTCTATGGTTTGCAAGCAAGGTTTATCACAGTAATTTCTTTAAAATTGTTTAAATTAACAACGAGCATGCCAGAATTATGTCCCTTTATCAATTGACGCTAAACACGTGCTGACGTCATGCTAATGAAAAGACAAACTGCAAAGATTGTTTGAATGATAGTGTTTTGTCATTTGCACAGTAAAAACACGAAAAAATGTCATTGGACGCACAGAGAGGCATGTCATGAGTTCCAGAAAACAGCCGTTAACAGTCCATTTCCCCTAGCCGTCCACACAGAGTCATCAGACTCACCTTAATGTGCAGACAGGCGGGTTGTGACAAACGTTCGTGTGTTCTTGGATGAATGTGGAATTTAAAACCGATGGTGTCGTAGAGTTTTGAGGCGTCCAAATGTACGTTACCTTGATTTTTTTAATTGAGCAAGGAGCTGGTAGATATGATGATGGATCTTTTCATATTTCAATAAAAAGAAATAGATACCAATGTCGATACCCGTGTGTATGTCGACAATGTGTTCCTCTGTTGTCCCTGACATCATGTACGAAGTTACAACGGAATGGCGCTGCTGCACACACCGATGTTTTATCACGGAGTGTTATGCTTCAAAACAATGTAACTGTCCTTTATTCCTGGACATGTTTGCCATCGAACACTTTGAGATTGTCTAAATTGGCGCATTCCTGGTAGTACTAATTCTTCAACAATTGTGTTTGAATTGCGAACGAATAATACGAGAAGTGTGAACTAACTTTCATTAACATCAAATGGATTCAAAAGCGGTGTCAATGCGACGAATATGTCTTTTATTGATGAATGCAAGTGATGATTATAACCACGATTTTGTTTGTGACTTATGAGTTTACACCAGTCGTCTTTTGGTTGAAATTTTGGTCTGTACATGAATTTTGAGCTCTCACAATTTTGACAAATTTTATGGATAAATGGACTATTTGGAACTTTAATTGTGTATTAAATTGTGACAAATAGAGGCGGACTACTCGCTCTAAGCAGCGAGGGCGCAATATGTACAATAATCCTTATGGGAAAGAACAAAAAGAAAAGGAAAAAGAGCAGTGATTCCGATTCAAATTTGGAAAAGGCTAAACAAAGGAAAAAAGGGGGTTCCAACGGGGACGCTCATGGACTAAGTTTCAGTGAAGTAGCAGGGATTATTTCGGAAACAAACGCTATTTTGAACTGTGAAGGTAATGCCTTTAGTTTAGATCATTCAGACAGCCCTACTTCTGCTCGATCGGAAACCCACCCTGGCTCGTCAGTAAAAGACCCTCCTGCTAGCCCCCATATTGGGCCCAAATCCAATATGGCGACAAACTCATCGCCCATGGCTAACGATATGAATGGTAAATTGGACATTCTCATTCATGAAATACAAGACTTAAAGAAAAATCAGGCTGGGTTGCGAGATTCACTCGAAAAAAAGATAGATAAACTTCGGACGGACTTAATGGCTGATATAGATTCAAAAATGAGGACGTTGAAAAAGGAAATGGCATCGGACCTGAACAAAGAATCACGGCGGATAGACGACATTTTGAAAAGTGTTCATGACCTCCAAACACGAATGGAGAACGTGGAGATTAACGGTACCGTTACGCACGGCTCAGAAATGTCGTCTTCAGGAGTTAACCCCCTTGACGACCCTGACCTCACAATTACCGCTAATGGAATCAGCTTTACGGAAGATGAAGACATCATGGAGAAAGCTCGGCTCCTTATTCAAGCGCTTGGGGATGATGTATATAATGACGTTACCATATCGGATGTGTGCAGACTCCCGTCACGAATTCAAAATAAACCTGGGCTTGTTAAAATAAGTTTCGCGAATCGGGCAGAAAAGGTTCAAGTATTGAGGGAAAAGTCGAACTTGCGTTTCTCGGAGGTATACAAGGACGTTCATTTAAAGAGTGCCAAATCGCACACAGAGCGCTTAATTGAGTTGAATGCGAAAGCGGTTCTTAAAAAACTTCCGCCTGGGCATAATCTTATAGTTGACTCTAATGGGCGGATTAAAGAAAAACGCGCCAAAAACAATGCCGTTCCCGAAAGTGATTAGGAAAATACCCGGTCCCATAAAACAGTCACTTTTGCCCATCTCAATGTGTGTGGCTGGACCAATAACAATAAGGAATTACGTAGTGAGATAATTAAGAGCATTGATGCTGATATTGTTTCAATTAATGAGACTCATTTATTAGAGCAAAACGGTATCGAGGTTGATGGATATAATTGGCTTGGATTTAATAGACAGGAGTTACACAAACGCGCGCAAAAAGGTTCTGGTGGTGTCGGATTTCTCATAAAGACTTGGATTAATACAGAATATAATGTGGAAATAATAGATAAAAGCCATGATGGGATTTTGGCATTAAAACTGTCAGACCGTTCTTCTGATTATACGATTCTCCTAGTTTCATGTTATTTGCCCCCTGAAAACTCGCCGTGGGGACGTGATGCACAAGGGTTTTTTGCACATCTATTGTCACTTATATACAGACAGAGTGAATGTGACTACATGCTTCTTGCTGGTGACTTTAATTCGAGAATCGGTAATCTTCAGGATATTTTAACCGATACAGATTTTATTCCGAGCCGGGATATTCTGGACACTGTGAAAAATCAACACGGGTTTGAATTTATAGAATTCCTCATCGAGTCAAGATTTTGTGTTTTAAATGGTAGATCGAAAAAAGACGATTTTACGTCGGTTTCTAGTAAGGGTAAATCAGTAGTGGACTATATCTGTGTGCCGCATGATAACTACAAGGACATGTTTAATTACGAAGTTATTCAATGCCAGTCAATTATAGACCAAAACCAGTTGCACGGTTTACTTGGTCAACGATCACATGTACCGGATCATGCTGTTTTGAAGTCTCGCCTTTATATAAACAGTGCGCAAAGATCACACAAAGATCAGTCAGGTAACAGTTTTCCCTATAAAAACACTAGATATAAACTGAAACAAATTCCCAGGGATTTCATGACTAGCGGTATAGCGGCTCGTGCCTTACAGGACATGATACGGTCGATCGAACTTTGCCGTGAAACGCAGAATGAAATTGATTCTATCTACGAAAAGCTCTGCGAAACAATCCTTAACGAACTTGAATCTAGAGTTCCTAAGTACGGTAGCTCATCGAAAACAAATAGGCGGTTTAAAAACCACAAACCATATTGGACCGAGAATTTAACTCAGTTATGGACAATTTTGCGTGTGAAAGAAAGGGACTTTTTAAAGTGCAATGGAAATCGAAACGCCAAGACTAGAAAACGTAGTGAATATAGATTAGCTAGAGACGCGTTCGACAAGGCGTTACGTCAAGCTGAACGTAACTATAGGCGTGCTATGGCTATGGACATTGAAGACATGGCTACCAACAACCCAAACGAGTTCTGGGCCAAAATAAACAGACTTGGGCCGCGAAAAGCCACTTCTATACCCATGGAGGTGATTGATAAAGACGGTAACGTAGTAACGGATAAAACGCGTGTGTATGATACTTGGAAATCCGAATTTTCACAGCTATACAATACGGACGAATCGCTAGACTTCGATCAAGATCACTATTCAATGGCCATCGCTCATAAACAACTGTTAGAATCGAACATGTTAGATCCACTATATACTCCAAATGTGCGTTTAAATCGAAACATATCGATTGAGGAAATTACGCAAGCCGTTATGGCTGCGAAATCGAACTCAGCCACAGGCTACGACAATATTCCATATGCTGCTTTGAAGTTTCCACCTGTGATATCAGTGTTAACGAACTTATTCCAGCTTATATTCGACACTAGCATTATTCCGTCATTATGGAGAAAGTCAATTATCTGTCCTCTAGTTAAAGATCAGACTGCTGATAAGCGGGTGCCATTAAATTATCGCGGGATCAGTCTTTTGTCGTGTGTTAATAAATTGTATAGTGCATTTCTGAACAAACGAATAATGAGTTACCTTGAGAATGATAATTTGTTAGCCGATGAGCAAAACGGGTTTAGAGCGAAGAGGTCTTGTGAGGATCACATATTTTGTTTAAACGAGATAATACGAAACAATGAAAATGTGTATTCCGCATTTATAGACCTTAAAAAGGCCTTTGATTTTGTCAACAGGGACATGTTGCTTTATAAACTTTTGCTAACAGGTATCGATGGTAAAATGTATAATTCGCTAAAGTCTATATACTCTAGTACTGATTCGTGTGTTCGAGTGAATGATAGACTTACAGGCTGGTTCCCGTGTTCGATAGGTACCAAACAAGGCGACTGTGTTTCACCAACGATGTTTGACATCTTCGTAAACGATCTGGTTACGGAAATTAACGATCTTGATATTGGTGTGAATATGGGCGATGCACACATTTCTCTTCTCCTATATGCCGATGACATTGTTTTCGTCGCATCGTCTGAAACCGATCTACAGAAAATGCTTGACACTTTAAAAATATGGTGCAGGAAATGGCGCGTACTAATTAATACAACGAAGTCTAAGTGCATGCATTTTAGACCAAGACGGCATAAAAGGACCGAATTTCAGTTTCAGATAGGCGAAAGCCTATTAGAAACCGTTTCCGCCTATAAGTATCTAGGTGTTACTTTTAGTGACAATTTAGACTATTCAGCTCATTGTGAAACTATATCGAAAGCCGCGGGAAGAGCCCTAGGGGGTCTCATATCAAAATTCCATAATATGAAAAACTTTGGATTCAAATCCTATGAAAAACTATATTTTAGCTGTGTTGTGCCGATTTTGGACTACGGGGCCTCCATATGGGGCTTTAAAAATTACAAATGCATCGATAATATACAGAATCGAAGTATGCGTAATTTTTTGGGAGTGCATAGGTTTGCGCCAGTGAGTGCTATGATCGGAGATACAGGCTGTTTACCCGCTCAATACAGACAATGGTTAAGTATCATACGCTACTGGAATAGACTTTTGTAGATCCCAGAAGATAGACTGCTACGATCAGTGTTTGAGTTCGACTATAATAAGTGCGAGAACAACTGGTGCAGTGATTTAAGAATTATTCTCGACAAATTGGACATGTCTGACCACTTCAATAATAAGCTACCGGTTAACATGACTCAGGCACAGACAAAATTAAGACAATTATATAGCGCTTTGTGGTCAGACAACGTTGAACGTACCCCCAAGCTACGCACATACAAACAGTTTAAGCGGGAGTTTAACACAGAACAATACGTTTCACTTAATTTGCAGAAAAACGAACGTTCCACACTAGCCCAGCTTAGATTTGGCATTCTACCATTAAGGATAGAAACTGGGAGATATCTGGGTGAACCCATAGACAGTCGTTTGTGTAATTTCTGTACGAGTTCGGTTGTCGAAACAGAAGCGCACTTTGTTACACATTGTGACCATTACAAGACTATTAGACAAGATATATTTCAAGACATTATCACATGTAACTCGTACCTACAACTTTCTCAGAATCAAAAGTTGTCGTATCTCATGTCAAATCATTGTCGTAAATTATCCAAATTCCTGGTGAAAGCCTTTCAAAAGCGAAGACAGACACTTTATCACACAACCAATAATTCATTATGAATTAAAACTCATTATAAGAGCCATTCATCTCTATCAAAAGAAATTTATCTTTGCCCGAGAGTACCGCGGGAGTTAAGGTCGTTTAGTTTTGAACAACCTTCAATTCTGCCATACTGTTGACTTTACCATTTGTTAAACTAACCCTGAAAATGAATATTAGTGTCAGGACTCGAAGTATGAAATTAACCCATTACCAAACGACAAAATTTTAGGTTGATCCAAATTCAAGGATGCTGCAGACGACAATTTCGAATGAATAAAATTTAATTTTTTGTTGTCTTTTGGGGAAGAAAACACTGTTGGAAATGAAGAAATTGCTTGGCACAAGTAATTTCTTCATTTTCCACGATGTTTTCCAAAGCTGTTTTGTTGTGGGGAATCAAAAGGAGTCACTGTGTGGTAATTGGTTAAACCCTTTCCAAATAATGCGCTATTTTGTCATCACATACGCAGAATGTTATGAATGTACTGATGGAGGCTGAGAGATTAGGCAGAAAACCTTTATTTCCTCATTTTCTATCAGTATATTTAATGATCTAATAAATATGTTCTACTTAAGAGATCATATAATTTTTGTTGTCTTCAAGCCCTGAGTTTAGACCCTTGTAGTAACTAAACATTTGGGAAGGGATTAATTAGATCTACTTTATTGCATAACGAATGCCATTATTACATATTTCGGTAAAATATGCATGAACATTTAGTTTAAAACTTATCTTCTCATGGGTTAAGGTTGGCTTTACTTTTCGTTTCGACGAAGCATCCCTGATCTACTAGTTACGTAGCAAATAATATGAGATGAGCTGGTTGGATGGTTGTTGGAGAGAATAAGCGTTCACTTATTCAAGTCCGATAATCCGCCTTTACCTGTTCATTTACAGTGACGACACGTGACATAATTATCGCCCTTTTCTATCACGAAAAGGGGGACGGTTGTACCGCGGGTTAATCACGTGTATTATTTATTTACACATCACAACACATAAAAGGCTGTCATACTTCATGTTCATGCATCCGAAGTGATCTAAACACAAAGGTATAATATTACTATGATTGTTTGAAGGCATTATGAAATTAATATAAGTCATATCAGCCGCTTGATTGGAAATGTGGTTATGAGGTTTTATAATAGCGCTGATGTTATGTGAATGTAGTGTGGAGATGGGAGAAAGGTATCCTTCCCGATGCGTTTCTCTTCTTTCGCCACTGATAATGACTGATGTGTCATCACTGAGAGTGGATCCCTATTATACTGTAAACTTGGAAAGACAGACAAAACTAATGCCTATGACCTGCCATCATCTGCTATTTTGTATTTTGCTTTATTTATATACTCAAAAGTGACTTATAGGCCCATGGGGCCGGGTGTTGATTGTATCATTTTTGTTATTGTACATGATTGTATAACACATGTCACTATAATAAAAATTTACTTGTATTTACATTCTCATGATTTTTTCCTGCAATGTTTGACTGAATGTTACAAATGAACAATTAAAACAAAATATATCATATAGCTTGTATGTATGCGTTAAGATATTTGATATTGAATGAGTCTTTCGTTTCTTTATGTAGTCAGCGTAGATCTATGAAGAAAAAAAAATATTAATTTTCTTTCCAATGTTTAGTATGCAGGTAGAACTTCAAATCTCTGGAGATATAAGCTTATAAAGTATTTTTTACCCGTCAATTACTGAATTATTTGTTTTGACAGTCGCGACAAAGAGAGAAAAAAAGAGACAATATGTTTTCCACTAAGGGGGTTTCGAAACGTAATTAAGTAGAAAGATAATTGAGTTGTCAAGAACTGAAGTTAGGTTTGTCCAATTTTTGTCCAGGTTTGAAGCAAGGGGATCCGTGCTCACCTCTTATGTTCTTGATGTACGTCTGACTCAATGATCTTATTCAAAATATAAATTCTGACCTAAGCGACATTTTTACTATTGATGAGTTGAAGCTTTTCCTCAACTTATACGCGGACGACCAAGTTATTTTTGCGAAATCCCCGGAAACGCTGCAAACAATGTTGAACGATATTTTTAGCTATTGTCAATCCGTTGATCTTAAGATAAATACGTCCAAGACGAAAGCTATGATTTTTGAAAGAGGTCGACATACCCAAAAAACATTTTTTATAAATGATACCGCAATCGAAACAGTAGACTCCTTTAAATATCTGGGTTTAACATTTTATAAAAACGGCAGTTGGTTTAGAACACAAAAAGATTTGGCAAAACAAGCATCGATTCCCAATTATAATTTATTCAAGATTTTTTCGGACGTTGAATTACCATATTCTCAGAAGCTGAAGCTTTTAGATAGTCTTGTCAGCTCTGTTTTAAATTTTGCTTCTGAGGTATGGGGGTTCCACGCTGGAAAAGACTTTGAATTAGTACAATCGAAATTTCTACGCAGAATGCTTGGCGTGAAAAAGTCAACACCATTATTAACATTGTACGGAGAAACAGGTAGAACTCCCCTTATTATAAATAGAAAAATCAATATAATTAGGTATTGGATACATATTTTAAAACAAAACGACAACTCTTTAATAAAATGTATGTACAAATATATCAAGAATGATTGTGATAATGGCAATTTTTACAACGGTGCAAACTGGGCTTATCAGATAAAATATATTTTGGATCACCACGGATTAGGAGATGTTTGGATTAATCAAAATACTGTTAATATCAATTTCTCTTTTATAAAACAACGAATCCTGGATAATTATAAGCAAGATTGGTTTTCAGACATCAATGATACTAGCAGATTAAGCTCTTACAAATTATTCAAAAATAACTTTCAATTAGAAAAATACCTCGAATTGCAATACGACAGTAAATATAAAATTGCCCTTACCAAACTTAGAACGTCTTCTCACGATCTTAACATAGAATCTGGCCGATATGACAATAGGCCTATTCCACGGGAAAACCGTGTCTGTTTAAATTGTCAAATGAATGCTGTCGAAAGCGAATACCATTTTTTATTAGTGTGTCCAAAATTTTCAGCATTACGAAGGAAATATTTCAGCCCATTCTATTGTAAATGGCCATCCTTACAAAAATTCAAAAACCTTCTTCAAGTAGAACAAAAGAAAACTGTTATCAGTTTGGCGAAATTTATTTATTATGCAGACAAGCTTCGAACATCTATTTCATAAATGTATTCATTTTAAAAATTTTAATCTCTGATGCCATTTTTTCGCGGTCTTTGTAAACATGTCATACTTATTTGTATTGTATGTTTTGCTAAAAACGCTGTTTGTGTTTATAGCTGAATAAAATATAGTAGTAGTAGTAGTAGTAATTTAGCAACAAGGGAATACACGTTAACCCATTACCACATAGTGACTCCTTTCGACTCCCCAATAGATAATGGCTTTGGAAAATATCGTGGAAAATGAAGAAATTGCTTGTGACAAGCAATTTCTTCATTTTCCACAATGTTTTCTACCCAGAAGGCCAAGAAAATGCAAAATTTTAATCACTTGAAATTGTTGTCTGCATTATCTTTGAATTTGGACTAGTCTAAAATTTTGTCGTTTGGTAATGGGTTAATAAACATTACAACATGTATGCTACATTCAGCATGTTTGTCGTAAATCTGGAGAGAAAGTAAATAAAAACTTGTATTTAAACATCAATAAATGTTAGATTAAAAGTTCATTTTTTAGCTCGCCCGGGACGAAAGTCTCGGAAGAGGTATTGTCATACTCTCGGATGTCGGCGTCGACCCAAAAACGAAAAGGCACCTCCTTGGGTCATGGGCAACAAGTGTGTAAAGTTTCATGATCCTAGGTTATCCGGTTCTTGACTTATGGTTATTGAGTTTTTGCAAATTTAAATTTTGACTACTCCCCCCCCCCCCCCCTCACCCATTCAAAAGTGCAAAGTGGCTGGATCAAGATGAAAAATGCAGGTGCACAACTTCATATGATAAGAAACAACCTGATTAAATTTCATCAAATTTGGTCCCAACTGTGGGAGGAGAAGAGGACACAAAATTATGTCCACAGACGGACGGACGGACAACTTAATTCCAGTATATACCCCATAACTTGGTTATGGGGCTATAATGAGCTCAACTGGGGTAAAAAACTAGGTCATTGGATCCGATCAATATAAAATTTTGTCAGAATGATTGTCTTTTTAAAATTTCGGACAAGTTTGACATTGGGTCATCAGTTAGGTCATGGGGTCAAATCTTGTATGCACTCTAGATGCCACATTTTTGTCCGATCAAGCTGATAATTTGTCAGAGTGGTTATTATGGTGAATTTTCGAACGAGTATGAAATTGGGCCAACTAGGGTCAAAAACTAGGTCAAAGGGTCAAATCGTAGGAAAACCTTGTATGCACTCTAGAGGCTACATTTTTGTCCGATTAAAAGCAATTTGGTCAGAATGAATGTCTTGGTAAAATGAAGGACGAGTTCGCAACTGGAATAAAAAACTATGTCATGGGTTCAAATCTTAGAAAAGAACTTGTTTACACCCTAGAGGTCACATTTCTGATCAAGCCGATATTTGGTCAGATTGTTTACCTTGATGAAGTCTTGGGCGAGTTTGAAAATGGGTAAACTGGAGGTAAAAAGCTAGGTCATTGGGTCAAACCGTAAAAAAACCTGTATGCTCTTTAAAGGATACATTTTCCGATCAACATCAAATTTCGTCAGAATAATTGTCTTGCTATAACCTCGGATCAATTTAAAATTGGGTCAACTGGGGTGAAAAACTAGGTCATGGGGTCAAACCTTAGAACATCATTGTATGCACTCCTTGTGCCACATTGTTTGCCCGATCAAGCCGATATTTTGTCAGAATGATTGTCATGATAAAATTGCAGATAAGTTAGAAATTGGGTCAAGTGGAGTCAAAATCTATGTATCGGGGTAAAATCTTAGAAGACAGTTAACTTAGGTGAGCGATTTAGGGTCTTTGTTGAATTATTCTCCGAAGAAAACTTAAATAACTATGAAAATCAACAAAGAGTAATTTAACTTCATAGATATGGTTGGCAGAGTTCCCTTCTTAGCGCTTTGTACTTCTCAATAACTAGATTTATCTTCAATAAAAGTCCATGATTCTACCTTGCATATCCTTCGAGTAATACTCCTGGCAAAAATAACACAATTAAAAACAATAAGGGACAACAATTGCATATTATGATCGAAAGAGTTATTGCTTTTGTTCATTGCACTTCTCTCTAATGGCCATAATGGCAGCTTACTACATATGGCGTTTCATTATTCTACGTTTCATACTTTTGAGTTATGCTCCAGACAAAAATAAGTATGAAAATAAAAACATAGTTTTGATATGGTTAGCATATTTACGATTATTTTACAATGCAATTCTTCATAATGAGATGTATCCACCCATGATGTCATTTGTTTCTACTTTGCACACGTTTTAGTCATGCTCCGGGCAAAATATACAAATCAGCGAAGAACAATAACTCCATAAATATGGTCGGTGGAGTTACTGTCCTTGCGCACTGTATTTTCCCTACTGAGATATATCCGCCTATGAAGTTCCGTGGTTCTAACTTGCCTTCTTTTTAAGTTATACTACACAGAAGGTTGGTCTACGGACCGACCATCAAATTGACCTACCGACACTTTGCAAAACAATACACCGCATTTCTACGCAAGGGGACATAATAATTTAGATTTACAAGGTACATGAAGGCCTATAAGATAAGACAAGGACGTAAACGCTGAGGGGAGTCTGATTTCAATTCCAAATTTCAATATTAGGTTAAAATATGATTTTCGGGTTACGTTCTCAACAATTGTGTTTCCAAAATCATTTTTTGGTATACTTTAAACATTTTGTTATCTTGCTTTTTATACCGTTTTTCAGGACGTTCTATCGATTATTAATATAATTTTCCAACCTTTCATTGCCTCGTTATTACAGGTCGCACCGATCTATAACTGGTTCAGACAACAATAAACAGAAATATGGAAATCGTCATTGACCCTGTCTGTATTGTTGATAGAATTGACGAGATATCATTAATCATGTAGGAAAACCGAGTCTGGTATTCAAATATCCTACCTTAATCTCCTTTAGCTTGTTATTTTCCATGACCTAGTGTTCAGAGCACCTGCTTCAGTAACGGAAAGAGAATGGTGCATCAACATCGTTCTGAACAGACCGATGGGATAAATTTACCTAGGTGGGCGTTTGTGTAACCATAAACCATTCTCTTCCATCACAGTTTCAAATTTGGAATTCAGGTGCGTGCATGCTATTCCACAGCCTACATTTCATACACTACAAGCAAATAATACTTTATCTATTTGTCCTGTCATTCGCATTTGAGCAAGACATATTCAAATTTGGCAAATTTATTAACGTACACCAAAGAGACTTTAAAATCTTTGTACACGAATGTGTAAGTTATTGATATATTCTGGGGGGGGGGGGGCGGAGCCTAGAGTGACAGCTTGCAGATTCGTACAGTTTTGAATGATTTTGAATTATATAACGCGTACAATTGCAAATGTTCTTTTCATATTCTGCAGACAAAATAATACACTTTTCTTGATTCTTTTGCTGACCTACTTTTGATTTCAGCTCTTACGTTTTGTTAGCGAACCATCATTATTCAACCATCATAAAAGTCATAAAATTTTACTTGGTACAGTTTGCAGATTCGTACACCACATTCTTGTGAGAATTGCACTGAGCAATGATGAACAATCACTATCTATCTAAAAAGTAACAAATTTTATCATGACATGCAAAATTTCAGCGTGATTTGTGGAAAAGTAATTTACTTTCAAGGTTTTGAAGACGACAGGTATGGACTGAACAGAATAGAACAGAATGGAACAGTTGGCTAATTTTAAATATCAAAATAAGATACAAAATTATATTCTAACCAAAAAATTATATCTATATTGTGTTTATATGAGATTTGCTTATTGGGTATGAAAATACCTTGGGATGAACGAACTAGTGTCCCAGGTAAAAGGGAAATTACTCTTTCGTCGCCGGAATGACAGCGGTCAGATGATCGATTCAAATGTAAAGATTGGAGCAAATGACATCAATGTAAGCAGTTGGAATATAAAACAGGATAATTTTCTCAAATTTTACTGCCCTGACTAGGTTTTATAACGACTCCGTTAGCTTATTGTGAACAAACATAACTGCAACTCAGTGAAAATTCAGCTTCGTATTGTCCAGCAAGATTAACCCGGGACATCTGCATATGTAATGACCCCACTTCGGCAATGTTTTGTTAAGACGCTCAATTAACGGATTTTGCACACGAAAATTAAGTTGTCCCTGGTTAATCTTGTTGGACAATAAGTACGATAAAAATCGTCTGCATCGCGCTCATGGTGTCAAACACACAATTTTTGGCATCAAAATTGATCAAAGGACATACAAAAGAAGTTAATTGAGCAACCATTCAGCTCTGCTTAGCATATTCAATTCACCAGAGGCAAGAAACCGCCGAGTGTACGAATCTGCAAGCTGTACGAATCTGCAAGCTAGTAGACGTTTCAGTACATTTAAAGCGGTAAATGGTCGGTATCATTGCAAAACATTATAACTACACCGTGAAACAAGCTGTAGTTATGAGATTTTAAAATAACATATTTTACAATCGCACATTCTTTCAATTTCGAAATGCGTTCATGCTCTTGCCGCGCGTTTTCTCTTATATTAACCGAGGTATCGAGAAATAAACTCTTCGAATAACCTCTTTGCGTAGCCACACTCTGAAAGGTGAATAAAAACGTAATATGATAACAGTTATTATGTCACATTTCAATAACATCACAAGACACTTAAAAATGAAGGCCATTCACTTGTAGCGGGGCTTCTGATGATATTGTTTAAATCGATATATCGACAAGATCTGCATCTGAGTTGATGAATTATTTCATTCTATCAGATATAAATACACGGGTTGAAGAAAGATTATACAGGGCCTACATACCTGGTGAATGTAAATACACAAACCGACAGTTTAGGTTTATCAGCCGAACATTCAAGGGCTGGTAAGTACGAGTAAAGACACTGAAAATGTTGTTGGAAGAGAGTGAAAAAGGGCAAGAATATTCCAGATACTTTATGACCCAGAAGAATAAACAGGTATTTTGAATTTCTACTCTGTAAAGAAATGTGTTTGTCCGTATGCCTTCAAGCAGCGAGAACCCTGGCATATTTTAATTTATTTATTCAATTATTTTTGAAAAAAAAAAGAGTCTAGAATAATTTTGACATACATTAACCCGGAGTTTGAAATATGTGACCCGTCACGCTAAAAGGGACCTTATCTGTTTGTGAAAAATGAACATATGATAAGGTAGGGAAAATATTACGCATTTAGAAAATTACATAAAAATGAAGTGTGTCTGCCCTAGTCTGGCTGCGCGGACTGCGCAGACAGACTTGGGTCGATATTTTTCACACTTACTATAAGGTCCCCTTTAGCGTGACGGGTCACATAATTTATGCTTATTTTACTACATGTAACAATCAACAGACTTATATCATTCTCAGACGGTATATTCTGATCCACTATTTAGAAAATGGTCCTTAAATGATATTTAGCCCAACACATTTCGAGATAAGTCTCCAATTTCTTCCTCGTGTTATTTAGCAGCCGTTAAAACAGCAAAATGGATCCTGACTGTACTTAGACACAAGCTGATCGTAAATCACGACTGTCTTATATTGTACAAGGAATCTTTTTCAGATCCCAACTCATTTAAACGTGCCATAAATTCCGGTCTCTTATAACTGATTTTGACAAACAACAATGTCAATTTTACAATTTCCATTTTACTGTTCATTCTATGGGTTGGACAAATCTCGTGGGAGACACATAATAGATGTCTATTTCTAAAAATGTCACAACTGGCATTGTTTATTGTTTACTAATTTTACAACTGTACACTTTTGAATAGCAGAGTCATTAATCTGTATTTCAAACCAGATTCAGGACATAGTGACTGGCCTTACATGTGATGAAGGATTTTAACACTATTATCATACACATACACGCAGCCGCGATAGCTCAGTCCGTAGCGTCGGGGTCTGCCAATCCAGGGATCGCGAGTCCGAACCCCGGCTCGGCCAGTGTTCATTCTGACATTTTATATATAAGTCATTAAATTTTGAACCTTGCGACCATTACCTTGAAGTTGACCTTCTGTTAAAAAACAAAACAAAACAAAAAAAACAAAAACAGGCATATATCTCATGTCCTACTACACCCTTGATATACAGTCTTGATATTTCGCACATAGATCTACACACTTTCTACCAAGACCGTTCTCATTTGACCATGACCTTGGACCTTGTGACCTTGACCTTCTTTTAAAAAACTTTAACTCGGCCGATATATCATTACCTTTTACACATATAGCCTCTATATTTGACACATGGACACCTACGACCAGGCCCTTTCACATTTAATCATGACCTTGACCTTGGCATTCGACCTACTTTTAAAAAATTTAACCTGGTCTAAATTCTATGTCCTTTTACACATACAGCCTTGATGTCTCACACATTTACACTTCCAACCAAGACATTTAACTCTTGACCATGACCTTGGACCTTGACCTTGGAGTTTGACCTACTTTTAAAAAGCTTTTACCTGGCCTAACATCATGCCCTGTTACCTATACAGCCTCGACATTTTACACATGGACACGTCCTACCAAGACCTTCCACATTTGACCATGACCTTGGACTGTTTGACGCTGACCTTGGACTTTGACCTACTTTGAAAAATCTTTAACCTGGCCTATATCTTATATCCTATTACACGTATACATCCTTGAGTTTTCAAACATAGACACTTCTTACTAAGACCTTTCACATTTGACCATGACCTTGAACCTAGCGACATTGACCTTGAAGTTTGACCTTCTTTAAAAAAAACACTTAAACCAGGCATATACCTCATGTCCTACTACACCTATAGCCTTGATATTTCACACATGGACACTTCCAACCAAGACCTTTCACATTTGACCATGACCGTGGACCTTGACCTTGGAGTTTGTCCTATTTTTGAAAAACTTTAACCTGGGCGATATATCTTGTCCTTTTACACATACAGCCTTAATATTTGACATATGTACACCTACGGCCAAGCCATTGGTCATGACCTTTGACTTTGTGACCTTTGCATTTGGCATTCTTTTAAAAACTTTAACCTGACCTATATTTCATGTCCTTTTACATATACAGCCTTGATATTTCACACAATGACACCTCCTACCAAAACTTTTCATATTTGACTATGACCTTGGACCTTTTGACCTTGACCTTGGACTTTGACCTACATCAAATGTAGGCCCTTGTGGGGAATTTATGTTTTACAAATATCTCTTGTTAATAAGGTGTTGCTTAACTTTTTTACATGGTATACTTTTAAAAAAACATTATCCTGGCCTATATATCATGTCCTTCTACACATACAGCCTTGATGTTTCACACATGGACACCTACTAACACCGTTCATCTTTGACCATGACCTTGGACCCTGACCTTGGAGTTTGACCTACTTTAAAAAAACTTTAACCTGGCCTCTATCTCATGTCATATTACACTTTAACAGCCTTGAAATTTCACACATGGACACCTCCTGCCAATACCGTTCACATTTGACCATGACCTTGGACATTAAGACCTTGACCTTGGAATTTGATCTACTTTAAAAAAAAACTTTAACCTGGCCTATATCTCATGTCCTATTGCACATACAGCCAGTATGCCATTGCCCCTATCATTAACTAATCAGACAATTCAAACAAATTTTTGCGTGTAAAACTGGTCTAAATGTGACATGGAAACTCTATTTTAACATACACCGATAGCTGGTAGCCATTTTGAATGCCATCTTGAATTGAAAATGCTCAATGATGGCAAGGTGGCACCAGTCAGATTTTTCAATGCTAATGTATAAACAATAAGAATCAGTAAAGAAAACCCTTACATCTCACTTATGGGTCAAGTTAGGAATCTGCCGGACTAAAATATCAAGCCCAATATATAAATAGTGCTAGTACATTCAAAGTCGCTTTACATCTATCATGTCTTCAGCAGATGTTTAAAGTTTTATAAAAGTAGGTCAAACTCCAAGGTCAAGGTCACAAGGTCATGGACAAATGTGGACTGTGTTGGTAGGAGGAGGTGTCTATGTGTGAAATATCAAGGCTGTATGTGCAATAGGACGTGCGACATAGACCAGGTTAAAAAATTTCAAAAGTAAGTCAAAATCCAAGGTCACAATGTCTAAGATCATGGTCAAATGTGAACGGTGTTGGTAGGTGGTGTCCATGTGGTCAAACTTTCGTCCCCGGCGAGCTAAAACACCCTTGAAAACGGCGTAAAACCCAAATTAACCAAACTTTAACATGACCTATATCTCTCATGTCCTTTTGTAAACATAATAAAAAAAGTTTAGCAACAAAATGTAAATATCTGTAGTAACCAAAATATACTAACCCAAACTGCCAACGCAACAAGATTTTTTGTTGTAACTTTTTAATGAGATATGATAAAACAACGAAACTTCAGATTTCATCATTCTATATAGTGATTTTATTGTCCGTATAAAAAGAACGTAAAAAGTGTTATGCTTCGCTGAACACAGAGTCCTGGGTTCAAACCCCTAAATCCGCGCTGCACGTACAACAGTGCGTGTAATAAACCAGCGCATGTGCATTTTTGGATAGTCGCAAGATAACCCGATATGATTAGGTAAAAAAATGTGTCTGGCGATACACAAAAATGCCGCAATTTAGCATTGTCCCGAAAGGCGCAGGTGATTGGATTGCTCCTGGCTGACTGTTGTTAACGTGCCTATTGGACTTTGCGAGGTCTACAATAGCATGACTATAGCGGAAGTTTCAGCAAACCAGTATGTTCAACCAATTTTACCCATTAATCATGTGTAAAGGTGTTACAAGTTCCATTTGGGGTAATAATTCCATTTTTTTGTTATTTTCACGGTCATTTACTTTTCTTGTTTACGTTAGTTTTGACGTCTACGGTGATGTTTATGACATGCCAAGAGCTTTCATAAGTCGTGTAACGACCAAGGCACAGGACAATAGATTGAGAACCCAAAATCGCAGAGACTGGTTTCGGCTAGCAATAAAAATGTTGCTGCAACTGCTGGGAACCACGGTTGCCGTATAAGTGCACAGACACGTAAGAGTTACGTAAACATGGGTTCCGACCTCGACGCCCTTATGTGGGTCCCAATTTACTACCTATGCACACATGAGTCTGTCTCCAGCCGTGCAACGCTCAAAAGTGGTAAACTGACCACCTGAGCAAATATGGGACCTGCTTGACATGCGTTTACGTCAACGCCCAGTTCAACCACAGAACTTACGTCAAATGGGGCAAACGTTAATTCAAGAGTGACAGAATATTCCCATAAACGTTTGTCGACGTTAGTTACGTTCGATGTCACAGAGATGTTGTGCTGTGTTCAATACTTCAGGAGGACCAACGAGATACTGATCTTGGTTTCATTTTTGAAACACACCCCTGCATTACGTTTGTAACGTTATTTGCGTTACGGAATCAATTTAGACCCATTAGTTTTTTCCTGGTGATATCATAATGGTCAGCAGTCAAAATGAAGTCAATATCAGCGAATTCACATTTCAAATAATCAAAATATAGTAATTAAAAGTTCGTGTTGCGTTGGCTCTTTGGGTTAGTATAGTTTTGTTTTAACATAAAATCAAACGTTTACGCAATAGATTATAGCTACAGAATACAAACAGATGAATTTTATACCTCCATCGCGTGCGTCTCGTACTCCAGGTGCGCATTTCCGGTTTTCATGTCTGCCATGGTATTCATGTGTATGGAGCATAATTCTAGAAAACATTTAGGTGTAAACATAATTGTCTTTGCCCAGCATAATAAAGGCCACTAAAAAGAATTTTCTGCAACGCTTTGGGACTACGCCATGGACTTACGTTAGAAGGACGTTATATCGCTAATGTGTTCCTACGTGGCAGAACTTGCGATAAAGATGTCTTTTTGAATTTTGCGCATCTCAAAGCATAAGTAACAATTTGAGGATGCTATGTGAGCAAATTTGTGTGGTTTAAGATAGCCCCGGTCAAGGACGTCGTAGAAAAAGGCCACGAGAAGATGACCGTCATAATTTCGTCACGTCACGGCAAAGATGTTCCATATCAACACCAAAACTTCCGAGTGGCTTCCACAAGAATTTAAACACAGAGTATCCACACTTACCATCCGTGATCGTCTCCACAGATGAGCGGTTATTAGACGTTGACAATACGTTGTAATTTCCTTGACGCTACACCATGAACGCACCAGACTTGACTGGTATAGAGTTCTAAATACTTTAAGCCAAATTAAGCGTATAAAACATTGGTGTACTCCCATTATCATCCCTTTCTTTCTGATTTGTCACCCATAGAGCACATACGGTGCATCTAAGGAAGACGTGTGCGTGATCGTACTGACGCGAATGACGTTCAATCTCTTGATAAAGTAGTGAATGTTGATACTGTGTACAAACAATTTAAGTGGATTAGAAAACGTTTCACTGCTGTTCTTGCTCGAAAATGACCGCACAGTCGATACCGAATTCTATTGTAACTTTTTATTTTGACCCATCACCTACGTCAAGACAATGCGTATAACACAATATTAACGTTACCACAAAGCGACCTTTGAATGTTGTGCGTAAATGCATATGCTAAAATGTATATAACGGTTGTAAAATAAATATCACAGAAAATACATGTTTTCGATTTACAAAGTCAGTGTTGCTAAACTTTTTTCATGGTATATATACAGCCTTGATATTTCACACATTGACACCTCCTTACCAATACCATTCACCTCCTTACCAAGACCATGACCTTGGAGTTTGACCTATTTTTCAAAATCTTTAACTTGGCCGTTAGGTTATACACATTGATACCTCCTGCCAAAGATTTTCATTTTGGACCATGACCTTTTACCTTGACCTAGGAAATGGCTTTTCTTTGTGACAAGCTATCGTTAAGGTTTACGAACTGAGAATGAAATGCAGAGCCAGAGGCGAAATTTGGAAAGTGCCAGTAATTCTTAAACTGTGTTATATTTACATTCCAAATACAAACATAATCATTTTGTACGGTTTAGTATTTTTAATTAATGCATACTTACGGAAATATTTGACATAAATATTCAAAATTACCTCCCTTGCATATGAATATAGAGTAAAACAATATTTGTAAATTATTGTCTCCTTGAAGCCGGCATGGTGAATCAACTTATGTGAAGTGTATTTACAAGTGTGTGTAATTTGATGCATTTCGTATGGCTAGAAAGTGGTGTTTTCATTCTCAGTTTGTAAACCTTAAAGCGAGCTTTATTGTCCGCGGACAATTCTTATTTTTCACAATTTCTTTCTCTACAATGTTTTAAAGATGTCAGATATAGGTCATAGATAGTTCTTTTTAGTTATAAATTTGTCATTATTTTTTCATGAGTTGATAGCATAAAAGTAACTTATTGACTACTTTGTTTTTAGTAAAAAATGATTATTTTATGTACATGTTCCCATTTGATTCTGTATGTTTATAGCAATAAAGGTAAACATAATACAAGGCACACATAGCTACTCTCATTGTTCTCTAATGCATTCTTGGCGAGGATCATTAAATCTGGGACTCGTTAGGGAAATGGATTCGTGTTGTTATTTTCAGACACAACACTAGCATTGTTGATTAGTCTTATAAATAGCATTTTGAATTCCAGTCTTTATATACTAGTGGGTTGAAACCAATCTGAATGAATTCAGATGTTTCATCTTATTCATATTGTACCATCTGAGAACCACCAATTAGGGGTCATATTCAGTGACATTGGAATGTCTTGATTTTCTATTTTTACGCGAACAAGTCAAAATGCTAGTTGCAAACACAGGTCGTCTGTCCCTGGAAAAAATCAAAATGGTTGTGGTTGATATACACGCTTTGACAACGCCGTCTTTTTTTCTTTTCCTCACTGATGCCTACTTCATACAGCTGGGTAGACTGAGGCGTTGAGAATTAAGTGTCTTGCCCAAAGACACGCCTCCCAAAGTATAAATGTCACATAATATATAATTTGATCATTGGTTTATTTACACAGACATTTCCATCTACACATGGTTCGATTTTATAAAGGAATTTTATTTACACATTGTTTGGAATTTTATTGTGTTCATATTGCAAGACGTATTCAACGTCTTGTAAATTCTTTAACTGGACAATAAATTTAGCGAAGCTCGGGCGGAAAAGATGTCAGGCCCTACAATATACCCAGGACTAATTTTCACGGGTCCCATGACGATGTGTATAATGCAGGCGTAACATAAGATTTTGCCATATTTTTGGATTTTTTCCCGCATTTTGCAGGCCTTACAGCTAATTTCCCGACTACTGTTGTTCCAAGATGTCAATGGAATATCACTTTCAATTTCCAATTGAGATTTCATTGTAAAATTCTCAGGTTTTGCAATATAATGAAACCTCTGCTTTTCAAGCATCATTTTCTAAACGATCAAACAAGGTTGTGCAAGTCCCTTCACATTTCCTCACTGCTACTAAGTTGTCAGACTACCATTCCGTGTAGTCTGGCATGGTTTGCATTCTTCTGCTTTGATTTCTGAATGTTTTAAATTGTGTAAAATTTCCTTTCAAATTGTACACCAGAACAAAGGGACCCTTGTCACATTTAAAGCGTCAGTGTTTTATCCCTGTAAGTAAGATCCACCAAAACGTTTAGAGCATGCTTTGCACAACCAAGTCAATGAGCAATGCGAAGCAATATACAAACAATATAGGTGTGGCGTTTTCACTTTTGTTCAATATATTTGCAACGGCGCTCAGTCGATCAGAAACGTCCAATAACAATACTAACACCGCTTTGATTTTAAATATATCTCCAATGGCGAAAGAACGAAATAATGTCTGTATTGAAAAGTACACAGACGCTTATTTCATATGCTGACAAACGTTTTGTAAGATTGTCTATATTACACAATGATTCTCAATTTTATGGTATAACGTAATGCAGAAAGGAAAGACAAATCACAACATTAAAAGAATTTGTATGTACCTGTAACAGTGCAAATATTTAGGTGCATATATGCTTTTTATTCCTTGTTTTTTATGAACTTAGTGTGCCGATTATACGAGTAAAGACAAATGACAAGTTTCACTTTGGACAACTGTTGCACGTTGCAAGAAATTCGACGACTTTGATCATTCTGAAACGTAATCAGGCAGAAGAGTATAAATTGGTATTTAAGAAATACGTGCGGTCAATGTGAAATGTAGAAGAATCAAAACTCCTTTTTCTAAATGTCGCTTTTCATTTAAAGGGACCCATACTAGGTTGTCGAACAAACAAACGGGTAAAAACTATATCCAAGAAATATCGCATGGAATGGTCAACCTGCATAGCAAGATTAGATTTAAAGATTTCAAATGAAGTTGGGATTTCAAATGAAGATTTTTTAGTCCTTATTTGCTATGTCTAAGTGCCGTTAATCAGATTTAAAAAATCAATAAACAATATGCCATTTCGGCGTTCCTTAGAAAAAGACTGTGTATGTATGTACATGTATGTATGATAACGAATGGGTACTCATAATTATAATTTGACACCGTGCTGGAATTGTACAAGTATCCAACTACGTGACGAGTGGTATAAGCTTCATCATAAAGGTCAAAGAATTGATCGCTGTATATTTTTAGAAAAATATATACATGAAGATTATCTACTGTACTTCCCGTTAATCAACTTAGGATGAATATTTCATGATTATGATGCTCTTATCTCGTATGATCAAACACGCCACAAATTAGGCCAGTGGGGACACGCACTATTCAAGTAATATCAAGTACAATGACCTACATTCAGATTGTATGTATACTAGATTAAGCTCGTACAAAACAACAATTTATTAGAAAGATTCAAATGATATACTCAGTGTCACTAGAAACTTCACAACAACAGAAAATACCCATATATTATTGAACATTTTGACAAATAGTTATTTGATTCATTAACTATTAAGACTTGGGAACATATACTGGCCAAAAGTCCTAACCGGCCACTTTAAAAATGACTTAGACTTTTTAAAAAGTTATTACATTTTAATGAAATTTGATATGTTGATTTTTAAGTATAGTGCCCGTGGATTTCCATGATGATTTACCAATAATTGTCAAATTTTGATGTGTACATGTAATAAAGGAAAAGCTCAAAAAGCTCTGAATCAGAATAGAGCTCGAGATAATACACTTTCAACAATTCAAAGTACACAAATCGTTAGCTGCAACCCAGACCAAGATAAAAATTGGAAAACATTGTCAATTTTGTGTGACTTTTGACTACAGAAGAAGCAGAAAGAAAGGGAGGCATGGTAAAATGGTGTTTGAATTCAACCGGCAAAACATTTTATCAAGCGAATATGCTCAAATATGGTCTGATATGGAAAGACGATGCAACAAACTGATTTTTCACACATGTCCTACATTTTGTAGCTCGCAGTGAATCATCATTCCATATTTGAAGCATTTTTGAAGAAAAACGTGTTTAGATGTTGTCTTTAAGAACCGATTTCTGCATACATAACCTCTTTCATTTTCTTTTACGGCCATATGCCGCGCACAATTGTCAAACATTTTCATTTTTTTCTTAGTCTATATTGTAGCTAACGATCCATGAGACCAAAAATACTACATTGACAATATTCTGAGCTCTGTGTGAATTTAGAGCTTTTTGAGCTTTTCTCACGTTGCATTTTTATTTCAATAAAACAACGGTAACTTTTCGCCAAAATCACCTGGAAAGTTGCTTAAAAATTGATATAGCAAATTTAATGAAAATCCAATCACCACAGAAAAAATATCTTTGTTTTTTAAGTGGCCGGTTAGAAGTTTTGACTAGTATATAAACAATGGTTTTGGTCATTTGCTAGAATCAAACGTCTTGTTTTCTGTCTTGAAGAAATTTACAAACTAGAACTGTCGCAAAGCGGACAAATACCCCCAACTAGCGCCTTGTCACTGAAAAAGAGCTATAGTTCAAAATGTTCTTTAGTTGGAATGAGGAAACGGACGTTAAACAAAGTCTGATTGTGACCTTGACGTTTGACTTTCGTGACCTAAAAACAATAGGGCACCGCCTTGGGTCATGGGCATCAACTGTGTAAGGTTTCATGATCCTAGGTCAACCGGTTCTTGACTAAGAGCACGGAAACGGATTTCAAACAAAGTCCAACTGTGACCATGACCTTTGACCTTGGTGACCCCAAAACAAATAGCACCTCCTTGGGTCATGGGCAACAACTGTGTAAAGTTTCATGATCCTAGATCAACCGGTTCTTGACTTAGAGCACGGAAAGGGATTTTAAACAAAGTCCAACTGTGACCTTAACCTTTAACCTTGGTGAACCGAAATTAAGAGGACACCTACTTGGGTCATGAGCAATAACTGTGTAAAGATTCATGCTCCTAGGTCAACCGGTTCTTGACTTAGAGCACGGAAACCGATTTTAAACAAAGTCCGACTGTGGCCTTGACCTTTGACCTTGGTAACCCAAAACCAAGATCACCTCCTTTGGTCATGGGCAACATCTGTGTAAAGTTTCATGATCCTAGGTCAACCTATTCTCTAGTTAGAGCATGGAAAAGAAAAAGTCTATAGACAAACGGATGGACAAATGGACGGACGGACGGATGGTCAGACAGATAGACATGGTGAAACCAGTATACCCCCATCTACTTCGTAGGTGGGTATAAAAGGGAGAAAGTGACCAACATCAATAACGAGTATGGTCATCGTTTTCTTGGGGGAAATACAGTGATTCTACGGCGCATACTTCTTATTACACATTGTATACGTTATTGGGGATGTCCTTCCATTCGTCCATAAGAACCTTGATGAGCTGTAGCCGGTTTCGATATGACGTCACCCGTCATAGTTTATCGTCTACAGACCCTGCGTGGTTATGTCTAAAGATCTTTTGGTGAGAATAGCCTATTCGGCTTTCAAATTGTTGAAAAGACAATCTTGCCTCGACCATACCGAAAGCCTAATGACGTTGCGCGTAAGTCAAACTCCCCATTTATGTCATTATTTCGGCGTGATTACTGGCTAGCATAAACCATAAACAGCTTTTGATAAATTTTGCATACACATCAACAACGTAATGCATTAACCAACGTGACGTCTCGTGTGGATTATAAAAAAAACATTTTATCAACACAATAGTTAATTTGTGTGTACAAATTTAGACCTAGTATAAATATCGTAAATAGTATTTTGCATACGACAACAACTTTTGAAAGACCCATGGTTGATTTAGGTGGTGTCTTTCTAGTAACGTTAAGAATATAACCTTTGCAGACGAAAATACATCTATATCGGATGTTGTTTTTCCAGGTATGAATTTGAATACACTATCAACATCCATCGGTCAATTAAACAACTCACTGCATCGTTGTTTATTTTAAGTTATATGACCCATTATTAGCACAAAAGAGCCAGAGGCGAAATTTGAAAAGTGCCAGTAATTCCTAAACTGTGATATATTTCCCTTCCAAATACAAACATAAACATTTTGAACGGTTTAGAATTTTGAATTAATGCATACTTATGGAAATATTTGGCAAAAATGTTCAAATTTGCCTCCCTTGCATATGAATATAGAGGAAAATAATATTTGTAAATTATTTTCTTCCTGAAGCATAATCTTGAAATCCGGCACGGTGAATCAACTTACGTGAAGTGTATTTACAAGTGTGTGTAATTTAATGCATTTCGTATGGCTAAAAAATGGTGTTTCTAATGATGGGTCATATACATGTACCTTATAGTCTTTAGTAACTAAGTACAATGTTACATGAGGAGGCAGAAAAAGACGTCGAGCATAAGTGGTCGACATGGCATGAACAGAAAATTGCATAATTATTTAAATTACAACCAATCTGTGAAATCCATCATTTCGTCATACACATTAGTTGTAACGCACACGAGGGGATATCAAAACGTTTTGAGCCTCTGGTATTTCCATCACCCAGATAATATTATTGTACTTTACATCAATATTTAAAAAAAACAGACAGAATGCATGATTATATTGCTTGCTGCTTGATTATGTCATAACAGGTTGATAAAAGGTGTTACATACGAGGGCCTATCAATAATTTCGAGAACTAATCTTATATCAGAAAAATACGTTGATAAACTTAGAAACATAACCCATTTCTTATAAAAGTAACATTCCTTGAACAGTTTGCATTCATTCCACCGCTTGACCTACGTCTGTGGCACGTGCTACAGCCTGTCACGTGACATGTCCCGCGAACTTTTGTAAATGACACACACAACTCTTCTTTTTACTCAATATCTTCACCCCGTGATTTACTTCTGAGGTTTGGAAATACATAGAAGTCGCAAAATGCATAATCTGCGCGGTGCGGAGGGTTTGGTAATATTTCTATTACCAGTTTCACAATACCGGCCTTTTCAACGCGTCGGCTATGGCGCGACGCGCTGTCATAGCGCGGCAGAATTCCGGACCTTACGACATTTGCGCGCTGTCTAATAAAAGTGGGTGGCAGACTAGATTTGATTACTGCTGCAAAATTATAAGTACTTACTCGATTTTATATAGACATAAAATGTTTCAGTGTGATTCCTCGAATATTGATGAAAATTGTGACATTTGTCTCACCGGCACATCTGGAAATTAATGCTTTTGTGGGTGAGAACGAAGAATAATGCTTCCAAAATTATATTTGTTCTTTACTTACCGACTCAAAAATGATGCATCGATGTCACGCCATATGTATTTATTTGATTCGCAAAGTTATGGCGGTCTTCCTTATAACTTTGGTATTATTTACGACACAGTTTGACCCCCTGCCCCATTCGGCCAGGAAGCGGCCAGCGCGGTACCCATCTTGCCGATCCACAGCGCATTCCGAGATTACTGGTCATACTGTCCTTAGCTGTATCATACAAATTACCCAAGTGTCTAACTACTATTTCAACACCTAATTTTCAATTTTCAAGAATGAATTCTAGGATTTTAGTAGTCTTCTTTTTAGATTTATAGTCTCCGATCTGCTAGTAAAATCACTCATTTTCTCTTATATCTCTACCCTCTCTGAAGCGTCGTATGCGTTTTCCAATAACGTTATTAGATAAACACATGTCTCTTTATAATACATGTAAAATTTCATGGACGCCCGTAAAGGAATTTTTGAGAAATACATAAAACTTTTTCATAGGGCGTTGCTCAAAAATGCAAGATGACGTCATTTCAAAACAAACGCTATTGACATGACGTCATAATTCTGCCATGACGTCATATTGTTATGACGTCATCATTTTTAAATAAGATGAGTCGTTTGGAAAATGAATGAGCTTTCAGCATACCAATTTTCGTGAAAATACGTCAACCGGTAATTGAAAAGTAGATTTAGTTCTCGAAATTATTGATGGGCCCTCGTAATGCAGAAATTGCATTTTAAATACTTGTATTATACATCACTTGTTCAAAGACATTAAAACATAGGTAAACCAAGTATGAACAGAATGATTTTAGAAATAAAAAGACTGTACTGTTTTTCATATTGGATATTTGGAACAGAATATAACTTTCGTAGTTACCCGAAATATTAAAGAATTAGCATTTGAAATGTACAATAAACGGAGTATTGCACTATCAGCACACATTAAAGATACATTTGTGTATAACTAGTTGTGTTGATTCAAAATATCAGGCAATATCAGTACACAAATATTCCTGATAAAGTTACAGTTCGTCATGGTATGAGTGTCATTTGACTAAGAAATCGACATACAGTTTTCCTTTCCCTAAAACTAGGTGACAAATGCATAATTATCGCTTTAAAAGTTATATCTTTATATGTCTGTGATTATTCATCAGCCATTTAAAATCTTGTAGGCAATATGTAACGGTGTGCCTTTAATCATCAGCCCCGAGTGTTTGGCTAATCCATCTGATCTGTCAACAAGTTTGTTTACATATATCAAGTTTGTATCTATCATTAAACAGTGTATTTACATCTGATCTATCACAGTGATTAATTATCTTCGACGTAGACACTCTTCATATATCGTATTAAATAAGGTAAACAGAATGACACTTGTTAGTCGGAAGGAATATCCATGTAAGTGGACCAACAATTCAAGCCAGGTCGGACTTTGTACAGGGAATTACTACGTTTCGAACCCGAAATAGAAAGGTTCGGGCATGAACATATTTATAGCTTTATGTACATCATAACCCCCTTTCAAATCCAAAACACTAGTTCCATCTAGTTTGTCAATCGTTGATACTCGTGCGATAGAAGTCAACATCTTCCAACACTGACCTGAATCGCCGAAGTGTAAATATCGAACTCACCCTATATCATGCACTATTAGAGATACAGCCTTGAAATTTCACACTATCATGGAAACCTCATTCCTTGACCTTAAAAACCATGACATGTGACCTAGTGACCTTGACCTTTGACCTTGAACTCTTTTTGTGACAAGCTCACATATAGGCGAGCTACGTTGTCTGTCTGCGGAAAACTCGAAAAATTCTATGCCGCCGTATCGAGAGATCAGGGACATATTCACACCCTATTACCGGCTATCACTACAGCAGTTGCTAACCTTGGGCAGTATCATCTATAAATAGCGGGTGAACTGGGTAGGTCATGCTTTTTCCATATTTGTTTTGTGTAAAAGCGTTTCTCAGCTATAATTTGTAGTGCCCTTGGCATGCCATACATTTGAGCACCTACATGTCAAATATTAGCACAGAGAGTCCTCAAACAAAAAAATAATTCACCATTAAAGTCGAAACTTCACATATTTGCATATAAAATTCATCTTTCTATGCAAATAGCAGAAAACAATAAAGCAAACGTTATAAATTTTATTACAAAATGGTTATCTAGTATATTATCTACCAACTAATTGCTTGTGAAGACAATCAACTATTCCGTTATGTCGTTATAGTCACACAAAGTTTGGTGAGCTACAAATTTATGCAATCACGAACAGCACATAGGGGGATCACCGACAGGAGATTCGTACTTGAACTAGGTAATCACAGACAGCATAAATGATACTATTTTGCTTGTCTATGTACAATTCAATTGATCATGTTGTGAAATATTTAAAAATTTGCTGATTATAATTACAACAATACATGAATGCTGGTACTTTTGTTTGATAAAGGAGCATCAGATAAGAATAAGCTATATATGAAGCAAGAACTTCCCAGGAATCCACGGTTAGGTGCTCCAGCCACTGCAATATGGCCATAGCGGTTTAAAACGGCGTTACATCTCATGAAATCAAATCATAGGCCCGATCGTATCAACGCTGTTTAGCACAAACAAAATATTTCACTGATTTGTTCAAATTTTCCGATGTGAATAATCGAAAAATAACGGAAACAGATACTTGGCCATTTGGTTAACTCTAGCCGGCGTTTATAAAATCGGACACAGACTAACTTAAAAAAAATACCTTCAACATTAGATCCTATGCTCAAAAACACCATTGTGTTATTCGTCTATTATAGCAATATAAATTTAAGTTTTAAAATTGTGAGTTTCCGCTTTATCTAATTATTGCTTATGAACTCGATTATTTGCAGGGGAATTTAATAAGAGTTTTAATTATGAACGCTATTTAGAGGATAATTACTGACCTTGACCGGGTAATTATACTAGCCAAATATCAGAATGGTCATTTATATTGTCCAGTAAGATTAACCCGAGACATCTGCATATGTAATGACCCCACTTGTTAAGGTTAAGGCACTCAACTAACGGACTTTGCACACGAAAATTAAGTTGTCCCGGGTTAATTTGGGTGGACAATACAGCAATGTCGTTGTTATTTATTTATGGGGTAAGAAAATATAATTTAAGGGGTAGGTACAGAAACCAAGAGTTATCTGTACATGCCGGATCGTTTTGATTGTACAAAATCAATTTTCATATGATTTAGGTATAGATCTAACAATACAGCTCGAGATATTTATCAGTTTGAATGTTTTGAAAATTGACTTTTCCATTTGAGACGTTTAGGGAGATTTCTCGCCTTATCCATAGAGATCCTTACCTAGCTGACTGATCTTTGATCCTTCACTAGTTTCTGTATTCACTTACCTAGGTTAGTTGCAATCATGTGCTTTATGCAGACAACCATGATGTTTTATCGATATCAACAGATTCTTGCTTGATAATCCGTTATCACCGATATCTCTTCTTCGTTTCGCAAAGAGGCCAAAACGCTGAACATTGATAGCGCATCTGTCTCTCATTTGAGAGAACCCGGGTTCGATCCCCGGCCGTGGCAAATATCTTTTCTAACTAATGTTACCCACCAATGGTTTGATATTGTTAACCTATGTGGGCGAGCAGCTGGAGGCTCGCTTAGTCTATTGTGTTAGTACTTGTATGAGAAACAACAGGAATCCATGGTTAGGCGCTCAAGATGCCGCGATATAACCATGGCAGTTGAAAACGGCGTAAAACCCCAAAAAAACCAAATCGTTGCGCAATGAAAAATACAAATTTGCACCGCGCAAAACATTTGATCGAAATGTTTGAAGATTCATTGACCGACTTTGAAATAGCAGGATTCATATACATATATTTGCGTGGGTTCCATCTATTTAAGTTAAGTCTGACTAAATGAAATTTAACCCCATTAAAAATATTTCAGTCATATTGTGTGCCTGAAACAGCGACGACATGATATAAAATCCACAATTTTCACTGTAAAATTTATGTAGTTTTTTAAGGTTTGCAACCCATCATTAGCGCTAATGAGCCAGAGGTGAATTTGATAAGTGCCAGTAATTCCTAAACTGTGTTACATTTCCATTCTAAACATAACCATTTTGAACGGTTTAGAATTTTTAATCAATGCATACTTACGGAAATATTTGACAGAAATGTTCAAAATTACCTCCGCTGCATATAAATATAGAGTAAAGTAATATTTGTAAATTGTTTTCCTTTTGAAGCATAATCTTGAAATCCGGCACGTTGAATCAACTTATAAGAAGTGTATGTACAAATGTGTGTAATTTGATGCATTTCGTACGGCTAAAAAGTGGTGTTTTTAAATGATGGGATGTATACCTCAACCGACAAACTATCATCTACAACTAATGGTTGCATACGTCCTTCAATTTTGTGTTACTCAGCTTCAACCATATCTAGATGAAAGGAACTTGCACGAATTCTATGTCTATAATTCAGAAATTGGCTAGTCTATCAAGAAATGGTGTTAATTCATTATTTATGCTCCTTTCAGGCAACTTCTTGTTGAAAGAGATGTCGCTTTCCCAACAAGACATATTGTTCTGTGTTGCCATCAACTTATGTCCGGGTTTGCCATTCAAATTTTCAATATGCTGTTCGTGATAGCCAAATCGGCATCAGTGTTTAGTTTTAATCGGTCAGTCTGAAGTTAATTCAATTCAGACAGTTTTCTAAATTTACACAGTGTAAGAAAATTGATTGACTATTTTAATAGTTATATTAATTCTAATGATCGTCTTATCATTTTCTCATTATATGGACTGAAAGTTGGATTTTACGTAAAAAATTGTGAAGTTACGACTTTGTCGCTGAATAATTTTGTTGTTTAGGTATTCTTTGGGCTAATATTTATCATGTAGGTGCTCAAATGTATGGCCGGCCAAGTGCACTACAAATATAGCTGAGAAAGGCTTTAACACAAAAACAAAGATGGAAAAAGTATGACCTACCCAGTACACCCGCTATTTATAGATGATACTGCCCAAGGTTAGCAACTGCTGTAGTGATAGCCGGTAATAGGGTGTGATATTGTTTTAGGCTACTTGTGTCCATCCGTCTATCTGTCCAAAAACTTAACATGAAAACCTAACAATGGCCTTTTCTCCAAAAGCATTCGACATGCAAAGCTCAAAGGACAAGGTTCACTTTGGGCCAAAAATGGCCCCATCTCAAATTTTACTGAAATGTTGATATTTGATCACTCCAAGCACCCTATTCGCAAAAACGTACGAACCACACACATACGACGTTCGTGGTTGCCATGGTAACCATATTTATAATTTCCCTAACAATGACACAGGAAATAGACAAATTAATCATGAATTCTAAGAAATAACACATTTTCTCGTATCCAATAACATGTTTATAATAACAGCAATAATATACGAAAGTTTTGGAAATGTGCAGGCACGAAATATTATAGATTTTCATGGTAATTATGGTATTTCCATGGCAACAATATGTCAAAAAATGACACTTAAATCACAGAATTGACCATAACTTGGAAATGATACAACATATTGCTTTCATATTTGGCATAAGTGATGACACAGATAGGGTCTATCTTTTGAGTGGCAAGTCAAGGTCATTTGTGAAGGTCAAGGTCATTTTTCAAGGTCAAATTTTGCAAATACATTTAAAGTGACCAAAAAGTTTGTAGATCATTTGATAGGACAAAATAAGCCGAATCTATAAATCTATCATGGTGAGATACAGCTTCTGTCATGAAACAAGTGTTGCTTTTTAAAAATAAAAGTGGAAATCAAACACATTTGACAACATGATTATTGTATTTCCATGGCAACTGTTTGTCAGAAAATGGCAATCAAATCTTGAAATTGGTCATAACTTTAAAGTGAAAGAGCTTATAGCTTTCATATTTCTCAAATGTGATGTAACCGGAAAGGCCTTTCTATTAAGAAACTAGTCAGTGTTATTCATCCAGGTCAAGGTCATTCATCCAGTTCAAGGTCATTTGTCAAGGTCAAATTTTCCAAAATTGACAAAAAATGACTTTCTCAAGAACATATGGTCATACATGTTTAGGCAAATTTTGGTCAAGATTTAATAAAACTTGTGGAGTGTAAACAACAAATTGTGAACAGATGGACAATGGACAGTGAGTGACCACAACAGAAGTATTCAGGTGAGCTAAAAAAATGTTTCAAAGACTTCCTCGGCTGTTCTAGTCTGACACTAAATGTGGATCAGTGTGAAATTGTATCTTTTCAAGTTTAGAACCTATTCTTTCCAGAAACAACAAAGTTTACAGGTCCAAATAGGAAAGTATTGAACGCAACCAAATAAGTATAAGGGAATTTAGAAAGTGTGCATGCTATAGCCTTAAGATTATTGTGGGAAAGGGAGAAAATGCTGGTCATCAGCATTTTCCTAATTTCCCTTAATGCTTTCATAGGAAAAAACTTTATGAGGGGCATCAAAACAAGTCATGTTTGGGAAAGGGTTAAGAGAACTGGTTGAATGCATGGAGTTTATACCATTCCCAAAGACATAAAATTAGACTGTTCCAAATTGAAATCACAAAATTGATGTAAATAAAGATGTGATTATGGCACAATAAAGCACAGAAAATCTTGAGGCAAAAGATTAAAATGCAGGTTATCATTATTTTCCTCCCTTGTTTCTATATTTCTATAAACTTTTCATCAGGGACACCAAGTCCAGTTCTTGTTTGGGAAGGGTTAAGCAACATCCATTTTTTTGTCTTATTGAGCCAGCTGATGACCTAACCATGTGTTCCTGGTAATTTTAACGCCCTTACAAACAAAACATCCACTCTGAGCCACTACCATATTTGCTCATCCAAAGCAGACAATTCATTATTACTCATGCACATTCGAGAGACAAATGTCTAATGTCAGACATTGATTGGTAAAACCCGGATTCAAAACCACAATCCTTTATACACTACCAGACAGCAAAAGTTTAAGCTTGTCCAAATTCAAAAATGTTGCTTATGACAACTTTAAGTGAATGAAAGTTTAGCTTTCTCAGTCTTTCTAGATAGAAAACAGTGAGGGAAATGAAGAAATTGTCATGAGCAATTTCTTCATTTTCCACAATGTTTCCAAAGCCTTTGTAGTAGTGTCAAAAAGTGTCATTATGTGGGAATGTGGGACAGCGGGGTCCCTTTCGTCAGCACGCCTAACGACTTGTTGGCCTCTAACGCATTCGGTACATCTGGACAGATGGTAGACAGGTACCAGGCACTGAACTTAGGGGAATCAGCAGCCCAGATACACCTGTTAGCGGCTAACTGCTATGTACGACGAACGAGTCCCTGTCACTTTAGGGGTCCACTGCGCTCCTATTTTTATATTAATCTCCACCTTGGAGCACAGAGTGTGTTTCGGATGAAACAAAGCAAGAAAATGATTAACAGTTCTAACAATCTACTTTAATAACGTTTAATCCATGTAATTCTTAAGCATTCAAATTCAAAGTTCAATATTCAAATATTATGTTTTAACTGCTTTCCAATTAATTTCTCATAAATCTCTAACTTTCTATATCTTTTCTCAAACTCTAACTATTTTCTAACTCTCTCTATTTCTAACTCTTTCTAACTGTTCTCAGCCCAAACTCTACATTTTGTAGTGCAGGTATCAGATTATAAATTAACCAATCAAATTAAGTTTGCAATCAAACAATCAATATTCTGCCACATAGTAACAGCCAATGAAATACCTCCTCAAGTGAGAACAAGTTCTTGATGTCCAGTAAAGGTGCGAATTACTACAATCAACTAAATAGGATTTGCTCTATCAGCTTAACCATGGAATAATCAAATTAACAAGAGACTTAAGTTTAAGACATATTTGACTGATAGGAATTATCAAATAAAATGAGATACAAGACTTAACATAGAATTACCTTGTAACAACAAATGGAAATTAAAGATTAAATTATCAACCTCTTAAAGTTCAAATAAAATTCTTTTAACCCTTAAATGTATTATTTACAAAATATATACAATGTGTCTTTTCCACAATGTTTTCCAAAATTCACTATTCATTATGCTATTTATTATTTCATTATTCAATTTTATTATTGATTTTATTAAATTTTATTATTGTCTCAGAGTCCTCTGTGACAAATGGTTTAGCTACTTATTTAGTCAATTATCACAAAAGCTTCAAGAATATTAACCCTTTCAAAAACAGCTGAAATTTAGACTGTTCAAATTTGATAGCTGCTTCAGAAAACATGAATAAACTATGATAGGGTCCAGAAAATATTGAGGCAAAAGGAGAAAATGCTGCTTATCAGAATTGTCTTCTTTTGCCTCAATGAATTCCAAAGCCTATTTCTTAGAGGTGTCAAAACATTGTCTTGCTCAGGAAAGGGTTAAAGTAGGAAAGAAACTGATCATCAGCAATTCCTAGTCTTTTAAAATTGTTTTATAACTTTATAACTTCAAAATAGGCATATTTTTTACATGAATAAGTGAATATCAGAATGTTTGGAAATAGATTAATTAACAGTTTTACAATTGAAATATCAAATATTTTCAAAAGTTATTCACTTTGGATGATCTATAGATAAAAAATTTATTGGCTCTACAAAAAACAATTGAAATTGTCTATGTAAAAGTTAAATTGTCAATGTTATTTGCAAATTCCAAATTTTTCACTTAGCTATTTCGTTGAATTTCATCATTTCTGCGAAAATTTCAATGAGCACCTACAGCTGGTGCTTAAATTCTGTATGATGATCCATGCTAAAAAGAAATCTTAAATCTGCATTTATATAAAAAATTGTATGATCCAGGGGCCAGTTTCATCAAAACATTTAAGACATATTTTTGTCTTAACACTGACTTACGACAAGTTTAGGGCAAGAAACGCGTATCTCCAATTTATCAAGACCTGTGTTACGTGGTTGTTGTTTTAAGCGTTATCTAAGACATTGGTAAGTCAAAAATATGTCTTAAATGTTTTGATGAAACAGGCCCCTGATCCCATTACATATATGAAGTCTCACTGTCTGATCAGGATCCACATTTGGTCTTAAATGCAACAGAGACCACCTTCACAGATACTAGCTCAGAAAGACTTCATTTACCAGAGAGATTTACAGTTGATCATGGTTTAACCCTATCCAAGACAAAACTATATGATCTATAATACTACACACATTGTTATTTTCAATAATGAATGTCTAGTAAAGTCAGTTATGATTAGAAAGAATGATTATTAGTTAACATCACTTCTCCAACTGTGTCAAATTCTTCTGATTAGCCCGAATACAACAGCTTTTACAGTAGACATATGTCCAGTCTTATCCCAGATTGTTTATCATGTCATCTCACCTCTACATCCAAACAAATTGGGCTTGTTATAGATGTGGTTCATTTCTTCTGTAAAGAAATCAAAAGTAAATGAGAATTTGTATGAGTATGACAAAAGAATGATAGAGATCTCTAAAGGAGTAAAAAGACAGGTATAATGATTGCCCGATTCTGCTGCTATCAAAAATGAACAACATCTAACATTTTGACATGTACAAAAAGCCTAGACAAAAAGGGAACGATTTTATCCTGTTAACCGTGACGTAATTTCGGACAAACAACCGCATTTCGTGGGTGTTATCATAAATCTCGTAATTACGGCTTGACTTGAGCGGTAGTTACGAGATATTGTAACAACACCGACGGTTTATCAATACATTACGGTAAACCAAGTCTATTTTTAGCACAAAATTCATTGCCATTAACTGCATTGATTCAATTTGGAAGCTGGTGTAGGCCTAGATGACAATAATGATATCAAGTTCATTTATAAAATATTGCACAAAATATTGAAGTAAGAATATAAAATGCAAGTTATCAGAATCTTCCTCTTTTGCTTCAATGTTTCCTCACAAGCTTTTTCAAGATTGTTTTAAGTGTGCCAAAATTATTTCTTCTTTGGGAAATGGTTAAGAGAATAAACTACAAGTTGAGAAAGCAGGATATAAAAATATCACTCACCACATCGAGTTATTTTGACATGTAAAACATCCAATCAGACTGTCGGAGTGTCCTACATTGGAATCCTTTTCCTTTTCCATGTTTGTTTTTAAGTTTAATCCTGCATTCCTGCTGAGTCGATTCGTCAACGATGTTTGCCGATCGGATGCATGAATGGTTGTGATATCAAGTGTCCAATAGTATGCATCGGAAGTTTAGTCAATGTCGAACTCTGGAGAATTTTTTGTTGAGAAAGTGAAGCCGATCATATCCGAACTGCTGAACGTCCGAAAACTATACCACTGAGAATGTTTCGATTTTTCATACAGTTCCCGATCATAAGCACTGGTATCACTTGTTTTAGGCTTATTATCAAACCTTATGAAAACATTCTGACGATTATTTTGTGACCATTAAGGTACGGAAAGTTTGCTTCCATCGTTTGTTGTGATTATCCGGGTTCTAAATCGAAAGTAGAAACGTGGGAAATGACGCGCTACAAAGTTGTGCAGTGACGTCGCATAGCAGCAACCCTTACCCGACTCGGAAAAATGTATCGATTTTTTCTTTTTACACTTAGGCCGCAAGACTCGCCCTTCAAAGTAACCATTCAGACCGCTGTGCAATTTCTTTTAACATAGATTTATTTTCTCTTTAGCTTGGGCAAGGGCTGCGCTCTATTAAAACTTTAGATCAGAAGGCTGGCAAAATAGGCAAAATCCGCAAAAAAGACCAAACTACCCTCACTTTGACGACGATTTAGACGTACAAATTTACGATTTTTCATTGAAAAAAATCACTTTTCAGAAGGTTGAGATGTCATTCTTTCATTTTAAATGACCAATTCTTTTTGAAAAGACACTTCATTTTTCTGAAAAATTGGGGCCGATTTATGAACAAAGTGAACCTTGTCCTTTGATTTGTAACTTTACTAAACTGATATATTTCTGTTTCCATGCAATATGATCTTCCTCAATGTCATCTGTTAACCCTTTCAAACCATTTACACGAAAACTTTTTAAACATTTTAGAAAAATGGGTCATTTCGGGGGCATTTGTGTTTCACAAATACATCTTGTTCCATCAGTCTTTCGTGGATACAATGTGGTCTGACGGATCATGTGGTAGGATATTTATAAAACACTTTCCTGGATCGTATTTGGAGCTATTGACATATGGGACATCAATAAGGAATGAAGCGATTCTTTTGCTCGTCAGCACGGTATTTGGTTTTTAGCTCTACAATTCGAAGAAAATGGGAGCTTATACTGTCACCCGGGCGTCGGCGTTGCAACAAAGGTTAAAGCTTTTTCAAACATCAATGACTTCCATACTATTAAAGGGATTCAACCCAAACTTGGAATACTTATTCACCATCACATCCTCTACCTTACTACAAGGGCCCATGACAATGGCTCCACTATATTTTGAGTTATGTCCCCTTTATACTAAGCAACTTAGAAAGTCGAGCGCGCTGTCTTCGGGCAGCTCTTGTTAATACCGCAGACAGGCGAATCTATTTGTAGCTATTCAATACTCTTGACGACATATCTACGTATAAATACTATAAATTTTCTTTAATTTATATTGTGCTACGGAATCTCAAGAGAAAAACATAGTGTCTCTCTTTTCTATCTTTGTCGCTTCTGTCAAAACAAATAATTATGTAATTGACAGGTAAAACCTACTTTATACGCTTATATCTCCAGAGATTTGACGTTCTACCTGCATTTTGAAACAAAATTAATCGTCTTTATTTTATGCGATGTACCCTGAAATGATTCAGCTGTTTCCTTTGGCTGGCAGCCATGTCTGTTGCCTTTTGGGATTCAAGAACTCATTTAATGCCAATAGGCCAAACTGTCACCGCAAAGTACTTTTCTAGAGTAATTCTGAATAAAATGGAGAGAAATGCATCACACTTTGGCAGTGAAAAATGTCCTCCTTCACGATTACGCCTCCTCCCATACCGCCGCAGCTACAGTGGAGATAATCATTTATTACTAATTGCAATACTTACATCTTTCTTATAGCCCGGACCGCAGCCCACATGACTTTTATATTTGTTTCCAAAACTGAAAAAAAAGCTTGATGGAAAAAATTAAGATCTGGGCGGTTATGATATCTGCTGTTACACAGTACCTAAAACGTGGGTCTACGTCATCGTTTACTGTGGGAATATAAAAGGGCTACACAAAGATGGCAAATTAGCTCAAACGTCGACGAAGACTATTTTGAAGCGGTGTAGAAAGACTTTCGTTAAGTTTTGGAATAGTTTTCTAGAACAAGCCAAACGTCCGAATATTTTCTGGCTTCTCCTCGTACATTTGGTCAACCAATTTGTCGTCGAACCTGATACCTGCTTCAACACTTCGTATCGATTTGTCTGACTGAATGTATGTTCGTCCTCCCGTTTTTTGGCCAAACCTTGTTCGGGGATATATTATTGACCACGATATGAACTAGGTTGACCATTTGACATTTTATGCATTCTTGTTGTTTGTTCCATTGGAGACCATGTACAGGAGAAAAGGGACAAGAAACATGTTCATGAGTTTTTTAGGATTTCTGGATGGGCTAACGAAAAACCACAACATGCTTGGGTTATTTTTTATCCTAATTCTTTGCTGCACAAGTCCTTTTATCCTTCTTTCTGCACAATGCTTTCTCATATTAGGTGATTCTAGATCATTCTAGGCGGTCCTTAGAAATACAGAAACGCATGAAACACTTAAAACATTAGCAATTACCGGAACGCTCTTAGAATATTGGTAAACTTAAGTTTTAACTCTTTTATTTTGGAAACGTTTGAATGCGTTTCAGTTTTTACGGAATATAAATGAAAGGTGCATTTCAGCTTTTTGTGCAGATAATAAATTATGAAATCCACATTGAAGTAACATAAAGTAAATATGTTTATGGTCATATGTGGCGAAAACGAAGAAAAGGTCACAAAAAGGGCTTTATCGACACTCAGAATCGAGTAACCATATCACTATTATGACAATATTGTCTATAAACTGGGCGATATGCCTTTTTTGTTCCTGTAAACGAACTGTTAAAGTTAAGGTACGAAATTTCTAGGGTACGAATCATTTTCGGTAGAACGGAAGTTGTAAGGATTGGATTTTCGGTTCGACACAAAACTTCGGCTGTTCGGTACCGAACAGGTATTCAAATAAAAACAGCCTAGTATGATTTGTTTTATGTTTTATTTTATATTTCTTCCAAAAAGAAATATGTTTAAGATGGGTTCTGCATTGAGAGTACGCCGTTCTACATCAAAATAACAATATAAACGCTATATTAAGTAGTTTCAAAACTGCTCAAAATGAGTTCCGTAACATTTGTCCAGTTTTAAAACTGTTCAATTTCAAGATTGCTTCCGACATATACACCTTCATCTCAAGAAGTAGATTATTCCTACTGACTTCTAGTCTGGTTCACCCTTGTACTATGAATTTTAGTACGTCAGACAATCACTAATATTATCGTTGTTCAACCCACGTACCTTCTGGCGTCATTATGGGATGGAAAATAAATATTGAAAAAGGATAAGACTTCGAACTCGTTTTTATCCTGCCCAGGACGAAAGTCTCGGACGAGCTATTGTCATACCCTCGGATGTCGATTTGGTTTATTGCGGTTTTACGCCGCTTTCAACTCCTATGATTATATCGCGGCAGTTGGAGCACCTAACCATGGATTCCTGTCATTTCTCATAACAGTACTACCACAACACCCTAACCGAGCCTCCGGCTGCTCCCCCACATAGGTTCACGATATCAAACCATTGATGGGTGACTTCTTTGTCAGAAAGGGTATTAGCCGCGGCCGGGTATCGAACCCGGGACCTCTCAAATGATAGGCAGATGGACTACCAACTGAGCCATGGCTGCGGCCCCCTCGGATATCGGCGTCGGCATCCGCAAAATCTTTAACTTAGCCCATATCTCGTATCCTGTCAGAGATAAAGTCTTGATATTTCACCGGTAGGTACTTCTAACCAACATCTTTCGTTTAGGATCATAATCTTTGACCTTGTGACCTAGACCTTGGAGTTTGACCTACTTTTTGACCTCTAAAAAAACACTTTAACCAAGTCTTCTCATGTCCTATTAAAGATACAGCATTGATATTATACCTGAAGATACCTCTAACTAAGACCTTTCATTTGGGATTATGACTTTTGACTTTGTTACCTTGACCTTGGAGTTTGACCTACTTTTAAAAACAATTTAACCTGGCCTGAAAACTTTAGCTGACCTATATCCTATGTCATATTACACATAATTTCTTGATATTTCACACATGGACACCTCCTACCAACAACGTTCGCAATTGACCATGACCCTGGACCTTGTGACCTTGACCTTGGAGGTTGACAAACTTTTAACAATTGTAACCTGGCCTCTATCTCATGTCTTTTTACACATACAGCCTTGATATTCCACACGTGGACACCTCGTACCAACGCTGTTGTCGGTTGATAATGACCTTGTGACTTTGACCTTGGAATTGGACCTACTTTTAAAAAACGTTAACCTGACCTATATCTCATGTCCTTTAACACATACAGCCCCGATATCTCACACATGGACATCTCCAACCAACACATTCCACTTTTGACCATGACCTTGGACCTCGTACCAAGGCTGTTCTCGTTTGACAATGACCTTTCACCTTGTAACATTGACCTTGGAGTTTGACATTATAAAGAATATTAACCTGTCATCTATCTCATGTCCTATTACACATACAGCCTAGATATCTCACACATGGACTCCTACCAACAAAGCTCACATTTGACCATGACCTTGGACATTGTGACCTTGAAGTCTAAAAAATTTTAACCTGGTCTGTTTCTAATGTCCTTTTGTACATCCAGAATATGTTTCATAAACTAGATTTGGTTTTAAGTCGAATTGTCACGCAAATCGGCACATATTTGAAAAAAGAAATATGTCATGGTATGGATCGGAATATGAATAATGAATGACACGACGCCGACGTAAATTTGGTATATGTCTGTTTAGAAATGTTTGACAGAGTGTATTGATATGAACTCAGTTCTTTAAGCTGATACGGACTGGAACATTTATGTAAGAGAAGATCTGATGGGTATTTTGGGATTATCCTAAAACGACTCATTTGTCATGATTATTCAATAAAGTAAATCTACCTTTCACTCAGTGTTTGTTCAATATCATGATCACAAACAGACGTATGGTATTTTATATACACCTGGAACCGTTACAAGTTTTCGACTGTGAAACCAAACTTCCGATCGTTGCTGCAAATTCCGGGCGAACACATCTGATTCGCTACCATCTAAATTCCCGAATTTACCATTCGTTCATAATAACTGTATCTCCTTGTCACACTGAGACAACCTTAAAAGCATGTTTACATGTGGCTAATCCATTCAAAGTTTCACAAGCAAGTGACAGAAAGTCATCAATTGCCTAATTGAGCTATATATTTGAGCTAATTGCAATCACGTACTTACTATCTTCCCGTTAGATTTACCACAATTTGCAATCATTTTCTGTTTGGCATACTCCTTATCCGTCTTTCTAGTGCATAAAACGCTTGTCTGGACATAGTTTTGTTTGCAGATAGCATCATGTCTTTTGAGATCGTTGTGTTTCTGATTTTGTAAACTTGACACTTTGTCATCTTCCTTTGTACGTTTTTCACGTGTTTTGTCAGTTGACTATCAAACACCGCAGTTGTCCCCCCCCCCCTGTTTTAGGGTCGTTGTTTTCTCGAAGCCGGTCAGATTAACATCCCCATCCGTTTTGGCCAATCCTTTCTTCAATTGCTTTCCATGGCATGTCAGACAGAACGACACGTTCGTCGATAAGTTTGAAAGGGAGTTAATCATTTCGGCACAAATGACATGCTACCAAGAATCGCACATTTCCGCCAATAAAATAAAGTAACATACCGTCAAATAACCTTTAAGCAGGCTTCCAGAACGAGTTGCTTCTGTTGGAATACCGCACCAGACTCTCGTTTTTGAGTGAGTTCCATCTAATGACGCTCTTTGATGACTCAAACTAGGTACCATCAACCGAAAATGCTCGGTTCGTAGTGATTTTTCAAACACATCGGCACATACCGTTGTCTCGAAAAACTTTTAACTCATATATAATCAGAACCGACGCTGCTTCTTAGCCATGACTGGTTAATCTACCTGGGCTAGAAATTCTAGCTCAGATTCCGGGGATTTAGCGAGACCAAAGAGCACATTCTTTGAAAAGTAACACGTCTCCTTTTCAACTGGTGATGTGTCACAGATTAACACCGTTTATACAGAGTTTTGCTTCTGGGGGCTGAACATAGACATTGTCTTTAAATGATACATTTCGGTGTTAACTTTGTGTTTGATATTGTCGTTTTAGGAGATTAAGCTGACGTTCGCTTTGTATCACATACATTTGCATATGAAACGTTGGACATCGCAGACTTCTGGCAAATCGAATGACCAAAATTCTGCTTTGACGTCGTTGCTTTGGACAATGAAGCGTTTTTCTAACTATAACATATCGCCTGCTATTGGCGATCATCGTAAGTACACATGTAGATTTCTTCCTCATATCGCTGTTGGAGGTACCAGGGATAGAAAATTCAAAAGGAAATATACATTGAAACATACATTCTATATTATTGTAAAAAGAACAACCAAATCAACCATTTAGACATATGCAAAAAGTATCGAATATCGTCTCAAATGAGAAGAATGGTTCATGTACAATTTCTCCACCTTCGTAAAAAGCAATCCATATATTACGTTTTTCTTTATTTCTAACTTAAAGCGAGATAGACAAAATTTAGTAGGCCTATTACATCCCCCTGATATGTTTTCGTAATCCAAGTAGGCTTCTGCAACAGGAATAAGTTGTTAGCAAAATTCATCTGGTTCCGCGTCGTATTCACAAAATTACGGTTTTTTCCAGACCCAGTCGAAATTGGTACACAGTCATGTAGCAAAACAGGTAAATATGAAAAAATTAACATGATCTGTAACAAGCTTTTGTACATACAGTTAGTGACGTAAAACACGACGCATTTGGAATGTTGACAAGATAAAGTTTTATGTGCAAATTATTGAGAAACCGAGTATGAAGAATACCAGTAAATAAGAGCTGTCCCACACTACAGACTACCAGACAGATTTATTAATAATTGTTCGTCTATAGACCTTTTGTGGTGTATTTTCTATGATGTAATGATTCTCAGAAGTATCTCGTGTGTTATTAGTAGATATTGTCATGCGAATTTGGGAAAATCCAGAAGACAAGTTTAGACCAGTCGAATATAAAAGCAAATTAATGGATCAGATGCTAGATACTCAGGGATTAGAACAACATGAAGATAGTCAAAGGTTTCATTGTTGTTTGGTGGATCTAGGGCCAAACATTTTAGCACTGGTACCAAGTTTTTCACTATCTATCAATGTCAAGTTTCCAATAAATGTTACTGTAATTATAAAAAGAAAGTGATGATAGGTAAATTTAGATGCAGACTAGATTAAGAAATCCAAAACGAATATCTTTCTAATTTTCTCTGGACAGAAATGGCCTACCCATACAGTTTTACCAATCCATACGATTATATAGGTTTTTAATGGCCATAGAGTACATTTTTATTATACTTGCATCCTTATGCACAAATAGAGTGTCATTTCCTTCATGTGTCGTAAATTCATCACGCGAAATTGTTGGAGAAAGAAATTGACAAATTCTCGGCTGTTTACGCGGTTGGTGCTCAATGGGACCACAGCCGATTAAAGGGACATTTCATTCCGATTTCAAATTTTTAAAGTATGTCTTTGATGCCAAGATGGGTATTCTAATGAGTAGAAATACTATTAGTTTTTTTTAAGTTGTTGCCAGTAAGCGAGATACACGCATTTAAAGTTGACACATAATCGATAAATTGCATATAAATCCGAACTGTTGTCCACAACAATTTGTTCAATTTTAACACAAAAATATAAATTTCTCGTAAACGGTGCAATATTTTGGCTTGAAATTTTCAGAATTTTTATAAGGAAATATGCTCTTTCATATAAAAATAAAAGTCATATTTATGACATAAAATTCTGAAATGTCACTTTAACAACGGATCGGACGTCCAAAAGATATGACGCCAATGTAGGACCGTCTCAGTAGGTTAACCCACCTACGGGAGGTTAAGAACTGCAACGGATACCGCTGATAAAACGCATAGACCTCACATCATTCGAATATCAGACCAATCTGAACGAAGAAGATGTCATTTTTTCGACCCACATACATTAATTTCTGTCAAATGTTTTGACGCCCATTGTAAACTGTGTGTTTCCCATAAATGGAATTTACAACACACAAGATTTTGTGAACTTTACAAGATGAAATGTTATTGTTATGTATGTATTGAATTTCGTATAAATCGGATTTATGTCTTTGCATAAGGAGAAATTGAAAAGGTAGTTGCGTTTCTTTTTCTTTAGCCTAGTACATTATATGTTGAACGACCAAGCATGGGCCTTTTTATACGCCCGAAGGGTCGTATTATGTTATGGCCCCGCTCGTCCGTCTCTCCGTCTGTCTGTCTGTCTGTCCGTCCGTCCGTTAGCAATTTCTTGTGTGCGCAACTCCTCCTACAGTTTTTATCAGAATTTGATCAAACTTGCCACAATGAATCTCCATGGTGTCTACACTTAAAGACACTTCTAACGCAACACTTAAACCTTTTTGGTAATAACTTGAAATTTAATGAACCATTTTTCATCAAATTTTCAACAAATTTAATTTATTCACAGTTGCATAGTATCTGTAATTTTCATAAAGAAACATTGTGTAGAAATGATTAAATTTGCAGTTCATAATAATATGACTAGAAAACAAAAAGTCGCAAAAAGCTGTGCGAGCTGATAATGTAAATTCGCATTATTCATGTAACAGCAGTAAAGTTTATGACATTCTGCTTACACTCTGTGTGTCCGTCATGGACCTGAATGGCACGAAGACACCCCCATCTCATTGATAAAGCATAATTGATAATAAATCTTTGCGTGATAATTCTTAACTCGTCCATATTAAGTTCCTGTTCCAGTTGTTGAAGATTTCTTGGGGCAAAAAGGCGAAAAACTAATGTATGGTAACAAATACGGTGATTTTGTGCAATGCTGACACGTACAAAACATTATTTCTTAAACAAAATAGGTGAAACTGAATTCTAGTATTGCTTCACGCGTTAAAGCATGTTATCAAATCTTATGAAGCAATTGTTCAAGATATGAGCATGATTTGGTGACGCTGCTTTGATGCTAATGAATTTTGCAATTGCCTGTGGTTTTGTGACTTTTCATATTTGAGTCTTAGTGAAAAACCTGAATATTTTTTATGTTCGGATCAATCGATTTTGATGAAATTTACAGAAAACATGTAAACGTAGTTGATTTATATTTGCTGAAAATTTTATAAAATATACTGCATTATTTATTTAATTATGATGAAAAATGTAAGTGTTGCGTTGGAAGTGTCTTTAAGTGTAGTTGTGCACACCGCTTACGGAATTCAATCAACTCTTTTCGTTCTTGAATTATCTGCCCCTGAATTAAAAAAAAATGCCCATTTTCTTGTGTGCGCAACTCCTCCTACAATTTTTATCAGAATTTGATCAAACTTGCCACAATGAATCTCCATGGTGTCTAGTTGTGCACACTGCTTACGGAATTTAGATAACTGTTTTCGTTCTTGAATTATCTGCCCTTGAATTTAAGAAAAAATGCCCATTTTCTCAAAAATGCCCATTTTCTCCTGTGTGCAATTCCTACAGTTTCAACCAGAATTTAATCAAACTAGCCACAATGAATCTCTATGGTGTCTTGTTGTGCAAGCAAAATTTTGATAACTTTTCATGTTTGAATTATCTGCCCTTGAATTGAAAAAAATGGCCAATTTTACTGACAAGCCCCTCTCGGGCGTATATGCGCCGCTCTGCGAAGCTCTTGTTAATAATCTTGTTAAAGCAACCCTGCAGACAAATGGGAACTTTTCATAATAACGCAGAAATTACCGATTCCTTTTTCTCAATGTCGTATTTTTTTCGAATTCTCACACGGGAACGTCTAACTTCTATATCTTAGCCGCATACGCGCGGATCAGTCTTGCTTGGTGGCTACGAGTCCTCCCTCTTGCCTCTTTGTAGCAAACAATGAAAACTGATTTTTTTCCGTAACAGCTACTATACTGAACCTAAGAAATAACGCACCACTTTTTTGTTTTATATTTTGTCAACAAAACCATTTACTGTGTTAACATAGTATTATTCGGTATCCGCCGGACACTAGGTATGCACACAATACACTCTTAAGCATGAAACTCATTCATCCGTGACGCTAGCCGCCCAAACTTGGAAAATGGGTTTTCAGCACGTGCTGCTGTATTGCTCTCAAACACAAACCAGCTGATCGGTTCATATGGTACATGCAGTCGGTGACAGAAAGAAAACACAGAAATTTCATCGGTTGGGAGTTTTCGATGCGTTAAACAATGCCAAGACTTTCCACTGACGAACGTATTCGTGCTATTGGGATGCTGCAGGCAGTGATGGCGTCCCGAGATATTGCACAGTTGATGGGATTTCATCACGAGACTATTGGCTGGCTTACAGAACGTTTCCAACAAACTAGGACTTTACTGGACTGCCCGGGAAGGGGTGCGTCAAAGTTACCAACTGCAGCTCAAAACAGGTAAGCATGTTAAAGTACAGTGCTAAAGGGAGAGCAGATAGTCACGCCAAATGCCAGAATCCAAAATGTTATCAGTTCTATGCCTCGATGAAGGACAGACTTTATTGCTCTTCAAAGTGGCACACGCAGTACTGATTTTGTGACTTTCACTTTAGAGGGTAGTCAGGTGTGCGAGCTTGTCACGCTTGATTGCTTTATATATATATAAGGTAGCGTGACAATTTTTCGACCAGAAACGAATACACTGTTATCAATTCGCTTTGTGATTTTACAATTTGAAAAATAGTGTACTAAGAAAGATATAGTGGAAAATACCAGCGGTGCGTTATTTCTGAGGTTCGGTATAATTTAAACTTTGCACATGATTCGTTGCTCTGGCATTTAATTTAAGGGGGAATGCTCCAGTTTCCTTATTTTTTTTCCCAATAATAGAATTTATTTATATTTTGTATGTTGAAATTACATGTTATTACCAATTGAAAAATAAAATAAAAATGGATGGTCAGCGATCTTGTTTAAATTTTATAGGCATTCGTATCACATACCCCTACAGCGAAAAAATGCACATTTCTTGCACCTGTCCAAGGTCACAAAAATGCTAATAAAATGCTGTATATTCATCGTTTAGTCCCGAAAACGGATTTAAAGTAACGTCTTACATTTAATAAGAACAGAAAACCCAAAATATGTGCTATTATAAAACGCGTAAATGTATAAAACATCATGCTAACGTGTTCGGTTAGATCAACGAAGCTGGAGTGTTTTATGACAAAATTTGCATATTTTGGAAATATTTCAAGTTTTACATGATATAATTTGAAAAAAAACTCCCTCGTTGTAATAAGCAACATGTCCTGGTAATAATTCAAAAAGAAAATGTATAGGTCAGCGCACTTTTTAGTGAATTACATTAATTTTTATCAGCTACACATGAATAAAATGACGCAAAACAGTGGTTACTGCATACACACTTACGACTGTCTTGCTCTAAATAATCGATTTCCATCTTGAGGAAATCAGTTCCGCAAAATAAACACACGTTTACCGTCTAAAATTGTAAAGTGTAATGATGTGTTATATTATTGAAAATATGGTCGCGAAACATATTGGAACGAAACATTTAATTTACTACAGTAATGACCGAGTGTTCCGAAAAACTGGAGCATTCCCTGTTAATCGATTTTTTTACCCCTTTCAGACTTAATATTTTTCACTATCCAGCACTTGATAGTCGCACTTTGCTGTCATGAGACAGCTCTTGTCTTGTCTTGTATAAATTTGTGAATATCAACATGCCTTATCATAGCATAGGCAAAGCGCTGAACGTACCACAAAGTTTGGATGTTTACATGTTTTGTTTTGTATAAAATCCGAGATGTACTATTGTACCGGCCGAAAATTACAGTGACGTGGGCTAATGTTTACTACTTGACAACCAATCAACTCTGTTCGTATTTGTAACGGTGCAAATCAGACGAATTGATTGGTTTCGCAGCAGTAAACATCAGCCTACGTCACTGTCATTTTCGGCTGGGACTATTGTATTCGTGTCACTAATCAAGTACTCATGTGTTGTTCGTTATGCAGAATGAAATCGCCATTCCAAAATGAGGTTTTGCTAAATGTACGTTCGGATGCTTCGCTTCCAAAATTGAAAAAAAACACCCTATTCCGCGTCACGAAGTCCACAAAAGAAAGTATTTAAAAAGCGTCTATATGAAATGTTTTCAAATTATACGGAACATTCAATCCTCAGCATAATTACACAACTTGTTTTAAGTCATCTAAAAAGGATACGTTTACTACCATTTGTTTGTATAGCAAAAACAAAAAAAAAAAACACACACACACACGAGCCTGTCACCAGGAACATATGAATAAGGATGAGGCTACTAGATCATACTCGATTTGGATTGATCGGTGCACGCTGTAACACGAGTAGACAGTTATGAAATCCCTGGTAAATCTCGTTTACGATGGCGACCGCTAGGACAACTTTTTACACGGTTGAATGGATAGTTCGATTTGAAATTAAACTGCACTTCGATGGATTATGATTTCGAGATGAACTTGCGCCGAAACGACAGACACATGGTTAGCTTGTTAACAGGAAACATTCTATATACTATATAATATTGCTTAAGTCAAACATACCCGGAGTGAATCACTCTGGGCGATGCTTTAAAGGGACATAACATTATTATTTCATTTCATAAAAGTATGTCTTGTTACAAAGATTGGTTGTCCTAATGCGTATAGATGTTACCAGTTTTTTGAAGTTGTTATTTATAAGCGAAAAATACGCATTTAAAGTTGAGGCAGAAATGGCATTTTACATATGAATACTAACTGTTGTGGACAACAATTTGATTAATTTTAGCACAAAAATATATATTTCTCGTAAACGGCGCATTAACTTGGCTTGAAATTTTCAAAATTTACATAAGAAAATATGCTCTTTCAGATAAAAATAAAAGTAAAATTTATGAAAAAATATCGTGAAATGTCACTTTAAAGACGTAAAGACGGAGAAGATTAAACACAAATCAACAGATAAGTCTTAGGATTACATTGTTGTATATAGATAACGTGTAAGAAGGTATTTTAGTAGGTTTTAAAAGTCAGTCATAGTCTCGAGATACTCGTATATCATGTTATTTTACTATGGTAGTATCAAATGCTACTTTTGTATTTTTCAATGATGCTGGTTTATATATTTCTGTAGCATCTGACGTAGGGAAGAATTGTCTTTTAAGAAGCTTCCTCGTTTATAGAAGTTTTCTGCAACGTCATATTTTAACTTCACATCAAATTATTTCCAGACAAAATTTATTGCAAATGTACATCGTACATTTGAGAGTCATTATGTAATAGAAACGGTCTCACAAAAGGTTTGTCGACATATAAATTTGTCTGGGCCTTTGTACTTTTGAAAACAGAATTGATTTTTCTGACATTGAGGAGAGTCTATAGCAATGAGAGAATGTTTGTCCCTTATTCTATGTCGATGCATCCCTATGCTCATTTAAGTTATTACAACAGTGCGAATAAACACACTAAATGTTCCTTGTTCCACGTAGACACATATTGCTGGAAAATGCAACGTTCTAGACGTGATAAGTCATATCCATTCCGCAAACGGTCGATAGACACACTATAGAATATAATATCTGTGTGTTCATTTGCAATCAATGGCCCATTTTAAGATTGTTTGTTATTCACATACAATTTTTGAAACAAATTGCGCGATGCGACATGTAATGTGTAGTACAAGTTTGAAAAAGTATCACTGTTCTGTCTAAAAAGCTAGTGCATATCAGTAGTACATGTTTATAAGACACAGCCGTTATTTTTCCATGTATCATCTTAGGAGGATACCAAATATTTAACACAACCGCCACTCAATATTCCAGTTGCTTGCAAAGATCACTTTCAAATAATTTTAAGTTGGTTATTTTAACGAATTGAAAATATAAAAATGTGCATTATTATCGATAATTTCAATATTTGATATAACAATAACGCAGCCCCCACTCTTATGTTATGAACATTGAAAGGCGAGATATGATAATTTATATTTTCTATAGTTACGTTTGTATAAAGACAACATTAAAAGCCCGTGGGTCTATCCCTCATCAAAATGTTCCCTGGTCGCCCGTAAATTTGGTCTTAATATCATATTATATAGACGTGTCTCAATATAGAGAGATTGTAACGAAAACTGCAGTGCTGCCCTGGGAATTGTTTTCCTCTATCTATTTATACGCAGACATATACGGACTTTCAAATGGATCTATAACATATACACTTTCAAACATTATTTATTTCAGTTGACTTACTTTTCATTCGTACGATCTTTCGAAAGAAACTCGATTAATGCAATAATTGCCTTTTTTCTTATATTTCCTTACAAATGTATAAACTACCATCATTAACACTATGCGATGGAATATAACACACTAGCAACTCCCATAGCTGTCTTAAATTCCAAATCATGACGTGTAATGTATATTGAGAGAAAAATCCCTCATTCAACTCTGATTCAGTAAAATTGAAAGATAAAAATCATTAAAAAAAAGAAGACTGAAATATGTTCGAGAATGAATCATAACGCATATAACCAATTACACCTCAAACAACTTATGAACATCATAAGATAACTATTCACTCGTTAAAATATTTCATGATAGATCTTATGTAAAAAAGTGTTTGGTATGTTGAAGAATTTATAGAATAATTTCTATTATTTTCACGTGTATAAATAAAGGAGAAATACATTTTGATATTGTCCAGCAAGACATATACATATGTAATGACCCAACTTCGACAATGTTTTGTTAATTAGCTCAACTAACCGACTTAGCGCACGAAAATTAAGTTGTCCCTGGTTAATTTGGGTGGACAGTACAAAAATACGAATACAAAGACAACATACTTTATGAAACATTGATACAATGTATCTATATCAAATGTAATATATGAAAGAGATAGGTAGGTACAGAACTAACAATTACAAGCACAGACTCCATTACCCGAGATTATGACACAACGCCTGGCTATTTATAACATACACATCAATACATAGAAGGATCCCATCCTCAATAGAGGAATTTTCATCTTCTATTATATATGAGGTAATTTTATGAATAACATATCTACGGGTTAAGATATTTACATACAACAGTCAGTTTGTATCTACAATGGATAGGCGCCATATTTATATGGTCAATTATCTATCATTGTGACACTTTCAATCATTTATAAGCGTTCGAGAATTTTGCTGGGTCTGTAAGATTCAGAATTGCATTATTTTTACATATATTCAGAGCTCTATATGCATGCTCGAACTGAGACGCATGATGAGACTGAGACTGAAACACTGCATGAAAATGATATCCTGTTATATAATAAAAGTAAAGTAGCTATGATAATTTGGTTGACACGATGTGCTTTAATTGACTTGTGCGAAGAATATAATAATAATAATAATAATAATAATAATACGCACTAATTTCAACACATGTATACGAATCAAATACCCACTCCTGCCTTTGATCAACAAATTTTAAAAACAACTGGAAAAATTGCTCTGCTATCAATTAACCGTTTTCCAAATGACATAATTTTAGGATTTCTAATCTGAAAGATGCAAATGACAAAATGGATTTTACTAAAGGAAGAAAAATGAATAATTTAGCTCAGAAAGCAATGAGGAAACAGAAAAAACGCTGATTATCAGCATTTCCAATGATTTCCGAAGCCAATTCCATTAAGGACGGCAAAGCAAGGTCTTAATGGGAGAGGGTTAACTTTTAAATAAAATTACTTTCAGTCAAAATTTTCTTTATTCTGACTGATACTCATCTTGACATTTTTGGTTATAAGTAAGATATTTTCTTATCTTCTTATTTATTGACTTGCCTTAGCTCAATTGAGGGTTTGTAATGATCTGAAGTAGAGTTTTGATGCTCTGTGATCTTATTTGATCAAGTAATATTTGTATTTCAAACCCATTCAGTCTAAAAATATTCCGGATCCTGAACAAATATACGCCCATAAAATTGTCAACATTTTATCTTTGTTGTAAGAAAGCCGCGCACGGCTTTTTAAGCGGAAAAGTCTTCTTTCTACATACACAGTTTTATCATAGTTATAACCATACGCTTGAAACATTTCTTTCAACTAATAAGAATTTTATTTCTTGGCGAAGGTTTGCAAACTCTATAAACATGACAAATACAAAGAAAATCAAAACAGATATTGCCGATTAATCCTCACAGGATTTCAAAACCAATATATTGCAATATCTCCCTGACAGTGTTAATGTATTAACTGTATTAGTTCACGATAAAAACAAAGCAAATCCATTAATCTCGCATCAAATGAAAGTAAGCCCTTTGAAATGCCCGCTAATCACCCGCAAAATGGATGTCAAATTTGAGACATGTTGTTGATGTTTCTGGTGCCAGCATTTTCTAAATGCCCGGATGCTTTATAATTCAATAGCATTTAATATCGTCGACATTGGTTAACCTGAACAGGTGGATAGTTTCTGTCCATTAAAAAATAATCTAGTCGGTCTTTATTTGTCGATATCTTTTTAGCTACCCTTTCGTTTCTATAACATTTACGATAATCTGGTAGGCTCTAGAAAGTGAAATTTGGGTGTTAGCGCTAAAATTTAATTTTCTCTGTGGCCATACATAATTTCATTAATGCGACACATCACACAATACTGACTGACCAAACGGTGAATCTGAAGCCTTACAAATCTAGCACAGGGTCCCTGTAACTGTGTACGGAAATTAAAGTTTTTAAAACATGTAGAAAATTGTAAATTACGTACAGATCGTTGATCATCAGGGCCCCTTTAAACGTGCACTGAAATTAAAGCATTCAAAACATGTAGAAAAGTGTAAATATAGATCGTCAATCAGCCTGGCTGGCTGGAATTTAAAGCATTTAAAGCTACTATTTCCCAGATTTGGACCCAAAAATTGTCAAATACAAACGAAATGTACACTTTTTAAGCTTTATATGACCTGATTAAATGATTGCGACAAACTATTGAAGCAACGACTCATTTTTTCGCAATTTGATACCAAATTCATGAAGCGATATCGAAAGTAGGTCAAAACAGTAGGACATGCGACTTTCTTAAATGACGTCACAACATACGAGGGCCGTTCAAATAATTCGTAGACTTTATCCATAGCGTCTAGATAAATGAAATTTTTTTTAAAATTTAACCCATTTTAGATAAAACAATTATAGGAGAAGAGGCTGTGAAAATTTCAAGTTTCTATCTTAAACCGTTTCTGTTTAGTTGACGTTTTAAAACACCCCCTGGCGTCAAAGCGGGGCAGGTGAACAATGACCTCGACGTCAGGTCAAATATTTCACAACGAAAGCAACGTTTCTAGCTCTCAAGCATTGCACAACATTGATAGTTCTTGATTATATGTCCTGTTATCATATACTATGTATTTTGTTTTAAATTTCTAGAGATTAAAATAATCGTTTTCATGACTATTTAATCGTGAATATTGATGATATTCTTACTAGTGCTTTAAACGTAAATGATACTTATACGCATCTAGCTTTTCTTTGTATCTGCTATATGGCTGAGCCTAGCTTAGCCCGTTCTAATCCTAACAAACCTAAAAATGTAACTATACAGTTGAAACATTAATGTAAGCTCATATTGCATTTTTTTAAAAGTAAGATTACTTTCATTTTTGATGTGATATTTGTATTTTCTGGACAAAATGCAGCAAAGCTTACATTTCGATATCCTCAAAGCGACGTCACGACGTTCACATTTTTTTACCAAGCATCTCCTTTGTAATGTTGTTTATTTGAATGATAACATTTAATATAACTAAATAACTTGGCATTCTGTTGGTCAATAGTGGTGAATCAAAGTTCTATTTTTTTCTGATGTTTGAAATATTGAAAACCCATTCCACAGAGTAAAATACAAAAGCGACGACATTAATTTTACCCCCTGCCCCGGTTTAGCAAAAGTGTGTTTCTATAGCAACCCAATATCTAAATTCTGGTTGCGCAAAACTTGCAAAAAAATCATTATTTAGACTGGGAAAGGTTTTTTCTACCACACTGTGAAGTTTTGTGGATATATGTCGGAAAAGATGGAAGTTATAACAAAAGTCTACGAACTTTTTGAACAGCCCTCGTACATGATGACGTCATATTGAAATTCAAGTATGAATCTCGTTTGAATCATGGTCCGCGCTGTATGCGCATGTGCAACAATTTCAAAATAATTCTAACCCCATCAGTGATGGGATTGAATTTAGGTTTGGATTCTCCCTAAATTCAGCTATCTGTCTTGTAATTTCGGCTCATTCTCTGTCTGAATCGCATATTATTAACCATCCCGAGGTTGTCAACACAAAAGTTTTGCATATTTTTTCAAAAAATTTCATTTTTTGCAATTAGACCATCTGTTACCGTCGCCCTTTAAACATGTATCGTTATAATTGTATCTTGAGCAGAGCACATTACAAATCTTTGAACAGAAGATAATGCCCAAGTCTTCACATGTGAATAGCGCCGTCAAACACTATCATGTCGACACTTTTCAACGAAAACCTCGTATCTGCAGCTTGTTTTAAGCTGCAGATACGAGGCTTTCGTTGAAAAGCGACGATGTGTTCATCCCACACAATTACTGAGATGCATTAGCAGATTGTGCGGGTGATTCAGCCTGGTTTACGATCCCAGTGTAGGCTTGGTTAATCAGCACGTCCTGAATTATTTATACTGATGATGCTACAGTATTATCTGATCAAACTGAACTCTAGTGAACTGTGAAAATCTGCAGATAATTACAAACTAGACTCGGTTATGAGACAACTTTACCGTCAATTGTAAAACAAGAAATATACCAAGGATATCAAACTTTCTTCTTTGTCATAGATTTTTATTAACATATAACTATTTTTGCATTTGATAGAACAATCAACCCTTGGTTCATCAGAATGAACATTTAGGTAAAGAATCACTAGTTACAATATGTTTGTATGTAACATGTTATAATCCTATATATGCAAAAGTCAATGCATAGATTTCCCTGTTGATAGAATTTCCTGAAAACTTTGCCTTACAATCGACCAATTGATGGTTTGAATAGAGTTTTTGTTTTGTTTATAGCCACCAAAACAATGCTGCTGTTTAGAAGAATCTCAATATGGTTGTGAAATAATGTGCAAATCTTTTGCCCGAAAGTCAGCAACAACTTTGCACAAATTCGATGCGAAAATAATTTACTGATTTACCATGTTAAAGTTTTCAAAACGTTTGCAAACTTTTGGTATAGACGTATTGTTTAACCGAAGTAACCTTGCGCTCATTATTATCAATATTGCACACGATTATAATCGATTCACTATTAAACGAGAATAATTTCAGTTGAACTGCTTTATCAAAACAACTGACATTATTCACGTTTGATAGTGAATCTATTATACGTTTGTTTATAAATATTCACAGCGCGCGGACTCTTCGGTTTAACAATATAAACGATTCAAAATCTTTTACTAATTAGGGAATATACCTATAACGGATAATAGGGGAGACAGGACGTATATTTGACTATTTATAGTAACAACTTATACATATTCATACCTGTCCACCCTAAAATAAACCAAAATATTTGTATCGATTCTCGTTTAACTTTGAACGTATAATAACTACCATTTGGAACTATAAAAAAAACAAAACCAGCCAAGCGCAACGTAAACAAAACATTCAAATAGAAATCATGTATAATCGATTCACTTTTAAGGTTTACGAACTGAGAATGAAATGCAGAGCCAGAGATGAAATTTGAAAAGTGCCTGTAATTCCTAATCTGTGTTACATTTCCCTTCCAAATACAAATATAAGCATTTTGTATGGATTAGAATTTTGAATTAATGCATACTTATGGAAATATTTGACCAAAATGTTCAAAATTACCTCCCTTGCGTATGAAAATAGAGTAAAACAATATTTGTAAATTATTATCTTCTTGTAGCATAATTTTGAAATCTGGCCTGGTGAATCAACTTGTGTGAAGTGTATTAACATGTGTGTGAAATCTGATGCATTTCGTATGGCTAGAAAGTGGTGTTTTCATTCTCAGTTCGTAATAGTGGGGCGCATAACTCCAAAAATTTGGCCAAATCGTTCACTTTGTGATACAAGCATGAATTTTGGTATGGTAAGTCTTTGAGGGTCCCTGAATCAGAAAAAAGTGCTAGCCACTTGAAATTCGCATCCGGTGGCCATTTTCCAAGATGGCCGCCATTCGGATAAATGTAGTCTATATATACTCCTCACAAAAAGTTAAGCAACAAAAGTTATTCTCTCAATATTCTTTTTATACACGCGGAAATTTTTGCACATATTTGTTATTCGGACAGCCATGTCTATGCTTAAACACACTTAAAAGAATACTGAATGTTAGCGTCTCTAAAAACCGCTATCACGTGATTAGAACACACTCACCCCCAAAACATGCATGCAAAATGTGTCGCATATACGGATTTCAAACTTGGCATTAGCTCCGTATGTGCTTAAAACGCGTCAATTTGACAACTTTGATGTTCTCAACATTTGAATCATGCCAATACGTCACTTGACTCCTATTGAAGTGGCTCAAATTGTTGGAATGCTACAGGGTGGGGCAACCAAGGCTGCTGCTGCCATTCACTTTAAATTTCATCGCAGTATTGACTGAAAAGCAATAACCCGATACAATCAAACTGGACAGATGTCAGAGAGACCACTTTCAGGTCGTCTAAGAGTAACAACACCATGTGAAGACCGTTATGTTGCAACCTTAGTCCGTAGGAACTGGCTTACAACGGCCAGATCGCTGGGAAATGACCTTCAGAGGGTGTCAGGAAACAGACTTTCCATCCAAACCGTGAGGAACATGTTTCACACAGAAGGTCTAAGGTCCAGGATACCACTTCAACGGATCCAACTTCCCAAAAAACATCGACGGCAAAGATTAATATTGGAACATCAACACTCGTTGGTGTCACAAACTCTTAACTGACTCGTCAAGATTCTGCCTTGATTCTAATGATGGCATGACACGTGTGTGGAGAAACGGTAATGAACGGTTTGCCGACTGTAACATCGCTGAACACGACCAATATGAACATAGGAGTTTGATGGTCTGGAGAGGTATCAGTGTTTGCCACAGAACAGAGCTGGCTGTCATCAGACGAGGTTCAATGACTGGTGTAAAGTGCATTTACGAGATCATCACGCCTGTTATCATCCTTCTGACACAGTAAACAGATCCAACTGTTAAGTTAATGGATGGTAATGCCCGTCCCTATCGTTCTGGAACTGTGATTGAAGTTATGTGGACCAACAACATCAGACATATAGACTTGCCTGCTACGTCTCTAGACCTTAATTCGATAGAACATGCATAGGACATTCGTTGAGGTCGCGTCTATGGTCAACATGTTCGCCCACAGACTCTGGATGAACTGCAACAGGTCTTGCAGACAGAATGGAGGATCAATCCACAACGGACATTAGACAGACAAATCTGCTTGATGCCAAGGTGTGTTCGGGCGTGTGTTGAGCATCGTAGGGCTCATACCAGGTACTTGATGCTCGATCATGGCCTGAAGTGGCCGGAAAACAACTTTTTACACATTCTGAACTGCTGGCGAGTGACGTTTTGCACCATTGTTTCGTCGGGACGGTTTTTGAGGATCTGTAACTTTGTTATTGTTTGATGATTTTCCCAATCATTTAAGGTAATTTGTATAATAAGACCCCAACTTTGTATTGTATAAAACATTAGATGTGATAAAACACATTTGAGAAATAAAAGAATCTTTGTTGCTTAACTTTTTGTGAGGAGTATATATCAGATAGAAAGACATTCCAAATGCTGAAATCCGCCGAGATTTTTTCTAATAAATCATCCCAATATTTTGTAATTGATTAATAAACTAGCATGGCTTTTTTCCACATTGCGGTCGTTTATCCGAGATGGCCGCCAAAATACTCCAAAAATGGCCGTTTCTTCAATTAGATATTATCTTTCAATAAGATATTATCAATCCTTGTCATAAGATTTCAACCTTAACCCTTTCCCAAACGACAAAATTTTTGGGTGATCCACTTCAAAAACTGCCACAAACTACAAAATGGATGTAATCAAAGATAGGATTCGTGTAAAATATGACATAGAAAATTTTGAGACAAAAGGAGAAACTGCTGGTTATCAGCAGTTTCTTCTTTTGTTTCAATGTTTTCCCGAGCCTATTCTATTAAGGACGTCAAAACAAGGTCTTGTTTGGGAAAGGGTTAAACGAGTATAAATTACAGTTGAACTGCTTTATCAAAACAACTGAAATTATTCTCGTTTAACTGTGAATCTATTATACATGTATGTTTAAATAACATTTCAAGGCAAGTCAAAATAACACTAATTGAAACAGAAAAAAATATTTTGAAATTTACCTCAATTGTTTCGTTTAGTATACTATACAACACATCCTCATTTCTTTCTGTCAGTTAGACCATTGTCAATGACTTCGAGTTTTACTTTATTCTTTATTTAATGAATGTTGTGTATAATATATACCTAACCCTACATCACAATTTACATACCAAACACTGCACCGACTTTATACCCTGCACCCTAGATATCATCGTTACTGCTGATGCATCAACCTATCACCATATTTGCAAATGCATCTACAGTAGCATCTACGAAACGAGGGACAGTGAGCAACTTTCTTTTGAAAGTACCCCATTGCAACCCATTTAAACAACTGGATAGACTGGGGCATTGACAAAGAAGTACCTTCCCAAAAGCCAACCCTCCCCATGCTGGGCCAGAACTCGAGTCCCCGAGCTACACGCCGAGTGCGTGCTCTCACCACGGCTCCACGAGGCTGTCGTGCAGAATTGAAACAAACAGGGCATTGTTAGATAGAGTCAACTGAAAAGTTCCGGGATAACAATAACAAAGTAAATACGTATACTGATTTACAATCATACAGCTTATAATAGGACAACAACCTGTGAATGAGTCTAAATTTACGGGGGAAGACGGACTTCGATTATAAACATATGTGACTCGAACCTCACCCGTTTCCCTGTAATAAAATGACCTAGTTCCATCTGGCCACAACTACTTAACTGTCACGACATCGCGGATAGCACGCTATACGTATCATTATTCGTTTTTATTCAGTTGATAATACGCACTCCTCTCCTTTTACATGCATTGTCCAGAATGAACGGTTACCTTTCGTGACGGCTCATGATTCGACGTTGAATAATGCATGTATAATGTTTTCAGAGTTCGCCTCTCATATCCTGAATTATGAGAAAAACGTCCAAGTTATTGTGTTATATGTCACACTTACTGCATCACGACGCGTCTGGCAGACAAGTTATACAAGATTTATTATCGATTTGCTGCATTTTGTGTTTTGAAGAGATATCCAAAGATTACGTTACCGCACGTGTAGTACTTTCTTAAAAAGAGCACATTCTCTCTTCATTCCATTATGATAGAATGATACTCCGTTCCCACGGGGTCGTTTCACGTCTAATCTTGGGGTCATGGCGGGATTTCGGTATCCAATCGTTGACTATAAACAACAAAACAATTGAAAATTCTGATACAAATTTTCATTGGCTGACGCTTCAAAATGCAGGCTTCAGCCAAAAATAGAAGCGATGTAATGTAAACGTAATCAAACAAGATAAAACTGAATGATTTTGATTAGATAATTCAAATGTTACCGGCTTCAGCCAAAAGTAGAAGTGACGCTATGTATAGGGAATGATCATGCAAGATTAAACTGAGTGATTTTGATTCGATAATTCAAATGATTTGCTATAATTAGACTATGACGACCAAATAGGCTGTTGGTGTATCAAAAACGGCAGAGGTCATATTTGATGGTTAATCAATAGACCTCGGCTTTGGAGAGTAATGCGTGTAGTGGATTACACTTGTAGTGCGGGTTTTATTGTATGGCAGAATGGGATAAGGTCATCCTGCACCAAATTTTTAGCAACTGGAAGCGGTACAGACATAGGGAGAACAAGGGGAAACCTTAATAATTGCATTCTACAACGAAAGGCTTCGATTATAAAAGTTTTGTTTTTATTTTTTATTTTTTTTTTTTTTTTTTTTTTTTTTTTTGTCATTTTCCTTGTATCCTCTGTTCATGTTTGATAAATGCGAAAGCAACAATATATACCAGCATCAAATGTACAGACGTAAAGGAAAACCCTTTTCAATCATACAGAAATAATTGTTATGTAATGTAAAATTTATATTAGATTGACGCACTCTGCACTCATGAATATGATTAATATTAGATCGATCTATTCTGCACTCAGGAATATGATTAATATTAGATCGAACTATTCTGTAGTCAGGAATATAATTAATACTAGATCGATCTATTCTGTAGTCAGGAATACAATCAATATTAGATCGATATCTTATTCACTCAGGAATATAATTGATATTAGATCGATCTATTCTGTACTCAGGAATACAATCAATATAAGATCGATATACTCTGCACTCAGGAATATAATTAAGAAATAATCATTTTTTACCTTGGCTTATGTTTTTTTAGCGATTTCATAGTAAAGTTCCGAAGGGAACTGATTAAGCCATTCTAAAGTATTGCTCAGTTTATTTAAATTTTCGGCGAAATGCCTTCTTCAGAAACGTTATAAATAAATTTCAGCGCTACTCCATTTCAACTTTGTCATGGGCGCCGCCATTAAATAACAACGGAAACGACGTCGACGTAACTTCCGGACGTCGACGCGTTCCCGCCAGTTATTTGACGTCAAATAATGCGACGTCGTGCCGCGCGTCTTTCACGTAACATCCCAGTGGCCGGATCGTTCGTAATCTGTGTATCCATGCTGACTCGTGTAGCTGTCTTTCTGTCTTGTTTGCCGCATATATACGCTGTAGAATCGTGAAGCGGACGTCATCTGCGGAGTGGTGTACGTGTCCAAAGTGGTTATTGATCGGCTTGTCGCTCTTCTGTCGTACATCACGTAGGTGTTCCTTCATTCTCTCACGTATCTGCCTCTCTGTCTCGCCGACGTACACCATACAATCGCACCGCGCGCAGCTTATCCCGTATACCACATTCCTTTGTCGGCAGTTCACGTTTCCTGGTACAACAAATTCTACCCGTCTCTCCGTATCTCTGACCTGCTCTCTGGAAATGATGCCACACGTGTCACATTCTGCCTTACAGGGAAACGCTGTATTCTGTACTATGCGGTTTGTTTTGCCATGCCCTAAGGTATCGCAGAGGTTTTTGTCTCGTCTATAAGCTACTAATGGGGGTTTATTGAACACCTGCTGCATCCTATTAGACCTGTATAGGACATTTGTGTGTTTGCTGATAATTTTGTGTACATCTGGGAGAAGATTAGAATATGTTAATACCAGTGGTACCCTGTCAGTGGAACGGTTTTTATTCGTCTGTTTCTGGAGAAGCGATTGTCTATCTAAGGTGTCAACTTTTGCGAGTTGTGCTTCAATCGTACGGCCGCTATACCCTCTCAAGCGAAGTTTACCTTTGAGTTCTTTCCTTCTTGTTTGATAGTCTGCCTCCTTTTCACATATACGTTTGAGTCGCAACCCCAGTCCATATGCCAAGCCTTTCTTTGTAGATGGTGGGTGGCATGATCTGTTCTCAAGGTAGAGTTGCTTGTCTGTAGGCTTAACAAACAGATCGGTATATACATGCCCGTTTTCTATCTTGACCAGAGTATCCAGGAATTCGATCTGTTGTACATCATACCGGAGTTCTACCTTGATGTTCTTGTGGATACTGTTAGCATGTTGCGCAAACACTTCCAGTTCTTCCTTTGTTCCGGCCCAAATACCGAATCCATCATCGATGAACCTTTTGTAGAACAGAGGTGCTTTAGCTGTAGTCAAAAGTTTTTCGTCCCACTTTCGCATATAGGAGCAAGCGAAGTTTTTGCCAAGACGTGAACCGATGGCTATACCGTCCTTCTGAACAAACAGTTTGTCGCCGAGTTCAAATACGTTGTTGTCAAGGACAGTCTCTATCATGCGTAACACGTTTCCTGTATCAATCAATGACTTGGATCTTGTGGTAAGGGCCTCTTCACATGCCTCAAGTCCTTCCTTTCTCGGTACTGACGGGTATAATTTGCATACATCAAAGCAGAATAATATGCAATTCTTAGGAAGTGGTTCATCCAGCTCTTTCAATTTATTTATGAAGTCAGCACTGTCCCTAATGAAGCTTGGTGTGGTCTCAACAAACTCGTTCAATTCATGTTCAGCTACCTCTGCTATGCGTTCCGTTGGAGTTCCGATGCCACTTACAATAGTACGGTACGGTACATCCTTTTTGTGCAGTTTTGGGTTCCCCTTCAGTTTACCCGGTGTCGCATACTTTGGAATCAGGTATTGCTGCATATCTTTGGAAATTGCACCATCTCTGTACATCTTGTTGACTAGTTTCTTTACATTCTTGTGGCTCTGTTCCACCATGTTGTTGGCTGTTACTTCATATGATGGGCTTTGTAGGATCTCTCGTTCAAGTTCGTTAATATACGAGTCGCTATCAACAACAACGATGCCTGAACCTTTATCTGCTGGACGTATAACTATACCGTTGTTGTGTAACAGCTCGTAGAATGCTTTATTCTCACTAGCAGAAAGGTTTAAGTACCCACTTTTCTTCAGGTTATCAACTACGTCGTTCTTTACCAATTCAATGTAAAGGTCCAAGTGTTGGTCTCTTCCACTGTTAGGTGTGAAAGTGCTCTTCTTTTTTATAACGAACTTGTCCATCACGTCCTCATCACCATCACATTCATCCTCCTCGTGGTAGAAGTATTCTTTTAAACGCATCCTTCTCTCCCATTCTGCGAGATTGGACAAAAGTTTAATTTTGTCAAGCTATTTTGTCTATGAATAAGGTCTATCCACTCTTCTGTCCGTGTAAAATGATAGCCTATAGGAAAACGAAGATGGCGTCCTTCAGATCATGATTCATTGAATTTTCTTTGAAGGAAGGTCGTAGCTCTATGACGTCATTACTATATCGTGACGTCACATTTCTTAGAACGCGTCATAAACGCGCGGCTAAGTGCATGTGTATGTTATAAATAATATTAGATCGAACTATTCTGTACTCGGGAATATAATTAATATTAGATCGATCTATTCTGTACTCAGGAATATAATTAATATTAGATCGAAAGTATATAGAAAGTATGCTGTTGAATTGCAACAATTATCTCCCTTTAATAATATATGTAAAAATGTGCAATTCTGAATCTTACAGATCCAGCAACTTTCTCGAACGCTTATAAATGATTAAATGTGTCACAATGATAGATAATTGACCATATAAATATGGCGCATATCCATTGTAGATACAAACTGAATGTCGTATGTAAATATCCTAACCCGTAGATATGTTATTCATAAAATTACATCATATATAATAGACAGTTGTAAGTTCTTCTTTGAGGTTTTGGATGCTTCTATGTATTGATGTGTATGATATGAATAGCCAGGCGTTGTGTCGTAATCTCGGGTTATGGAGTCTGTGTTTGTTGTGGTTAGTTCTGTACATATCTCTTTCGTATATAATTACTATTAGATCGATATACTCTGCTCTCAGGAATACAATTGATATTATATCTTTATACTCTGCACTCAGAAATATGAATAATATTAGATCAAAATACTCTGCACTTAGAAATATAATCAATATTAGATCGATATACTCTGCACTCAGGAATACAATTAATATAAGATCGATATACTCTTCACTCAGGAATATAATTAATAATAGATCGATATATTCTGCACTCAGGAATATAATTAATATAAGATTGATGGGTTCTACTTTCAGGAATATGATTAAAATGAAATCGATACATTCTTTGCTCAGAAATGTGATTAATACAAGATCGATGTATTCTGCACTCAGGAATGTGATTGATATTAGATCGATCTATTCTGCACTCAAGAATATGACGAATATTAGATCGATGTGTTCTACACCCAGGAATGTGCTTTGTATCAGATCAGTGTAATCTGTAATCAGGAATATGATTAATAGCAGATCGATGTGTTCTCTATATAGGAATATTATTAATATCATATCGATAAATACAGCATTAAGGAATATTGCTAATATCAGACCGATATATTGTGCACTCAGGAATATGGTTCATATCAGACCGATGCATTTTACACTCGGTAATATTATTAATATCAGACCGATGTACATGTATTCTACACTCAGTAATATGTTTAGCTCGATACATTCTGCATTCAGGAATATGATAAATATCATATCTATGTTTTCTGCACTTAGGAATAAGACTTTTAAGACTGACTTTATGATCTTAGAAACGAAAAAATACACGATGTCGTTATTTGAGAGAATATTACCTTCTATCACAGAAACCATGATTGGGGGTGATTTATGAACTGTTAGAGGATCTGAAAAACTATAGAAATCCTATAAATTATTTCTAGTGGGAAACACTATCGCCGTCGGTGCGTCACAGTTTCATTCGAATTGCTCCTAAATAGATTTAAATTGATTTGTCATGGCCCTTATGGCGTTGAAAAATGATTTACTAGAGGCAAGGTTTCTTCATCCGTGTAACTCAACATATTGCCCGCATTATTGCGATATTTGAAAGTGGTTGCTTACAGCGTGTTACAAGACGAATTGTTGATGAAACTATTAGGTTCTGTGCCGATTGATTGTCCAAAAAGTATGCTTTTGATCTGGCTGATTTTGTGGATATCAGCCCGAAATATTTTTTTACGAATTGATACCAGTGAATATTGAAGTGTGACAACCCTATTACAATCAATGATGTTTAAAAGTTTACGAAAACTCGCGTGTTCTATCAGCAATATACCAGCCTGATGAATTTGCGACGGCCTCTTTGTACGGCCTCTTTGTAATTGTACAAGTTGATCAACTTAAACCGTACGTGTTATAAAGTACATTAGGATCTGGAAAAACGTCCCTTATAGCATTTGAGACAACAATGTTTCAAGATCAGGATGAACCTAGGTGCAGTCTGACCTTGATCTATGTTACTTTCATATGTTTGCTACATACCATAACAAAGCTTTTGGAGAACAACATGATTCCTGATCAGACTGTGTGTATGCACAGGCTGATATAGAATCATGTTGGGCTCAAAGGCCTTAAAGGATCTTGGCTAAAATATTATTTTACTCTATATCAGGAATTTTTGTTCAAGTTCTACAGTTTCAAAGTAAGGTTCATGATATTTTGTAAGGAGATTATTCTGTGTGTATAATCATGTACATTGTAATGTTTGTAGTAAGAATGTTTATACCTAAATTATTATTGTTATTTGTGACATATTGTGCAATGTATGATATCACTGTTTAATTCAGTATTTTCATTAAAGAATTGAATTGAATTGAATATATTCATATGCAAGGGAGAAAATTTTGAACATTTAGTCAAATATGTCCATATTCAAAATTCTAAACCGTTCAAGATGTTTATGTTTGTATTTGGAATGGAATCGTAACACAGTTTCGGAATTACTGGCACTTTTCAAATTTCTCATCTGGGTCTTTGGTGCTAATGAGGGGTTGGATACCTTAAGTGCGACTATTCGTAGAATATAGGGGCTATTCTAGTCACACGGGCGCTTGCGTCGCCTATATGCTATGGTTAAGTTTTTACGTGCGAGTTTGTCAAATCTGTGTGTACTAATAATGCTATTGCTCTGAAACTTTGGACATGCCTCCGTGACCAATATTTTTTGCCTTTCAGTAAAGATTGATTACTGTAACTTGTAATTTAGTGGAACTTTTACCCTTTTGAGTTTATAAATTCCTGGTAAAGTTTTACGCGCATCTTGCATATATCTGTAATTGCTTTTTTCTGTAACAGCTAATACTTTGAAACTTTGCACATGCTTCTGTTACCATAATATCAGCCTCTAGGCAAAGACTTGTTACTCTGGCATTTGCTTTTATCGACGTTTTACCCTTTTCGGACCCAGAATTTGTCAGTATCCAACATTCAGACAGCTCTTGTTCTACATTACATGAAATTGTTCTTTACGCTGTTTGTGCATGTAATTTTCAGAAATTGTACATGTACAAACGGAATCTCTTGTAACACATTTGATTTACTATACCATTACTGTTTGACGCTTCAGGCACTGAGAAATTACACGGGGAATCGTTGGATGGATAACAACTACGGGCAAAAATAATGTCGAATCTGGTCAACTATTAGTCCCCCACCTGTTACCGGTTAGGGGACTATAGGTTTGCTCGATTCCGTCCGTCTGTCTGTCTGTCTGTCCGGGCCAACGTCCGAGAGTTTATGTGGTTCAATCCGTCCATTATTTATATGAAATAAGAACAATTCCACTTAAACCATGCCATTTTATGTGGCACTTTTCTTCATAAAGATCAAAGCATAAAAAAAAAACATTTAATCCTGAAATGTTGGCGTGTCCGTCCGTCCATCCGTCTGTCCGTCACACTTTTGTCCGGGCTTTATCTTCTAAACTTTGTGTTTAAGAACCATAACTCTGCTACGCCCACTTTTTGAGTTATTGCCCTTTGTTATTTCGAGCCTTGCATTCTTGTCCGGAACATACATGTATCTCCTAAATTATAAGTGCTAGCAACTTCAAACTTGGTACAGTTAAAGATCTCATAGATCACAAGTGTTATGTGTAAGAACCGTTATTCTGCCACGCCCACTTTTTGAGTTATTGCCCTTTGTTGTTTTTACCCTTACATTTTTGTCCGGAACATATCTCCTAAACTATGTGTGCTAGCAATGGCAACTTTGTACACCGATAGATCTCATCGAGGACAAGTGTCATGTACAAGAACTGTTACTCTGTCATGTCCAGTTTTTGAGTTATTGCCCTGTGTTGTTTCTATCCTTACATTTTTTCCGGAACTTATCTCCTAAACCATAAGCCCTAGCAACTTCAAACGTTGTGCACTTACAGATCTCATTGAGGACAAGTGTCATGTACAATAACTTACTCTGCCACGCCCACTTTTTGAGTTATTGCCATTTGTTGTTTTTAACCCTTACATTTTTGTCCAATTATATCTTCTAAACCATAAGTGCTATCAAATTCAAACTTGCTACACTTATAGATCTCATTGACGACAGGTGTTATGTACAAGAACTGTTGCTCTGCCACATCCGCTTTTTGAGTTATTGTCCTTTGTTGTTTCTATCCTTACATTTTTATACGGAACATTTCTCCTAAACCATAAGTCCTAGCAACTTCAAACCCTGTACACTGGTAGATCTCATTGAGGAAAAGTGTTATGCACAAGAATTGTTACTCTGCCACATCCACTTTTTGAGTTATTGTCCGTTGTTGTTTTTATCCGGACCATATCTCCTGAGCCATCAGTGCTAGCAATTTCAAACTTGGTACACTTATAGATCTCATTGATGACAAGTGTCATGTATAAGAATAATTACTCTTCTCCGCCCACTTTTGTAGTTATTGCCCTTGGTTGTTTTTGCCCTTTTATTTTTGTTTGGGACATTTTGTCCAAAGCCAAATGTGCTAGCAACTTCAAATTTTGTATTCAGTTATAGATCTAGTAAGTAGGAGATATATTATAAGAAAGGATTTTTCTTATCCGGTGGGGGGACTCCTGTATTGCATCGCAATACGACATGCACTTTTTTGCATTTTTTATTTCTGCGTCAATTTTCAAAGGGTTTGTTGCATTTACCCCGTCTTACTGAGCTCTTTTCTCAGATATATGAATAACTTGTAGAATCCGTCTACTTTTTCCAAAAAATTGTTCCCAACCGACCAAAAATAGGAAATGATAAAGAATAAGGACATGTGTGCCTCGCTGCAGGCAAGAAATTGTGCAATAATTTTTCAATTTATGAGTCAATTTTCATGCGTTTTGTTTCATATACTCCGCCTTACTGCGCTCTTTCCTCATGTGTATGACTTCCTTGTAAATTACTTTTCCGAAAAAAATGATCCAAACCGACCAGAAAAACGATCTGCCTTTTTAGTCTTTTTTCTGGTCGTTTGTAATCAATTTTTGCAAAGATAACAGAAAGGTTTCAGGTAAGTCACACGTCAGAGGAAAGAGCTCATTAAGGCAGGATACATGCAACAAGCCGTTTGAGAATTAATACAGAAATAAGATAGTTATTGCAAAACGTCTTACCCGAAGCGAGGCATTTGTTCTTATGTTTAATCATCCCATCATGTACAATCTCCGCCGTGAATTATCGCTTTGACCACCGATTACATAATTTTATTTCGAACTTAAATCTTTACCAAGAAAAAGATCGGTTGTATGTTCCTAGTAGTTTCTTTAATGGTTTGTGAAAAATCTCCTTTCCCCCAATATTTTGTGGGTTATAATGCACAAACGTTCTATTTCATTTATCAATGGTACGGAATGGCCTCATTCACGTACTACTCCTCTAGAATATACGTCATATTGGGATTCACGTCATTGGGGACTAAGTCTGAGACTGTGTAATTTGAGAGACTATTACAGTCTACTGCAAAGAAGATAAATAGAGGTGATTGATCAAACATAAGACAGCTTGAAGAACCTATAAAAATCTGTAAATTTTCCCCATTGGGAGGTATAACCACCTGCAGATTTTCAAACATTTCGCTATATTAGTTTAAAATGATAAATCATACAGTAGTGATATTTGGTTATATAAGTTTATTATATCTTTATCCACATACAAGTGCCCATGAATAATTTCGAGAAATAATCTTACATCAGAAAAATATGGCAAAAAAACATAGATGCCTTACCCATTTCTTTTCAAAGTAACATCCCTTGAGCATTTTGCACATATTACACCGCTTGACCAACGCCTTCAGAACGTGCTGTAGCCCGTCCCGTGGCATATCCCGCAAATAATAGTCAACGGCTCGCCTCAACTCTTTTTACTCACATTTCTCACCATTTAACTTCTTAAGATTTGGATGTAGCCCTAAGTCAAAAATGCATACTCTGGGCTTCAAAGAGGGTTTGGTAATATTTTTATTACCCGTTTCTTAATATTGTCATTTTAGCGCGTCAGATGTGGCGCGACGCACTGTCAAAGCACGGCCAAATTCCGGAACTCATAAAATGTGAGCGCATTCTTATGAAAGCCGGCTGCAGACCGAACAGGTTTGATTAATGCTGCATAATCATATATAACAACTAACTGTACTTTTTATAGAGACAAAGTGTTTCGACATAATTCCTCGGAAATAAAAGGTATGACTTTTACCTTACTGGGACAGCTAGAAATTGACGATTTTCTAGCTGAGAGCGAAGAAGAATGTTTCATAATTGAGATTTATTGTTGCTTTCCGGCTCAAAAAAGGTGCATCGATGTCTCACCAGATGTAACTCTTTGATTCGAAGAAGTTTCGCCCTCCTCAGAGTAAGTTTTGCATTATACACGACATATTTTGGCCCCTGTCCCATTCGGCCAAGTACCGGCCATCGCGGTACCCATCTTCACACCGAACAACTTAATCTACACAACGACAGCGAGAAAATTCTGGATAGTGCGACGTTTCTGATTGGATAAAAGGAATATACGGGTAAATATATGGGTGCTCGCGTAAATTTACGCGTCGACGCATATACGTATTTACGCGTCGACGCATAAATTTATGCGTCGACCCGTAAAATTTAAGCCTGCTAGCGTATATTTAATGCGTCGGCGCATAAATTATGCTGCACGCTAAAATAAGACTTTTGACCCATTCGGTACGTCATAACAACCGGCTGCGTTGAAGACAGGTGAGAGTCCGCGAAAACAGATTCGGCATCTGACGTCAGGTGCAAAGTAGGTCAAATCAATTAATTCTTATAAATAAACGAAAGGATCTATGGTATTCTATGGTTGATAGATACGCGTGTAAGTGTTCAGTGCTTCTACAAAATAAACCTTTCCACGTATCCCTCGCAAATAAGGCCACGGTCATTGATTATTCCGGAGGTTTCCCAAAATGTTGCGAAATTTGACTTGTGTTCGAATATTTCGCACAACTCTCTTTATGTGCCAATTTAACTTGCATACGATTAAAGTTGAATCATTCAACGCAATTTCTTCAAAATTGGAAACGTAATTCCAAACAATAAACGAACTGTGCGTCCTGAAAGACGACATCTAGTCAAAAAATGTTGCCTCTGTGGACATGTTCGATTTTACGGAGTTGCTGGAGAAGACAAATAAGGAAATATCAGTGATTGTCGACGTCGACAGATCTGCATTTACTTTTACACAGAAAAAAAGGGGATATTTCTAATGTCGGATTCCAAGTAACATATGGAAACAATGTAGATTGACATACATGCATACATACCATATTTTTCCAATGGAATCCGGGACAGTGGATGAAACTTTTCTGGGATTTGTGGCATTTTTTGGGACTAAATCTCCCCCCCCCCCCCCACACACACACACCAGTCCGGTTGTATAAACATTGGTTAGCGCAAACCAAATGGTTGAATACCTGTTTAAGTAAAAATTAACTTTGTTGTTGTAGGAAAATCTAACCAAGACAGGTGTTTAATCTCTTTGTCAGTTCTTTTTTTTTTCTTTTTTTTTTGTTACAATCGGGCCCAAGTGTATACATTGAAGTAAAGGGTCACATAAGGACATTTTCACGTGATCGAAATCGATCCGGTCATGAATTTATCGCTCTGAAGTTTTTTCGAATTATACACAAAAATAGCGAAATACTAGTGGAATAATTGATATGGACTAAAAGTGCTAAATACGGACTATATGATTATGTGAGAGGAATATTTGGATATACTGGAATATTGCTGTAGTAAGCCGTTTTTGTTTTTTCCTTTGTCCATATATAAGGATTTTACTATAAATAGACATATAAAAGCTGACATTCCTTTGGTGAACTGTTTTCAAACTTGGCATAACCACACCACAGACACAACCACCTCGTCTAGCCAAAACAAAACAAAATAAGAAACCCAATCCAAACGACAGTCAGTGCACATCGGACGTTTCAGAAGCAGATTCCATTCTTGAAATGGACAGTCAGGTCAATACAAAGCTGGATAGTGTATCTGCAGAATTAAAGAAAATAAGAACAGAAATGGAAAACATAGTAAAAAAGTCAGACTTCAAAGAATTAGTTAAAACAACAATTTCTGAAATAACTCAGCAGCTTGAAAGAAAAATTATGGACGAGGTCAAAAAGCAGATTGGAGAGAAATTTGAAGCTTTGAGTGAAGAGATAAAGTCACTCAGATTTGAAAATGCGAATTTAAAAGACGCTCTAGAGAAAAAGGTCAACAAAATGTCTGAAAATGCAGCTGAAACACGCCAGGCAATTGACGAGAACAGGAAAAGTATTAATGATGCCATCAAGCTAGGAAACCAGAACGAACAGTATTCTCGTAAAAACAATGTAAAGATTTTGAATATCCCGGAGGACAACCACACGGCCGCTTATCTACTAAATCACAACATTTTGTTGTGTATGAAAAAAAGTTTAGAGGATATCCGGTTGGCAGTTAGAGGAACCAACAAATCGGCGGGTGAAAGGTGAGTCTCGTCATTTAATCGAAATGTTCTTGTTTCTAGCTCGAAAATTAAACATCGGAGAATGTCATACAACCCTTTATTCATTTTCACATATTTGTGAGCCCTGTCCAAACCCCAATTCCCAGAGATTGGACGTAAATTCATTTTCTCCCGATGCAAGGGTAGCCCAAATATTGACATTTCGTAAATTATGGTGTGCGTTTGTCCACTCTCTGAGGATGAATGGTCCAAACGCTGTGTGTATACGAAATAGTTGTATGTAAATTACATCATACAAACTATATTTTAATAACTTACTGTCGATCGTTGAAGAAAATCAGTTCTTCCGGTCAGTTTGTGCTTTAGGGTATAGGTTGTGATTGAGAGGATAGGTTGTGATTTAGAAGACAGAATGCATTCATCTTATTTAATACCATTTGGCATTGTTTATATGCGAACTAAACCAAACGGAAACAACTCTCATTACTAGACTAGTCTTGTCCAACGATTAAACCCTTATTTCACTTTATATTGACTTTGTCATTTTTATTTGACAGAGAGCGAGTTCATTGTACTATGATATAGAAAAATCCTTTTTACACACCAGTTATTTATAAATAAGACATCATCTCGTCTAAATGAATGTAGGGTTGTTAAGTATGGTAGATTTATATGTATGATGTTCACAATGTTTGATATAGAACAGGCACTATCCTTTGTGGTTCTCTCTGTCTGTCTGTACTCTGTGCGTCTTCATTTGAACTTTTATACTATTCTAAGTAAATACTGTGCAATATTCCAACCATTTTTGTATGCTCTAAAGTAGCCTTTTCCCTCAATATTTCCGTCCTAAACATATACATTTCTACCTTCCACATCTGTAACTGTTTATAGATAAAGGAGTCCAAATAGTGTCATTTTGAAAACACTTTTTAAAACACTTAACCCATTGCCAAAATGGCTAAATATTTGACCTTTTTAAAGCCAAAGATGTAGCAGACAAGAATATCAGGTGTATGAAATTTTCAAAAGAGAACGCCCTCTTAACTTAAATTTTCATTTTAAATTATCGCATGCAGATGGGCAGACAAGCAGGCAGTGTTAAATGTTTGTGTCCCTGATCTTTCAATTTACTGGGCGTGAAAATACATTATGCCATTTCACCTACCCTTTGAAAATAGAAAGAACACATAGAGTATTTCGGTTTGGCTTGATTTGCATATAACCAATGACTAATGGTATTAAATGCGATGAATGCATTCTGTCTTCTAAATCACAACCTATCCTCTCAATCACAACCTATACCCTAAAGCACAAACTGACCGGAAGAACTGATTTTCTTCAACGATCGACAGTAAGTTATTAAAATATAGTTTGTATGATGTAATTTACATACAACTCTTTTATAATACACACAGAGTTTGGACCATTCATCCTCAGAAAGTGGACAAACGCACACCATAATTGACGAAATGTCAATATTTGGGCTACCCTTGCAACGGGAGAAAATGAATTTCCGTCCAATCTCTGGGAATTGGGGTTTGGACGGGGCTCACAAATATGTGAAAATGAATAAAGGGTTGTATGACATTCTCCGATTTTTGATTTCCGAGCTAGAAACAAGAACATTTCGATTAAATGACGAGACTCACCTTTCACCCGCCGATTTGTTGGTTCCTCTAACTGCCAACCGGATATCCTCTAAACTTTTTTTCATACACAACAAAATGTTGTGATTTAGTAGATAAGCGGCCGTGAACCCGGAGACGGAGGACGATCTGATTATTTGTGGATTCTACATGGGGAAAAAGCCGAAAAATAGCAATTTTGCCGAATTCAAGGGCGGATAACTCAAAATTTGCAATTTGTATTTGAAAGAAATTCACACTCAACTAAGACATTATAATTGCAAACATTTTCATTCGGTTTTGCATTTGATTGGGCTATATTTGTAAATTTTATAATGCAAAATTCGTCAAAAATAGCATTTTTTGATATTCAAGGGCGGATAACTCGGCACTTTCTGCAGCAATTCCGTCCAAACATGATCATACAAAAGCGCTTATGACCATACACATTTTGTTAAAGTTTGGTGAAGATCGGATAATATTTGTGGATTCTAGAGTGTAAACCTGATATTATGGACGGGCAGACAGACAGACGGACGGACAACAGACGAAACTGACCACACTAGCTTATTTGTAGTATTATTTGTTGAGTACAGCTATGATTTAAGCTACAACAAATGTAAGTAAGCATTTCTGCCTTTCTGTGGGAAGAAAAGCCAGAAAAAAATGTATTTTGTTATTTATTCCACAATTTGTCATGGGTTTTCGTGCATTCAAGGGCCCGTAACTCATTTTCCCGACTAGCTATCAAAAATCCCTCATAACTTTGCAATCACGAATTATTAAGTAGTTTTCACCTAAAATATTATTTCAATATGTCGCTTTTTAAAAACGTGTTGATATTTTGCCCAAAGTTGGTAGATGGAAATATACAAAAAATTGAAAAATTACATAAAATGCCAAATATTTTAATATCTGTAATAAGCAAGCCAATTGATTTCATGCCATCTTAACATGGGTTCATATTCAAAACATAACGTCTTAAAACAATTCGCCAATCATTTACATCTAGATAGAAAACTGATGAATAAGAACCTTGGGTAGCGCCTGAATAGAATTACCCCACCCACTTTCAATATTCAATATACACCAAACCAAAAGTCCGTTCGATTCAGACTTTTCGGCAAAACACGTCCCCTTTATGTTTTTATTTGTACTAAAAATATCATTAGAAAATTTTGGTCCCAGGAAAACAGCCTTATGGAACCCCCCCCCCCCCCCTTTGGTCAAATTTAGCCCACTGGTTTGAGAGGAGAAGACTTCCAAAGATTTCTTTGTGATTTCCCCTAATCAGATAAGCCCCGCCCTGCCACGCCCATATTTAAGGATCAATCAAAGTTTAAAGTACACTTGAAGTAAATGCTCATGCAAGAAACTTTTCTGCCAAGTTTGGTCTAAATTAACCCTATGGCTGATTTTTAAAGAATTATTTTGTGATTTCTCCAAGTCTGATAAGCCCCGCCCTACCACGCCCACATTTATGGACCAATCTAAATTCCTTGAACAATTTAAGTAAAGGGCCACCTAAGGAACATTTCGGCCAAGTTTGGTAAAAAAATGCCAACTGATTTCAGAGGAGATTTTTTTAAAGAAAAATTTAATGTACGTAGGCACGGACGGCGGGACGCACGGCGGACACAACGCAATGACAGTAGCTAGCTGGTGGAGCTTACCAGCAATAAAAAAAACGAATTTCCCTCTCTTTATTTTTTTCAAGCAGTTACTCCAACGTGTCATGAACGTTACATTGCAATATTTCAGCCAAGCGATGTTTAGACCCGTTAGTACTCCAGCAATTGATTTAAAGGGACATTTCATTCCGATTTCAATTTTTTAAAGTATGTCTTGATGCCAAGATTGGTTATTCTAATGAGTATAAATACTATTAGTTTTTTCAAGTTGTTGCCAATAAGCGAGAAACGCGCATTTAAAGTTGAGACATAATCGATAAATTGCATATAAATCCGAACTGTTGTCCACAACAATTTGTTCAATTTTAACACAAAAATATAAATTTCTCGTAAACGGCGCAATATTTTGGCTTGAAATTTTCAGAAATTTCATAAGGAAATATGCTCTTTCAATAAATAAAAGTAAAATTTATGACAAAAAATTCTGAAATGTCCCTTTAATGATATCATGATTATTACATAATGAACATGTAAACATCGAGTGAAAAAAAAACCCTAGTCTCACCCCGCAAGTTCCAAATCATCTGTTGTATGGATATTTAAGTTATAACATGTTAGGTAAAGGGATAACAAAGATGTAATCAATTAACTTATAATGGAATTGATCCTTAATGTACAATTTGTACTAATTCTCAAGCTATATTTTATATCCATTAGCGTTGCTGTCAATATTGAGTGATAGTATTTTTTACAACAAATTAATTCTCGCGGGCACGTTCATGAATGTTTTAGGGTTTTATATTATCCTAATTCTTTGAAAAGGGCCCTTTATGTACTGGGGCCCAAAGTAAATCTATATCACAAGTAAATCTATATCAACATGCACATGTGACCATTCCCATAGGCACAGAATATATCAAGCATCTAATTAATAATTTCTTCAATGGCACTGTAAGAGATATCCTGATCCTGATCAAACTGTGCTCATGCGTAGTCAGATCTGGAACGTTATTGGTTTAACACGACACCAAGGCATTTTTCCGGATCCACTCTCATATCGATTTTAAATTCACTTGTCTCAGTATGAAAATTAGATAATGGATATGGCTGTCACTATTGTATAAAATGGAAAATGTGTCGTGTGGCAATTAAAACGTTGAAAATGTAGCTTTACAGCTCGGAATTTTAAAACAATGGATCTAGAAACAAGAGATTGAAGATAGCCCTGTTTCGCTTACCTAAGAGGACCATTTTAAGACTTACAATATGCAGGGATACAAACCTATAAGACAAAATTAATGTCTTCTGAATAAGTCAAATTTGGGACCTCCGGAGCCCATAAAATTTAATCTAGTGGCCCTTTATTTGAACATACAAGATAAGGGCAAACATCAGAGCAGCTTTGGTAAAAATGGAGTCAAAATTTGGATATTTTGCGAGAATTTAGGCGAATGAGACCTCCATGGTACAGGGAATGATTACATCATATTTGACGTAGTTACCTAGTTCTTGACCTTGCATGCCACCCTTTTTAGCTTCTCGGCAGGAGTCTTGTTATACGTCGAGGAGGATGTCGACGTCAGCTTCTGCCAATATATTCTGCCTTATTAGAGACGCAGCCATGATTTTTCACATGTGGGTACCTCTAACAATTGCCTTTCAGTTGGGACCATTACCTTGACCTTGGAGGTTGACCTACTCTTTGACCGTTTAAAAAACTATGCTTTTATCTCTTGCCCTATTACACATACAGTCTTGATATTTCACACGTGGATAGCTCTAACCAAGCCCTTTCATTTGAGAATTTGACCTTGTGACCTTAGCCTACTCAAAAAAACTTCAGCGTCTTGTGTTGGATCATGACCGTTTATTTTGATCTGGCACTTTGCTCAAAGTTGAGCTTTTGTGATCATTGAATGTCCGTCGTCTGTCGTGCGTCGTCAGCAATTACATTTTTAGCACTCTAGAGGTCACAATTATTGCACAATCATCGTGAAACTTAGTCAGAATCTTTGTCTGGTCACAAGGATGAACTCCATTGAAAATGGAATCATTCTTGAGCAGCGATATCACGGGAAAAGGGCATAAAAGAGAAAATCTTTGTTTGCACTCTACAGGGTACAATTTTGACTCAAAGTTCATGAAACTTGGTCAGAATGTTTGTCTAGTCACAAAAATGGAATCTATCGAAAATGCAAATGTTCGGTTGGATATTACAGGAAAAGGGACCTAAATGACAGAACCTTGTTCAGCACACTAGAGACCAAACTTTTGATCTAATAATCATGAAACCTGATCAGAATGATTGTCTAATTACAATGTTTGTTAGTCACAAGGATGAACCTTGTTGAAAATCAGAATATTCAAATAGATATCATGGAAAAGGGACCTTTAATGACAGAATCCTTGTTAGCACTCTAGAGGTCACAAAATTAATGTGGTCTAATCTTCATGAAACTTGTCATCAGAAAGTTTGTATAGTTGAATTGTAAAAAAAGCTGTCAGTTGGTATTTTCCTTCATTACATACAATGAGATAAAACATTTATTACCGAAAATTATGATATTAAACAATGTCAGACATATTTGTATTGTAGCTAAATTTGGATTAACTTGCAGCCACAGCAGTTGAGCAACCTTAACCCATTACAAAACGACAAAATTTTAGACTGCTCCAAATACAAAGAAGTTGCAGACGACAATTTCAAGTGATTAAAATTTAGAAAAGATTGATCATTTTTGGTAGAAAACATTGTGAAAAACGAAGAAATTGCTTGTTTCACAATGTTATTTAAAACCATTAACTTGTATGTAGTCAAAAAAGTCACGATGGCTCATTTTATCAAAAGTGCGTTGTAAAAAGATATGACGTTATTGTGAAGGGTTTCTTTTCCGAGAACAATTATTGTTTATAGTATGTTATATTGGATTAAAGCTCTCATTAAGATTGAGGAGGCCGATTTATCATCCAATTAGGAAGATTGAAACTCCTGTCTGCCATTGTGTTTTCGAAATATTTCACGACGTTTATAAACGATTCAACATCTTTTATTTATGGTATACATGTATATAAGGTATATCAGATACAAATATACTATTCAAACCTACTAACCGGTCACTTTCTGTCTGTCACAAATTATATTTAGTGATGTGATTCTTGTTACGCATGTAATAGAATAATCACTTTCGAAGTAAAATAATGATACCAATTTTTTGTCTAAGAATGTTTTTAAAATGAAGCAAATGCCACTATACCGCTAATTTCGATTTCATCGATTTTAACATTAGTGGGTGGTTTTCTTTGTAGAAATTCGGTTCCTACCTGGGCAATATGGAGTAGAGTTAAAATTCTTTTTTTTTTCAAAAATATTTCTTTGTCGTGACTAGCAATATTGACGAATTATCTTTCAGAAAATGAATATTTCATTTTGTCTGAAATTTGAATTTCTGTCGATTCCAGCTTTTCTTTTATTTTCGAAAATGGGGGTTATTGTACACTAAACGTTATAATATATACGTACAGCTGCAGGAACGTCTATATCCATTTCGCTCCCAAACACAATAAAAACTACATTTTCCGCTGCCCGCCATAATGTAGATTGCACGTAAATTACATCAGTTTTCAAGTACGTTGTAACTTTATTCAATAGTTCTATTTTTCTATATCTTGCATGGTCCATTATCGTTTCGAATAACGTAAACGGTTTCTGTTCGAAATTGAAAACAAAACCTATGCTTGTGATCTCATTGCATTTTCTCATTTCACAGCTGTACTCGGTGTATTTGGAAACCATATTATAAGCTACTGTCGAAAATGCAGTAACTGGAACTTATTTTGCCCTTTCCCAACAAAGAAATATTAGGCAATTTTAGTAAGAAGGCTGGTGCAGATGAATAAAAAACGATGTTGATAAAATGGGACTATGTTATAGCACAGATAATGTTGAGGCAATTATTTGTGAAAAGTAATACAAGTAATACACGTTAGTCCAAAAGGCTTAACTCAACCAAGATGACATGAGTGAAAAAGGCGATTTTTATTTCAAATTCAAGGGTACATAACTCAGTATTTGAGATTTCGGTCAAGCTTAAACCTACACACGTGAAAGATCTGACGGCGACAAACGATTTGTCCAAGTTTTGTCTTGCCTGTTCACTATTAATAAAGTTAATGTGACAGAGTCGCACTCATCAGAGATCTTATGGTAACCAACTATTTGTGGCTGTTTGAGTAAAAAACTACAAACAGTCAAAAACGACAATTTTGTCGATTTCAAAAGCACATAACTTTAGAATTTCCGTTCCGATCATACTCATCAGCAATCTTGTGGTTTACAACGTGTGGTTTAAGTTTTGCTTATTTTGATCATTTTTTGTGGTTATTGGAGTAAAACAGTCCAAAACGGATATTTTGTCAAACTAAAGCACGGTACGGAAACTACAGAGACAGAGCCAATGGCTCTGCTACTTAAATCCTCTTAAATCTTCAGCTTCCGGTCATGTGTGGCTCTGTCTCTGGGATTTTTTGACAAAAACAGGTAAGTGTTCAACTTTGTTGTTCGATTATTTTCTTTTGGTGCTCGAAAAACTGGGAATGTCATGCTCCCCTAAGACTACTTTTCTGCCTGTTCTAATTCTGTGGGCTTTAAAGTCGGCAGGGTTTTCACAGGGTTATTGTCGTCGTGAGTCAACCCTGTGTGATTTTTTCTTGTTTACATCGTGTATTCATGTACATTACAACGTTAAGAAGTCAATTGTCGCATCCAAAACATGTTATATTGTAATCGATGGATACGCTCGATTACACATCCCTTTTCCATGTCACAAGACCTTAGAAATGATTGCCAAAATAAATTTGAGCAATTTCTATCAGTGGCTCTGTCTCTGGCGGCTGCCTCTGTCTCTGAAGGCTGGCTCTGTCTCTGGCTCTGCGTGCTAGGTTTAATATTTTAATCAATCACAAAATTTGTGTCGAAGGCATGTACCTTATTAACTCACACACTGAATAGATCTGTGAAAACCATGCCGATTTTAAAGCCCACAGAATTAGAACAGGCAGATAAATGGTCTTAGGGGAGCATGACATTCCCGGTTTTTCGACCTGTTTGACTAAGTTTGATCAAGATTGCCCAACTTTTGTGCATACTTGATTGTAAACACAAAATTGGGAAATAATAGACTGACGGACGGATATACGGGCGGACGGTGTACGGTTTGTCATCACAACGTTTCCCCTGGAGCACTTCGTGCTCATGTGAGCTAATATACAATAGCCGTCAAACAGCCCAAAACGGACCGTATATCTATCAATTTATTTAATATAGGATCCACCATGGCCACAACGCGGTTCATTAAATTTACGATGGGCGGGGTTCTGACATAAGCACACTGCAGAATGCAATTATCTTTGCCTAAGTACATGCTGATCAAAGCCCATGCTGCTCTCACAGATGCCCTGTGTGATAGAAGCTATTTGGGATCAGCATTGATCTTGAACAGATTGTGCGTGTGAACAGGCTGGTTTGCATCCATGGTACATGTAGTATCAAATGCAATAAAAGCCTTTTTTCCAGATCCCGGGTCAATTGTCACCACGACCATCACCACTGTCGATCAACACTGTACCCGTCTAGATCACCACGTATATTTCACGAAATATTAAGCCACATAGGGAAATGTCTCTCCTCTATCTCCTCTCCTCTTCCATGTTATCACAGGATGATTACGAAGAAAAATTTTGCTTGGATTTGCTATGAAAAATATCAGGAAGGAACCAACCGCCAAAATCTAGCTGAAATATGTTCTTATTTGCTTTGATCAAAATATTCGGACAAAGCAGGGCTCATGTATATACAATCAAATAGTCTGGAATGACGACTATGTCACAAAATACTCGTATAAAGGGTGGTATCAAGATAATTATAATGAAATATTCAACACTTGCCCATTAATGGAATTAGAATGAGATCACTTTTTTACTTCAAACTGGGCTCAATAGACTAAAAAATTAACCCTTTATAAGACAAAACGGTCTCATGTATGCAAGCAGCAGAATTATTTTTGTGAAGTTTTCTGTACCTTTAAACATTTGTTTTACGTACAACTCAAAGTTTATAAATATAGACTTGTATACAAACACAATACTACTTGTTGTTGAAAATGACCTAACACAAACCCTTTCTCTTTCGAGAATAAACGAGTCAGGACATAAATTCGCCGTTATAGCTCACGATAAATGGTTTGATAAATGTTTAAACTATTTATTTGTTTTAGTGTGTGTATACAAGTCTACAGTTATAACCGATAGACTATACCCCTTTCACCATTGGGTAGTACCCTTGTTATATAAATTCAGCATTCGGTTCAGGTTCTTGACAGGGACTTTGTCAAAATAGGAGAAGAGTTCAAGCAGAGTTAAAATGTTAACACAGAGTAGGAAAACCAGAACGTTCGATGATATTGGGCAATTTAAAGGAAAGGGATACATTTTTGGTTTTCAGCATTTCGTGCTTTCCTAAAATGTTCAATTGGCTTTCACTTGCCTTCAGTGACATTCCTCGTTACTCGTTGTATATTAATTTTATAACTATGTTGTGCATATAATGGGAATAGCGGCGTCCTAAACTGCAAATATAAGGGAATTTATTAACCAAGCTTTTCTCATGAAGTTTAGTTGTGACACTCAACAGACTTACTCTATTCCTAGAAAATATATTCAGGACTGATGAACGTTAAGTTCTTCTGAGAAATAAAATACAATTCGAGGTTATATAGAAGATGTTTCTTATTAGTATTCTTTTCTTTTTTTCTGGGTTGCATACTCTTAACATTCGTAGTAGACCAGTCGAAATTTGAGTATGGTATGGACGTAGTATCAAACGGTATGAAACCTCTTTGAGACGAAGAGGTATGAAACTTGCTAGTATGAAGCGACATAACTTAAAACGAACCTAGTATGAAGCTGGTATAAAATGGTCTTCCTTAAATGTACCTAGTATGAAACCTGTATGAGACATGCAGGTATGAAGCTTGTATGAAACGAACTACTTAAAATTGTATGGAACTTTATTAAGCTAAACGGGATATAAAGCTTAATCCAGTTTGGAAGCCTTGTGCAGAACGAAGTTGGTCTCAAACACTAGATTTGGGGTGAAATCGGTATGAGCTAAAATACTAATATGCCAAACCAGAAGAAGTCTCGTGGTCTTAATATAAACCAATATGTCAATCAAGAAATGTTCTCATGATCTAAAATGCTAATCCACCACCATCATCAGCTTAGTGCCCGCTGCCATCAATGTTTCGGTCCTTATTCAAGAACACCTCGTAACGGGTAGGCCCAACAAATAAATGGTGTGGAGGTGCATTGCTGAAAGTTATTATCCTATCTTAAAACGAGTTTGAATATAGAACGGTCTTAACTAAAGTCTAGAGACAAGTATGTGACAGTATAAGAAATAGTATGTGACAGTATAAGAAATAGTATGGCACAGTCTGAGAACTTTGCATAATATCACCCTGCATTGCTTCGTACAATGATTGTGCCGTGCCGGTAACAAACGGTGGCACAACCCTGGACGAGACCATGCCGTGTCTCCAATAAAGACAGTCTGAGCCTTAAGCCAACTGTTCAGTCCGGGAACCCTGTATAATATCACCAAGCATTGCTTCGCACAATGATTGTACCGTGCCGGTTACACACGGTGGTACAACCCTGTACGATGCCATGCCCGGTCAGTATAAGACCAACAGTCTATACCAACACAGTTTGAGCTTCAAGCCCAATCTGCTACCGGCCAGAGCCTATACCTTGTATGAGACTTTGTCGTGTCCAACACACAGGACGAAACCAGTCTCAAACTGATATCACACAAGTCAGTATGAAACAAGGAAGTCTGGACCATCTTGTCAAACGTGGTCCAACACCTTGTACCAACCAATCCCTAAGCTCAAACGACCGTGCAAACCAGGAATAATGTCTATAGTGGAGCAAGTATGGTATATCAACTTAGAGGTTCGAGACCACTATAGTTGGTGCCGCAAATATGACCACCTATAGACTAACGTGCATCCCAAATAAGCACACCCGCTAGTGGTAGAGAGAGTTCCAAACGCTATCAACCACTGACAACGCGAACTAAGCCCAAAAGAGAAAATCAGCCTCTTTTTTACTGGTACACAAAGTGACTTTAAACGCATGAATGCACATCATATAGACTAGGTGACAACCCTTCGTCTTTAATCCTTTTACATGGGTTCCAGCCTAAACCAGTAAGCGTCTACAAAACCAAGACGTATTTGAGCACTTTTGGCGTTAAATTACGGCGACAAAAAATGGCCTGAATCGCTCCCAACTGAAGTTCTTAATGTTTTAAGGTAAAAAATATCGTGAGATCAACGTTTATAAAGTTTGAGCAGTGGTTTGTTTGAATTGATCGACGGAAGAAATCTTTGAAACACTTGACTATATTAAATTACTAGTAACGAAAAGGAGTTAAAATTACCAAAACGGACAAACATGGCTCAGCCATTTCCGTTACACTTCAATAGTTTTGAGATTAACCAGAATCTAATATGATCATAAAGGCGTAAGTATAACTGAGATTCACCCTGTTCTCTAATAGTTACTTCATTAGCAATTTGTAGAGAGTGGTATAAATCCTGATTATAGTGCACTCAGGTACGGACTGATATATGAACCGATATCAAAATGTTTCTTGTAATTATGCTGGCCAGATTGTTAGATATTTTATTACAGGAATGTTTTAAATATCGACTGCATTTAGGATCTTATTGTTAGCTGTAATAAATCATTACAAGAAGTTGTTAAAGAAAATATTCTGTCTAAAAAACGTTGGAAAATGGACACTAACAATGTTGTGACAAGTTTTTTGGCCTTGAAGAAGGCCAAATTTAGCATGTCATTTTTCCCAGGGCGTGCTGAATCGTTATCTTGTGAAAACGTTGAACGCAGATAGATAGTGTTCTTGCGCGATGAAAAGTAAATCGGAACTGGATTAGATCTATACTACTTTATGCAGATTTTTGACCCATGTACATTACAAAAGAAGTAAATACATACGTTGATAGTAGTAAAGGCATTAAAAATCGTAAAATATTTACAATCAAGAAATCGATTGCAACATATATTATGCGCGGATCCATTCGCCGCCAATACTCAACGTTTAGTGGGTTTTCCCCCGAATCAATATCGTAAGCAATATCTAAATATAGATACCCTGCAGACGCAAGATTATGACGATGTATTATTGCGATTAAATCTTTTTTAGTCTGGTTTAAAAAGAAGATTAAAAGGTTTTCGAGAGGGTTTTACCTGTCGATGATAGAAATTTTAGTTATTTTCGGAAATAAAATGGTGTCCGATCTGACCCGAAGGAAAATTGATACGTCGGGTCTAACCGGACAAATAATGATTTTATATATTAATTATGTCACTCCTGGAACAACAAATTCAGTGGTCGAGTGGTAATGTCGAAGTCTCAGAACTCGGGGAACCGACGTTCAATTCCAGCTATCAGCGTATTTTTTTTTTTTTTTTTTTTTTTTTTTTTATGAAATACTCGATGCAAATAAATATCTTAGATCGTTCATTTGTATTTTATCTTACCTAAAACCTTTCCAAACAAAATTTTAGATTGTTCCAAATTAATTACGTAAAAGTGCAAACATAATTATTTGAAATAAATCTAGCTCGATTATCGGCCTGTCCGATCAGACCCGATGTGTCCGAAATAACCTGTCGTTGATGACTCATTTTGTTTTCCTTATGGTACCCGGTTTTATACGCTTAATACATACTTCTCATTACCGATGCCGGGGAAAAGGCTTAGAATTTTCTGATTGTGACATAAGATACAGTTTTTGTCTTCACCTATCTAAATAATGGCTGACGATCGCTTAACTGTCCGAAAGTACCCGACGTTCCTCTAATATTTAAAGAAACTTGTTCATTGCAAAATTTTCCGTAAATGTTCGTTTTTTCCACCGCGAAAGAACTATTGGGTCCATAGAAATACCGGAACACCATGGAACGCATAGTAATTACCGGAACACACGGAACGCGTCAGTGATTACCGATACACACTTGAAATATTTGGTTTTCCAATACCGTAGGTAATAGTAACGATTTGTTATTCTTTAATCTGTTTTAAAACTTTGTTATTTATATATCTATGTATTTGTATACATGTGTTAGATAGTTATGTTTTAATAGGCAGATTCATGATTTAATAAGGTTCTAAATGATATATTGTGAAGATATATAGAAATAACATCACGATTTGTCGGCAATGATTTAACTTCATTTAATAATCGAAATCCTTCTTACCTGATCCTTGATAATTTGGCCCCCATGATTCTAGTGGCCATCCAGTACAGATGATTTCTGTTCATTTTACTTTTGTTTTATACCAAAAATCTGCATGTGTTCAAATTTGTTCGAAACTTCTTAAAAAAATTAAAAGATTAAAATATTACTCTTGTTATTTTTCGTACACTTTCCAGGCCTTCAGCACTTTCAGCACTTTGATTATTGCTGAAGTTAAAGAATATTTAAACTTTCTCATACCAATAATCTGCATGTGTTCAAATTCTTCAAGGCCTTCAGCGCTTTCAGCGCTTTGATTTATATATTGTTTTGGTCTTACATTCTTTTGAATCAATCAAACGTTTTATAGAGAAGGAATTCCTGACAGACAGTAAGAATAAAAGAGTATGGTGATAATGAGGTGGTTTGGTTAGAAGATCAAGATGGCGAATTCTTAAGGTAATTTGCAAACTCATTTGAACGGGTGTGTGAAGGTGGAAAGCCACTATCACGGTACGGAAACTACAGAGACAGAGCCATTGGCTCTGCCGCTTAAATCCTCTGGGGGGCTTCCGGCCATGTGTGGCTCTGTCTCTGGGGTCGTGATTTTTTGACAAAAACAGGTGAGTGTTCAACTTTGTTGTTCATTTATTTTCTTCTGGTGCTTAAAATCGAAAAACCGGGAATGTCATGCTCCCCTAAGACCATTTATCTGCCTGTTCTAATTCTGTGGGCTTCAAAGTCGGCAGGGTTTTCACAGGATCATTGTCGTCGTGGGTCGACCCTATGTGATTTTTTCTTGTTTACATCATGTATTCGTGTACATTTCAACGGTAAATAGCCAATTGCTGCAGCCAAAACATGTGATATACTAATCGAGGGATAATCTCGATCAGACATTGCTTTCCCATGTAACAAAACATTAGAAATGATTGGCAAACCGAAAGTTTGAGCAATTTTTATCGGTGGCTCTGTCTCTGGCGGCTGGCTCTGTCTCTGGCGGCTGGCTCTGTCTCTGCGTGCTTGGTGAAAAAAATTAATCTATCGCAAAATTCGTGTCGAAGTAATTTACTCACACACTGAATAGATCATATTGTGTATGGCGAATGGTTCAATCACCGATTAAACCCTTTGCAAAACATCGAACATTCAGCGTTGTTCAATTTCAAAGCTACAATTAAACAATGTCCTTTGAATGATCAAAGATCAGCGTGTCTAAATTGACGGGGGAAGAGGGATTTCGATTTAAGTAAATATGTGACTCGGAACCGAACATCCTGTGATAAAGACATCGTACTATCTGGAGACAGCTACTGAACTCTCACGGCCACCGCGCAAAATGTGCCATTATTAGCTTTTATTAAGTGGAAAACATGCTTCTCTTCCAATTTATATGTATTGGAATATACACTAACCTTTCGTCACGGCTCATGATTCTATGTAGTACTGTACTTAAGGCGACAAACTGGGTGTTGACAAAGAAACAATTACACGATGGGTAATCCACGTGATTTGGGGAAAGGTCCACACCGAAAAATTGTCTGTTTCAAGTATATTTTGTTCTATATCTCAGTTTAAACTCTACGTATTTTGACGAGCAATTGCACCATACGCGCCTTTGAGAGGGTCATTCCTGAACCTCTTTATGCAAAGTATTCCATAGTTTTATTTAAATGCAACCAAAAACATTCATTTTGAATGTTTCGAGAAACCATGGGATTTGATGCGGAGTGAGTTAGAACCGGGGAATGTCCCTCTCAATGACGCGCGTGCGGTGCACTTTATCTCGTCAAAATCCGTGCTGAGAAAATACACAAAACAGACTTTAAGCAGACGATTTTTCGGTGTGAACGCTTCCGAAAAGTCAGGGGCCTGTTTCATCAAAACATTTTTAAAAGAAGTAATTTTGACTTAACGATGTCTTAAATATCGGTTAAAACAACAATCGCATAATCCAGGGGCTCGTATTTTCAACGATCTTACGACAAAGTTTTTGTATAAAATGTGTAACAAAACATCTGAGTGCACGAGAAATCAGATTGAACCAATCAGGTTTGTTGTTACAAGTAACTACGCAAAAATTAATCGTACGAGCGTTGATAATACGGGCCCCAGGTCTTGATTAATTGGTGATACGCGTTTCTAGTCCAAAACTTGTCGTAAGTCATCGGTAAGACAAAGACAAAAAATACAAAAAATACGTCTTAAAAATGAAACTGGCCCTTGTTTTTTTTGGGGTTTTTTTTTTTTTGCACCAATATATCCGACATCTTTCCATTTAATCCTTCCCAAGCAAGACATTTTTCTGGTGCATTGCGAGAAAAGAAAATTGCTCATAACCAGCATTTTCATATTTTTTCTCACAGATTTCAATGATAACTATTACATATTTGATACTTCGGAGCTATGCGCAGATACATACATGTCTCTCTCATGAGAGGGGGGGGGGGGGGGGGGCGCCCATCTGCATCCTTGCATGTCTGGACATCATTTTGAATTGGAGCAGTCCTAAATAAGAATTCTATGTATCACCTAATGTGATATAATACCCCGCCATTACATTTGTCCGGATAAGTGTTTTTGTCGAAAACAAAGGACAGTGACTCACAAAATAAGTAAGGAATATTTATGCTCCTTTGATACAGAACTTGTCTTTATTGAGATATATCCACCCATGAAATTTCATGATCATAGCTTCGATACTTTCAGAGATATGCTTTGGACAAGTATTTTGTAAACAGACTAAATTAACCGACAGTTCAAAGCGGAGCCAGCCGCCAGAGACAGAGCCAGCCGCCAGAGACAGAGCCACCGATAAAAATTGCTCAAACTTTAAGTTTGCCAATCATTTCTAAGGTTTTGTTACATGGGAAAGCAATGTCTGATCGAGATTATCCCTCGATTAGTATATCACATGTTTTGGCTGCAGCAATTGGCTATTTACCGTTGAAATGTACATGAATACATGACGTAAACAAGAAAAAATCACATAGGGTCAACCCACGACGACAATGATCCTGTGAAAACCCTGCCGACTTTGAAGCCCACAGAATTAGAACAGGCAGATAAATGGTCTTAGGGGAGCATGACATTCCCGGTTTTTCGATTTTAAGCACCAGAAGAAAATAAATGAACAACAAAGTTGAACACTCACCTATTTTTGTCAAAAAATCACGACCCCAGAGACAGAGCCACACATTGCCGGAAGCCCCCCAGAGGATTTAAGCGGCAGAGCCAATGGCTCTGTCTCTGTAGTTTCCGTACCGTGACTATGTAGAAAAATAAAACAGTTTGAATCCAAATATCTTTCTGGTCCTACACAATATAAGAGTCACAAGTCTCAAGATCCCGGCTACATTAATTTTGATGTTTTCCAGACGGTCCAAAATTATGAAAATCAGTCTAGATAAACAAAATTTTATTTTAAATTGTCTCGTCAGATAGGCAAACTGCACGGAAATACACAACATATGTACAGGAATTTTGCAATATGACAACGTCCGATTAATGCATGATATACTGAACAAAAAGTTTAGCAAGTTTTTAAACACATTATTCAGTTTATTTCAGTTTATGATAATTAAATGAACATTGCTTTGTGCTGTCCAGTTGTCCCGATCGACAATTATTACGCATACAGTACATGTGTAGAGTGAACATTCAGTGTATTGGACAAAGTCCAGATTAGCAAAAGTCACGTGCGGCACGTGTGCAGTGACATCGATAATGTCTAGCTTGTCCAAAAACACAGGATTACACAGATCTGTTAGCAGAACCAATTTAACTGTTACAAGTTCTTTGAAATTGATTATGGGAAGGCGAGAAATGATGACGTAAGTTCGACGTCAGACAGCTCTTTGCATGCTCCAAGCAGGTATGTCTGTTAGAGATGTAGCTTTGCATTTTGAGTGGCTCGAATTGACAGTTACGCGCCTATGGCACTTAGTTTATGCAACTCTAGCCACCAACGACCTACCTAAATCTTGCAGACCGTGTAAAACGACGTTCAAGGAGGATCGTTTCACAGCGACGTCCTGACGACGTTTCGAATTCTTGTCTGGTAAGAATTTAGTGCTACTCCTCCAGGACGTCACATGGTATACCGTTAGTGACCAGACTGTCCGGAACAGGCTCCGCACAACTTGCATCAGGGCCCTCCGATCTTACATCAATGGCGTTAAGCATCGACAGGCAAGGCGTCTGTGGGTATGGACACATCGATATTGATTCAGGAGACATTGGACTGATGTCCGGACGAATCTCATTTTACGTGTCATTAACTGACGGCTGGATTTGTAGTTGGAGAAGATGCGTAAGGCTGGATACCAATAACATCATCATTGAGACTGTTACGTCGAGTGCGGCGTCATGTTTTGGCAGGAATGGATGAAAACAGTTAAACAGACCTCATTTCAGTTAATGGCAACCAAACGGTGCATGGGTACTGCAATGAAATTATCCAACCTATCACTGGACCGTCTTACAAGTTACAACGACACAACGTTGTGATATTTCAATAAGATAATCACCGCCCACTTACTCCAAGAAACATACGGAATGGTCTACACCTGACCTGCTTAATAACCAGCAAAAGAACACACGAAGAACCTTGTTAGACGTCAGGCTAGAGAAAGTAATGACGTCTGTAACGTCAATTGCATTGAGCGTCATCTGCAGTATGAATGGGCAAAATTCCTTTCTGTGTGGTCAGGAAGCTTGTCTGCAACATGGGAAGACATTGAATGTTGGTCCTAGCTGCGTATGCTGGACATTCGCGTCATTGAAATTTGCTTGACTTTCGATATCTGACCCTGTGCACTTTAACGTAAGATACCTAATTAACGCCTAAGAATTTTGAAACAAAATTTTCAGGAAGCACCAGAAAATTGAATTTTCAAACACATTAGTGTTTTCTATTTAAGGATTTTGGAATAGTTTTTCACTAGGAAAAAACATTTGTCGAGTGTGCTAAACTTTTTTGCGTAGTATATATGTAATATACACAGTTTTGTATGTCGTAAGCACACTTGAAACTAATATCCGGGTAAATCGTAAAGGATCTCTATAGATCAGGTTGTTGTCCAGTTAACTTAAGTACAATCACAATATTATGACACATGTCCACATTTTTGTTCGCCCGGGACGAAAGTCTAGGAAGATTTATCGGCATACCCTCAGATGACGGAGTCGGCGTCTTTAACTTTAACCTGGTCCATATTTCACATCCTCTTACACATACAGCCTTAATTTTTCACATGTGGGTACCTCTAAGCAAGAATTTTCATTTGGAACCATGACCTTTGGCCTTGTGGCTTTGACCTTGGAGTTTGACCTACTTTTTTACCGTTCTATAACCTGGTTCATATCTCTACCAATATTGCATTTACAGCATTGGTATTTTACATGTGGGTATCTTTCACCAAGACCTTTCTTTTGGGACCGTGACATTGACCTTGGAATTCGACCTACTTTTAAAATACTTACAACTGGCGTACAAACTTTAACCAGGCCTATATCTTATGTCATATTACACACAGCTTTTACATTTCACACATGGACACCTCCTACCTAGACCTTTCACTTTTCCATGACCTTGGACCTTTACCTCGGAGTTTGACGTACTTTTTATAAACTTCAACGTCAACTTTAACTTTGTCTTATGTTCCTTTTCCGCTACACCCTACATTTCCAACACATGGACAAATCCTACCCTACCTTTCATGTTTGACCAGGACCTTGGACCTATTTATTGTATCGCCCATGAGGCGATACATATTGTGGTATACATATTCTAAATTTAGAAATTACGTCATGAGGGATAATTATTTGTACTTGAAAGTCGTATATACATGTATAACCTACAGATTATAAACTGTTTATAAACGATTCAAAATCTTTTACTAATGAGGGAATAGACCGATAACGGAAAATAGGGGTGGCAGGATGTATATTTGACTATTTATAGTAATAGCTTATACACACTGATACCTGTTCAACCCTAAAATAAACCAAAATATTTGTATCGATTCTCGTTTAACTTTGAATGTATAATACACGGTATATTTTGTCAAGCAGTACTATAAGTATACTTTGAAGTTCGTTTAATCTCAGACCACCCTGAAAATTCGTCTTAACAAAATTCTAGTATTGTTTTATACTTTGCATAGCAATGGAAAGACCCTACTTCCGGTTTGCGCATGGTGGACATGTATTTTTCCTATCCGTTTAAATGCAACGCATTTATGCATACCATTTCGAATCGCTATAAGAAATCAAAGAACGAGAAGTACTTAACTATTGAATGACCACTACATGTTCAATTTGGACTGGTCAACTTGCATTGTTACAAGGGATCGTCTTAACTGACTAGATATGTGTATTGCTAGTAGAAATAATGGGTTTTCTCAAACGTTTTTTTCAAAATTGCATTGCAATGTGATTTCCTACTTTCGGTTTGCACATGGCCTATCCGATTCGCTGCATCGCTTCCTAAGAAATCAAAGTACGATAAAGACTTTAGTATTGAATGCACACTGCATGTACAATTTTGGATGATTAGATTCCATAATTTCAAGGGATCGTCTGAACTAAATAGGTATGTGTATAATTAGTAGAACAATTTGGTTTTCTCAAACTTTTTTTCCAAAATTACAAGTTGTTAGGGGGTTTCACATAAAAGAATAATTCATTTTTTATGTCTCAACAATTTTTTACTGGATGGATTTCAAAACCGTTCAAAGGAATACTTTATGGTCAATCAATCTGCCGCCACAATTAAAACTGTCTTTGTTGTTGTTGTTTTTTTCTTTTTGTTTTGTTTCTTTTTGTTTGTTTGTTTTGTTTTTTGTGTGTGTGTGTGTGTGTGTGTGTGTGTGTGTGATAAGTACAAATATAGGTCCCGATTTATGACCTGGCAGAGATGATCTGCTGGGTGAATTATCGAGACATATTCATGGTATTGTTTGTATTGTGTATTGTGTTTTTCCTTATATATTTCGCTTCATTCTAGTAGCTGGTAGTTATCACTTTATATGGCGCTTCTGTACTTTTTATTTAATTCATTGCTCCACCGGACAAAAGTCACAAGGATCATGCCGTATCACTGTGGCTGTTGTGCGTTGGTTCATCAATGTCTGTTATCATAAACGTTTCCTATTCCTGCTGTTTACAAAGCATTTTTAGATTCCATAGACTAAGATTAGCATGCACTCTGATCTATTCAACACAGCCTATTCTCTATTGAATGATTATACGAACAAATGAGCTATAGTGGTCAAAATGTTCCGGTTTTGAAAAATTATTTGAAACAATTTTTATATTCAGAAGGCTAATGGACGAACAAGTACTTTTTTCTGGGGCCTTTCGATTTTTTTTTTTTTTTTTTTTTTTTTTTTTCGAAAAATAATTTCATAGTGAACTGGGGTGCACTTCCAATTTTTTGTGTGTGTCTTTTTTTCTTCTTTTTTTCCAAAAAATAATTTCATGGAGAACCGATTCAGGACCATCTTGGCCCTAATTCCTTACTGAAATATTCGGTTTCCTTAATCTATTGTAGTTACGAGCATGACATGACCGATCATTTAATTTTAATTGCCATTTATTCAACTGCAACATTTTACTTTGTATTTGCGTACTTCCCCTCCTATTTTGTTGAACACGTAACCAAACGTTGACACCTTTTGACGCCCCTAAAGAAATATGCTTTAGAAAACATTGTGGAAAATGAAGAAATTGTTTGTGACAAACAATTTTTTTCCCTCGATGTTTCTTAAACAAAAATACCTAAAAATGAAAAAATCCAAGCACTTGAAGTTGTCGTCTGCAACTTCTTTCTTATTGAAACAGTCCAAATTTGTGTCGTTTGGTAATGGGTTAATGTATATTCTTGATAAACACACAAAAAATGGACATTATAGACTAACACCAGCATATGCAGACATGCAACCCTATTTCGGTTTTCACTGCATGTTGACTTAACCAGACACTCGTACCATTTTATTCACTACTTTGGTATAATGATACAAGTTTGCTGTACATTAAAACAATTTTTTACTTGTGTTACCTTATACACATTGATACCTCCTGCCAATGATTTTCATATTGGGCCGCGACCTTTTATCTTAACCTGGGACATTGGCCTTTCCTTTGTGACAAGCTGCTGTATTGGGCTCGAGTCAAATATTTCTAAATCGAAATCCCTCTTCCCCCGTCAATTTAGACTCGCTTATCTTTGGTAATTAACTGGTGGTTATCCCTTTATAGTGGTTCAAAGATATTCTAATGTTTATAAACAAATGTTTACCTACAAAAACGTGTAAAATAGGGATGCATGTGCAAATCACCGCGTCAATATTACATACCAATCCTGATTGTCATCGATATGATTTCATTTTGACCAGTATAACCTATTATTAGTAATTGGGTATGGTCTTTATTATTGAGCTGAAATCGGAACACTGTATCTATGTACATTTTTTAGCTCGACTTTTCGAAGAAAATGAGAGCTTATACTGTCACCCGGGCGTCGGCGTTGGCGTTGGCGTCGGCGTTGCAACCAAGGTTAAAGTTTTTTCAAACATCAATAACTTCCATACTATCAAAGGGATTCAACCCAAACTTGGAATACTTATTAACCATCACACCCTTTACCTTAATACCAGGGCCCATAACCCTGGCTCCACTATTTTTGGAGTTATGCCCCCTTCATACTAAGTAACTTAGAAAGTCGAGCGCGCTGTCTTCGGACAGCTCTTGTTAAGCAAAGCAATTTTTGTCTGTTTTGCTTGAAACAAGCTGCAGATAACATATGCACGGATGTAAATAATATGTAATGTTCGTGCATTTAGTCCAAAAACTTAGTGGGGAAAGGAGAAAATACTGGCATATTGTTCATATATGTTTTATTCAAAAGTCATTATGTCCAGAATACATATTAATCGAGTATTGTTTGGAAAAGAGTTAATTTGATGATTTGTTGATCGTGTCAAGGGTTATGCAAAGATCATTACAATAAAATATTCAACACCTAACCATTAATGGAATTACAATTCGATTGATGAGGTTTCTGTCATTACAATTTCTGTTGGTAGAAAAAGACCTACCGAAACACGATCGGATGACAAAACAAATCACACGCTGTTGTTGCTCGACAACCAATGTACATGTATAGTTCGACATCGGATTGTGAGCCGTGACGAAAGGTCACAGAATATTCCACTACATGTAAAACTGGGAGAAGCATATTCTCTACTAAACAGTACAGTAGCTTAAATAGAACACTAATATTTGCAAGGTGGTAGGTTCGAATTTTGATATGGGTAAATATCTTTTTTTAATTTTATTTTTCATTCTTATTACAAAAGTAATGATTGTATCGTGCTTATCGTGGAGTTATGCATAAATGATTGCAACAACGCATAAGGGGAGTACATAATCGAATTGTCTTCAGATGATGATACCTGTCAGTGCGAGTGAAGATTTAATTGATCTCAAATGTTGTATGATTTTATGAAATGATAAAATACACTGAAATAAAACCAAGGGCGGATCTAGAGGGGGTCGGGGTCCAGACCCCCCCCCCCCCCCCTGTAATCGCCGAAATTTGAATTTTGACGCTATAAAGTTAATATAACGCTACATATTTAACACATTTAAGTCATCATTTGGGCTTGGACCCCCCCCCCCCCCCCCCCCCAAAAAAAAAAAATAATCCTGGATCCTTCCTTGAAAACTAGCATTGTAAAATAATAAGATATAAAATAAAACTAAGGTGAAAATGATAAAATAACATAATTGAAAAAAATTATGTATGACGCAGAATTCGGACTCTGCAGACAACAAATTTATACCAACCCAAAAACTAAACACGACGCGATTATCGATTGCGCTACGCAGTATTTTGTAAGTTAATTAAATACGTCAAATCACGGGAACCGAAGGTATCCAAATAGAGAGCCGAAGTCATCCGAAATCCTTCTTCCCCCGCCAATTTGGACTCGCTTTGATCATTCACAGATCGTTGTCTATTTGTAACTAGGCTGTATACGTGTACATATTCGAGAGAAGTACGGTGGAGTGATAAATAATTAGTGGTTAAAACCAGCATAATTTCGGACGTTATTGTTTGAAGTAATTTGAAATTATTCTTTTGTCTACTTTATTATGTTATACATGAAACATTTATACTCTGATATAACTTGATTTCATCGTGTTTAGTTTGACAAGATTCTTGTCATTAAGAGATACCCACCAAAATGATGCGACACCAAACTGCGAAATAAACCGTGACAAATGTGGGTATCTCCAATCGATATTGATTATTTGTCGTAGCAGCCTGGTTAGGGCAATGATATGATATTCAACTATATATTTACAAGATCTGTAAAACAGGAAAATTCGAGTTGGGCTAACCTTAGGAACCCCCCCCCCCCTTTCCTACTGATCTGCCTCTAGACCATACATGCTAGCTAATTTCAACTTCGTTAACTTTAGGTGGGAAAAGTGTGATTTGCAAAAAGTGTAACTCTAGTACCTTTAATCGTTTTCTGCAAATATTCAGAAAATAAAATATCATATTGGTATGTACGTTTCTTTCAATTACCTGCCGCCGAACCTGAATAGAGCACTCGGTGAAGAGGGACTCTATCCAGTAGTCGAGGGTTCAAACCCTGTCTCGGTCGATAACCTATTTGATATTTAGAAAAAGTCATTTGTCTCTCACCAGTGAATGTGACTCATCTAATCGAAAGCGCAGTAGGAGAATCGGAGTGAATATTGTGAAACTGTTGACATCAGGAATCAATAGTTAGGTGCCCCAAGCCGCGATGTAAGCATGCTAGTTGGAAATGGCATTAACCCCAATTTAATCAATTCATCATTTATCTGCTTCTTACAAAATATATTCTTCAATGTCATCCTTTAACCCATTACTGCACATTAACGCCTTTGCATTCCTTCAAAAGAAAAGCATTGGGAAATGTGACCAGCAATTTCTTCATTTTCCACAATGGTTTCCTATCCAAAATGGAAATATTTTCAAATTTTTATCAACTTGTAATTGTCGCCTGCAACATCTTTCAAATAGGAACAGTCCAAAGTTTTGTCTTCTGGTAATGGTTTCACCCTTACCAACCCTACATTGGCTATCACAATACGACTACGAAGCCCACAAATCGTCAGGAACTAATAAAATCATTGATTATTTCGTTTGGTTCGGGAAAATGTCTTAGCTAAATTATCGTGCGATTCAATTGCGATATAGATACGATTGAAAAAATTAACGTATGTCTGTTTACAAAAGTAAAGGAAATCATACCACAACAATGTAATGTGATTGCCGCTCTAGAAAACTAGTATTAGACTTTTGACTAGAAAAAAAGAGCAATGATGACATCACAATCGTAACAAAGTCACGTGTTTACCGGTCTTGGTTTCTTTTTTATGCTCCCCGAAAAAAATTAGGGGGAGCATATAGTCGCCACGCTGTCCGTTCGTCTGTCTGTCCGTCCGTCCGTCCAAACCAACGTCCGGAGGTTTATATGGTTCAATCCGTCCATAATTTATATGAAATAAGAACAATTCCACTTAAACCATGCCATTTTATGTGGCACTTTTCTCCATAAAGATAAAAGAAAAACACTTAATCCTGAAATGTTGGCGCGTCCGTCCGTCCGTCCACAGCCAGACCTCAGCAACCCTTGGACTAAATTCAATGAAACTTCACATGTGAACTTCCTGGGATAATACCTAGGGACCCTTTTCTCAGTTTCTTAATTTGAGGCTGCGTCATGGAAAAATGGGTCTTAGTGTAAAAAATAGTTTTTCTCTAATTTCTCTTTATCTAACGGGCAGAATTTAATGAAATTTTTTCCTTGTGTAATAAATAGGATGTTCTACACCATATTCTATAAATAATCTGTGTACAAAAAAGCTGTCATGGGAAAAGGGGGGCTTAATGTATGATAGTTTTTATTTTGTGACAAACACTTATTCGGGGAGCATAATCCGTCTATGACGGCTCTTGTCTTTATTCTTTCCGACGTGATATTTGCATAAAAAGCAGTTATAGACCTTCTATTTGTCAAGGTCAAGACGTTGTAATGGTGGGAGAATATGGAATCTGATTAGACTATGTATGCAAAATCCGATATTGGTCAGTGTTGGTATGAATTGTCTTTTACTTTTTTTCGTTCCTATCTAAAACCAGATGCATTTGAATGCAGATTGGATGCGGAAGTTTTTCAAGCGGGAAGATTGATGGGCGCTGTATAAATTGACACATTTTTGTCCCCATGGTATCACACAAAAAGTGAGCAACTCGTTCCAGTGACATTAACGTCATTATGGAGAAAGACTCGTACAACGAGTGCCAATACAGGCCAATAGGGAATCGACATGTCCAATATCAAAAAACAAGCCATAGTATGACCAACATTACCACAAAATCGGAAATTCTTGTCAGTGAACCGATTTACTCTTGTTATTTCATCGAGTCGTGCGTATCTAAAGTAATTAAACTCATCTAGCTTGGCATATTCATATTGTTATTTATAAGCATTTGCTAAAAAAAATACTAAAACAACAACAACATCAGCAACAGTACAATTGATCATTCAATTTCGTTTATATTTGGTGCTGAATTGGCCAAAGTATACAGTTTTGTTGTGTGTAAGATCATAAAATATGAGTAAGATATATATTTCAAGACGTAGATCAGGGTATGTCGCATTGCAGAACAGTAGGAAACCATATCAGATTGGGCTAGATTGGTGAAACTATGATGAGCGTCATGGGACGTAATCAGTTTAATTTGCACGCTCTGGTCTGGCTGATCCAGACTTTATTTCCAAGCGGCAATCGACCGCTTCCTCCTTGTCCTTTTCTATATGTTATCACTTTCGGTATTCAGCGAAAATAAGCAAACCATTCAACTGACATTAATGTAATTGTCCAATAAGAATATGACAAGGTTAATCACATAATCGCAATGTCTTGTCAGTCTTGTTCGAGTGGCTCCTAATTCTAAGCCACAATGATACTGCGCTGTTTTTATGTCCGTATTATATTTGTTATATAATAATACATGCAGCAGTTTATCATTTTAGCTCGACTTTTCGAAGAAAATGAGAGCTTATACTGTCACCCAGGCGTCGGCGTTGGCATTGGCGTCGGCGTCGGCGTCGGCGTTGGCGTTGCAACCAAGGTTAAAGTTTTTTCAAACATCAATAACTTCCATACTATCATAGGGATTCAACCCAAACTTGGAATACTTATTCACCATCACACCCTCTACCTTACTATTATGGCCCATGACCCTGGGACCACTCTATTTGGAGTTATGCCCCCTTTATACTAAGCAACTTAGAAAGTCGAGCGCGCTGTCTTCGGACAGCTCTTGTTTGACTTTGTTCTTACATATTATCGTAAGCTTACCTTCGTAAACATCGTTTGAAATGGGAGATTTATACTCATCGTCATAAAAAGTTGTACCCATTTTGGACTTAATAGTGTTCATTATCTAGCACTTGGTAGTCGCGCTTTGCTGTCCTGAGACAGCCCATGTCTATGTTTACAAAAATACATTATTTTTGTGTTAAAGTTCAATTAATTGATATATACGTACAGCAGTTCATGTGTAAATGGAAGTTTTCATTTCTGTCCCAACTTTAATTTTAAAGGCGTGTTTTTTGCTTATCAGCAACAACTTTAAAAAAAATGAAAAAAAATATACGCATTAAAATAATATAAGAAAAATGCCTGAGCCATAGAAGCGTTTAGAATTTTCAGACTTTATTTTGGACGTTACAAAACGTTTTTGTTTTGTAACGATTGGTATTTTTGAAGTAAATTACATATTTGCAGCAATTCAATTGTAATAGAAAGTCGCAGCGAAGAATAAGTTCAGACTGTTTCGAATATACAGACTGGAAAATATAGTGGGGTGACTTTCAAAACGGAATTAATGCATGCGAACATAAATTCAATTACATTCCTTGCAGTGACACTCCGGGATTACTCAGTGAAATAAAAATTGATCATTTCACCCGGCATAACTACTTCTCCTCAAACACATCTTCTACACCTCAAAACAATATTTACAACAATGAAACGATGTGTCTTCTCGGCGTCAAAACAAATCAATAGAACACTTGAGGAAGGAAATGTCTAAATATGAAACATACCGTGATCTAACAAGATCTAACAAAATAAAAAAGTACCATTCAAACTATCATCTGAAGTCACTACACTGCCTACTCTCTTAAGAACAGAGCGCGTTCTCTCTTCATTCCATTATGATAGAATGATGCTCTGTTCTCGCGGGGTCATTTCACGTCTAATCTCGGGACCTTGACGGGATTTCGGTATCCAATCGTTGGCTATACACAACAAAACAATTTAAAAATCTGATACAGACTTTCATTGGCTGACGCTTCAAATTACCGACTTCAGCCAAAAATAGAAGCGACGTAATGTATACGTAATCAAACAAGATAAAACTGAATGATTTTGATTCGATAATTCAAATGTTACCGGCTTCAGCCAAAAATAGAAGCGACGTAATGTATACGTAATGATCATGCAAGATAAAACTGAATGATTTTGATTCGATAATTCAAACGATGTGCTATAATTAGATTATGACGACCAAATAGGCCGTTGGTGTATTAAAAACGGCAGAGGTCATATTTGATGGTTAATCAATAGACCTCGGCTTTGGAGAGTATACACTGCCACACTCAACAATGCTTCTGGTCATCCGCAAAGAAGAAAACTAACAACCGATGTACTGATCGTTTAGAAGATCGATCTAATTGAGAATTAGTCGTGTTAAAAGGTGAAGTGTGATCGTATGGATATTTTTTACCCGACCTGCACCAGACTGCATTTGATCATATCGACTTGTACTCGATTCATCCGAACAAATCGATTGTAGAGTCTGTGTTTTGGTTGTCTAGAGATCGATAGAAAGTCATTTGGTCGGGATTTGTCAGGGTAACTTAATGCTAAGAAAACTCACGATCAGATCAACTTCATTTCCTGCTAAACCCCCTCGAATGAGTTCTTCTGGATCTCCCTGAGATGCGTAGAAATGCTCCCTTTATCCAAACGCATCCTCGCAATAGGTTCCCACTATCTTCAAAGACGACATGGGGCACACGAGGACTTCAAGATGGATTGATGTGCGCATCTACTACACGTCATCGTCATAAACAAGTTTCCGGGAGAACGTTTTAACGCCAGACCGTCGACAAAATTGAGTCAATTGGTTCATGTTGTATCGGAGATTGGTTAATCGACATCGACAAGATGTTCTTTTCACTGAAGAATCCAGACTGTGTCTCGATATAGTCGACGTCAAGTTGAGCGTTAAGCTATACGTTGGAATTGTGTGAGAATAATATTAGGACGGCATTTCATGGACACATAAAATGCACAAGTCGTTGTGGTTGACTGAAGTTTACGACGAAACGTTATGTAAACAATATCTTAAAGTGACGTTTCACATTGTTTTCATTTTTTAGCTCGACTTTTCGAAGAAAATGAGAGCTTATACTGTCACCCGGGCGTTGGCGTCGGCGTTGGCGTTGTAAGAAAGGTTAAAGTTTTTTTCAAACATCAATAACTTCCATACTATCGAAGGGATTCAACCCAAACTTGAAATACTTATTCACCACCACACCCTCTACCTTATTACCAGAGCCCATGACCATGGCTCCGCTATATTAACCCATTACCGAATGACAAAATTTTAGGGCGGTCCAATTTGAAAGATCATACAGACGACAATTTTAAGTGAATGGAACTATTAATTCTTAGGTCTTTTTGGATGGAAAACATTGTGGGAAATGAAGAAATTGCTTGTCACAAGCAATTTCTTCATTTTCCACGATGTATTCCACGGTCCTTATCTTGTGAGGAGTCAAAAAGAGTCATTGTGTGGTAGTGGGTTAAGAGTTATGCCCCCTTTATACTTAGCAACTTAGAAAGTAGAGCGCGCTGTCCGAACTCTTGTTAAAAGTATGTCTTGATGCAAAGATTGTTTATTCTAATGCGTAGAAATGCTCTCAGTTTTTTGAAGTTGTTATTTATAAGCGAAAAATATGCCTTCAAAGTTGAGATAGAAATGACAAATTCTATATAAATCTGACCTGTTGTCCACAACAATTTGTTTAATTTTAACACAAAAAAAATATATTTCTCGAAAACGGTTCAATATTTTGGCTTGAAATTTTCAGAATTGTCATAAGAAAACATACTCTTTCAGATAGAATAAAAGTAAAAATTATGTAAAAGTAATTCTGAAATGTCACTTTAAGACCATTTGTATGCCCGTTCTCAACGACACACAGTGACATTGACGTTTTTCAACAGATCAATGTTCGGCCTCATTCTGCGAGTTTGACTGAGACAATACTGTTAATCCACTTCCTTGCTTTGCCTTCTCACCCGGTCTCAGTCCTGTAGAGCATGTGTAGGACCAATAAGGACGTGCGGTATTTGACGAGTGACGTCATATCGGGGAACAAGCAGCAGCTCATCAAGACTTTTAAAACGAATGTCAGGCCTATATCCCCAAATAACGTTTACAGCCTGTGACAAAAAGAATACGACGAATCACTACAGTTCTACATGCAAACGGTGACCATACTTGTTATCGAAGTTAGTGACTTCTTCATTTTAGATAAGTTTTTTTTTCAAGCCAGAAAAATAAGACGTTTGCTCCTAGGTGTAGAACCATTGATACAGAATGTTTATTTTCGGGCCGTTATTATCAGGAAGAATCTCGGCGGTTATCAGTAGAAAATTACGTGCTGTTAACGCCTGACTTTGTTCTCAAATATCATCGATTTGGCCTTTCATAATAAATAGTCGTATCTTTCCCGCACAATGCTCAATGTCTTATAAAGAATGATTAACGTTCGCCTTTGCGCCGTATTATGACGTAACGTCGTTTTACTGACGGCACGCAAACCAAAATAATCCCGGAAGTTGTATCAGAACAAATCAACAATAGTCGATATTTATGCTCTCGCCCGGTTCATTTTTTTGCATGCATCAAGAGGTTTGTGATACATAATTATTTAAATTTTAAACGCCCGAAATGTCGTATTATGTTATGGCCCCGGTCGTCCGTCCATCCGTCTGTCTGTCTGTCCGTCTGTCAGCAATTTTTTGTGTGCGCAACTCCTACAATTTTGATCGAAATTTGATCAAACTTACTACGATGAATCCATGGTGTCTCGTTGTGCACACCGCTGACGGAATTCAGATAACTCTATTTGTTCTTGAATTATCTGCCCTTGAATGAAAACAAAATGCCCATTTTCTTGTGTGCGCAACTGTTCCTACAGTTTTGATCAGAATTTTTTCAAACTTGCCATAATGAATTTCCATGGTGTCTAGTTGTGCACACCGCTTACGGAATTCAGATAACTATTTTCGTTCTTGAATTATTTGTCCTTGAATTTAAGGAAAAATACCCATTTTCTCAAAAATGCCCATTTTCTCGAGTGGGCAACTCCTGCATTTTCAACCAAAATGTAATCAAACTAGCCACAATGAATCTTTATGGTGTCTGGTTGTGCAAACAAAATTTGGATAACATTTCATGTTTAAATTATCTGCCCTTGAATTGAAAAATGGCCAATTTTACTGACAAGCCCCTCTCGGGCGTATATGCGCCACTCTGCGAAGCTCTTGTTATGCATTGATATCGTCAATTCACGTTTGTGAGGTCCTTAATATTCGCAGAGGCCCAAGAAATACGTTAACGCCCGATTGCGAAGCAATACGTTTTACCAGACTTGATTGTTAATGAATTAAACATTTATGTGATAAATAAATTATCCACAATATATGGGTGCTGCTGGTGGTGGTAACGTTCTACAGACGATGAGTATTTTTCCCTCCAATGGGGTAAGATGCGGTTTTAAAAAACCACCATATCTCGTGAAATGATTCGAATATTACATTTCTTCTGTAAACTAATATCTATTTTATCAAGGTGAAAATTGTACACCATGGGATGGCACCGTTTCATGTAAGAAATTATGCAATAACTTTTTTATATCTGCGTCAATTTTCAAGCGTTTGTTGCATGTTCCCAAACTTATTTTGATATTTCCTCAGATATATGACATGTTTGTGGAATCCTTATACTTTTTCCAAACAATGATGCCAACCGACCAGAAAATCGACAAAAAATTCAGATCGGTTATGTGGTCGGTTGGGATCAATTTTTCAGAAAAATACAAGGAGTTCCAAAATAAGTCATATACTAGTCAAAACTTCTAACCGGCCACTTAAAAAACAACGATATTTTTTTCTGTGGCGATTGGATTTTCATGAAACTTGCTATGTGAATTTTTAAGCAACTTTCCAGATGATTTTAGCGAAAAGTTCCCGTTGTTTTATTGAAATAAAAGGGCAACATGAGAAAAGCTCAAAAAGCTCTAAATCCACACTGAGCTCAGAATATTGTCAATGTAGTGTTTTTGGTCTCATGAATCGTTAGCTACAACATAGACTAAGAAAAGAATTGAAAATGTTTGACAATTGTGTGCGGCATATGGCCGTAAAAGAAAATGAGAGAGGTCATGTATGCAGAAAAACGGTTCTTAAAGACAACATCTAAAACACGTTTTTCTTCGAAAATGCTTCAAATAAAGACTGATGATTCACGGCGAGCTACAAAATGTAGGAAATGTGTAAAAAATCAGTTTGATGCATCGTTTTTCCACACAAGACCATATTTGAGCATATTCGCTCGATAAAATATTTTGCCGGTTGAATTTAAACACCATTTTATCATGCCTCCCATTCTTTCTGCTTCTTCTGTAGTCAAAGGTCACACAAAATTGACAATGCTTTCCATTTTTTCCCTTGGTCTGGATTGCAGCTAACGATTTGTGTACTTTAAATTGTTGAAAGTGTATCATCTCGAGCTCTATTAAGATTTAGAGCTTTTTAAGATTTTTCTTTATTACACATCAGAATTTGACAATTATTGGTAAATCATCATGGAAATCCACGGGCATTATGCTTAAAAATTTACATATCAAATTTCATTAAAATGTATTTATTTTTAAAAAAGTTATAGTCATTTTTAAAGTGGCCGGTTAGGACTTTTGGCCAGTATACATCTTAGAAAAGGGCTCAGCAAGGCGGGATAGATGCTTGAAAGTTGATGCAGATTTTAGAGAGTTACACCGTATTGCAAAAAGTATAACCTGAAACGAGGCTAATTTGGTCGCAGTTGTTATTTCCCTTTCTGGTCGGTTGGGACAATATTTTGGGAAAAGTACCAAATGCTTTCTGGAGTGACACCGGCGTAACTTTTCCCTCCTTTAGCCTATGTTAAAATGGTCAACTTACCGCTGTCACAGCACATTCCACAACATTCGCGGACACTCGTGACTTGGGCTGCTTCATCTACTGCCTCTATACTCTCTTTTAATGGTGGTTTAAATATAGGTTGAGAAGGAAAGTCTGAAAATATCCAACAAAGAACATGACCACTATTACATGTACTTTCACTTTAGAATGGCTGTTTTCCGCAAAACTACATGTACATTTTTGGGAAGTATCCGCAGAAAGTAGTCCTGCAAATAATGCAAAAAATATGCTATAAAACCAAAGAGCAGATGCAAAAATACTAATTTATCAAAGAAAACAGTACTTAAACTATTGTTTAATACTCCAAACAGCCCTCTGCATGCAGAGACAAAAATTTCTGGGACTATTTTCTATTTCCGGAAGCAAACAGTAGACTGGGGTCACTCCTTCTGTTAAATCATATACCTGATGAAAGAGCTGAATAAGGCGAGGTACATGCAACAGATGCAGAAATAAGAGAGTTATTGCAAAATATCATACCAGAATCGAGATTAGTTTGTCCGTAGTCGTTATCAATCCCATGATGCACTTTCTCGACCGCGGAAGCGATTAATAAGTCCGAGACGATATGCAGGAAGCCATTCTTTAGATTCCGTGTTTCAACAAATTGTTTTCTTGATTAATAGAAAATATCCAGACATAATCTGTCATTGTTATTTCTCACACCAGTTTTATGACATCTGCAACAGAAGGAAACAGAAATGAAAAATTACGCGCTCGTTTTAATAGAAAAAACTGATAAAAGTTGTTTTTTAATGATCCGTAGTGATACAACATGTTTGATATACAGTGCAAGACAGATACAGAAACGCAAATAATAATTATGTATCCCTTTTCCTGTTAATGTATATCTTATATAGCCCGTTATTTTCTCAGGCCGTAATATGCATGCGTGAACGAAATAATTCGGACGTTAACGGAAAACTTGTATTATTTAGTAAATTCAAGTGCTGTGACGCCCGGCTTTGTACTCAAATATCCTCGCCAACACCGTTCACATTTGATCATGACTTTGGACCTTGTGACATTGATCTTTGAGTTTGACCTACTTATAAAAAACTTTAACCCGGCCTATATATCATGTCCTTTTACACTTACAACCTTGATATTTCACATATGGATACCTCCTACCAACACCGTTCACATTTGACCGTGACTTTGGACCTTTTGACCTTGTAGTTTAATCTACTTATAAAAAACTTGAAGCTGGTCTTTATCTCATGACCTTTTACACATACAGCCTTGATATTTCACACATGGGCACCTCCTACCAACACCGTTCGCATTTGTCCATGACCTTGTGACCTTGAGCTTGGAGTTTGACCTACTTTTAAAGAACCTTAAACTGCCATATATTTCATGTCCTATAACTCAATCAGCCTTGATATTTCACACATGAACACCTCCCATCAAGACTTTTCACATTTGACCATGACCTTGGACCTTGTCGATCTCTACTATTTTTATGAATTGTCCATGCTCTGTTGGTGGTGTTTTCATAGTTGACCGGTTTGAATTACAAAACATGATAGGCATACTTTGACCTTGTGACCTTGACCGTGCGGTAAATCTATGTTACCTACAAACTATTGCGATCAATGAAAAAATATAGAATAGTATAATACAATGAATGCTTTTGTCAAACTCATTCTATTAGTCCAATACAGTTTCAATTTAAAGTAGTGCTGCATTCAAAACTTGGGTTCACACCTGCTGTTATTTCACCACAATACTATCTCAAGTCTTAGTTCTTTCTCTAAATCATTCACTAATCCTCACAATAGAGTTGTGATCAAACTTTGCCGAATAATTTGCTTTTGCCTCAGAAAGTTAAGATGTGTGCGCGATAATTCCTGCCTTCTTATACTGCCTTTTAGCGAGCGGAGACTTTATGCCCGGGGAGCTTATGTCACAGCCCTAGTGTCGCGTTGGCGTCACGTCTTCTAAAACTTTAACCTGGTCTATATCTCAGACACTATTAGAGAAACAGCCTTGATACTTCACACTTGAATACCTCCTGCCATGATCTTTCATTTCCGACCATGACATTCGACCTAGTGATATTGACCTTGTAGTTTGACCTACTTTTAAAAAGATTTAATCTGCCCAATATCTCAGGCACTATCAAGGATATAGTCTTGATACTTCACACATGTACACCTCCTTTCAAGACCTTTCGTTTAGGACCATGACCTTTGACCTAGTGACCTTGACCTTGGAATTAGACCTACTTTAAACAAAACTATCACCTGGCCTATAACTAATGCACTATAAAGCCTTGATATTTCACATGGATACCTCAAGTCACGACCTTGACCTTGATACCATGACATTTGACCTAGTGACATTGACCTTTGACCTTGAATTTCTTTCTTTGTAACAAGCTCTCGTATAGGCGAGCTACTTTGTCCGCGTACAACTCTTGTGTAACTTTAAATGGGTTACACTTAATGATTCTATCTCCAAATCTTTTGACCTGTATTTGTTGAGCTTCATCATCCAAGAATCTGATGTAAAGTTTGCACAGGGATATGAGGAATTCAGCTCCTTCACATTCCACTAGTTATTCTTGAGAGCGACCTTTTAGTAAATTAAAAGCATGATCATCTGTTGAAGGTGTTTGGTCCATTAGCGAGACTTTCTCAGCCATGTCTTTGTCATGGTGCAGGTTGTTTCTCTTGTAACTTTGGTGATACTTGACTCCCTTAGCTTTCATGCCAATGTCACTGATTGTTTTTATCATCTTTTCCTACGGCTGCTTTATATGTTATGACCTTTGCTGCATCTTCAGTTTCACATTTTCCTGGATATCCTTTTTGAGTTCTGGCCCTTCGTTTTGGCAGGATTTCGCGAAATACACATGTATACACATGGAATATGCCAGATGTACTAGATTGACCAGCTTTCTCTGGCACATCGGAGCGCATGCAGTGTGTATTATTTCGACGCATCAGCAGTGTCAGGTTGTCCTGTAGAACCCTTATGGCAGTGAAGTTGTTATAGCAACTGACGTGATATTCCATGGTATCTCATTGTATCACGGTTAGGAAACTACAGAGACAGATACAATCACTCTGCCGCTTAAATCCTCTGGGGCGCTTCCGGTCATGTGTGGCTCTGTCTCTGGGATCACGATTTTTTGACAAAAACAGGTGAGTGTTCAACTTTGCTGTTCAATTATTTTCTTTTGGTGCATAAAATCGAAAAACCGGGAATGCCATGCTCCCCTAAGACCATTTATCTGCCTGTTCTAATTCTGTGGGCTTTATAGTCGACAGGGTTTTCACAGGGTTATTGTCGTCGTGAGTCGACCCTATGTGATTTTTTCCTGTTTACATCATATATTCATGTACATTCCACCGGTAAAAAGCCAATTGTCGCAGCCAAAATAATTGAACAACAAAGTTGAACACTCACCTGTTTTTGTCAAAATATCGTGATCCCAGAGACACAGCCACACATGGCCGGAAGCGCCCCAGAGGATTTAAGCGACAGAGTCATTGTATCTGTCTCTGTAGTTTCCTAACCGTGATACAATGAGATACCATGGAATATCACGTCAGTTGCTATAACAACTTCACTGCCATAAGGGTTCTACAGGACAACCTGACACTGCTGATGCGTCGAAATAATACACACTGCATGCGCTCCGATGTGCCAGAGAAAGCTGGTCAATCCGTACCGTGTGTATCATCAAACGAGCCCAGAAGAATAATCGAGGCATACTTGGAGTAACGACATTAGGACTGTCTAACTGACGCACTTGTTTGTGCTTTTAACCATGTGTTTTCATCAACGAGTTTCACTTTCCCAGGGCTTGGTGTGGGTTATTTTGCAAGATTTAAGGTAAAATTCCTTGACATGTTGCCCTCCTTTGATGTCTTTCAAATTTTACAGCATTATATAAATTATCTTGTGTACCTGGGAAACAGAAAGATATTACATTATAAAGGTTATAGGATACAGTGTACATTTTAAAACTTTACATTTGCTACATCATGGAAAATGTGATATAAGGTTGTATTTTTTGTAACTAATTTATCAGCAAGATATTAAACATTACATGCAGAATTGCGTAATCAAAAATGATAATGAAAACTTTCCGTGAGTTAGCCCATTTCCACAGCAGAATTCACCGTGTTATTCTAAATTCACCAAAAATAGCGGTCATCTTTGCATCCATGTTGGCTTTTCGTGATTCTTATTGATGGTCATTATAATATCCGTACTAATTGGTTATGTGAAATGCATATACAATGTACAATATATTGACACAAATCGTTCTTTTTGAAAATGTGTTTAATCCAAGGCTCCAAACGATTTTCGTAAAATTCTAAAGATCACGAAAATTCAATTTAGCTTTAAAACTTCGTTTAGAATACCATCGAAAACTAAGTTTTCCTAATTTTGTAATTTCCAATAGGTTTAATATTCATTAAATACACACATGAAAATTCATATTAGCATACAAGCGTCTCAAAAAATTTTATTTCAAACAAACACGTTTTTGATACTAAAATATACATTCTGGTGGCCATCTTGGATTTTAATGGATGAAAAACTTTAATTAAATATCATTAAATATGTATGAAGATGAAATAGAGGATAGTCGTTTTAGTCTGTGATGGTATGTCCGGAAATCACGTCCCGTATGCATCAGAGTATTAAGCATGCCAACAACTGCAGTTGTGTGTACCAATATCTTAACTTTCATGAACCGCTTGTTGGCATATCAGGAAACGCGTCATTACGTCGTATTCCGCCGATTACGTAACGCTGTCAATTTGCTTAATTGCAAACCGAGTTTAGTGAAACATATGAAAATGATGTTGTTTTCTGTTAATGTGTGTTTCTATTAACATATATCTGAATATAGATATAAAATGTTTGAAATTAACAACCATATGATGCATAGACATGCCGTCGTTAACAATATTGAGACAAATATTGACGTATTCAACGTTCTTTACTTTTGCACTACTTGACATCTATCTTGACATTAAAATTTATTCATGCGTGTGTTGTAGTGGTTACAACCTTATTGGTCGGACGTCTTCGACGATATATCGGGTAGATAAATATCGATTTCACAGATTTCACGAGTCGTACATGCATTTGACCCACGTGTGTGTGCTATACTGATCGAAAGTTCTGAAGCGCCACATTACAAATGACTATAACTATTTAATCTATTATCATATCTTTATGAAATTTTATATGTGAATTAATAAGTGTCAATTAGATTAATTTGCATGATTTGTTGTCAGTTATCATTGAATGTAAGGTTTTTATATGAGTAAAGCTCAATAAGCTCTAAATCATCGTAGAGCTTCAGATAATCCATTTATAATGATTCTAAGTAACATGGATTTTAGCAGAACCCAATCAATGGAGAAAAACAAAACGAAATGAATGACACGTTTGTATTGCTGGTGACTACAGCAAAGAGAAAAGTCGTGGGTGGGGTAAATCTTGGTGTTTTAATTTTCCAAACAGTCTTCTTTTTATTGACAATTGTCCCATTCCTTTTTGCGCAATGAGTTAACACAATCAAAGGAATTTTGAACATATTGTGTAATTTTGTGTCGCCGGGAATCACGACGGCATATTTCAATCATTTTCTGAGAAGACCAGGATATATGGTAATATTGTCAGTCGAAACTGTCCTCGTGCGAGCGTACATATACTGAATCCAAAATATTGTGCATCTAGTTTATGTTTTTGTACGTTTAGTATTCAATTACATAAGCAATTAGTTCTTATATATACAAAATAATTTACAAGTACATGGTTGTTGTACAAAGACGTGTATTGCGTTCGTCGTTGTAGGTGAAATTTATACGCATGTGCATTAGTTTTTGTATTGTAAATATAATGCCGAGCAGATTATCCGTCGAAGAAGTCAAGGATATCTACCAAAAGGAGCCATTGTATCATGTCAAGTTCTAGATCGAACTCTAGTCAGTGAACCAACAAAAGATTCTTGTGAAATTTTACTTTAGGTGTAGATATAATGTCCCATTATGTGGACAAAACCTGAAATTGTTCAACGTTTCAGCATGTTTGATGACAACTTTTTATGCAAAAAGAATAATGCTTCTTGACACAAACAGTAATACAGTGGTGATACAAAAAAGACTGTACAAGAACGAGCAAAGAAACGCCATGAAACACTACTCACGGCCATACTAAGAGGAAAGGCAATATCAAGTATGGCACCGGTATCTTTTTTACCTTGAAACAGAGAAATTAAAGTTCTTGATGCAATGATTTTGTTCCAGAACCTTCAAAAAACTAGTATCATCAAATCAGGCAGATATCAACATTAGCACTTGTATCTGTAACACAATCGGAATTTGAAGGTTACAAAGAGGTTCTTTACACATTTGACCCATATGCACTCTAGGAACTTGTAATGTGTAGGCTATTTGTATCCAGACAATGTGTCGGACATCAAGGCGTACATTTGAGTCAAACGGGCTGGTCTGTACAAATATGTTTATTTGAATCCAGAACAATTTACAGATTAATAAATGTTTTAAGTCTTCTATCGTATTTCAGCTAATCATGGTGTGCCTTTATAAGTAGAGATCTATCTTTTCGATTTTGTACACCGTGTATTTTATTATTCTTTGATTTGTTTTAAGAATCTTTGTCTAATCTCTTCTTACTCGATGGGTATTTTGTTTTTATTCATTGTTGTACGCCACCTATCATTTATGACAGAAAACTGAAAATTCAACCTTGACATAATCGAGATCTACTAGACTAGTAGGCTTACATAGTTTTAGGACACATTTTTTTTTGAAAAAAAAGCCAAGCAGAGAAACGGCTTTTGAAATAATGTATATTACGTTTTCCCACACAACTTTAAACTTATAAACGAAAATCAATAAATGAAATAGTGGTAAGTGGAATAAATATTCTACTTTACGGTAAATACCTAAATCCAACTTGAAAAGTGAATAACAAGCCTTGTAAGTTTAAACTTTTAAATTTTCATGTACTGGTTTCACAAATATTAATCTTCAGGATGTTCGAATGTAAATTTTCTGATTATTTGTAACGACGTTACAATGACGTTGTTGACGTTAAGGCGTTAGAGCGTTATCAAAGGGAAATTACATAATGGAACATTAAAAAGTTTAGGTTTAGTGTTTTTTTTAACTTTGCAATCGTAATACAGCGGATATATGTATCAAATAAAATTTACCTATCATCGACGTTATTCATCTTTTGACGTAATCATAAGTTGTGACTCTTAATATAATATTTTCATGATCTTACCTTAATTGTGTGTGGTCACGAAGAAAAATATGCTAAAACCATTCATATAAGCAATAAGCATGTATGTTTGTAATTTGACGTCAGTGTGGCGTCTGTATACTAAAACGCATTCAACAGGTTTTAAAAAATGATGCATTTTCTCTAAAACAATTATGTCAAAGGATTTGAGTTATTTTCTTGTACCTTTTCTGTACAATATCCCTGTAATCGACTGTTTACTTCAATTCTGTTGTTTATTATTGTTGTTTTTGACGTGACGTCACAGGAATACGACGCGTCTACAGATATGCCAACAAGCAGTTTCATTATTACAAAGGAATTGTTTCTCTGATTTGCGTTGTTGGCATTCTTAATACTAAAATGCACACGGATTACCGATTATCACAGACTATTTGTTTCAGTGTAAAATCGATTTTTAATGCTTTTCGGTGGATTATCGAGAAATAACAGTAGATTATCATTTGATAAACTCATCGCCTATCCAGTGAAATTATCAAAAATTTGTGTCCCGCTTTCGTTCATTTTAACCTATCTGGGGTTTTCTCACTCTCTTGCACACGGTTCATTCATTACATTCACCTCTGTAGTTGCCTCAGAGGGTATTGCGTCATCATCTGCTAGATTACGTCATTTTATATCACATCAAAATGGCAATAACAAATAATTTTTCTTTACCGAAGTCCAAAATATATCACACTCTACGTTCCTTAAAATTTGATATTATTTTCCAACGATAATAATTTAACATTTTTAAATTGATGTCATTCATTCAAGGGCGCAGTAACTTTACTGTACATTTCATTGTGATAGGGAACGATTTTTAGCTCCACTGGCCTTTCAGGCCAGCGGGCTATTGTCATGGCGGTGTGTCCGTCGTGCGTGCGTGCGTGCGTGCGTGCGTCCGTAAACTTTTTCTTTAAAAATCTTCTTCTCAAAAACTACTGGATGGATTTCAACCAAACTTTACAGGACTGATCATTGGGTGACCCTCTCTCAGATTCCTCGAAATAATTCAGATTGAACAAGAAAGTCTGGAGTTATCTGCCCTTTAATATCAAAATGTCAGTTTTGGCTTTTTATCACTCTAGCAACAACAAATATTGACCAATCAATAGAAAATTTGGATAGAACGTTGGTGACTGGTAGGTCTTACATGAGTGTATATTTCAGTTTGATCAGAATTTCACTGCCTGAGTTAAGAGCTCATTTATATGGCATAAAGTCAGCCAGGTAATGAGTAAAGTGTGAAATAGGTGGAAGGGTTACTGCTTGCAGTATATTGGAAGCAAATTTTGCAAAATTTGCTTCTCTTTGCAGCCGCGTTTCTCTGCACTTTACCATTCTCTGCATACCACACAACATCTTCCAGTCCTCCTCACTATAAATAGTTCTATCAAAAGCGAAGATTAATGAGGTAACAAGTCATTCGAACATTCAATATGTAAGTCTGAAGTTATGTGAAGATATTGAATTGTGTGTCTGAAAATGAAACATTCAATTAATCTTGTCTCTAAGAGAAGAAAAGATCGACGTAGTAATTTTCTTTATTATGGTTCAAAGATCAGTCCAATGGCCTTCCTTGTAAATGGGTCAGTCAAGTTTACTGAACTATGAAATGTATTCAAAGCTTACACAAACGATTAATATGCATCAAGTTGTTCTAAAAATATAGACCCTGAGCTAGAAACATGTTTGCTCCCCCCCCAGAGGGAATTTTGTAGACATGTTTTTTCTTAAAGAACATTATCTTAGAAACATTTTGAGTGTTGTTTGCACTCTGGCCGTTGGGGCTTTTGGCTGTAACCCTTATCTAAAACCCTTAACCCTATCATTTTTTTCATAAAAAAATACATTACTTATTTGGTCATATTTTCATCAAAAATTGACCTACAGATGTCAAAGTGGTATCAAATGAAAGCTTATGACTTGCTCTTCATTTTGTAGTTATTTTATGCAAATTAGCTCATTTGCATATTCATGAATATTAATGATTTCCCTTAAAAGTTGCAATTTTGGGCAAAAATTTGATAAATAACTTCTAAAACAAGGCATTTCTGTCCAGGGGGAATTTTGTAAACATGGTTTATCTTAAAGTTTATTTTATTAGAAACATTTTGAGCCTTTTTAGCACTCTGGCAGTTGGGGCTTTTTGCCGTAACCCTTTTCCAAACCCTTAACCCTACCAAATTGTTCATTTAAATTTTGAAAATGACTTTGGTCATATCTTGATTGAATATTTACACACAGGTGTCAGAATGGTATCAAATGAAAGCTTATGACTTGCTCTTTCATTTTCAGTAATGTTATGCAAATTAGCTCATTTGCATATTCATGAATATTAATGATTTTTCCTAAAATTGCAATTTTCGACAAAAATGTGGTAAATACTTTCCAAAACGAGGCGTTTTTGTGCAGGGGAATTATGTAAACATAGCAAATCTTAAAGAAAATTATACAAGAAACATTTTGCGCGATGTTTGCACCTTGACCGTTGGGGCTTTTGGCCAAAACCCTTATCTAAACCCTTAACCTTATAAATTGTTCAATCATTTAAAATGTTTTTGGTCATATCTTGGTTGAATATTGACTTATAGATGTTATAATGGTATCAAATGAAAGGTTTTGACTCGCTCAATAATTCGCTATAAATTTTATGCAAATTAGCTCATTTGCATATTCATGAATATTAATGATTTTACCTAAAATTGTGACCTTTTTGCTAATATTTGGTAAATAGTTTCAAAAACATTGTGTTTTTGTTCTGGGGGAATCATGTAAACATGGTTTATCTTAAAGAACATTTTATTAGAAACATTTTGAGAGATATTTGCACTTTGGGGCCTTTGGTCATAATCCTTATCCAAACCCTTAACCCTATAAAATTGTTCACTCAAATTTTCAAAACATGCTTGGTTATATCTTGATTGAATATTGACCTACTGATGTAAGAATGGTATCAAATGAAAGTTAATGACTTATTCTTATAAATTAGCTCACTTGCATAAGCATGCATATTAATGATTTGTCTAAAATTTTGATTGTTTTGCAAGGTTTTTTCTATTTTAAATACGTACCAAAAGGTCCGATTGTTTCTTTCTCGTGAGTTTTCAACCATTTAATATCCATGTTCACTCTTTTTACAACATCTAAGCTTCGTTTGAAATCTATTTGATGTTTTGTTTGGAAGTAACAGTAATTTTAAAGTATGCAGCCCATTATATTTTGTTCCTATAAATCTTATTTTCAATGTATGTATTTAGTTTCCATTTGATCTTTTTAATCTTTATTGTTTTAAGCGCAAAATAGTTAAATTGATTTCTTTTATTGTATTGGTGTTCTTGTTTATATCTAGTTTAGTTGACAGAATGTTATCCTTTGTAAAACTGTTACATGAATCCAAAATTGAAGCAAAATAGGACTTTAAACCTAAACATTTTATCATATGCCGTAGAATGATACTAAATGGGGGACTTTATTCTAATACACATATAAAATTAATCATTCCAATTATTTTTTAAGTTTTATGGCTGAACAGAGATCCTGGAATGTAGACAAATTGCATACATTTAGCAAAATAACATTGTTAAGCAATTATCAAGGCCTTACTTTTGCCATTCACATGGAGAAAACAGCATGATTTTTGTCCATCTGGAGAGCCCTTCCTTATGTTTTCCTCATAGACAAGTCAATTTGTTGGCCTTAAGTGTATTTGATATGTGGCTGACAGATCAGGGACACTGGTGTTACCATTCCTTTATGCTCTATCAAGGCATTTTCAATTCAGATAAATCAAGCTTGGGGTGCCATATGTAAAGCCTATGTATCAGATGCATAAAATCAAGAGGTGTACGCAATGTATGTGGCTAGAGTTCAGACAATTACTGGTTGTGATCAAAAGATTATTGCATTTATTACGATGCATTTATTTGTCTGTATCAGATCAGAACAGATGTGAACTGATCCATATTACCGACAGCCTATGCTGAATGTATATTTATATTCTTCCTTATCTACACATATTTCTTATATGTGCTTTCAGCATAGTACCACCTCACAATAAATTGAAAATAGTTTCCTTGCGATACACATACAATCTCTTTCAATATGGCATATGTTTTCCAGGATGGCATTTGATGGCCATAGATATCTTCAGTTCAATATTTTCCTGATATTTAAATGCTACAACTATGCTACCAGGTTTAGATCAGCATGTGAAATTCCATATTAAGACACATACTTATTGCACTGTTCTAGAACAATTTGACCAAAAATGATTTACATCGCACTTGGTGGCAATCTTGGAATTATTCAAACTGTGGGAGTTGGGCAAGTTTATCATGATGGAAACCTACATAGATCAATTACTTAACATATCAGGGTTACTATATAACATATAGCACTGCCAAATGGAATACATTTTATGGATTTTCCACAATAAATGTATTTTTGTCCCAAACATTTAAGAATCAATAGTATTTATGAATATGTAAATGAGCAAATCGACATGAAGTAATTGCAAATATACAAGCAATTCACTAGCTTTAATTTGATACCATTTTGACGTTTGTAGATCAATATTTAATCAAGATATGACCAAAAACGTTTTGGAAATTTGAATTAACAATTTGATAGGGTTGAGGGTTTAGATAAGGGGTTTGGGTAAAAGACCCAAATGACACAGTGTGAACATTGCTTAAAGTGTTATTCATGTAATGTTCTTTAAGATAAATTATGTTTGCATAATGCCTATGAACAAAAACACCTTGTTTTTGATAGTATTTAACACATTTTCGCTGAAAAATCACAATTTTAAGGAAAATCATTAATATATATGGCAATGCAACTGAACTAATATGCATAAAAAATAACAGCACATGGAAAAGCCAGCCATAAGCTTTAATTTGATACCATTCTGATATCAGTAGGTCAATACTTAATCAAGATATGACGAAAAACGTTTTGAAAATTTGAATGAACAATTTGATGGGGTTAAGGGTTTAGATAAGGGTCACCGCTAAAATCCCCCATCGCCAGAGTGCAAACATTGCTCAAAATGTTTCTTATAAACTGTTCTTTAATTTAAACCATGTTTACATGATTCCCCCTGAGAAGAAACACAGTGTTTTTGAAAGTGTTTACCAAATATTCGGAAAAAAGGTCACAGTTTTAAGTAATGTCATTAATATTCATAAATATGCAAATGAGCTAATTTGCATAAAATTTATAGCACATTATTCAGCAAGTCATAAGCTTTCATTTGATACCATTCTAACATCTGTAGGTCAATATTCAACCAAGATATGACCAAAAACATTTTGAAATAAATGAACAATCTTATAGGGTTAAGGGTTTAGATAAGGAATTTGGCCAAAAGCCCAAATGGTCAAAGTGCAAACATCGTTCAAAATGTTTCTTATATAATTTTCTTGAAGATTTACTATGTTTACATAATTCCCCTGCACAAAAATGCTCTGTTTTGGAAAGTATTTACCACATTTTTGTCGAAAATCGCAATTTTAGGAAAAATCATTAATATTCATGAATATGCAAATGAGCTAATTTGCATAACATAACTGAAAATGAAAGAGCAAGTCATAAGCTTTCATTTGATACCATTCTGACACCTGTGTGTCAATATTCAATCAAGATATGACCAAATTCATTTTCAAAATTTAAATGAACAATTTGGTAGGATTAAGGGTTTGGATAAGGGTTACGGCGATAAGCCCCAACCGCCAGAGTGCAAACAAGGCTCAAAATGTTTCTAATAAAATGTACTTTAAGATAAACCATGTTTACAAAATTCCCCCTGGACAGAAACGCCTTCATTTGGAAAGTATTAACCAAATTTTCATCAAAAATAAGCAATTTTAAGGAAAATCATTAATATTCATGCATATGCAAATGAGCTAATTTGCATAAAATAACTACAGATGGAAGAGCACGTCATAAGCTTTTATTTGATACCATTTTGACATATGTAGATTAAAATTCAATCAAGATATGACCAAATAATTGTCTGTATATTTAAATGAAAAATTTGAAAGGGTTAAGGGTTTTAGATAAGGGTTACAGCCAAAAGCCCCAACGGCCAGAGTGCAAACAACGCTCATCTTGTAGCATTTGTTATAAGCTTTCAGAAAATCATACCCTTCAAAATTCCCTCTGGGGGGGGAGCAGGGGTTATTGGTGGCTCAAGGTCTAATAGATACAACTCCAGCATTGAATCAAAGTATTCAAGGTATTCTGGATAAACAAAGTACCTATAATCAATGTGCTCTACGAATCAAAGTATTCAAAGTATTCAAATGGATAATCAAAGTACCTTAGAATCGAAGTACTCTGTATACTTCTGGACAGGCCTACATTATTGACAAATTTGCTTCCCAACAGTACTGTCAGTACTTTGATTTATCTTAGAGGTATGAGGGGTGTATTTAGAAGTGCAGAGAGGGTCACCAAAGGGTCATAGTGAAGTGTTAACCCATTAGCAGATGGCAAATTTTTAGGCTGGGTAAATTCAAAGACCTTAACAGTGAATGGAATTTCACCCTTTCCCAATGGCAAAACATTTATTAGAAATATGGTATATTTAGGAAGATCTACAATTCATAAGTAAATTTAGATCTATTTGGCACAAGGAAGATTTTCATTACCAGTATCATCCTAAACTGGAATTATCTCCCATTTCATTTAACCCTTTCCGAAATGGCAATTATCTGGTTAGAAACATAGGATATTAAGGAGTAACAGAATCAGTCGGCATGACGTCATAGCCTCACTTTCATTTTTTTCATCGAGGGTACTTCCACGGTCTTTATGGTTACGGGATACCATTTTTGAGGCAGCATATTTCAAAAATCCATCGTTAAAATTCATCAACAAAACTCTTTCTTTAAAGAATGTGATTTAAACTTTCTAACTACCAATGCTTTTTTAATAATCAGGCTTAGTCGTCGAGATATTAATGCTTAAAGTTGGTAATGCTTTAACGAAAAAGACCGAAGCTTTCACCTCCACCGAATGAGTGCAGGTCAGCACTTTATGACTGACGATATTTTTGATTGGCTGAAGGGATTGTGCCGACCGAATCAATTGATAAATAAATTTAGATCTGTTTGGAAGAAGGAAAATATTCATTGCTAATATGGACCTAAGCTGAAATTTCCTTCAACCCTTTCTCAAGTATTAAACATTTAGTTTTACATTCTTCTTGCTCTAAGAACCACAGGTATTGAACATTCTAATCAAGATTTAAAAATTAAATATTAAATGAAGCTCAGGCCTGTGGAGCGACTGAAGACCTTCAGGTCTTTCTAGTATCCAGCTAACCGTGACGTAATTACGGACAAGCAATAGTATTTCGTAAGTGTTGTTATAAAATCTCGCAACTAGGGCTTGATTCAAGCCGAAGATACGAGATTTTATAACAAAACCGACGGTTTATCAAAACAAAACAATAAATCGAGTCTATTTTTAGCACAAAATTCATTGAGATTGGTAAAGAGGCTTGAGAAAATAGTTCCATTGTATATGGGTAAATTCATCAGTTATAATGCCTTTCAAATATACCCGGAATCATAATTTCTTTGTCTACTTTATTATGTAACCCATGAAACAGTTAAACAGTAATAATACACGTTTTCCTCGGTTTGACAAGATTCTTGTCAAACATGGCGTCAGCCCGTTGCAGAGATGTATGAGAGAGTAACGAACGACAACTCTGCTCGGAGATTGGGGTTTTCTAAGCAGGGCCAAATAAGTGACGTCATCATTAACGTTGCATAGCAGTCACGTGCAAAATGAAGCGCTTTAAGAAAATTTTGTCATCAATTTCCGCATTTTGTCTAATTTTTGCATTAATAATCATTTGTTTTTCGAGTAAGATCTATTTCTTGAACAACGAAAGCTACATTTTTACTCGTGGCTTCACCACTAGTGAAAATAAATCTTTGGTTGTTCACCCAATTAAATATACTAACCCACACTTCCAACGCAAAACTGTGCTTGATTTTACATATCTCCGTTATTAAATCATCAAACTCTACAAAATTTGAACCAGTTAAAGCTGGACAGTACTCAAAACAGCAAACGCATTTGTTTAGCCAAAACTCTTTCGCAGAAGAAGAGATAACCTTCATCCGAGAGAGGGGTGACTTAAAAAGCCAATCGACACAACAGTGGGATGTTTACCTCTTGTGTTCATGACAAAACTCGACGAGTTTTTTTCTTCCATGATGTTAGAATCCATTCCAAACCTTGAGCTACGCCCGTCAGAAATGGTCATCTTCAGCAACGGCTGAGAGGTGCCCTCCAACGCGTCGATAGACCTGTGAACGGCATTTCACTTTTCAGCGTGAAACTCGATACATCGTTCATCAATTTTTTTCTCCGATGACGGACTAGCCATCTCTTATGTACCCGAAACAATTGCGTCTGACTCAGCTGATGTCAAATGGAGAAAAATAATGCAAATTAGCCCAAATCTTCCGCCCCGGAAGTCGTCTGATCATAGTCTTGGCACTGATTGGACGGTAAATAGCTCCGGTTGTTAAGGCTGTCATGTGCGTTGTTGAAAGTTGTTGTTTGTCTTAACACTATTGCCCTAAACATCGTAGTTACTCTGCCGTGGTTGTATCGAGGAAGGTTAGCAACTTGTCCTGAAAAGGGGAATAACTCGCGTACGTGCCATACAGAAACATTGTATGTTGGGTTTGTATGGGTTACGTGAGATGTATTGCTGGTAACAAAGTCGATTAAAGTCGGTCGCCGACTGAACAAACGTCTACCATAAATGTGTGCGGTTGACCGAGCAGAGAGCAAAATACGGGCCACGAAAGCAAATGACGTCACATTTTGGACCATTCCAATAGCTGGTCACCTGTTTTCAATAGCAAATATAAACATCTCGCGTATAAAATGTCGAAAATCTTTGGCAGGTCTACATTTGGTAACCTTGTGGATAAGTCTTAGAACCATTGGTAGTTGAAAATGACTTCGAGTTACACGTGCAGCATCAAATTTGTGGTTTTGAGCTCCGGCTCCGGTGATCAGCGAAGCAAAAAATATAAATAAACAAATTGTTGTCATACACATGGACCATCGTGCATGGGGATACGTTTCAAAACATTAGAATTTGAAATCATTTGCATATTTCAAAATATATAAAGAAAAATAAGTTTGCGTTAGAAGTGTGGGTTAGTATATAAATCGATCTTACACTGAAAGCAATGATTATCCTCTTTATATGTTTGCCAATTAAAAGCTATTTGTAATAAACCAAAGCCTTAAAAGAAAAGAGATTTCCAATTTAGCTGAAAAATCCAAAGGCTGGCAATTTTGACCTCCATTTTCTCGTCTTATATCTACGCGGATTGTAATAAACCAAAACCGTAAAAGAAAAGCCTAGTGAGATTTTCATTTAGGCTGAAAAATGCAAGGGCTGGCAACTTTGACCTCAATTTTCTCCCCTTATATCTACGCGGATTGTAATAAACCAAAGCCGTAAAAGAAAAGCCTAGTGATCTTTCCATTTTGGCTGAAAAATGACTAATTTGACCTCGATTATCTCTCCTTATATCTACATAGATGCGCGTCAGACGCGCATTTCTGAACTCCTGAGAAAATTTTCTTTAAGAATTAGTCTAAAAGTTGTATGGCGCTTTTACCGCAACTATAATATCAAACCCCCATGAAAACCGACTTAGACTAGTATAGCGTTTTGTAGTTGATATGAGAAAGCGATGCTGATGCCATTGTTACTTAAATACCGTAGAATACAACTTTTTTTTTAGTATAAAATTCTGATGAAACAAAGTTTAGACAGCATCTGAGCGTTAACTAAAAGAGATACGATAGCCCATTATCCGATTTTCACAGCGTGTTTAGTATGGAGAAAGATCACGGTGTTTGCAGCACCAATATTGAACAAATCCTAGCCTGTACATTACTACAGGAGGGCCATGTTGTGAGTCGGTGAATATCGATGGTTCACTGCAGCACGGTAAACGCTGTTGGAATATAGTGAGTGAAAATAGTAGGAATTATATGGGATTTTATAATGATTTAAATGCTTAACCCTTTTCAAAACTTAAGACAACTACAAAATAAGATGATGCGAACTACCCAACGCATGTTTCATTTCGCATGATTTTGTGGTTAAATGGTTATCGAAAAGTGAATAAAGTATTAATTTTATGGGGTTTTATGAATCCGTCATCGGTGGACAAAACACCGTTATATTACTTAAAGTGTCATGTTACAGCGCTGCTTATTTCATGTTTCTATAGATGGATTTATGGCTCCTCTACAATAGAACCTTTAACCCTTTCTCGAGCGACAATAATACGGACTACACACATTAGAAATCCGTTGCAGACGTCCAAAATAAATGGTTTCTGAAAAGAAAACAATGTGTTTACAATCTTTATAGCGTTACCAATATGGGAGGATTTCTTCTCTTCTTTTTCTCTCTATTTTTTACTCACTGTTTTAATTTGAACTAAGGATTTGTTGTGAAAGGGTTAAATTGATTTAAATAGAAATTGTAGATTTAATGAAATATAATATATTTAATTCTGTGTTAAAATGACTTTTTATTACTTATAAAGGACTAACAAGTAAAATTCTTTTTTTCGGATTTAATATTTATGTCCGGGTAAGTATTATTTGTTTTTTTAGTGTATTGTGTGTCTTTGATTTGGATCTATCTGAAAAGATGATATTATTTCGGACATTATCTTTTCATTAATAGTTTGTGTTAGAGAGTAGCTATATCATCAAGGTGATAACTTGTTGATAATTTATCTTGGTATGGCACATATGATAAAGCTTTGTAAAACAGTACGAGAAAATAAAACATTCTGCTAAGCAAACATCCCGCTAAGCATAACCTTCTTCTTTAACCTTATATCACTATATCGTATATGTAACCATATTCATGCATTGTTGTCTTTTGTCATTATTATCAAGTCGTCAAATATTTCTTACAATTACAAACAATTTAGATTGGTGTAATCAATAAGGAAAAAGGGTTTTTTTTTTAAATAGCCAATCCGCTAAAGTTTTTGCACACAACTTTACTTACATGTTGTGAGTTAGTGCGAAATTGAAGATGCCAAAAGTTGAATATGGTGTGTAAATAGATTCTCAGAGAAGACTTAGTTTTGACTTCCCCATACAATGTTTGGGAAAATATTGAGGAAAAAGAAGAAAATGCTGATAACCAGCATTTTCTCCTTTTGCCTCAACATTTTCAATGCTTTTTTGTATACATATCCTATCTTTATCAACATCTATTTTATCATCTTTGTTGGCTTTCAGATTGGAACAATTCCATTAATGACCGTATGAGAAAGAGTTAAATATTCCATGAAAAGAAGAAATGCCGATTAGGAACATTTCCTTCGTTTCTCTGTATTTACCTATAGGCTTTCTCCAAAGAGGATCCAATTGAAATAATCTGTGAAATGATCGCTAGCATCTATTAGGCTTGTAAAAAGCTCGACATACTTAATGATTACGAACTGAGAATGAAAACATCACTTTCTAGCCACACGAAATGCATCAAAGTACACACACTTGTAAATACACTTCACATAAGTTGATTCACCGTGCCAGATTTCAAGATTGTGCTTCAAGAAGAAAATTACTTACAAATATTATTTTACTCTATATACATATACAAGGGAGGTAATTTTGAACATTTTTGTGAAATATTTCCGTAAGTATGCATTAATTGTAAACCAAACAAAGTGCTTGTGTTTGTATTTGGAATGGAAATGTAACACAGTTTAGGAATTACTGGCACTTTTCAAATTTCGCCTCTGGCTGTGCATTTCATCCTCAGTTCGTAAACCTTAATAAACTGACACGATTTAAAAACGCAAAATAGTACTTTTACAAATGTTATCTCCTGCATCTTACAAAATCGATGTATAGCCATGTAAAATTGTAACTGTTACAGTTGTTAACATAACAGGACAGAAAATGACCTTTAAGGACAGATCCTCCATTTATTTCCCACGGTAAGAATTTTCTTATTTTTTCTGTACTGATATTTAAATATATGAGAAGTAAAAACATGACTTAAAAACTATAGGTCACCAAGCAAATTAAAAAGTTATTGAATTTCAAGGGAGACTACTCTTGTCTAAAATTGCAAAAATGAGGTGTCACTTAAATACCCACAAAAAAGGTGTTCGAAATGACTAGGATAACATAAATAAGTCTTTATTGTGTTCAATATGTTTAATTCTGTCTAAATGAGTATCAATTTGGGAAAATTTAGTGATGATTTTGACATTTTTAGTAAAACATCCTTTCAAAAGTAGCTGAAATTGCTCTTTTTTCGCAACGTTTCTGATAATAAAAAATATTCCAGCGGTAAGATTTTTTTCTTTTTTGGTATAGACATAGTGCTTGGTCATACCTTCAAAAACAAAAAAAGAAAAATATATCAAACCAAGCGTTTTTCTTAGTTATAAGTAAAATTTGGTTTACTTTTTACAGCTCTGTCCGAAATTGTTTCACTATTTTTATCCATTTTCTTCCTTATCACCAGCTTTAGATAATAAAACGTGTCATCTTTTGTGTCCATCTGAAGCGGACTATCTCATAAAGACACCACGTTGCTTTTGTTGCTCCGTTTCCTATCGCTAACGCCACATTTTAACCGCGTAACAGAAAGCGAAATGTACCATCCGAGTACTATTACACTTTAATTGACCAAACAGAGAAAATTGAAATAACCGAAAAGGGTCTTGTCATTTATCAACCAAACATTAACTAAATGTAAGAAATACATTTGCTGAAAAGGCCGATTACTGGAACAGCTTTATTTCGTTATTTAGTATATGCGCAGTAAGTTGCGCAGTAACAACTGGAGGATCTGTCCTTAAAGCCACGAATAATGCCTGAATGGACGTCAGATTATGCCAAAATGCACGTTGTGTCAAGAGCCTGGCATTGAACATCGACAACAGCGAACCCAGTGTTTTCACAGGCGATTTATCACCATGACGCGATGTATAGGACGCCCGCGATTACCAACCATAGAATTTGCTGTAGACTGAGCCGTCACAAATCTGTTGCGTTAGTGACGTTGACGTATACAATCATGTTGACGTACAGTTGTTACACGTAGCTGACCGGGACGTGGGTAGTCTGTAAATTTTCCTGTGTCGTTTACACGTCTCATATACATTGGAACCGTCGATTCGGCTACATTAAAGCGTCTGGCTACCTTCATTTGCGAAACACGGCAAACCAAAAGCCAAAAAACTCGGTTCCTTTTTCGCAAAGTAAGCCTCAGCATTTTATACACAATTTTCTTTCGTTGTTCTCGCATGTTTTCAATAAGTAAATCAAAGAGGCAATTTGTACACAAAAAATCTTAGTGATTTAACACGTGGTCTAAATGCACGAGACGCACGAGCATTTAGTGATGGGCGGTTCAGATGTCCGGTTAGTTTACAGAAAACACGACAAAATCGCTAGGGCGTAAAGCGTATACATTGTCTCATACATGTGCTCAAATATGGTGCCGATCGAGGCAATAGGAAAGGAATGGTTTTAATGAAAACGTGTTTTGCGTTTTTAAATCGTGTCAGTTTAGTGATACTTCGAACTTACGTTAAACGTCGAACGTCATCCCCTATGAAATGCGTAGAGATATTGTCGTAATCTGGATAAAGGGATGCACCAACGTCCATTCTTCTTAGAATTTGACATGCACTGATAGCGGGGAAAGGGATTGAAAACCCGTATGACAATTATGTAGTTACATAATCATATAAATTGCTAGATTTTTTCTGATATCATTGCTTTATATTCGCGTTATTTAGTTATTAAAGATAGAAAATGGTCAGATTAAGGTTCCGGAACTGTAAAAGCTGTAAGTTCAGAATAATCTAGATACATTAGGGGCTTAAACCCACTTTCTCCTGTAGCCCCCCGCCCCCCCTTGTGACTACGAGGGATTTGAAAATTGGTGCTAATGAGAATTTTTTGTTGATAAAGATATTTATTCATGTAAAGTTTAGCTGAAGAATTATTGAAAAACAGATTGAGACAAAGAAACAATGTTGGTTACACATGTATCAAAATGTTTTCGCTTTGCCAACACGTTTCCTCAAATCTTTTTATTACGGATATCAAAATATTATATTGTTTTACAAACCCTTAACGCAGACGATTTACTCGGGCAATCCATCTCTAATGAGATTCATGCGACGTCGGATCTTTTGAGTATAAGGATTGAATTTAATGATACCATCAGATAACAACATTCGGAATAGTTGACGAATTCAACGTTCATTTCTCAAATTTAAATTCAAGAGAGCTGGCAATTTATTGTAGGCTATTTCGAATCTTCTATTTTCCGACCTTCATTACTATCAGTCCTTTGATGTTACATGTTATGGAATGAAATAATACTTGTCAGCTTTCTTCCATTTCATAAACGTGAATTTATCCTATATTATCTCCCTTCGATTCTCACGAAATTCATAAATTAAGATGGTAAAATATTTTGATTTATCAATGTCTACAACATCTCAAAGTTTCAAGGAAATCTGTTATAGGTGTTAGTACCATTTTACACTCATAAATTAATAGAAACTGTTCCGGAACCTTTAAATTCGCGGTACACGTTATACATAACAATTATTAGCCTGCATCCACAAAATTACTGTTATTATTCGGTGCTTATGAAAAGCTGATTTGGCTAAATACTTATTTTTTGTCCCGTTACTTTATTGTCTTACCCTTTTCTATACTTTCAAAGATACTAACGGCCATAACTGGAAAAATATAACACTGACCGAAAAGAAGAACAAATTAACAGTAATAATTAGAACAATATACTATTTCGAGAATCATATCGTCAGAATCACCATTCAGTTATATTTGTGGTCCTATAGTCTTGGATATGGTTCATCGATAACCACATAGCCGCTATCAAAGCATATTATTTGGTTTGTGAATAGGTTGTCTTTGATTCATTCCATTAAACATATAGACGTATCCTGTCTGCTTGATTGTGTATTGCTACTACATGTATCGACGTTTGATGCTTGATTTCAAAGCGTATGGATATCAGTTATCATTTATTTATATCGTCGGTGTTATTCCAAAGCCTCGTAACTCCAGCTTTATGTGCCCTCTAAACCCTGTTATCGCTAGATGGATGGTACAACATGGTACAATGGCTCCCAGTTCACTGATCTTATCCTACATGTCAACACATTTTCCATACTCTCATTACATTCTATACAATATGGATGAGTGACCCAACCAGATAGGAGGCATTTTGAACAAAACAAAGTTATTGTAAGAGTACAGTATATTAGAAATTTATTCGTATACTCAATAAGATTTTATAGACGAAAAGCGATATTTTTGTCCTTGACTGCATTTATCAACACTTCTGATTGTTAAAAAATACCTTTCAAGTAAGCTGAGCGGATGATACACATTGCTTGAAGCCTATCCTTTCATAATATGAATAGATATTTAATGGGTTGATAAACTTATAAAGATATAGTATTTACCTATTCTATACAATGACATTAAATTGACATTTTACGATTATTTTTACATAAATTTTACTTTTATTCTATCTGAAAGAGCATGTTTTCTTATAAAAATTCTGAAAATTTCAAGCCAAAATATTGAACCGTTTACGAGAAATATATATTTTTGTGCTAAAATTAAACAAATTGTTGAGGACAACAGTTCAGATTTTTATAGAATTTGTCATTTCTGCCTCAACTTTAAAGGCATATTTTTCGCTTATAAATAACAACTTCAAAAAACTGATATCATTTCTACACATTAGAATAATTAATCTTTGCATCAAGACATACTTTTGAAAATTGAAATAAATGTGAAAAGTTACATTTCGCAATAATTTTTACATAAATTCCACTTTAATTTTATATGAAAGAGCATATTTTCTTAAGAAAATTTTGAAAATTT